>CM057049.1:16338661-18738661 GCA_029948455.1 Solanum rostratum
GTGCTTGTTGAAAGGATTTGGGTGCTTGCTTTGGGTGCAGTGATAAGAATCACAAGGTTGCGGATTATCCCAAGAACGTTCATAGAGGCCAAGGTCAAATAGATCGGGATGGTCAGGGCAAGCAAAGAGCTCCCCAAGGTGTTTCCGCAATGAACAACAAGTTCTATGCTTTTCATGCACGTCAGGAAGTTAAGGAGGCTCCGAATGTTGCGAATAGTATGTTAAAAGTTTTTGATTTTTATGCTTATGGTTTGCTTGACCTGGGTGCAAATATGTCTTTTGTGACTCCTCTGTTGGCTGTTAAATTTGGTTTGACTCCCAAAATTTTGAAGGATCCTTTCTTAGTTTATACTCTTGTGGGTGAATCAGTTGTTGCACATAGGGTCTATCGTGGTTGTCCTATTTTTGTGTTGCATAAAGTCTTCGTGTGTGATCTTGTGGAACTTGAGATGCTTGATTTTGACGTGATTCTGGGGATGGATCGGTTGCATGCATCTTATGCCTCTGTTGTAGGGCCCGGAGAGTCAAGTTCAAACTTCCCGGTAAGCCCGTTCTAGAATGGAAGGGTAGTGACTCCACTATTAAGGGGCGGTTTACTTCCTACCTCAAAGCCCGGATGATGATCTCCAAGGGGTGCATTTATCATATTGTGAGGGTCAAGGGTATGGAGTCCAAATCACCTACATTTGAGTTAGTTCGGGTGGCAAATGAGTTACTGAATGTGTTTCCCGAAGACTTGCTCGGTATTCCTCCTAAAGGGTAGTAGACTTTGATATAGAACTTCTCCCAGATACTCAACCTATCTCCATTCCTCCCTATCGTATGGCACTGGCTGAGTTTAAAGAGTTGAAGGATTAGTTGAAAGACTTGTTGGAGAAGGGCTTCATTAGGCAAAACATATCGCCATGGAGTGTTCCGCTGTTATTTGTAAGGAAGAAAGATGTATCTTTTCGGATGTGTATCGATTATAGGCAATTGAATAAGGTGACCATTAAAAATAAGTATCTGTTGCTTGGGATCGATGAAATGTTCGACCAACTTCAAGGGGCTACCTATTTCTGAAAGATTGCCCTCCATTTTGGGTATCATCAGCTGAAGGTTAGAGAGTATGAGATTCCCAAGATGGCTTTTCGAACAAGGTATGGGCATTTTGAGTTTGTGGTGACATCGTTCAGCTTAACTAATGCTCCAGCCATGTTCATGGATCTTGTGAATCGGGTGTTCAAGCCATTCCTTGACAATTTTATGGTTGTCTTCATTGATGATATTCTCATTTATTCCCGAAGTGAGTAGGAACATAGGGATCATTTGAGGTTGGTTCTACAAACCTTGAGGGAGAAGATGTTGTATGCCAAGTTTAGCAAATGTGAGTTTTTTTTGGGTGAAATAGGCTTTCTTGGTCATGTGGTGTCTGGTGCTGGCATTAAGGTTGATCCGAAGAAGACCGAGGTCGCGAAGAATTGGCCTAGACTATTGACTCCTTCAGATACTCAAAGTTTTCTGGGGTTGGCCAGCTACTGTAGAAGGTTCATTGAAGGATTCTTATCTATTGCATCTCTGTTAACTAAATTGACCCTAAAGAAGGTTAGATTTATGCAGTCAAATGAATGCGAGAAGAGTTTTCAAACCTTGAAGGACCGGCTTACATCAACTCCTGTCTTAACTTTACCTAATGGCATAGAGGGATTTGTGGTGTATTGTGATGCCTCACGGATTGGGCTGGATTGTGTACTTATGCAATATGGTAAGGTCATAGCATATGCATCAATGCATTTGAAGGTGCATGAGTGTAATTACCCGACATATGATCTTAAGTTAGCGGCGTTGGTTTTTGCCTTAATGATTTTAAGACACTACTTCTATGGGGTACATATTGATGTTTTCACCGATCACAAACGTTTGCAATATGTGTTCACTCAAAGGGATCTCAACTTGAGGCAAAGAAGATGGTTGGAACTCCTAAAGGACTACGACATGAGTGTTCAATATCACCTCGACAAGGCCATTGTTGTAGTCGATGATTGTAGTAGGCTATATATGGGGAATGTGGCTCATGTTGGGGAAGGGAAGAGGGAGTTGGCAAAGGATGATCACCAGTTGGCTAGGTTGGCCGACTCTAATGATGGTGGTATTTTATGTTCAAAATGGGGCCAAATCTTTAGTGATTATTGATATCAAAGGTAAGGATAATTAGATCCATCATTGGTTGAATTGAAGAAATTGGTTGCCAAAACGAGATTGAGGTGTTCTCTCAAGGGGGAGATGGTGTACTTTAGTACCAAGACCGGATATGTGTTCTTGATATGGATGGTCTTAGAAGGGGGATCATGAATAAAGCTCCCAACTCTCATTATTCTATTCATCCAGGATCTACTATGATGAATCGAGATTTGAAGGAGGTGTATTGGTGGCATGGTATGAAGAAGGACATCACCAAGTTCGTATCCAAGTGCCCATGTTGTCAACAAGTGAAGGTAGAGAACCAAAGGCTCAGTTGTGTTGCTCAAGACATTAAGATTCCCACTTGGAAGTGGGAAGATGTGAACATGGACTTTGTGGTTGGTTTACCTCAGACCGAAGACAATTTGACTACATTTGGGTCATCGTTGAGTGGATGACAAAGTCAGCTTACTTTCTACTGGTCAAGACTAATTTTGGTGTTGAAGATTATGCAAGGTTGTACATCCAAGAGTTGGTGAGGTTGCATGGTCCGTCTATGTCTATTATATCGGGTCATGGTACCCAATTCACTTCTTAATTTTTGAGATCATTTCAAAAGGGACTTGGTACTAAGGTTAAGTTGAGCATCACCATTCATCCTCAAACTGATGGGCAAGCCGAAAGGACAATTCAAGCCTTGGAGGATATGTTGAGGTCTTGTGTGTTGGAGTTTAAGGATAGTTGGGATAACCACCTTACACTCTTTGAGTTTGCCTATAATAATAGCTTCCATACTAGCATTGGTATGACACCGTTTGAGGCCTTGTGTGAGAGGAGGTGCAGGTCACCTGTAGGGTGGTTTGAGTAGGGGGAAATATCATCGATTGGCCCAGATTTAGTGTTGGAGGCTATGGAGAAGGTGAAATGTATTAGGGAGAGGTTGAAGACGACCCGAACTCGCCAAAAGTCCTATTCGCATGTTAGGAGAAGGGATCTTGAATTTCATGTTGGTAATTGGGTGTATGTGAAGGTTTCACCTATAAAAGGTGTGATGTATTTTGGTAAGAAGGGCAAGCTAAGTCCCTAGTATGTTGTCCCTTATGAGGTTGTTGAGCAGATTGGGAACGTGGCTTTTAGGTTGGAGTTGTCTTCGGATTTGAGTTCGATTCACTCAGCTTTCCATGTGTCTATGTTGAGGAAGTTAGTTGGTGATCCTAGCACTATTATGCCTTTGGAAGGTGTTGAGGTTGGGGAGAACTTATCATATGAGGAATTCTCGGTGGAGATTTTAAATAGAAAAGTGAAGCAGCTCCGTAACAAGGATATAGCTTCGGTGAAGGTACCTTGGAGAAATCAACACGTGGAGGGTGCTACATGGGAGGCGGAGTTGGACATGATGAAACAATATCCTCATCTTTTCCAATCTACTCAAGCCTAAGGTATTAGGTTCTTCCTCTTCTAAAGTGGTCCTAACTCTTTCACTGTTGAGTCTCATGATAGGACATGCATACATGTTAAAAAGATTTTTATGTTGTTTTAAATGATTTTAATATACTTCGGCATGAGTTTTAATGACTTTATAATTTTGTAATGGCGAATTATTCATTGTATCTTAACTTTTGAAGTTTCATGTTCTAAGTCAAGACTTTCAAACCTTGTTCTTGCACATCCGGGGATGAATGTTACCAAGGGAGAGATGATGTAATGACCCCAGACATTTTACAACTTCATCGGAGCTTGAAAATGTGATTTGTTGAGAGATGTTTACCAAATGTCACCTCAAGAGAGACTACACGGTCCGTGTGAGCTTACATAGCCCATGTTGCCTCCAGTAAGGTGCCCCTTCGCCTCAATTTTTGGTGTTGGCCCTCGATGTGGTGATTAAAACGAAAGTACATTATACTCGGACCCCTCACGGCCCGTGTGGCACTTCACAAACCATGTGGTGGCCCATGTGATGTCCTTGGCTTGAAATCCTATAATTTTAGGACCAAGTGTAGTCTCACGGCCCCTCACACAACCTATGTGGTGTGACACGGCCCATGAGGTTGTCCATATAACTTCTAGAATGAAATTTGTTTCCAAGTATGGATTTCCATTTTGAACTTTGTCAAGTGAAATTTTTCTAAGTGTTGGCTCACGGGCAAGCACATGGACCGTTTAGTGCCACATGTGCCGTGTAGCCCTCCTTAAAGTGGTGACGTCCAATTTTTCTATCCATTTCATTAATGGCATTTTCATAAATTCGATTTATCCTAATGGTATTTTAGGACTTCCTATGCTATCTAAGGGGTCCCTAATGACTTAAACCCTATTCCTAATACCCACAATTCACTCCTCACATTTTGAATTCTCTTAAGTCATTCTTAAATCTCCTTCAAAGAACTCTTGCGGGTTTCAAGCTTGCGTATCAAGGAAGGGATCTTTCTTCACCAAATTTCTTGTTGAATATTTTAATTAGCTGTGGTATGTGGGATTGATTCTTGGTCCCTTTCAACCAAGAAGACCTAAACTCTTTTTTCAATTTATTTTCAAAGAATTTTGCTTACTTTAAGTATATGTTTTGAGAATTATTGTTTAATAAATTCAATTGATGTATGGGTTGAACTTTATTTATGATTTTAAGTTACTCTAAGCCCTATTATGATGATTTACGTTGAAGTTATGAACATGAATGTCCCTTTTAAAGCTTGATTTATGCATGGGTGATTTATATTATGTTTTGAATGTGGATTTAATTATGAATTTACTTCAATTTCATAATATATTATTGATTTTAGATTGAATCTCAATTACAATTGCAATTCCCACATCATTCATGACATATGCATTCACTAACATTGGATTTTATGGAAATTATGAAGTAGGTTAAGCCCAATCATGTTTTATGAAATGATTTGATAAGATTATGGTTATAACAAGAATGCAATCATGTAAATGTCTATTGTTATGGCTCTTTGAGCATTTTGGATTCTTGCACCATGTTGTATATTACATTGAGCTATTCATATGCATGAGTATTATGACTATAAGCTATGATTTGGTATTTGAGCCTAAGTACGATTTATTATTTACTTCTAAGCCTAAGATTGCATTGAAATGATTTGGAAATTACCATTGGCTCTTTTGAAAGCATGTATATGTATGAGTATTCATGTAGGATGTGTTGACTTAGTTAGCACCGATGGATTGGGGGCATTATGGTTATACCCAGGGGATCTTTCCCTTTCCTTGAACTATGTGCCTAACATAGGTTATGAAAATCCTACCTGAAGTGGGAGATGTTCCCGTAAGAAAGGTTGCTTCATATGAAATGGGTTATGTTCCCGTAAGGTGATGTATTATGTGATATGATATGCTACATGAAAATTCTATCTGAAATGGGTGATGTTCCCGTAAGGAGGTTTACTTCATATAAAATGGGTGATGTTACCATAATGAAGTATGGTTTACCTTTGGCAAGTAGACCACCTTTTTATTGGTGAAAGGATTTCCTTGGGATTCCAAGTAATAGCTCGCTTGGTCTTACTATTGTCGGTTGAGACCACATCCCAACTATATATGAGCAATTTTCCATTTCACGCATCATAGATTTCATGTCCTATTGTATACTATTCTTTTTGGATGTATGATTTTTTTATATTATGTGCCCTTGTCATCTAACAACGAAGTGTAGGTTGATAAGTCATTTGCATTGCATGCCCGCATATTCAGTACATTCAAACATACTAACACATACTTTTTTCTACATGATCTCACTAAGTAGGACTGATAACTTTGATCATTCACCGCACAACGTTTAGCTGGGATCTCAAGTTATCGCTTGCTGTGGTGATAAGCCACCATTCCTCTACCTATAGTGATTTACTTGATTTCATTTTCTGTGAGGGTGAGCCTGTGGTATGTCTTGGCCCCCGACCTATCTTAGTTTTAGAGGCATTATTGGATACATTGTAAACTCCTTTATATTTATGTGCTAAGTGCCATGTTGGAGATTATGTTATTGATTGATTACCCATCGAGAATTTTTATGTGTTTTGGTTATGAGTCTAATGAATTGATGATATAATATGATGCGAAAGATCCTAAGTCCCGAATTGCCCCATAGTGTAAATCATACTTACTCGCCCCTTAGTCTTTATGTGCTACATGCTATGTGGATCTATTTTAATCCCTTTCCCCTATGATATCCCCATAGCGTGAGTCCAACTATCCCATCCCTCAGAATTATGTATTTATCATTTGAGTATGCTTCTGAACCAATGACATGAATTAGGATACTCTGAGGCCTTTTTAGGGACTCTTGGGTCCCCATTTTCCATGTCACTCCTAGACTCGAGGTTTGGGTCGTGACATATTAGTAAGATGAAGAGAGGGAGGGCAATCAGATCCGATGTGATTCTGGTAGATTTTTGGTAGAACATAATCAAGGATGGTATAAAGTGGTTGACTAGACTATTTATTACTATTATGAAGACTGCCAAGATGCCCGATGAATTGAGGAGGAGCACAATGGTTCCATTGTATAAGAACAAGGGTGATATTCAAAACTATCACAATCACAGGGGTATCAAGTTGTTAAGCCATACTATGAAGGTCTGGGAGAGAGTGGTGGAGAAGAGAGTGAGGAAAAAAGTGTCTATTTCTGAGAATCAGCTTAGATTCATGTTGAGGCGGCCAACTATTGAAGCTATTCATCTTGTTCAGAGAATAGTGGAGAAATATTGGGAATGAAAGAAGAACCTTCATAGGTGTTCATTGATCTCGAGAAGACCTATGAATAAGTTTTGAGGGATGTCCTATGGAGGTGTATAGAGGTGAAGGGTTTTGCAATTGTGTATAATAAGATGATACAAGACATGTACGATAGAACTGAAACTTGAGTAAGAACAGTGGGAGGAGACTTGGAGTATTTTTCTGTTGAGATGGGACTTCATGATTTGTGTTGATCCCTTTTCTGTTTGCCTTGGTGATGGATGAGCTGGTATGGTCTACTCAGGAGGAGTTTCCATGGTGTATGCTATGTGGGGATGACATAGTACTAATTGATGGGACTCGGGCTAAAGTTAATGATATATTAGAGGTTTGGAGACAGGCTTTGGTATCTAAAGGGTTTAAACCGAGCAGGACAAAAGCAAAATATTTGGAGTGTAAATTCAGAGTTGCGATGATGAAGCAGACATTGATGCGAGGCTTGCCTCTCAACTAATTCCCAAGAGAGACTTTGAATATCTTGCGACCATCATTCAGAATAGTGGCGATATTGACGATGATGTCACACATCATATTGGGGTAGCATGGATGAAATTGAGGCTTGCCTCTAGAGTACTGTGTGATAAGAAAATGCCACCTAAACTTAAAGGTAAGTTTTATAGAATGATGGTTAGACTATCTTTGTTGTAAGGGGTGGAATGTCGGCCAATCAAAAACTCACATATTAAGAAGATATAAGTCACCCAGAGATAAGGATGTTAAGATGGACGTGTGAACATATCAGGAGTGATAAGATTAGGAATGTAACAATTTATGAGAAGTTAGAGGTGGCCCCCTTGGCTGATAAGATGAGGGAAGCGCGACTGCGATGGTTTGGACACATGTAGAGAAGAAGTACCGATGTTTCTGTTAGGAGGTACGAGAGGTTGAATTTAGGGGTTATATGGAGAAGTAGAGTTAGACCGAAGAAGTATTTGGGTTAGGTGGTCAGACAAGATATGGTAAAACTTGATCTCACCGAGGACATGACCTTAGATAAAAAGGATTGGAGGTCGCGAATTAGAGTAGCAGGCTAATAGGTTAGTAGGGATAGGTTGATGTTTCGCCTCGGGGTATAGGGTAGCAGTATTAGTCATGTATTTATATCCTCTATTGCTATTATCCATCTTATGTATGTTATTTTTATCATATTTATATGCTATCATGTACTTTTCGCGATTAGTGGTTCTTTCTTTTCTCTTCCTTTTAATTTTTTCTCCATAACTAGTTTTCCTACGAAATAACCTCTCTATCTTCGAGGTAGTGGTAAGGTCTGCATACATTTTACTTTCCCCCGACACCGCTTGTGGGATTTCACTGGGTATGTCATTGTTGATCTACATGAAGTGACACTTGGCCTATGAAGGAGTGTTGGCCCTTAAGAGTGGAGTTTTAAACAAAGGCACACCACACTTGGGCCCCTTACAGTCCATGTGACACTTCAATGACCAGGTAGTGGGCCGTGTGGTGGCCTTGTGGGCCGTGTGGTGGCCTTGGATTGAAATCCAATAATTTTATCATCAAGTGTAGTACCATGGCCAAGAACACGTCCCATGTAAAGTGCCACATCCCGTGTCACCACCCTTATGGACTCCAAAGTGAAATATTCTCTAATTGTTGGATCACTGTCTGGGAACTTTGTCGTGAAGAATTTTCTATATGAAGTGGTACGGAGGACCATACGATCCGTATAGAGTAGTACAGGTCGTGAAGTTGACCGTGTGAATGCCTTCATCAAATTTTTTAAAGTATGGAATCTTCAAACTCAAACTAAGCTCACTTTCAAGCCTTCAATTCAAGTTTATTTATGTTATTTAGGGCCATTATGGGTCTCTACATCAAGCCAAGTTTATAGAAATTCCATTGGCTAAGTTTTTCACAAGAACCGATAGAATGGTCAACTTTAAAGGGTCATATGTCTTAGCTCAAAATGAACTGGGTAGCCCACAATCTATCAAATTGGAGCTCTTTGAATTAGATTTCCAAGGCATCTAGTTTCATCACCGACCACAAGATTTTTCAATGTGTGTTCACTCAAAGGAATCTTAACGCGTGATAAAAGAGATGGTTGGAACTCCTTAAGGACTATTACATGAGTGTGCAATATCTTCTCGACAAGGAAAATGTTGTAGTCGATGCTCTTAGTAGGCTATCTATAGGAGGTGTGGCTCATGTTGATGAAGGGAAGAAAAAGTTTGCAAAAGATGTTTACTGTTTGGCTAGATTGGGTGTTAGGTTGGCCAGCTCTGATGATGGGGGTATTCGTGTTCATAATGGGGCTAATCTTTTGTGGTTGTTGATGCTAAGGCTAAGCAAGACATAGACCCATCATTGGTTGTGTTGAAGAGGTTCGTTTTCGGAAACAAGATAGAGATTTTCTCCCAAGGGGGAGTGGTGTAGTTCAGTACCAAGATCGATTGTGTGTCCTAGGCGTTAATGGTCTTATGGAGATAATCCTGAGTAAAACCCATAACTCTCATTATTTTGTTCATCCGAGAGCTACCAAAATATATTGGGACTTGAGGGAAGTGTATTTGTGGCATGGTACGAAGAAAGTCAATGCCAAGTTATATATTTTTTAGTTTGTTAGACTGGGTGTTGTGCCTACTTTTATTATATTAGATTATACTATCCAACTTACTTCTCACTTTTGGAAATCATCTGGGCTTGGCCCTAAGGTGAAGTTGAGTACATACCGCTTTTCATCCTCAATCCGTTGGGCAAGCTGAGAGGATAATTCAAACTTTCGAGGACAAGTTGAAGGCTTGTGTATTGGAATTCAAAGGAAATTGAGATGATCATCTTCCATCCATTGAGTTTGCTTACAACAATAACATTCATGATAGATTTGATATAGCACCATTTGGGGCTTTATATAGTAGAAAAGTAGATCTCTGGTGGGGTGGTTTGAGTTAGATGAAATAACTTCTATAGGCTCGAACGTAGTGTTGGACGCTATGGAAAGAGTAAAACTCATTAGGGAAAGGCTGAAGATGGTTCAAAGTCATCAAAAGTTTTATTTGGATGTTAGAAAGAGGGATCTTGAGTTTTGTATTGATTATTGGGTGTTTGTGAAGGTCTCACCTATGAAGGGTCCATTTTGGGAAGGAGGGAAAGCTAAGTCCCCAGTATGTAAGTCCTTATGAGATTGTTGAGCAGATTGGGAATGTGGCTTATAGGTTGGGTTTGCCTCCGGATTTGAGTTCTATTCACCCTGCTTTTCCATGTGTTTATGTTGAGGAAATTGATTGGTGATCCTAGTACAAATTGTACTTTTGGAGGGTGTTGAGGCGAAGGAGAACTTATCTAATGAGAAAGTCCCATTGGAGATTTTGGATAGGCAAATGGAAAGGGCTTTGTATAGGGATATTGCTTTGGTTTAAGTGTTTTGGAGGAACCAACATGTTGAAGGTGCTACATGGGAAGTTGAATCAAGTATGATGCAATGACACCTCTATCCTTTTCAATCTACTCAAGCTTATGGTATCAGTTCTTCCTATTCTCAATGGTCCTAATTCTTTAACTCTTGAGTTTCATGACATGACATGCATAAATGTACACAAAAATAACTTTTTATGATGATTTGAACGATTTATATACATTTTGATATGAGTTTTAAAGACTTTATGATTTTCAAATGATGAACTATGTATTGTACCTTGTGTTTGGATGCTTCATATTCTAAGTCAAGCCTTTCAAGTCTTGTTCTAGCACATTGAGGACGAATCTTCCCAAGGGGGAGATGATGTAAGGACCCAAACTTTGTACGACCTTAATGGAGCTCGGTAATTTTGATGTTAGAAAGTTTTGGACCAAGATGATGCTCCATAGGAGCCCTCATGGTCCATTAAGGTCTCACAGCCCATGTGGAGACCCCATGAAGTGACCATTGGCCTATGGAGGAGTGTTGACCCTTAAGAGTGTAGTTTTACACTAAGACACACCAAACTTGGACGCCTCACGGTCAATGTGACACTTCATGGGCCGTGTGATGGGCTGTATGGAGGCCTTGGCTTGAAATCCCACAATTTTGGGATAAATTGTAGTGTCAAGGCCAAGTACATGGATCGTGTGGCCACCGATATGGGCTCCATAGTTAAGTATTTTCTAAGAATTGGATCACTATCTCAGAACTTTGCCATGAAATATTTTCTATGTGAAGTGGTACAGAGGACCATACGGTCCGTGTAAAGAGGTACCAACCGTGAAGTCGGCCATGTGAATATGTTTGCCAAATTTTTTGAAGCATGGAATCTTCAAGCTCAAGCTAAGCTCACTTTCAAGCCTTCAATTCAAGTTTATTTATGTTGTTTATGGTCATCTTAGGTCTCCTACATCAAGCCAAGTTTAAAAGAATTCCATTGGCTATGTTTTTTCACAAGAACCGATAGAAGGGTATACTTTAAAGGGTCATATCTCTTAGCACAAACCGAACTGAGTGTCCCATAATATATTAAATTGAAGCTCTTTGAAGTAGCTATCCAACGCATTTGGTTTCATCTTATTATGAGTTCGGAGCAAGAAGTTATGCCCGTTTTCATAAAGCCCATTTGTCCAGTGCTTTATGGAATTTGCCTAAGTGAAGTCTCACAGGAGGTTTTATTGTCCGTGAAACCTTGTACGGACCGTGAGGCTTTCTCATGGGAACTCTAGAAAGGAATGTTATTTTTCTTCATTAATGGGTTTTTAGTAAATGTGACATCCTATGCTATTTTAAAGCCTCCAAATAACCTAAACTCTATTCCTCTCATTCTAATTAATTCCTACACTTAGGAATATCCAAATTCTCTTATCTAAAGAAATCCCCTTAAGTGAACCATTGGAGATTAGCTTGGAGCATAAGGAAAGGTCTTCTCCTTCATCAAATTTCTTCCAATTTCTCCCCAAATATTCTCTATTAGCTAAGGTATGTGGGTTTGATTCTTCGTCCCTTTCAACCAAGAAGACCCAAATTCTTTTCGATTGATTTTCATGAAATTTTTCTTACTTTAAATATATTTTTGAATATTGTTGCTTATTAAGTTCAATTGAAGTATGGGCTATACTTTATTGTTGATTTATGCTCTAATGTGTTGACATACGTGATTATTATGAAGATTTGATTATAAATTGTCCCTTTAAAGATTGAACTAAGAATGGGTGATCTATATTATAATTTAAATTTGGATTTAATTATGGATTTACTTTAATTTCATATTGTATTTCTTATTTTCTATTGAATCTATATTACCCATGTTATTCTCACATCATTCATGACATGTGCATTCATATGCATTGGACTTAACAGAAATAATGAAGTGGGTTAAGCCCAATTATATTTATGTAAATGATTTTGATAAGATTATGGTTATGACTAGAATGTGATCACATAAACGTCTATTGTTATTGGCTCTTGGAGCATATTGGGTATTTGCACCATATTGTTAAGTGAATGTGTTGTTCCTATGCATGACAAGTATGAATTGAACTATGATTTAGGGGGCTCTTGCTATAGCCGAACGCGAGGGAAGGGTTGTTTATACCAATACTGGACCATCACTTATTCCTTGAATAAATAGAATGACTAAAAATTCAAAGAAAGGTTTCCCTCTGCCCCACACATCTAACCAGCTAGGCAATTTGCCGAAGAAAAAACTACTCGAATAAAGGATCGATTTAAGACAGATATTGATCAAACTAAAGGTATTAAGCATAACAAACTTTTTGTTCTTGGAGATGTCCTCTCATTGATTCCTCTTTTGGGCTGTTCGCCTAAAGGGAAGAAAATTTTTCGAGCCCTTGGTTTTAGTTTGAGGTGCCTGATACAGCATTGCTTTGGTATCTTTCTTTTTAGCCTAAATGTGCATTGAAATGACTAAAAATGACTAATGCCTCTTTAAAAGCATGTATATGTGTAAGTAGTCTTGTGGGATGTTGACTTAGCACCGATGAGATTGGAAGCACCAGGGCTATCCCCATGGGCCCTCTTCCTTACTCTTGAACTATGTGCCGGCATAGGTATTGAGATCTGAGACTCATCCCGTTAGTTGAGGCATGTACCACTAAAAAGATCTAAAGCTTATCCTGTTAGTTGAGGCATGACCCACTAGAAATGTTGTGAAAATCCTATCCGAAATGGGAGGCTTGTAAGGAGAAGTATGGTTTACCATTGGAAAGAAAAAACTTGTTGCATCCCTAGCACACACAAGTGTACATGGTCAACCCAAGTAATATAGTAGTCCTGAGAAAGGGGCCGGCATATCGAACCCAAAGGATTTAAAGAATGGTGGCAACTATCCAAACTATTATGCTTGAGGGTGTAAAAGAGCAGCAGAGATGAAGTTTGTAAAAAGCAGCGAACCTACTATCGGAGCTAGTTTATTGTAACTATAAATTTAAAAGCAATTATGGTATTGTAGCCTTCGTGACGTCGTTATGTCTCAATAAGCACTCATACTTTTGGGTTTCTAACTACTAGTTCACAGGGTTTAAATTACCTAAACAGGGTTGCACACCTTTGTCAGCCTACCCAAACAAGTCTCGAAGTATCCAAATCCGCATCATCGGTTCGGAAGCGCATTCAAATAATAAACAGATAATTCTAAGGGATAGGGAAGTAGGACTCACGCTATGGGGGCATCGAAGGGAAATGGATTTTCATGGAATCACATAGCACATAGCATGTAAGAACTAAGGGGCGGGTAAGTATGACTCACTCTATGGGGGCAATACGGGGCTAGGGACCTTCCACATTTCCACATCAAACATACACATATATCATAATTCCCATGATCAATCCATAATAACCATAACCAATATACAACCAAAATCATAAGCTCAAATTACAACCCCATAACATATAGAGTCTACAAGATGTCCAACAATGCCTCTATTTATAAGATGGAACGAGGGCAAGGCATGTCACGGGCTCCCCCTCAAGTAAGAAAGTAAACATAAGATAACATAGGTAGGAAGAAGGTGGCTTGTCTTTGGAAAATAGGACTCACCACAAGTTCAACTTTAGGATTTGAGCTTCTCGTCAAATGGTGGATAGTCGTAGTGCTCGGTCCTTACATGGTAAAATCATGTAGGCATAAACTATGCGTTAGTACGTTTGAATGTACTAAGTATGCAGTGCAATGCATATGACTTATTAAACCTGCACTTGATTGTAAGTGGCAAGGGCACAAAATATAGAAAGAAACATATATCCAAAGAAGAATAGTATATAATGTGCCATGAAATTCATGATGCATGAAATGCAATAATGCTCATATATAGCGGGGATGTGACCTCACCCGACAATAGTAAGACCAATCGAGCTATTACTTAGAATCCCGATGAAATCCCCTCACAGGTACAGAGGTGGTCTACTTGCCAAAATGTAAACCATACTTCACCTTACGGGAGCATCACCCATTTCATATGAAGTAACCCCCTTAAGAGAATATCACCCTTCTCAGATAGGATTTTCATATCATATAACATAATACTTCACCTTACAGGAACATTACCCATTTCGTATGAAGCAACCTTCCTTACGGGAACATCACCCATTTAAGATAGGATCGTCATAACATATGTTAGGCACATAATTCGCGGAAAGGGACAGGACCCTTGGGGATACCCCTGAATCCCCCAATCCATCAGTGCTAAGTCGGGATCCCACGAGAATACTTATATTATATGCGCTTTCAAAAGATACAATATTCATTTCAAAACTGTTCAATGCACATTTAGGCTCAAATGCCAAACCATAAATCATAATCAAGATACTTATGCAAGGAATAACTCATCTACATATAGGGGATGGTGCAAGCACCTAAAATGCTCATAGAGCCATAATCATAAGACATGTATGTGATCGCATTCTTGTCATAACAAATATCTTATCAAAATCATTTCATAAAACATAATTGTGCTTAACCCATTTCATAACTTCCATAAAAATGCTTGTCCATGAATGTATATTCCATGAGTGATGTCAGAATAGAATGGGTAATATAGATTCAAGCTACAATCAACATTATAATATGAAATAGAAGTAAATCCATAATTAAATTCACATTTAAATCATAATATAGATCACCTATGCATAAATCAAGCCTTATAGGGGACATACATATTCACAACTTATTAACTTTAATGTAAATTATCCTAATAGGGATTAAAGTAACTTAAAATCATATATAAAGTACATCACATGGATCAATTGAATTTGATAGATCAAATAATGAAAAAAATCCACATTTAAAATAAGCTTAATTTCATGAAAATCAATTGCAAAGAGCTTGGGTCTTCTTGGTTGAAAGGGACCAGGAATCAATCCCACATACCTTGATTGAGAAGCTGAAATTGAGAAGAATTTAGCTTGAAGTTGAATCCCCAATTGAACCCTAACTTGAGTCTTGAGAGAAGAATTTAGAGAGGAATTTTAGGAATTGATTTTAGAGTATGAGTGTTTTGAATGAGAATGAATGAAAATTGAGTCGTATCAGCTGATTTAGGGGTCTAGGATAGGTAGAAAGGTCATAAAACACATTTAAAATAAATTCTATTTACGTAAAAGCCATTAATGAAACGGATGAAAATTGGACTGTCATGGCTTCACTGGTTCTGACGCAGTCCGTGTGGCACTGCACGGGCCGTGAACAGTGCCGGTGAGACAACACTCAGAAGAATTTGTGCGATGTTCAACATTTAGAATTTTCCGAAGCAAAGGGGTGCCATGCTCGTAAGAGGAGGAAAGAGCGTAAACTTGACTCTAAAAGTTTCAGTTGCCTCCCTCTCTCCGCCCTATAACTAAAAAAAGGAGAACTGCAAAAAGACGGGCACACAGCCCATGTGACACTACACGGGTCGTGTCAAGGACCGTTAAACGACATTTAAAAAAAACTCTTGCACGAAAAAGTTATGAGACGGTGATTTCATACTTAGAAAAATCTTTCGCGCCGCGAACTATCCCATGGGCCACACAGACCATGTGGGTGACGTTGTGCCCGTACTTAGCCTGAAACTCCCCGTTGAGTCCCCGTTATCGAAATTATGGCCAAGTAATCCTCCACTGGAGGCCACACGGTTCATGTGACTTCACACTCGCTGTGTGGCCTCACATGGAGTGACGCTTGGTTGAATTTTCTCTCGGGGCGATATTATGAGGTCCGATAAAGTCATTCAAAATTCTGGGTCCTTACAAGTTCTCATTGATTTTTAAATGGTTTTCTATTTTTTTTAATTAAAAGATCCAATGGGTCGAGGTTTATTAATAAAGCTATTTACAAAATTGAATTTACTCCAAAGTGCTATAACCCAAAAAAGAAAATCAGCCAAAGTAACTCAAAAAAAAGAAAAAGAAAAAGGAAATTGGAAAGAAATAGGAAAGAGAAAATCATAAGAGAGGAAAGATGGAATCTGAGAGGTCACGACCCTCTGTTCGTCTCCTGCAAGGTCATCGAACCTAACAACTTCTCTTTGTACAACTATCATTGAAGTTGTTGAATGCTAAATTAACTGTTAAATCTTCACAAGGTATGTTCCTTGATCCTAAATCTTGAAACTCATCATAGCTGAAGAGGGGAGAGGTCTCCTGTTTCACACTAATCTTGAATATTTGTAACCAAAGATCCTTGCTAACAACATGTCAACTTGACCTCCACCTCCACCTACCTCATGACCTCATCTCTATCAGGATTTACGTCAGTATAAGTTATATATCCTGTAATTAGTTATGTATATGTCACTATATTTCTCCCCTCTAGATTGCACTATATGTCTCTTCTCTAGATTTCGATGGCATGAATCTCCTATGAGATTAATACAACCATCTGAAGCTCTAGACTAATGATTTTATAGAATTATAGTAATTAATTAAAGCTTTGAACTATCCTCATTTGCAATGTACTAACAGACAAGTATGTACATTCTTGCATGTATAGAAGCCCTAATTTGGTATTTATTGAACATTTATAAACTCTCACCAGGTGAAAATACTCAAGTAACTCAAAATTACTTCAAACTGGCACTTTACCTTTTTTTTTTTCTGAAAATAATTGTGGAGTGCAAATCATAAAAAATATAAAATATAGAAATAGAAATCTTCTATATGTAATGAAATTATACTTCCATTCACCTTTTATGAAAAATAGAGAGAAGAATTTATATATTCATTGAATTCTATTTGAAGTCTTCGTTTTCCTTTGAAAAAAAATTCAATCATCAAAATCAATAAAAAAAGTGATGAAAATAAAAATAACTTAGGTAAGACTAAGATTGAAAATTAGGTTAAATCTTGGGGGTCTTATTTCTTTACTTAAATATTATTAATGATAGATAAATTTTACGTGGTATATTTTTCATGCATGTTTAAAATCTTACGTCTATTCTCAAGATGAAACAAATATGCTATGGAATGTAGCATTATAGACTTTTCATGAACATATATTATATATCGGCACGTGTAAAAAATAATCCGCTACGCACGTGTCATGAATCTAACATAAAATAAAAGTATCAATTAAGATATAAGAATAGTATTCCAGAAGGATACGTAGTAATAAAGGACCCAATTTTTTGTGAGGAAATAAACTTAAGAATCTAATTCGGGTGCCGTTAAGCATGCAAATTGGCACCATATATTGTATATGTATGTGGTAAAACTAAAGCAAATACTAATTTTTAACTGAATAGTTAAAAAAGGAATCTCTTGGAACAAAACTTTTCATCAATGACTATCAATCTACTATTAAATTATTGAGCAGCTTATCAATGGAACAAATAACATTAGTTCTTTTTTATTTTTAAACAGGTTTTCAATTTTTTAAATTAAAAGGTCCAATGGATCAAGATTTATTAACAAAGCTATTTACAAAATTGAATTTAGTTCAAAGTGATATAAGTCACAAAAAATCAGCCAAAGTAACTAAAAAAAAAAAAAAAGGAATCTGGAAAGAAATGGGAAAGAGGGAAATCGTAAGAGAGGAAAGACAAAATCTGGGAGGTCAAGACCCTCTACTCGTGTCCTGCAAAGTTATCAGACCTAACAACTTTTTTTATACAAGTCTCATTGAAGTAGTTTGATGCTAAATCAATTGTTGAATCTTCACTAAGTATGTTCCTTGATCCTAAATCTTGCAACTCATCGTAACTGAAGAGAGGAGAGGTCTCTTGTTTCGCAACCATCTTGAATAGCTGCAGCTGTAGATCCTTGCTAACAACATGACGACTTGAACTCCACCTCCACCTTCCTCATGACCTCATCTCTATTAGGATTTACGTCAGTAAAAGCTATGTATCCTGTAACCACTTACTTATATGTCACTATATTTCTCTCCTCTAGAATGCACTATATATCTCTTCTCTAGATTTCGATGGCATAAATCTTCTATGAGATTAATTAATACAACCACCTGAAGGTCTAGACTAATGATTATATACAACAACAGTAATTAATTAGAGCTCTGAACTATCCTCATTTGCAATGCAGTAACAGACAAGTAATGTACACTCTTGCATGTACAGAACTCCTAATTTGGTATTTATCGTAACATCTATAAACTCTCACCAGGTGAAAATACTAAAATCACTCAAAATTACTTCAAACTAGCACTTTACCTTTTTTATCCCTTTTTTTTCTGAAAATAATGGTGGCGTGCAAATCATAGAAAAATATAGCAAATAGAAATAGAGATCTTCTAAATATGATGAAATTATGCTTCCATTCATCTTTTATGAAAAACAGAGAGAAGAATTCATATATTTACTGAATTCTATTTGAAGTCTTCATTTTCCTTTCATAAAAAAAATCAATCATAAAAATCAATAAAAAACGTGATGAAAATAAAATTAACTTCGGTAAGACTAAGATTGGAAAATAGGTTAAATCTTGGGGGACTTATTTCTTTACTTAAATATTATTGAATGATTGATAAATTTTATGTAGTATATTTTTCATGCATGTCTAAAATCTTACGTCTTTTCTTATAGATGAAACAAATATGCTATTGAATGTAGCAATATAGACTTTTCATAAACATTTATTATATATTGATATGTTTAAAAAATAACGTGCAACGCATGTGTTGTGAATCTAACATTAAATAAACGTATCAATGAAGATGTAAGAACAACATTCCAGAAGGATGCGTAGTAAAAAAGGACCCCATTTTTTACGAGGAAATATACTTAAGCATCTAATTTGAGTGTCATTAAGCATGCAAATTGACACCATATATTATAAATGTATGTAGTCAAACTAAAGCAAATACTAATTTTTAATTGAACGATTAAAAAAGGTATCTCTTGCAACAAAACTTTTCATCAATGACTATCAATCCACTATTAAATTATTGTCATGACCCGGACCAAGGGCTTAGAAGTGACACGACGAATGGGAACCTGAGAGCCCCCAAAAAGTTTCACGCCCCGGGAGGGTACTCTAGGTGTGGCCAGCACCCAGAGACTATTGCTAGTCCCTGAGCGGACCACTCGATCTCAGGACAGTCACTCAACATCAAGCATAGCAGAAATACGATAAAGCATTGAGCTATATCAATCATTCTACATCAATAAGGAGGGCCAACGACCCATAAACTCAGTCTCACTATCAATGATAAGTAAATAGTGTTATTAACTCAACTTAAAGAGGGAGAAAACCTCAACATCAAACTTTAACTCATGTCTATGAAGCCTCTATCTCAACTCAATTAGACAGTCTAAGAAGGTACCATGACAGGCCATGGATACCCAACTCAATAAAATGAAATAACTGATAATGTAAAAGGCTCCTCTGGATAGCAAGGAGGGCTCACCAATAGCTGAACTCAGAATCTCCGAACCTGAACGATGCGTCTGCTGAAGTCCTCTACCTCTTGTGTCTGCATCATGAAATGATGCAGCGCCGAGTGGTGCTAGTACGTGGAATGTACAATATGTAAGATGACTGAATATTATAATATAGATAGAACAGTATAGGGATAACATCAACGCAACATCATGCTCCGTCAGAATGTCAAATATCTATCTAAAACAAGAATAGAGAGTAGACAGCTAACTCATCAATATCTCATCCCAACATCATTAATAAATCAGACTCATCTCAAGGAAACTCGATTCAACTCAAAGGACTCATGACCGTTTAAGAAAATAATAAAGAGTAGATACTGAAACATCAACATCTGTCAAGACTCATACCATCACATCAACATCGGAGTTCTATCAAAATGGAACCTAGCTGGGAGTTTCTCTAACACCATCACCTATAAGCCAGTGATATACAACAAAGTGATGTTGTTGCCACATCCATCCAGTACCCTGCTCGGGGTAAAGGACATCACCATCAGTGGATCCACAAGAAATAACATCAGCCCTCTCTTGGGACAAAGAAACATCCGCATTGCGGTTCGATCCTCTCTCATACGCGGACCACCTAGTTAATGAGTTCGTGTGGGACTCACTCTCACCCATTTCGATGCTCAGTACTCCTCCAAAACTTGACATGCTCATAAAACATCACCATTATCGGTCCCATGGGGACATAGTATATCAACATCAACATCATCATTATCAGTCCCATAGGGACATAGTACATCAACATCAACATCATCATCAGCATCAACTCATCAACATCAACATCGTAGACTCAAAAAATTCTTTTAGAATTTAATTTCAAGTTCTAAGATTCATGAACATCACTCTTATCAATATCATCATCAAGACTCTCATCAATTTAGACCACAATCACAACATCATAAACATCATTATCGTCAAGGCTCTAGACTCATTCCCTAAGCTCATTCTTGCATATTTTAGTGCAATAGACATAGAATTTTGTAAAATCATTCATGAAAAAAGTTATGCAGTAAAATAGTTGGTGATGATCATCAATTTAAAAAAATACATAAATTAAGTAAAAACGTAGTGGAATACTCAAGGATTTTCACATATAACTCAACATCTTCAAATCATAGACTCAATTTACTCAAAGGGGACACATGGAAGAACAATCCCATGTTTTAGGTTAGCCTTACATACCTGGGATGATTGCTAACAACAATTCCTCGTAAAATCTCTTTTAGACTATTCAACCTTAACTCTCCCCAAGCCTTAACTTGGTGAATTTCGCTAGGAAGAGGATTTAGAAAGGATTTTTAGACTCTTTCATCGTGAAAGAGACTTATATTGATCGTATATGGGTTTTAGAAGATGCTAGGAATGGACTAGAATGCCCCTCGAAATTTTTGAAATTTCCCAATCGTAAAATAGCATAGTCCGTGACGCGAACAATTCATTTTTGGAAAAAGATTTCCTAAAAATATTTTCTCAACCCTGTTAAAAACTTTTGGAAAAAACATAAGTGCGCCTCTGCGATGGGTTTGCGATGCGGCTCTGTCCCGAACTCTCACTGTTTCTCGTTTTAGAACGAAAAATTATCTTTTGACTCAGCTGCTCTAAAATCGACCAAGACCTTTCCCCCACTCAATTTTTTATGCTGGTCATGAATCTGGCCTCAGATTTTCCATCCAAGCATTGGAAGACGCATTATGCGCACATCTCTCCTCTAGGGTATTTTGGCAATTTTACCGGGCATTACATCATCTTCCCCTTGGGATCATTCTTCCTCGAATGATGAGTGAGAGTGGTATTATGGCACAAATAAACTTAAGACATATCTGGATACTTACTAAAGAACTCGACTTCTCAACTCCTCATCGACCTCAATAACATCTACTCAGAACATCAAAATATACACATTAACTCAGGATAGAAATATCAAGTTAAGGTAAGAATAGGAATATTAACTTCGATATTCTCATCACCAGGCACGAATAGGTGCGGGTATTTAGTTCTCATCTCTTCCTCAGCTTTCCATGTGGCTTCCTCAACTAATTGGTTCCTCCACAAGACTTTAACGGAGGCTATCTCTTTGTTCCCCAGTCTGGGAACCTATCGATCCAGGATTTGGACTGGAATTTCCTTGTAAGAAAAACTATCTTTGACTCCAGTGCTCTCAATAGGGATTACCAAGGAAGGGTCTCCTGAACATTTCTTCATCATAGAGAGGTGGAACACCGGATGGATTAGAATGGATTCTGTCTAACTCAGAAGGTAACTCTAGCTCATAAGAAACCTTCCCAATTCTCCTCACAATCTGATAAGGGCCGATATAGCAAGGGCTTAATTTATCCTTCTTCCCAAACCTTATGAAACTCTTCATGGGCGATACCTTCAAGTATACCCAATTACTCACCTCGAACTCTAGGTTTCTTCTCCTCACATTGGTGTAAGATTTCTGATGGATTTGTGCAGTCTTTAACCTCTCTCTAATAATCTTCACCTTCTCCATGGACTGGTGGATAAGGTCAGGCCTGATCAACTCAGCTTCTCCAACGTCAAACCACCCAATGGGTGACTTACACCTCCTCCAACACAAGGCCTTATAGGGGGCCATTTGAATGCTTGCATGATAACTATTGTTAAATGCAAATTCAATCAAAGGTAGATGGTCATCCCAATATTCTTTGAAGTTAAGGATGCAGGCCCTTATCATATCTTCTACCGTCTGAATACTGCGCTCTGCCTGACTATCCGTCTGTGGATGAAAGGCTTACTCAATTTCACTTTTGTACCCAATCCTTTCTGGAAAGACTTCTAGAAGTGAGTGGTACATGGGGCTTCTCTGTCAGAGATGATGGACAAAGGAACTCCATGCAACCTTACAATCTCTTGGATATACATCTTGGTATACTCCTCCGTAGTATTAGTCATCTTAACTGTCAAGAAGTGCATTGATTTAGTCATCCTGTCTACAATCACCCATATGGCATCATGCTTCCTTTGGGATCTCAGTAGGCCGGTGATGAAATCCATGTTAATCATCTCCCACTACCACTCTGGAATAACAAAGTTTTGAGCCAATCTACTTGGCCTTTGATGCTCAACCTTCACTTGCTGGCGATTCGGGCACTTTGAAACAAACTCAGCGACGTCCCTCATCATTCCACTATACCAATAGACTTCTTTAATATAGAGTATCTAGTGTTGTGGGCTTCAACCATGATCCTGTCGTGGACACCATCAACATCAGGGACACATAGCCTACTCTTGTATCTCAACACCCTGTCTCCCCCTTGGAGAACACCATCACTTTTTGTTTGTGGACGGTCTCCTTCTACTGGAGTATGATAGGATCTAGATCTTGCTTCTCTTTTACCTCTACTACTAGGGATGATGTAGATCCATTTTGAATATTGATTCCTCCCTCGTCATTCTTCTCGAGTTGGACTCCCAATTGAGCCAACCTATGCACTTCCCTCACCAGCTCTTTCTTCTCTCCATCCACATGGGTTGTACCAACCATTGACAACCTGCTAAGGGAATCAACAACAATTTTAGCTTTACTTGGATGGTATAGGATGCTTAGGTCATAATCCTTGAGCAACTCCAACCATCTCCTCTATCTTAGGTTGAGCTCTCTCTGGCTGAAGACATACTGAAGGCTTTTGTGGTCAATGAACACGTCCATATGCACTCCATACAAGTAGTGGCGCCTAATTTTAAGTGTGAACACTACTGCCGCCAACTCAAGATCATGGGTTAGATAGTTCCTCTCATGAACTTTAAGCTACTTGGAAGCATAGGCTATCACCTTCCCTCTCTGCATCAATACATATCCCAATCAAAATCTTGATGCGTCACAATATATCATAAAGTCTTCCATCCCTCCGGCAAAGTAAAAGTAGGTACGGTGGTCAATCTAGTCTTTATCTCTTGGAAGCTCTTCTCATATTCCTCAGACCGCTAAAACTTGACCTTTTTCTGAGTCAGTTTGGTCAATGGTGCGGATAGGGAAGAAAATCCCTCAACAAATCTGCGGTAGTAGCCTACCAACCCCATGAAACTTCTTATGTAAGTTGGAGAGGTCGGTCTTGGCCAGTTCTTAACCACTTTGATCTTTTGGGCATCTACTCGAATTCCATCACCTGAAACAACATGGCCTAGAAAAGCCACTGACTTGAGGCAAAACTCACATTTTGAGAACTTTGCATACAACTCATGGTCCTTAAGTGTCTGAAGGAAAATTCTAAGGTGTTTGGCATACTCCTTCTCATCCGTCGAATACACTAAAATATTATCAATGAGCATGATTACAAACATGTCAAGGTAGGGCTGGACACCCTGTTCATCAAATCCATGAAGGCTGCGAGTGCATTCGTCAACCCAAAGGACATGACCAAGAACTCAAAATGGCTTTATCTAGTCCCAAGGCTTCCTTTGGGATATCACATTCTCTCACTTTCAACTAATGGTAATCCGATCTGAGGTCTATCTACGAAAAGCATAAGGCACCCCGAAGTTGGTCAAATAGATCATCTATCCTGGTGAGAGGATATTTATTCTTGATTGTGACCTTGTTCAGTTGCCTATAGTCTATGCACATCCTGAGAGACCCATCCGTCTTTCATACAAACAGGACGGGAGCACCCTAAGGAGAAACACTTGGCCTAATAAAGCCCTTCTCCAACAAATCCTTCAACTGTTCCTTCAACTCCTTCAGCTCAGCGAGGGCCATCCTATATGGGGGAATTGAATTAGGCTACATCTCAGGAAGAACATAAATACCGAAGTTGATCTCCTTATTAGGAGAGACTGAAGGTAAATCCTCAGGGAACACCTTAGGAAACTCATTCACAATCAGAATTGACTCAAGAGTAGGTGACTAACATTATCAGACCTAACTCACATGAGACAATAAATACAACCTTTAAAAATTAGCTTTCTAGCCCTCAGGTAGGAAATAAACTTACCCTTGGGTGCAACAGAACTTCCCCTCTACTCTACGACCGGTTCATTCGGAAATAGAAATTTGACAACTCAGGTCCTACAATATATTGACGTATAACATGCATGGAGCCAATCCATACCAAGGATTACATCAAATTCAACCATCTCTAACTCTACCAAGTCAGCCAAAGTATCCCTATGATAGATGGATACTACAAAATCTCTATAGACCCTCTCAGCAAACATAGACTCACCAGTGGAAATAGAAACATTATAAGGATCAGGCAAACACTCTGGAAACATCTCAAATTTATTGGCTACATAGGGGGTCACAAAAGATGAGGTGGCACCCGGATCAAGCAGTGCATCACAATTAAAAGAAAAGACTCAAAGCATACCCGTAACAATATCTGGTGCAACCTCTTAGTCCTGCCGATGACCCATCATATACAGATGGTTCTTCCCGCCTCCTGCACCCACAATAGTAGCCTTTTGATGACCGCCCGCAGGGGGCACCGTAGAAGACTGAGCTTTGTTACTTCCATCGCCCCCATCACATCGTAGGACACTCACCCTGAAAATGGCCCACATGTCTGCACAAAAAAAACATTTGTGCCGTCAAGGAACGCACCAAGGTGAAGCTTGCCACATCTCCCACAAGGTGGCTTCCCTCTCGGGTCTTGCGTTATGCTAGCTTGGTACTGAGGATCCTGAGCTCTGAAATTCTGGTGACCATAAGATTTCTGATCATACCTATTTTGATGAACAGGAGCACTTGCCACGGATGGTGCATAGTTAGAGGACCTCTTCTGGAAATCGGTTCTATCACCCTTATTCTGCTTCTGTTGGCTAGGCTCATTCCCTACCGATTTGGCCTTCTTACTCTGCTACCCTTCTTTGTCCTTCTTCTTATCCTCCTCAATTTGCTGGGCATAGACCATGAGTCTAGAGATATCCATATCTGGAATCAGCAATGCTGCCTTACACTCCCTTTTAACATGCCTGCCCAATCAAGACACGAACTTTTTCATTCTCGCTCTCATATCCGGGATCATCTCCAGGGCATACGGGGACAGTTGAATGAACTTGAGGCTATACTCTTTGACAGTCACTCCTCTTGCTTCAGGTTCATGAACTCCTCCACCTTCGCCTCCCTCTACCCTTGGGGGAAAAAGTGTTTTAGGAAAGAGCTCTCAAACTCCTCCCACTTAGCAGGTTCAGCATCCTCACATCTACTATCTTCCCACTGGTTATACCAGACATTAGCAGCATTCTTAAGCTGATAAGAGACCAACTCAATTCCCTTAACTTCATTAGCATGCATAGCCCTCAATATATTGCATATCTCATCAATAAAATATTTTGGGTCCTCCTCAACCTTCGACCCCATATAGACTCGCGGGTTCATCCTCAAGAAATCCCTGAGCCTCATTGCAGCCATAGGATCTTGGGAGCTAGCATTTGGGGACTAGAGACCTCGGTTATTAATCTGGGAGACCACTAACTGAGTGAGCATAACAATGGCTCCCCTAAAGTTTGCTTCTGAAGTGGAGGATGACTGAGTAGGTGGTGCCTGTAGCATCTCAGTAGCCCTAGCAGGCCAGCCCCGTATCCTTGTCTCAAGCTGGATAGGGACCTCTATTGCGGGATTCTCAATGTTTGGGGCCGAGGCATCTCTTATGGCAGTAGTGCGTTTAGGAGGCATGATCTGCTATGCTTAACACACGAATTAGAAAGAAGTTTCATAGAGTCAAACTCTATCGCACGAACTTAGAATATCAAAGAAGGGTAACCATTCCTAGTGTCCTATAGCCTCCTGTTTATGAAGTGTGGCGCACAACACATACATACACAAGACTCTACTAGACACGTTTTCATAGACTCCCTAGGACTCTTGAACACTGTGCTCTAATACCAAGTTTGTCACACTCCGGGAAAGTACCTTAGGCATGGCCGACACCCAGAGACTATTGCTAGTCCCAAAGTGGACCACTTGATCTCAAGACAGTCACTCAACATCAAGCATAGCGGAATTAGGATAAAGTAGTGAGCTACATCAGTTATTCTAAATCAATAAGGAGGGCTAATGGCCCATAAACTCAGTGTCAACATTAATGATAAGTAAATAGTGTTACTAATTCAACTCAAGGAGGGAAAAGACCTCAACATCAAACCTCAACTTATGTCTATGAAGCCTCTAACTCAACTCAACTAGACAGTCTAAGAAGGTACTATGATAGGCAATGGCTACACAACTCAATAAAACGAAATAACTGATAAAGTAAAAAGGATCCTCCGGATAGCAAAGAGGGCTCACCAATAACTGAACTCAGAATCTCCGTACCTCAATGATGTGTCTGCTGAAGTCCTCTACCTCATGTATCTGCATCATCAAAAGATGCAGTGCCGAGTGGCATCAGTACGTGGAATGTACGACATGTATGACGGCTGAATATAATAATATAGATAAAATAGTATAGGGATAACATCAACTAAACATCATGCTCCATCATAATGTCAACTTTCTATCTAAAGCAAGAATAGGGAGTAGACAGATGACTCATCAACATCTCATCTCTACATCATTAATACATCAAACGCATCTAATGGAAACTCGACTCAACTCAAAGGACTCATGCCCGTTTAGGACAAGGATAGAGAGTAGGTACTGAATCATTAACATCCGTCAAGAGTCATACCATCATAAAAACATCAGAGTTCTATCAAAATGGAACCTAGCTGGGAGTTTCTCTAACGGACAACCATCACTTATGAGCTAGTGATGATACAACAAAATGATATTGTTGCCACATCCATCAAGTACCCTGCTCGGGGTAAAGCACATCACTACTAGTGGATCCAGAAGAAATAACAGCAGCCCTCTTTTGGGACAAGGAAACATCCGCATTGCAGTTCGATCCTCTCTCCTACACGGGCCACATAGTTAATGAGTTCGAGTAGGACTCACTCTCACCAATTTAGGTGCTCAATACTCCTCCTAGAACTTGACATGCTCATAAAAAATCATCATCATCGGTCCCATAGCGACATAGTACATCAATATCAACATCATCTTCATCACTCCCATAGGGACATAGTACATCAACATCAACATCATCATCAACATCAACATCAACATCGTGGACTCCAAACATTCTTTTAGAATTAAGTTTCAAGTTTTAAGACTCATGAACATCACTCTCATCAGCATCATCATCAAGACTCTCATCAATTTAGACCACAATCACAACATCACAAACAACATCATCGTCAAGGCTGTAGACTCATCCCCTAAGCTCATTCTTGCATACTTTAGTGTAATAGACATACAATTTTGTAAATCATTCATGAAACAAGTTATGTACTAAAATAGTTGGTGATGATAATTAATTTAAGAAAAATACATGAATTAAGTAAAATCTTAGTGGAATACTCAAGGATTTTCACATATAACTCATCATCTTCAATCATAGACTCAATTTACTCAAAGGGGGCACATGGAAGAACAAGCCCATGTTTTAGGTTAGCCTTACATACCTGGAATGATTGATAACAACAATTTCTCGTAGAAATTCCTCTTGACTCTTCTACCTCAACTCTCCTCAAGCCCTAACTTGGTGAATTTTGCTAGGAAGAGGATTTAGAAAAAGGTTTTAGACCCTTTCATCATGAAAACAACTTATATTGGTCGTATATGGGCCTTAGAAGATGCTAGGAATGGACTAGAATACCCCTCGAATTTTTGGAAATTTCCCATCCCTAAAATAATACAGTCCGCGATGCGGACTGGTCACAGCCAGTTCATTTTTGGAAATTTTTTTCCTGAAAGAGTTTTCTCAACCCCATCAAAAAATTTAGAAAAAACATAAGTGCGCCTCCACGATGGGTTCGTGATGCGGCTCTATCGCGAACTCTCACTGTTTCTCGTTTTGGAATGAAAAATCATCTTTTGACTCGACAGCTCTAAAAATTGTTCAAGACCTTTCCCCTACTCAATTTCACATGCTGATCACGAATCCAGCATCGAATTTCCCATGCAAGAATTGGAAGACGCATTATACGGACATCTCTCCTCTAGGAATATTTTGGTAATTTTATCGGGCATTACAACAAGCCTCAAAGTATCCAAATCCACATCATCGGTTCGAAAATGCATTAAAATAGTAAACACATAGTTCTAAGGGATGGGGAATTAGGACTCACGCTAAGGAGGTATCAAAGGGAAAGGGATTTACATGGATTCCCATAGTACATAGTACATATGAACTAAGGGGCGATTAAGTATGACTCACTCTATGGGGGCAATATGGGGCTTAGGATCTTCCACATTTTCACATCAAACATACATACATATCATAATTTACGTAATCAATCCATGATAGCCATATCCATTAGATAACAGAAATCATAAGTTTTAAATACAACACATAACATATAGAATCTATGAGAGTGTACTAGATGTCCAACAATGCCTCTAGTCATAAGATGGGATAGGGACTGAGACATGTCTCGGGCTCACCCTCAATTAAGAAGATAAACAGAAAATAACATAGGTAGAAGGAATGAAATTTGTCCTTGGAAGATAGGACTCACCATAATATCAACTCTCTGAATTTGAGTTACTCGTCAAGCGATGGATGATTGTAACACACGGTCTCTACATGGTAAAATCATGAAGGCATAGAGTATGTGTTAGTACATTTGAATGTACTAAGTATGCGGGCATGTAATGCATATGACTTATCAACCTGCATTTTAATGTTAGACGGCAAGGACACCTAATACAGAAAGAATCATATATCCAAGGAAGAAGTATACAATATGCCATGATGTTTGTGATGCATGAATGAAATGATGTTCGTATTTAGCGGGGATGTGACCTCAACCGATAAGAGTAAGACCAAGTGAGCTAGAACTCGGACACTCGGGTACAAACTCGGCTATATCCTTCTTCATACTATGCAAATAATACACCTCCTTCAAATCCCAACAACTCTTAGTAGATCTCGGGTGAATCTAATAATGAGAGTTATGGGCTCCACTCATGATCATTTTTCCTAAGCTCACCCACATCCGGAACACATAACTGACCTTGATACTGAAGCATACCATCTCTCTCTTGGGAGGAAACCTCTATCTTACTGGCAACCAACCTCTTCAACACAACCAATGATGGGTCTAAGTCTTGCTTAGCCTTAACATCAACAACGACAAAAGATTCGGCCCCATTCTAAACATGAACATACTTACCAATATTATTAGAGTCGGTCAACTTAACACCCAATCTAGCAAAACAATGAACATCTTTTGTCGACTCTTGCTCCCCTTCATCAGCATGAGATACACTTCCCGTAGATAGCCTATTAAGAGCGTCGGCTATAACATTTGCCTCGCCGAATTTACATTATACACTCATGTCATAGCCCCAAAGGAGTTCCAACCCTCTTCTTACTCTCAGATTAAGACCCCTTTGAGTGAAAACATATTGCAAACTCTTGTGGTTGGTGAAGACGTCAACATGCACCCTATACAAATAATGTCTCCAAATCCTCAAGGCAAACACAACCGCCACTAACTTAAGATCATGAGTCGGGTAGTTACGCTTATGCACTTTCAATTTCCTTGACGTATAATCTATAACCCTAACACATTTCATAAGTACACAACCCAAACCCAAACTGAGAAACATCACAATACACCACCAACCAATCTAAGCCATCCGATAATGCCAAAACCGAAGCCGATGTAAGCCGACCTTTCAAGAGCTTAGAACTCACCTCACACTCATCCGACCATACAAATTGGCCTTATTTCTAGTCAACTTGATCAACGAACATGCAATAGATGAGAAACTTTCAACAAACCTTCCATCATAACTAGCCAACCCAAGAAAACTTCGAATATCAAAAGGAGCAAGCATGCAAAACTATGCACATCCTTCATCAATTAATTATTAGACCTCATCTATAAGATTGCTACAACATCTTCCTTCCTTGGATTGCATTACGAGATCAAAGTAACTCTCTCGATTCGATAAGGAGGGATGGAGATAAGAACTCTTAATATACACATCATGGCACGATAAGAATCATGAAAAGTAAAATATTTCCTCAAACGCCTTGTAGCCCCTTCCCATTGATGTGGCACACTTCACACCCATGAATAAGACTCTACTTAACGTGACGTGTTGGACTCCGAGGACCATTTATAAACCTAGTGCTCTGATACCATCTTTGTCATGACCTAGACCTAGGGCCTAGAAGTGACACGGCGAATGGGAAACCCAGAATCCCCAAACAAGCCTCACAGTATCCAAATCCACATCATCAGTTCGGAAGCGCATTCAAGTTGTTAACACATAGTTCTAAGGGATAGAAAGTTGGACACACGCTACGGAGGTATTGAACGGAAAAGGGATTTACATGGATTCACATAGTACATAGTATATAATAACTAAGTATGTGGGCATTCAATGCATATGACTTATCAACCTCCATTTCAATGTTAGATGACAAGGGCACATAATATATAAATAATCATATATCCAAGGAAGAAGTATACAATATGCCATGAAATTCTTAATACATGAATGAAATGATATTCGTATTTAGCGGGGATGTGACCTCAACCGACAAGAGTAAGACCAAGTGAGCTAGTACTTGGAATCCCGATAAAATCCCCTCACCATTACAGAGGTGGTCTACTTGCCAAAGGTAAACCATACTTCACCTTAATTATAGGAACACCACCCATTTCGTATGAGGCAACCCTTTTACAGGAACACTACCCATTTCGGAAAGGATTTTCATATCATAACATAGTACTTCACCTTATGGGAACATCACCCATTTAGTATGAAGCAACCTTTATTACGGGAACACCACCCATTTCGGATAGGATTCCCATGACATATGCTAGGCATATAGTTCGAGGAAAGGGAGAGGACCCTTGGGTATAGCCTTGACGCCCCCAATCCATCGGTGCTAAGTCAACATCCCATGAGAATACATATAGTATATATATATATATATATACACACACACACTTTCAATAATGCAATAGTCATTCCAAATCCGATCACTGTAGATTTAGGCTCAAATGTCAAATCATAGCTTGTAGTTATAATATTCATGTATAGGACTAGCTCGATTACATATACGGAATGGTGCAAGCACCCAAAATACTCAAAGAGCCATAATTATAAGACACTTATGTGATCACATTCTTGTCATAACCAATACCTTATCAAATTATATCAAAATCATTTCATAAAAAAATATAATTGGGCTTAACCCACTTCATAATTTCCATAAAAATCAATGTTCATGAAAAAAATGCAATAAATGATGTGAGAATATCATGGATAATATAGATCCAAGCTAAAGTCAACATTATAGTTAGAAATTGAAGCAAATCCATAATTAAATTCACATTTAAATCATAATATAAATCACTCATGCATAAATCAAGCTGTAAAGGGGACATGCACATTAATAATTTCATAATCTCAATGCAAACTATAAGATAAGTTCTTAAATCAACTTAAAATCATCAATAAAGTACAACCCATACATCAATTGAATTTAATAAAATCAAATGATGAAAACCCACATTTAAAGTAAGCTAAAATTCATGAAAATTAATTGAAAAGAGTTTGGGTCTTATTAGTTGAAAGGGACCAAGAATCAATCCCACATACCTTGATTAGGAAGATGAATTTGAGAAGAATTTATCTTGAAGTTGAATCCCCAATTGAATCCCTAGCTTGAGCCTTGAGAGAAGAGTTTAGAGAGGATTCTTTTAGGAATTGCTTTTGGAGTGAGAGTGTTTCTAATGAGAATGAATTAAAATGAAAAGATATCAGCTGATTTAGGGGTCTAGGATAGGAGGAAAGGTCATAAACCACCCTTATAATAACCCAAAATTACGTATGTGCCATTAATGACACGGAATTAAAAATCCGCATAGATTCCCTACACAGATGGGTTTTACAAAAATGGGCATAACTTGTTGATCCAAAATTGGAATGAGGTGAAACCAGATGCATTGAAAAGATGATTCAAAGAGCTTCAATTGGATAGGTTCTGGGATACCCAGTTTCTTTTTTGCTATGAGATATGCCCATTTAAATTTAACCCTTCTATCGGTACTTCTGAAAAATTTAGCTAATGAAATTTCTTTGAACTTGACTTGATGTAGGAGACCTATGATGGCCTTAAACAACATAATTAAGCTTGAATTAAAGGCTTTAAAGTGAACTTACTTTGAACTTGAAGGTCCCATACTTAGAATTTTTCAACGAAGTCACCTTAATGGGAGGCCATACGGGCCGTGTAGTGTCATACGGATCGTGACACTGCCTTTACCCCTATCCTAGAAAAATTCCACTATTAAGTTATCAGACGTTGATTGCATACTTAAAAAAATTCCACTCTGAAAGCCTTACGCGTTGCAATACGGGCCATGACACCCCACACAAGCCATGTGCCTGACCGTGTAACCATACTTGGTCCCTAACTATGGGATTTCACGCCAAGGCCACTATGCGGCCCACAACACGGTCCGTGAAGTGTCACACGGACCAAGAGGGGTCCAAGTGTAATGTGCCTTAGTTTAAAACACCCTGTTTAAGGGCCAAACCTCCTCCATAGGACAAGGGCCACCTTAGTTTAAAACAACCTATTTAAGGGCCAAACATCCTCCATAGGCCAAGGGCCACCCCGTGGAGGCTCCACATGAGCCGTGTGACCTCATACGAACTGTGAGGGCTCCCATGAAGTGTCACCTTGTTCCAAAAGTTTCCCGAAACCAAATTTTCATGCTTCATTGAGGTCGTACAAATTCCGAACTCTTACATCATCTCTCCCTTGGGAACATTCATCCTCGAATCTAGTAGAACAAGGCTCGAAAGGCTTGACTTAGAACATGAAATATCCGAACACAAGGTATAATGCATAGCTCATCATTTGAAAATAAAAAAGCCTTTAAAATCCATATCAAAATGTATTCAAATAATTTAAAATATCAGAAAAATCATTTTCGTGCATATGTATGCATGTTATGTCATGAAACTCAAGAGTGAAAGAATTAGGACCATTAAGAATAGGAAGGACCTAATACCATAGGCTTGAGTAGATTGGAATGGATAGAAGTATCATCGCATCACACTTGATTCACTCCTCATGTAGCGTTTCCCACGTGTTGATTCATTTAATGTACCTTCACCGAAGCCACATCCTTGTTACGAAGCTGCTTTACTTGCCCATCTAAAATCTCCATCGGAACTTCTTCAAAAGACGAGTTTTTCTCAACCTCAACACCTTTCAAAGACACAATAGTACAAGGATCAGCAACCAACTTCCTCAAAATAGAAACATGGAAAAACCAGGTGAATAGAACTCAAATTTAGAGGCAAATCCAACCTATAAACCACATTCCCAATTCGCTCAACATTCTTATAAGGACAAACATACCGGGGGCGCTTAGCTTTCCCTCCTTCCCAAAATGCACCACACCCTTCATAGGCGAGACCTTCATAAGCACCCAACAATTAATACAAAACTCAACATCCCTCTCTCAAATATCCAAATCAGACTTTTGATGACTTCGAATCACTTTCAACCTTTCCCTAATCAACTTTACCTTCTCCATATTCTCCAACACTAAATCCGGGCCAATCAATGTCGTTTCCCCAACTCAAACCACCCAACTGGAGATCTACACATTTTACTCTATAAAGACCCAAACGGAGTTATACCAATGCTAGCATGAAGGAAATTGTAGTAAGCAAACTCAAGAAGGGGTAGATGATCACCCCAATTACCTTTGAATTCCAACACACAGGCCCTCAACATATCCTCCAATGTTTGAATTATCCTCTCAGTTTTTCCATTGGATTAAGAATAAAAGGCAGTGCTCAACTTTACCTTAGTATCAAGTCCTCTTGGAGACAACCTCCAAAAGTGAGATGTAAATTAGGTACCGTGATCCGATATGATAGACCTAGACACACCATGCAACCTCACCAACTCTTGTATGTTCAACATTGCATAATCTTCAATGACAAAAGTAGTCTTGACTGGTAGGAAATAAGCCGATTAAGTCATTCGATCAACGATAACCCAAATGGAGTCAAATTACCTTTGGTCCAGGGAAAACCAACCAAAAAATCCATATTTACATCCTCCCACATACAAGTAAGGATCTCAATTTCTTGAGCCACACTACTGGGCCTTTGGTGCTCTACCTTCACTTGTTGACTACTTGGACACTCGGGTACAAACTCGGGTATGTCCTTCTTCATACCACGCCACCAATACACCTCTTTCAAATTGGAACACATCTTAGTAGATCCCGGATGAATCAAACAATGAGAGTTATGGGCTCCACTCATGATCATTTTTCCCTAAGCTCACCCACATCCGGAACACATAAATGACCTTGTTACCAAAGTGCACCATCTCCCCCTTATGAAGAAACCTCTACCTTATTGGAAACCAACCCTTTCAACACAACCAATGATGGGTCTAAGTCTTGCTTAGCCTTAATATCAACAACCACAAGAGATTTGGCCCCATTCAAAACATGAATACCAACATTATTAGTGTCGGTGAACATAACACCCAATTTAGCCAAATGGTGTACATCTTTTGTCGTGTCTTTTTCTCCTTCATTATCATGAGCCACACTTCCCATAGATAGCCTACTAAGAGTATCAGCTATAACATTTGCCTCGCCGAATTTACATTGTACACTCATGTCATAGCCCCTAAGGAGTTCCAATCCTCTTATTACTCTAAGGTTAAGATCCCTTTGAGTGAGCATAAATTGCAAAATTCTGTGGTCGGTGAAGACGTCAACATCCAACCCATACAAATAATGTCTCCAAATCCTCAAGGAAAACACCACCACCGCTAACTCAAGATCATGAGTCGGGTAGTTATGCTTATGCACCTTCAATTGCCTTAATGTACAAGCTATCACCCTAACATGTTTCCTAAGTACACAACCCCAACCCAAACTGAGAAGCATCACAATACACCACCAACCTATCTAAGCCATCCGGTAATGTAAAAACTGAAGCTGATGTAAGCCGACCTTTCAAGGTCTGAGAACTCGTCACACAATCATCCACCCATACAAATTGGCCTTCTTTCTAGTCAACTTGATCAACAAAGATGCAATAGATGAGAAACCTTCAACAAACTTTCCATCATAACCAGCTAACCTAAGAAAACTTCGAATATCCAAAGGAGCAAGCATGTCAAACCATGCACATCCTTCACCAACTCCCTTTAGACCTCATCTATAAGATTGCTACAACATCTTCCTTCCCTGGATTGTATTATAAGATCAAAGTAACTCTCCCTATTCGATAGGGTAGGATGGAGATAAGAAAATAGGCACCATGGCATGATAAGAATCATGAAAAGGGAAATATTTCCTAAAACGCCTCGTAGCCCCCTTCCCATAGATGTGGCACACTTCACACCCATGAATAAGACTCTACTTGACGTGACATGTTGGACTTCGAGGACCATTTATAAACCTAGTGCGTTGGTACCATATTTGTCACTACCTGGATCTAGGGCCTAGAAGTGACACGGTGAATAGGAACTCGAGAGTTCCCAAACAAGCCCCAAAGTATCCAAATCCACATCATTGGTTGGGAAGCACATTCAAATAGTAAACACATAGTTCTAAGGGATGGGAAAGTAGGACTCATGCTATGGGGATATCGAAGGGAAAATGATTTACATGGATTCAGATAACACATAACATATAAGAACTAAGTGGCGAGTAAGTATGACTCACTCTATAGGGGCAATACGAGGCTTAGGATCTTTCACATTTCCACATCAAACATACATATATATCATTATTTCCATAATCAATCCATGATAGACATATCCAATAGATAATCGAAATCATAAGCTTTAAATACGACACATAACATATAGAATCTATGAGAGTCTACAAGAAGTCCAACAATGCCTCTAGTCATAAGATGGGATGGTGGTTTGTCCTTGGAAGATAGGAATCACCACAATATCAACTCTTTAAATTCGAGCTACCTATCAAGTGATGGATGATCGTAACACATGGTCCCTATATGGTAAAGTCATACAGACATAGAGTATGCTTTAGTACGTTTGAATGTAGTAAGTATGCTGACATGCAATGCATATGACTTATCAACCTCCATTTTAATGTTAGACTACAAGAGCACATAATATAGAAGGAATCATACACCCAAGGAAGAAGTATACAATATGCCATTAAATTATTGATGCTTGAATGAAATGATATTCGTATTTAGCAGGGCTGTGACCTCAACCGAAAAGAGTAAGACCAAGTGAGCTAGTACTTGGAATTCCGATGAAATACCCTCACCAGTACAGAGTTGGTCTACTTGCCAAACGTAAACCATACTTCAACTTAAGTGAACACCACCCATTTCGTATGAAGCAACCCCCTTACGGGAACACTACCCATGTTGGGAAGGATTTTCATATCATAACGTAATACTTCACCTAATGGGAACATCACCCATTTCCTACCTTCCTTATGGGAACACCACCCACTTCGGATAGGATTCTCATAACATATGCTAGGCACATAGTTCGAGGAAAGGGAGAGGACCCTTAGGGATAGCCTTGACACCCCCAATCCATCGGTGCTAAGTCAATATCCCACGAGAATACATATAGTATATATATACATACTTTCAAAAAGCCAACAGTCATTTCGAAAGGGATCAATGCACATTTAGGCTCAAATGCCAAATCATAGCTTGTAGTTATAATATTGATGCAGAGGACTAGCTCGATTATAAATATTGAATGGTGCAAGCACCCAAAATGCTCAAAGAACCATAATCATAAGACATTCATGTGATAAAATTCTTGTCATAACCAATACCTTTTCAAAATTATATCAAAATTATTTCATAAAAACATAATTGGGCTTAACCCACTTCATAATTTCCATAAAAACCAGTGTTAATGAATGCAAATGTAATGAATGGTTTGAGAATAACATGTGTATTATATATTAAAGCTAAAGTGAATATTGTAATAAGAAATTGAAGTAAATCCATAATTAAATTCATATTTAAATCATAATATAAATCACCCATGCATAAATCAAGCTTTAAAGGGGACATGCACATTCATAATTTCATAATCTCAATGAAAACTATAATATAAGGACTTGAATCAACTTAAAATCATCAATAAAGTAGAGTCCATATATCAATTGAATTTAATAAAATCAAATAATGAAAGCTCACATTTAAAGTAAGTTAAAATTCATGAAAATCAATTGAAAAAAGTTTGGGACTTCTTGGTTGAAAGGGGCCAAGAATCAATCCCACATACCTTGAATAGGAAGATGAATTTGAGAAGAATCTAACTTGAAGTTGAATCCTCAATTGAATCCCTAGCTTGAGTCTTGAGAGAATAACTTAGAGAGGATTTTTTTAGGAATTTATTTTGGAGTGAGAGTATTTCTAATGAGAATGAATTAAAATGAAAAGATTTCGGCTAATTTAGGGGTCTAGGATAGGAGAAAATGTCATAAAACACCCTTAGAATAACCCAAAATTACGTATGTTCCATTAATGATACGGAATTAAAAATCTGCATAGATTCCCTGCATAGACGGGTTTTACAAAAATGGGCATAACTTCTTGATCAAAACTCGAATGAGCCGAAACCAGTTGCATTGGAATGATGATTCAAAGAGATCAATTTGATAGGTTATGGGCCACCCAGTTCCTTTTGTGCTAAGAGATATGCTCATTTAAAGTTGACCCTTCTATCGGTACTTGTGAAAAACTTAGCCAATGAAATTCCATTAAACTTGACTTAATGTAGGAGACCCATGATGACCTTAAACTACATAATTAAGATTTAATTGAAGGCTTGAAAGTGAACTTAGTTCGAACATATAGGTACCATACTTAGAATTTTTCAACGAAGTCACCTTCATGGGAGGCCACACGGGCTGTGTAATGTCACACGGGCCGTGACACTGCTCGTACCCGTCTCCTTAGAAAAATTCCACGATGGTGATTCCATATGTGGAAAAAGTCCACTCTGGAAGCCTTACGGGTTGTCATACGGGCCGTGACACCCCACACGAGCCGTGTGCCTGGCCGTGTAACCATACTTGATCCCAAAACTGTGGGATTTCATGCCAAGGCCACCATATGGCCCCCCACACGTTCCGTGAAGTGTCACACGGACCGTGAGGGGTGCAAGTGTAGTGTGCCTTAGTTTAAAACACCACATTTAAGGGCCAAATATCCTCCATAGACCAAGGGCCACTCCGTGAAGGCTCCATGCGGGTTGTGTGACCTCACACAGACTATGAGGCCTCCCATGAAGTGTCATCTTGGTCCAAAACTTTTCTGAAATCAAATGTTCATGCTTTATTGAGGTCGTAAAAATTTTGAGTCCTTACAATTATTGAGAAGCTTATCAATGGAACAAAAAACGTTAGTTCTTTTTGATGTTTAAATGGTTTTAAAAATTTTTAATTAAAAAATCCAATGGGTCAAGATTTATTAACAAAGCTATCTAGAAAATTGAATTCAACCCAAAGTGCTATAACCAACAAAAAATCATCCAAAGTAACTAAAAAAAAGGTAAGTAGAAAGAAATAGGAAAGAGGAAAATCGTAAGAGAGGAAAGATGGAATTTGGGAGGTCACAACCCTTTGTTCGTCTCCTACACGGTCATCGGACCTAAAACTTCTCTTTGTACAGCTCTGATTGAAGTGGTTGGATGCTAAATCAATGGTTGAATCTTCACTAGGTATGTTTCTTGATCGTAAAATTTGCAACTCATCGTAGCTGAAGAGAGAAGAGGTCTCTTGTTTCTGTAATGATCTTGAAGGTTATTTTTGGTATTATTGACCAAATTACTATTTTTCCCTTCTTGATAGTTTCTTTGCGTCATATTTGGTCAAGTCTGGAAGTCGGATTTTCAAAATTTGGTAAAAATCTTTAGTTTTGTAAAAGAAAGAGTTTTTCAAAGATTGAAATTTGGAAAATTTGAGTTTTCTAGTCATTCTAAGTTTCGAGTATTGGTTTGAAGTTCTGTCGATTCCATCAGCTTCAAAATATCGAATCTTGTCCAGGAGAACTTGCAGAACTGAATTTGGAGTTAAAACGGAGATTTTAGGCCCAAAGTTGCATTTCTAATTCATTTGGATTATAAGTTTGACTTTGGTAAATATTTGGAGTTTGAAGGCTTGGATCAAAATTTCGTCAGTTCTAGTAGTTCTAGATGATGAAACTAACGCTAGAAATGATTTTGTTGTAACTTTTAGAGCTTTCGTGAATATTTCGAGAAACTAGTTTAGATGATCTTTCTCTGAATATTTCGAGAAACTAGTTTAGAGGATCTTTCTCTGGTTCAAGGCCACAGAGGTTTCAAACTCGATTTTTGATGATTCCATTAAGTCTCGATTTTCATTTCTGGTAGGGTAACATATTTGGTTGGTTATCACAGGGTTTTGAAAGAATCCTCGAGGGTTTAATTCTCATTTTAGTTGTCTTGTGTTGTTGGTTTTTTCTGTTGTTTCTAGTGCAGGTTAAGTTACACTCTCTACATTCACGCCCTTAACTCTCCGTTAACGGAGGTTAATTACCTTAGACATCCACGTTCACACGAACGAGACCGCGTTTATGGAGTTGTGAGAGTAGACTCCATAAGCCTCCACCTTCGTGGAAACTTATCCGCGTTTGCGGAGTGCAGTAATTCTATAAGCCTTTGCGTTTAATGTTTGTTCATGTTCGTGGATGTTTGTCCGCATTCGCGAGGTGTTACATATGCCTAAACCAGTGAATTCTTTTAAAGACATATTTGGTCACCTATGTCTACATCATAAAATGATGTAGGTTCAAAGGACGTCAGTACCTGGAATGTATGAGCATATAAAATAGCCAAAATGGGGGACTTAGGATAAGACTATACTCAAAGTAACTAAAACATGTCTCAAAATAGGATAGCATAAGTATTAAATAAAGTATATGTTGAAATTAAAAACATATGCTGAAACTCTGTATGCAAAAATTTGTTTACTTTAGCTTGGGAGTTTTTCTAATCGACAACCACCACTATGAGCCTCGTGATGGTACAATGTCATGCCCACGCTGCTAGAGACATCCCATATTTTGCCAGGGTAAAGGACGAAAATGAGGGGAGTGGATCTATCTCAAAACTTGTACTCTTGGTACAATCCTACACTTCACTGGCTACGTAGTTTATGAGTTCATGTTATTGTTGCACTCACTTATATCGGTGTTCAATACTATTTTGAATATAACTTTTATAAAGCTCATAACTTTAGGAGTAAAAATTCTCAAAATGCCTTTTTAATCTTTTGGGACTTAGCACAGCTTTAACTTTTCTCAATTCTTTTTCAATTTGTCTCTTTTCTTTGATTGACAGATCTATCAATTCAATGGTTCTTAAAAACAAAAATTACTACTCAGCTATTTGTAAATACAAATGCTTTGATTACTCCTTGAACTCAACTCCATACTATAAACATAATGGTTTTCATGAAATATATATCTCGGGTTCCTACAACTGCAACCTTAATCATGAAACCTTGACTTAATAACTTACTTTAGTAGTGAAATCAGTAAAGACCATAATTTTTATCATGAAAAATACATGAACAAGTATTTCAATGAAATTAACTAGTAATGGAGAAAACTTGATCTTGGGTAGAGACCGATAGTTAAAGATGCTAAACTAAACGTAGGATAACTTTTGGAGGGCCATACATACTTGTGGGACTTAGGTTCTTGAAGAAATTTGAAGAAAGTGCTTGAAATCCCTAGCTTTTGCCATTTTGAAACTACATTATGAGTTTGGAGAGTGTTTAACATTAATGATTTGAAGAATCACATTTTAGGGGTTTAATTAGGTAAAAACTGACAAGTTAAGGCTTAAAGGGTGAGAAAAGATTAAAATACCTATATTTGGATTACGAGTCCATCTACGGCCATAGAAGTTACTATGGCCCATAGGAATCCATCCGTAAGTTTTTGGATTAATTTTGGGGTTATTGGATCGATTCTAGGGGCCTAATCTATGGCTCGTAGAAGTTTTTATGACCCATAGTTGAGACCGTAAGTTCTGGGACTCAAAAATGAACTTGCAGAAGTTTTTCTACGATTGACAGTACGAGTTTTATTTCAGTCTACGACCCATAAGTCAAGGTCATAGAATAACTCTGCACTGACATTCTGTAGTAAAATGTCATAATTTTTTACTCCGAACTCCAAATGAGGTGAAATCAGTTGGTTGGAAAGCTAGTTCAAAGAACTTTCATTTAGTAGGTCATAGGCGACCTTATTCTTTGTGTGCTAAGAGTTATGGTCATGTAAAGTTTACCCTTGCATAATTCAAAGAAAAACCTTAACCTGTAGAGAGGTTTTGAACTCAATTAAGTACTAAGGGTCTCTCATGACCCAAATTCACTTCCAACACACTTCCCACCTATATTAATGATCCTTAAAATGTAAGTACAAGCATTACTAGGTTCAATCTTATGTATTTGCAATGACACATTCCAAGATCTTAAGAGCAGAATTGTGAGGTGTTACACAACGCGCGGTCAACACGTGGTAATCAACCCCTTTTTGGCTTAAAATACCCATATTTTGGGTTGAGTTTAACTTGGGTGCACTGTCAGTGTACAAGATTCTTAGACCATTTGGTAATATTAACCAACTATTATAGGTTACCAAATAGTATTTTTTTTAGTAATTTTTATTTATTTATTTATTTATTTATGTTTAAAAAAATAAAACAATATTATTATTTTTTCTTTATCTTCTCTATTTCTCTTTGTTTCACCGTCTGTATTCCTCTTTGGCAAATAATCTAGCTAATTCTTTTCATTGGCTTCTTCTACCACAATTATCTTTCTTCTTAATAATTCTTCAAGCATATATACCCATTTTTTTCTCCTTCACTATGCATTCTTTTGTGCATTCTTTTTCAATCCTTAACAATTGAATTTTTATATTTACCACAAAAGATAACTATTGGTTATAGGATTTATTTATTTTGTTTTCACAAAATTAAGTATTTTTTGAAGTGTTCGCTTTATTTTTCCATTGTTGTATTTTTCATAAAACATGAAAAATTTCTTGAATAATTCCCAATATCTTCCATCTCTTTCAAATATTTTCTTTTTTATTGCACATTATATTATAATCTATACTATATTAAAAGCACGAAGGTCCTTATAAAGGTTGTTTGAACTTTTTACCCTTCATCGAAAGACTCTTTTAGACAATATCATCTTTTTATTATTATTTGCAATTTTTACTTCATTATATTTAATATATATATATTTGATACAAATTAATACATGTACATGATTTTTTTTAAATGAAATTGGGATTTTATTAATAAGACATCATCAACACACTCATTCAGACCCATTGCCCAAATCTAAAAATAAAACTAAGCCAAACGCAAAAACAAGTCTAGGCGGCCCACAAAAGGCCCAGTATATCCGTTTATAAATCTAAACCTATTACTAGGGTTTCTTAATCTATCTTTCTTCTCCTCTTCCCCTATCTGAAATATTGCCTCCATAGGAAAACTCTTCTCTTTGATTCCTCCTTCTCTAGGTAATCAACCTCCATTTCTTGATTACATTCTTGCTTTCACTATCAGCTATCCAAGTAAGTATTTAAGGATGTTCATCAATTGTTTTTCCTTGGTTCCTTTTTCTTTTTACTGGCTTTGTCTTTCTTCTTGTTGCGTTAACAGGTCTACTAGGTAGTACTCGCTTCGTTTTGTGACTACGGCTTGGTATTGGGTGTAGATCTCCCTCACTGGTATGTTCTTTATCTCTCTGAATATCTTATACTTGTACATGATTCCTAAACATAGAGGAGACTCCTAAATATGCCAGAAACCTGGTTTTGCCCGTTACTTTGAATGACAAAACCTCTATAATATTAATTAATATCCTTTTTAGTTTATGAATCTTTTAATATTGAGTTATTTCTTTTACTAAACTTCTAAAATACAAAGAAAAAATATAACTTCAAAATCAACTAAGTTTTATACATTAATTTCTTTCCTATTTCAACTATATATACTATGTAAAGTTGTTTTTTCTGCAATAATGTAACAACATGATTCTAAGTTAAAATCAAATAGAGAAAGAGAAAAGATGAGAATGAAGAAAAGTAATTGGAACACAAACTTGTGTGGAAGAATTAATAAGAAATTAAACTACATGATTATTTCTAATGGAGAAATCTACAGTTGATTTTGTCCCTTCAGAATAACTCTATCCTCCTCCAAGAGTCACTATTAATACTTTGATATTTTATATGCCAATAGTAAAGTCTGATTTTGTTACTGTTGTGGAATTTTTGTGCTTTGTTTCCAAGTTTAGCAAAATTAGTTTTGGTATTAGTTGGACGAGAAAACTTGCAATGTATTTTTGATAGTTTTATTTTTTCACTCACTTTTGTTTGTCTAATTTAAACTTTGCATGCTCCTTAAAAGATAATGACTAAAATGAGTACTTTACTAGAATATTCATATTAATTGATGTATAATTTTAAGTGTAAGGAAATAATTTAGCAAATAAAACATTAATGTTGAAAAAATATACATAATCTTACTTGACATGACACTCATGCAAAACACGTACACTAAACTAGTTATTATTATAAATGAGAATGTCATGTCATAAATGTTCTTGAAATAAAATGAAAGATGAAAAAAAAAAAAGAATAAAACCAAAAAGAAAATACAAGAATTGCAACACCATCATTTTACCGTTATCATTGCAATACCTACGATAAAGGGAGGGAGGGAGGGAGAGAGAGAGAGAGAGGAGGACTAGAAAGAAAATGATCTAAAAATTGGGAAGGAATTTGGATTATAGAATAATTAAGATTCAAATTACATTTAATGTTTTTCTAAACATAACTATGTTCTTTTGAAAAGGTGTAAATGTTACTTGAAAAAATTCCGGTAATTATCTTTAAAGTTACCAAATGGTGTAAAAAAACCTTTTATACAGACAGTGCATTTTAATGTAAACTCTTTTAGTTTTCCTCCTCCGTTTTCTCAATTTTTACTATTGTTACTCAATTGGAGGTTAGGAGAGACGATTTTTGAAGCAATTATTTTGAGGAAATTCGTTGGGGTAAGTCTCTTTATCATTTTGAAATTATTTCCTAACATTTTCATCTTCTAAAAATATTTTAAAATCAAGATTTCAAAGTGGGTGTTGGGATTTATTTCCCCAAATTTCAAAATTAGTAATTTTATGATTTCGAGGCTCTTTCCTGCTCAATGGTTTTTTTAACCATGAGTTTCTTGTGACTTGTAGAAATCAATTTTATCAGAAATTTTCAGATTTGGACATTTAGAAATGTGAGCAATTTTTGAACCATTTTGCCCCTGATTTTGAACCCTTGCAATATATGTGTGTCGTTCAACTCCTTGTGACGTGTACTTTTTATTCTTTATAGTGAAAATTAATTTGGAGTTGGAATTTAAGTGGAATTCTCGGTTAGAGTGTTCCGATGTGGTTTCGACTGTTGAGGTAGGTTTGGCTAATCCTTCTTTCTAGTGATGTTGGGCAATTGAATATTCTTATTCTATAATATATGGAATGGAGTCACATCATATATTGATATTGAGAATCCCTATTGTGTTGTCCATGTGAGGTTTTGTATATGATTATGATTGTTTTGTGAACGTGAGACTTCTAGAATTTGTTATATTGTGTACTTAATTAATATATTATACTTGTGAAATGTAATACTTGGGATGACTTGTGAATTTATCATGCTTGTGTAATGACATTCATGGGAGTTTATCATACTTTGATAATGAAATGATTGGCAAACTGAGATACTCATGAAATGATTTGAGAAATGTGATATATTGTGAAACGAGATGCTCTGAGGCATGAAATGAATTGGAAAATGTGATACATTAAGAAATAAGATGCACTGAGGCATGCTGTGAATTGAGAAATGTGACATATTGTGTAATTAAATGTGTTGAGGCATGAAATGATTTGAGAAACAATATACTTGCGGAAAATTGTTGTTTGAAACATAATTTGGGAGCCTAGGAGATGTTTTCCGAAGGATAGTTTCTTGTTTTCTTTTGAAGAGTATTCTTCCATTGAATTTGACGAGGGTGTTTATCATGAAACTTGAGTTTTGTGAATGTTATTACTCTGCGACTTGTATTGAGTAACTGTGCTCCTCTATTTGTGATATTGACATACATTCATCCTCATACATGCACATAACATGAAACATGGGAAGTGAAATTGTGACAACCTTTTTTTACGAAAAATGCAACATTTTTAAAACCTTTGTATCTTTAGTCCCTGACCGAGATAGTTATAAGGAAGGGTAGTAGATCCATTATGTCACGAATCGATTTCTGAAGCCGTGATGGCACCTACCTTAACCCCCCTCCCCAGTACATCCTAACCCATAACATAGAATAAATGTAACGGGTAATAGGTGGGAAACTAGTGATGCAGAAATAACATAAACAAAAAGGACAAGGTAAATATATATATATATATATATATATATAATAAAAATAGAGTCTCTTCCAAGACTTGGAAATCACTAGTACAAAGCTAATAGACATAATAAACTAAGTACAAGTCCCAAAAGTGGACCAAAATAAATACAACATAAATTCTAGTCTCAAAATATACAAAAGATGGGTCAAACGTACAGATGGATACTAAAATGATTCAACAGCGCCTGATGCTTACCTTGGTCTCCGAAACTAGCTGTCGCAAGCTGGACCTGGTCACTAGTGATAGCTAGTGCTCGGACCTACATCACAAAGATTATGCAGAGCGTAGACTAAGCAAGAAAGATAAAGACAATATGAAAAGGGAGAATGAAAACCTACACAAGAGTCAGAATGTATATTTTATGATAAAAGACTAACACCAAGGGTAAATCCACTAAATCTAGTAAAGAATACTACCCTAGCTATACCTGAACAGGTCACCATAGGCTCGAACAAGACACACATGTGCAATTTTAAGTAAAACCCGAGCTAACCCCCATAAGCCCACCGAATACATAGAATTTCTATCCAATAGAGGGTAGGACTAGGGTTCTCTAAGAGTGAATGCCTAGGGACAAGTTTGGGACTTTAACTAGAACCTATCCTATTTATCCGATAATAAATGGAGGGACTCGAAACCACCAATGGTCAATCTTAATAACATAGGGGAGCACCCCGGTACTCTGACATATGTATCTCAATGCATCAATGATCAAGGAACCCAAGGCTCAAAAGATAATCAATAAGGGGTGAGACTTGAACCCACAATATGCAATAGTGGGGTTGGCCGCATTCTCAAATGGTGTACTATCAAGATAGCGACTCAAACCCTCAAATGAGTGAGTAATCAGGATACGAATAAACTTTCCATACTCCTCGATAGATACACTTATCAAATCTTCCTTTACAACAGGCACAACTAAGTCAGGAACTGTCACGCCTTGAGAGAGTATCCTTGCAGTGGCCCGCACTTAGAGACTATTGCTAGCCCTCAACCGAACCACTCAGCCTTATCACATTTGTTCAATCATATTCTTGTAGCGAGTAACATTAATGAATAAGAATACTTAATAATAAAAGGGCCAAAGGCTAAACAAGCTATCCATCAACTGAATAAAACTAGAGTGAAAGAAACTAGTCAGAAATAACATCAAGTCACAACTCAACAGTCTAGTCTATGAAGCCTCTAAAACATCTAATTAAGTGGTTCCAATGATAGACCCATGGCTACCTCAAAATAAAATAAAAAGGCTAAACTCAATGCTAGAAGGAAAAACATGATATCCAACGAAAGTAGGGGAGGACTCACCAATCAGCTTAATGCAAGTAGGTCCTCAATGAAGCGCCTGTTGATGACCTCTAGTACCTGCCTCTGCATAATGAAAGATGCAGGCCCAAATGTACGCCAGTACGTGAAATGTACAAATATGTAAAATGGTAGGAAGAACATGTAAAGGAAGAATAACATCAACTCAAATAGCTCAACTCAAGAGGTAGAAAACTCAATCATCATGTCAAGAGTCTATAGTAATAATGAAATTTCTACAGTGACTACTCATCTATCATCTATGTCCCATCCACTCAGTGTACTATCGAGGCCTATTTGGGTGTTTTTCTAACCAACAACCATCACCTATGAGCCGGTGATGATACAATGAAGCGATGTCATTGACACATCTATCCAATACCTTGCCAGGGTATAGGAAATCCCACCAGTGGATCCAAAATCAGTAACATCAAGTCCTCTTTTTGGGGCAGTAGGAAACATCCAATTTTATAGTTCAATCATCTCCTACGCCAGCTACATAGTTCTTGAGTTCAAGTTGGACTTACGCTTAGTCGGTTCGGTTCTCTATAGTCCTCCCAAGACTCAATATGTTCATAAGACATCAACCCTATGGTTAAATCATTCATCTAGTCTCATTGGACATTTGTCAACTCGATCCATCACATCAACCATCAACTCTTTAGTTAGATTCTTTTATGACTCAACTCTTGACTCATAAAGACTCCATCATGCATTATTCTAACTCATGGCATTCAGGCAAACAAATGTAGAGTTAAATCATTTAGGGATTCCATAGACTCTTTAGGCTCAAATTATACTCATGATGCTCATTTAAGTGAAGTATATAAGAATAACAAGAATTCATGCTAGGGTTCATATTGTAAGGTACAATAATCTAATTCATAAAAACATTATTTCATCAAGGTCATGTAGAAATACATTAGAATTTAAGAAAATACTTCAAGAAACATTCATGGGAGACTTAATTCACTCGCAACTCCATCAATCTGGGTTATGGGGCACATGGAAGAATAAAATCCATGTAATGATTAACCATACATACCTAGAAGCATTGAATTTTGAAACAACTTGGAAGAATTCCCAAGGTTTCGTTTCAAACCCTAGTCTTTTTCTCCTTTAAACCCTTGCTCTAAGTTTGAGAGAGTGTTTTAGCATAAAAAGGTTTAACAAACATGTTTAGGGCTTTATTTAGCAGTAAAAATGTCAGTTTTAGGCTTTGAAAGGGTGGGAAAAACCAAAATAACCTTTCATAAAAAGCTATCAAAAGTCGTCTACAGACCTATCTACGACCCCTAGAAACTTCCACGGCCAGTAGGGACCCTTCTATAAACGTTTGGGAAAATTTTGGGGTCTTTGGATCACTTTCACGAGCCTAAACTATGGCGAATAAAAGTTTCTACAACCCGTAGATGGGTCCATAAAGTGTGGAAATAAAAATTAATTTTCAGGAACTTTTTCCACGAGTTAGCAGACGGGCCGTACTTTTTTTCATGTCAAATATTAGGTTTCGTATTTCCTCTCTGCTCTGGCAGTCTTCAGTAAAAACAACCATAATCTTTGACTTCAAACTCCAAATGAGGTGAAATCAGTTACATTGGAAAGATAATTCAAAGACCTTCATGTGTTAGGTCATGAGCCACTTAAAGCTTTGTGTACTAAGATTTATGATCATTTAAAGTTTACCCTTGTATAATCTAACATTAGAAACTCAATTTATAGAAAATGTTCTAAACTCGACTAAGTACTAGAGGTCTTTTATGACTCTAATTCACTTCCCACATATAAGAATGAGGCTTGAAACATGGGTACATGTAGGAATAGAGTTATGGGGTTTCACAGTATCTTCCTCTTGGGATCGTTCGTCCTCGAATGATGAGCGACTAGGAGACCTATCAAGAATGAACTCAAATACTCGGACACTCGAATACTCATACTCCATAAATCAACCTCCACTAAGGATTTAGAATTAAAAGACTACTTATAAAATCATTATTAGACACTAATACAATTAAAGACATGCATACTCAAACATACACTCAAGAGGAGAATCAACTCAGAGGTAAAAACTCAACTCAACATCGGGAAAGTAACTCAGAGAGTATAAATGAATTATTACCATCAATTTCATCATTAGAAGACATCAATAGGTGAGGGTATCTTTCCTTCATATCCTCTTTAGCTTGCCATGTATCCTCTTCAGGGGATTGACTTCTCCACAACACTTTTACAGAAGCAACCTTTTTAGTTCTCAACTTGAGAACTTGACGATCAAGGATTTGGATAGGGATATCGTCATAACTCAAACTATCCTTCATTCCAATGATTCCAACAGGCACAACCAAGGACGGATCTCCCAAATACTTCTTAAGCATAGAAATGTGAAAGACCGGATGGATGACTGCTAGCTCTTGTGGTAGCTCCAACTCATAAGCTACATTTCCCACTCTCTTCACAGTTCATTGGGACCAATGTATTGAGGACTCAACTTTCCCTTCTTCCTAAACTAATCACACCCTTCGTGGGTGACACTTTCAAGTATACCCAATTTTTTACTTCGAACTTTAGGTCCTTTCTCCTAACATCAATGTAGGACTTCTGGTGACTCTGGACGGTTCTCAATCTTTCTTGGATAATCTTTACCTTCTCCATAGCCTGATGTACTAATTCTGGCCCAATCAACCCTGCTTCACCTACCTCGAACCATCTAATCAATTATCTACATCTCCTCAATAGAGGGCCTCAGAAAGAGTCATGTGGATGGTCGAATGAAAGTGGTCATCCCAATTAACTTTGAAGTCAATGATGCAAGCCCTCAACATATCCTACAAAATCTGTATCATCTGTTCTGCCTGAATATCAATATGATGGTGGAAAATAGTACTAGGGTTCACCTTTGAACCTAGCCCTTTCTAAAAGGACTTCGAAAATTGGGAAGTAAATTGAGCTCCTTTATCTGATATGATGGATCAGGGAACTCCATGCAGTTTGAAAATCTCTTGGATATACAATCGAGCATAGTCCTCTGTCGTATTAGTAGTCTTTACTGCTAAAAAGTGTGCTGATTTAGTCATCCTATCAACAATCACCCAAATCGAATCATGTTGTTTGCGTGACCTTGGTAAGCCTGTTATGAAATCCATATTGATTATCACCCACTTCTATTCTGGAATTTCAAAATTCTGGGCCACTCCATGTTGCCTTTGGTGCTCAACGTTTACTTGTTGGCAGTTTAGGAACTTAGAAACAAAGTATGCAATGTCTCTCTCCATCCCACTCCACCAATAAACCTCTCTCAAATCATTGTACATTCAGTAGACCCTGGATGAATAGAATATCTAGAGTTATGGGCTTCTGACATGATCCTCTCTCAAATACCATCGACATCTGGAACACACAACCTACTTTGGTATCTTACTACCCCATCTCCCCCTTTGATGAATGCCATCACTTTCTGCTTATGTACATATTCCTTCAATTAGAGTAAGATGTGATCTCGATCTTGCTTCTTCTTTACCTTTACTACAAGGGATGATGTAGACCCATTATGGATAAGTATTCTACCTTCGCAAGGTTCATTAGTTGAATTCCCAATTACGCTAGTTTGTGCACCTCTTTGGCTAACTCTTTCTTCTCTTCTTCCACATGAGTTGTCTTTCACATAGACAACTTGCAAAGAGCATCAAAAACCACATTAGCTTTACCTAGATAGTAAAGTATGCTTATGTCATAGTCCTTGAGCAGCTCAAACTATCTCCTCTATTGCAAGTTAAGCTCTTTCTGGGTGAACGCATATTGCAGACTCTTATGGTTTGTGAATAAATCAACATGTGCTTCATATAATTAGTGGCGCCAAACTTGAGTGCAAATACCATCGCATCTAATTCTAAGTCGTGAGTTGGATAGTTTCTCTCGTGGTTCTTGAGTTCTTTTGGAAGCGTAGGCTATGAACTTACCTCTCTGCATCAGAACATATCCCAATCCCACTCTAGAAGCATCACAATAGAACATAAAATCATCAGTCCCCTCAGAAAGAGTCAACACTGGCATAGTCGTCAATTTGGGTTTCAACTCTTGAAAACTCTTCTCACACTCGTCGGGCCATTGAAAATTGTCTTTCTTTTGAGTCAGCTTATTCTATGGTGAGGATATAAAAGAGAATGCCTCAACAAACCTATGGTAGTAACCAACCAAACCTAAAAAACTCCTTATGCTAGAGGTGGGTCTAGGCCAGTTCTTAACTGCCTCAATCTTCTGCATATCCACTCGAATACCATCACCCGAGACAACATGTCCCATAAATGACACAAAAGTTTAGCCAGGACTCACATTTTGAAAATTTACCATACAACTCCTTATCCTTGAGGGTCTAAAGAACAATTCGAAGGTGATCGACATGCTCTTCCTCATCTCTGGAGTACACCAAAAAATATCATTGATGAACACAATCATGAACATATCAAGGTAGTACCTGAATACTCTGTTCATCAAGTCCATGAAAGTGGCAGGAGCATTAGTCAATCCGAAAGATATTACCAGAAACTCAAAGTCACCATATTGGGTTCAAAAAGTCATCTTCAGGATGTCACATTCTCTCACTTTCAACCGGTGATAGCCTAATCCGAGGTCTATCTTAGAGAAAATAGTGGCACCCTGAAGTTGGTCAAACGAGTCATCGATCCTTGGAAGGGGATATTTTTTCTTAAATGATTTATTCAACTGGCGATAATCTATAACATTCTGAGGGAACCATCTTTCTTTCGCACGAACAGGCTCGCAACACCCCATGATGAGACACTCGCCCTAATAAATCCCTTATCCAAGAGATCTTTCAATTTCTCTTTTGGTTCTTTCAACTCTGTAGGAGCCATTCTAATAGCAGAATAGAGGCAGGATGGGTATCAGGGAGAACATCGATCCCAAAATCAATCTCCCTATCAAGAGGGACTCCCGGAAAATTATCAGGGAAGACCTCAGGGACGTCATTGACAACTGGAACTAAGTCAAATGGTGGAGCCTCTACATCATTAGCCTTAACTCGTACGAGGTGATAGATACATCCTTTGGAAATTAATTTTCTGGCCCTAAGGTAGGAAATAAACATACCCTTGGGCACTGTGGAACTAACCTTCTACTTTATAAAGGGCTCATTTGGAAATTGGAATTCGACCATCCGGGTTCTACAATTGACAGAGGCATAACGAGCGTAAAGGCAGTCCATGCTAGGAATCACATCAACATCAATCATCACTGACTTAACTAAGTATGCCAAAGTATCTCTATGATAGAGAGATACCGTGAAATCTCTATGTACCCTTTCAACTAGGATGGACTCACCAATAGGAGTAGAAACACTAAAGGGCTCAAGAAGACATTCAGGAAGGATCCCAAACTTACTAGCCACATATGGAGTTACAAATTATAAAGTGACACCTTGGTCAAGCAAGGCATATATATCATAAGAAAAGACTCGAAGCATACCTGTGACAACATATAGTGCAACTTTTTGATCCCGTTCATTTCCCATCACATACAGATGGTTTGTACCACCACTCGTATTAGTTGTGGAACCTCTCTATGGTATTTTTGAAGACTGAGCTTTATTACCTCCATCCGCCCACCTCCTCATTGGGCACTCATTCTAGAAGTGACCAGTCTGTCTGCAACTATAGCAAGAATTTTTGCCCTCACTGAACTCACCTAGATGGAGTATACTACACTTGCCACATAGTGGTTTCCCCTCGAACCTTGAGCTCTGGAATTTTGATAACCCTAAGACTTCTGATCAAACCTATAACTCAGAGTTGGTGCATAGTTCGAAGACCTCTTCTGAAAGTAGGACCTGTTCCCTTACCTTTCTTATGATGGCTAGGCTCATGCCCAACTGACTTAGCCTTTTCGCTCAAGTGCTCCTCTCTATCCCTCTTCTTGTCCTTTCATGTTTCTGCACATAGACCATATGCCTAGAGATGTCTATGTCCAAAATCAGCAATGTCGCTTTGCACTCTTTTTTCACATCTTTGCCCAAGACGGATACAAATTTTCTCATTCTAGATCTCATGTACAGGACCATCTTTGGAGCATACCTAGATAGGTGTATGAACTTAAGTCTATATTCTTTGACAGTCATCCCCTACTGCTCATGTTGACAAACTGATCAACCTTTGCTTTTCTCAAATCTCGTGGAAAGAAATGATCAAGAAAGACACTCTCAAGAATCTTCCCAAATGGTAGGCTCAGCATCCTCACCTTGACTTTCTTCCCATTAATTGTGCAAGACATTTTCCACATCCATAAGTTGATAGGAAGCAAGTTCAACTCTCTCAATTTCTGCCGCATGCATGGCTTTAAACACCTTCCATATCTCATCAATGAAATTTTAGAGGTCTTCCTCAACCATAGACCCTATGAAGACTGGCAAGTTCATCCTCTGAAAATCTCTAAGTCTCATCGCAATAGTTAGCTCTTGGGAGCTAAAATTAGGATCTTGTGAACTCCGATTCCCACTCTGGGTAGCTACCAGTTGAGTGAGCATAGTGATAACTCCTCTAAGTTAGCCTCTCTAGTAGGAGTAGGTGAAATAGTAGGTGCCTGGGGAGACCTAATGACTCTAGCACGTCGACCCCGACCTCTCGTCTCTATCTGAGGAGGCACCTCTAGTGGGGGATTCTCAGTATTGCGAGTTGAAGCATCTCTTTGGGTGGAGGTACACTTAGGAGGCATGATATGCAAGTGCATAATGCATGAGTTAGATAGATACTTTAATAGAGTGAAACTCTATCACATAAACTCTAAATACAAGAAAGTGTAACAATTCCTAATAGCTTATAGGCTCCTGGTTATAAATTATGGTGCACAACACACCTATAAACAAGACTATACTAGACACGGCTTCATAGACTCCCCAGGAATCTTGAACTCTGTGCTTTGATAACAAGTTTGTCACGCCCCGAAAGGGTACAGCGGTGTCGGCACTCAAAGACTGTTGCTAGCACCAAAGCAAATCACTCGGCCTCATCACATTCATTTAATCATATTCTAGTAGCATTAAAGATTAATGAATGACAATACTTAAAGAAACAAATGCCAACCGATAATAAAAGGGCCAAAGTTCAAACAAGATATCCATCAACTGAATAAGACTAGTGTGAATGAAAGTAGTCAGAAATAACATCTGGTCATAACTTAATAGTCCATTCTATGAAGCCTCTAAAACATCTGACCAAGTGGTACCAATGACTGAACCATGGCTGCTTCAAAATAAAATAAAAAGGCTAAACTTAGAGCTAGAAGGAAAAACATGATATCCTCCGAAAGTAGGGGAGGACTCACCCATCAGCTTAATGCAAGTAGATCCTCAATGGGGCGCCTATTGATGATCGCTTGTACCTGCCTCTACACCAATAAAAGATGCAGGCCCAAATGGACATCAGTACGTGGAATGTACGAGTATGTAAAATGGTAGAAGGAACATGTAAAGGATAATAACATCGAATCAAATAACTCAACTCAAGAGGTAGAGAACTCAATCATCATGTTAAGAGTCTAAGGTAATAACATAATTTAGGCAATGACTACTCATCTATAATCTATGTTCCATCCACTCAGAGTACTATTGAGGCTTATTTGGGAGTTTCTCTAACCAATAACGATCACCAATGAGCCGGTGATGATACAATCAAGTGATGTCGTTGCCACATCTATCCAATACCTTACCAGGGAATAGGACATCATATCAGTGGATCCAAAATCATTAACATCAAGTCCTCCTTTTGGGACAATAGTATAGATCCAATTTTACAGTTCAATCCTCTCCTACGCCAGTTACATAGTTATTGAGTTTGTGTTGGACTTATTCTTACTCAATTCGGTGCTCAAGACTCAATATTCTCATAAGACATCAACCCTATGGTTAACACATTCATCTAGTCTCACTAAACATTTGTCAATTGAATCCATCAGATCATTTATCAACTCTTTGGTTAGATTCTTTTAAGGTTCAACTCTTGACTCATAAATACTCCATCATGCATCATTCTAGCTCATAGCATTTAGGAAAACAAATATAGAGTTAAAGTATTTAGGGATTCCATAGACTCTTTAGGCTCAAATTATACTCATGCATGCTCATTTAAGTGAAGTATGTAAGAATAAAAAGAATTCATGCTAGTGTTCATGTACTAAGGTAAAATCATCTATTCAAGTTTTAATTCACAAAAATAGTAATTTATGCAAGATTATGTGAAAATACATTAGAATATAAGAAGAACCTTCAAGAAACATTCATGGGAGACTCAATTCACTCAAAACTCCATCAATCCGGTTTACAGGGCACATGGAAGAACAAAATCCATGTTTTTGTTAGCCTTATATACCTGGAAGCTTTGAATCTTGAAACAACTTGGAAGAATTCCCAAGTTTTCGCTTCAAACCGTAACCTTTTTCTCCTTTGAACCCTTGCTCTAAGTTTGAGAGAGTGTTTTAACATAAAAAGGTTGAACTAACATGCTTAGGACTTTATTTAGTTGTAAAAACATCAGTTTTAAGCTTTGAAAGAATGGGAAAAGGCCAAAATAACCTTTCTTATAAAGCTATCAAAAGTCATCTACGGGCCCATCTACAGCCCGTGGAAACATCCATGGTCTGTAGGGACCCATCCGTAAAATTTTGAGCAAATTTCCTGGTCTCCAGACCACTTTCATGAGCCTAATCTACGGCTGTTGAAGTTTCTATGACCCGTAGATGGGTCCGTAAAGTCTAGAACCAAAAATTAAATTTTCAGTAATTTTTTCCATGAGTTAGCAGACAGGCTTTACTTTTTTCCCGGGCCTAAATTAGGTGTCGTATTTCCTTTATTCTGTGGCAATCTTCAGTAAAACGACCGTAACTTTTGACTCTGAACTCCAAATGCGGTAAAATTAGTTGCATTGGAAAGCTAATTCAAAGACTTTCTTGTTGTAGATTGTAGGCCATCTAATTCTGTGCCTTAAGAGTTATGATCATTTAAGGTTTACCTTGCGTAATCTAACACTAGAACGTCAATTTATAGATTTTTTTTAACTCGTCTAAGTACTAGAGGTCTTTTATGACCCTAAAACACTTCCCGCATATAAGAATGAGGCTTGAAACATAGGTACATGTAGGAATAGAGTTATGGGTTGTCAAATGATCTCAATGGTACCAACCCAACATAGATACTTCCACAAATTTCCAACTCATAGCCATTTTTAGGATATTTTCAAGGAAGAAATAGTTTCAACAAAGTTACAAAATCACCATCTAAGTACACAACTACCAAACTTAAGACATCATGGATACGGTATTTCATAAAATCTCAGTTACTTCTTAGCTAAGGACCAACTAACAAACTCTAGTTTGGTATGCCATGTTACAAGGATCTAGGCCCTTTGGAGCGACGCCAAGGAATTCTAAAGCAAGTTATCCTCCTAAACTAAGTCCTATATCATTTATGGTACCTATATAATGAAACCAAATCTAAAATAGAAGAACGAATGAGCCACAAACAAACAACATGCTTTTAATTAGACCAAAACTCGAAATAGGACCTAAAATATAGATTCTATCCTAAGGCATGAAAATATACTACCCAAGCTGAGTATTCCAACAGATTCAACATGAATTTATTGAAAGACGAACACACATGCTCCAAGGCACTCTGTTAGAGCTTTTTCTTTTCTAAGGACCTCCAAATAATGCCACACTATCAAAAATAGAATCACAACATCATTACAGTCGTTTTGACACTACTTTCATAATTTTTAGACATGGACCATTTCAGGATCCAAAATGGAAAATATGGGGCCCGTGTTTGATATTCCAAAATTAACCCCAAAAATAGGTCCAACACAGCCACCCAAACATATATAGTCAATTAATACAAAATTCAAGGTGCGGGGGAAGGTCTTATGCGGACATGCAATTGAAATCCCAAAAAATGAGTTATGAAGTAAACCTAGGTAACAAATATTTTACTGATTTTAGCAAAATCGGGGCACCACCAGCTCAATATAATAAACTCAGGACGATCCTCATGAAGTTCTAATCAGAATTGCATCAAGAATCAAAGAAAATGGAGCTAAAAACAAAGAAGACAGTAACTTTTAAATTTTGCAAGAAAACCCATTCTGAATTCATAAAACGTTGCAGCTAAAATCCCAAATTTACCAAAAATGCGATACTTCTAGGAAGAATATTTATAACATAGTAATACTTATGGATAAACCCACAATTTATCATCAAGAATCGCTACAATCAAACTTAAAAAGACTAAGTTACAAGCATCTAAAGTTTGCTAAAGTTTTACTCCGAAAATTGAAAGGAAAAGTTGTTGAAATGTGATTTTTACCTCAAACAAAGCTTCTCACACAAAATCTGAGCTCACCAATGGATTCCCCGTGAAAGTTTCTTGAACTTTGGCCTTTGAATCTCTAATTTTGAGTTTAAAATGAGGAAGTAACCCACCTTAAGAATGCCTTCTATGGCTAATGTTGTGTAAGAAATATACATATATATATACAAGCTACTTGTCATGTGGCAACACGTCATTTGCTACATGGCCACCTTATTTCCGCAACCATTCCACATCAATTTTAATACTCCAACCTCATCGAAAGTCAGAAAAATATGAACCATATGTGAAATATGATTTGAAATGATGTTCTGAACTCAATGGCACAGTCAAAACTTTCATACAAAGTCATTTTGACTAACTATGGGTCCTACAACCACAACCATTTTTAGCCAATTTCCATCGAGGGGCTCGGAATGAGTATGGAAGCCTTATGTGATGACCCACCACTATTCTTGCCCACAGGGGAAAAATCTAGAGTCTTCGAGTGGTTTACGGAAGACTCTAGAACCGTATAGAATACACTAGTAGTGTGTAGTCTTCTCTAGAATTGTATAGAAGTATGTGGAGGATTCTAGAAAAAGGACTACCTTGTAAATATAGAGGACTTATAGTGTAAATATTATTTACACGTTGGCCCTTTATGAGTGGTATAAATAGAGGGGGGCATTTTCATTTGCAAACCATCCAAGCATCCAAGAATCAAGTGTAAAGCATTCTTCCAAAGTTATAAAAGCCTTCCTTTTTCTAAAGCGCGCTCTCTCTCTCTTATAAGTCTTCTATCTAGCGTTCGCTTAGCAGTCTTAGTTGAAGGCTTACTAGTATTTTCAAGATCGTGAAAGATTCATGAGCAAATTAACTAGTGTCACACAAAAGTCTTAGCGGGAGTTCTAAGCCCGTGAAAACATGGTATCAGAGCAGGTTTGAACTAAGGGAAGCATTGCAAGTGAAGGAGACGTCAACGCCACCAACACCGCCAATGTTATACTGGATGTTTGCAAGAAATGAAAAGGGAAGAAAAACTCCAAGAAGGTTGAGGAGGTGCCGGTCGAACCAACACTGAGCGAGGCCATAACAACCCACTCACTCTTGGCCGCTGAGTTGAGTGATGAGGAACGAGGCGAGGAGCCTGCTGATGTCAAGCTCGACATAGGATGGGTCGCGAGGGTGGATGCTGCCAGGCAAGCAGTAGAGTTCTTGAGCAAGAGCTTGAACGAGTTCGACAGCAAGTTCAAGACCTTAGAGGAGTTCACCCTTGAGGAGAATGAAATCATCTGGAAGGAGTTGGGCGGACATCAGATTGTAGTGTACGAGCTGAGGGAGACCATCACTTTCTTGGAGTGTCGGCTCATGAAAGCACTGAGCAAGATGGAGGCCATGAGCACCACCATTGATACCATGGGTGCAAGGGTGAGGACACTTGAGGAAGGCGTGGCTGACAGGAGATGGATAGGGATTGTTGGAGAAAGGGAGGCCAGGATGGAGTCTTTAAAGCCACCTGCCTTCAAAGGCGTCCGTGATGCGAAAGAGGTTGAGAACTTCATGTGGCACTTGGAGAATTACTTCAAGTGTCACAAGGTGAGGAACAATTAGACAAAGATCAACGCAACCGTATCGTATCTGATGGAAACAGCCATGCTATGGTGGAAACATAAGGAGTTGGAAACAGGAAAGAGGTTATGCACTATGAACACATGGGAGCAGTTCAAGGCTGAGTTCAAGAAGGCCTTCATCCCAAATAATGTCAGCTAGGGGGCGAAGCGAAAGTTCAGGGAGTTGAAGCAGGCGAATAGCATAAGGGCCTACGTGAAGGAGTTTACTACCCTCACACTTCAGATTCCCAATCTCACGGATGAAGATATGATGTTCTACTTCATGGAAGGTCTACAAAATTGGGCCAGGATAGAGCCGGAACGCTGACAAGTTAGGACCATAGATGAGGCCATCACATAGGCGGAGGCTTTGATGGACTCTCGACAAGATAGGCGAGACAAAAACCAAGAAAAAAGCTCGGGAGGTAGTCATGACCAAAGTGGGGGGATGGTGGCAAGGGCAAGGGTTGGCAGCCACACCCCAAGCATCATGATACCCACAGGCTTGATAATAGGAGGGAAGTCGTCAGGGCAACGGAGAGGGCAAGACATAGCCCGAAAAAGAATTTAAGTGTTACATATATGGGGGGGCCGCATAGCTATAAGAAGTGCCCCGAACTAAAAAGCCTTGGTGCCATAATGTGGGAGCGGATGGAGCAGAAGGCACAAGAAGAGGCACCCAAATCGGGGGAGGCATCGGACCCAACATGGGTAGGTGTGATTGGACTGTGCAGAGCTATCACACGGCAACCAGAGAAGCCAAATGAGTATAGCGCATAATATGTAGACATCACAATCAATGGACGACATGCTCGTGCCATGGTCGATATAGGCGCGGAGGCCAACATCATGACCAAGTCTGTAGCAACCAAGTTGGGGCTAAAATATAACCCAAGCAATGCGCAGCTCAGAATGGTCAATGCGCCAATGACTCATGCGTGTGGATTTTCTCAGGGAGTTGACATAGAGGTGGGAAAGTGGCAAGGCAAGACCAACATCCATATCGCCCTGATAGATCTCTTTGACATCATCCTTGGGTAGGAGTATTTCCAAAAGTATCATGCAGTGATCGACCCATACCTCCAACAATTCGTGGTCATGGAGCAAGGAGGTTCCTACATTGTATCCTTAGTTAGGATGCCCAAGTCAAAGAGAACAGTTCAGTTATCTACCTTACAAATCGCGGAAGAGGTTAAGAAAAGGCCGCCATTATCGTGTTCTATGCCCGCTGGAATGAAAAGTCATTGGAGGAGAAACTGTCAAAGGAAGCCAAGCGGGAGCAGGGATGACCAACTACAGCAATGCTCCTCAGGTGCTGGAAGGGGAAAACTCCAACAGAGACCACACAGGGACGACTTAGAGTCATGTGGAAGTCCAAAGGTGGAGACTGGGAGTTCGAACAGCAGCATTGCGCCGAGGACGTCGCAACATTAAGTGGGGGAAAGTCTGACGACCCGCCACTATTCTTGTCTACAGGGGAAAAATCTAGAGTCTTCGAGTGGCTTACGGAAGACTCTTGAACCGTATTGAATAAACTAGTAGTGTCTTCTCTAGAATTGTATAGAAGTATATGGAGGATTCTAGAGAAAGGACTACCTTGTAAATATGGAGGACTTGTAGTGTAAATATTATATACACTTTGCCCTTTAGGAGTAGTATATATAGAGGAGGTCATTTTCATTTGCAAACCATCCAAACATCAAAGAATCAAGTGTAAAGCATTCTTCCAAAGTTATAAAAGTCTTCCTTTTTCTAAAGCACTCTTTCTTTCTTATAAGTCTTCTATCTAGAGTTCCCTTAGCGGTCTTAGTTTAAGGCATACTAGTATTTGCAAGATCGTGAAAGATTCATGAGCATATTAACTAGTGCCACTCGGAAGTCTTAGCGAGAGTTCTAAGTCTATGACACTTAGAAGTTAAATGAAAGGTCATTCTAGACCAAACTCAATAATATGGAGCAAACTGTTTAGTCAGAATTTTGATTTCTGATAGTTCCATCAGCTCCAAAATGGACAAATTAGGCTAGAAGGATGGTTAACTTGAGTCCCGAGGCTTTTGGCGCAAGTTTCTACCATTTTTAGCACTTTAGATTTCAAAATTGGCTAACAATTGACTTCGATCAACAATCTTGGAAAACATGTCTGAATAAAAATTTGACTGCTCGATTAGCTCCGGTATGTCGAGTTTCATTTGTAATGATCGTTTGTTTGACTCTCGATGCTTTTGAACTCTAACCCTCAATGGAAATTGGCAGTAGGACCTATGGTCAGTCAAAACGACCTTGTATAAAAATTTCAACTGTTTCATTGAGTTCGGAATGTCGTTTTCAATGAGATTTCATATATGATTTATATTTTTCTGACTCTGGATGAGGTGAGAGCATCAAAATTGATTTGTAATGGTTGCAAAAGCGAGGTGGCCATGTGGCACAACAAGTGCTGCCACATGGCAAGTAGTTTGTATATATATGTGTATTTCTTACATAACTTCAGCCATGAGAGATATTTTTAAGGTGGGGTTCTTCCTCATTTTAGACTCAAAATAAGTGATTCAAAGGCCAAAGTTCAATAAGGTTTCTTGGGAAATCCATTGGTGAGCTCGGATTTTGAGTGGGAAGCTTCGTTTGAGGTAAAAATTGCGTTTTAACTGCTGCCCCATTCAATTTTTGGAGTAAATAATTTATCAAACTTTTGATGCTTGTAACTTGGTAATTCGAAGTCTGATATCAGCAATTTCTAATGTTAAATTGTGGGTTCTTTCACAAGGATTACTGTAGTATAATTATTTCTTCCGGGAAGTGTCGCTTTATTTGGTAAATTTAGGATTTTAGCTGCTGCATTTTATGAATTTGAAATGGGTTTTCTTGCAAAACTTAAAAGTTTGTATCTTCTTCATTTTAGCTCCATTTTCTTTGATTCTTGACATGATTCTGGGTAGAATATCATGAGGGTCATCTGGGTTTATTATCTCGAGTTGTAGGTACCCCAATTTTGCTAAAATCGATAAAATAGCTGATGTTTGAGTCTACTTCTTAGCTCATTTTTGGGATTTTAATTGCATGAACATGTAAGACGTTCCTCCGCACCCTAAATTTAGTATTAGTTGACTATCTATGTTTGGGTTGCTATTTTGGACCTATTTTTGGGGTTATTTCCAAAATTCCGGACACAGGTCCCATATTTTCCTTTTGAATCCCGAAATTGGTCCATCTTTAAAAATTACGAAAGTAGCGTCAAAATGACTATAGCGACGTTATTATTCTAATTTTGATAGCGTGGCATTGTTTGGAGGCTATTAGAAAAGGAAAAGCTCCGACCGAGTGACTTGGAGCGCACGTGTTCGGCTTTCTGGGTAGGCTACAATTTCCCTTTCTTTAGATTGAGTTGGAATGTGTAAATTCATGTTGACTTTGTTGGAATAATGGGTTTGGTAGTATATTTTCATGCCTTAGGCTAGAATCTATATTTTAGGCCCTATTTTAGTTTTCGAGTAATTGAAAGCATGTTGTTTTGTTGTGGCTCTTTCGTTCTACTATTTCAGCTTTGGTTTCATTCTATTGGTACTTTAATTGATATTGACCTTAGTTTAGGAGGATAACCTGCCTTAAAATGCCTCGGTGTCACTACGAAGGGCCTAGATCCTTGTAGCATGGCGTAGCACACTAGAATCTGTTAGTTCGGCCTTAGCTAGACAGTAACTGAGCTTTTATGAAACACAATATCCATAATGTCTTGAGTTTGGTGGTTGTGAATGTTGATGATGATCTTGTACCTGTGTTGGAACCATTTTTATCTTTAAAATAGCTGGGTATGACTATAAGTTGGAAATCGGAGAAAGTATCAATGTTAGGTTTGTGTCATTGAGATCATGACTTAGTTGTGGTTATTGTAAAGGAAGATTTTATAAGTCTATAGATCATGGTGTAAGGAAAGTTGATAGTCTCCCTAATTAGTCACATTTGAGGATTTGCGTCCCAACATTGATATTACACCATTTGAGATTGAGGCCCAGCCCTACTGTTGCATATTGTGGGTTCGAGAATGGGGCCTTTCCCCACAGTTGCATATTTTGGGTTCGAGTCCTACCCCTTTTCAATTATGTTTTAATCCTAAGGCTCTGTGATCAATGATGCATTAAGATACATATGTGAAATTATGCGGGTGCTGCCTCATTTTGTTGAGATTGGCCATTGAAAGGTTCGAGTCCCTCTCTTTATTGTTAGAAAAACAAGATGGTAAAGTCCAGGACTTGTCCCTAGGGAATTCACTCCTAGAGAACACTAGCTCCTACCCTCGATAGGATGGAAATTCTATGTACCCAGCGGGCTTGTGGGAGTTCCCTCAGGTTTTACTTTAAATTGTGCGTGTGTGTCATGTTCGAGCCTGAGGCGGCCTGTTCAGGTACAACTAGTTTAGTATTCTTAGTTAGTTTTAGCAGATTTTCCCTTAGTGTTAGTCATTTTCCGTTGAATGTATATTCTGACTCCTGTTTAGGTTTTTATTCTGCTTTTTCATATTTTCTTTACCTTTTTCTCTCGATTGGCCTATGATGTCTACAGAGTACCTTATTATCTGGTACTTGTACTACACTTTGCATCGTCTTTGTGATGCAAGTCCGAGCACTAATTACGACCAGTGACCTAGTCTAGCTTGTGACAGCCGGTTTCAAAGACCAGGATGAGCATCTGGCCCTTTTGGATCATTATAGTTTCCATATGTACTTTTGGCTCGTCTTTTGTGTATTTTGAGACTATCCTTTATCTTGTATTTGTTTTGATCCACTTTTGGGATTTGTACTTTATGTTGTCTTGTAGCTTTGTACTAGTAACTTCCAAGTCTTGGGGTGGGGGGGGGGACTTGAGAAATTAGGTCATGACATGTTGTGACTAATATGATCGATTTCCGGCAAAACATTATGACACCTTTAAGACCCTAGACCACAAGTTAGGTGGCAAGTGGATATCATGAATCCCTGGCTACAAGCTAGTGGTGAAGTAGTTGATACTTTGAGATTGTGATGAATTATATGGCATGTGAGGTCCCCTCACCCCCTTAGTTACTAGAGCCTTCGCTTTACGGAGGTGTATACCACAGTTTATGCGATAGTCTTGATTCCACCCTACATTGCATTGCATATCATCTCATTGCACTACTTGATATTGATTATCTTCCTTTATATGAGCTTAGGCCCAGAGCGGACAATATCACTAGTGGGCTGGGCCATTACAAATGATATTAGAGCCATTCATGTGTCAGCCTTATCGGTGTGGGCTAGAGTTTAACCAAGTTTAGAAAAATCTCGTTGAGACAGGCAAAACCTCAACGTTGAGTCTAGCGAATCACATATGGTAGGCAAACCTCAATGAGGATATTATAGAGGCGGTGTATGTAACAACCTATCTTAAGATAAGAATTCCAACGTCGAAAAATCATAGGAGAGATGCTGGGTATGTAAATAAATAGGCCTTACTAGTGACACATTTTAAAGTTGTGCAGACTTAGGCCCAAAGTGAACAATATAACTAGGGGGTTGGGCCGTTACACATATCTTATCTACTATTGATGCATTTTAAAGTGGAGTGGGCATAGGTCCAAAGTAGATAATATCACTAGAAAGTAGGGCTGTTATAAATGGTTTAGAGCCACTTATGTGTCAACCTTGTCGATGTAGTCTAGAGTTACTGAGCTTATGCAAATCTTGGTGAGTCAGGGTAATCTTCCGTGCTGAGTCTAGGCGAATCCCTTAAGGTGGGACAAATCTCATCAAAGGTGTTGAGTACATAGTGGGGGTTATGTATAGGAGTTATGTAACAACCCATCTTAAGATAGAATTCCCACATCATCTAATCAAAGGAGAGATGTTGGGTATATAAGTAAACAAGTCTTACCTACTAGTGACACAATTTAAAGAGGGATGGGCCTATGCCTGAAGCGGACAATATCACTAGCGGGCTAGGTTGTTATAATAATTATTGTATTCACCCCCACTTCTGAGTCCCTCTTTTGGATGTAGATTCTAAACGTCCTTGATGTGATGACTTTTAGCTTTTTGAGAAATGCAATATAATAAACTTAGTGATTTTTGTTACTTTTTTTGCTTTATAAGATTGAGTTTTCGCATGATCATCATACTTCAAAAGTTTAACAACTAATGTAAGTTGGTGTGTCTATCATTGGTTCTCCCACCTAGGAGGTTAAGTGTGGGTGCCACTCATGGCCAATTTGGGTGGTGACAAAATAAAACCCCCCAAAATTATGTGTTCATTCATCTGTTTACGAAAAATAGAGAGATGGATTTACATATTTATTGAATTTGTTTTTAAGTCCTAATTTTTCTTTTACAGAAAAACTCAATCATAAAATCAATAAAAAAAAAGTAACAACAACAACATACCTAGTGGAATCCCACAAACTTGTGGAGGGTAAAGTGTACGTAGACCTTCCCACTACCTCAAAGGTAGAGGTTTTCCTGGAAACCCTCGTGTAAAAAACCCATAAGCAAAATAAACTAGATATGGAGAAAAAAGGAAAAGAAAAAGAAAAGGAGAAAAGGAAGAACAACTAATAACTAAAAGTACATGATTGTATGTAAACACGATAATGTGTGAGACAGATAATGGCAACACAAGACATAAAGACATGACTAATACTATTACCCTACTATACCCCAAGGCCAGACATCAACTTATCCCTATTAACCTATTGGTTTGCTACTCTAATTCGCGACCTCCACTTCTTTCAATGGTTTTCTCCTCGCTGAGATCATGTTTTGCCATATCTAATCTGATCACCTCCCTCAATACTTCTTCGGTCTACCTTTACTTCTCTGTATAACCCCTAAATCCAACCTCTCGCACCTCCTAACAGGAGCATCGGTACTTCTTCTCTGCACACGTCTAAACCATCACAATTGTGCTTCTCTCATCTTATAATCCACAGGGGCCACCTCTACTTCTCATGAATTGTTTGATTCTTAATCTTATCGCTCTTGGTATTTACATACATCAATCTCAATATCCTCATCTCTGACCTCCATCTTCTGAGCATGTGAGTTTTTGACTGGCCAACACAACACCCCATACAGCAAAGAGGTTCTACCACTATTTTATAAAACTTACCTTTAAGTTTATGTGGTATCTTCTTATCGCACAGTACTCCAAAGGTAAGCCTCTATTTAATCCATGCTGCCCCAATACAACATGTGACATCATCGTTATTATCACCACTATTCTGAATGAGGACCCAAGATATTTAGAGTAATCTATCTTGGGAATTGGTAGAGTGGAAAGGCTCACCTCAATACCTGCATCATCCTTCATAACACTGAATTTACACTCCAAGTATTCTATTTTGGTCTTGCTCAGTTTGAACCCTTAGATTTTAAAGCCTGTCTCCAAACATCCAATCTATCGTTAATTTTAGCCCGAGTCTCATCGATCAGCACTATGTCATCCAGAAATAGTATACACCATGGAACATCCTCCTGAATAGATTGTGTTAGCACGTCCATCACCATGGAAAATAGAAAAGGGCTCAACACAGATTCTTGATGAAAGTCCTACCTAAACAGGAAAATACTCTTAAGTCTTCTCCCACCGTTCTTACTCGGGTTTTGGCACTTTACATGTCCTTTATAACCCTAATATACACCATTAGAACACCGTTAACCTCTAGACACCTCCATATTCCATCCCTTGAAACATTGTCATAGGCCTTCTTGAGATCAATGAATACCATATGAAGGTCTTTTTTTCTTTCCCTATATTTCTCCACTAATCTCCAAACAAAATGAATTGCTTCAATAGTTGACCATCCCAGCATGAATCCAAACTGATTCTCTGAAATAGACACTCCTTTTCTTACCCTCATCTCCATCACTCTCTCCCCAAACCTTCATAGTGTGGCTTAACAATTTGATACCTCTATAATTGTTACAGTTTTGAATATCACCCTTTTCTTGTACAATAGAACCATTGTACTCCTCTATTCATCAGGCATCTTGGAAGTCTTCATAATAGCATTGAACAGTCTAGTCGACCACTCTATGTCATCCTTGACCATGTTCTTCAAAAATCTACCAAAATTTCATGGGGTCCGATCGCCCTCCCTCTTTTCATCCTACTAATAGCACGTCTAAACTCTAAACCTCTGAACCGCCTAAAATAACCAAAAACACAATGAGTATCAGAGTGTGACAACTCACCCAGCTCAATAGCACTATCTTCTTTTACGTTTAAGAGTCTATGAAAGTAAGCTTGCCACCTTAGCTTAATGGAAATCTCATCTACCAACACCGCACCCTCCTTATCCTTGATGCATTTCACCTGGTCTAAGTCGCGAGATTTTGTTTCTCTCTCTTGAGTGATCCTATATAATCTCTTGTTCATGCTTTTATCACATAGCTACACATACAGGCACTCAAACGTTGTTATCTTAACACTCATCACTGCCATCTTCGCTTCTGTCTCTGTCATCTTATTGATCACCTTAAGCCTTCATCCTATCATTAATCCTTCTAACCTCAACCATGTAATCCCTAAGGTCCTCATTTACTAGGATAACTACTACATTTTTATCCGTAGAACCACCCGAGTACCATAACTTAAACCTATCTACATCACGAGCTTTGGTACCTACCCATCTGGTCTCTTGAATACAAGCTATATTAATTTGTCTCTGCCTAAAACTTTTCACTAGCTCTATGGATTTCCCTATAAGTGATCCTATATTTCACGACCCTACCCTTAATTTAAATAAGCGCGCGCCTCTCTTACCACCCCTATCCCATACCTCCGACCCCAACCGACAACATGACCCTAATCCATAATTAGATCCTAACTCCATTAAACTAAGAGCTAATAACTCTCTAAGCTACTAAGATCAAGAAGATACAATCTAGAGAAAATTCAACCCAACAATACAGAATAGTGAAATATAAGGTATACTACTAATAAAATAATCGGGTACAAAATCTAGACGAATAAGCTGGTAAAGGTAACACAATATGATATGTAAGCTCACAAAATATAATAAATGGTAAATATAAAAATATATGATAAATCTAGGAATATATGGTAAAAGTGAACACAACAAGCAAGAAACAACAACTCAAATATATAGAGGGCAAGAAATAGAAGGCAAGTAAAATGATATAATTGACTAAAATAAGAAATAACAAGAGATTGAAAGATCTCACCTGGAGTTCTGGTCAAACAATTGTTGAATGTTTCTGGAAGTACTGAAAAATATAATTTGTAGACATTGTCGGAATCTGCTTCTCATCGGACTAATAACTCGCCGGAAATTCTCTCCTGTATCTGGAAATTGTTAAGCTTCATTGGAAAGTATATGAAAAGAACTATAACCTCGCTGGAGTACCTCACCTTTTAATCGCGTATCTTGAAAGATTCTGACCGGAAATCCCAAAAAAAATCCAAAAGGATCTGTTGGTTGAGTAAGTGAGGATCTACATAAATTTAACATAGTTGATTTTTATTTTTTATTTTCTCTCTCGACTCTCTCTCTTACTCATTTTAAACCACCAACCACCGCCGGACAGGGCTATTCTACAGTACCGGCGAACGAAGGATTTTTATGGCTCAATCCAAATATAAAGCTGATAAAGTATGGTGGAGTTTTGAATTATAATTTTAAAAAAGAAATTCATTTGGTCCTCCATTTTTTTGGTTCAAACAAGAACTCGTTATTTGCTGCTACTTTCCTTTTTGATATCTCTCTAGCGAACTTGTTATCCCCTCGGTGGAATCAAAATTTTTTCTTCGTCCCTGTCACCTCTTTGGGTGATCTTTAAAAATTTCGATCAAAACTATTAAGATTTTGGCATCTTTCCGACAGTTTGCCGACGAGGGTTTATCTTTTCTCTTTTCACCCAGTGAAGGTTTGTTTCCCGGCGAAACATCCTTTCCGGTGTGTTTCTCCAATTTAGATCATCTCTTACTCAACCAACAGATCCTTTTGGACTTTTTTTGGGATTTTCGGTCAGAATCTTTCAAGATAAGCGATTCTCCGGCGAGGTAATCCAGCGAGGATATAGTTTTTTTCCAATACTTTCCAGTTAATCTTAACAATTTCCAGATACAAGTGAGAATTTCCAGCGAGTTAAGTCTAGCGAGAATCAGATTCTGGTGAAGTTTTCTGGCGACACTTACAACTTAAATTTTTCAGTACGTCCAACAACATTCAACAATTTTTTGACCAGAACTCTAGGTGATATCTTCCAATCTCTTGTTATTTCTTATTTTAATGAATTGTATCCTTTTACTTGCCTTCTATTTCTTGCCCTCTACATATTTGTGTTGTTGTTTCTTGCTTGTTGTGTTTGACTTTTATCATATATTCCTAGATTTTTATCATATATTTCTATATTTACCATTTATTATATTTTGTGAGCTTACATATCATATTGGGTTGCCTTTACGCGCTTATTTGATCTTGTACACGATAGTTTGATTAGTAGTATACCTTATATTTCACTGTTCTGTATTGTTGGGTTTTATAGTTTTCTCTAGATTGTATCTTCTTGATCTTAGTAGCTTAGTGAGTTATTAAATCTTAGTTTAGTGGCATTAGGATCTAATGGTGGATTAGGGTTATGTCATCGGTTGGGGTCTGAGGTAAGAGGTAGGTGGTAAGAGAGGCACAGGCTTATTATAAAAATCCATAGAACTAGTGAAGAGTCTTAAGCGGAGACAAATTAATATAGCTTGTATTCAGGAGACCAGATGGATAGGTATCAAGGCTCAAGACATAGATGGGTTAAAGCTGTGGTACTCGGGTAGTTCTAGGGATAGAAATGGAGTAGGTATCCTAGTAGAAGAGGACCTTAGTGATTACATGGTTGAGGTTAGAAGGGATAATGATAGGATGATGTCTATAAAACTTATGGTTGGTAGGCATGAAGTAAATATAATTATGCCTATGCGACTCAAGCGGGCCTACATGAGGATATCAAGAGGCTCTTTTGGCAAGAGTTGGATGAGATTGTGAAATGCATACCAGAGACAAAAAAAAGTCTTCATTGGGGGAGACTTTAATGGGCATATCGGGGCAACCACCAGCGGGTTTGAAGATGTTTATAGAGGCTTTGGTTTTGGGGAGAGGAATGGGGGTGGGATGACTCTCTTAGATTTTTCCAAAGCCTTTGAGTGAGTTATTGTTCACTCATGTTTCCTGAAGAGGAAAAATCACTTGATTACCTTTCATAGTGTGGTAGTTAAGACTCAGATTGATTACTTACTTCTCTGGAAGGGAGATAGAAGCCTTTGTGTAAGAATCGTAAGGTTATAATAAGCGAAAACATTTTCAATCTACATAGGCTTCTAGTGATGGATTTAGAGATCAAGATAGAAAAGAATAAGAAGGTTATTTATGCCCAACCAAGGATTAGATGGGGAGGCCTGACTCATGCCCTTTCTCTAGAGATAGAACAAAGGTTGAGTAGTTTAGAGGCTTAGAGTAGTAGAAGGGTTGTGAAAAATATATGGGACATTACTTCTGGTTGCATGCGAAAAGTAGCTACCGAGGTACTAGGGATTTCGTCAGGGACCTTTGGTGGACGTCAGGGCAATTGGTGGTGGAATGACAAAATTCAAGGCAAAGTGAAAGCTAAGAAAATTGCTTATGTGAAGTGGTTGGAGTGTAGGGATGAGGATGAAAAGTAAAGGCTTAAGGAGATCTATAAGATGGCAAAGACAGAAGCGAAGATGACGGTGATGAGTGCTAAGACAACAACGTTTGAGCGCCCGTATATGGATCTAACTGATAAAGGCAAGGACAAAAGATTATATAGACTCGCTAAAGAGAGAGAAAGGAAAGCTAGCGAGTTGGACCAAGTGAAGTGCATCAAGGATGAGGAGGGTGAGGTGTTGGTGGCTAAGACTTCCATTAAGTTAAGGTGGCAAGGTTACTATCATAGACTCCTAAATGAAAAAGGAGATAGAGTTATTGAACTAGGTGAGTTAGCACACTCCGATAATCATAAAGATTTTGGTTATTGTAGGTGGTTTAGTGTTTAGGAGGTTACACGTGCTATTAGTAGGATGAAGAGAGTGAGGGCGATCAGACCCAATGAGATTCTGGTAGATTTTTGGAAGAACATGGTCAAGGATGGTATAGAGTGGTTGACTAGACTATTAAATGTTATTATGAAGACTGCCAAGATGCTCGATGAATAGAGGAGGAGTACAATGGTTCCATTGTACAAGAACAAGGGCGATATTTAAAGTTGTAATAACTACAGGGGTATCAAGTTGTTAACCACACTATGAAGGTCTGGGAGAGAGTGTTGGAGATCAGGGTGAGAAAATGGGTGTGTATTTAAAAGAATCAGTCCAGATTCATGTCGATCAGTCAACTATTAAAGAAATTCATCTTGTTCGAAGATTAGTGTAGAAATATATGAAAAGAAAGAAGGATCTTCATATGGTGTCCATTGATCTCAAGAAGGCCTATGACAAAATTCTGAGGGATGTCCTATGAAGGTGTTTAAAGGTGAAAGGTGTTCCAATGGAGTATATTAGGGTGATAAAGGACATGTACAACGGAGTCAAAATTCGAGTAAGAATGGTGTGAGAAGAATACAAGTATTTTCCTGTTGACATGAGACTTCATCAAGGATTTGTGTTGATCTTTTTCTATTTTCCTTGGTGATGGATGAGCTAACATGGTCTATTCAGGAAAAAGTTCCATAGTGTATTCTATTTGCAGATGACATTATACTGATTGATGATACTCGGGCTAATGTTAATGATAAATTGGAGGTTTGGAGATAGGCTTTGGAATCTAAAGGATTCAAACTGAGCATGACCAAAATAGAATACTTGGAGTGTAAATTCAGTGTTGCGAGGGATGAAGAAGACATTGATGTGAGGCTTCCACTCAACCAATTCCCAAGAGAGATAACTTCAAATATCTTAGGTTCATCATTTAAAATAGTGGTGATATTTACGATGACATCATACATTGTATATGGGCAGCATGAATGAAATAGAGGCTTGCCTTAGGAGTATTGTGTGATAAGAAGACACCATCTAAACTTAAAGGTGAGTTTTATAGAATGGTTGTTAGATCTTATTTGTTGTATAGGGTGGAGTGTTGGCTAAACAAAAAGTAACATGTTCAGAAGATGAATGTCATAGAGATAAGGATGCTGAGATGGATGTGTGGACATACTTGGAGTGATAAGATAAGGAGTCAGACCATTCATGAGAATTAAGAGGTGGCCTTTATGGCTGATAAGATGAGGAAAGTGCGACTACGATAGTTTGTGCATGTGTAGAGAAGTACTGATGCTCCTGTTAGGAGGTGCGAGAGGTCGGATTTAGGGGTTATACAGAGAAGTACAGTAGACCGAAGAAGTATTGGGGGAGCTGATCAAACAAGATATGGCGAAACTTGATTTCACAAGGACATGACCTTAGATAAAAAGGAGTGAAGGTCGTGAATTAGAGTAGCAGGTTAATAGGTTAGTAGGGATAGGTTGATGTCTGGCCTCGGGGTATAGTAGGGTAGTAATATTAGTCATGTCTTCATATCCAGTGTTGCCATTATCTGTCTTATATATGTTATTTTTATCATATTTGCATAGTATCATGTACTTTTTCTTTATTACTCATTCTTTCTTTTCCTTTTCCTTTTTTCTACATATCTAGTTTATTTTTCTTATGGGTTTTTTTAGACAAGGGTTTCTAGGAAACAACCTCTCTACTGTTGAGGTAGTGGTAAGGTTTGCATATATTTTACCCTCCCCGGACACCACTTGTGGTATTGCACTAGGTATGTTGTTGTTGTTGTTGTTGATCTACACACCATAATTACTTTTAGAAAGAATAATTGATCAAGAAGGTAAAGTGTCACGCTTTTTCAAAAACAAATCTAAAAGTCATTTAAAAATCAAAGAGAACTTAAGATTTTACAAAATTTCTTTCATATAGCAAGCCTCATCAAAAATTTTAAAGAAGCTTTGTCATTTACAAGTTCTTGATCAAAAACTTCAGAAAGAACCTAAAAACAATTGAATCACTTGCACTCGACACAAGTACATTTGCTCTTTTCATTTTATGCAATTCTTCCAGTCACTCCTCATCCTGCCAAGAAAAAAATATTTTAGAAAATAATAAAGAAGTGTTGTTATTCTTTTCAAATTCTTTTATGTATACAATAGAAAGAGAACTGATACAAAGGGAAAGTTGAAAAAATCACATGACTGTAAATTTAAAGATTTAAAACTAGAGAAAAAGAAAGATATGTAAAATTTTGTAAGAGTGTCGACCGTAGTGGAGTTGAAAGTGGAAAAGGAATACTATACTAGGGTGAAATTACAGTAAATTTTATATACTTTAGAATGTTTTGTTGAACATTCAATATATTATATTTACTGACCCACTTATTTATATCCATGTGAGTAAGAACCTACAAATGAGAAAACATTAATAATAAGAATTTTTTTATTTTCAAAATTTGAGTTAAAAAAAATATAATTAATAATAAACATCCCATCAATATCATCATATAATTTGAGTAAATTTTAATTGATCACATCATGTTTCAAAAACCTTTTACTATCAAAGCTTCCAAGTTACGGTCTCTCCAACCAGAATTTCTTCAATTTCATCACACCAAAATAATTTTTTTACCAAGAAGATTAATTTTTTATGTTAGTTGCTAATTTGCTCATGGAGGTTGTTTCTGATATATAAAGGAAGCATTAGATGTAAGTGCAAAGTTGTTAGAGTCAAATCCTGAGTCTTATACTGCTTGGTATTACAGAAAACTTCTATCCGAGGTGTTTGTTAAGTCAATTCTTGATGAAGAGCTTAGATTGTTTAGTTGTTTTTTTGAATAAAAATAATATCTTTCCAAATGGGTCGGATTGGATATTGAGGATTCATCTATTAGTATTTTGTTGAGGGGAGGTTTTGTGGGAAGAGAAAGGGATGCTCAATTTTCTATTCTGAAAAGAGACCAGCTTTGTTTTCTGTCCCTACACCTTTGCCTTTTCCGCTAAATCCTTTGAGTAAACCCAAAAAAATTCTAGTTTAGTTTTTGACGTCCTTTCTCTTGTTATGAATGATGTTATATGTTGTTACTTTGAAGTGTAAGACGGTGTTGAATAACAATGCTGAGATATGTTGCTTGGACTCGTCAAAATTGTCGGCTAGTGCATGTTAGTTTCGCCAAAAATAGTGTATTTTCGAAAAATCTGACACAGGTGCAACATTGAAAGTGAAGAGTCTCTGCAACTTAGGCATACTTTCCTTGTCATTGAGTGTAATGATGAAGTGGCGACATTCAACAATTAATATTTCCCTTTGTTGTAATATTTTCTTTATTTTTGTTGTCCATATATTTGTTATTCGTGCTTATAATCAATAGTCTTGAACTACACATGTATATTTATATTTTTTTCTCCATTTGCATCTCTCTTCATTAACACAATATTTGCTTTTGGCATAAAACCCCAACGAACCTTAAAATTTTTCATTTTTGCGTTGTTCGCCTATGATAACACTGTGCTTAGGTGGTTTAATGAAGAACAAAGTTTGTTATCATCTCCAATTATTTTTTTGTGGTTTCATTCAGCTAAACGTTGCATGTTGATTAGGTAGAGAATGCATTAAAAAGGAATCTCATTCTGACCTATATTTTACAATGTCGCATCTCTTATCTCTTCCAAAGGTTCATCTCCCCATACTGACTCGTATATAATGTTCTTCTTTCTCACTTTCTCATTTAAAGTTGACCCTTGCATAATATAAAGCAAAAAACATAATCGATAAGGAGGTTTCAAACTCAACTAAGTACTAGAGGTCTCTTATGAACCTAAACTACTTCCAATACACTTAGCACATATAGGAATGAACCTCAAAACATAAGGGAAACTACTATATCACTAGGTTCAAGCTTATATACTTACATTATAAAAATTTTGATCCGAAGAATAGAGTTGTGGGTGTTACAATATCTCCCCTTTAGGATCATTTGTTCTCGAATGAAGGTGAGACTAAGCTGGAAGGGGAAGGATTTTACTCGTACTATTTTTATAACTTATAATTTGTCTACCAGCATAGATAGCACTGGCTCGTACTTAGAGTTTGAAAACTGTCTGCTGCACATAAGACACGAATGATACGGGACCAAACATAAGTGACTCTATCCAAAGCTGCTCAACATAGAATATGGTGCCTTGGGCATGAAGTAAGATTAGGAGTGCGGTGCTTTGAATGATTCAATTGATAGGTTTTAAGCCAAGCAACACTTCTCAATTACACTCTTCTTTCTACATACAATACTTCATCAGTTGCAACTCATAGCCCCCACAAGGATGCATATGGCTACTTCTATCAATGGTTTAGTCTAACTGCATGCTCTTGCTTTGTTCAAGCCTAACTCTAAGTCACAAGGTGCTACGCATAAGATGATCATTGCAAATCTGAACAACAAAGTTTATGTTCTATATCTTTATAAGGAATTTCATCCCAAGAATATTAATCCCTTCCACCACATTCAACAAACCATGATTCCTACTCAATAAGCACCGAATGCATCATACACTAATCCACGAGTCATAAGCACCACATTCAAGCCTTGTACTATGACCACTCCGTGGACTCTAAGTAACCACTCTTCTTAGAATTTCCTGCCTTCTTATGTTTCTGGACGCCAACATATCATACCTCACTACAAGAAGACAACCTGATACTCTCATCTGACTCTATGTAACAACACCTCATCTTGCAATTCCTTCCCACTTACAACTTCACCTTAGATATAATGGCACATCACTATTATCACAATGAGAAACATCTACCTTTTTCTAGCTATCAATTCTCAACTACTACCATTGTTATCAACATCAAAACTAAAAAGAATCATTAAAAGGGCTTAGAACGAGAGATCCAGAGCATAATTCATTGACAATTTTTTGTTGATACAATATTACTTTTTGAGCCACTGAAGATAAGTAAGAAATTTGTGAGACTGGCCATATTATGGAACCTGAATGCTTAAATTAATAGATCTCTATCACGAAACTTAAATCTGAAACTTTATGGAGTAAGATTGAGATCAATGGAGTAGAATCTCCATTTCTTATTTTGGGGACTGAGCATAATTATGAAGCTGTCTTAAATGTATGAGAACACATCTTGGATATAACGTTGATATGCAAGACTTCAATAGAGTATTATAATGATTGAGATCTGAGAAGATGCTAAAGTAGGAGTGGATTGATGTACCACTAAAACTTTTGATGAACATATCACTATCTAATGCTTACCACTTGACTTGGCTTCTTACCTTATCATTTCCCCCTTAGGTCCGATGCTAACAGTCTAAGGTTATAGACCTTTTCAAACTTCCTTAAACTGGTTTGTATTTATTTTACTCTAATACTTGAATAAATGCTAATCTCGTGTCTACAGAACTCTCCCACTGCATGTACTAGAGCTCCTTATTCGGCTTATTTTTAAGGTACTTCTCTTAACCTCATCCTTTTCTATAAAAGCCGTTATATAGCCGCTCCTTGCATTGGCTTATAAGGTCACTCTATTTAACTCTTAGTAATCTGACTTCTCCTTTTTAGCATACTAACACCACTTCTTTTTGTTTGCCTATCTACTTAACTAGAAGGTACTTGATCTATATATAGGAGGTTCATCATTGTCTATCTATGATACATTCATTCAAACTCTTAAGGACAACAAAGAATGCATACATCATCCCACTCTATATTGAAAGCTCAAATATACTTTCTAGGCTCACTTAGAAAATCATAAATTTAATTAAAACCAACGTCATCCTAACTACATACTCTCTTGATGCACCTCTTAAACCTCTTCTTACCTTGTGACTTAGCCAGGATTTATTGTTCTCACCTATGGCAAAATACCACACTAACATCTTAATTCCTTACATACTCTATGTCAAACCTATTAAATCAAACCTAAAACTACCATCATCATCTTCATGTTGCCATCCCTCTTATCATGTCCACCCCCTTCCCATCTCAAATTCAAGCTTAGTATCTAGTACTAAACACATGTATATATATATAGACACATACACACAAAAAAATTTTATCTCTTAGCTACCTAGTTATAATTTCTCATTGTATCCTCTTTCAAAACTTAGGTGTTACTTAATCATTCACTATACATCATTGCCAAGTTAAGCCCATAGCTTTATGAATATCATGGGGTTTTTACTTCAAATTCATAAGCCTAAATTAGATATATCAACTCATGGCTACTATATCCTTCTATTCAACACCTATACTTGGTGTTTACTAAATAATGACATATCAACATAAACCCCTTTCTGATTCAAATGTACTCCAACTCATCCTAACTAAAAACTTTTACTCTGCCTTCTATCATGAAAGGTAGAAAATAATTATTACTCTTTAATCAAATCCAAAAAGAGACCTGACTTATCACCCCATTGCTTAGCTTGCAGATACAAAAATCTTAGCTACCTGCCTCGATCAACCATTATTCCCACTCTCTGGTTTCTACATTTTTCTAGCTCTAGGATCATTCTATAACTTATGTTTTACAATGACATTGATCATACTCTTTCTTGGGAAACACCAAGCATTTACAGATATGGCTTCCCTCTCAAGGAAAATATTTGAAGAAAGGTTTAGAGAAGAGAATCTAGAAATATGTCTTGCTTTAACTCAAATGCACAACTAATATGGAGAAGGATGTATTCCATTGAATAAATAGACTTGGGCGCACACTACTCGGCTGCTCTCAAGTGTGCAATTTCTTTACTTGGTGAAGGCTTTATCTAAGAGTAAAGTAACTCATCAACAAGAATATGAACTTTATTATTTCAACCATCTAGATTATGAGAGGGTAGTCGAATGGATTAGAGAAGCACATGAATCTGAATAGGTTTTTCCAACTCTATTGCATGATCTAGAGTAGGAAAGAATGAGAGACATCTCCTAAATGCCCTATAACCTCCTGATTATAAGTGTAGTTCACAACACACCTATAAGCAAGACTCTACTAAACATGATTTTATAGACACCCTAGGACACTTGAACTCTGTACTCTAGATGTGGCCGACACTCGAAAATCATTTCTGGTCCTAAGTGAACCACTTCACATGTTAACTTACTCAGGGAAAGATACTAACATCATAAGAAATTAGAATAGGCACAATACTCATAAAACTTAAGTCATTTAACTAAACCAATAAACTCAATATGCAATAATGTATAAATCTTGATTCGTGGTTTTCAAACAACTTCAAGGAAGTAAAACAAACAATATTTTTCTAGTATACGAAGCCTCTAAAGTACTGACTCTGAACTAGGTACTGGGGTAGGCACACGACTTCCTCAACTGAAATAAATACAAAGAAATAATGAATTCTGAGCTCTTCTGAATGCAAAGAGTCCTCAACTACTATTAATGGAGATTGCCTTGTTGAATATTTTCTATCATGGGTACCTGAATCTGCATCATAAAATGATGTAGCGCCAAATGGAGTCTGTACAAGGAATGTACCATATGTAAGATGTCATAAAAATACTAAGGACTACTCAACTATAGAACTAAATCCTGAGATAGCTCAATTGATAAAAGTATGTCATGCAAGAAAAATATATGCTTTAAACTTGTCTAAAATGAAACTAAATATAAAAGAAATACTTGTTTTGATGCATTAATGAGCACAACTAAATATATAAACATATATATTCAAAATGCTTAGCTCTGAAAGCTAGCTCAACTCAATTAAATATGCAACATAATAAAAGAAAACACTTGAATAAAGAAATTATACATCTCAGTGTATAAAATAATAGCTTTACTTCTTGGAGAGTTTTTGTAATTGATAACTATCACTATGAGCCTCGAGATGATACAATGTTTTTCCCACGTTGCCAGAGTCATCTCATACTTTGTCAGAGTAAGGAATGAAGTACTATTGGATCCATCTAAACTGAGCCATCTCATTAGCATATGAGAGTTGTACACTTGGTAAAATCCAATCCTACACTGGCTACGTAGTTATGGGGTTGGAATTATCTGCACTCGTACCCAAATCGGTGCTTAGTACTACTTTCAAAATTATTTAGTATGTTCATTTGAAATGTTTAAAGAATTACCATTTCTGGGTATGAAACGCAGTTATGGGGTTGGAATTATCTGCACTCGTACCCAAATCGGTGCTTAGTACTACTTCCAAAATTATTTAATATGTCCATTTGAAATGTTTAAGGCATTACCATTTCTGGGTATGAAGTATTACTCAACCTAGTTTCTTAAAAGAGAAAAAAATTGATCTCTCATAACTTATAATGCTTCTCATACCAGTAGTGCTTTCTTTACCATAGAAAATGCTTTCCTTAAACTAATAATGCTTTCTTAAAAACAGACATAGTTTTGTCAACACCAAATATGTATTTGAAACCACTTATATTTCCTTAAAACTCATCTTTGGTGATAAATGTTAAATACTTTTTCTCACTTAATTTGAACTCTAAAAATAATGCATAAGGGTAGAACTGCAAAGGACTTTAATTGACTGAATATTTCTTCAAAAGAGAAAAACTAATATACTATGTTTTTTTACATATAATCATGCTTTTTATGAAATCACACAATGCACTTGGATTACTCTAGTTTCCTCAAAACTTTTCTTGTTTCCATAGCTTTGAAATTCTTTTATTTTAACTGAAAATAATGTGAAACACATGGCAATGTAAATCCTTCAAATCTCTAAACTAGGGTTCATGTGAAATGTAAGCATTAACAATAATCAAGAACTCAAATAATGTAAGGGATCATAAATTCAACGATATAGATTCTAAAGTAATAATAAAGGGGAAAAAAGAAACTAAAAATTTCAAGAAAGGTTTCGTTAAACTCTTACCGACTATAATTAGGTATAGGCCATGAGGATGAACTTAGTACATCACTTTGAGAAGCCTTACATACTTGGAAGAACAGGATTTTTGAAGAACTTTGAAGAAGGTGCTTGAAAACCCTATCTTTTCTCCTCTTGAAATCTTGCTCTAAGTCTTGAGAAAATGTTTGTGCGTAATGAGTAGGGGGTGGACATAAATACAGGAAACTGAAAAACCGAACCGAACTAATTTGGTTCTTCAGTTTCAGTTCTTCAGTTTTTCGATTCGATGTCGGTGTTCTTTTTTCAAAAGTTCAGATCTTCGGTTCGGTGTTTGGTGTAGGGGTCTCAAAACTTCGGTGCACCGAAGAACCAAATTTTTAAAAGATTATTTTATATATATATGTGTGTGTGTATGTATGTATGTATGTATGTATGTATATTAATAAAAATCTAAATCATTCATGATACAAGTCAAAGTAGCAACAAATTTATAATTCATATAGTTAACTTGAAATATTATTTTCCAAGAGAAATTCAAACATATATTTTTGACGATTTATATCATGTAAAGGATGTCTTCGTGGTTGTTTTTCTCAAGCAATAGTTGGAGGCGCAAGTTCTTGACAAAGATAAATATAATTTTTTAAGCACAATAAGTGTTCCATGGGAGCACATCATCACTTAACATGATTTAAGTTTTTAAGTGTCTTATACTTTGATTTTGTCCTCATTTTAATTTTCATTAGTTTGCACCAAAATATTGTTTAAAAAACACCGAATGAAACCAAATCGAACTTGAAAAAATCAAACAAAATCGAAATATTTTGGTACGTTATATGGTGCACACTTTCAAAATAAAAAACTGAAGTACTGAAGCAAAATTTTCTAAAATTGAACCAAAGAACCGAACGCCCACCCTTAGTAATGAGATTAGATGGTAACATTAAGGGACTTAATTAGGCGTAAAATTGTCAAGTTTAGGCTTAGCAAGGATATAAAATTTGAAGAACGAAATTCTTGAAGAACTTTAAAGAAGGTGCTTGAAAACCCTAGATTTTCTCCTCATGAAATCTTGTTCTAAGTCTTGAAAAAATATTGAGCATGATGAGGTTGAATGGTAATATTGAGGGACTTAATTAGGAGTAAAATCATCAAGTTTAGGCTAAGCAAGGATGTGAGAGGACTAAAATAACCCTTCTTAAAACACTGCCAAGTCATATACAGGGTCATCTATGGACCGTAGAAATTTATTCATAGAAACTTGGGTGAGTTTTGGGGTCTCGGACCTTAATTTATGAGCCCAAATTATGACTCACAGAAGCTTATACGACCTGTTCGTATGATTTGGCACTTAAAACCTGACTTAGAGGAACTCTTTTACAAGTTGGAAGTATGGGTCGTCAACCCATTATGACCTGTAAGTCAGGGTTCGTAGATGGTGATTCAGAAACTCTACTCTAACCCATTATTACCCATTATAATTTTTTGCTCCAAACACCAAATGAGGCAATCTTGGTGGCATTGGAAAAAGGATTCAAAGACCTTCAATTTTATAAGTCATTAGCCACCTAATCCTTTATGTTCTAAGATTTATGATCATTTAAAGTTGACCCTTGCATAATCTAATCCGAAAAACTTAATCGATAGGGAGTTTTTGAACTGAACTAAGTACGAAAGGTCTCTTATGATCCTAAACTACTTCCAATACACTTCAAAAATGTAGGAATGAACTGTAAAACATAATAAAAAGTAAGGAGTCACTAGGTTTAAGTTTATATACTTGCGACGAAAAAATTTGAATCCTAAGAATAGAGTTGTGGGATGCTATAATTCGGTGAATATAACGAATTTTGATGAAATAAGTATGTTTTATGTTGTGATGGTGATCAAATAAGAAGTAGTGTGTAGAGGATTCTATCTAGTAGAAACCAAATTAATTGAAGTGCTTTTACCAGAACCGAGGCATTCTAGCGAATGCATGCATGTAGGAAGGCCAACGACTACATAAGCTAGCTCATGCTCAAGAAATTATTACTGCTCGGGGTGGAACATTTCGATTAAGGCAAGAAAACTTCTAGCAATCTGGGTATAGTAGTGCATTGTGAGTATGGATCTTATCAAGAGTGTGTGTGATGCAATTACCATAGGAAAATTGTAGATTCTCGACAATCGTGGTAGTTATCTAGTTGATGAGGACTTATTCTAGCTTCATGTAGTTGACTTTGAGGACCATTGGGCCTAGTTTTATTGTTTCAGGAGTTCTCTACAATCATAGACACTATTCCAGCATTTCAATGGTGTTGTTTAAAGATTTTGTAAGCTTGGATGTATCATTCGCTTAGTGGTAGCTTGACTATTTCTTCTTCGAGATCAGATAAATTGGATCCTTCTTAACGAATATGTATTATCTAAATCTCAAGCTGATGCAGCTTAAGTTCATGAGAGAACTATGTTAGGTGGAAGGTATATAGTTAAGGATTGCAGTGCTTTTTACATTTTGAGAGTTTCGTGGCTGGATCAGATTTCTCCTGGCTTTAGGGGTTTCGAATTAGGTTGATTCATGGGTTAGTTCATGACTTAGAGATAACCCTGATTGTGAATGCTTCTCCATCTTTGTTATGGAGTTCAATCTTGGTGATGTATTTTTATAGAAAGGCCCTCGGAAGACGGTCCCTTGGAAGAGCAAATTATGGACTTTGCAATTTGTACCTCGTAGTCTTTGCAACACCAAGTAAGATTGTCTCTTTTACCTTGTTTTTGAGGATAGATATGATTTTTTGTGGTGGATGATGAAATAACCTCAATAGTTATTTTTGTAAATTCTTGAGAACCTATAATTTTATCCCTCCTATTAGTAGTCCGGAGTCTTACCCATTTGTGATTGGTTTTGGTTTTATGTTAAAGAGTTAAGGGTTGTAGGAGTTTTTGAGTTTTAACTTCTAAAAGTGAATTTCGATAGCATTTGGAGTTTCGAGTCTCGAATGGAATTCTGTCAATATCATTAGTTCTGGACTGTGAAAATTGGTCTAGAAGAGTTCTCAGAATCTGATTTGGTGTTGTTTCATGGATTTGAGGTCATAAATCGGAAATTTGATTGAAATATGATAAAGATTTGACTTTGGTCAACATTTTGAATTTGGATGCTTAGATTGAAATTCTAATGATTACGTTAAATTCATGAGGTGATTTTCAACCTAACAGAAGCTTTGTCATATTTTTTGAATGTTCTGAGGGCCTGTTGGTCTTTTTGAGCTTAAATTTAGTTTAGTTACGATTTATTGGATTTCGGGTCAAGGAGACCTCAGATTCAATTTTTGACGATTTGATTGGTTCCAAAATGTGTTTCACAATCAATTCAGACTACCAGTTTATATTTATAGGATTCTAAATGAGTTTCAAGAATTAAAATTATGTTTTGAATGATATTGGTGTAAGTTGACCACAGTCAACCCGCAGTCAACACGTGGTAAACAACCCTTTTTTGGCTTAAAATACCCAAATTTTGGGTTGAGTTTAACTTGGTTGCGCTGTCAGTGTACAAAGATTCTTGCACCATCTGGTAATATTAACCTGCTATTATAGTTTACCAAATAGTATTGTTCTCCACGTTACATAATGTCATATATCCACAATTTGAATGATAAACCTACAAGAAATTGTAGGGTATGTGGTAGATACCATGAAAAAATAGGGTAAATGATAAAATAAAATTATTAAATAATAAATAAAGTAAAAAATGAGAAGAAGATATTAAAGTAATGGCACAACCACACCAAATCGGTCGTTAGACAAAATTGGTCTTTTTTCGTTGCCTTACGATTGATTTAAAAAATATAATATAATGAAATTTAAGTAACAATCAAAACAAATATTATATTTAAACTAACAATACAATACAATACAATACAATACAATACAATGGGTAACAACCATCCAAACAAAGGGTTAATGAAAACAAATGAGGCCTTAATGAGTTAAAAATGTCAATTTTCGAATATATTATTTCTCTCTCTCTCTCTCTATATATATATATATATATGTATATATATACACACACACACATCCCCACTAAATAGGAATATCATTTCATTCACGCATCACGAATTTCATGATATATTATATACTTCTTCCTTGGATATATGCTTTTTTTAATAGTATGTGCCCTTGTCATCTAACATTAAAATGCAGGTTGATAAGTCATAAGAATTGGATGCCCGCATACTTAGTACATTCAAACGTACTAACGCATACTCTATGCCAATATAATTTTACAATATAGGGACCGTATGTTACGATCATCCACCGCTTGACGGGTAGATCGAATTCGGAGAGTTGACATTGTGGTGAGTCCTATCTTCCAAGGACAAATCACCTTCCTTCTACCTATGTTGTTTTCTATTTATCTTCTTAATTGAGGGTGAGCCCGGAAGATGTCTGGGCCCCTGTTCCATCTTATGATTAGAGGCATTGTTGGACATCTTGTAGATTCTCGTAGATTCTATATGTTATGTGTTGTATTTGAAGCTTATGATTTTAGTTATCTATTGGATATGACTATCATGGATTGATTATGGGAATTATGATATGTATGTATGTTTGATATGGAAATGTTGAAGATCCTAAGCCCCGTATTGCCCCCATAGAGTAAGTCATACTTACCCCCCCTTATTTCTTATGTGCAATGTGCTATGTGAATCCATGTAAATCCATTTCCCTTCGATACCCCATAGCGTGAGTCCTACTTTCGAATCCCTTAAAACGATGTGTTTACTATTTGAATGCGCTTCCGAACCGATGATGTAGATTTGGATACTTTGAGGCTTGTTTGGGGACTCTTGGGTTCTCATTCGCCGTGTCACTTCTAGGCCCTAGGTCCGGTCGTGAAAAAGATGGTATCACAGCACTAGGTTTATAAATGATCCTCGGAGTCCAACATACCGCGTTAAGTAGAGTCTTATTCATGGGTGTGAAGTGGGCCACATCTATGGGTGGGGGTTACGAGGCGTTTTAAGAAATGTTTCACTTTTCATGATTCGTATCGTGCTATGGTGCGTATCTTAAGATTTCTTATCTCCAACTCTCCCTTATCGAATAGGGAGAGTTACTTTAAGCTCGTAATATAATTCTTGTGCTTAATGGCTAAAGAGATTTGATCACGATCCACTTAAATTATTATTACTTTACCCATAATTAGAGATGATGGGTTCAAATCATGAGTATAAGAAAAATCCTATTGGGGAGCGATTCCTACCATGCATGAATCAAATTTCGTCAAGGCTAAATTTGGAACATGAATTTTCTTACCATTCTTGATAAATTTAACTGACCGCTAAATTTATACTGATTTTAGGCCAACAAATTTATATTGGGTTTGTATAACTCATTCTCAAACAAACTGTCATATCTTAGTGGTTTAAAAGCCCAAAGATCAATAAAATATCATTTATTGCATATTACAAGATGTCTGGGATTGTATATATCGCAACTTATATCATTCCAAATGCTAAATTATGTAATTGTACTAACTACAACACAAGGTGATGCTCCTCTACCCCCAATTTAATTAGAGATATATATTCTTTATTAAATTTGTATGTATTTATATACTGATCTTAAAGTATTTTCTCGAAAGAAGACTAAGTTAATTGTATCATACAAATAACTTGGCGTTAGTTGCAAATTATTTTGGTAGTTTTCATGAAATAATTTAATTTTATGCATAAGTTATGCTTTTATAACTTTATGTGATAAAGTCCATGATTACAAATGTGTTTTATATTTATGAAGCAAACAAGCCCCGAGCTCGATAAAAGGTTCTTCTAATTAGAATTCTTGGTCTATGAATGTTAACATCTATCTTTTTTTGCATTTATTTTTTATACTCAGTCTTGCTTTTTCACGTTTTTAACTACATAGTACATGAAAATACCATTACTTCAAGAAGGTGTAAATATTTAAGATCACCTTAACCATGAAGATAGACAATATTCCAATAGACCAAAAAACAAAAAAAAAAAAAAAAAAAAGATAAAACTAAACCCAAAAAATGTCAGACCCGATTAACTCAAATCAACTCCAAATTATAACTGTTTCATAGAACATATCTTAGTTTAATAACAAAAAATAAAAATAAATTTAGAAATTCACGAGTTAATATAAGTAAGACATTGAAAAACAAATAACCATGTAACCAAGCATATTTGTCATTTATAAAAACTTATGTATAGTTTATTCTTAATTTACTTAAAATTTATTATTGATATTACTTTATAAATTTGTAATATTTCATCACTTGATATAAACGTGCGTGCAACGCACGTGCCATATGACTAATACTATATTAAAAGCACGAAAGTCCTTATAAATGTTTTTTTAACTTTTTACCCTTCATCAAAAGACTCTTTTAGACAACATCATTTTTTACTATTTTTTTTCAATTATTACTTCATTATATTTATTATATTTATATTATATTAATTAATACATGTACATAATTTTTTTTTAATAAAATTGAGATTTTATTAATAAGAAATCATCTACACATTTATTTAGACCTATTGCCCAAATCTGAAAATAAAACTAAGCTAAACACATAAAAAGAGTCCAGGCCCACAAAAGGCCCGTATATCCGTTTATAAATCCAAACCTATGACTAGGGTTTCTTAATCTATCTTTCTTCTCCTCTTCCCCAATCTGAAATATTGCCTTCATGGGAAAACTCTTTCTTTGATTACTTCTTCTCTGGGTAATCAACATCCATTTCTTGATTGCATTCTTGCTTTCACTATTAGCTATCAAAGTAAGTATTTAAGGATGTTTACCGACTATTTATCCTTGGTTCCTTCTTCTTCTTGCTGACTTAGTCCTTCTTTTGGTTGCGTTAACAGGTTCACTGGGTAGTACTCGCTTCGTATATGACTAAGGATTGGTACTGGGTATAGATTCATTGGTATGTTTCCTTTAGTTCTCTGAATATCTTATACTTGTACATGAGTCCTAAACATAGAGGAGACTCCTAAATATGGTAGCAACCTGGTTTTGCCCGTATTAACATTGAATGACAAAACCTCTGTAACATTAGTTAATATCTTTTTTAGTTTATAAATATTGTAATATTGAGTTATTTCTTTTATTAAACTTCTAAAATATATAGAAAAAATATAACTTCAAAATCAACTAGGTTTTATATATTAATTTCTTTCCTATTTAAACTATACACTATGTAAAGGTTTTTTCCTGCAACAATGTAACAACGTGATTCTAAATTAAAATCAAATAGCAAAAGAGGAACGATGAGGATGAAGAAAAGCAACTGGAACACAAATTTGTGTAGCAGAACTAATAAGCAATTAAACTACATTATTATTTCTCATGGAGAAATCTAAAGTTTATTTTGTCCCTTCAAAATAAATCCTCCTCCAAGAGCCACTATTAATACTTTGATATCTTATATGCCGATAGTAAAGTCTGCTTTTGTTACTATTGTGGAATTTTTGTGCTTTATTTGCAAGTTTAGCAAAATTAATTTTGTTATAGTTGGATGAAAAACTTGTGACATATTTTGATGTTTTATTTTGTTTACTTATTTTTCGAGGTCCCCTCACCCCCTTAGCCACTACAGCCTTCGCTTGAAGGAGGTGTGTACCACAGGTTGTGCGGTGGCCTTGATTTCACCCTGCATTGCATTGCATACCGTCTCATTGCACTATTTGATATTGATTATCTTTCTTTATATGAAGGTATGTGTTTAATCTTTCCGTATTGTTCTATATATATTAGGGGTAGCGATGTCGGACTGGGTGGAAACATTCCTAGTTTATTCAATTCTTTATTCCTAGTCAGCTAAACGTATTGTGTACATATTTGTAGCAATCCATCTTTTAATAGAAGGCCCACATCGGTAAAACATAGGAGAGATGCTGGGTATATAAGTAAACAGGTTGTAACAACCCATCTTAAGATGGGAGGTCCACATTGGCAAAACATAGGAAAAATGTTGTGTATATAAGTCAATAGACATTACTTACTAGTGACACATTTTAAAGTCATGTTGGCTTAGGCCCAAAAAGCACAATATCACTAGTGGGCTGGGCCATTATATATGATATCAGAGCCACTCATGTGACAACCTTGTCGATGTGGCCTAGAGTTCAACTTAGTTTATGAAAGTCCCGATGAGAAAGGGCAAACCTCAGCGCTGGGTATAGTTGAATCCCATACAGTGGGGCAAATCTCAGCGAGCATGTTGAGTCCATAGAGGGAGTGTATGTAACAACTTATCTTAAGATAAGAAGTCCAACATAAAAAAATCATAGGAGTGATGTTGAGTATATAAATAAATAGGCCTTACTAGTGTCAGACTTAGGCCCAAAGCGGAAAATATAGCTACGAGCATGGGACACTACACATGTCTTATCTACTATTGATGCATTTTAAAATTGAGTGGTCCTAGGTCAAAAGCGGATAATATCTTTAGCAGGTTAGGTTGTTACAATTGGTTTAGAGCCACTGCTATATCAGCCTTGTCGATGTAGGCCAGAGCTACTTAGCTTAGGCAAATTCGGTGAGGTTAAGGCAGGGTAAACCTCAGTGTTGAGTCTAAGCGAATCCCATATGGCGGGACAAACCACAGCAAGGGTGCTGAGTCCATTGTGGGGGGTTATGTAACAACCCATCTTAAGATAGAAGTTCCATATTGTCAAAACACAGGTGAGATGTTGGGTATACAATATTCATTATATTCACCCCCATTTTTGATTCCCTCTTTTGGATGTAGATTCTAGACGTCTTTGATTTGATAACTTTTAACTTTTGAGAAAATGCAATATAATAAACTTAATGGTTTTTGTTATTTTTTTTCTTTATAAGTTTGAGTTTTCGCATTATCATCGTACTTCATAAGTTGAACAACTAATGTAAGTTGGGGTTTGTATCGTTAGTTCTCCCATCTAGGTTGTTAAGTGTAGGTGCCACTCATGGCTAATTTTTTGTTGTGACAAAATAAAAACCCCAAAAGTTATGTTGTCATTTATCTTTTTACAAAAAATAGAGAGATGAATTTACATATTTATTGAATTTTATTTGAAGTCCTTATTTTCCTTTTGCAGAAAAACTCAATCGTCAAATCAAACAAAAAAAAGTAAAAACAACAAAAACAACAACAACAACATATATAGTGAAATCTAACAAGTGGGGTCTGGGGAGGGTAAAATGTATGCATATCTTAACACTACCTCAAAGGTAGAGAGGTTGTTTCCTGGGAACCCTCGTCTCAAAAAACCCATAAGCAGAATAAACTAGATATGGAGAAAAAATGAAAAGGAAAAGAAAAAGGGAAAGGAAGAACGACAAATGACAAAAAGTACATGATTGTTTGTAAATACGATAAAATAACATATATTAGACAAATAATGGGAACAGAGGATATAAAAACACGACTAATACTTTACCCCTTCTAAACCCCAAGGCTAGACATAAACTTATTCCTACTAGCCTACAAGCCTGCTACTCCAATTCGTGACCTCCGTTCCTTTCTATCTAAGGTCATGTCATCGGCGAGATCAAGTTTTGCCATATCTTGTCTGATCACCGCCCTGTATTACTTCTCCGGTGTACCTCTACTTATCTGTATAACCCTTAAATCTAACTTCGCGCACCTTCTAACAAGAGCATCGGTACTTCTTCTTTCCACATGTCCAAACCATCGCAGTAGCACTTCCCTCATCTTATCGGTCACTTGGGCCACCTCTGAATTCTCGCGAATGGTCTCATTCCCACTCTTATCGCTCCTTGTATGTCCACATATCCATCTCAGCATCCTCATCTCCACGACCTGTATCTTCTAAACATATGCATTTTTTTATTAGCCAACACTCTACCCCATACAACAAAGTCGGTCTAACCGCCATTCTATATAACTTACCTTTAAGTTTATGTGGTATCTTATTATCACATAGTACTCCAGAGGCAAGCCTCCATTTCATCCATGCTGCACCAATACAATGTCTAATATCATCATCAATATTGCTACTATTTTGAACGATAGATCCAAGATATTTAAACTTATCTCTCTTAGGAATTGGTTAAGTGGAAAGCCTCACATCAATGTCTACTTTATCCCTCGCAACACTGAATTTACACTCCAAGTATTCTATTTTGGTCCTGCTCAGTTTGAACCCTTTGGATTTCAAATCCTGTCTCCAAACCTCCAATCTATCATTAACTTTAGCCTGAGTCTCATCAATCTGTACTATGTCATCCGCAAATAGAATACACCATGGAACATGTGCCAGCTCATCCATAACCTAGGAAAATAGAAAAGGGCTCAACATAGATCCTCGATGAAGTCCCATCTCAACAGAAAAATACTTTTAGTCTTCTCCTACTATTCTTACTCGAGTTTTCGCTCCATAGACATGCCCTTTATCACCCTAATATACACCATTGGGACACCTTTAACCTCTAGACACCTCCATAGGACATCCCTCGAAACTTTGTCATAGGCCTTCTCGACATCATTGAATACCATATAAAGGTTCCTCTTTCTTCCCCTATATTTCTCCACTAATATCCAAACAAGATGAATTGCTTCAATAGTTAATTGCTACAAAATGAATCTGAACTGATTCTCTGAAATAGACACTACTTTTCTCACCTTCATCTCCACCACTCTCTCCCTGATCTTGATAGTGTGGCTTAACGACTTGATACCCCTATAATTATTACATTTTGAATATCACTGTTATTCTTGTACAATGGATCCATTGTACTCCTTCATTCATTGGGCATCTTGGCAGTCTTCATAATAGCATTGAATAGTCTAGTCAACCACTCTATACCATCCTTGACCATGTTCTTCCAAAAATCTACCGAAATCTCATTGGGTCCAATCGCCCTCCCTCTCGTCATCCTACTAATAGTACATCTAACTTTCTCAACTTTGAACTGCCTGCAGTAACCAAAATCTTGATAAGTACCGGAGTGTGCCAACTCACCCAACTTAATAGCTCTATCTCCCTTTTCATTTAAGAGTCTATGAAAGTAAGCTTGCCACCTTAGCATAATGGAAGTCTCATCCACTAACACCTCACCCTCCTCATCCTTGATGCACTTCACTTTGTCCAAGTCACGAGCTTTCCTTTCTCTCTCTTTAGCGAGCCTATACGATATATTGTCCCCACCTTTATCACTTCGTTCCATATACAGGCGCTCAAATGCTTTGTCATCTTATAAATCTTCCTTAGCTTTACTTTTCATCCTCGTCCCTATACTCCACCCACTTTGTATAAGCAATTTTCTTAGCTTTCACTTTGCATTGAACTTCGTCATTCCACCACCAATCAGCCTGACGTCCACCAAAAGGTCCTTCTCAAAACCTCTAGTACCTCGATAACTACTTTTTTAATGCAACTAGCAATAGTGTCCCACATATTGTTCATATCTCGACTACTACTCTAAGCCTCTAAACTACTCAATGTTTCTTCCATATCTAGAGAAAGAGGAAGAGTCAGGCCTCCCCATCTAATCCTCGATTAGGCATAAATAACATTCTTCTTCATGTCTCTCTTAATATCTAGCTCTATCACTAGAAGCCTATGTTGAGTGAAAATATTTTCACTCACAATAACATTGGGATTCTTACAAAGGCTTCTATTGCCCTTTCGAAGAAGTAAGTAATCAATATGTCTTAGGTACCATATTGTGAAAGGTAATCAAGTGATTTTCCCTCTTCGGGAAACATGCGTTAGAAACAACTAACTCAAAGGATTTGGCAAAATCCAAGAGAAACATCCCACCTCCATTCCTCTCCCCAAAACAAAAGCCTCCATGAACATCTTTAAACCCGCTAGTGGTTTCCCTGATATACCCATTAAAGTCTCCCCTTGTGAAGATTTTTTCTGTCTTTAGTATGCCTTTCACAACCTCATCCAACTCTTCCCAAAAAAGCCTCTTGACATCCTCATCTAGGCCCACTTGAGGCGCATAGGCACTAACTACATTCACTATATGCCTACCAACCACAAGTTTTATAGATATCATCCTATCATTAATCCTTCTAACCTCAACCATGTAATCCCTAAGGTCCTCATCTACTAGGATACCTACTCCATTGTTATCCGTAGAACCACCCAATTCTATAACTTAAACCCGTCTACATCTCGAGCTTTGGTACCTACCCATTTGGTATCCTGAACACACGCCTTATTAATTTGTCTCCTCTTTAGACTCCTCTCTAGCTCTATGGATTTTCCTGTAAGTGATCCTTTATTCCACGACCCTACCCTTAATTTAAATAAGCCCGTGCCTCTCTTACCACCCCTACCCATTACCTCTAACCCCAATGATTACATGACCCTAATCCACTATTAGATCCTATTTCTTGCCCTTTACATATTTGTGGTTTTGTTTATTGCTTGTTGCGCTGACTTTTACCATATATTCCTAAATTTATCATATATTTCTATATTTACCATTTATTATATTTTGTGAGCTCATGTATCATATTGTGTTGCCTTTACCCGCTTATTAGTCTTGATTTTGTACCTGATTATTTGATTAGTAGTCTACCTTATATTTCACTGTTCTGTATTATTGGGTTGTATGGTTTTCTCTAGATTGTATCATCTTTATTTAGTAGCTTACTGAGTTATTAGCTCTTAGATTAGTGGTGTTAGGATCTAATAGTGGATTAGGGTCATGTTGTCGGTTGGGTTCAGAGGAAAGGGCTAGGGGTGGTAAGAGAGGCACGGGCTTATTTAAGTCAAGTGTAGGGTCGTGGAATATAGGATCACTTACACGAAAATCCATAGAGCTAGTGAAGAGTCTTAAGTAGAAAAAAATTAATATAACTTGTGTTCAGGAGACCAGATGGGTAGGTACCAAAGCACGGGACGTAGATAGGTTTAAAATATGGTACTTGGGTGGTTCTAGGGACAGAAATATGTAGGTATCCTAGTAGATGAGGACCCTGGGGACTGCGTGGTTGAGGTTAGAAGGATTAATGATAGGATGATGTCTATTAAACTTGTGTTTGGTAGGTATGTAGTGAATGTCCTTAGTGTTTATGCCCCTCAACTAAGACTAGATGAGGATGTCAAGAGGCTAATTTGGAAAAGTTGGATGAGGTTGTGAAATGCATACCAAAGACAGAAAAAAACTTTATTAGGGGAGACTTTAAAGCATATCAGGGAAACCACTTGCGGGTTTCAAGATGTTCATTGAGGCTTTGGTTTTGGGGAGAGGAATAGAGATGGGATGTCTCTTGGATTTTGCCGAAGCCTTTGAATTAGTTATTGCTAACTCATGTTTCCCCAAGAGGGAAAATCTCTTGATTACCTTTCGTAATACCGTAGCTAAGACTCAGATTGATTACTCACTTCTCCGAAAGGGCAATAGAAACCTTTGTAAGAATTGCAAGGTTATTCTAAGTGAAAATATTTCAACTCAATATAGACTTCTAGTGATGGATTTAGAGATTAAGAGAGAAAACAAGAAGAATGTTATTTATGCCCAACCAAGGATTAGCTGGGGAGGCTTGACTCCTGTCCTTTCTCGAGAGATGGATGAGAAGTTGAGTAGTTCAGAGGCTTGTAGGAGTAGCGGAGATGTGAACAATATGTGGGACACTACTAGTGGTTGCATTAGAAAAGTAGTTACCGAGGTACTAGGGGTTTCGAGAGAGACCTTTGGTGGACGTTCGGATGATTGGTGGTGGAATGATGAAGTTCAAGGCAAAGTGAAAGCTAACAAAATTGCTTATATGAAGTGGTTGGAGTGTAGGGATGAGGATGAAAAGCAAAGTCTTAAAGAGATCTATAAGACGACAATGACAGAAGCGAAGAAGGCGGTGAGAAGTGCTAAGACAACAATGTTTGACCGCCTGTATATGGAGCTAAGGGATAAGAGATTGTATAGGCTCGCTAAAGAGAGATAGAAAGGAAAGATTGTGACTTGGATCAAGTGAAGTGCATCATGGATGAGGAGGGTGAGGTGTTGGTGGATGAGACTTTTATTAAGCTAAGGTGGCAAGCCTACTTTCATAGACTCTTAAATGAAACAGGAAATAGAGCTATTGAGCTAGGTGAGTTGGCATACCCCGATAGCCATCAAGATTTTGGTTATTGCAGGTAGTTCAGAGTTGAGAAGGTTAGACGTGTTATTAGGGGGATGATCAGAGGGAGGGCAATCGGACCCGAAAAGATTTCGATAGATTTTTGGAAGAACATGGTAAAGGATGGTATACAGTGTTTGACTAGATTGTTCAATGCTATTATGAAACTGCCAAGATGCTCGATAAATGGAAGAGGAGTGTAATGGTTCCATTGTACAAAAACAAGGGTGATATTCAAAACTATAATAATTACAGGGGTATCAAGTTGTTAAGCCACACTATAAAGGTCTAGGAGAGAGTGGTGGAGATGAGGGTGAGAAAATGAGTGTCTATTTTAAAAATCAGTTCAGATTCATGTCGGGGTGGAAATTATTAAAGCAATTCATCTTGTTCGGGGATTAGTGGAGTAATAAAGCAAAATAAAGAAGGACCTTCATATGGTGTTCATTGATCTCAAGAAGGCCTATGACAAAGTTTTGAGGGATGTCCTATAGAGGTGTCTAAAGGTCAAAGGCATTCCAATGGTGTATATTAAGGTTATAAAGGACATGTACGACAGAGCCAAAACTCGAGTAAGAATGGTGTGAGGAAACTCAGAGTATTTTCTGTCAAGATGGGACTTCATCAAGGATTTTTGTTGATCCCTTTTCTGTTTGCCTTGGTGATAGATGAGCTGACACGGTTTATTCAGGAGGAGGTTCATGGTGTAAGCTATTTGCAGATGATATAGTACTAATTGATGAGACTCGAACTAAAGTTAATGATAGATTGGAGGTTTAGAGATAGACTTTGGAATCCAAAGGGTTCAAACTAAATAGAACCAAAATGGAATACTTGTGTCACACCCCGGGAGGGTACCCTAGGCGTGGCCGGCACTCGAAGACTATTGCTAGTCCCCAAGCGAACCACCTAGCTTCATCACATCATTCAATCAAATACTCTACTGAATAGCAGGAACATATATAAGTCTCAAAGAAAATACATATATAAAATAAAGGCTAGTAGAAAGAACTAGCTCACAATCTCAACAGCAAATGCTCGACCATCGTCTATGAAGCCTCTATCACTAATCATGTGGTGCCAATGACAAATCCATGGCTACCCAAATCAAAACAAAAGAAGTATCCAGTCTAACTCTAAAGCATGATGAAATAAAAGAGTGACTCTTCCGGAGTAGGGGAAGCTCACCAATCAGCTGAAATCCTCAACAAAGCGCCTATCGACGATCCCTAGTACCTTCCTCTGCATCATAAAATGATGCAGTCCAAAGTGGACATCAGTACTTGGAATGTACTGGTATGTAAAATAGCTGAGTGAAACAGAAACTAGTAGAATTATATAGAAACAGCATCAGCTCAAAAATATACATCAAATCACAGCATTAGTCAAATGTCTGCCTATGCAGGAATAAGGAGTAGACAAGTGACCTATCGATAACTCAGAAGAACTCATCAATTGTCTCAAAGGAGCTCACCTCCTCTCATCTCATCACATCTCATCTCATCTCATCTAGACTCAGATTAAGGATAGAAATTTATGGGAGTTTCTCTTAACCGACAACAATCACTTATGAGCCAATGAATGTACAACAGTCACGCTGATGTTGCCACAGCCGTTCCAAACTTGCCAGGTAGGGAACGAATCGAAACCATATCAGCTCACCCAATATGGGGTCAGTTGTCAATAAGTCCTCTATTGTTTTAGGGACTTCTAATCAAGAGGGAACCACAATATATGTGATGGTTCCAAGCCTCATCTACGTATGGCGACATAGTTAATGAGTTCAAGTGGGACTTACTCTTTACTCATTTCGGTGCTCGATGCTCCTTCCGACTTAATGCTCATAAAACCTCCATCTCAACCAATCTCATAGGGACTTCAACCTCGTCAATGATCGGTATCTCATAGGGAATCTAACTCTATCATCAATCAAGCTCATAGGGACTTTAACTCTCTCATCAATCAATCTCATAGGGACTTTAACCCTCTTGTTAATCAATCTCATCAATGATATAAGATTTAGAACAATCATTAGGTATCAAGTGAATAGACACATCAGTAGAGTTTATTTATAGAGGCTCATAAGACAATTTAACTCTATCAACTCATCATCATTCTCTCACAACCACAATCACAATCAACAATCACAATTCTAACTCAAAGTTCTAGAATTATCATTCTCTCAAGTTCATTATGCATGCCTTTCAAAATAGTCATATAGGGTTATGTAAGTTCTCATGAAAATATTCAATTTAAGGAAACAATTTATATGATGATCATCAACATGGAAAACATGTAATTTCAAATATAATTTTCAAGAAAAATCATCAAAAATAATCATGCATGTAGACTCTTCAATCATCAACTCATCTATGACCTCTATGGGGCACATGAGAGAACAATCTCATGTTTTAGTTTAGCCTTACATACCTGTGATGCAGCTGTTCAACTGGGTGATGTCGAGGATCTCTTCTCGAATGTCTCACCCCAAGTCCTTCTCTCCCCTTCTAAAGCCCTAGCCTTGTTAGAATTTTAGAATAGGACTTAGAATAGAGGTTTTAGGTTCTTTTCGTGTAGAAACGACCTTACTAGCCATGTATCAGTGTTTAGGAGGGGTTAGGGATTGACTGGAATGCCCCTCGAAATAAGTTAGAAATTTCCAGTTCGAAAAATACACGGTTCGCGACGCGGACCTATCGCGAACTTTGCATTTTTGGAAAAGTAGTTTTGAACGAGTTTTCTCCATCCCGTTGAAAGTTTTGGAAAATGCACAAGTGCTTCTCCGCGACAGGTCCACGACGCGCCTCTGTCGCGGATCGTCACTGTTTTCTAATTTGGATCGAAAATTTATCTTTCGATTGGGTCGCTCTAAAAATCGACCGCGACCACTTTCCCACTCAATTTTTCATGCTGATTCCAAATCCGGTCTCGGATTTGCCATACGAGCTTCGGAAGATGCGTTACGCGCATACCCTCACTCTAGGGGTATTTTGGTAATTTTACCGAACATTACAACTTGGAGTGTAAATTCAGTGTTGCCTAGAGATGAAATAGACATTGATGTGAGGCTTGCCACTCAACCTATTTCCAAGAGAGATAGCTTTAAATATCTTGGGTCCATTATTCAAAATAGTGGACGATACTGATGATGATGTCACATATTGTATTGGGGCAGCATGGATGAAATAGAGGTTTGCCTCTATAATACTGTGTGATAAGATGATACCACCTAACTTTAAAGGTAAGTTTTATAGAATGGTGGTTAGGCCATCTTTGTTATATGGAACAGAGTGTTGACTAACTAAAATCTCACATGTTCAGAAGATGCAGGTCGTTGAGACGAAGGTGTCGAGATAGATGTGTGGAGATACTTGGAGTAATAAGATTAGGAATGAGACTATTCGTGCGAAGTTAGAGGTGGCCCCTATGATTGATAAGATGATGGAAGTGCGACTGCGATGGTTTGGACATGTGCAATGAAGAAGTACCAATGCTCCTACTAGGAGGTGTGAGAGTTGGATTTAGGGATTATACGGAAAAGTAGAGATAGACCAAAGAAGTATTGGGGGAGTTGATCAAACAAGATATGACAAAACTTGATTTCACCTAGGACACAACCTTTGATGAAAAGGAGTCTAGGTCGCGAATTAGAGTAGCAAACTAATAGGTTAGTAGGGATAGGTTTATGTCTGGCCTTGGGGTATAGTAGGGTAGTAGTATTAGTCGTGTCTTTATATCCTGTGTTGCCTTTATCCATCTTATATATATTATTTTTATCGTATTTGCATACTATCATGTATTTTTCGTTATTAGGCATTCTTCCTTTTCTCATTTTCTTTTCCTTTTCCTTTTTTCTCCATATCCAGTTTATTCTGCTTATTGGTTTTTTGAGACGAGAGTTCCTAGGAAACAACCTCTCTACCTTTAAGGTAGTAGTAAGGTCTGCGTACATTTTACCCTTCCCAGACCCTACTTATGGAATTTCATTAGGTATGTTGTTGTTGTTGATCTACATACCATAATTACTTTCAAAAAGAATAATTGATCAAGAAGGTAAAGTGTCATGCTTTTTCAAAAAAAAATAATCCAAAAGTCATTTAAAAATCAAAGAGAACTTAAGATTTTACAAAACTTTCTTTCATATAGCGAGCCTCATCAAGAAAATTTAAAGAAGCTTTGTAATTTACAAGTTCTTGATAAAAAAAAAACTTCAGAAGGAACCTAAAAAAAATTGAATCACTTGCACACGAAACAAGTACATTTTCTCTTTTCATTTTACGAATTCTTACTGTCACTCCTTATTTTGCCGAGAAAAAATATTTGAGAAAAGAATGAAGAAAAAACAAAAGTGTTGTAATTTTTTTTTCTAATTCTTTTATGTATACAATAGAAAGAGAACTGATACAAAGAAAAAGTTGAAAAACTCACATGACTGTAAATTTAAAGATTTCAAACTAGAGGAAAAAAAGAGATATGTGAAATTCTTTTAGAGTATCAACCATAGTGGACTTGAAAGTGGAAAAAGAATATTATACTAGGGTGAAATTACAGTAAATTTTATTTACTTTTGAAATTTTTTTTGCACATTTAATATATTATATTTACTGAGGCACTTACTTATATTCATGTGAGTAAGAACCTACAAATGAGAAAACATTAATAAAAAGAATTTTTTTTAATTTTCAAAATTTGAGTTCAAAAAAATATAATTAATAATAAAGATCTCATCTATATCATCATATCATTTAAGTGAATTTTCATTGATCATCCCGTCGTGTTTCAAGAAGATCAATTTTTTATGTTGGTTGCTTATTTGCTCGTGGGGTTGCTTAAGATATATAAAGAAAGCCTTAGATGTAAGTGCAAAATTGTTAGTGTCAAATCCTGAGTCTTTTATACTGCTTGGAATTACAGAAAACTTTTAAATGAGGAGTTTGTTAAGTCAATTCTTGATGAAGAACTCAGATTGTTAAGTTGTTTTTTTAATAAAAATGAGATCTTTCCAAATGGGTTGGATTAAGCATTGAGGATTCATCTATTAGTATTTGTTAAAGGGAGGTCTTGTGGGAAAAGAAAGGGATGCTCAATTTTCTATTCTTAAAAGGGACCTGCTTTTTCTTTTTCTTTTTTCTGTCCCCACACATTTGCTTTTTCTGCTAAATCCTGTGCTTAAACCCAAATAAATTCTAGTTTAGTTTTTGACATATTTCCTCTTGTTATGAATGATGTTATATGTTGTTACTTAGAAGTGTAAAACCTGTGTTGAATAACAATGCTAAAGTTGTAGACAAAACCTAATGTGGCTCTTTATCTGAGTGAGTATGAAGGATTGGGCCTCTAATAGCGCAGAATAGCTATAGAAGATTTGTACCTCAACTTTGAATCTTCTACCCGATGGACCTACGTCAGATGGATAATGAAACTTCAGGTATGTTTTAACTTATATGTTATTATGCTCTGTGTTGTCAAAGGCACGATTAACTTCTAAAGCAATGTGCAAAACGTGTTAGAGCTCTAGTGTCGTCATCCATGTGCTGAGATATGTTGCTCGGACTCTTCAAAATTGTCGGCGGGTGCATGTCGCATTCACCAAAAATCGTGTATTTTCGAAAAATCTAACACAGGTGCGGCATTGAAAGTCAAGATTCTATGCAACTTAGGCATACTTTTCCTTGTCATTGAGTGTAAAGATGAAGTGGCAACATTCAACAATTGATATTTCCCTTTATCGTAATTTCTTTTTCATTTTCGTTGTCCATATATTTGTTATTCGTGCTTATACTTAATAGCCTGAACTACACACATATATTTATATTTTTTTCTCTATTTGCATCTCTTCATTAACACAATATTTGCTTTTGGCATGAAACCCCAATGAACCTTAGAGTTTTTTTTTTTTTTTTTTTTTGCATTGTTCGCCTTTGATAACATTGTGCTTTTGTTATCATCTGTAATTTTTTTCTTGTGGTTTCATTCTGCTAAAGCTTTGCATATTAATTAGGTAGAGAATGCATTAAAGCGCTATCTCATTCTGACCTATATTCTACAATGCTGCATCTCTTATCTCTTCCAAAGGTTCATCTCCCCATACTGACTTGTATACAATATTCTTCTTTCTCATTTGCAGAAGGATATTCTCCCAAAGACAAGGTATTTACAGAAGAGTATGAATTTGTGCGCCATGCTCTTTTAACAGATCCAGATCATCAAGGTGGTCGGTTTTATCATCTGTGGCTTCTTGATCAGACAGTTAAACAAGAGACATTGTTTGTTTCTCATGGCCACCACATGGCTGTAATCTTTCATTATCCGTGGATGGATCATTTGGAGATTGCTCTTTATCACCCTTTACCAGGCTTCAGACTAATACTAGAATACTTCCACTCATTCTCTATTTCAGCAGAGATTTTAAGAATATATGCTAATCTACATAGTAATTGAATGTGAAAATATTCCGATTAATGAACTTGTTTGGAGATCACTCTCAGGAGATGGACCTTAATTTTCCCGAGGAACATGCACATTCACTCTCATATTGAATTTTTCAGTGTCTGTACCACCTCATCATTTAGAACATGTTGATTTGAAAATTGAAGGGAAGATCTCTTGGAGTGATGAAAGTTTCTGCACTCATGATGCACAGTTCTTGAGTCAGTTTTGGTTAACTTGTTCCATCTAGAAATAACCCAGATTGATGAAACAGTAGTAGACTATCAGTGGGATGTTACGACCATAAATAATGAGATATCACTCTGTAGGGAGTTTTTACCGACAATGAACTAGTAGGAAATTTGTTTACACGCTGAGTGGTTCATCTACGACAGTTGTATTTCCATCATGTCCTCTCTTATTATTTCTTTGTCTGTTTCAGTAAAATTGGGAAGCTGACACTTGCCAAAGTGCTGGTGGCCCATGATACCTTGATGTCATATGCTGGCACTAGTCATAGAAATGTTAGCCATCATGCAAAAATAGTTCAACTATATGACGATTTAGAGAAAATGGACCTAGCACATCTCACTACTACCAGGTTCGCCTACAATAAGACGTACTCAGGCTTGCCTACAATTACTTTGCAGCATATGACAGGTTTTTTTAATCAAGATACTTCACTACTTGCCTAACATACTGTAGCAGCTCAGATAATTTAATCCCCTTATTACCACATGCTACTAGGCAAAAGTAAATATTGGTTTTCATAGTTAACACATTTGTCTATTTTTGGTCACTGGAACGACAGTGTATCTAGAATATAAGCCGCCGAACGACTAGACTGAATGGCCAACAATGCAGTTTGAGCAGCTTTGTTCTCTCCTTTTTTCCTTTGCCGCTCCAGTATATTCCGTTTCTCTGATGTCAACAGTACATGAAAATGTTATTATTTTACTTTCTGTCTCATACCTCTGCCATTCATATCGTGGCATTGCAAAATTCATCTTATGAGCATATTCTTGCAACAAATTTTTGCACAAGCCTGTTTCATGCTGAAAAATGCACCAAACAAGGCAAAATAGAAGGGTTTTATTACTTCCGGACACAACAAATTGAAAGTTAATAGTACAAGAACCGAGCAAAAGTATACCAGTTAAAAATAAAAAAAATTAAATTTTCTTCATAGACCTAACATTACTCTATTATACAAACTTGTACTAGTCAAAGAGCTGGGTCAATGTAATATCCGCATACGTAGCAAGGGAAGTAGTCCAACACAATTCAACCTAACATATAACCCCTAAAGGTAATGAAGAGTTGTTATACTAAAGCATATGCTCATTGCATTTTGGACATAATTAATGCTCTACAGGGTGTTCTCAAAAGACAATTGTCACACCTTGCTAGGCGAGGGGGAAAGGAGCTCCAATGGATAAAACGATGAATAAGACATTCCACCACAAAATGTGTGTTTATATGTTCACCAACACAAAGAAAATTAATAATTGGCTTAGGTAAGTTGTTGGCAAGAAGATGCTGGCCATCATAGTTCGACCTCCGCCACCACAGATTGAAATTCAAATGGGACAAGTTACCCAGAAGATATGCAATACTAGCATAAGACATTACAAAAGCCAATTTTTTCTTGAAATAAACATATGTATTTCACACAAGCTATATCTGATACAATGGCTATGGCTTCTGGTTAGAATACAGGAACAGTTAAGACCATTGTGTATATGAGAGCAAGAGCAAAATTGTTTTGTCTCAAATGAGAAGGATAAAGCAAGTTACCACTGGCTGAGAAAGGTTTTGCATTGACTCGACATTTCCATGTCTCTTGAGTGCAATCCCAGTCCTTTTCTTCCAAAAATGACACCCGACCTTTTTGCTCATCTCCCTTTAGAAGACATAATTAATTCTCTTTGATACCTAACATAATTCTTGGAAGTCCCTATCACTCTAATTAGTTCCAACTGAACAAATAACCAAAAATAAGTTGAAGACTTAACAATATCAAACCCAATGTAATCCCACAGATAGGGTTTGGGGAGGAAAGAGTGTACGTAGACCTTACCCCTACCTTGTCATATCCTGCTTAATCACCTTATCCCAATACTTCTTAGACCTAACTCTTCCCCTCCGCAGCCCCAAAATGGACAACCTTACAGACCTCCTAAACTAGGACCTTTGCGCTTCTCCTCTACACATACCTGACCATCTCATCCTCACTTCTTGCATCAGATGAGGTGACCTTGCCAAATTGAACCTAATCGAGTTTTTGGGATCCTGAAAAGGCATTACATTTTACTGTCATAAACTGGTAAAAACTTAACTCAAAGATGTGGATTACCTCATTGTCTTTAGATTAACGACATAAAACAACTATGCATCTACTCCAAACTAGTGGGGTAGGACATATGATCCTTAACATCCATTCAACTTCATCCCCCTTGTTTCATTCTAATACTTTCTATCTGTGGCTCTCATTAACTTAAAGATCTATTTTAAATTTAGCAAGAAAAAAACCCTTAAAGTACAAAAGAAACACAGGGATCCACCAAGTGACATCAACAGTACCTATAACAACAAGCATCCATGCATAACTTTTGAAGAAGTGCAACCATAAAAACGAAAACAAGAAACATAAACTTCAAGAAAGAACATGTAATTACTCGATGCTTTTTGTTACACGGTTGTGAAAACCTGAGGACTGTGGTTGTTCTTTTGGTGTTGGCAGAGTATGTTGTTGGGATGTGGAGCCTGATTAATATGTAAATGTTCTTTTTATATATTAACGATCTCGCCGTTCAACCTATTTTAGGCTGTCCTATTTTTATCATTCTCCATGTATTCTGTAACAGTGTTATTTTATTAATATATATATTGCATCACCGTGGAGGTTACCTGTCACGCCCCGGGAGGGTACCCTAGGCGTGGTCGGCACTCAGAGACTATTTCTAGTCCCCAAGCGAACCACTTAGCCTCATCACATCATTCAATCAAATAAACTCTAGTGAATGGCGGAAAAATATAAGTAGTAATGGACACATCATCATCTGAAGTCTCAAAAGATTTCATAAAACAATAAGGGCTAGTAGGAAGAACTAGCTCACAGTCTCAACATTTATACTCGACCATCGTCTATGAAGCCTCTATCACTATCATATGGTGCCAATGACAAATTCATGGCTACCCAAAATAAAAGAAATAGTCTAATCTAACTCTAAGCATGATGAAATAAAAGAGTGAACCCTCTGGAGTAGGGGAGGCTCACCAATCAGCTGCAATCTCGAATCCTCAACGAAGCGCTTGTTGACGATCTTTAGTACCTACCTCTGCATCATAAAACGATGCAGTCCAGAGTGGACATCAGTACTTGGAATGTACTGGTATGTAAAATAGCTGAGTGAAACAGAAACCGGTAGAACAATATGGAAATAACAACAACTCAAAATACATATCAAATCACATCATTAGTCAAATGTCTGCCTATGCAAGAATAAAGAGTAGACAAGTGACCTAGCAACAACTCAAACTTCATCAATCATCTCAGACTCATCTCAAAGGAGCTCACCTCCTCCTATCTCATCATGTTTCATTTCATCTCATCTCATCTCAGAGGAGCTCACCTCCTCTCATCTCTTTAAGACTCAGAATAGGGTTAGAAGTTTATGGGAGTTTCCCTTAACCGACAACAATCACTTATGAGCTAGTGACTGTACAACAATCCCGCCGGTGTTGCCACGGTCGTCCTGTACTTGCCAGGTAGAGACGAATCAAAACCATAATGGATAAATCCAAGATGGAGACAGAACAATCAACAAAGTCCGCTATTGATTTCAGGGGCATAAACTCAAGAGGAAAACCTCTTCTATGCTTGGCGACATAGTTTAATGGGTTCGAGTGGGACTCAATCTTTTCCATTTCGGTGCTCGATACTCCTCCCGACTCAATGCTCATAAAATCATCAATCCAATTAAACCAATCTCGTAGGGACTTTAACCCCGTCAACGATCGGTATCTCATAGGGACTTTAACCCTCTCATCAATCAATCTCATAGGGACTTTAACCCTCTCATCAATCAATCTCATCAATGACTAAAGTTTTAGAACAATCATTAAGAATCAAGTGGATAGACACATCGGTAGAGTTCATTTATAGAGACTCACAAGACAATCAAACTCTATCAAATCATCATCATTCTCTCATCACAATCACAATCACAATCACAATCAACAATCACAATCCTAACTCAAGGCTCTAGACTCATCATTCTCTCATCACAATCACAATCACAATTTAAGGCTCTAGACTCAATCCTCAAGTTCATTATGCATGCTTTTCAAATTAATCATGCAAGGTTATGCAAATTCTCATGAAAGTATTAAATTTAAGAAAACCAATAGTATGATGATCATCAACATAGAAAACATGTAATTTAAAATGTAATTTTCAAGAAAAACCACCAAAGAATTCATGCATGTGGACTCCTCAACCATCAACTCATCTATGACCTCTATGGGGCACATGAGAGAACAATCTCATATTATAGTTTAGCCGTACATACCTGTGATGCCGTTAACAATTGAGTACTTCCGGGGTCTCCGCTCGAATTCCTCTCACAAGTTCTTCTTTCTTCTCCTCAAGCCCTAGCCTTGTTAGTGTTTAAGGAATAGGACTTAGAATGAGGTTTTAGACCCTTTTCTGGTTGACAACGACTTAATTAGTTGTGTATCAGTGTTTAGGAGGGATTGGGGATTGACTAGAATGCCCCTCGAATTAAATTAGGAATTTGCAGTTCGGAAAACACACGGTCCACGATGCGAACCTATCGCGTACTGTGTAATTTTGGAAAAAGTGTTTTTGTACGAGTTTTCTCCATCTCGTCAAAAATTTTGGAAAACACACAAGTGGTACTCCGCGCCAGGTCCGCGACGCGCCTCTGTGGCGGACAGCCACTGTTTTGTGACTTGATCCAAAAATTTATCTTCCGATCGGGTCGCTCTAAAATTCGACCGAGACTATTTTCCCACTCTATTTTCCATACTGATCACAAATCCGGTCTCGGATTCGCCATACGAGCATTAGAAGATGTGTTATGCGCATACCCTCACTCTAGGGGCATTTTGGTAATTTTACCGGGCGTTACATTACCCCACAAGGTGTTACCACGAAACTGCTTTCTCTCTCTCTAAATTATACTAAAATTTTCTTGATTCTTGAATTGTTCTTCGAAATCTAGAAGTATTGTTGTAATCGATCCTAACAACTGGTATCAGAGCACAGGCAATTCAATACGATCACTGAAGATGGATAGTTCGAAGCTTGGAATCGAGAAGTTTGATGGATCTGACTTCAGTTTCTGGAAGATGAAGATCAAAGATTATCTTTATCAGAAAGATCTTCACGTACCCTTGACTGGGGAGAAGCCTGAAACCATGGCAGAGGATGTATGGAAACTCAAGGATCGCCAGGCGTTGGGGCTGATCCGATTGACTTTGTCTAAGAATGTAGCTTTCAACATCGCAAAGGAGAAGACTATAGCAGATCTGTTGAAGGCGCTATCAAATATGTATGAAAACCATCGGCACTAAACAAGGTATATTTGATGCGTAGGTTAATCAATTTTCAGATATCTGAGACTGGATCTGTAGCAGATCACATAAACGAGTTCAATATGATTGTGAGTCAACTGGGTTCTGTGGAGATTAACTTTGAGGATGAGATTAAGGCGTTGATTTTGATGTCATCTTTGCCCGAGTCTTGGGATACTGTTGTTGCTACGATTAGCAGTTCCCATGGGTCTGAGAAACTAAAGTTTGATGAAATTCATGATGTTGTTCTCAGTGAAAGTATTCACAAACGAGAAGTGGGAGATTCATCGGGTAGTGCTCTCAGTGTTGACGGAAGTGGGAGAAACAAGTCGAAAGGCCAACATCAACATGGGCGATCAAAACCAAAGAATTGTGGAAAGTCTCCGAACAGACCCAACGTGGTTTGTTGGAATTGTGGAGAGAAAGGGCACTATCGGTCAAGTTGCACGAAACCAAAGAAGAAGCAGAATAAGAAATTTGCAGATGATACTGATTCTGTAAATTCAGCGGAAGACATTAGGGAGGCTTTGATTCTGAGCATGGACAGCCCAGTTGAATCTTGAATTCTAGATTTTGGTGCATCTTTTCATTCTTGTACGAGCAAGGAACTGTTCCAAAATTTCAAATCTGCATATTTTGGAAAAGTGTACCTTTCAGACAACAAGCCCTTGAAGGTTGAAGGAAAAGGGGATATTTGCATTAAGACCCCATCCAGAAACCATTGGACATTAGAAGATGTCAGATATGTTCCCGGAATTAAGAAAAATTTACTCTCTATTAGTCAGTTGGATAGCACGGGCTACACAATACAGTTTGGGAATGGTTCATGGAAGATTGTGAAGGGGGCTATGATTGTTGCTCGTGGCACAAAAATTGGAACCTAGTATACCACTGCAGGGTGCATGAATATGGTCGATGTTGCTGAGGGTGGTTCTAGTTTATGTTTGTGGCACAACAGTCTTGGACACCTGAGTGCTAAGGGAATGAAGATGTTGGTTGCAAAAGGAGCATTAGAAGGTCTAAAATCAGTTGATATGGGCCTTTGTGAGAGCTGTATTATGGGCAAACAAAAACAAGTTAGCTTTACAAAGACTCCGAGAAAATCAAAGAAGGTGCAGTTAGAGATCATTCATACAAATGTTTGGGGGCCGTCTCCAGTTTCATCACTAGGAGGATCCAGGTTCTATGTCACCTTCATTGATGACTTTAGCAGAAAAGTTTGGGTCTACTTCTTCAAGAATAAGTCAGATGTGTTTGCGACTTTCAAGAAGTGGAAGGCTAAAATTGAGAATCAGACTGGTTTGAAGATCAAATGCCTGAGATCTGACAATCGTGGAGAGTACGACAAGTCAGAGTTCAAAGTATTTTGTGGTGATGAGGGAATTAGATCGATGAGGACAATTCCGGGGAAGGAAAGACAAAATGGAGTTGCTGAAAGGATGAACAGAACATTGAAAAAATGTGCAAGAAGCATGAGGATACACTGTGGGCTGCCTAAGATGTTCTGGGCAGATGCTATCAACACAGCTGCTTACTTGATCAACAGGGGACCATTAGCTCCCTTGGAGTTCAAGATTCCAGAGGAGGTGTGGACCGGGAAAAAAGTCAACTACTCACACTTGAGAACCTTTGGCTGCACAACTTATGTTCATGTTGATCCAGAGAAGAGGGACAAGCTTGATGCTAAGGTTGTGAAGTATTACTTCATAGGCTATGGTACTGACATGTTTGGCTATAGATTTTGGGATGATGAAAATTGAAAAATCCTAAAACATTGTGATGTCACGTTTGATGAGTCTGTCCTATACAGACATAAAGAGCAGAAAGATTCAGAAACTACAAAGCGAGTGGGAGTTGACATTGAGTAACCCAAAGATGTTGCTGCAGAAACTCAACCAACTCTAGACACTGTTGCTGAAGAGTCTAAGGGTGAGAAATTGACACCTGAGCAGGTGTTGAGATCATCCAGAATTATCAGAGCACCTGACAAGTATTCACCTTCATTACACTATTTGTTGCTGACTGATGAAGGGGAACCTGAATCTTATGATGAGGCTATACAAGTGGAGAATTCAACTAAGTGGGAGCAAGCCATGGATGATGAGATGAGTTCACTTGAGAAGAACAATACGTGAGTACTGACAGAGTTACCTGCGGGGAAGAAAGCTTTGTCAAACAGGTGGGTGTTCAGAATCAAGGTTGAACCAGATGGCAAAAGAAGGTTCAAGGCGAGGTTAGTAGTTAAGGGATACTCACAAAGGAAAGGTATTGATTATGATGAAATATTTTCTCCTGTTGTGAAGTTAACTACTATCCGGATTTTACTATGTATTGTTGCATCTGAGAATTTGCATCTTGAGCAAATGGATGTAAAAACTGCTTTCTTACACGGAGATATAGACAAGGAGATCTATATGCAGCAGCCAGAAGGATTTTTTGTTCCGGGCAAGGAACACATGGTATGAAAGCTCAACAGGAGTTTGTATGGACTGAAGCAAGCACCAAGACAGTGGTATAAAAAGTTTGACTCCTTCATGATCGAGTGGATTTGGCAGGACTGAAACGGATCAGTGTTATTACTTCAAGAAATACACTAAGTCCATTGTTTTCTTACTCTTGTATGTGGATGATATTTTGATTGTAGGATCCAGCATGCGGGAAATAAACAGTCTGAAGGCAAGTCTACCTTCAGCGTTTGATATGAAGGATTTGGGTGCAGCGAAGCAGATTCTAGGGATGAAGATTTCTCGGGACAAATCTGCTGGCACTTTAAATCTATCCCAGGAGCAGTATATCGAGAAAGTATTGGCCAGATTCAGGATGAATAATGCTAAGTCCAGAACTACTCCTTTGGCAAATCACAAAAGGTTGTCAAAGGAGCAGTCACCCAAGACAGCTGAGGAGCGAGAACATATGGCGCTTGTTCCATATGCTTCAGCAGTTGGGAGTTTGATGTATGCTGTGGTCTGCACCAGTCCAGATATACCACATGCAGTGGGAGTTGTTAGCAAGTATATGGCGAACTCAGGAAAAGAGCATTGGGAAGCTGTGAAGTGGCTTCTAAGATATTTGAAAGGTACATCAAATACTTCTCTTTGTTTTGGCAAGAATAACGTGGTTTTGAAGGGTTTTGTGGATGCTGATCTTGGTGGTGATGTGGACTCAAGCAAGAGCACATTTGGGTACATTTACACCATAGGTGGTACAACTGTAAGTTGGATGTCTAGGCTTCAGAAGTGTGTTGCTCTTTCATCTACTGAGGCCGAGTATGTGGCAATGGCTGAAGCTAGGAAGGAAATGGTATGGTTGGCTGATTATTTGGAAGAATTGGGCAAGAAGCAAAGCGAGAAGAGTCTTTACTCAGACAGTCAGAGTGCCATATAGTTAGTAAAGAACCCAGTCTATCATTCGAAGACAAAGCACATCAAAAGACGATACTATTTCACTCGTAGGGCAGTGGAGATGATGATATGTGTGTGGAGAAGATAGAGGGTGCAAAGAATCATGCAAACATGTTGACCAAATGTGTCGATGTTAGGAAACTGGGGTTGTGCAAGACCTCAGTTGGACTTTAGTAGATCTGAGTTCTACAATGTTGTGATGCGATAGGAAATATTGATGTTGTGATCACACTATTTGAGAGAATACTATTTTGGTTACCTGATCAGTCTCCAAGTGGGAGAATTGTTGGGATGTGGAGCCTGATTAATATGTAAATGTTCTTTTTATATATTAACGATCTCGCCATTCAACCTGTAACAGTGTTATTTTATTAATATAAATATTGCATCACCTTGGAGGTTACTCTACAAGGTGTTACCACGAAACTGTTTTTCTCTCTAAATTATACTAAAACTATCTTGATTCTTGAATTGTTCTTCGAAATCTAGAAGTGTTGTTGTAATCAATCCTAACAGAAGCTGCCTAGGGATCAGTGTAGCAGTCAAATCTACGCCTTGGCTCATCCTTTCCAGAGGAAGCCGAAGAAGTTTCAATCAATGGATTAGTAAGGCTAGATCAAGGGGTCCTCCAATAGAATTTTGTTCTTCATTGTTATCTTTAGCCTCTGCAGCTTCCACTCTAATTGCTTTCATCCTCTCCTTTCTCTTTTATGATTCCTCCATTGTTTATATCTAAGTTCTTATCAAGAATCCTATCCAATCTATCTATTGACCGAAAAAATTTGAAAAGCTTAAACTTTCAGCCAAAGAGCACTAGTGGGTGTGTGAATATACACATCTATATGTATATGAAGATAAAAAGTTCAATTATGAACTATTCCATAGCATAAAATACAAAAATTTCAAAACAAAATCCAACTTTTAGCCAAATAGGGCTAGTGGGTGTATGATTGTGAACATGGATATGTATACACGAATAAAAGAAAATTTAATCAGAACTAATCCTTAACCAAACTTACAAAAAAAATCCCAAAAGCTCAAACTTTTAGCCAAATAGGCTAGTTGTATGTAAATGTGAACATCTATATGTTTACACATTAAAAGAAATTCAATATGCCTATTCTTTAATCGAAAATACAAAATGTTCCACTAGAAAAATCAAAGATTTAGCCAAATAGGGATAGTGGTTGTATGACTCTCCACATCTATATGAATGCCCAATGAAAATAATTCAATTTTACCTGAATAATGCAAGTGGGTACATGCATACGCATAGCTAGAAGTTGTATATTTGGGTTTTAGGGTTAAAGTGGAAAGAGGATGAGTCAAGTTTCACTTTCATTAAATCCAATGGGATCTGTATTTTCTGTCCTTGAATTCCCAGTTTTACCTTTTAAGATAATGAGAATAATCATTCTGTCACTTAATTCCTTCCCCGTGGCTCGAAAGTTTGATGGGAATTTATTAATTTTTTTTAGATTATAAATACCATCTTCAGTTTTTTCCTTCTATAAAAACTTAAGTTACTGTTCATTCTCTTCTTCGGTGTTTGGTATAAGCGACAATCCAAAATGGGCGAATAACCAGAGCATCAAAAGTAAGTTTTTTTTCCTTTATAGCTTTTTTATTTTCTTGTAGTTCTTTTACTTTGTCAAGAATCTATTGAATTCAGTGTTTGATATACAAATCAAGAAGAAAAAGTCGTCGGTTCTTGTTTGTAAGTGTTTTTGTTTTAAATTTTTTTTATATGCTTGAAGAATTTTGTATAGCAAATTTTGAGGGAAAAGGGTGAATTCTTTGTTACGGAAAAATAAATTCCTAAGTTGTTAAGTTTTAGTAGGTGTTAATTTTGAGCCTTTAGCTAATACGTTTGGCTTTGATGGGTAGTTAAGGTATTTGGTTATTCGGTATTTGGTTTGCTTCTTTAGCTATAACAAATGTAATTATTTTGAGCAGTATTCGTGGTTTATAAAGATTTAACATTGGATTTACAAAAACAAAAAGATTATGTAGAGAATTTAGTCGATTGAAAATCTAGGTATGTATATTTGAGTGGCAGTTTTCACTGGTTATGGGCATTTGTTTTCACCCTTCTTTATAGAACTTTGGGTAATGACCTTTTCGTATTTTCCTCTCCTTCTCCTGGACATGTTACATCTCCTAGATGGTATAATTAACCTCAACTTTGCGATACATCTATAAACTCAAATGCTCTCCCTCATTATACATATCTTGCATATTGTAAAATGTAGCTGATTTATATGAACTTATAAATTTCACCATCTGTATAAGCATTTGTATTCCCTCAAAACACCTCAAGTTTATTTTCCATCATATAGTCCAAAACATACAACAAGGAATAATCCTCTATATCATTTTCATCTTCATATTTTCTTTGAACTACATCCAGTGGCTGATGAGACCCACAAAGATTGCTAGAATGGCCCATTTGATCCCAATGCAGGAATAAGTATCGGCTATCCTCAATTCTCTTCGAGAGGCAACATCTTGTACATGACTGCAAACATCTTTTCGGTAAATGTGTTTGTGTCAACATATATTATGAGCACTATCCAACTAAAATGTTTGGCTCCCCAATTATATTTTGAGGCCATGAAGAAAACCTTCCTATCGCTACCAAAATATTTATAGGATGTACATAGAAAATTCCATTTCTTTATCCTCATTTTCAACATCATACAAGACTAAATTCTTACAGCTAGAATAAAAATGGTCATGATCATTTAAGTTCACATTCTACCTTTGTTTGGTCTAGCTAGAGCTTTCTTCACGAGGTTTTAGACATATATCCTTCCTTGTCTGTTGAAATTAAGGGGTCATTTGGTAGGGTGTATTAGAATAGTAGCTAAATTAGACGTATTATGTATGTAGAGATTATTTATGCTAAAATTATTTCTTATCCATAATTTTGTCTTTAACCATGTATTAAGCCCTGATATTGCTTATACTATGGGTTGCTATGTATTAGTTATGCATTCATTGATAACATTACCAAACAAGGTATTAAAAATATCAAGTCTAATATATGCAGACATATATGTGCATGCCAATATTTTCAACAATTTATAATAATTTTCTTATCTTACTTGTCACCATTCTGCTTTAAAGTTGTCTTTATTGCTTATTGCTTGTTTTATTAACAACGATGGTCACTTATTTTTAAATATATTACAGGTGTGTCAAGTTGTTATCTTTTCAAAAGCCGATTGCAAGAGTTTATCAGAAAGTTGGACATCCCACCCCCGTTTATGGGACTATCAAGGAAGGCCCCCTCACAAATCTACATTTGCGTCAATAGTGGTTATAAACAATGTTAGATATGGTTCTCTACCTGGATTTTACAATCGCAAGGCGGAAAAGCAATCAGCTGCTGAAGCTGCACTCATGAGACTTGGAAACGCCGGGTCAATACAAAACCTTTCTCGGCCAGTGGTAATTTGCTTTAACCTTTCATCATTCGAGACAAAAGAATTGTGCTTCTGCACTCCTATGCAGTATGATCTTAATTGTTCCTGTATTCTAACCAGAAACCAAAGTGTCAGATCTTGCTTGGTTATTGTGCTATCAACATTCAATTTTCCATGTTCCGGAAGTAATAATACCATTCTATTTTGCCTTGTTTGGTGTATTTTTTAACATGAAAAAGGCTTATGCAAAAATTAGTTGCAAGACTATGCTCATAAGATGAATTTTGCAATGCCACAATATGAATGCCAGAGTTTTGACACGAAGAGCAAAATGATCAGATTTTCATCTACTATTGAAGTAGGGGGAAGGAAATATGTTGGAGCGACAGATAGAACAAAGAAGAAAGCAGAGACCAATGTTGCTCAAACTGTATTGCTGGCCATTCAATCTAGTGGTTTGGGGCCTAACAATTCTGGATACATTGCCTTTCCAATGAAGAGCGCAACAACTTTGAAATCAAAGAAATTCAAGCTCAAGAAGGTAGAAGAGGAAAGTTTCAGAAGCCAATAATCATGTCTGCACGATGCAGATGCGGGGCTGAAGTATGATATGCTCCTATTGTTGTAGTTAGTTAAGAAATTTGTTAGGGAAAGTAGCTAGGCGCATGCCTTGTACAGGACCCTATTCAGTCTTTGACATTGTGTGGTTTCCTTCATTTGCCATAAAGATTTGACTTGCTATTCGATGATGTAACTTGTTTTATAAAAATATTTTAGTATTTATGCTGTCATTTACACTTTGAAAAAGCTCCATGTATAGATATAGGAGTAGTTAATAATCTTTTCTTCATTTTGGGTCATCTGTTCCATCTTTTATATGTTCCACGTATTTCAAGTAAGCTCACTTCCCTTTGGACAAAAACCTTTTTAGGCCAACTATTAATAGTAATAACTAACAAGATTTAGTTAATGCATGGTAATTGTGTAGAGACGAATTAAGGATTTAAACTCTTCAAGTTCAACCCCCCCCCCCAACCCCCCCAAAAAAACATCTAAGGTTCTTAACATTCTAGTAATAATTTAAGGTTTGTTTTCTTTAATTTTATTTTATAACCTATTCTTTCCTCTGCTTAATTTGATTATTATACTGCTTATCATAGTTATATAAAGTTTGAAAAAGACAATATGCATATAACTTTAAGGTAAAGAGTTTATTTCCAATAAATTTTTGATTGAACTAAAACATATCCAATCACTTAAGAAATAGCAAAGAAACCTATACAGAACAGGACAATACTGTGAAATTTCACTGGACATAGACATGTTGTTGTTGTAATAAGATTTCTTTTGTAAAAGTCAGAGTCTTCAAATTCTATCTATTGATTTTGGCCGCAAAAACAGTCAACTTCAAATTTTTTTATAGTACATTTGCTAAAAATTTGTACTTCGTTAAATAGATGATATATTTTTACTACACTAATCTACTATTGTATGATAACAAAGGTGACAAATTTAATGTAAGTAGAATTTGAAAAGAACGGTGTGTATATAATTTTACTTTTATTTTCTAAAAGTATATAAGGACATTTTTTAATAAACATCTGCTCAAGTTAAAAAGTAGTATTTCTTTATCTCTAATTCTTTATTATCTATTGAGCCCACTCCACTCCATCCCCCATTCACCCCACCCAATCCTTTATTAGACTTTTATGTTTTCCTTTTTCTGAAATATATACATATACCAATTTAATCATTGTTTTCCTTATTTTTTTCACAATTAGCTATAGCATCACTTGTTAGTATGTTAATTTCTTTTGTGTGTCATTAAAAAAGCTTCAGAGCTCAAAGTAATCAGAAGACTCAAACTCCCTTGAAAGAGCTTCCAAGCTCAAAGTGGGTTGGACGTAGATGGTTGATGAGTAGTCATTGTCTAAATTGCATTCTCACTTTAGATTCTTGACTAGCTGATTGAGTTTCCTACTTTTTGAGTTGAGCTATTTGAGTTGATATCATTTTTCCTTTATATGTTTCCTTTTGCCATTTTACACACTCGTACATTCCCGTACGGACGTCCATTTGGGACCGCATATTTTCATAATGCAGAAACAAGTACTAGCTGTCATCAATAGGCGCCCCTGTTGAGGACCTATTTGCATTAAGCTGGTTGGTGAGTCCTCCCCTGCTTTCAAAGGATATCATGTTTTTCTATTAGTTTTGAATTTAGCCTTTTTATTTTATTTTGAGGTAGCCATGGGAATGCCATAGGCACCACTTAGTCAGATGTTTTAGAGGCTTCATAAACTAGACTGGTGAGTTATGACTGGTTTATATTTTTGACTAGTTTCTTTCACACTATTCTAACTTAGTTGATGGACAGATTGTTTGGCCTTTGACCTTGGATTTGAGTATTTCTAAATCATTGATGTCTTTCGCTATTAGATTTTGATTGAATGAATGTGATGAAGCCAAGTTGTTGGCTTGGGGGCTAGCTATAGACTAGAGTGTCGATCATGCCAAGAGTATCAAACTCACGAGATGTGACACTAGACTCACTGTAATAACTTCGAATGTCATTTTTGGCATTTTGATGAAATTATCATTTTGTCCGTCTCAAAAGTTGCTTTGAGTCATTGTTTTTGGATAAATTGAAAAGTTTAGATTTCGAAAACCTTGTGAAAAATTGGAGTTTGCCAAAGAAAGAGTTTTTAAAGGCTTAAAGTTGAAATTTTGAGTTTTAAGGTTATCTTGAGTTCCGGGTGTCGTAATGTAATGTCGTTGATCCCATTAGCATGGAAATGTGGAATGTGGTCTAGAAGAACTGACAAAAATGAATTAAGATTTAAAATGGAGATTTTAGATTTAAAGTTGCATTTTTAGTTGAATTCGGATAATAAGTTTGACTTGGTCAACATTCAATGTTCGAAAGCTCAAATGCAAATTTTGATGATCCCATTGCTTCGGGAAAGTCATTTCCGATAGGGTTGCATATATGATTCATATTTATTGGGTTTTGGATGAGTTTCGGGGGTTAAAAAAGTGTGTTTTGAAGGGTGTTGGTAAAAGTTGACCGCAGTCAACGTCTAGTCAACCCGGGTCAACACAGGTCAACGGGTCAACATTCCTCTTTTTATTTGCTGAAAGTACCCTTTTTCCCCGTTTTGACTACTACATTATTTCCTTCCATTTTTGGAGTTCCAAAAGCTTGGAGGTGCAATTTTGAGCAAGATTTTTCATGGATTTTAATTTTGGTAAGCTTCCTAAACACAAGTTCTTTTATTTTGCAGTATTTAAATTATGATTTTAACTTGAAATTTTTGGTTTCAACCTTCCAATTGTTATGGGATTTCAAGAACATGATTCAAACTTTAAATGATGATATATCCCTCAATTTCTACTCAAAATTTATGGGATTTTCACCTACGAACTCCATTTTTCACTAAAACCTGATTTTAAGCTCAATTTTCAAATTCGAGATTTTTGAAAAATAATCTAATTTTTGACCATTTTACCCCTGGATTGAATTCCTATCAATATGGGTATCAATTGACTCCTTTTGATGAATATATCTCATTCTTGATAGTGGTTTGGTTTTTTGGAGCCGATTTTGTGGATTCATTCATCCGATTTTCTAGTTCGCGATTTGGCCTTCATGATTATGGTGATTTTGAGTATCGTAAAAGGAGAAAAGGCTTGGATTTGAGTTGATTGAGATTTCGATTAAGGCAAGTAGACGTCTACCCTTTTGTTAAGTATGATTGAACCTTGTATTATCCTATATATGTGGGATTGGGTGATTGTGGCATGAAATGGGATATAATTATACTATTATAGGCTTCGATCATGAGATTTTAGATTGGGTAATTGTAAATGTTGTGAATTATTAACTTGTGAAATAATTGTAGGATTGTGAATACTTGTGAACTTGTGGATTAGCTAGTTTTTGATTGATTTGTCTATTGATTAAAGTAAGTGGATCCTAACCTTTGTTGGAGTTGATTTTAACTTAGTATTTTCTTTCAATGTGAAACTTGGGGGTTAGTGAACTATTATAGTGGATATGATTTAGGTAATGGAAAGGTTGAAATGATGACATGTATGACTTGAATGATGAGATAATGTCCATTGTTGTTGACTTAGACTTGTGAGATATTATCGTGAAATGAGCTTGTGATGCCTTTGTTGATAGTGTAAAGGTGTTCATAATGTTCCGACTGTTGAGCTTCAAATTATATTACATGGAACTGTCTATGGAATCGCTTATGTGAAATGTTGAGCTAAGTTTTATATTAATATGTTGTTGGGACTTTTGAAACTTATTGCTTGTCAAGTAAGAACTCAAATGATGAATTGTCCTAAACTATGATGACTAAGGCTAATCGAAAGAGTTGATCTATGTTAATACTTTGGTTATTGTGTATTATGTTAATGACAACTCAAATATTAAATGAAAATGAAATGATTAATCAAATTTTGGATTGGTAATAAATGTGATCTTATTGTGATGGCTTTTGTATTGACATACTTTCGACATGAAGACTGATTTGATATTGAAACATTGGTGATATTGAGATGATGATGAATTCACGGCATTGATGATATTGATGTGTATATTGGAATAGTGCTGAGGTTGGATTATATTGAGAATACTTGTGTACTTGTGACTTACTCGGGTTGGTTCATTGAAATATATGATTCGTATGGACATGCTAAATCATTTCATTGCCATGAACATACCTATTGTGCATTTGTTATGTGTTTGCTTGATGATTCATTGAAAATGAAAAGTCGAAGGGAAATAGTTCCGGCTAGTGAAAAGAAAATAAAGAAAGAAATGAAAAGTCGAAGGGAAATAGTTCCGGCTAGATATGAAAGTAATTGTTGAAGGGAAATGGTTCTGGCAGATACATGGTCCACGTGTCGCCCCCATGGGTTCTGGTCTGAGCTTATCAGCGAATGTGTATCATAGGACAAACTTGCATTATGATTACTTGACATTGTATCACATTGTTTATATTTCATTGTATTCACTCCATCTCATATGATTCCTTATTTGAATTTGTTGTATATATTGCATGTGAGAATGTGAATGCTTCGGAACTTGTATATTGTGAAGATGAACTATTGAAAGATTGTGATATATATTGATAACTTGAGCCATGTATATTGTGAAGAGTGGATTATGTGGATACCGTAAATTCTTATGATATTGATAACTATTGTACCACTTGACTCTAGAATTCAGTTGTATATTTAGAGATATTATTTTATGATATGTTGTTTATATATATGTGTGTGTGTGTGTATTATTGCGTTGGGATTTTTCTGAATGCAGGGTTGTAGTTTGGCAATTCGTGGTTAGGAGTTAAGGAATACTTGTGTTCTTCATTGTTTTACTCTAGGATAGTTCCATTTGATGAGTACCATGTTATTTGGTGCTCACCCCTTGCTACATTTTGTAGGTTGTGAGTTCGGTCCAATTTGATAGATCTTCCCTATTATAGGATCAAGCTTCTGGATCTCTTGAGAGGTAGTTGCTTGTCTCTTCGGCAGACCTTCAAGGACTATACTTTATGTTATGTTCTATTTGAGGACTAAACATTGAGACTTATATTATCATTTGAGTTATTCTTAGTATTAAAGGCTTGTACATGTGACATCAGTTCTGGGATGGTTGTAGCTTTTGATTTCCTATGCCCATCTATCTTATTAGACTATTTATCTTCTGCTTTTATTATTATATTGAGTTGATTAGGTTTTGGGCGGACTCGCCTTGGTGGGTTGGGTGAGTGCCATCACACCCAGATTTTGGGTTGTGACACTTAGTTAGAACATCATAAGATTAATTAAAACCTCATCCTAACTACATACTCTCTTGATGCACCTCTTATACCTCTTCTTACCTTGTGACTTAGCCACGATTTATTGTTCTCATCTAAGACATAACACCACACTGTAAAACCTTACTTGTTGCAACAAAACATCTTAATTCTTACATACTCTATGTAAAGCCTATAAGATCAAATCTAAAATCTACCATCATTACCTTCATGTTTTCATCCCTCTTATCATGACCACCCCCTCCAATCTCAAATTCAAGCTTAGTATCTAGTACTAAACATGTAATATATATATATAATTTCTCACATACTATACTTACTTATGACTAATAAATGAAACTAAGAAATATGCAACTACTAAGACCTTCTAACGAGTAGTCAATCTCTATCCTTTAGTCTACTCGACTCCTCTCAAGCCTTATGCAGTCTTTTTACTTCCCGAAGGCTTTATCTAAGAGTAAAGTAACTCATCAATAAGAATATGAACTTTATTCTTTCAACCACCTAGATCATGAGGGGTACATGAATGGATCAAATAAGCACATGAATCTGAATAAATTTCTTATGGCACAACTCTATTGCATGATCTAGAGTATGAAAGAATTAGAGACATCTCCTAAATGCCTCGTAACCTCCTGATTATAGGTGCAGTGCACAACACACCCATAACAAAGACTCTACTAGATATGGTTTCATAGACACCCTAGGACACTTGAACTCTATGCTCTGATACCGAGTTTTTCATACCCCAAGCCTATACCTTAGATGTGGCCAACACTCGAAAACCATTTCTGGTCCTAAATTAACCAGTTCACCTAGTTAACTTACTCAAGGAAAGGTACTAACATCATAATAAATTAGAATGGGCACAATAATCATAAAACTCAAGTCCTTCAATTAAAGGAATGAACTCAATCTGCAATAATACATGAAGCTTGACTTATGGCTTTCAAACAACTTCAAGGAAATAAACTAACAATATCTATCTAGTTTATGAAGCCTCCAAAATACTGACTCTGAACTAGGCATTGGGGTAGGCACACAACTGCCTCAATTGAAATAAATACAAAAGAAATAAAGACTTTTGAGCTCTTCTAAATGCAAAGAGGCCTCATCGACAACTTATGTAGATTGTCTTACTGAATATCTGCTATCATGGGTACTTGAATATGCATAATAAAATGATGTAGCGCCAAATGGTATCAGTACATAGAATGTATGATATGTAAGATAACAAAAAAGTACTAAGGACAGGATACTCAACTTTAGAACTGAATTCTGAGATAACTCAATTGATGAATGTATGTCATGCAAGTAAAACATATGCTTTAAACATGTTTAAAATGGAACTTAGTATAAAAGAATTACTTGTTTTAATGCATTAATAAGCACAACTAAATATATTAAAAAAAAATTATTCAAAATGATTATCTTTGAAAGCTAGATCAACTTAATAAATTTGCAACCAAATAAAAGGAAACACTTAATAAAGAAATAATATATCTTAGTGTATAAAATAATAAGCTTTACTTCTTGTAATAACTATCAGTATGAGCCTCAGGATGATGCAATGTTTTTCCCACATTGGAAGAGTCATCCCATACTTTTCCAAGGTAAAGGACGAAGTGTTATTGGATCCATATAAATTGGGCCATCTTAGTGGCATTTGTGGAGTTGTACACTTGGTACAATTCTATCCTACACTGATTACGTAGTTTATGGGGTTGGAGTTATCTGCACTCGTACCCAACTCGGTGCTTAATACTACTCCTAAAATTATTTATTATATTCATCTCAAATGTTTAAAGCATTATCATTTCCAGGTTTGCAGCAACTACTCAAACTAGTCTCTTAAAAGAGAAAAAACCGATTTCTCATAACTTATAATGTGTCTCATACTAGAAGTGCTTTCTTTCCCATAGAAAATGCTTTCTTTAAAACTATAATGCTTTCTTAAAAATAGACATACTTTTGTCAACACCAAATATTTATTTGGAGCCACTTATATTCCTTAAAACTCATCTTTTGTGATAAATGTAAAATACTTTATCTCACTTTGAACTCTAAAAATAATGCATAAGGGTAGAACTGCAAAGGACTTTAATTGACTAAATATTTCTTCAAAAGAAAAAAATCAAATATAGTATGTGATTTTAGAGGTAAGTGTCAAAAATACACCTAACTTATCTTCTTTTTTTGAGTTTCATGTCTAAACTATTGGGAGACTGAGTTTCATACCTAAACCATCACTTATTAGTTTGAGAAACACACCTCTATTTTTCATTCCACTCTCACCATGGTATGTGAACTACACTCTCTTTTATTTTAAAAGATATTTCACATCACACTGCACGTGGATAAAATATTTCACTTTGATAAAAAAAATTATAGTATTAGTTAAAATTAAATATTAAAGTATTATTATCTTTTAAAAAGTATTATAAAATAAAATCTAAAATATTTTTCTTACCTCATCCTCCCCCCCCCCCCCCCCCCCCCGAACCAACTAATATTTTTTCAAGAAAAAATTATAAAGATTTTAAAAAATAATTCTTACTTTATCTCCCTCCCTCCCCCCTCTTAAAAAAATAATTTAGATATTACTTATATTTTTTTAGAAAAATAATTCTACGCTACTCACCTAATCCTCCACTTTTTTCTCTCATTTAAAAAAATATTTTTTATTTGCTGTAAAAATATTATTTTTAATTTTTTATTTCTACTATATTCAATACACAAGTAGAAAAAATATCTTCTAAAAATATGTGTTCATATCTATAAAAAAAGATAAAAATAAATTAGGAGCAGAGAGTTAGATACAGGTGTGATAGAATTTTATTTATTTAAAAAACTATCAATTTTTTTAGGTAGGAACGGAGTAGGGGCTAAAGTTTGAATTTTGTAAAAATATTTTATAAAAGAGATTCAAAAAAATAAAAAGGTGGGGATTTTTGGGGGTGGATGGGGGTGGATTGTGGAGTAGGTGAGAAAAATATTTTAAATTTTATTTTTTAAAAAATAATATCTTTTTTGGAAGAATATTTATGCATCTTTAACTTTTAATTAATGTTAATAATTTATTTAGTTTTAGTCAATGTGGAATATTTTATCCATATGGCATGCCATGTGGCCAGTTTGTTTTCAATAAAAGAGAGAGTGTATTACATACACTATTGAGGTGTGTTTCTCAAACTAATATGTATGAAACTCACATTCTCAATGGTTTAGGTATGAAATTAAAAAAAATGAGATAGTTTAGATGTTTTTTTGATACTTATCTCTTTTTTAACATCTAATCATGCTCTTTTTGAAATCCAAAAATGCACTTGGACTACTCTAGTTCCTAAAACTTTTCTTTTTCCATAGCTTTGAAATTCTTTTATTTTAACTGAAAATAATGTGAAACACATGGGAATGTAAATCCTTCAACTCGCTAAACTGGGGTTTATGTGAAAAGTAAACATGAACAATAATCAAGAACTCAAATAATGGAAGGGACCATAAATTCAACGATATAGATTCTAAGGTAACAATAAAGGGAAAAAAAGAACTCAAATTTCAAGAAAGATTTGGTTAAACTCTTACTGACTACAATTAGGTATAGGTCGTGAGGATGAACTTAGTCCATCGCTTTGAGAAGCCTTACATACTTGAAAGAATGAGATTCTGGAAGAACTTTGAAGAAGGTGCTTGAAAATCCTAGATTTTCTCCTCTTGAAATCGTGTTCTAAGTCTTGAGAAAATGAGGTTGAATGGTAACGTTGAGGGACTTAATTAGGTGTAAAATCGTCAAGTTTTGGCTTATCAAGGATATGAAATTTGAAGAACGGGATTCTTGAAGAACTTTGAAGAAGGTGCTTGAAAGCACTAGCTTTTCTCCTAAAGAAAGCTTGTTCTAAGACTTGAGAAAATGTTTGAGCATAATTAGTTTGAATGGTAACGTTGAGGGACTTAATTAGGAATAAAATTTTCAAGTTTTGGCTTAGCAAGGATGCGAAAGGACTAAGATAACCCTTCTTAAAATACTGCCAAGTCATATAGAGGGTCATCTATGGACTATAGAAGCTTATTCGTAGAAACTAGGGTGAGTTTCGGGACCCTGGATCTTAATTTACGAGCCCAAATTATGACTCATAGAAGCTTATACGATCTATAGTTGGATTCGTATGATTTGGGAATTAAACACTGACTTAGAGGACCCTTTTGAGGAATTTGAAGTAAGGGTCATAAATCCATTACGATCCATAAGTCAGGGTTCATAGACGGTGATCTAGAAAACTCTACTCTAACAGTCTTCACTAAAATAGTTATAACCTTTTTATACGAACTCCAAATGAGGCAATCTTTGTGCCATTGGAAAGAGGATTCAAAAACCTTCACTTTCATAGGTCATTAGCCACCTAATTCTTTATATTTTGAGAGTTATGGTCATTTAAAGTTGAACCTTGTATAATCTAATGAATGCGAAAAGCTTAATCGATAGGAAGGTTTTGAACTCAACTAAATATTAAAGGTCTCTTATGACCCTAAAACACTTCCAACACACTTCACAAATATAGGAATGAACCTTAAAATATAAAGACAAGTAATGCATCACTAGGTTCAAGTTTATATACTTACGACCGAAAGAAATGAATCCTAAGAGTAGAGTTGTGGGATGGTATAATTACGGTGAATATATTGAGTTTTGATGAGAAAAGTATGTTTACAGTTGTGATGGTGATCAAATAAGAAGTGGTGGGTAGAGGATTCTATCTGGTGGAAACCAAATGACTAGAAGTATTTTTACCTGAACCGAGGCATTTCGGCGAACGCATGCATGTAGGAAGGTTGATGACTACATAAGCTAGCTCATGCTCGAGAAATTATTGGTTCTTTGGGTGGAGCATTTCGATTAAGACTAGAAAATTTCTAGCAATCTGGGTATAGTAGTGCATTGTGAGTATGGGTCTTATCAAGAGTGCGTGGGATGGAAATACCATGGGAAAATTGCAGATTCTCGACAGTCCTGATAGTTCTCTAGTTGATGAGGACTTATTCTAGATACATCTAGTTGACTTTGAGGACAATTGGGCTTTTATTGTTTTAGGAGTTTCTACAATCCTAGATATTATTCCAGCATTTCAATTTGTTGTTTAGAGATTTTGTAATCTTGGATGTATCATTCGCTAAGTAGTAGCTTGTCTATCTCTTCTTCGAGACCGAATAAATTGGATCCTTCTTAATGAATATGCATTATCTAAAGCTCAAGTTGGTGTAGCTTAAGTTCATGAGAGAACTATGTTAGGTGGAAGGGATATAGCTAAGGATTGCAGTGCTTTTTACATTTTGAAAGTTTGGTGGCTGGATCAGATTTCTCCTGGCTTTAGTGGGTTTCGAATTAGGTTGATTTATGGGTTAGTTCATGACTCAAAGATAACCTTGACTGTGAATGCTTCTCCGTCTTGGTTCTAGAGTTCAATTCTTGGTAATGTATTTTGATAGTAAGGTCCTCGGAAGACAGTTCCCTTGGAAGAGCAAATTACGGACCTTGCAATTTGTACCTCGGAGTCGTTGCAACACCAAGTAAGATTGTGTCTTTTACCTTATGTTTGTGAACGAACATGATTTTTAATGGTGGATGGTGTAATGACTTCAATAGTCATTTTTGTAAATTCTTGAGAACCTATAATTTTATCCCTCTTGTTAGTTTTCCGGAGTCTTAATTGGCAAATTTGTGATTTGTTTTGGTTTTGTGTTAAAGAGTTAAGGGTTGTAGGAGTTTTTTTATTTTCAATGGTTCAATTATTCTAAAAGTGAATTTTGATACCATTTGGAGTTTCGAGTCTCGAAAGGGAATTATGTCAATTCCATTAGTTCTAGACTGTGGAATTTTGTCTAAGAGAGTTTTCAGAATCTAATTTGGTGTTGTTTAATGGATTTGAGGTCCTAATTGGAAATTTGGTAGAAAGTTGATAAAGATTTCACTTTGGACAACGTTTTGAGTTTGGATGCTTAGATCGAAATTCTGATGCTTACGTTAAATTCAAGAGGTGATTTTCAACCTAAGAGAAGCTTCTTCATATTTTTTTTAAAGTTCTGAGGGTGTGTTGGTCTTTTTGAGCCTTAAAGATAGTTTAGTTACATTTTATTGGATTTCGGGTCAAGGAAATCTCATATTCAATTTTTGACGATTTCATTGGTTCCAAAATGTGTTTCACAATCAATTTGCACTACCAGTTCATATTTATAGGATTCTATATGAGTTTTGAGGATTAAAAACATGTTTTGAATGATATTGCTGCAAGTTGACCCCAGTCAACCTGCGGTCAACACGTGGTAGACAACCCCCTTTTGGCTTAAAATACCCATACTTTAGTTGAGTTTAACTTGGGTGCACTGTAAGTGTACAAGATTCTTACACCATCCGGCAATATGAACCTGCTATTATAGGTTATCAAATAGTATTTTTCATTAGTAATTTTTATTTATTTATTTTATGTTTTAAAAATATAAAACATAATAATTTTTTTTCTCTATCTTCTCTATTTCTCTCTATTTCACCCTCTGTATTCCTTTTTGGCACATAGTCTAGCCAATTCTTTCTCATTGGCTTCTTCTACCACAATCATCTTTCTTCTAAATTATTTTGCAAGCATATATATCCATTTTTTTTCTCCTTCACTATGCAATCTTTTGTGCATTCTTTTTTCAATCCATAACAATTGAATTTTTATATCTTTAATCAAAACTAACTTTTTTAGATAAATTTTTATTTTGTTTATTGGTTCTAGGATTTATTGGTATTTTTTTCACAAAATTAAGTATGTTTTGGAGTGTTTGCTTTATTTTTCTATCGTTGTATTTTTCATAGAGCACGGAAAATTTCTTGAATAATTCCCTACATTTTCCATCTCTTTCAAATCTTCTTTTTTGTTGCACATTATATTATAATCTATAATATATTAAAAGCACGAAGGTCCTTATAGATATTGTTTGAACTTTATACCCTTCATCAAAAGACTATTTTAGACAATATCGCCTTTTTACTATTTTGTTTTCAATTATTACTTCATTATATTTATTATATATATTTGATATTAATTAATACATGTACATGATTTTTTAAAATGAAATTGGGATTTTATTAATAAGAAATCATCTACACACTCATTTAGACCTATTACTCAAATCTGAAAACAAAACTAAGCTAAACACATAAAAAGAGTCCAGGCCCACAAAAGGCTCGGTTTATCCATTTATAAATCTAAACCTATGACTAGGGTTTCTTAGTCTATCTTTTTTCTCCTCTTCCCCTATCTGAAATGTTGCCTCCATGGAAAAACTCTTCTCTTTGATTCCTTCTTCTCTGAGTAATCAACCTCCATTTCTTGATTGCATTCTTGCTTTCACTATCAGCTATCCAAGTAAGTATTTAAGGATGTTCATCGACTATTTCTCCTTAGTTCCTTCTTGTTCTTGCTGACTTTGTCCTTCTTCCGACTGCGTTAAAAGGTTCACTACGTAGTGCTCGCTTCGTTTTGTGACTAAGGCTTGGTACTGGATGTAGATCTTCCTCATTGGTACATTCTTCTTTATTTTTCTGAATATCTTATACTTGTACATGAGTCCTAAACATAGAGAAGACTCCTAAATATGGCAGAAACCTGGTTCTGCCTGTAACTTTGAATGAAAAAACCTCTATAACATTAATTAATATCCTTTTTAGTTTATGAAACTTTTAATATTGAGTTATCTCTTTTACTAAAATTCTTAAATATATAAAAAATAATATAACTTCAAAATCAACTAGGTTTTATATATTAATTTCTTTCCGATTCAATCTCATTATACTATGTAAAGTTGTATTTTCTGCAACAATAGAATAATGTGATTCCGAGATAAAATCAAATAGGGAAAGAGAAAAGATGAGGAAGAAGAAAAGTAACTTGATTGTGCAGCAGAATTAAGAAACAATTAAACGATATGATTATTTCTCATGGAGAAATCTATAGTTAATTTTGTCCCTTCAGAATAGCTCTATCCTCCTCCAAGAGTCACTATTAATACTTTGATATCTTATATGCCGATAGTAAAGTCTGATTTTGTTACCGTTATGGAATTTTTGTGCTTTGTTTGCATGTTTAGCAAAATTAATTTTTTTATTAGTTGGACGACAAAACTTACGATTTATTTTTGATAGTTTATTTTGTCACTCACTTTTTCTTGTCCACTTTAAACTTTGCATGTTCCTTAAAAGATAATGACTAATATGAGTATTTTGCTAAAATATTCATATTATTTGATGTATAGTCTTATGTGTAAGGAAATAATTTAGCACATAAACAATTCATGTTAAAAAAATATACATAATTTTATTGATTGACATGACACTCATGCAAAACACGTACACTAAACTAATTATTATAAATGAGAATGTCATGTCATAAATTTTCTTGAAATAAAATGAAAGATGAACAAAAAACTATAAGGAATATAAAGAAAAAGAAAAGACAAGAATTGCAACACCATCATTTTATCCTTGTCATAGCTATACCTAAGAGAGAGAGAGAGAGAGGAGAGAGAGAGAGAGAGAGAAAGAGAGAGAGAGAGAGAGAGAGAAGACTAAAAAGGAAATGGTCTAAAAATTACGATTATAGAATAATACAGATTCAAATTGCATTTAATGTTTTTCTAAACGTATAATTATATTCTTTTGAAAAGGTGTAAATATTACTTGAAAAAATTATGATAATTATCTTTAAAGTTACCTAATAGTGTAGAGAAATCTTTTACACTGACAGTGCATTTAATTTAAACTCTTTTGATTTTCCTCCTTTTTGTCATTTTCCACTATTGTTACTTGGTTCTTAGGTGTGACGATTTTTAAACCAATATTTTGAGGAAATTCATTGATGTAAGTTTCTTTATCATTTTCAAATTATTTCCTAATATTTCCAGCTTCTAAAAATATTTTAAAATCAAGATTTCAAAGTGGGTGTTGGGATTTATTTTCCAAAATTTCAAAAATTAGTAATTTTATGATTTCGAGTCCCTTTCTTGCTCAGTTTTAGTGAATTTTTAACCATGAGTTTCTTGTGACTTGTAGAAACTAATTTTGCCAGAAATATTTTGATTTTGACTTTTAGAAATTTGAGCAATTGTTGTACCATTTTGCCCCCGCTTTTGAACCCTTGCAAAGTATGGGTGTCGTTGAACTCCTTATGATGATTACTTACATTCTTTATAGTGAAAAATCAATTTGGAGTTTGAATTTAAGTGGAATTCTCCGGTTAGAGTGTTCGGATGTGGTTTCGACTGATGAGGTAGGTTTGAGTAATCGTTCTTTGGGTTCAGGTTGGGTAATTAAATATTCTAATGCTATAATATATGGAACGGGATCACATCATATTTTGGTGTTGAGAATCCCTATTGTGTACCATGTGTAAGGCTTTGTTTATTATTATGATTGTTTCATGTACATGAGACTTCTAGAATTCTATGTGTTGTGTACTTGTATTAAATATATAATACCCGTGAAATGTAATACTTGGGATGAATTGTGAGTTTATCATGCTTGTGAAATGATATTTATGGGAGGAATCGTAATTTTATCATAATTTAATAATGAAATGATTGGAAAAATGAGATACTCTTGAAATGATTTGAGAAATGTGATATATTGCGAAATAAGATGCTCTAAGGCATGAAATGAATTGGAATATGTGATGCATTCAGAAATAAGACACGCTGAGCAATGATGTAAATTGAGAAATGTGACATATTGTGAAATGAAATGCGCTGAGGGATGAAATGATTTGAGAAACAATATACTTGTGGAAAATTGTGGTTTGTAACATAATTTGGGAACCTAGGAGATCTTTTCTGAAGGACAGTTTCTTGTTTTCTTTTGAAGAGTATTCTTCGCATTGAATTTGACGAGGGTGTTTATAATGAAACTTGAGTTTTGTGAACTCTATTACTTTGTGACTTGTATTGAGTGACTGTGCTCCTTTATTTGTGATATTGACATATGTTCATCCTCATACATGCGCATAACATAAAATGTATGCAGACCTTACCACTAAATTTAAAGGTAGAGAGGTTGCTTCCTGGTTACCCTTTTCTCCAAAAACCCATAAGTAGAATAAATTAGATATGGAGAAAAAAGGAAAAGGAAAAGAAATAGAGAAAGGGAAGAACGACTAATAACGAAAAGTACATGATAGTATGTAATATGATAAAAATAACATATATAAAATGGATAATGGCAACACAAAATATAAAAACATGACTAATACTACTACCCCACTATACCTCAAGGCCAGACATCAATCTATCCCTACTAAACTATTAGCCTACTACTTTAATTCACAACCTCCACTCCATTCTATCTAAAGTCATGTCCTAGTGACATTAAGTTTAACCATATTTCTTCTGATCACCTTCCCCCAATACCTCTTTGGTTTGCATCTATTTCTCTATATAATCCATAAATCCAACCTCTCGCACCTCCTAATAAGAGTATTGGTACTTTTTCTGTGCACATGTCCAAACTATCGTAGTTGCACTTCCCTCATCTTATCAGCCACAAGGGCCACCTCTAACTTCTGGCGAATGGTCTCATTCTTAATCTTATAACTCCTGGTATGTCTATATGTCCATCTCAACATCCTCATCTTTGTAACCTGCATCTTCTTAACATGTGAGTTTTTGATTGGCTAACACTACACCCGATACAACAAAGACGGTCTAACCACCATTCTATCAAACTTACATTTAAGTTTAGGTGGTATCTTCTTATCACACAATACTCCAGAGCAAGCCTCCATTTCATCCATACTGCTCCAATACAATTTGTGATGTCATCATCAATATCGCTACTATTCTTAATGATAGACCCTAGATTTTTGAAGTTACATCTCTTGGGAATTAGTTGAGTGGCAAGCCTCACATCAATGTCTACTTTATCCCTCACAACATTGAATTTACACTCCAAGTATTCTTTTTTTGTCCTGCTCAATTTGAACCCTCTGGATTCCAAAACCTATCTCCAAACCAACAATCTATCATTAACTTTAGCCCGAGTCTCATCAACCAGTACTATGTCATCTGCAAATAGAATACACCATGGAACCTCCTCCTGGATAGACCATGTCAGCTTATGCATCAATAAGGAAAACAAAAAAAAGGCTCAACATAGATCCTTGATGAAGTCCTATCTCAAAAGAGAAATACTCTGAGTCTCCTCTCACTATTCTTACTCGAGTTTTGGCTCCGTCGTACATTTCCTTTATCACCTTGATATACGCCATTTGACAGCTTTCACCTCTAGACACCTCCATTGGACATCCCTGGGAACTAGGCCTTCTCGAGATTAATGAACACCATATGAAAGTCCTTCTTTCTTTCCCTATATTTCTCCACTAATCTATGAAGAGGATGAATTGATTCAATAATTAACATCCCTGGCATGAATTTGAACGGATTCTCTAAAATCGACATTCTTTTTCTAACCTTCATCTCCATCACTCTCTCCCAGACCTTCATAGTGTGGCTTAATAGCTTGATACCCCTGTAATTGTTACAGTTTTGAATATGACCCTTATTCTTGTACAATGGAAACATTGTACTCATCCTCCATTGATCAGGCATCTTGGAAGTCTTCATAATAGCATTGAACAATCTTGTCACCCACTTTACACCATCCTTAACGATGTTCTTCCCAAAATCTGCTAGAATCTCATCGGGTCTGATTGTCCTCCCTCTCTTCATCCTACTAATAGCATTTCTAACCTCCTCAAATCTGAACTGCCTGTAATAACCAAAATCTCACTGACTATCATAGTATGCCAACTTACACAACTCACTATCTCTATCCTTTTTTCCATTTAAGAATCTATGAAAGTAATTTTTCCACCTTAGCTTAATAGAAGTCTCATCCACCAACACCTTACCATCCACATCTTTGATGCACTTCACTTTGTACAAGTCGTGAGCTTTTCTTTCTCCAAATTTAGCAAGCCAATACAATCCATTATCCCCGCCTTTATCACTTAGCTCCATATATAGGTGCTCAAACGCTGATGTCTTAGCACTCATCACCGCGGTCTTCACTTTTATCTTTCCTGTCTTTTAGATCTCCTTTAGCCTTTGCTTTTAATCCTCATCCCTACACTCCAACCACCTCATATAAGCAATTTTGTTAGCTTTCACTTTACCTTGAACGTCATCATTCCACCACCAATCACCCTAACGTCCACAAAAGGTCCCTCTCAAAACCCCTAGTACCTCAATAGCTACTTTTCTATACAACTAGCAGTAGTGTCACACATATTGTTCACATATCCCTACTACTCAAAGCCTCTAAACTACTCAACTTTTATTCCATCTCTTGAGAAAGTGTAGGAGTCAGGCTTCCTCATTTAATTCTCGGTTGGGCATACATAACCTTCTTCTTCTTTTCTCTCTTAATCTCTAAATCCATCACTAGAAGCTTACGTTGAGTGGAAATGTTATCACTCAGAATAACCTTGAAATTTTTACAATGGTTTCTATCGCCTTTCTGGAGAAGTAATCAATATGAGTTTTAGCTACCGTACTACGAATGACAATCATGTGGTTTTCCCTTTTTGGGGAACATGAGTTAGCAATAACTAACTGAAAGACTTTGGCAAAATCCAAGAGAGATGTCCCACATCCATTCCTCTCCCCAAAACCAAAGCCTCTATGAACATCTTCAAACCAGCTAGTCATTGCCTTGATAAGCCTATTAAAGTCTCCCCCAATAAAGATTTTTTTTCTTGGGTATGCTTTCACAACCTCATCCAAATTTTCAAAAGAGCCTCTTGGCATCCTCATCCAGGCCTAGTTGAGGCATATAGGCACTAACTATATTCTCTACATGCCTACCAACCACAAGTTTAACAGATATGATCTTATCATTAATCCTCCTAATCTCAAACATGTAATCCCTAAGGTCCTCATCTACTAGAGTACCTACTCCATTTCTATCCCTAAAACCACTCGAGTACCATAACTTAAATTTGTCTGCATCCCGTGCTTTGATACAAACCTATTTGGTCTCCTGAACACACACTATATTAATTTGTCTCTGCTTAAGACTCTTCATTAGCTCTATGGATTTTCTTGTAAGTGGTCCTATATTTCACGACCTTACTCTTAACCTATAAGCATGTGCTTGTCTTACCATCCTTACCCCTTACCTTTGACCCCTATTGGGACGATATCACCCTAATCAACCATTAGATCCTAACGCCACTAAACTAAGAGCTAATAACTCACTAAGCTACTAAGATCAAGAAGATACAATCTAGGGAAAAGTACAACCAAACAATACAGAACAATGAGATATAAGGTATACTACTAATCAAACAATCGGGTTCAAAATCAAGATGAATAAGTGGGTAAAGGCAACACAATATGATATGTAAGCTCACAAAATATAATAAATGGTGAGTATAGAAATATATGATAAATCTAGGAATATAAGGTAAAAGTCAACACAACAACCACGAAATAACAACACAAATATGTAGAGGGCAAGATATAGAAGGCAAGTAAAAGGATACAATTGATTAAAATAAGAAATAACAAGAGACTGGATGATATCACCTAGAGTTCTGGTCAAAATATTGTTTAATGTTTCTAGAATTACTGGAAAATATAAGTTGTAGATGTCGCCCGAAACTATAATGTAATCTACTTCTCGCCGGACTAACTCACCAGAAATTCTCACCGGTATTTAGAAATTTTTAAGCTTCGTTGGAAAGTAATGGAAAAGAAATATAACCTCGCTAGAGTATCGTATTGAAAAATCATGCATCTTGAATGATTCTGGTCGAAAATCCCAAAAAATTCAAAAGGAACTTTCGGTTGAGTAAGAGAAGATCTAAATCAGAGAATCACGCTAGAAAAGATGTTTTGCTAGGAGAAGAGAGAAAAAAGAAACCCTCGTTGACGAACTGCCGAAAAGCCGCTATACTCTAAATAGTTCTGATCGGAATTTTCAAAGATCACCAAAAAAAAGTGATGGGGACGAAGAAACAAATTGATTCCGCTAGATAACGAGTTTGCCGGAGAGATATCAGAAAGGAAAGTAGCAGCAGATTACGAGTTCTTATTTGGACCAAAAAAATAGAGGACAAAATGAACTTCTTTTTTAAAATTATAATTCAAAACTCCACAAAACTTTATCAGCTCTATATCTGGTTTGAGCAATCAAAATCTTTCGTTTGCCGGTACTGTCGAATACCTTCATCTGGCGGCGGTTGGTGGTGTAAAATGAGTAAGAGAGAGAGTTGAGAGAGAAAATAAAAAATAAAAATGAATCTTGTTACATTTATTTAGATCCTCTCTTACTCAACCAACAGATCCTTTTGGATTTATTTTTGGGATTTCCGGTCAGAATCTTTCAAGATACGCTATTCTCTGGCAAGGTTATAGTTCTTTTCCAGTAGTTTCCAGCAAAGCTTCACAGTTCTAGATACAGATAGAATTTCCATTAAGTTAGTCTGGCTAGAAGCAGATTCCGGCAAAGTTTTCTGGTGACATCTACAATTTATATTTTCCAGTACTTCCAGCAACATTCACCAATATTTTGACCAGAACTCTAGGTAATATTTTCCAATCTCTTGTTATTTCTTATTTTAATCAATTGTATCTTTTTACTTGCCTTCTGTTTCCTGCCCTCTACATATTTGTGTTGTTCTTTATTGCTTGTTGTGTTGACTTTTACCATATATATTTCTACATTTATCATATATTTCTATATTTACCATTTATTATGTTTTGTGAGCTTACATATCATATTGTGACGCCTTTATCCAGTTATTAGTCATGCTTCTGTACACGATTGTTTGATTAGTAGTATACCTTATATTTCATTGTACTGTATTATTGGGCTGTATAGTTTTCTCTAGATTGTATCTTCTTGATCTTAGTAGCTTAGTGAGTTAATAGTTCTTAGTTTAGTGGCGTTAGGATCTAATGGTGGATTAGGGTCATGTTATCGGTTGGGGTCGGAGGTAAGGGGTAAGCGTGGTCAGAGAGGCACATGCTTTTTTAAGTTAAGGGTAGGGTCGTGGAATATAGGATCGCTTACAGGGAAATCCATAGAGGTAGTGAAGAGTCTTAAGCATAGACAAATTAATATAGTGTGTGTCAGGAGACTAGATAGGTAAGTACCAAAGTTCAGGAGGTAGAGGAGTTTAATTATGGTACTCAGGTGGTTCTAGGGATAGAAATGGAGTAGGTATCCTAAAAGATGAGGACCTTAGGCATTACATGGTTGAGGTTAGAAGGATTAATGATAGGATAATGTGTATTAAACTTGTGGTTTATGGGCATGTAGTGAATGTACTTAGTGCCTATGCGCCTCAAGTGGGCCTAGATGAGGATAGAGGCTCTTTAGGGAAGAGTTAGATGAGGTTGTTAAGGGCATAGCAAAGACAAAAAAAAATCTTCATTAGGGGAGATGTTAATGGGCATATCGGGCAACCACTGGCGGGCTTGAAGATGTTCATGGAGGCTTTGGTTTTGGGGAAAGGAATGGAGGTGGGACATCTCTTTTGGATTTTGCCAAATTCTTTGAGTTAGTTATTGCTAACTCATGTTCCTCAAAGAGGGAAAAACACTTGATTACATTTCGTAGTACGGTAGCGAAGACCTAAATTGATTACTAACTTGTCCGGAAGGGAGATAGAAGTGTTTGAAGAATTGTAAGATTATTCTGAGTGAAAACTTTTTCACTCAACATAGGCTTCTAGTGATGGATTTAGAGATTAAGAGAGAAAATAAGAAGAAGGTTTGATATGCCCAACCAAGGATTTGATGGGGAGGCTTGACTCCTACCCTTTCTCGAGAGATAGAAGAAAAGTTGAGTAGTTTAGAGGCATGGAGTAGTAGTGGAGATATGAACAATTTGTGGGGCAGTACTGCTGGTTGCATTAGAAAAGTAGCTACCTAGGTACTAAGGGTTTCAAGAGGGACCTTTAGTGGATGTCAGGGTGATTGGTAGTGGAATGGCAAATTTCAAAGAAAAGTGAAAGCTAAGAAAATTGCTTATATGAAGTGGTTGGAGTGTAACTACGAGGATGAAAAGGTAAGGCTTAAGGAGATCTATAAGATGACAAAGACAAAAGCGAAGATGGCGGTGATAAGTGCTAAGACAAAAGCGTTTGAGCGCATGTATGTGGATCTAAGTGATAAAGGAGGGGACAAGAGATAATACAGGCTAGCTAAGGAGATAGAAAGAAAAGCTTATGACTTGGACCAAGTGAAGTACATCAAGGATGAGGAGGGTGAGGTGTTGGTGGATGAGACTTCCATTAATCTAAGGCGGCAAGCTTACTTTCAAAGTCTCTTAAATGAAAAAGAAGATAGAGATATTGAGCTAGGTGATTGGCATACTCCGATAGTCATTGTGATTTTTGTTATTGCAGGTAGTTCAGGGTTGAGGAGGTTAGACGTGCTATTAAGTAATGACTCAGACATTTTACGACTTTATCAGAGCTTGAAAATGTCATTTTTGGAGAGATGTTTACCAAGTGTCACCTCAAGAGAGACTGCTCGGTCTGTGTGAGGTCACATGGCCTGTGTGACCTCCAGTATGGTTACCCTTGGCCTCAAAGTTGTGTGTTGGCTCTTGATGTGGTGACTAAAACTAAGGTACATTACACTCGGACCCCTCACAGCCCGTGTGACACTTTACGAACCATGTGGTGGGCCATGTGATGGACTTGGCTTGAAATCCCATAATTTTAGGACCAAGTGTAGTCTCACGGCCCTTCACACAACCCGTGTGGTGTGACATGACCCGTGAGGTTGTTCGTATAGCTTCCAGAATAAATTATTTTTTCTAAGTATGGATTTCCATTCTGAACCTTCATCAAGTGAAAGTTTTCTTAAGTGTTGGCTCACGGGCAAGCACATGGACCGTTTAGTGCCACACTGGCCTTGTACCCCTCCTTGAAGTGGTAACGTCCAACTTTTCTATCCATTTCATTAATGGCATTTTCGTAAATTTAAGTTTTCCTATGCCATCTAAAGGCTCACTAATGACTTAAACCCTATTCCTAGTACTCGTAATTCACTCCTCACATTTTGAATTCTGTCAAGTCATTCTTAAATCTCCTTTAAAGAATTCTAGTAGGTTTCAAGCTTGGGTATCAAGGAAGGGCTCTTTCTTTATCAAATTTCTTGTTGAATCTTTTCATTAGCTAAGGTATGTGGGATTGATTCTTGGTTCCTTTCAACCAAGAAGACCCAAACTCTTTTCAATTGATTTTCATAGAATATTGCTTACTTTAGATATGTGTTTTGAGAATTATTGATGTATGAGTTGTACTTTGTTTATGATTGTATGTTACTCTAAGCCCTGTTATAATGATTTACATTGAAGTTATGAACATGCATGTCCCCTTTAAAGCCTTATTTATGCATTGGTAATTTATATTATGTTTTAAATGTGGATTTAATTATGAAATTACTTCAATTTCATAATATATTATTGATTTTAGATTATGCCATTCCCACATCATTCATCGCATGCATTCATGAACATTGGATTTTATGGAAATTATGAACTGGGTTAAGCCCAATTATATTTTATAAAATGATTTTGATAAGATTATGGTTATAACAATAATGTAATCACTTAAATGTCTATTGTTATGGCTCTTTGAGCATTTTGGATGCTTGTGCCATCTTGTATATTTGAATGAGCTATTCCTATGCATAAGTATTATGACTATAAGCTATGATTTGGTATTTGAGCCTTAGTACAATTTATTATGAATGATGTTTGACTTCTATGCCTAAGATTGCATTGAAATGATTCGGAAACGACCATTACCTCTTTTGAAAGCATGTATATGTATATGTATTCATGTAGGATGTGTTGACTTAGCACTGATTAATTGGGGGCATTAGGGCTATCCTCAAGGGTCCTCCCCCTTTTTTTGAACTATGTGCCTTTCCTAGGTTATGAGAATCCTATCTGAAATGGGTGATGTTCCCGTAAGAAAGGTTGCTTCATACAAAGTGGGGGATGTTCCAATAAGGTGAAGTATTATGTGATGTGATATGCTACATGAAAATCCTATCCGAAATGGGTGATGTTCCCGTAAGAAGGGTTACTTCATACGAAATGGGTGATGTTCCCGTAGGGTGAAGTATGGTTTAACATTTGCAAGTAAACCACCTCTTTACCGATGAGGGAATTTTATCGAGAGTCCAAGAAACAGCTCGCTTGGTCTTACTATGGTCAGTTGAGGTCACATCCCCACTATATATGAGCACTTTTACATTTCACACATCATGGATTTCATGGCATATTGTATACTACTCTTCATTGGATATATGATTCTTTCTATATATTGTGCCCTTGTCATCTAACATTGAAATTCAGGTTGACATGTCATATCTATTGTATGCTCGCATACTAAGTACATTCAAAGGTACTAATGCATACTTTTTCCTACATATCTTACCATGTAGGGACTGAGGACTTTGATCATCCATCTCACAATGTTTAGCTCAGATCTCAAGTTTTGGACATCTTGTAAACTCCTTTACATTTCTATGCTAAGTGCCATATTGGAGATTATGTTATGGCCTGATTACCCATTGAACATTGTTATGTCTTTTGGTTATGAGTCTTATGACTTGATGGTATGATATGATGTGAAAGATCCTAAGTACCGAATTGTCCCCATAGTGTGAGTTATACTTGACCGCCCCTTATTCTTTATGTGCTACATGCTATGTGGATCCATGTTAATCCATTTTCCCTATGATATCCCCATAGTGTGAGTCCTACTATCCCGTCTTTTAGAATTATATGTTTATTATTTGAGTACGCTTCTAAAGCAATGATGTGAATTAGGATACTTTGAGGCTTGTTTGGGGACTCTCAGGTCCCCATTTGCCATGTCACTCTTAGACCCTAGGTCTGGGTCATGACAAAGATGGTATCAAAGCCCTAGGATTTTAAATGGTCCTCAAAGTCTAAAATGCTGCGTCAAGTAGAGTCCTATTCATGGGTGTGAAGTACACCATGCCTATGAGTGGGAGGCTATGAAGGCGTTCTGAGAATTCTCTTACTTCTTTATGCCTTGTGTCATGCTATATTCGTATATTTGGTTTCATTGTCGTGATGGTATCATTGCTCCATTTGAGAAGATGCTTAAAGAAGACCCCACCTACCAAGACCGGCCCCGGCTAATGAGGTCCAAGCACCTCAAGGGCCTATGGATGAGCCTATCTCTAATGGTGAATTCCATACGCCCTTTGCTATGCTTGCCCAGGTGGTGACATCTTAGACTAGGCAGGCTAATTTTCCATGGGATCCCGCTCCAGCTTCTAGGGTGGGGGATTTTGGCCAGATGAATCTTACTGAGTTTTATGGTCAAAGGCTGATGAGGATGCTCAGGAGTTCATTGATGAGCTCACCAAGGTTTTAAACGTTATGGGAGTCACTTCTGAGGAGGAGGTTGAATTGGATGCCTATCAACTGAAAGGTTTGGCTTAGGTGTGGTATACCCAATAGTCTATGGAGAGGGTTTTCGATAATGTTGTCAATTGGGTGGAGTTCAAAGTTGCATTCCAAGATGAATAAATTTATCAACCTTAAGCAAGGGGATATGAGCGTGAGGGACTATGCCCTCAAGTTCACTAAGCTCTCTGAGTATGCACCGACAATATTAGGTTGTCCTCGTGCAATAATGCACAAGTTTATTTCCGGTATCTCTGACTTGCTTGTGAAAGAATGTCGTATAACATGCTTATACGAGATATGGATATTTCTATACTCATGGAATATGCCAAGCATATCGAAGGGGAGGAATTCAAGGAGAGGAGAGTACATGATCCTAAGAGGGCCTGTTTTTTCTCGGATTCTTAGGGTGGTGGTTTCGGTCACTTCCAGCAAGGCCAAAGTTCTGGTGTCGGGTGGCTAATATTAGAGAGCCTCCTCCTAGGGCATTGCTTGGTCGTGGACAGGGGTATCCTCCGTGTGGCAAGTGTGGGAAGCCCCACATAAGTGCTTGTTGAAGGGATTTGGGTGCTTGCTTTAGGTGCAGTGATACGAATCACAAGGTTGCGGATTGTACCAAGAATGTTCATAGAGGCCAAGGTCAAATGGCTCGGGGTGGTCAGGGCCAGCAAAGAGCTCCCCAAGGTGTTACCCCAACGAACAACAAGTTCTATGCTCTTCATGCACGTCAGGAAGTTGAGGAGGCTCCGGATGTTTCGACTAGTATGTTAAAAGTCTTTGATTTTTATTCTTTTGGTTTGCTTGACCTGGGTGCAAATATGTCTTTTGTGACTCCTCTATTGGCTGTTAAATTTGGTTTGACTCCCAAAATTTTGAAGGATCCTTTGTCAGTTTATACTCCTGTGGGTGAATCAGTTGTTGCACATAGGGTCTATCGTGGTTGTCCTATTTTTGTGCTGCATAAAGTCTTCTTGTGTGATCTTGTGGAACTTGAGATGTTTGATTTTGAAGTGATTCTGGGGATGGATCGGTTGCATGCATCTTATGCCTCTATTGTAAGGCCCGGAGAGTCAAGTTTAAACCTCCCGGTGAGCCCTTCTAGAATGGAAGGGTAGTGACTCCACTATTAAGGGGTGGTTTACTTCCTACCTCAAAGCCCGGATGATGATCTCCAAGGGGTGCATTTATCATATTTTGAGGGTCAAGGGTATGGAGTCCAAATCACCTACACTTGAGTCGGTTCTGGTGGCAAATGAGTTACCAGATGTGTTTCCCGAAGAATTGCTCGGTATTCCTCCTGAAAGGGTAGTAGACTTTGGTATAGAGCTTCTCCTAGATACTCAACCTATCTCCGTTCCTCCCTATCATATGGCACTGGCTGAGTTTAAAGAGTTGAAGGATTAGTTGAAAGACTTGTTGGAGAAGGGCTTCATTAGGCCAAACATATCACCATGGAGTGTTTCGGTGTTATTTGTAAGGAAGAAAGATGGATCTTTCCGGATGTGTATCGATTATAGGCAATTGAATAAGGTGACCATTAAAAATAAGTATCTGTTGCTTGGGATCGATGTCTTGTTTGACCAACTTCAAGGGGTTACCCATTTCTGAAAGATTTCCCTCTGTTTTGGGTATCATCAGTTGAAGGTTAGAGAGTGTGAGATTCCCAAGATGGCTTTTCGAACAAGGTATGGGCATTTTGAGTTTGTGGTGACGTCGTTCAACTTAACTAATGCTCCAGCCATGTTCATGGATCTTATGAATCGGGTGTTCAAGCCATTCCTTGATAATTTTATGGTCGTCTTCATTGATGATATTCTCATTTATTCCCGAAGTGAGTAGGAACATAGGGATCATTTGAGGTTGGTTCTACAAACCTTAAGGGAGAAGATGTTGTATGACAATTTTAGCAAATGTGAGTTTTTTTGGGTGAAGTAGGCTTTCTTGTTCATGTGGTGTCTGGTGCTGGCATTAAGGTTGATCCGAAGAAGACCGAGGCTGCGAAGAATTGGCCTAGACTATTGACTCCTTCAGATACTCAAAGTTTTCTGGGGATGGCTAGCTACTGTAGAAGGTTCATTGAAGGATTCTTATCTATTGCATCTCTGTTAACTAAATTCACCCCAAAGAAGGTTAGGTTTATGCAGTCAGATGAATGCGAGAAGAGTTTTCAAACCTTGAAGGACCGGCTTACATCAACTGCTGTCTTGACTTTACCTAATGGCATGGAGGGATTTGTGGTGTATTGTGATGCCTCACGGATTGGGTTGGGTTGTGTACTTATGCAACATGGTAAGGTCATAGCATATGCATCAATGCATTTAAAGGTGCATGAGTGTAATTACCCAACATATGATCTTGAGTTAGCGGCGTTGGTTTTTGCCTTAATGATTTTGAGACACTACTTCTATGGGGTACATGTTGATGTTTTCACTGATCATAAAAGTTTGCAATATGTGTTCACTCAAAGGGATCTCAACTTGAGGCAAAGAAGATGGTTGGAACTCCTAAAGGACTACGACATGAGTGTTCAATATCACCCCGACAAGGCCAATGTTGTAGTCGATGATCGTAGTAGGCTATCTATGGGGAATGTGGCTCATGTTGGGGAAGAGAAGAGGGAGTTGGCAAAGGATGTTCACCAGTTGGCTAGGTTGGGTGTTAGGTTGGCCGACTCTACTGATGGTGGTATTTTATGTTCAAAATGGGGCCAAATCTTTAGTGATTGTTGATATAAAAGCTAAGGATAATTAGATCTATCATTGGTTGAATTGAAGAAATTGGTTGCCAAAAAGGAGATTGAGGTGTTCTCTCAAGGGGGAGATGGTGTACTTCGGTACCAAGACCGGCTATGTGTTCTTGATATGGATGGTCTTAGAAGGGTGATCATGAGTGAAGCTCCCAACTCTCATTATTCTATTCATTCAGGATATACTATGATGAATCGAGATTTGAAGGAGGTGTATTGGTGGCATGGTATGAAGAAGGACATCACCAAGTTCGTATCCGAGTGCCCATGTTGTCAAAAAGTGAAGGTAGAGAACCAAAGGCCCGGTTGTGTCGCTCAAGACATTAAGATTCCCACTTGGAAGTGGGAAGATGTGAACATGGACTTTATGGTTGATTTACCTCAGACCGACGACAATTTGACTCCATTTGGGTTATCGTTGAGTGGATGACAAAGTTAGCTCACTTTCTACCGGTCAAGACTAATTTTGGTGCTGAAGATTATGCAAGGTTATACATCCAAGAGTTGGTGAGGTTGCATGGTCCGTCTATGTCTATTATATCGGGTCATGGTACCCAATTCACTTCTTAATTTTGGAGATCGTTTCAAAAGGGACTTGGTACTAAGGTTAAGTTGAGCACCACCGTTCATCCTCAAACTGATGGGCAAGCCGAGAGGATAATTCAAGCCTTGGAGGATATGTTGAGGGCTTATGTGCTGGAGTTTAAGGATAGTTGGGATAACCACCTTACACTCATTGAGTTTGCCTATAATAATAGCTTTCATACTAGCATTGGTATGACACTGTTTGAGGCCTTGTGTGAGAGGAGGTGCAGGTCATCGGTAGGGTGGTTTGAGTAGGGGGAAATGGCATCGATTGGCCCAGATTTAGTGTTGGAGGCTATGGAGAAGGTGAAATGTATTAGGGAGAGGTTGAAGACGACCCAAAGTCGCCAAAAGTCCTATTTGCATGTTAGGAGAAGGGATCTTGAATTTCATGTTTGTAATTGGGTGTATGTGAAGGTTTCACCTATAAAGGTGTGATGTACTTTGGTAAGAAGGGCAAGCTAAGTCCACAGTATGTTGTCCCTTATGAGGCTGTTGAGCAGATTAGGGAACGTGGCTTTTAGGTTGGAGTTGCCTTCGGATTTGAGTTCCATTCACTCAGCTTTCCATGTGTCTATATTGAGGAAGTTAGTTGGTAATCCTAGCACTATGAAGCCTTTGGAAGGTGTTGAGGTTGGAGAGAACTTATCATATGAGGAATTCTCGGTGGAGATTTTGGATAGAAAAGTGATGCGGCTCCGTAACAAGGATATAGCTTCGGTGAAGGTACTTTGGAGAAATCAACACGTGGAGGGTGCTACATGGGAGGCGGAGTTGGACATGAGAAATGATATCCTCATCTTTTCCAATCTACTCAAGCCTAAGGTATTAGGTTCTTCCTCTTCTAAAGTGGTCCTAATTCTTTCACTGTTGAGTCTCATGATATGACATATATACATATTAAAAAGATTTTTATGATGTTTTAAATGATTTTAATATACTTCGGCATGCATTTTAATGACTTTATAATTTTGGAATGGTGAATTATTCATTGTATTTTAAGTTTTGAAGTTTCATGTTCTAAGTCAAGCCTTGTTCTTGCACATCCGGGATGAATGTTACCAAGGGAGAGATGATGTAATGACCCTAGACATTTTACGACTTCATCGGAGCTTGAAAATGTCATTTTTAGAGAGATGTTTACCAAATGTCACCTCAAGAGAGACTACATGGTCCGTATGAGCTGACATGGCCTGTATGGCCTCCAGTAAGGTGCCCCTTCGCCTTAATGTTTGGTGTTGGCCCTCGATGTGGTGATTAAAACTAAGGTACATTATACTCGTACCCCTTACGGCCCCTGTGACACTTCACAAACCATGTGGTAGCCCGTGTGATGGCCTTGGCTTGAAATCCTATAATTTTAGGACCAAGTGTAGTCTCACGGCCCCTCACACAACCCATGTGGTGTGACACGGCCCGTGAGATCGTCCATATAACTTCTAGAATGAAATTTGTTTCCAAGTATGGATTTCTACTTTGAACCTTTTTCAAGTGAAATTTTTCTAAGTGTTGGATCATGGGCAAGCACATGGACCGTTTAGTGCCACACGGGCCATGTAGCCCTCCTTAAAGTGGTGACGTCCAATTTTTCTATCCATTTCATTTATGGCGTTTTCATAAATTCGATTTATCCTAATGGTCTTGTATGACTTCCTATGCTATCTAAGGGGTCCCTAATGACTTAAACCCTATTCCTAATACCCACAATTCACTCCTCATATTTTGAATTCTCTTAAGTCATTCTTAAATCTCCTTCAAAGAACTCTTGTGGGTTTCAAGCATGCGTATCAAGGAAGGGCTCTTTCTTCACCAAATTTCTTGTTGAATATTTTAATTAGCTGTGGTATGTGGGATTGATTCTTGGTCCCTTTCAACCAAGAAGACCCAAACTCTTTTCAGTTGATTTTCAAAGAATTTTGCTTACTTTAAATATATGTTTTGAGAATTAGTGTTTAATAAATTCAATTGATGTATGGGTTGAACTTTATTGATGATTTTAAGTTACTCTAAGCCCTATTATAATGATTTACATTGAAGTTATGAACATAAATGTCCGCTTTAAAGATTGATTTATGCATGGGTGATTTATATTATGTTTTAAATGTGGATTTAATTATGAATTTATTTCAATTTCATAATATGTTATTGATTTTAGATTGAATCACAATTACCTATGTCGTTCCCACATCATTCATGGCATATGCATTCATGAACATTGGATTTTATGGAAATTATGAAGTAGGTTAAGCCCAATTATGTTTTATGAATGATTTTGATAAGATTATGGTTATAACAAGAATGCGATCATGTAAATGTCTATTGTTATGGCTCTTTGAGCATTTTGGATGCTTGCACCATGTTGCATATTTGAATGAGCTATTCATATGCATGAGTATTATGACTATAAGCTATGATTTGGTATTTGAGCCTAAGTACGATTTATTATGAATGATGTTTTACTTCTAAGCCTAAGATTGCATTGAAATGATTTGGAAACGACCATTGGCTCTTTTGAAAGCATGTATATGTATGAGTATTCATGTGGGATGTGTTGACTTAGCACCGATGGATTGGGGGCGTTAGGGTTATACCCAGGGGACCTCTCCCTTTCCTTGAACTATGTGCCTAACATAAGTTATGAAAATCCTACCCGAAGTGGGTGATGTTCCCGTAAGGAAGGTTGCTTCATATGAAATGGGTTATGTTCCCGTAAGGTGATGTATTATGTGATATGATATGCTACATGAAAATTCTATCTGAAATAGGTGATGTTCCCGTAAGGAGTTTTACTTCATATAAAATGGGTGATGTTACCATAATGAAGTATGGTTTACCTTTGGCAAGTAGACCACATTTTTATCGGTGAAAGGATTTCCTTGGGATTCCAAGTAATAGCTCGCTTGGTCTTACTATTGTCGGTTGAGACCACATCCAACTATATATGGGAAATTTTCCATTTCACGCATCATGGAGTTCTTGTCCTATTGTATACTACTCTTTTTGGATATATGATTTTTTTTGATATTGTGTGCCCTTGTCATCTAACAACGAAGTGCAGGTTGATAAGTCATTTTCATTGCATGCCCGCATACTTAGTACATTCATACATACTAACGCATACTTTTTCCTACATGATCTCACTAAGTAGGGACTGATAACTTTGATCATTCACCGCACGACGTTTAGCTAGGATCTCAAGTTATCGCTTGCTGCGGTGATAAGCCACCATTCCTCATTCATGACATGTGCATTCATGCGCATTGGACTTAACAGAAATTATGAAGTGGGTTAAGCCCCATTATATTTATGTAAATGATTCTGATAAGAATATGGTTATGACTAGAATGTGATCACATAAATGTCTATTGTTATTGGCTCTTGGAGCATATTGGATCTTTGCACCATATTGTTAAGTGAATGTGTTGTTCCTATGCATGACAAGCATGGATTGAACTATGATTTAGGGGGCTCTTGTTATAGCCGAACGCGAGGGAAGGGTTGTTTATACCAATACTGGACTATCACTTATTCCCTGAAAAAATAGAATGACTAAAAATTCAAAGAAAGGTTTCCCTCTGCCCCACACATCTAACCAGCTAGGCAATTTGCCGAAGAAAAAACTACTCGAATAAAGAGTCGAATTAAGACAGATATTGATCAAACTAAAGGTATTAAGCATAACAGACTTTTTGTTCTTGGAGATGTCCTCTCATTAATTCCTCCTTTGGGCTGTTCGCCTAAAGAGAAGAAAGTTTTTCCAGCCCTTGGTTTTAATCTGAGGTGCCTGATACAACATTGCTTTGGTACCTTTCTTTTGAGCCTAAATGTGCATTGAAATGACTAAAAATTACTAATGCCTCTTTGAAAGCATGTATATGTCTAAGTAGTCTTGTGGATGTTGACTTAGCACCGATGAGATTCGAAGCGCTAGGGCTATCCCCATGGGCCCTCTTCCTTACTCTTGATCTATGTGCCGACATAGGTATTGAGATCTGAGACTCATCCGGTTAGTTGAGGCATGTACCGCTAGAAAGATCTAACGCTCATCCTATTAGTTGAGGCATGACCCACTAGAAATGTTGTGAAAATCCTATCCGAAATGGGAGGCCCGTAAGGAGAAGTATGGTTTACCATTGGAAAGAAAAAACTTGTTGCATCCCTAGGACACACAAGTGTACATGGTCAACCCAAGTAATATAGTGGCCCTGAGAAAGGGGCCGGGATATCGGACCCAAAGGATTTAAAGAATGGTGGCAACTATCCAAACTATTATGCTTGAGGGTGTAAAAGAGCAACAGAGACGAAGTTTGTAAAAAGCAGAGAACCTACTATCAGAGCAAGTTTATTGTAACTATAAATTTAAAAGTAATTCTGGTATTGTAGCCTTGGTGACGTCGTTATGTCTCAATAAGCACTCATACTTTTGGTTTTGTAACTACTAGTTCACAGGGTTTAAATTACCTAAACAGGGTTGCAGGCCTTTGTCGGCCTACCTTTATTGACTTGCTAAAAACATCATTGATTAGGGATAGACAGACCAATAAAAGTGCTTTAACGTTATTTTCCTGTGTTATGAGCCAAGCGAGGTGTAAGGGTAGTTGTCACGGGTTTTCCTTACACGAATCAATCTAGTTTCCTAGTCAAACAAGCTCCCTATACCGTTGTGTTTAATCCATTCCAACATCTCTCGAATCCAGAATGAATAACTCATTTACCCTCTAGTTGATCACGCTAAGAAGTATAGATAAAAACATCATAGGAGTAGTCAGCAAACCCAATCATATGTATAGAAAATCAAGAGTACTGTTTATGGCTAAAATGATAGAATATGGGAGAATTATCCACTCATAGTCGGTTCCAACACCAAAATTAAACTAATGACCATCAACATTCAAGAAGACAAAGATGAAAAACTAATTAAACTTTCCCTAGGAAGAGTTTTCCACTTTGCTCCTCTTTTGTTGCCTAATAATAATTTTAAAAACCTAAAACTTCAAAAAAAATAATGGGACTCAAAAATCTCGTAACTCGCTGTCTTTTCCCGTGTCTTGGAAGTCCGCGTCACGGACCAATATGATCTAAATAGGATTCTGCTTATTTGTTGACTAGACTAATTTCCCCTATATTTCTCCCTAGTCCGCGACGCGGACTTTGCAATATTTCCCGTTTCACGCCATTTTCTTGTCCCTTCCAACTCGCTCACTTTTCCTCAGGTCCCCGACGCGAACTTGAGTACTTCTGCTGAGTTACTACTTCTTTTCCTCCTTAAATCCTGGCCTGTGTTCATCCTCTCTATCTGGGTCTGACACCGGAATGGCACCATCTTATCAAAATCTGCAAAACACAACTCAACAGCGCACTTGGCCCCCAGATTAGCAAAATAAAAAAAATCCTACTAAAAACAACTATACTCAGTAAGTTCACCCTCTGACTTAGCTCTATTTACGGGTATATTTGGCTAGTTAGGTATATAAATACGCCTAATATCACCACCCCACACTTAGAGCTTTGTCCTTTCTTGGGCAAATGCAAGACACATGCATGAGACTCACTAGGCAATATGTACCCCAGGAGATGTTATGACCGAGTCGCCTGAACCAAAGCAAATATCTTCCAAGATCCTAGCGGTAGCAGTTTCACCTTTCATTCATGCTTCACTGTGGAATCATGTAAAATTTCAGTCAACATCATCATCTAGTTGCTAACCTTACTTGAGTATGTACCCTCACTAGAAGAATTACCCATACATACCACTAAGAACTAAGAAAATTGAATAAGAATGGGTACTCCATCAACTCTCTCTCTCCCAAAAGATGTCTTGTGTTGGGTCTAGTTTCCATAAGCTTGCCCTTAATGTACTATTGTAACCTAGTAGAAATCTACTCGAAGGATCACCGAGGTCTTTTATTTTGTTGTAATGCAGGCTACGGGCTGGTGGGATACATTTATGGATATGGGTGACAAGGCTTGATTCCCAAGCGCCCATAGCTTACATCCCTTTCTTTTACCCCTTACTTCTAGACCTTCCCGCCTCAACACTTTAAGCCACTGCAGAGGTTACACACTCAGTACACTGTCAAAGATTTAGATTCATGTATGTACACAACTTTTTCCTTTATACCATTTTTTTATTTTCAATGACCATCACTGTTTCAGGCCATATTATTATTATTTTTCGTTTACTACCACTTGTCCTTTGGATATCCATCCAATTTCCCATCTCCTCCGAATTATCGTGCTAAAGGGCTTAGGAATTAGGATTAAACATGGGTTAAAACACGAAGGAACAGGTTTTGCTTGACATGTGGCTAATCAAAGAATGAGGCTAAAGCTCAAAGGGCTGACTGAGGAGTGTCTGTATTGGGCGGATAAAATGCTGCAAAATTACTGGGGGCTACCAATGAAATGCCTAGATCCATTCCTCCAAGTTTGACTCCTACCAAGTCCAATCCACATACCGGGCAAGTTCTAGCAACTATTGTAACACATACTCATAAACAAATAAGCTTACCACTCTTGGCATACTTTCCTCATAAGGTTAACACTAGACTTATTGTCACCTCATTCTCATGAATTCTCGATTACACAACTCCATTCCTAAAGCTTTATACTTAAGTATTAACTCCCCAGGATTCCAAGTGATTAAGTCACCTTGATTCACACATCCGACATAGCATGCTTGATTACACAATTGCCGACACACTAAATAAGACTCTGTAACCACAAGCAACACTAAATAAAATGTTGCATAAACTAAAACATCCACATGTTTACTTACTAATTATAGATCCAATGAAAAATAACAATGAAACTGATGTCTAACAGGAAATAAAAAAACAAAAACAAGTCTTAATACAGGCTGAATTAATAAAATAACATATATCGTATAGTCAATATATCCACCACTGTAATAAAACAACATATATCGTATAGTCAATATATCCACCACCACAAACTTACACTCAGCACTGCCCTCAGTGTTGACCATACAAAACCTGCAATGGAGAAGTCACGCGCTCATTCCTCTAGCCTGGGCAGTAAAGGATCCTCCCCAAAAACAATAAGGACCTCATCCTCAATGCCATCCTCGTCCGTGTCGGAAGCCATTCTTGTTTCCTCAGGGTCGGTTGGGATATCATCCTCAACGGGTTCCACAAATAGAGGCCCGATGCCCAAGACAACATTAGCAAGGGCATTGAGGGGGTAGCGAGTTCTACTTCATCCAGCTCCTGCTGTGTAGAGGGGCGATCGCCTATCTTGTGCCTCAGCATCTCTAGCCCGTACATGCGTGCCATGATTAACTCATCCCGGTGGTTGTGCTCAGATGGGGTAAGGATTGGCCTAATAGCCTCCTCGGGACCCTTAATGTTAGTAACATTATAGGGCGGGGCCTTAATTTGGGGGCAGTAATCCAACTCCTCTGTAGGGACAACTGCACGATGATATAATTCAGTTATAAGTCCCCTAAAGGCATACCTGCGGCCTCGGTGCACCCGTGCTTTCCTCATTGCGGACTTTGAAATTGCCCTAAAATTCAACTCTATGCTAGTCATGAGTGCATATACCAGGCAGGTTCTATCCCACGTAACAATAGTGAAATGCTTCCCTCGAAAGAATAAGTGCATCACGATTTTTACCTAAACTCGAGCTTCCCTGTTCATATGTGCAAATGGGAAGCACTGATGATAGCCGCTGCCAGCATAGAGAATCCATTTAGCCGTGGAGTTCACTCCTGCGAGAGTGTGCCGATTGAGTTGGTATGGAGGCTGCATCTGCAGGTCTTTAAAGGCACTAGAGGGAACATCAAGGGTGCCAAGTATGCCATTAATGGCAAGTAGGGTGATGGTGACCTCCTCCCCCCTAAGCATTACTACCTGCGTGCGGGGTTCCTTCTTCATATTCGCAAAGAATTCCCGAACCACACTTAGGTTGCAGGGCAATGGATCATTGAAGAGAAATCTCAGGTGGTAGTCCATGCACCACAGGTATATTTGGGGGAACTCTTGAAACAAGGAATCAATATCAAGCAACACATCGGTGAAGTATTTGGTCTCGTTGTGCGCCCGATACCACCGCTGCCCCTCCCTGTCAACCGCTCATACCCCATAGCTAGGTCTTTGATTGTGTTCTAGGGCTTTGGGTACAATAGGGACGTCCTTAGGCCACCTTCTGTTGCTCGAGGTGCGTACCCTACTAGATTGGTCGGTTCGGCATGCATGGGAAGCCATTTAAACTTTTCGAAAGACATAAACTCATCAACTTAATTGCAGTAAAGAAGACCCCCTGTATACTCATGTTTCGTGACCCCACAGTTAGACCAACACCACAGGGTGAAGAAGGTACTCCGACTTCCCCAACTTCTTTTAGGCTATTCCCAAAAAATATGACAGCATAACCCCTCACTTCTGTCAAGCGTACAACCCCACACTTCAATTTGGACAATGTTCCCAATCACAACTAAGCACATAATTCATCATAGCAAGATATGTAAAGCATAATACAATCCATATGGCAAGGATGTAGGTAGCATGGGTGAACAAACTACCCCACATGTGGAAAATTTGCACAACCCAACATGTTTTATTCCCATTATGAGAGCTAGGAAGTACCATAATACAAACTCCCCAAAGGTTTTGGCAAAATTTCCCAAAATCTTCGGTCTAGGGTTTATACCCAACAAGATCATGCACAAAAATGGCTTTGCACCAAGAAATTAGACCTAAAATCTTAACACCTAGTAATACCCTATTCAAAACATTCACTAATCACAACACTATGCAAACTTCAAAACTAATCACAGACTATATTTCATCCTAAGGAGCATAAACTATGCAAACTTCAAACCAAGACAAGAAAAATTGAGTAGAGAACACTTACTTGACTTGAAGAATTACATGATCTGATGATGAAATGTGGAAGGCTTCACGCGTAATTATTTGAATTTTGAGGAGTTTGGGAAGAAAAAGAAAGGAAAGGGATAGGGGAAAACGGATCGGGCAAGAGGAATTACGTAAAAGCCCTAAAAGGAGGAGTTGGGGATTATATATGGGTGGGGTCATGTGAAAATTAAGGAATAAAAAGCGAACATCCGCAATGCAAGCACGACATGGAGAGGGTGTAGAGAATGCCTTACATATACTTACCTGGGTCCCGTAGGTGAAAGCCAGTATGCGATACATTTACGACGCAAAAACATCACGGACAGCCATTGTTTCGGGGCTGAAGTTTTTTTGAGTTTTTAGCTACGGGCCCTAAAAATTTTCCAAACACCAAAACATATTAGTTTAGCCAAAGAAACTATAAAAATAACCACATGATTTACCAAAATTGACGATACACTTTTGCACACCAAATAGCCCAAACTGAAGGTTTGTTTGCAATGCATCCGCGACGTGAACATATCGTGAATGGCCACTATTTTGGGGCACAAAATTTTTTTAATTTGGAGTTACGGGCTCTGGAAAATTCCCCGAACACTTCAATATGCTGCAAAATCCCAAAACCAGTTAATCCAAGTAAAGAAACTTCAATAATGACCACGAAATTACTGGAAATTGGCGATGACCATTTTCGCACCACAATGTGCATTATCCACGACAGTACCACGATGCGGCACGTGTACGGACTGCCATTTGTAGCCAATCCTGAGCAAATCCCTTTTCCTTCTTTTTTTTGTTTTATTTATTTGTTACCTTACTGCGGGTTACCTATCGCACCAAGACTGATTTACCGTTGTGACACGACTCAACAATAATAATTCTTCATTGGCCAAGTTAATGACCTCTTCTTCCTTATTCGTGTCGGCACCGTAGTAGTGCTTAACACGTTGACCATTCACTAAAAATGTTTGGTTTGTGGCCACATCTTTCAGCTCTACAGCTCCGTATGGTGTGACATCTACCACCATGTACGGTCTACTCCATTTTGGCCGAAGCTTGACTGGGAACAATTTTAAATGAGAGTTATAGAGAAGTACCTATTGACCTGGTTCGAAAACTTGCGATAGGATATGCCGGACATGCCATCTTTTTGTTTTCTCTTTGTACAATTTGGCATTCACATAAGTGTGGAGCCGGAACTCATCCAACTCCACTAATTGTTCCAACCTCTTTTTTTCAGCGAGCTCGGGATTGAGATTTAGCCAATTTATGGCCCAATATGCTTAGTGCTCAAGCTCCACTGGGAGGACGGATCTCTTCGACTATGTATTGATTATAAACAGCTGAATAAGGTGACTCTTTAGAATAAGTATCCATTGCCCAGGATTTACGACTTGTTTGACCAGCTTCAAGGGGCTACTCATTTCTCAAAGATTGATCTTCATTCTTGTTATCATCAGTTGAAGGTTAGGGAGTGTGACATTCCCAAGACAGCCTTTCGGACAAGGTATGGACACTTTGAGTTTGTGGTGATGTTGCTCGGCTTAACCAATGCTCTGACCGTGTTCATGGATCTGATGAATCGGGTGTTTAGGCCATTCCTCAACAGTTTTGTGGTGGTCTTTATTGAAGACATTCTCATTTACTCCTGAAGTAAGTAGGAGCGCATGGATCATTTGAGGATGGTTTTACAAACCTTAAGAGAGAAGAAGTTGTATGCCAAGTTTAGCAAGTGTGAATTTTTGTTGGGTGAATTGGCTTTCCTTGGTCATGTGGTGTCCAATGATGGTATCAAGGTAGATCCAAAGAAGATCGAGGCTATGAAGAATTGGCCCAGACCATTGACTCCTTCAGATATTCGAAGCTTTCTGGGGTTGGCTGAATATTATAGAAGGGTCGTTGAAGGGTTCTCATCTATTGCATCTCCATTAAGTAAATTGACCCAAAAGAAGGCTAAATTTGTGTGGTCAGGTGAATGCGAACAGAGTTTTCGAACCTTGAAGGATCGGCTTACGTCGGCTGCCGTCTTGACTTTACCAAATGGCTTGGAGGGATTCGTGGTGTATTATGATGCCTCATGGATTAGGTTAGATTGTGTGCTCATGCAACATGGTAAGATAATAGCGTATGCATCAAGGCAGTTGAAGGTGCATGAACGTAATTACACAACATATTATCTTGAGTTGGCGGCGGTAGTCTTTGCCTTGAAGATATGGAGACACTATTTGTATGAGGTTCATATTAATTTGTTCACCGATCACAAGAGTTTGCAATATGTATTCACTCAAAGGGATCTCAACTTGAGTCAAAGGAAATGGTTAAAACTCCTAAGGGATTACGACATGAGTATTCAATATCATCCCAGCAAGGCCAATGTTGTAGCCGATACTCTAAGTAGGCTATCTATGGGATGTGTGATGCATGTTGAAGAGGAAAGGAAGGAGTTAGCAAGAGATGTTTACCGGTTGGCTAGGTTGGCTTTCAGATTGGTCGACTTGAACAATAGTGGTATCCATGTTCAAAACGGGGCAGAATCTTCCATGGTGGTTGATGTAAAAGCTAAGAAAGATTTAGACCCGTCATTGCTTGAATTAACGAAGTTGGTTTTCGAAAAGGAGATCGAGATGTTCTCCCAAGGGGGAGATGGTGTGCTTGGGTACCAAGACCGAATTTGTATTCCGAATGTAAATAATCTTAGAAAGGTAATCATGAGTGAGGCTCACAACTCTCATAATTGTATTCACCCGGGGTCTACTAAAATGTATCAGGATTTGAAGGAAGTGTATTGGTGGCATGGTATGAAAAAGGACATAGCTAAGTTCGTATCCGAATGTCCAAGTTGTCAACAAGTGAAGGTAGAGCACCAAAGGCTCGGTGTCTTGGCTTAAGATATTGAGATTCCCACATAGAACTGGGAAGATGTGAACATAGACTTTGTGGTTGTTCTGCCTCAGACCCGAAGGAAATTTAAATCCATTTGGGTCATCGTCGAACGAATGACCAAGTCAACTCACTTCCTACCAGTCAAGACTACCTATAGTGCCAAGGAGTAGGTGAGCTTGTACACCCAAGAATTGGAGAGACTGCATAGTGTGCCTAGATCTATCATATCAGATAGTGGCACCCAATTCACTTTCCACTTTTGGAGTTCATTTTAGAAGGGACTTGGAACTAAGATTAAGTTGAGCACTGCTTTTCATCCTCCATCCGATGGGCAAGCTGAGAGGACTATTCAAACCTTGGAGGATATGTTGAGGTCTTGTGTGTTGGAGTTTAAGGATAACTGGGATGACCACCTTCCCCTTATGGAGTTTGCCTATAATAATAGCTTCCATGCTAGCATTGGTATGGCACGATTTGAGGCCTTATATGGGAGGAGGTATAGGTCACCAATGGGGTGGTTTGAGTTGAGAGGGATGGCACTGGTTGGCCCGGATTTAGTGTTGGAGGCTATAGAAAAAGTGAAGGTAATTAGAGAAAGAATGAAGACGACACAAAGTCGCCAAAAGTCCTATTCGGATGTTAGGAGGAGGGATCTTGAGTTTCATGTTGGTGATTAGGTGTATGTGAAGGTTTCTCCTATGAAGTGTTTGATGTGTTTTGGTAAGAAGGGTCCCGGTATGTTGGCCCTTGTGAGGTCATTGAACGGGCCAGGGATGTGGCTTATAGGCTAGAGTTTCCTCCGGACATAAGTTCCATTCACCCGTTCTTCCATGTGTCTATGTTGAGGAAGTTAGTTGGTGATCCTAGAACCATTGTGCCTTTGGAAGAAATTGAGGTTGAGGAGAACCTATCTTATGAGGAAGTCCCGATAGAGATTTTGGATAGGAAAGTGAAGCGGCTTCATAACAAGGATGTGGCTTCGGTAAAGGTGTTTTGTAGAAATCATCACGTGAAATGTGCTACATGGGAGGCAGAATTGGACATGATGAAGCAATATCCCCATCTTTTCCAATCTACTCAAGCCTAAAGTACTAGGTTGACCCTCTTCTAAATAGTTCTAATTTTTCCACTCTTGAGTCTCATGAGATGACATGCATACATGTGCACGAAAATGATTTTATGATGTTTGAATGACTTGAATACATTTTTGGTATGGCTTTTAAAGATTTTATGATTTTCAAGTGATGGACTATGCACTACACTTTATGTCCAGATGTTTCATGTCTTATGTCAAGCTCTCCAGCCTTGTTGTTGCACATTCGGGGATGAATGTTCCCAAGGGGAGATGATGTAAGGACCTGAGTTTTTGGATGACTTTATCGGATTTCATAGTGTTTCCCGGGAGAAGATTTGACCATGTGTCGCCCCATAGGAGGCCTACACGGCTAGTGTGAAGCCACATGGACCGTGTGGCCTTCAATGGAGAGATACTTGGCCTAAATTTTGATTACAGGAATTCGCACAGAGTTTCAGACTAAGTGAGGGCACACGGCCACCCACAGGTCCGGGTAGTCTGTCACGAGCTATGTGGCCCACCATATAGCTCACAACGTGAAATTTTTCTAAGTTTGAAATTATCATCTCGTAACTCTTCCGTGCAAGATTTTTCAAAGTGTCATCACATGGCTATTGACACAACCCATGTAGCGTCACACGGGCCGTGTAGCCGTCCGTATGACACCTCTTTGCTTCGGAAAAATTCAAAAAGTTAAGCATCACAAAATTAAGTGTCACCTCACGGGCACTGTTCACGGGCCGTGACGTGACTCACGGACCGTGTAGGTGCTAGTGAAGCCGTGAAGGTCCGTTTTCCATCTGTTTTATTAATGGCTTTTACGTAATTATGACTTATTTTCATTGTGTTTTATGACCCTTTTGCCTAACCTTGACCCCTAAATCAGCTAATACCCTTCTATTATAATTCATTCTCATTGGAAATACTCCCACACTAAAATCAACTCCTAAAATACTCTCTAAGTCCTTCTCTCAAGACTCAAGCTAGGGTTCAATTGGGGGATTCAACTTCAAGCTAAATTCTTCTCAAATTCATCTTCCTAATCAAGGTATGTGGGATTGATTCTTGGCCCCTTTCAACTAAGAAGACCCAAACTCCTTTCAATTGATTTTCATGAAATTAAGCTTACTTTAAATGTGGATTTTGATTATTTGATTTTATTAAATTCAATTGATTATGGGTTGTACTTTACTTATGATTTTAAGTTATTTTAAGTCCTATTATGATAATTTACATTGAGATTATAAGTTATGAAGATGCATGTCCCCGTTAAAGCTTGAATTATGCATGAGTGATTTATATTATGTTTTAAATGTGAACTTAGTTATGGTTTTACTTCAATTTCGTATTAAAATGTTGATTTTAGCTTGAATCTATGTTATCCATGTTATTCTCACATCATACATTGCATTTGCATTCATGAACATTGATCTATATGGAATATATGAAGTGGGTTAAGCCCAATTATGTTTTATGAAATGATTTTGATAAGATCTTGGTTATGACAAGAATGTGATCACATACAAGTCTTATGATTATGGCTCTTTGAGCATTTTGGGTGCTTGCACCATTCCGTATTTCTAATCGAGCTAGTCCTATGCATGAATATTATAACTACAAGCTATGATTTGGCATTTGAGCCTAATTGTGCATTGATCGGATTTGAAATGACTATTGTCTTTTTGAAAGTATGTATATCTATGCTATATGTATTCTCGTGGGATGTTGACTTAGCACCAATGGATTGAGGTGCATTAGGGCTATCCCAAGGGTCCTCTCCCTTTCCTTAAACTATGTGCCTAGCATATATTATGAGAATCCTATTCGAAATGGGATATGTTCCCATAAGGAAGGTTTCTTCATACGAAATGGGATATGTTCCCATAAGGTGAAGTATTATGTTATGATATGAAAAATCCTTCATGAAATGGGATATGTTCCTGTAAGGGGTTTGCTTCATACAAAATAGGATATGTTCCCGTAAGGGGATTGCTTTATACGAAATGGGATATGTTCCCGTAAGGTGAAGTATGGTTTACCTTTGGCAAGTAGACCACCTCTATACCGGTGAGGGGATTTCATCGGGATTCCAAGTACTAGCTCACTTGGTCTTACACATGTCGGTTGAGGTCATATCCCTACTAAGCATGAACATCATTGCATTCATGCATCACCAATTTCATGGTATATTGTATACTTCTTCCTTGGATATATATTTCTTTCTATATTATGTGCCCTTTTCATCTAATATTGAATGCAGGTTGATAAGTCATGTGTATTGCATGCCCACATACTTACTACATTCAAACGTACTAACACTTACTCTATGCCTACATGATTTTACCATGTAGGGGCTGAGCGCTACAACTATCTACCGTGTAATGAGTAGCTCAAACACCAAAGGTTGAACTTGTGGTGAGTCCCATGTTTCAAGGACAAGCCACCTTCCTCTATCTATGTTATCCTATGTCTATTTTTCATTTTTGTGGCTGAGCCCCAGACATATCTTAGCCCCCATTCTGTCTTATGACTAGAGGCATTGTTGGACATCTTGTAGACTCCCTTAGGATATATATATATATATATATATGCTATGTGATGTATTCGGAACTTATGTTGTTGGTTACCTTTGGAAATGACTATTATGGATCGATTACAGACATATGTTAATGTTTGCATGTTTGGTGTGGAAATGTGGAAGGTCCCAAGTCTCGTTTGCCCCATAGTGTAAATCCTACTTACCCATCCCTTAGTATTATGTGTTATTATTTGATTGGGCTTCCGAACCGATGATGTGAATTTAGATACTTCAAGGCTTGTTTGGGGACTCTCGGGTTCCCATTCGCCGTGTAACATCTAGACCCTAGTCTCGGGTCGTGACAAAAAAATAAAACATGTGTTATTAAATTCCAATTAATGTCATTAAGTGTGCATTTTAATTTTTTTTTAAAAATATTTTAAAACACAATATGGCATGAATGTAAATAAAAAACTTAAAACTGTAAATATTTTAGGGTATTGACATAGTTTGCAATTTCAGCTCTTAAATTTTATACTCGTGCAATTTTTCCTTTAGAAAAACAAAACGATATGTAGAGCTTTTAGTTTATTGGAAATCTAGGTATGTATATTTGACTGGCAGTTTTCACTGGTTGTGGCATTTGTTTTTCACTCTTCTTTATAGAAATTTCGGTAAAGACCTTCTGTATTTTCCTCTCCTTCTCCTGGACACATTACATCTCCCAGATGGTATAATCAACCTCAACTTTGCGATACATCTATATATTAAAATTTTCTCCATCCCTCATTATACATATCTTGCTTATTGTAAAATGTAGCTGATTTATATGAACTTATAAATTTCAGCATCTGTATAAGATTTTGTATGCCCTCAAAACTCCTCAAATTTTTTTTCAGGTGATATAGTCCAAAACATAAAACAAGGAATAATCCTCCACATCATTTCCATCTTCATATTTTCTTTGAACTACATTCAGCGGCTGATGAGACCCTTAAAGATTGTTAGAATGGCCCATTTGATCCCTATGCAGGAATAAGTATCTGATATCCTCAATTCTATCCCATCGATAGGGAGAAGATTACTTGTCAAAGGTAATCTAGATCACACCTTATGGACTCACTATTTCGGGGATGGTCACCTTTTTTACGTACTCACCATTTTGGAAGGATTTGCTGCCTGTATAATTTGTATCGGGTTATTATATACGTATAACCATTCCTTACGATGCGGTCATTTCAATAATGGTGAAAGTTCCTATGTTGACACATAGTTCAAGGAAAGGGGAGGGACCTTGGGGATAGCCCTCACACTCCCAGTCCATCCGTGTTAGGTCATTAACATCCCACTTGAATATTCATGCATGTACGTGCTTTTTAGAATTTCAATGTTTAGTTCAAACCATTCAATGCACTTTTGGGCTCAAATGCCAAATCTTAGTTCATGCTTGTAGATGCTCATGCAAGGAATAGCTCATTAATATATATGTGATGGTGCAAGCACTTATTTTGCTCCATGAGCCTCAATTATAGACAAACCGGTGATCAACTTTTTGTCATAACCAATGCCTTACCAAAATTATATTGTAATCATTTCATAAAACATAATTGGGCTTAACCCACTTTATAATTTTCATATATCAATGCTAATAATGCATGATGTGAGGATAGCATGGGTAACATAGATTAAAGTTTAATCAACATCATAATATGAAATTGAATAAATCTGTAATTAAATCAACACCTAAATCATAGTAATAGTCACACAAGCACAAACCAATTTTAAAGGGGTCATGCATGTTCATAATTACATAACTCAATGTAAATCATCATAATAGTAATCAAAGTGAGTTGAAATATTAGATAAAATACAACCCATAAACTAATTAGATTTAATGAAACTTCATATTTAAAGTGACTAAAACTCATGAAATAGATTGAAAGAAATTTTGGGTCTTTTTGGTTGAAAGGGACTAAGAATCAATCCCGCATACCTTGATTTGAGGAGCATGAATTTGGCTTGAATTAAATCCAATTGAGACCTTAGCTTTTTCATGACTCGGGAGGGTACCCTAGGTGTGGCCGGCACCTAGAGACTATTGCTAGTCTCCAAGCGAACCACTCGTTCTCAGGATAGTCACTCAACATCAGTATAGCAGAATAGTGGAAGTAGTGCAGTCTGCTACCTTAATAGAAAGGGCCAATGACGAACATCAGTCTCAACATCAGAATAAGCAAGTGTAAGTGCTACTTAATTCATAAGGGAAAAACACCAACGTCAAACCTCGACTCATGTCTATGAAGCCTCTAACTTGTCTCAACTATCTAAGATAGTACCATGATAGGCCATGGCTACCCACCTCAATAAATAACTAAAACAACAATAAAAGGGTCTCCTCCGGATAGCAAGGAGGCTCACCAATGACTGAACTCGAAATCTCTGACCTCAACGATGTGTCTGTTGAAGTCCTCTAACTCCTGTATATGCATCATGAACCGATGCAGTGCCAGTGACGTCCGTACATGGAATACACTGGTAAGTAAAATAGCTGAATATGACAGTACAAGTACAACAGTATAGGGATAACATCAACTCAACATCATACTCCCACATAACATCAAATGTCTATCTAAGGCAAAATTAGAGTAGGCAATTGACTCATCGATATCTCATCTCCACATCATCAATACCTTAGATCAACTCAAGAAACTTGACTAAACTTAACTCAAGGAACTCGACTCAACTCCACTGAAGGAACTCGACTCAAAACATCACATCAACATCAACATCAGAGTACTATTGAAGTAAGACCTTACTGGGAGTTTCTCTAACCAACAACCATCACCTAAGAGCCAGTGATGATACAACGAAGCGATATTATTGCCACATCCATCTAGTACCCTGCCCAGGGTAAAGGACATCAACCTCAGTAGAGCCACACAAGAAACCTCATTCCTCTATTGGGACAAGAAAGGAGCCATCTGCGTTACGGTTCAATCCTCTCTTCCTATACGGGCCACTAGTTAATAGGTTCGAGTGAGACTCACTCTCACCCATTTCGGTGCTCAATACTCCTCCCAGAACTTAACATGCTCATGAAACATCAACTTCATTAGTCCTATAGGGACATAATAAATCATCATCAACCCATAGGGACATAGTACCTCAATATCAACATCAGTTCTGTAGGGACATAATACCTCAACATCAACATCACCTCGCCTCATCAACATCAATGTTAACATCATGGACTCAAAATACTCTTTTAAAAATTAAATTTCAGGTTTTAAGACATCATGAAACATCATTCTCATCAACATCATCATCAAGACTCTCATCAAATATGAAACACAATCACAACATCACAAACATCATCCTCATTAAGGCTCTAGACTCATCCCCTAGTTCATTCTTACAATTTTTAATAAAATAATCATAGGGTTTTGTGGAAAACACTCATGAAAGTGAATTATGCAATAGATCAAGTTTATGATGATCATAAATTCATGGAAAATATATGAATTAAGTAAAACTCAGTATAATACTCAACAATCTTCACATCAAATTCATTATATTCCATAAATGATTCAATTTATACAAAAGGGCACACGGGAGGACAATTTCATGCTTTAAGTTAGCCTTACATACCCGGGATGATTGCTAACAACAATTCCTCGAACAACCTCCTCTTGAATGCCTCAATCTCAACTCCCCTCAAGCCCTGGCTTAGTGATTTTGCTAGGAAGAATGTTTTTGGATAGGTTTTTGGAACCCTTTCTCAGAGAAACGACCTATATTCATCGTATGGGAAGTTTGGAAAGTATTAGGAATGGATTAGAATGCCCCTTGAATGTTTAAAGAAAATTTCTCGGCTTGAACTAACAAAGTCTGCGACGCGGACCTATCGCTGACAGTGTATTTCGGAAAAACTCAACTACGTCAAAAAATCACAGAAAAACATAAGTGTGGCTCTGTGATAGGTCCATGACGTGGCTCTATTGCGAACTCACACTGTTTTCGTTTTGGAACAAAAAATTATCTTTTGACTCAATCGCTCTAAAAATCGATCGAGACCTTTTTCCCACTCAATTTTCTGTGCTGATCATGTATCTATTCTAGGATTTTCAATCCGAGCATCGGAAGACGCATTTTGCACACACCTCTCCTCTAGGAGTATTTTGGTAATTTCACCGGGCGTTACATCATCTCGCCCTTGGGATCATTCGTCCTCGAATGATGAGTAGGAATAGTTTTATGGCACGAATAGACTCAACACTCACCTCGATACTCACTCAACAACTCAACTCCTCGACTCTTCATCGACTTTAATAACATCTAATCAGATATCAGGAATATATACATCAACTCATGATAGGAACATCAATTTACATTAAAAGCAAGAATATTACCTGTGACATTTCATCAACCTCAGGCATGAATAGGTGCGGGTATTTTGTTCTCATACCTCAGGCATGAATAGGTGCGGGTATTTTGTTCTCATCTCTTTCTCAGCTTCCCATATGGCTTTCTCAACAAATTGGTTCCTCCACAGAACCTTTGACGGAGGCTATCTCTTTGTTTCTCATTCTGCGAACCTGCCGATCTAGGATTTGGACTGGAATTTCCCTATAGGACAAACTATCTCTGGCTCCTGTGCTCTGAACAGGGATTACCAAGGAAGGATTTCCCAAACACTTCTTCAACATCTAAATGTGGAACATTGGATGGATCCTGTCTAACTCAGAAGGTAACTCTAGCTCATAAGCAAACTTCCCAATTCTTCGCAAAATCTGATAAGAGCTAATATAACCAGGACTTAATTTCCGTTCTTCCTAAACCTCATAACACCCTTCATGGGTGATACCTCGAGGTATAGCCAATCGCTCACCTTGAACTCTAGGTCTCTTCTCCTCATATCTGTATAAGATATCTGACGGCTTTCGGCAGTCTTCAATCTTTCTCTAATAATCTTCATCTTTTCCATGGACTGGTAGACAAGGTCAAGCCCAATCAACTCAGCTTCTCCAACTTCAAACCACCCAATGGGTGATCTACACCTCCTCCCATACAAGACCTCATAAGGGGCCATTTGAATGGTTGCATGATAACTATTGTTATAAGCAAATTCAATCAATGGTAAATGGTCATCCCAATTTCCTTTGAAGTAAAGGATGCATGCTCTAAACATATCTTCTATTGTCTGAATAGTGCACTGCCTGACCATCCATCTGTGGATCAAAGGTCGTGCTCAAGTTCACTTTGGTACCCAATCCTTTCCGGAAAGACTTCCAGAAGTAAGAGGTAAATTGGGTTCCTCTGTCCAAGATGATGGACAAGGGAACTCCATGCAACCTCACAATCTCTTGGATATACATCTTGGCATATTCCTGTGTAGTGTTAGTCGTCTTGACTGTCAGGAAGTGCGCTGACTTAGTCATCCTGTCTAAAATCACCCATATGGAATCATGCTGCCTCCGGGATCTCGGTAGGCCAATGATGAAATCCATATTAACCATCTCCCACTTCCATTCTGGAATCTCAAAGTTTTGAGCTAAAACACTTGGCCTTTGATTCTCAACCTTCACTTGCTGACAATTTGGGCACTTTGAAAAAAACTCAGCAATGTCCCTCTTCATTCCACTCCACCAATAGACTTCTCTCAAGTCGTGATACATCTTTGTGGAGCCTGGATGAATGGAGTATCTAGTGTTGTGGGCCTCATCCATAATCCTCTCTTGAACACCATCAACATGATGGACATATAGCCTACTCTGGTATCTCAATACCCCATCTCCCCCTTTGGAGAAAACCATCACTTTTTATTTGTGGACATCCTCCTTCAATTGGAGCATAATAGGATCTCGATCCTGCTTCTCTTTTACATCAGTTACTAGGGACGATGAAGACCCACTATGAACACTAATTCCTCCCTCGTCATTCCCAGTCGAGCCAACCTATGCACTTCCTTCACTAGATCTTTCTTCTCTTCCTCAACATGGGCTGTACTGCCCGTCGACAACTTGCTAAGAGCATCAGCAACAACGTTAGCTTTACCTGGGTGGTACATGATGCTCATGTCATAATCTTTGAGCAATTCCAACCATCTCCTCTGTCGCAGGTTAAGCTATCTCTGACTGAAGACATATTGTAAGCTTTGGTGATAAGTGGACACATCCACAGGCACTCCATACAAGTAGTGGCGCCAGACATTAAGTGCGAACACTACTGCCGCCAACTCAAGATCATGGGTCGGATAGTTCTTTTCATGAACTTTAAGCTGCCTGGAAGCATAGCCTATCACCTTTCCTCTCTGCATCAATACACATACCAACCCAACTCTTGATGCATCACAATACATTCAAAAATCTTCCATCCCATCGGGCAAAGTCAAGACAGGTGCGGTGGTCAATCTAGTGTTCAAATCTTGGAAACTCTTCTCATATTCCTCAAACCAGACCTTTTTCTAGGTCAGTTTAGTCAATGGTGCGGATAGGGAAGAAAATCCCTCAACAAATCTGCGGTAGTACCCTGCCAACCCCAAGAAACTCCTTATGTCAGTTGGAGAGGTCGGTCTTGGCCATTTTGTAACCGCTTCAATCTTCTGGCCATCTACTCGAATTCCATCACCCGAAACAACATGGCCTAGGAAAGCCACTGACTTAAGCAAAAACTCACACTTGGAGAACTTCGCATGCAATTCATGGTCCTTAAGAGTCTGAAGGACAACTCTATGGTGTTTAGCATGCTCCACCTCATTTCTCAATTAAACCAAGATATCATCAATGAATACTATTACAAACATGTTAAGGTAGCGCCTGAACACCTTATTCATCAAACCCATGAAAGCTGCCAGTACGTTCGTCAACCTAAACGACATAACCAAGAACTCCAAGTGGCCATATCTTGTCCTGAAGGCTGTCTTTGAAAAGCATGAGGCACCCTGAAGTTGGTCAAACAGGTCATCTATCCTTGGAAGAGGATATTTATTCTAGATCGTGACCTTGTTCAATTGCCTATAGTCTATGCACATTTTGAGAGACCCATCCTTCTTTCGTACAAACAGAACGGGAGCACTCCAAGGAGAAACACTTGGCCTAATAAAGCCCTTCTTTAACAAATGTTTCAACTGTTCCTTCAACTCTTTCAACTCAGAAGGGGGGGGGGCCATCCTATATGGTAGAATTGAAATAGGTTGCGTGTCATGAAGTACGTCAATACCGAAGTCGATCTCCCTATTATGAGGGATTCCAAGTAAATCCTCAGGGAACACCTCAGCGAACTCATTTACAATCGGGACTGACTCAGGAGTAGGGGACTCAATATCATCATACTTAACTCATACATGGTGATAAATACAACCCTTAGAGATTAACTTTCTCGCCCTCAGGTAGGAAATAAATCTACCAAACTTCCCTTCCACTCTAGGGCCAGTTCATTTGAAAATCGAAATTTAACAACTCAAGTCTTACAATCTACAGATGCATGGCAAGCATGGAGCCAATCCATACCAAGAATTACATCAAAATCAACCATCTCCAACTCTACCAAATTGGGCAAAGTATCCCTATGATAGATGGATACTACACGGTCTCCATAGACCTTCTTAGCCAGGATAGACTCACCAGTAGGAGTAGAAATAGTTTAAGGCTTAGGCAAACAGTCTGGAAGAATCTCAAACTTATTGGCCACGTAGGGCGTCACAAAGGATACAGTGGCACCCGGGTCAAGCAACGCATAACAATTATAAGAAAAGATACAGAGCATACCCGTAACAACATTTGGTGCAACCTCTTGGTCATGTCGATTACCCATTGTATACAGACGATTTATCCCGCATTTGCAGTAGTAGCCTTCTGATGACTGCTCGCAAAGGGTACTGTAGAAGACTGAACTCTATTACCTCTATCACCCCATCTCCTCGAAGGGCACTCACCTTGAAAATGGCCAGGTTGTCCGAATGAAAAGCAAGTATTTGTGCCCTCACGGCACGCACCAAGATGCAGCCTGCCACATCTGCCACAAGGTGGCTTTCCTCTCGGACCTTGGGCAACGCTAGCTTGGGACTGAGGTCCCTGAGCTCTGAAATTTTATTGACCATAGGATTTCTGATCATACCTGTTTTAATGAACAGGCGCACTTGCCACAGGGGGTACATAGCTAGAAGACTTTTTCTGCAAGAAAGTTCTATCACCGTTATTCTGCTTCTGTTGGCTAGGCTCATGCCATGCCGATTTGGCCTTCTTACTCTGCTGCTCTTCCATGTCCTTCTTCTTGTCCTCCTCAGTCTGTTGGGCATTGACCATAAGTCTAGAGATATCCATACCTGGAACCAGCAAAGCTGCCTTACACTCCCTTTTTACATGCCTGCCCAATCATGACACGAACTTCCTCATCCTCGCCCTCATGTTAAGGACCATCTCTGGAGCATATCGGGACAACTGGATGAACTTCAGGCTGTACTCTTTGACAGTCAACCCCTCTTGCTTTAGGTTCACGAACTCCTCAACCTTTGCCTCCCTCAACTCTTGGGGAAAGAAGTGATCGAGGAAAGGACTCTCAAAATCCTCCCACTCAACAGACTCAACATTCTCACCTTTACCATTTTCCCACTGGTTATACCAGATGTTGGCAACATCTTTAAGCTGATATGAGACTAGCTTAGCTTCCTCAACCACATTTTCATGCATAGCCCTCAAGATCTTGCGCATCTCATCAATAAAGTTTTGCGGGTCTTCCTCAACCTTATACCCCATATAGATTGGCGGGTTTATCCTCAGGAAATCTCTGAGCCTGGTTGCAATTGTAGGCTTTTGGGAGCTGGAGCTAGGGGCATGGGGATCGCGGTTATTACTTTGAGAGGCCACTAACTGAGTGAGCATAGCGATGGCTCCCTCGAAGTCTGCTTCCGAAGTGGAGGTTGACTGAGTAGGAGGTGCTGGTGGAGCTTCAGTAGCTCTGGCAGGTCAACCCCGTTTCCTTGTCTCACTCTGCGTAGGGGCCTCTGGTAAGGGATTCTCAGTGTTAGTGACTCAGGCATCTCTTTGGTAAGCAGTGCATTTTTGTGGCATGATCTTCAAACGCGTACCGCACGAATTAGAAGAGAGTTTTATAGAGTAAAACTCTATTGCACGAACTCAGAACATCAAAGAAGTGTAACCATTCCTAATATCATATAGCCTCCTGTTAATGAAGTGTGGTACACAATACACACATAAACAAGACTTTACTAGACACGGTTTCATAGACTCCCTAGGACTCTTGAACTCTGCGCTCTAATACCAAGTTTTTCACTCCCTGGGAGGATGCCCTAGGTGTGGCCGGCACCCAGAGACTATTGCTAGTCCCCAAGCGAACCACTCATTCTCATGACAGTCACTCAACATCAGTATAGCGGAATAGTGGAAGTAGTGCAGTGTGCTACCTCAATATAAAGGGCCAATGGCCAACATAAGTCTCAACATCAGAATAAGCAAGTGTAAGTGCTACTCAACATAAGGGAAAAACATCAACGTCAAACCTCGACTCATGTGTATGAAGCCTCTAACTTGACTTAACTGTCTAAGATGGTACCATGATAGGCCATGGCTACCCAACTTAATATATTACGAAAACAATAATAAAAAGGGTCTCCTCCGGATAGCAAGGAGGCTCACCAATCACTGAACTCGAAATCTCTAACCTCAACGATGCGTCTGCTGAAGTCCTCTAACTCTTGTATCTGCATCATGAAACGATGCAGCGCCGAGTGGCATTAGTACGTGGAATGTACTGGTATGTAAAATAGCTGAGTATCACTGTACAAGTACAACAGTATAGGGATAACATCAACTCAACATCATACTCCCTCATAACATCAAATGTCTATTTACGGCAAAATTAGAGTAGGCAATTGACTCATCAATATCTCATCCCCACATCATATACCTCAGACTCAACTCAAGAAACTCGACTCAACTCAACTCAAGGAACTCAACTCAAAACATCACATCAGTATCAACATCAGAGTACTATCGAAGTAAGACCTCACTGGGAGTTTCTCTAACCGACAACCATCATCTATGAGCCAATGATGATACAACGAAGCGATGCCATTGCCACATCCATCCAGTACCCTGCCCAGGGTAAAGGACATCAACCTCAGTGGATCCACAAGAAAAGGCTCAGTTCTCTATTGGGACAAGAAAGGCGCCATTCACATTGCGGTTCAATCCTCTTTTCCTACATGGGTCATGTAGTTAATGGGTTCGAGTGGGGCTCACTCTCACCCATTTCGGTGCTCAATACTCCTCCTAGAACTCGACATGCTCATAAAACATCAACCTCATCAGTCCTATAGGGACATAATATATCATCATCGGTCCCATAGGGACATAGTACCTCAGCATCAATATCAGTCCCGTAGGGACATAATACCTCAACATCAAAATCACCTCGCCTCATCAACATCAACATCAACATCATTGACTCAAAATACTCTTTTAGAAATTAAATTTTAGATTTTAAGATATCATGAAACATCATTCTCATCAACATCATCATCAAAACTCTTACCAAATGTGAAACACAATCACAACATCACAAACATCATCCTCATTAAGGCTCTAGACTCATTCCCTAGTTCATTCTTACACTTTTTAATAAAATAATCATAGGGTTTTGTGGGGTTTCGTGAAAAACACTCACGAAAATGAATTATGCAATAAATCAAGTTTATGATGATCATCAATTCACGTAAAATATATGAATTAAGTAAAACTCAGTATAATACTCAATAATAATCACATCAAATTCATTATATTCCATAAATGATTCAATTTATAAAAAAGGGCACATGGGAGGACAATCTCATGCTTTACGTTAACCTTACATACCTGGTATGATTGCTAACAACAATTCCTCGAACAACCTCCTCTTGAATTCCTCAATCTCAACTCCCCTTAAGCCCTGGCTTAGTGATTTTGCTAGGAAGAATGTTTTTGGAACCCTTTCTCAAAGAAACTACCTATATTTGTTGTATGGGACGTTTGAATAGTATTAGGAATGGACTAGAATGCCCCTCGAATGTTTAAAGAAAATTTCCCGGCTTGAACTAACACAATCCGCGACGCGGACCTGTCGCAGACAACGTATTTCGGAAAAACTCAACTCCATTGAAAAATCACAGAAAAACATAAGTGTGGCTCTGCAATAGGTCAGTGACGCGGCTCCATCACGAACTCACACTTTTATTCATTTTGGAACAAAAAATTATCTTTTGACTCGGTCGCTCTAAAAATTGTCCGAGACCTTTCTCCCACTCAATTTTCCGTTCTGATCACGTATTCCTTCTCGGATTTTCAATCCGGGCATCAGAAGATGCTTTTTGCGCACACCTCTCCTCAAGGGGTATTTTGATAATTTTACCAGGCGTTACAAGCTTGATCCTTGAGAGAAGAGAATTGGGAGGAATAGGGAAGTGATCCTGAGAGGGGTGGAGTGATTTAGGTGAATAATTGATAAGGGGAGGGGTTTTCAGCTGAATTAAGGGTGTAGAATAGGTAAAAGGTTATAATTCATGTCTAAAATAAACCAAAATTACATGAATTCCATTAATGAAACAGACCTAATTTAGTCCTGTCAGACTCACATGGCTCATTACACGGTTCGTGAGGCATCACACAGACCGTGGACACTGACCGTGATCCCTTACTTATATTCTCATGAAGGAAAAGTTCTCAACGGTAAGTGATACCACACGGACAGCTACACGGTCCGTGTGAAACCACACGGGCCGTGACATCGACCATGTAATGATATTTGAAATAATTTTCGCACGATAAAGTTATGAGATGGTAATTTTATACATAGAAAAAATGTCCCCATAGTAAGCCACGGGGAAGGACACGCGGACCGTGTGAACACCTGTGTGCCTTCACTTGGCCAATTTTCTCTTTGCCCCAAAGTGTGTCCCAACTGTGAATTGACCGAAGTGTCACTTCCACGAGAGGCTACACGGTCCATGTGGCTTCACACGGGCCATGCAGGCTCCTCCGTGGAGTGATTCCTGGCAGTTCATTGGGGGAAAATTAGGACATTTGGGAAATGCCACTAGGAAAATATGGGTCCTTACATAGATGTTGTAGCTAATAATCTTAATCAAAATATTTGAAATAATTTAATTCCTAAACTGGAAAAATGGAGAGAAAATTGGAGCATTAGAAAGAAAATAAAAGGTGTTCAAAGTTCTTCATTGTTTTTTTGTTCACATTTTTACAAAGTAAAAAGTTCCATTGTCATTTTTAATCTTTTTTATTTCAGTTATTAGATTAAAATTTTCATCTTTTAAATCTCTTAAATACTTAATTATGTAATTTCTTATTGATGTATTATGTTATTAATAAGCATAAATATTGTACTAATATTATATTAAGTGCATCTTATTTTAACATTTATATCAAATTAACGAATATGTTTTAAGGAGGTAAGTTATGTGTACAACAATATACATGTGACATACTAATACATTCTGTAGTACAATTTATTTTATGTTATCTGTCTTACTAAAGAACTACGACAACCATAATAAAGAATCATTAATTGTATGTAAATACATCCAGCACAACTTGATTTTGAAACAAAACATAAGATGAATTTTTAAAACAAAGTTACATGACTGTTGTAGTTATTAGATATAATTTGAGGGTTTCTCCTTCTCCGACTATATAAATAGTCCGATAGAACAATGCATAATGTTAAATAGTTAATGTATTTTCATCCGCTAAAAAATAAGAACAATAGTGAAATTAAATATACAAAGAATTTACCTTTTCATAAGTTGTAAGGATAAATACAGTCTTAGCAACCCATTGAAAAAACTTACAAAAGGATAGAGGTATGAGAAGTTATTTACGTAGAGAAATTTTCTTTTTATCGTTTGTAGAAACAATGCATAATATTTAATTTATGGAAGAATACGGTAGTTGAGTTTTTGGAAAAGAAGTTAGTCAAGTGGATGAGTAATTTTAGGTGTGGTTTTGGGTAGTTGATTTTTTTTCGGTCTGTATCTTTTTTATTGGTTTTATTTTAATTGACCTTTCATTGACATTTTTTAATTTTTGTGGTGATACCATGTGTCAAATTGGCTATAAATAAAAAATTAAATAATTTAAAGTTTTTACGTAAAAATTTAACTTTTTATGCTACCTTGTAGTAATTTTTGTAAAATCTAAATTATTATTTTTTAAATAGAAAAATCAAGAATTTTTATAGTACCGCTGTGTGATTTTTTTTGTGCCTGTTATTATATAGAGATGGATAAAAATTAATTAATTTTTTATTATTCTCTTTTACAAAGTAGTAAACGTGGGATACAATTAATTTTTTTAATTCAGAATTTTCTGTGCATTAATATTTCAAAAAGAATTGTGTCTCAATGTGTGTAGTAATGGTGTACAATTTGATTTCTTAAGAATGCAAAAAAAAAAAAATTAATAAACACCTATACTATTTTCTCCCTAACGATGGTATTACAATTGTTAATATTTTATTTTGTGACTAAGTAATTAAATCTTAAAATAACAATTATTAATGACTAACCTAACTAATTGTTTATCCTAAAACATGTGGCTTGTTCTTAAAACACCACTTGGATGAATGTGGTGACTTCATCCTCTCCTTTTAATGATATTAGTATGTGTGCCCGCGCATGGCACGGTTAATATAAATAATATTATTTATGATAATTTATTATTGTCACGCCCCGCGAGTGTACCGTAGGCGTGGCCGGCACCCAGAGACTATTGCTAGTCCCTAAGCGAACTACTCGTTCTCAGGACAATCACTCAACATCAACATAGCGGAAGTAAAGTAGTGATCTATCTCAATAAAAAGCCAATGGCCAACATCAGTCTCAACATCATGCTAAATAAGTAAGAGTACTACCCAGTCATAAAAAAACATCAACGTCAAAACCTCGACTCACGTCTATGAAGCCTGTAGCCCGACTCAACTCTCTAAGATGGTACCATGACAGGTCATGGTTACCTAAATCAATAAATAACGAAAGTAACAAAACAGAAGGGTCTCCTCTGGATAGCAAGGAGACTCACCAATGTCGGAACTCAAAACCTCTGACCTCAATGGTGCGTCTGCTGAAGTCCTCTTACTCTTGTTTCTGCATCATAAAACGATGCAGCGCCGAGTGGCTCAGTATGTGGAATGTACTGGCATATAAAATAGCTGAATATAATAATATAAGTACATAACATAGGAAGACCTCAACTCAACATCATACTCCGTCCGAATGTCAAGCGTCTATCTAAGGCAAAAGATTAGAATAGACGAATGACTCATTAACCTCTCATCCTGACATCATCAACATATCAGACTCATCTCATGGGAACTCGACCCAACTCAACTCAACTCGGGGAACTCAACTCAACTCAACTCAAGGAACATCAACATCAACTCAGCTCAGGGAACATCAACATCAACATCAACTCAACTCAAGGGACTCGACTCAAAACTTCACATCAATATCAACATTAGAGTTCTATCAAAATGGAACCTAACTGGGAGTTTCTCTAACCGACAACCATCACCTATGAGCCAGTGATGATACAACGAAGCGATGTCATTGCCACATTCATCCAATACCTTGCCCAGGGTAAAGGACATCAACCTCAGGGGATCCACAAGAAAAACCTCAGTCCTCAATTGGGACAAGAAAGGAGCCATCCGTATTGCGGTTCAATCCCCTCTTCCTACGCGGGCCACGTAGTTAATGGGTTCAAGTGGGACTCACTTTTATCCATTTCGGTGCTCAATACTCCTCCCAGAACTCGACATGCTCATAAAACCGCAACCTCATCAGTCCCATAGGGACATAACACCTCATCTTTAGTCCCATAGAGACATAACATAATACCTCAACATCAACATTGGTCCCATAGGGACATAATATAATACCTCAACATCAACATCAGTCCCGTAGGGACATGGTACCTCAACATCAACATGACCTCACCTCATCAACATCAACATCAACATCATGGACTCAAGATACTCTTTTAGAAATTAAACTTCCGATTTTAAGACATCATAAGACATCATTCTCATCAACATCATCATCAAGACTCTCATCAAATGTGAAACACAATCACAACATCACAACATCCTCCTCCTTAAGGCTCTAGACTCATCTCTTAGTTCATTTTTACACCTTTTTAATAAAATAGTCATAGGGTTTTAAAAAGAAAACACTCATGAAAATTAATTATCAATGTAAATCCAGTTTATGAAGATCATCAATTTAGGTAAAGTATATGCATAAAGTAAAATTCAATATACATGCTCAAAACTCTTCACATCAACCTCATTATGTTCAATACACAATTTAATTTACTTAAGAGGGCACATGGAAGAATATTTTCATGCTTTAGGTTAGCCTTACATACCTGGGATGATTTCTGATGCAATTTCTTGCACAAACTTCTGTTGATTTCCTAAACCACAACTCCCCTCAAGCCTTGACTTAGTGACTCTTCTAGGAAGAACGTTCTTGAATGGATTTTTGAAACCCTTCTTTTAGAAAAACGACTTTCATTCATCGTATGGTATGTTTAGAAAGTACACTAATGGACTAGAATGCCTCTCGAAATTTTAAAGAACATTTTCCCCGACTGGGAACAATACAGTCCGCAACGCAGACCTCTCGCGGACAGTGTAATTTCGGAAAACTCAACTCTATAAAAAAAATCACAGAAAAACCTAAGTGTGGCTCCGCGACAGGTTTGCATCGCGGTTCCATTGCGAATTCACACTATTTTTCGTTTTGGAACGATAATTTATCTTTCAACCCGGTCGCTCTAAAAATCGATCGAGACCCCTCCTCCCACTCAATTTTCTGTGCCGATCACGACTCCACTCTTGAACTTTTAATCCGAGCATCGGAAGACATATTTTGCGCATACATCTTCCTTAGAGGTATATTGGGTAATTTACCAGGCATTACATTATCTTCCCCTTGGGATCATTCATCCTCGAATGATGAGTAGGAATGATATTTTGGCAAGAATAGACTCAAGACTCACCTCGATACTCCCTCAACAACTCACCTCCTCAATTCTTCATTGACCTCAATAACATCTACTCAGACATCAGGAATATATATATCAACTCAGGGTAGGAACATCAATTTACATAAAAAGTAAGAATATTACCTCCGACACTTTCATCAACCTCGGGCCCGAACAGGTGCGGGTATTTTTACCTCATCTCTTCCTCAGCTTCCCATGTGGCTTCCTCAACAAATTGGTTCCTCCACAGAACTTTGACGGAGGCTATCTCTTTGTTCCTCAGTCTGCGAACCTGTCGATCAAGGATTTGGACTGGGATTTTATCATAGAACAAACTGTCTTTAACTCTTTTGCTCTCAACAAAGATTACTTAGGCGGGATCCCCCAAACACTTCTTAAGCATCGAAATATGGAACACCGGATGGATTCCGTCTAACTCAAAAGGTAACTCTAGCTCATAAGCAACCTTCCCAATTCTTCGCCAAAAATTGATAAGGGCCAATATAACGAGGACTTAATTTCCCCTTTTCCCCAAACATCATGACACCCTTCATGGGTGATACCTTCAAGTATACCCAATCGCTCAACTCAAACTCTAGGTGTCTTCTCCTCACATCTGTGTAAGATTTCTAATGGCTTTGGGAAGTTTTCAATCTTTCTCTAATAATCTTCACCTTCTCCATGGACTGGTGAACAAGGTTAAGCCCAATCAGCTCAGCCTCGCCAACTTCAAACCACCCAATGTGTGATCTACATCTCCTCTCATACAAGGCCTCATAGGGTGCCATTTGAACGCTTGCATGATAACTATTGTTATATGCGAATTCAATCAATGGTAAATTGTCATCCCAATTTCCTTTGAAATCAAGGATGCATGCTCTCAGCGTGTCCTCTACCGTATGAATAGTGCGCTCTACCTGACTATCCGTCTGTGGATGAAAGGTCGTGCTCAAGTTTACTTTGGTACCCAATCCTTTCTGGAAAGACCTCCAGAATTGAGAAGTAAATTGGGCTCCTCTATCCGAGATGATGGACAAGGGAACTCTATGCAACCTTACAATCTCTTGGATATACATCTTAGCATACTCTCTGCAGTGTTGGTCGTCTTGACTACCAGGAAATGCGCTGACTTCATCATATTGTCCACAATCACCCATATGGATTCATGCTGTCTCCGGGATCTTGGTAGGCCAGTGATGAAATCCATATTAACCATCTCCCACTTCCATTCTGGAATCTCAAAGTTTTGAGCCAAACCACTTGGCCTTTGATGCTCAACCTTTACTTGTTGGCAATTTGGGCATCTTGAAACAAACTCAGTGATGTCCCTCTTCATTCCACTCCACCAATAGACTTCTCTCACATTGTGATACATCTTGGTGGAGCCCAAATGAATGGAGTATCTAGTGTTGTGGGCCTAAGCCATGACCCTCTCTCAAACACCATTAACGTTAGGGACACATAACCTACTCTGGTACCTCAATACCCCATATCCCCCTTTGGAAAAGACCATCACTTTTTGTTTCTGAACATCCTCCTTAAGTTGGAGTATGATAGGATCTTGATCCTACTCTTCTCTTACCTCAGTCACTAGGGACGATGAAGACGCACTCTAAACATTAATTCCTCCCTCGTCATTCTCCTCAAGTTGGACTCCCGGTCGAGCCAACTTATACACTTTCTTCACCAACTCTCTCTTTTCTTCCTCAACATTGGTTGTGCTACCCATAGACAACCTGTCAAGAGCATCAACAACAACGTTAGCTTTACCTTGGTGGTACATGTTACTCATGTTATAATCTTTGAGCAATTCCAACCATCTCCTCTGTCGCAGGTTAAGCTCTCTCTGACTGAAGACATACTGTAAGCTCGTATGATCAGTGAACACATCCACATGCACTCCATACAAGTAGTGGCGCCAGATTTTAAGTGCAAACACTACCGCCACCAACTCAAGGTCATGGGTCGGATAGTTCCTCTGATGAACTTTAAGCTGCCTGGATGCATAGGCTATTACCTTTCCTCTCTACATTAATACACATTCTAACCCAAATCTTGATGCATCACAGTATATTACAAAATCTTCCATCCCATCAGGCAAAGTCAAGATAGGTGCGGTGGTCAACCTAGTCTTTAACTCTTGGAAACTCTTCTCACATTCTTCAGACCACTGAAACTTTACCTTTTTCTGAGTGAGTTTAGTCAATGGTACGGATAGGGAAGAAAATCCCTCAACAAATCTGCGATAGTAGCCTGCCAATCCCAAGAAACTCCTTATGTCAGTTGGGAAGGTCAGTCCTGGCTAGCTTGCAACCGCTTCAATCTTCTGGCCATTTACACGAATTCCATCACCCAAAACAACATGGCCTAGGAAAGCCTCTGACTTAGCCAAAACTCACATTTGGAGAACTTCACATACAATTCATGGTTCTTAAGAGTCTGAAGAACAACTCTAAGATGTTTAGCATGCTCCTCCTCATTCCTCGAATATACCAAGATATCATTAATGAATACGATTACAAACATGTCAAGTTAGGGCCTGAACACCCTATTCATCAAATCCATGAAAGTTGTCGGTGTGTTCATCAACCCAAAGGACATAACCAAGAACTCAAAGTGGCCATATCTTGTCCTGAAGGCTGTCTTTGGAACATCACATTCTCTTACTTTCAACTGGTGATAGCCCGATCTGAGGTCTATCATTGAAAAGCATGAGGCGCCCTTAAGTTGGTCAAACAAATCATCTATCCTTGGAAGAGGATATTTATTCTTGACTGTTACCTTGTTCAGTTGCCTATAGTCTATGCACATTCTGAGAGACCCATCCTTCTTCCGTACAAATAGAACAGGAGCACCCCAAGGAGAAACACTGGGTCTAATAAAACCCTTCTCTAAAAGATCCCACAACTATTCCTTCAACTCTTTCATCTCAGGGGGGCCATCCTATATGGTGGAACTGAAATAGGCTGCGTGTCGGGAAGTACAACAATACCGAAGTTGATCTCCCTATCAGGAGGGTCTTCAGGTAAATCCTAAGGGAACACCTCAGGAAACTCATTTACAATTGGGATGAACTCAGGAGTAGGGGACTCAATATCATCAGTTTTAACTCGTACAAGGTGGTAAGTACAACTCTTAGAGATTAAGTTTCTCGCCCTCAGGTAGGAAATGAATATACCCTTGGATGCAACATAACTTCCCTTCCACTCTAGGACCGGTTCATTTGGAAATTGAAATTTAACAACTCAGTAACTACAATCTATGGATGCATAGCAAGCATGGAGCCAATCCATACCAAGAATCACATCAAACTCAATCATCTCCAACTCTACAAAATTTTCCAAAGTATCCCTATTATAGATGGAAACTACACAGTCTCTATAGACCCTCTTAGCCAGGATAGACTCACCAGTAGGAATCGAAACAATATAAGGCTCAAGCAAACACTCAGGAAGAATCTCAAACTTATTGGCCACATATGGCGTCACAAAGGACAAATTTACACCCGGGTCAAGCAATGCATAACAATTTTAAGGAAAGATTCAGAGCATACCCGTAACAACATCTGGAGAAACCTCTTGATCCTGTTGATTACCTATCGCGTACAGATGGTTCGTCCTGCCTCCTATATTCGCAGTATTAGCCTTCTAATGACTGCCCGCAGGGGGCGCTATAGATGACAGAGCTCTATTACCTCTATCACTCCACCTCCTCGTAAGGCACTCACCCTTGAAATAGCTAGGTTGTCCGCATGAAAAGCAAGTATTGGTTCCCTCATGGCACGCACCAAGATGCAACCTGCCATATCTGCCACACGATGGCCTTCCTCTCGGAACTTGGGCAATACTTTCTTGGGACTGAGGTCCCTGCTCTCTGAAATTTTGGTGACCATAGGATTTCTGATCACACATGTTTTGCTGAAAAGGTGCACTCGCCATCGGAGGTGCATGGCTAGAAGACTTTTTCTGAAAGAAAGTTCTATCACCCTTATTCTTCTTCTGTTGATTAGGCTCATGCTCTGCCGATTTAGCTTTTTACTCTGCTTCTTTTCCCTATCCCTCTTCTTGTCCTCCTCAGTCTGCTGGGCATAGTCCATAAGTCTAGAGATATCCATATCTGGAATCAACAATGCTGCCTTACACTCCATCTTTACATGCCTACCTAACCCAGACACGAACTTTCTCATCCTTGCGCTCATATCAAGGACCATCTCTGGAGCATATCAGGATAGCTGAATGAACTTCAGATTGTACTATTTGACAGTCAACCCTCTTGCTTTAGATTCACAAACTCTTCAACCTTTGCCTCCTTAACCTCTTGGGGAAAGAAGTGATTGAGAAAAGCACTCTCAAAGTTCTCCCACTCAACAGGCTCAGCGTTCTCACCTCTACCATCTTTCCACTAGTTATACCAGACATTAGCAACATCCTTAAGCTGATAAGAGACCATCTAGACTCCCTCAACCTCATTCGCATGCATAGCCCTATGGATCTTGCGCACCTCATCAATAAAGTTTTGCGGGTTCTCCTCAACCTTGGACCCCGTATATTCTGGCGGGTTCATCCTCAGGATATCTCGGAGCCTGGCTGCAGCTGTAGGCTCTTGGGAATCTGGAGCTAGGGGCCTGGGGACCGCTCTGTGAGGCCACTAATCGAGTGAGCATAGTGATGGCTCCCCTGATGTCTGTTTCTGAAGTGGAGTTGACTGGGCAGCAGGTGCCGGTGGAGCCTCAGTACCTCTGGCAAGTCGACCCCATCTCCTTGTCTCATTTCGGGTAGGGGCCTCTGGTATGGGATTCTCAGCATTAGGGACTGAGGCATCTCTTTGGGCAGTAGTGCGTTTTGGAGGCATGATCTGCAAACGCATAACGCACGAATTAGAAAGCAGGGGTTTCATAGAGTCAACTCTATCGCACAAACTCAGAACATCAAAGAAGTGCAACCATTCCTAATGTCCTATAGCCTCTTATTTATGAAGTGTGGTGCACAACACACACATAAACAAGACTCTATTAGACACGGCTTCATAGACTCCCTAGGACTCTTGAACTTTGTACTCTGATACCAAGTTTGTCACGCCCTGGAAGGGTACCCTAGGCGTGGCCGGCACCCAAAGACTGTTGCTAGTCCCTAAGCAAACCACTCGTTCTTAGGACAGTCATTCAACATCAACACAACGGAAATAGAGTAATGAGCTACCTCATATAAAGGGTCAAATGACTAATATCAGACTCATTATCAAAATAAGTAAGCACTAAGTACTACTCAATACATAAAGGAAAACCATCAACATCAAACCTCTACTCATGTCTATGAAGCCTCTAACCTGACTCAGCTATCTAAGATGGTACCATGACAAACCATGGCTACCCAACTAAATTAAATAATAGAAAACAACAATACAAGGGTCTCCTCCAGATAGCAAGGAGGCTCACCAATAACTGAACTCGAAATCTCTGACCTCAACAATGCATCTGCTGAAGTCCTCTTACTCCTGTATCTACATCATGAAATGATGCAGCGCCAAATGGCGTTAGTACGTGGAATGTACTGGCATGTAAAATAGCTTATTATAGCAATATAAGTACAATAGCATAGGGAAAACATCAACTCAACATCACACTCTATCAGTTGGTCAAACGTCTATCTAAGATAAGAGAATAGAGTAGACAACTGACTCCTCATCCTCTCATCTCAACATCATCAATACCTCGAACTCACCTCTAGGAAACTCAACTCAACTCAACTCAGGGAACTCGACTCAACTCAACTCAAGGAACTCGACATCAACTCAACTCAAGGAACTCGGCATCAACTCAACTCAAGAAACTTGACTCAAACATCACATCAACATCAACATCAAAGTACTATCGAAGTAAGACCTCACTGGGAGTTTCTCTAACCGATAGCCATCACCTATGAGCTGGTGATGATATAATGAAGCGATGTCGTTGCCACATCCATCTAATACCCTACCTAGGGTAAAGGATATCAACCACATTGGATCCACAAGAAAAACTTTAGTCCACTATTGGGACAAGAAAGGAGCCATCCACACTGCAGTTCAATCCCCTCTTCCTACGCGGGCCACGTAGTTAATGGTTTCAAGTGGGACTCACTCTTACCCATTTCGATGCTCAATAATCCTCCCATAACTCGACATGCTCATAAAACATCAACCTCATCAATTCTAAAGGGACATAATACTTCATCATCAGTCCCATAGGAACATAATATAACACCTCAACATTAACATCAGTCCCGTACGGACATAATACCTCAACATCAATATCACCTCACCTCATCAACACCAACATCAACATCAACATCAACATCATGGACTCAAAATACTCTTTTAGAAATTAAACTTCCAGATTTAAGACATCATGAAACATTATTCTCATCAACATTAGTTGTATGCGTTTTTTGTGATAACATTTGAATGAGTTATCTAATGTGTATATTGTACATAGTTTGAAGATATGTTTGTTTGTGATATTCTATATGTAATATTATATACCTATTATTTGGCAATCAGTTGTTATTTATAAAAAAAGTACCTTCTTTTATGTGTGTCTTTCCACTGGAGCTTAGAGAGGCCAGAATGACTGACTTTATCAATCTCATGCAAGGGAGTATGAGTGTGAGGGACTATGCCCTCAAATTCATGAAGCTTTCCAAGTATGCTCCGTCACTGGTGGCTGACCTAGTATCTCTGATTTACTTGTAAAGGAATGTCATACTGCTATGCTTATACGAGATATGAATATTTCAAGACTCATGGTTTATGCGAAATAGATCGAAGGGGAAAACTCAAGTAGAGAAGGGTTCACGAGCCTAAAAGGACCCGTTTTGATAGTGGATTCTATAGCTCTAGAAGTGGTGGTTTCAGTCGCTTCCAACAGGGCCAAGGTTCCGATACACGAGTTGCTAATGCCCGAGTACCTCCTCCCAGGGCAACGATATGTGGCAGTCAGAGGTATCATGTGTGTGACAAATGCAGAAGGCCCCACCCAAGGGTGTGTTGGCGGAAGTTGGGTGTCTACTATGAGTGTGGTGATAAAAATTATAAGGTTGCTGATTGTCCTAGGAATGCCCGTAGAGGCAAAGGTCAAGTGGCCCAAGGTGGGCAAGGTCATTAAAGGGTTGCCGAAGGTGTTTCCCCCAAGAACAATTGGTTTTATGCGCTCCATGCTCACTAAGATATTGAGGAAGCTCCGGATTTCGTGACCGGTATGTTAAAAGTCTTTGATTTTGATGATTAGGTTTAACTTCATCCTGGTGCATTTTTTCTTTTGCGACTCCATTGTAGGCTGTTAAATTTGGTTTGAGTCCCAAAGTTTTTAGGGACCTTTTCTCAGTTTATACTCCCATGGGCGAATCTGTTGTTCCATACAGAGTCTATCATGGTTGCCCTGTTTCTGTGTTGCACAAAATTTTTCTGTGTGATCTCGTAGAACTTGAGATGATTGACTTTGACATAACTTTTAGGATGGATTGGTTGCATACATCATATGCCTCTAAAGATTGTAGAACCAGGAAGGTCAAGTTCCAGCCTCTCGGTGAGTCTGTTCTCAAATAGAAGGGTGGTTACTCCTCTATTAAAGGTCGGTTTATTTCCTACCTCGAAGCACGGACAATGATTTCTAAGGGGTGCATTTATCATATTGTGAGGTCAAGGATATGGAGTCCGAAGTGCCTGCTCTTGAGTCGGTTCCTATGGTGAATGAGTTTTTGGATGTTTTCCCTGAGGACTTGCCCGACATCCCTCCTAAAAGGGAGGTAGACTTCAGCATAGATCTTCTTCCAGATACTCAGCCTATCTATATTCCTCATCGTATGTCATCGATAGAGTTAAAGGAGTAAAAAGAGTAGTTAAAGGATTTGTTAGAGAAAGGCTTCGTTAGCCCAGTATATTGCTGTAGGGTGCTCCAGTGTTGTTTATAAGAAAGAAGGATGGGGTTTTTCGGATGTGTATTGATTATAGGCAACTAAATAAGGTGGCCGTCAAGAATAAGTACCCGTTGCCCAGGGTTGATGACTTGTTTGACCAGCTTCAAGGGGCTACCCATTTCTAAAAAATTTATCTTTATTTCGGGTATCATCGGTTGAAGGTTAGGGATGATGACATTCCCAAAACAACGTTTTGGACAAGGTATGGGAACTTTGAGTTTGTGGTGATTTTGTTTGGCCTGACCAATGCTTCAGCCGTATTTATGGATCTAATGAATTAGGTGTTTAAGCCATTCCTTGACAGTTTTGTGGTGGTTCATTGACGATATTCTCATTTACTCCCGGAGTGAGCAGGAGCACGGGGATCACTTAAGGATGGTCCTCCAAACTTTGGGAGAGAAGGAATTGTATGCCAAGTTTAGAAAATATGAATTTTGGTTGGCAAAGTGGCTTTCCTCGGTCATGTGGTATCCAGGGATAGTATGGACTCAAGGAAGACCGAGGCCGTGAAGAATTGGCCAAGACCATTGACTCATTCGGATATCCGCAATTTCCTTGGGTTGTCTGGGTATTGTAGAAGGTTTGTTGAAGGGTTCTCAGCTATAGCATCTCCATTGACTAAGTTGACCTAGAAGAAGACTTTCTTTACTGGATTGACTCACATCTTCTCCCATCTTGACTTTACCAGATGGTATGGAGGGATTCGTGGTGTATTGTGATGCCTCCCAGGATATATTGGGTTGTGTGCTTATTCAACATGATAAGGTTATAGTGTATGCAGCAAGGCAATAGAATGTGCATGAACATAATAACCCAACACACGACCTTGAATTGGCAGCGGTGGTTTTTGCTTTACAGATTTAGAGACGTTACTTGTATAGGGTTCATGTTTATGTGTTCATCGATCACAAGAGTTTGCAATATGTATTCACTCAGAGAGATCTCAATTTAAGGCAAAGGAGATGGTTGGAGCTCTTAAAGGATTATGACATGAGTGTCCTGTATATTCCCGGCAATGCCAATGTGGTGGCCGATGTTCTCAGCAGGATGTCTATGGGAAGTGTGGTGTATGTTGGAGAAGAAAAGAAGGAGTTGGAAAGAGATGTTCACCGGTTAGCTAGGTTGGGTGTTAGGTTGGCTGATTCGAGCGTCGGTGGTATTCGTGTTCAAAGTGGGGCAGAGTCTTCCGTGGTAAGTGATGTAAAGGCTAAGCAAGATTTGGACCCATCTTTACTTGAATTAAAGAGGTTGATTGCTGAAAAGAAGATCGAGGTGTTCTCCCAAGGGGGAGATGGTGTACTCAGGTACCAAGACCGGCTTTGTGTTTCGGATGTGGATGATCTTAGAAGGGTGATTAGAAGTAAGGCTCACAACTCTCATTATTCTATTCACCCAGGGTTTACCAAAATTTACTCGGAATTTGAAAGAAGTGTATTGGTGGTATGGTATGAAGAAAGACATCGCTAAGTTCGTATCTGAATGCTCGAGTTCTCAACAAGTGAAGGTAGAGCACCAAAGGCCTGGTGGCTTGGCCCAAGACATTGAGATTCCCATATGGAAATGGGAATATGTGAACATGTATTTTGTGGTTAGGTTTCCTCGGACCCGTAGGCAATTTGATTCCATTTGGGTTGTCGTGGATTGGATGACAAAGTCGGCTTATTTCCTACCGGTCAAGACTACCTTTAGCACCGAGGATTACGCAAGGTTGTATATCCACGAGTTGGTGAGGTTGCATGGTGTACCTAGGTCAATTATATCGGATCATGGTACCTAATTCACTTCCTACTTTTGGAGGTTTTTTCAGAATGGACATAGAACTAAGATTAAATTGAACACCGCTTTTCATCCTCAAATCGATGGCCAAGCGGAGAGGACCATTCAAGCCTTGAAGGATATATTTAGGGCTTATGTATTAGAGTTTAAGGGAAATTGGGATGACCATCTTCCACTCATTGAGTTTAGTTATAATAATAGCTTCCATGCTAGCATTGGTATGCCGCCATTTGAGGCTTTATATGGGAGAATGTGTAGGTCACCGGTGCGGTGGTTCGAGTTGGGAGATATGGCATAGTTTGTCTGGATTTTCTGATGGAGGCCATGGATAAGGTGAAGGTGATTAGGGAAAGATTAAAAATGACCCGAAGTCGTCAAAAGTCATATTCGACTGTTAGGAGGAGGAATCTTGACTTTCATGTCGGTGATTGGGTATATGTGAAGGTTTCTCTTATGAAGGGTGTAATGCGTTTTGGTAAGAAAGGAAAGCTAAGTCCCCGGTATGTTGGCCCTTATTAGATTGTTGAGCAAGTTGGAGGTGTTGCTTATAGGTTGGAGTTGCCTCTGGATTTGAGTTCCATTCACCCGGTCTTTCATGTGTTTATGTCGAGGAAGCTAGTTGGTGATCCTAGCACCATTGTTCCATTGGAAGGGATTGAGGTTGAAGAAGATTTGTCTTATGAGGAAGTGCTAGTGGAAATCTTGGATAGGCAAATAAAGCGGCTTCATAAAAAGGACGTGGCTTCGGTGAAGGTGCTTTTGAGAAATCAACATGTGTGAGTGCTACTTGGGAGGTGGAACTGGATATGGTGAAGTGATACCCTCATCTTTTCCAATATACTCAAGCCTAAGGTATTTGGATTCTTCCTTATCTAATGGTGCCATTTCTTGCCCTCTTGAGTCTCATAACATGACATGCATATGTGAATGAAAAGGTATTTTTATAATGTTTTGAGTAATTTGAATATGATTTTGATGTGAGCTAAAGGTTTTGAATAATGATTTTGAATGATGCTTTTGATACGATTTTTGAATAATGAACTATGCATTGTATCTTATGTTGGGTGTTTCATGCTTTTAGTCAAGCCTTTCAAGCCTTGTTCTCGCACGTTCGAGGACGAATGTTCCCAAGGGAGAGATGATATAAGGACCTAGATTTTTCCAGTGGCGTTTCCAGAATCTCTTAGAATTTCCCTAAGTGAACTACCAGACATCAATCCGTGGAGGGCCTACACGGGCTGTGTGAAGCCATACGGACCGTGTGGCCTCCCGTGAACAGACACTTGGTCCAGTTCACGGTTGGGACAACTTTGGGACAGAATGGAATTTTTGCCAAGTGAGGGCACACGATCCGTGTGATGTGACACGGTCCGTGTGGCTCTCCGTGTAACTCTCTACATAAAATTTTCCTAAGTGTGGAAGTATCATCTCGTAACTTTGTCATGCAAAACGTATTTCAAGTGCTGTTACACGGTTGATGTCATGGCCGGCATGGAGTCACACGGACCGTGTAGTCGTCTGTGTGGTACCACTTAGCTCCGTATGAATTTCCTCTGCGAGTTTCTAAGTATATGACCACGGCCACTGTTCACGGTCCGTGTGATGTTTCATGGATAGTGTAGTGGACCCAGTGGACCTGACGGCTCCAATTTTGGTCTGTTTCATTAAGCGCGTTTATGTAATTTTGGTTTATTTTAAGTATGAATTATGGCCTTTTACCTATCCTAAACCCCTAGTTCAGCTGCTATCCCCTCCCCTCTTAACTCATTCTCCTAAAACCTTCTATCCCCATATGATTATCTCCTTATTTCCTCTCTACACTCCTCTCTCAAGGATCAAAGCTAGGATTCTATTGGAGTCCATTTCAAGCTAATTTCACCGCTCAAATTTAGCTCCTCAATCAAGGTATGTGGGAATGATCCTTGGTCCCTTGCAGCCAAAGAGAACCAAAAATCTTTCAATTGATTTTGTGAATTTTGTCTACTTTAAACATGAATTTTTATTACTTGATTTGGGAGTTTGACGGAGGTCGAGGTGGATTGAGGTGCTGATTTTAGCTTGTGTATTTTACTTATGACCTCAATTCACTTTGAACATTATTATGAAATTTACATTGTTTTATGAAATCATGAACATGCATGTCCCCTGTAAAGTTAATTTATAAATGGGCGATCTACACTACGATTTACATGTGGATTTAATTATGGACTTCCTCAATTCAATTTTATATAGTTGATTTTAAACTTAAATCTATGTCACCCATGCTAACCTCACATCATGCATTGCATTTGCATTCATGCATATTGGCTTATATGAAAATTATAGAGTGAGTTAAGCCCAACTATGTTTTATGAAACCATTATGATATGATTTTGGTAAGGCAGTCGTTATGACAAGAATGTGATCACATGTATGTCTATGATTATGGCTCTTTGAGAATTATGGGTGCTTGCACCATTCCGTACATGTATATGAGTTATTCCTTGCATGAGCATTATGGTTATGATTTATGATTTGGCATTTGAGCCTAAATGTGCGTCGAACTAATTTGCAATGAACATGGTATCTCTTGAAAGCATGTATATGTATAAGTATTCAAGTGGGACATTGATGACTTAGCACCAATGGATTAGGGGCGTTAGGGCTATCCTCAAGGGACCTCTCCCTTTCCTTGAACTATATGCCAACATAGGAACGTTTTCCATTACCGAAAAGACCGGGTCGTAAGGAATGGTTATTCGTTTATTATTTTTATGATATGATATGATTATGAAAAATCCTTCTGAAAAGCGGGTCGTAAGGAAGGTGACCATCCACGGAAAAGTGTGGTCGTAAGGTATGATATAGATTACCATTGTCAAGTGATTTTCTCCATACCGATGGGAGATTTCAATCGGTCTAATTCATGTAATAGCTCGCATGAGTTTGATTTGCCGGTTATAGTCCATCCCCAATATATATGAGCATTGTTGCATTTGAAGCATCATAATTTAATGGCATCTTGTATATATTTCTATTTAATTTATGATTCCTTCTATACTACGTGCCCTTATCAACTAACATTGAAATGCAGGTTTGGTAAGTCATATGCATTACATGCCCGTATACTTAGTACATTCAAATGTACTAATGCATACTACATGCCTACATGATTTCACCATGTAGGGATCGAACACTTTGAGTGCCGACAGGTCGACGAATAGTCCAATTTCGGAGAATACTGTGGTGAGTTCCGTCTTCCAAGGATGAGCCAACTACCTTTATTTTATGCTATTTCAAAATGTTCTTTCTTAGTTGAGGGTGAGCCCGAGACTTATCCTGAGCCCCATTCCTTTTGACTAGAGGCATTTGTTGGACACTGTGCAACCCTTCTAAAATCTGTTTGTTATAGCTAGTGCTATGCTTGTGTATTGTTGGAATGATTTATTAGAAACTCCTATTTAGCCATGTGTATGTTTTGTTGTAGAAATGTGGGAATTTCCTAGCCCCGTATTGCCCCCATAGCATGAGTCCTATTTTCCCCATCCCTTAGAACTATGTGTTATTAATTGAATGCTATTCTGAACTGATGATGTGGATTTAGATACTTGAGGCTTGTTTGGGGACTCTCGGGTTCCCATTTGTCGTGTCACATCTAGGTCCTAACCCTGGGTCGTGACACCTTTTTAGTCAAATTTTTATTTTGTTTATTGATTCTAGGATTTATTGGTATTTGTTTCAAAAAATTAAGTATTTTTGAAGTGTTCGCTTTATTTTTCTATTGTTGTATTTTTCATAGAACACGGAAAATGTTTTGAATACCTCCCTACATCTTCCATCTATTTCAAATCTTCTTTTTTATTTCACATCATATTATAATTTACACTATATTAAAAGCACAAAGTCTTTATAAATGGTGTTTGAACTTTTTACCCTTCATCAAAACACTCTTTTAGACAATATCGTCTTTTTACTATTTTTTTCGATAATTACTTCATTATATTTATTATATATATTTGATATTAATTAATACATGCACATGTTTTTTCAAATGAAATTGGGATTTTATTAATAAGAAATCATCTACACACTCATTTAGACCTATTGCCCAAATCTAAAAACAAAACTAAGCTAAACACATAAAAAGAATCCAGGCCCACAAAGGCCCAATATATTGTTTATAAATCTAAACCTTTGACTAGGGTTTCTTAATCTATCTTATTTCGCCCCTTACCCTATTTGAAATGTTGCCTCCATGGGAAAGCTCTTCTCTTTGATTCCTTCTTCTCTGGGTAATCAACCTCCATTTCTTGATTGCATTCTTGCTATCACTATCAGCTATACAAGTAAGTATTTAAGATGTTCATCGACTGTTTCTCCTTGGTTCCTTCTTCTTCTTGCTGACTTTGTTCTCTTCCGGCTGCGTTAACAGGTTCACTAGGTAGCACTCGCTTCGTTTTGTGACTAAGGATTGGTACTGGGTGTAGATCTTCCTCACTGGTACGTTCTCCTCTATTTTTCTGTATATTTTATACTTTTTCCTGAGTCCTAAATATAGAGGAGACTCTTAAATATGGCAGATACCAAGTTCTTCCCGTAACTTTGAATGACAAAACCTCTATAACATTAATTAATATCCTTTTTAGTTTATGAAAATTTTAATATTGAGTTAGTTCATTTACTAAACTTCTAAAATATATCAAAGAAACATAATTTCAAAATGAACTAGGTTTTATATATTTATTTATATCCTATTTAAACTATATATATTATGTAAAGTTGTTTTTTCTGCAACAATGTAACAACATGATTCTAAGTTAAAATCAGATAGAGAAAGAGAAAAGATGAGGACCGAAGAAAAGTATCTGGAACACAAACTTGTACAACAGAATTAATAAGCAATAAAACTACATGATTATTTCTCATGGAGAAATCTACACTTGATTTTGTCCCTTCAAAATAACTCTATCCTCCTCCAAGAGTCTCTATTAATACTTTGATATCTTATATGTTGATAGTAAAGTTTGATTTTGTTACTGTTGTGGAATTTTTGTGCTTTGTTTGCAAGTTTAACAAAATTAATTTTGTTATTAGTTGGACAAGAAAACTTTCGATGTATTTTTTATTGTTTTAATTATTTTGTCACTCACTTTTGCTTGTCCACGTTAAACTTTGCATGTTCCTTAAAAGATAATGACTAATATGATTACTAAAATATTCCTATTAGTTGATGTATAGTCTTAACTGTAAGGAAATAATTCAGCAAACAAATAATTAATGTGGAAAAAATATACATAATTTTATTATGACACTCATGCAAAATACATACATACACTAAACTAGTTATTATTATAAATGAGAATGTCATGTCATAAATTTTCTTGAAATAAAATGAAAGATGAACAAAAAATTAAAAGAAATAAAAAAGAAAAAGAAAATAAGAAGTGCAACACCGTCATTTTACCCTTGTCATAGCAATACCTTCGATAAAGAGAGAGAGTGGAGAACTAGAAAGGAAATTAAATGGTCTAAAAATTAGGAAGGAATTTAGATTTTAGGATAATTAAAATTCAAATTGCACTTAATATTTTTCTAAACTTATAATTATGTTCTTTAGAAAAGGTGTAAATATTACTTGAAAAAAATCATGTTAATTATCTTTAAACTTACCTAACGGTGAAGAAATAATATTTTACACTAACAATGCATATAATTTAAACTTGGTTTTCCTCTTCTTTTTCTCATTTTCCACTATTGTTACTCAATTGGAGCTTTGGAGTGATGATTTTTGAAGCAATTTTTTCTGAGGAAAATCGCTAGGGTAAGTGTCATTATAATTTTCAAATCATTTTCATCTTCTAAAAATATTTTAAAATCTAAATTTCAAAGTGGATGTTGGGATTTATTTCTCCAAATTTCAAAATTAGTAATTTTATGATTTCGAGGCCCTTTCTTGCTCAAGTTTAAAGGATTTTTTAAGCATGAGTTTCTTGTGACTTGTAGAAACTAATTTTGCCAGAAATTTTCGGATTTGGACTTTTAGAAATTTGAGCAATTTTTGGATCATTTTACCCTTGATTTGAACCCTTGCAATATATTGGTGTCGTTGAACTCCTTGTGTTGTGTACCTAACATTCTTTATGGTGAAAAATCAATTTGGAGTTGGAATTTTAGTGGAATACTCCGGTTAGAGTGTTCGGATGTGGTTTCGACTAATGAGGTAGGTTTGGCTAATCATTCTTTGGACTAAGGTTAGGTAATTGAATATTCTTATGCTATAATATATGGAATTGGATCACGTCATATCTTGGTGTCGAGTACCTATTGTGTTGCCCGTGTGAGGCTTTGTTTATTATTATGATTGTTTCATGAACATGAGACTTCTAGAATTTGTTGTATTGTGTACTTGTAATAAATATATCATACTTGTGAAATGTAATAATTGGGATGAGTTGTGAATTTATCATGCTTGTGAAATGATATTCATGGGAGGAGTCATAAATTTATCATACTTTGATAATAAAATGATTGGCAAACTGAGATACTGGTGAAATGATTTGAAAAATGTGATATATTGTGAAATGAGATGCTCTAGGCATGACATGAATTGGAAAATTTGATACATTCAGAAATAAGACGCGTTGAAGCATGATGCAAATTAAGAAATGTGACATTGTGAAACGAAATGCACTGAGGCATGAAATGATTTGAGGAGCAATATACTTGTGGAAAATTGTGGTTTGTAACATAATTTGGGAACCTAGGAGATGTTTTCCGAAGGAAATTGCTTGTTTTCTTTTGACGATTATTCTTCCCATCGAATTCGACGAGGGTGTTTATCATGAAACTTAAGTTTTGTGAACTTTTTTACTTTGCGACTTGTATTGAGTCGTTGTGCTCCTCTATTTGTGATATTGACATACATTCATCCTCATACATGCATAACATGAAACATGGGACATGAAATTGTTACAACCTATTTTACAAAAAATGAAACATCTTTAAAACCTTTGTATCTTGAGTTCCTAACCGAGGCAGTTATAAGGCAGGGTAGTAGATCCATTATGTCACGGATCAATTTCTCAATCCGTGATGGCAACTACCTTATCCCCCTCCCCCTAATAGATAAACCTAACCCGTAAACCAAAACTAAGTGTAACGCGCAATTGGTGGGAAACTAGTGATACAGAAATAAGATAAATAAAAAGGACAAGGTAGATATATACATAACAAAAATAGAGTCCCTCCCAAGAACTGGAAGTCACTAGTACAAAGCTACGAAACAAAATAAACTGAGTACAAGTCCCAAAAATGGACATAAATAAATACAAGATAATGGTTAGTCTCAAAATACACACTAGATGGGCCAAAAGTACAGATGGACACTAAAATGATCCCAAAGCACCTCATGCTTACCTTGGTCTCCGAAACTAGCTGTCGCAAACTGGACTGGGTCACTACTGATAGCTAGTGCTCGGACCTACATCACGAAGGCGATGCAAAGCGTAGTACGAACATCAGATAATAAGGTATCCTATAGGCACAATAGGCCGACTAAGCAAGAAAGGTAAAGACAATATGAAAAAGTAGAATAAAAACCTAAATAGGAGTCGAAATATAAATTCTATGGCAAAGGACTAACACTAAGGGAAAATATGCTAAAACTAGCTAAGAATACTACACAAGCTATACCTGAATAGGTTGTCACAGGCTTGAACAAGATATATGTGCACAATTCAAATTCAAACCCGAGCTAACCCCATAAGCCCGCCGAATACACAGAATGTCTATCCAATAGAGGGTAGGAGCTAGGGTTCTCCAAGAGTAAATGCCCGAGGTACAAGTCCAGGACTTTAACCAGAACCTTCCTATTTATCTTACAATAAATGGAGGGACTCAAACCCGCCACTGGTCAATATCAGTAACATCATAAAAAATGGAGGGACTGATATGAATAATTCTAGTAAAAGATTATGACACCTTTAAAACCCTTGACCGTAAGTTAGGTGGAAAGTGGATGAGATATTGGTATAATGAGTCCTTGGCTACAAGCTGGGTGGTGAAGTAGTTGATACTTTGAGATTGTGATGAGGTATATGCCTGCGAGGTCCCCCCACCCCCTTATTCACTAGAGCCTTTGCTTGACAAAGGTGTATACCACAGGTTGTGCGATAGTCTTGATACCACCTTGCATTGTAGTGCATACAATCCCATCGCACTACTTGATATTTATTATCTTGCTTTATTTGAGGGTATGTGTTTACTTTACCCACATTGTTCTAAATGTATTGGCAGAACCGATGTCGAATTGATTTTTTTGTGTGCCGGTGGAAACATTCCTAGTTTATTTTATAGTTTATTCAATTCTTTGTTCTTAGTCGGCTAAACCTACTAGGTACATATTTTTAAAAATCCATATTTTGATAAAAGGCCCACATTGGTAAAACACAGGAGAGATGTTGGGTATATAAGTAAACATGTTGTAACAACCCATCTTAAGATGAGAGGTCTATATCGGCAAAATATAAGAGAGATGTTGAGTATATAATAAAATAGACCTTACTTACTAGTGATGTGTTTTAAAGCCGTGTGGGGTTAAGCCTAACACGGACAATATCACTAGTAGGCTGGACCATTACAGATGATATTAGACCACTCATGTGTCAGCCTAGTCGATGTGGGCTAGCGTTAATTGAGTTTAGGAAAATCTCAATGAGACAGGGGAAACCTTAGCGCTGAGTCTAGGTGAATCCCATATGGTGGGGCAAACCTCAGCAAGGATTTTGAGTCCATAGAAGGGGTTTATGTAACAACCTATCTTAAGATAAGAAGTCCAACGTTGATAGATCATAAGAAAGATGATGGGTATATAAAGATATAGGACTTACTAGTGACACATTTTAAAGTTGTACGGACATAAGTCCAAAGTGGACAATATAACTAGGTGGATAGGCCGTTACACATGTATGTCTTATCTACTATTTAATGCATTTTAAAGTTATGTAGGCCTAAGTCAAAAGCGGATAATATCACTAGCAGGTTGGGCTATTACAAATGTTATTATAACCACTCATGTGTCTGCCTTATCGATGTAGGCCAGAGTTGCTGAGCTTAGGAGAATCTCGGTGAGGCAGGGCAAATCTCAGTTCTAAGTCTAGATGAATCCCATACGGTGGGACAAACCTCAGCGACAGTGTTGCGTCCATACTGGGGGTTATGTAGCAACCCATCTTTAGATAGAAGTCCCATATCGTCAAAACACAGGAGGGATGTTGGGTTTGTAAGTAAACGGGTCTTCTCTACCAGTGACACATTTTAAAGTGATATGGGCCTTGGCCTGAAGCAGACAATATCACTAACGAGTTAGGCTATTACAATATTTATTGTATTCACCCCTACTTCTGAGTCCCTTTTCTTGATGTAGATTCTGGACGTCCTTGATGTGATGACTTTTAGGTTTTGAGAAATGCAATATAATACACATAGCGGTTTTTGGTATTTTTTGCATTATAAGTTTGAGTTTTCACATTATCATTTCATAAGTTTAAAACCTAAGGTAAGTTGGAGTTTGTATCGTTAGTTTTACCACCTAAGAGGTTAAATGTGGGTACCACTCATGGCCAAATTTGGGTCGTGACAAAATAAAACCCCCAATAATTATGCTTCCATTCATCTTTTTATGAAAAATAGAGAGATGAATTTACATATTTATTGAATTTTATTTGAAGTCCTCATTTTCCTTTTGCACAAAACTCAATTGTCAAATCAATAAAAAAAGTAACAATAACAACAACAACAACAACAACATATCCAGTGGAATCCCACAAGTGGAGTTTGGGGAGGGTAAAATATACACAGGCCTTACAACTACCTCAAAGGTAGAGAGGTTGTTTCCTGGAAACCCTCGTCTCAAAAAACCCATAAGAAGAATAAACTAGATACTAAGAAAAAAAAAGAAAAGAAAAAGAAAAATCGAAAAGGAAGAACAACTAATAACAAAAAGTACATGATAGTATGTAAATAAGATAAAAATAACATATATAAGACGAATAATGGCAGCACAGGATATAAAAACACCACTAATATTACTATCCTACTATACCCCAAAGCCAGACATTAACCTATCCCTACTAACCTATTAGCCTGCCGCTCTAATTTGCAACCTCTACTCCTTTCTATCTGAGATCATATCCTCAATTGGGATCAAGTTTCGTCATATCTTGTCTGATCACCTCCACCCAATACTTCTTTGGTCTACCTCTACTTCTCCATATAACCCCTAAATCCAACCTCTTCCACCTTCTAACAGGAGCATTAGTACTTCTTCTTTGCACATGTCCAAACCATCATAATCGCACTTCCCTCATCTTATCAGCCACACGAGCCACCTCTAAATTCTCACGAATGGTCTCATTCCTAATCTTATCATTCCTAGTATATATGTCCACACATACATCTAAACATCCTCATCTCCATGATCTACATCTTCTGAATATGTGAATTTTAAATTGACCAACACTCCACCCTATACAACAAAGACAGTCTAACCATCATTCTATAAAACTTACCTTTAAGTTTAGGTTGTGTCTTCTTATCACACAATACTCCAAAGGAAAGCCTCCATATCATCCATACTGCCGCAATACAATGTGTGGCGCCAGTGTCCACATCGCCATTATTTTGAATGGTGGACCTAAGATATTTAAAGTTATCTCTCTTGAGAATAGTTTGAGTGGAAAGCATCACATCAATTTTTGCTTCATCCCTCACAACAGTTAATTTACACTCCAAGTATTGTATTTTGGTCCTACTCAGTTTGAACCCTCTGGGTTCGAAAGCATGTCTCCAAACCTCCAATCTCTCATTAACTTTAGCCTAAGTCTCATCAATAATTACTATGTCATTCGCAAATAGCATACACTATCGAACCTCCTCCTTAATAGAACGTGTCAGCTCATCTATCCCCAAGGAAAACCAAAAAGGGCTCAACACAGATCCTTCATGATGTCCCATCTCAATAGGAAAATACTCTGAGTCTCCTCCCACCATTCTTACTCAAGTTTGGGCTTCGTCATACATTTCCTCTATCACCCTAATATACACTATTGAAACACCTTTCACCTTTAGACCCCTCCATAAGACATCTCTCAGAACTTTGTCATAGACCTTCTCGAGATCAATGAACACCATATGAACGTCCTTCTTTCTTTACCTATATTTCTCCACTAATCTTTGAACATGATGAATTTCTTCAATAGTTGATCGCTCCGGCATGAATCTGAATTGATTCCCTAAACTGTTGAGTGGTTGACCAAACTGTTCAATGCTATTATGAAGACTACCAAGATGTTTATGAATAGAGGAGTACAATGGTTTCATTGTACAAGAACAAGGGTGATATTTAAAACTGTAACAATTATATGGGTATCAAGCTGTTAAGCCACACTATGAAGGTTTGTGAGAGAGTGCGGAGATAAGAGTGAGAAAAAATGTGTCTATTTCGTAGAATCGATTTGGATTCATGTCGGGGCGATCAACTGTTGAAACAATTCATCTTGTTCAGAGATTCATGGAGAAACATAGGGAAAGAAAAAAGAACCTTCATATGGTGTTCATTGATCTCGAGAAGGCCTATGAAAAAGTTATGAGGGATTTCCTATGGATGTGTCTAAAGGTGAAAGGTGTTCTAATGTTGTATTTTAGGGTGATAAAGGACATGTATAATGGAGCCAAAACTCGAATAAGAATGGTGGGAGAAGACTTGGATTATTTTGCTATTGAGATGGGACTTCATCAAGGATTTGTGTTGAGCCCTTTTCTATTCACCTTGGTGATAAATGAGTTGACACAGTCTATATAGGAAGAGGTTCCATGGTGTATGCTATTTGCATATGACATAGTACTGATTAATGAGACTTGGGCTAAAATTTAATGATAGACTAGAGTTTTAGAGAAAGGCTTTGGAATCCAAAGGGCTCAAACTGAGCAGGACAAAAAAAAAATACATTGATGCGAGGCTTGTCACTCAACCAATTCCCAAGACAGATAACTTTAAATATCTTGGTTCCGTCATCAAGAATAGTAGCGACATAGACAATCATGTCACACATTGCATTGGGCAAGCATGGATGAAATGGATGCTTGCCTCAAGAGTACTGTGTGATAAGAAGATACCACCAAAACTTAAAGGTAAGTTTTATTGAATGTTGGTTAGACCATCTTTTCTATATGGAGCGGAGTGTTGGCCAATCAAAAACTCATATGTTCAGAAGATGCAGGTCGCGGAGATGAAGATATTGAGATTGATGTGTAGACATACCATAAGTGATAAGATTTTGATTGAGACCATTCATGAAAAGTTAGATGTGGCCACTATGACTGATAAGATGAGGGAAGCGAGAATGCGATGGTTTGGACATGTGCAGAGAAGATGTACCCATGCTCCTATTAGGAGATGCGAGAGGTTGGATTTAGGGGTTATACTGAGAAGTTAAGCTAGACCGAAGAATTATTGGGGGAGGTGATTAGAAAAGATATGGTGAAACTTGATCTCAGCAAGGACATGAACTCAGATAGAAATCGGTGGACGTTGCAAATTAGAGTAGCAGGCTAATAGGTTAGTAGGAATAGGTTGATTTCTGGCCTTGGGTATAGTAGGGTAGTAGTATTAGTCGTTTCTTTATATTTTGTGTTGTTATTATCCATCTTATGTCTGTTATTTTTATTATATTTACATACTATCATGTACTTTTCATTATTAGTCATTCTTCCTTTTCTCTTTTTCTTTTCCTTTTTTCTCCATATCTAGTTTATTCTTTTTATGGGTTTTATAGAGACAAGGGTTCCCAGGAAACAACTTCTCTACCTTTGAGGTAGTGGTAAGGTCTGCATATATTTTATTCTCTTCAAACCACACTTGTGAAATTCCACTGGGTATGTTGTTGTTGTTGATCTACACACCATAATTACTTTCAAAAAGAATAATTGATCAAAAAGGTAAGTGTCATGCTTTTTCAAAAGAAAAATCTAAAAGTCATCTAAAATCAAAAAGAACTTAAGATTTTACAAAATTTCTTTCATATAGCAAGCCTCATCAAGAAATTGAAAGAAGCTCTGTCATTTACAAGTTCTTGATCAAAAACTTCAGAAACAACCTATAAAAAATTGAAATCACTTGCACTCGAAACAAGTATATTTGCTCTTTTCACGGTTATTCCTCATTCTGCCAAGAAAAGAATATTTGAGAAGAGAATAAAGAAAAAACAAAAGTGTTGTTATTTTTTTCAATTTTTTTTATGTATAAAATAGAAAGAGAACTGATACAAAAGGAAAGTTAAAAAATTCACATGACTGTAAATTTAAAGATTTTAAACTAGAGAAAAAGAGAGATATGTGAAATTTTTCAGAGTATCGACGTAGTGGGGTTGAAAGTGGAAAAAGAATACTATACAAGGGTGATATTACGGTAAATTTTATATACTTTTGAATTTTTGTTTGACATTCAATATATTATATTTGCTGACGCAATATTTATATTCATGTGAGTAAGAACCTACAAATGGGAAAACATTAATATTAAGATTTTTTTATTTTTAAAATTTGAATTCAAAAAAATATAATTGATAATAAAGATCTCATCAATATCATAATATCATTGAGTAAATATTCATTGATCATCCCATCATGTTTCAAGAAACTTTTGCTATTAATGCTTCCATGTTATGGTCTCTCCAACCACAATTTCTCCAATTTCATCACACCAAAATAATTTCTTCACCAAAAAGATTAATTTTTGATGTTCGTTGCTAATTTGCTCGTGGGGGGTTGTTTCAGATATATAAAGGAAGCCTTTGATATAAGTGCAAAGTTGTTAGTGTTAAATCCTAAGTCTTATACTACTTGGAATTACAGAAAACTTCTAACTGAGGAGTTTGTTAAGTCAATTCTTGATGAAGAACTCAGATTGTTAAATTGTCTTTTGAATAAAAATTAGATCTTTCCAAATGGGTCGGATTGGGTATTGAGAGAAGGTGACAATTTTGTCACCCCTAGTGTTGAAGATTCATCTATTAATATTTTGTTGAAGGGAGGTTTTGTTGGAAGAGAAAGGATCCTCAATTTTTTATTCTGGAAATGGACCTGCTTTGTCTTCTTTTTTCTGTCCCCACACCTTTGCCTTTTCTGCTAAATCTTATGTTTAAACCCAAATAAATTCTATTTTTTGACATACTTCCTCTTGTAATGAATGATGTTATATGTTGTTACTTGAAGTGTAAGACGTGTGTTGAATAAAAATGCTAAAGTTGTAGACAAAACCTAATGTGGCTCTTTATCTGAGTGGGTAAGAAGGATTGGGCCTCTGATAGCGCAGAATAGCTATAGAAGATTTGTACCTCAACTTGGAATCTTCTACCTGATGGATCTACGTCCAATGTATAATGAAACTTCAAATATATTTTAACTCATTTGTTATTGTGCTCTGTATTGTCAAAGGCGCAATTAACTTCTAAAGCAATGTGCAAAATGTGTTGGAGCTTTAGTGTCGTCATCCATGCGCTGAGATATGTTGCTCGAACTCTTCAAAAGTGTCGGTGGGTGCGTGTTGGATTCACAAAAAATAGTGTATTTTCAAAAAATCTAACACGGGTGCAGCATTGAAAGTGAAGAGTTTATGCAACTTATGGATACTTTTCCTTATTATTGAGTGTATGATGAAGTGGCGACATTCAACAATTAATATTTCCCTCTATCGTAATTTTTTCTTCATTTTCATTGTCTATATATCTGTTATTCGTGCTTATAAAATCAATAGTCTTGAACTACACATATATATTTATATATTTTTCTCCATTTTCGTCTCTCTTCATTAACACAATATTTGCTTTTGGCATAAAACCCCAATGAATCTTAGAGTTTTTTTTTTGCGTTGTACGTCTTTGATAACACTATGCATAGGTGGTTTAATGAAAAACAAAGCTTGTTATCATCTACAATTTTTTTATTTTTTATTTTTTTTGTATTTTCATTCAGCTAAAGCTTTGCATGTTGATTAGGTAGAGAATGCATTAAAGAGGAATCTCATTCTCACCTATATTCTGCAATGTCGCATCTCTTATCTTTCTCAAAGGTTCATCTCCCCATACTGAGTCATATACAATGTTCTTCTTTCTCATTTTCTGAAGGAAAAGGCAGAAGGATATTCTCCCAAAGACAATGTATTTACAGAAGAGTATGAATGTGTGTCATGCTCTTCTCACAGATCCAAATGATCAAAGTGGTTGGTTTTATCATCTGTGGCTTCTTGATCAGACAGTTAAACAAGAGGCATTGTTGGTTTCCTCATGGCCACCACATGGCTATAATCATTCATTATCCGTTGATGGATCATTTGGAGATTTCTCTTTATCACCTTTTACCAGTCATCAGACTAATACTATAATACTTGCACTCATTCTCTATTTCAGCAAAGCTATTGAGAATATATGCTAATCTATGGAGTAATTGAATGCGAAAACATTACGAGTGATGAGCTTGTTTGGAGACCACTCTCAGGAGATGGACCTGGGTCAGCTCAAGCTTGGTTTAACATATCTTAATTTTTCAGAGGAACATGTATATTCTTAAAAGGCTAACCTAGAAGTATAGGACTGCAGTAGAATAAAAAATGAAGAATGTTTTGTATTGATTGTAGACTAGTATATATAGATTCTATACAACTCAACTTCAAAGAGATAAACTAAGAAAAGTAAGACTTATCTATAACCTAAATACAAGAAATAAGTTACAACAAAGTCCTAAGGGATGGAACTACTCATTCTGAAAGAGTATCTAATATTATCTATTATTACGCCCCTGCAAGTTGGTGGTGTCAACAACACCAAACTTGGAAAATTGTTGGACAAAGGTAGCTTTGGGAAGTGATTTTGTGAGTATGTCAGCTACTTGATCAGCTGGGTGAAGGTGGTTAACTTCAATGTCCATGTTTTGAACTTGTTCACAAACAAAGTGAAATAAATGGCAACATGCTTCATTCTACTACGGAAAACTGTATTTGAACAATTGTAAGTGGTGTTGATGTTGTCAGGGAAAACTTGTGGAACTCCCTTAAGTGACACGCGAAGTTCACGAAGAAGACTTGTGAACCAGTTGGTTTCTGCAACAGCAGCAGCCACAACTCTATACTCAGCTTCTGTAGACGGTCGAGATATAAACTGTTGTTTTTTCTGATGACTAAGATATTGGTGTGCTACCCAGGAAAGTAATATAGTCAGAGGTAGAAGTGCGATCACTCGGATCACCAGCCCAATTTGAATCTGAATAAACAACCAGACGAGAATATGGAGCTTTGGAAATCTGTATTCCATATTGGCAGGTGTGGCAAAGATAATGAAGTAATCGCTTGACTGCTTTCCAGTGAGATTGGAGTAGGTTGTGCATAAACTGAGAAAGCTTGTTAACTGTGAAGGCAATATCAAGACGTGTAAAAGATAAGTAGTGCAACTATCCAATTACTCGTCGATAAAGAGTACCATCAATCGGAGGACTATCCACTGTAGCAGTCAAAATGGTAGTCGAGGTAATAGGCGTAGGAGCTCCTTTACTGCTTAGCATGCCAACATCATCTAAAAGATCCATAATATACTTGTGCTGGGACAAAACAAGACCATCAGGAGAAGTGATAACCTCAACATCCAAAAATAACTGAGATGTCCAAGGTCTTCCAAGGAGAAACGAGTGGAAAGACCATCTATGATATGTCGAACCCCATGAATCTGATTTCTAGTGATGATTATATTATCCACATAGATAAGAACATAAACAGTGAAGCCAAACTTATGTAAAACCCAACAGTTAGCAAGTAGTTTTTGAGCTCATTGTACCAACCTTGGGGGGGGGGGGTGGGGGGGGCTGTTTCAAGCCATGTTGATTTGAAAACTGAAGGGAAGATCACTCCAATCAAAGTTTCTGCACTCATGGTGCACAGTTCTTGAGTCAGTTCTGGTTAACTTGTTCGATCTAGAAAGAACCAAGATAGATGAAACAGTAGTGGACTATCAGTGGGATGTTACGACCATGAATAATGAGATATCACTCTGTAGGGAGTTGTTATCGACAATGAACTGGTAGAAAATTTGATTACACGCTGAGTATTTCATCTACGGCAACTGTATTGCCATCTTAGCCACTCTTATTATTTCTTCGTCTATTTCAGTAAAATTGGGAAGCTGACACTTGCCAGACTGCTGGTGGCCCATGATACCTTGATGTCATATGCCAGCACTAGTCATAGAAATGTTAGCCATCATGCAGAAATTATTCAACTATATGACAATTTAGAGAAAATGTACCAGGTTTGCCTACAATTAGTTTGCAGCATATTAGGTTTTTTTAATCAAGACACTCAACTACTTGCCCAACATACTGTAGCAGCTTAGTTAATTTAATCCCCTATCACCACATGGTACTAGGCAAAAGTAAATATTGGTTTTCATAGTCAACAAATTTGTCTATTTTTGGGCAAATCCTAGTCCTTTTCTTCCAAAAATGATACCCGATCTTTTTGCTCATAAACTGGTAAAAACTTAACTCACAGATGTGGATTCTCTCATTGGCTTTAGATTAACGACAAAAAAACAACTATGCATCGACTCCAAATTAGTGGGGTCAGACATATGATCATTAACATCTGTTCCACTTCATCCACCCTGTTTCATTCTAATACTTTCTATCAATGGCTCTCATTAACCTAAAATCTATTTTAAGTTCAGCAAGAGAAACAACCCTTAAATGTCTCATTTTACTAGCTGTTGGGAACGTGCCTTGCGTGTGATCCTGGTCTTTTTCTGCTTTCTCTTGAATTTAGATTTCTTTGGCTTCAGAGCTATTGCACTCTCCTGGTTGCTGATTGCCAACTCTGAGACCTTCTTCATTGGAACGACAGTATATCCAGAAAAAATGCAATTTGAGCAGCTTTGTTCTCTGCTTTTTCTTTGTTCTTGTTGCCGCTCCAGTATATTCCATTTCTGCGATGTAACAATACATGAAAATGTTATAATTTTACTTACTGTTTCATACCTCTGCCCTTCATATCGCGGCATTGCAAAATTTATCTTCTGAGCGAAACAAATTTTTGCGCAAGCCTGTTTCATGCTGAAAAATACACCAAACAAGGCAAAATAGAAGGTTTATTACTTCCGGGACACAACAAATTGAAAGTTAGTAGTACAACAACCAAGAAAAAAGTAGACTAGTTAAAAATAAAAAAAAACTTAAGTTTCTTCATAGACCTAACATTACTCTATTATGAAAACTTGCACAGGTCAAAGAGTCGGGTCCATGTAATATCTGCATACGTAGCAAAGGAAGCAGTCCAACACACTTCAAACTAACATATAACCCCTAAAGGTAGTTAATAGTTGTTATGCTAAAGCATATCTTCGTTGCATTTTGGACCTAAATAATGCTCTGCAGGTGTTCTCAAAAGACAACTGTCCTACCTTGCTAGGAGAGGGGGAAAGGAGCTCCGATGGCCAAAATGATGAATAAGACATTCCACCACAAAATGGAAGTTTATATATTCACCAACACAAAGAACATTAAGAACTGGCCTAGGTAAGTTATTGGCAAGAAGATGTTGACCATCATAGTGAAGCCCTCCGCCACCAGAGATCAAAATTCAAATGGGACAAGTTACCCCAAAGATGCAAATTTTTGAGGAAACAGTAGAATATGAGAGCATTACAAAAACCAATTTTTTCTTGAAAATTAGAATATGTATTTTACACAAGCTAGATCAGACTAGAATTCAGGAACAGTTAAGATCATTTTGCATATGAGAGCAGGAGCACAATTGTTTTGTCTGAAATGAGAAGGATAAAGCAAGCTACCACTGGTTGGGCAAGGTTTTGCTTTGACTCAACGTTTCCAATTCTCTTGAGTGCAACTTCAGCAGTTGACTGCTCCGCCGCCTTGTGATTGTAAAATTCAGGTAAAGAACCATATCTAATATTGTATACAATCACTGTTGATGAAAGTGTAGGCTCACGAGGAGGGCCTTCCTTTATAGTCTCATAAAAAGGGGTAGGAAATCCAATTTTCTGGGTAAACACTTGCAATCGGCTTTTGAAAAGATAACTGGCACACCTGTAATATATTTAGCAATAAGTGACCATCACCATTAATAAAACTAGCAATAAATAATAAAGACTACTTTAAAACAGAATGGTGACTAGTAAGCTATGAGAACTATTATAAAATTGATGAAAATATTGGCATGCATATATATATGTATATATACATATATTGGACTTGATATTATTTAATACCTTGTTTGGTAGTATTTTCATTATACGCACAACTAATACCTAGCAACCCATGGTATTAAATACTAGGGCTTGCTACATAGTTAAATACAGTATTACAAATAAGAAATAATTCCAGCATAACTAATCCCTACATTACTAAATATATTCAATTCAACTACTATTCTAAATTTCTAATACACCCTACCAAATGACCCCTCAATTACAACAATTCTGACAAGGAAGAATATATGTCTCAAACCTCGTGAAGAAAGTTGTAGCTAGACCCAACAAAGGTAGAATGCAAGCTTAAACTGTCATGAACATCATTATACTAGATGTAAGAATTAAGTATTGAAAGTGCGGACAATGAAATGGAATTTTCTATGTACGTCCTCTAAATGTTTTGGTAGCAACAGGAAGATTTCCTTCATGGCCTCAAAAAATAATTTGGGAGCCAAACATTTCAGTTGGATATTGCTCATAATATATGTTTACACAAGAAAATTTACAGAAAATATGTTTGTTGTCATGTACAAGATGTTGCCTCTAGAAGGGAATTGAGGATAGAAGATACATATTCCTGCGCATTGGGATCAAATGGGTCGTTCCAGCAACCATTAAGGGTCTCATCAGCAGCTGGATGTAGTTCAAAGAAAATAGGAAGATGGAAATGATATGGAGCACTATTCCCAGTTGTATGTTTTGGACTATATGACGGAAAAGAAACTCGAGGTGTTCTGAGGGCAAAAAAATTCTTATACAAATGCTGAAATTTATAAGTTCATGTAAACTAGCTACATTTTACGATCTGCAAGATATGTATAATGAGGGAGAGCACTTGAATTTGTATATGTATAATGAGGGAGAGCACTTGAATTTGTAGATGTATCGCAGAGTTGAGGCTAATTATGCTATATGGGAGATGTAACATGTCCAGGAGAAGGAGAACAAAATACAAAAAGGCCTTTACCAAAAGTTCAATAAAGAAGGGTGAAAAATAAATGCCTATACTCAGGTTTACCTAAAATTACTTTGCAGCATAGAATATAAATTGGCATCTTAGTTATCATCACGGAAAGTTTTTTTAATCAAGACACGCCACTACTTGCCTATCATACTGTAGCAGCATAGATAATTTAATCACCTTATTACCACATGGTACTAGGCAAAAGAAAGTATTGGTTTTCATAGGCAACACATTTGTCTATTTTTGGGCAAATCCGAATCCTTTTCTTCTAAAAATGATACCCGACCCTTTTGTTCATCTCCCTTTAGAAGCCATAATTGGTTTTCTTTGATACCTAACATAATTCTTGGAAGTCCCTACCACTCTCATTAGTTCCAATTGAACAAATAACCAAAAATAAGTTGAAGACTTAACAATAACAAATCCAATGTAATCCCACAGATGGGATTTGGGGAGGAAAGTGTGTACGTAGACCTTATCCCTACCTTGTCATATCCTACCTAATCACTTCATCCCAATACTTCTTAGACCTAACTCTTCCCCTCCACAGCCCCAAAACAGACAACCTTACAGACCTTCTAACTAGGACCTTTGCGCTTCACCTCTACACATACCTGACCATCTCATCCTCACTTCCTGCATCAAATGAGGTGACCTTGCCAAATTGAACCTAATCGAGTTTTTGGAATCCTGAAAAGGCATTACATTTTATCATCATAAACTGGTAAAAACATAACTCAAAGGTGTGGATTCTCTCATTGGCTTTAGATTAAACGACAAAAAACAACTATCCGTCTACTCCAAACTAGTGGGGTCAGACATATGATCCTTAACATCCATTCCGCTTCATCTACGCTGTTTCATTCTAATACTTTCTGTCAATGACGCTCATTAACCTAAAGTCTATTTTAAGTTCAGCAAGAAAAACAACCCTTGAAGTACAAAAGAAACATAGGGATCAACAAAGTAACATCACGAGTACCTATAACAACAAGCATCCATGCATAACTTTTGCAGAATTGCAACCATAAAAAGGAAAACAAGAAACATAAACTTCAAGAAAGAACATGTAATTACTCAAGGTGTGTTACACGGTTGTGAAACCTGAGGACTGTGGTTGTTCTTTTGGTATTGGTAGAGAAAGGTGCCTTGGGATCAGTGTAGTAGTAAAATCTAGGCCTAGGTTCATCCTTCGCAGAGGAAGCCGAAGGAGTTTCAATCAATGGATTGGTAAGGCTATGATCAAGGGTTCCTCCAATATAATTTTGTTCTTCATTGTTATCTTTAGCCTATGAATCTTCCACTCTAATTGCTTTCATCCTCTCCTTTCCCTTTTCTGATTCCTCCATTCTTTATATCTAAGCTCTTATAAAGAATCCTATCCAATCTATCAATTGACCCAAAAAATTCGAAAAGCTTAAACTTTCGGCCAAAGAGGACAAGTGGGTGTGTGAATATACACATCTATATGTATACGCAGATAAAAAGTTTCATTATGAACTATTCCATAGCATAAAATACAAAAATTTCAAAACAAAATACAACTTTTAGACAAATAGGGCTAGTGGGTGTGTGATTGTGAACATGGATAGGCATACACAAATGAAAGAAAATTCAATCTGAACTAATCCTTAACCAAAATTACAAAAATAAATCCCAAAAGCTCCAAACTTTTAGCCAAATAGGCTATTTGGTGTGTAAATATGAACATCTATATGTATACACAGATTAAAAGAAATTCAATATGACTATTCTTTAATCAATAATACAAAAAGTTCAAAGAAAGATCTAAGATTTAGCCGGATAGGGATACTGGGCGTGTAAATCTGCACATCTATATGAATATCCAGTGAAAATAATTCAATTTTAACCAAATAATACAAGTGGATACAGGTATACACATAGCTAGAAGTATATTTGGGTTTTAGGGTTAAAGTGGAAAGAGGTTGAGATAAGTTTCACTTTTGTAAAATCCAATGAGATCTATATTTGTTGTCATTGAATTTCCAGTTTTACCCTTTAAGATAATAAGAATAACCATTATGTCACTTAATTCCTTCCCCGTGCTCAAAGGTTTGGTGGGCATTTATGAAATTTTTTCGGACAATAAATACCATCTTCGATTTTTTCCTTCTATAAAAACTTAGGTTATTGCTCATTCTCTTCTTTGGTCTTTGGTATTTGTGACAATCCAAAATGGCTAAGAACTAGAGCATCAAAAGTAATTCAGTTGAATTCAGTGTTTGATACACAAATCAAGAAGAAAAAGTCGCCGATTCTGGTTTGTAAGTGTTTTTTGTAAAATTGTTTTTATATGTTTGAAGAATTTTTTATTGCAAATTTTGAGGGAAAAAAGATGAATTCTTTGTTATGGGAAAATAAATTCCTAAATTGTTAAGTTTTGGAAGGTGTTAATTTTGGGCCTTTGGCTAGTACGTTTGGGTTTGATGGTTAGTTAAGGTATATGGTTATTTGGTATTTGGTTTGCTTCTTTAGCTATAACAAATGCTATTGTTTTGAGCCATATTTGTAGTTTATAAAGATTTAATATTTGACTTAGAAAAACAAAAACATATGTAGAGCTTTTAGTCTAATGAAAATCTAGGTATCTATATTTGAGAGGCATTTTCACTGGTTATGGGAATTTGTTTTTCACCCTTCTTTGTAGAACTTTCCATAAAGACCTTTTTGTATTGTCCTCTCCTTCTCCTGGACATGTTACCTCTCCGAGATGGTATAATTAACCTCAACTTTGCAATACATCTATAAATTCAAATGCTCTTCTTCATTATACATATCTTGCATATTGTAAAATGTAGCTGATTTATATGAACTTACAAATTTCAGCATTTGTATAAGAATTTGTATGCCCTCAAAACACCTAAAGTTTATTTTCAGTCATATAGTCCAAAACATACAACAAGGAATAATCCTCCATATCATTTTCATCTTCATATTTTCTTTGAACTACATCCAGCGGCTGATGAGACCCTTAAAGATTGCTAGAATGGCCCATTTGATCCCAATGCAGGAATAAGTATCTGCTATCATCAATTCTTTTCGAGGGGAAACATCTTGTACATGATTGCAAATATCTTTTCAGTAAATGTGTTTGTGTCAACATATATTATGAGCACTATCCAACTAAAATGTTTAGCTCCCCAATTATTTTTCGAGACCATGAAGAAAACCTTCTAGTTGCTACCAAAATATTTATAGGATGAACATTGAAAATTCCATTTCTTGTCCTCATTTTCAACGTCATACCAGACTTAATTCTTACAGCTAGAATAAAAATGTTAATGACCGTTTAAGTTCGCATTCTACCTTTGTTTGGTCTAGCTAGAGCTTTCTTGTCATGACACAAACCTAGGGCCTAGGGGTGACATGTCGAATGGGAACGCGAGAGTTTCCAAACAAGTCTCAAAGTATTCGTATTCACATCATCAGTTTAGAAGTGTAATCAAAAATTAAAAATATAATTCTAAGGGACAGGAGAATAGGGCTCAGGCTATGGGGATGTCATAGGGAATGGGAGGAACATGAATTCACAAAGCATGTAGAACATAAATACTAAAGGGCGGGTAAGTATGACTCACTCTATGGGGGTATTTCTGGACTTAGGATCTTTCACATCATATATATAACCATATCACAAGCTCATAACCAATTCACATAACGATGACCAATAGGTAGCCAAAGCCATAAGCATAACCTCTAATCACAACACTTAGCATATAATCGTAAAGGAGTTTACAAGATGTCCAACAATGCCTCTAGTTATAACATAGGACATGGGCCAAGACATACCCCAGGCTCACCCTCAAAGTAAATAACATAAATAAAACACCATAGGTAGAGTAATGATGGTTTGTGCTTGGAAGATAAGACTCACCACAACAAGTAAATCTCAAGATCGAAGCTAGACATCATATGGTAGATGAATGTAGTCCTCGATCCGTACATGGTTAGATCACGTAGGTAAAAGTATGTGTTAGTACATTTGAATGTACTAAGTATGCGGGCACACAATGCATATGACATACCAAACCTGTATTCAATGTTAGATGACAAGGGCAATAATGTAAGAAGAGATATATAGCAAGAGATATAGTATACGATACGCCATGAAATCAATGATGCATAAAATGCACAAATGCTCATATATATAGTGGATATGGACTATAACCGACATATCAAACCCATGCGAACTATTACATGAGTTAGTCAAATGAAGACCTCCCATCAGTAGGAGAAGATTACTTGCCAATGGTAACCTACATCACACCTTACGACCTAGTCATTTTGGTGGATGGACACCTTCCTTACGACCTAGTCACTTGAGAAGGATTTCTAATATCATATCATATCAATAAATGAATAACTATTCCTTACAACCTGGTGATTTCAGTGATGGTTACCATTCCTACACTGGCACATAGTTCAAGGAAAGGGAGAGGACCCTTGGGGATAGCCCTGACACCCCCAATCCATTGGTGCTAAGTCAAAACATCCCATGATAATACTTATACATATACATGCTTTCAAAAGAGGCAATAATCACCTCAAATCATTTCAATGCACAATTAGGCTCAAAAGTCAAACCATAATTCATAATCACGATACTCATGCATAGGAATAGCTCATTTAATAAACAATATAGTGTAAGCACACAATATGCTCAAAGAGCCAATAACCATATACATTTATGTGATCATATTCTTGTCATACCAATGTCATATCAAAATCATTTACAATAATATAGTTGGGCTTAACCCACTTCATAATTTTCACAAAATTCAATATTTATAAATGCATATGATATGAATGATGTGAGAATGACATGGGTAACATAGATTTAAACTTAAATCAATAATACATTATGAAATTCAAGTAAAGGCATAAGTAACGTTCACATTTAAATCATAATATAGGTTATCCATGTACAAATCAAGCTTAAAAGGGGACATGCACTTTCATAGCTTCATAATTTCAGTGTAATTCATCATATTAGGGTTTAAATCAACTTAAAATCATCAAATAAGCATAGCCCATGCTTAAATTGAATTTAATAAATGATAATATTGAAAACCCATACTTAAAGTTAGATAAAATTCATGAAAATCGCTCGAAAAGGGTTTGGGTTTTCTTGGTTGAAAGGGACCAAGAATCAAACCCACATACCTTAGCTAATAGAGAAGATTCAAAAAGAAATTTGGTAAAGAAAGAGCCCTTCCTTGATCCCAAGCTTAAGATCCACAAGAGTCCTTTGGTAGAGACTTGAGAGAATTTTAAATGTATGGAAAGAATTTAAATGATATGAATGAAGTTTCGCTCATTAGGAAGTCTTGAGGTAGCATAGAATGTCACAAAAGACCCTTAGAATAAGTCATATTTATGAAAACACCATTAATGAAACAAGTTGAAAAATTGAACATCGTAGTTGCAAGGAGGATTATATTGTCCGTGACGCACCAAATGGACCATATAGTTATCTGTGAACCAACACTTGGAAAAATATTTGCTTGACAAAGTCTAAAACGATAATCCCATACTTAGAGTTTTTCAGTGAAATCATCCTCACGGAAGGCCAAACGGGTCGTACAAGGCCACACAGGCTGTGAGAGTGCCCGTACCCCTCCGCTTATAAAATTTTCCAAGATCAAGTGACGAGACGGTGATTTCATACTTAGAAAAATTTCACTCTGGAAGCCACACGAAAGGCCACACGGGCCATACCACTTTGTATGGGTCGTGTACTTGGTCGTGTCATCATACTTGGTCCCAGAATTGTGGGATTTCAAGCCAAGGCCACCCACATGGTCCGCGAGGTGTCACACGAACCGTGAGGGGTCCATGTGTGGTGTGCCTTAGTAAAAATTTCACGTTTAAGGGCCAACACTTCCTCAATAGGCCAAGGGCCGCCCCATGGAGGCTCCACACGGGTTGTGTGATCTCACACGGACCATGAGGGCTCCCATGGAGCATCACCTTGGTCAAAAACATACTTAAATAAAACATTTCAAGCTCCAATGAAGTCGTACAACATATGGGTCCATACATCATCTCCCCTTTGGTAACATTCATCTTCGAATGTGCAAGAACAAGGCTTGAAAGGCTTGACTTAGAACATGACACAATAAATCACAAGGTACAATGCATTTCATTACATGAAAATCATAAAATCATTAAAAATCATATTAAAACGTATTCAAATCTTTCAAAACATCATAGAAATCATTTTGGTGCACATGTATGCATGTCATGTCATGGAACCCAAGAGTGAAAGAATTAGGATCGCTTGGAAAATGAAGAACCTAGTACCTTGGGCATGAGTAGATTGGAAAAGATGGGGGTATGATTTCATCATGTCCAACTCCACCTCCCATGTAGTACTCTCAACATGTTGATTTCTCTAAAGCACCTTAACTGAAGCCACATCCTTGTTATGAAGCCGCTTGACTTTCCTATCAAAACTTTCTACCAAAACTTTCTCATAAGGCAAGTTTTCCTCAACCTTCATACCTTCTAAAGGCATAATAGTACTAGGATCACCAACCAACTTCCTCAACATAGACTTATGGAAGACCGGGTGAATAGAACTCAAATCTGGAGGCAAATCCAACCTATAAGCCACATTCCCAATCCGCTCAACAATCTCATAAGGGCCTACATATCGAGGACTTAGCTTTCCCTTCTTGCCAAAATGCATCACACCCTTCATAGGTGAGACTTTTACATACAACCAATCCTCAACATGAAACTCAAGATCCCTCTTCCTAACATCCAAATAGGACTTTTGGCGACTTTGGGCCATCTTCAACCTTTCTAAAATAAACTTCACCTTCTCCATAGCCTTCAATACCAAATCTGGGCCAATTAAAGCCATCACTCCCAACTCAAACCACCCCATCGAAGACCTACATCTGCTACCATACAAGACCTCAAGTGGTGCCATACCAATGCTAGCATGAAAGCTATTATTATTATAAGAAAAATCATTGAGTGGAAGGTGGTCATACCAATTACCCTTGAACTCCAACACACAAGCCCTCAACATGTCCTCTAAGGTTTGAATCATCCTCTCGGTTTGTCCACTGATTTGACAATGAAAGGTTGTGCTCAACTTCACCTTATTACCAAGACCTCTTGAAAGGACCTCCAAAAGGGAGACGTAAATTGCGTACCACAATCCAATATGATAGACCTAGGCACACCATGCAACCTCACCAACCCTTGGATGTACAACGTTGCATAATCTTTGGCACCATAAGTAGTCTTGACAGGTAGAAAATGAGCCGACTTAGTCATTTGCTCAACAATAACAAATGGAGTCCAATTGCCTTCGTGTCTGAGGCAAACAACCCACAAAATCTATGTATACATTTTCCCACTTCCACGTAGGAATCTCAATGTCCTGAGTCAAGCGACCAGGCCTTTAGTGTTCTACCTTCACTTGTTGACAATTAGGACATTCGGATACAAACTGGGCTATATCCCTCTTCATACCATGCCACCGTACACATCCCTCAAATCTCGATACATCTTAGTAGATCCCGGATGAATATAATAATGGGAGTTGTGGGCTTTACTCATGATTACCCCCTTACAATCATCCACATATGAAACGCATAAATGGTCTTGATACTAGAGCACACCATCTCCCCTCCTTGGGAGAACACCTCTTTTTTCTTTTCGATAACCAATTTCTTCAATTCAACCAATGATGGATCTAGATCTTATTTAGCCATTACATCAACAACCACCGAAGATTCGGCCCCATTTTTAACATGAATACCACCATCATTAGAGTTGACCAACCTAACACCCAACCTAGCTAGCCAGTGAACATCCTTTGCCAACTCCTTCTTCTACTCCTCAACATAAGCGTCACTTCCCATAGATGGCCTACTAAGAGCGTCAGCTATAATATTCGCCTTGCCGGGATAATATTGTACACTCATGTTATAGTCCTTAAGGAGTTCCAACCATCTCCATTGTCTCAAGTTAAGATCCCTTTGAGTGAACACATATTGCAAGCTTGTGTGATCAGTGAAAACATCAACATGTACCCCATATAAATAGTGTCTCCAAATTTTCAACGCAAATACCACTGCCGCTAACTCAAGATCATGAGTCAGGTAATAACGCTCATGTACCTTCAATTGCCTTGATGCATAAGCTATCACCATCCCATGTTGAATAAGCACACATCCTAACCCAATCTGGGAAGCATCAAAATACACCACAAACCTATCCAAGCCATTCCATAATGTCAACACAGGAGTCGATGTAAGTCGATCCTTTAAAGTCTGAAAACTCCTCTCACACCCATCTGACCACACAAACTTAACCTTTGTTGGGGTCAACTTAGTCAATGGAGATGCAATATATGAGAACTCTTCAACAAACCTACTATAATAGCTAGCCAAGCTAAGAAAACTCTGAATATCTGAAGGAGTCAATGATCTAGGCCAATTTATGATGACCCCAATCTTCTTTGGATCAACCTTTATACCATCATCGACACCATAGGACCAAGAAAAGCTACTTCACCCAACAAAAACTCACATTTGCTAAACTTGTTCTCCCTCAAAGTTTGAAGAACCAACCTCAAATTATCCATATGCTCCCGCTCACTTTGGGAATAAATAAGAATATCATCAATGAAGACAACCACAAAACTATCAAGGAAAGGTTTGAACACTTGATTGATAAGATCCATAAACACGGACAAAGCATTAGTTTAACCAAATGACATCACCACAAATTCAAAGTGCTCATACCTCATTCGATAATCCTTCTTGGGAATATCACATTCCCTAACCTTCAACTAAAGATAAACGGAATGAAGGTCAATCTTTGAGAAATGGGTAGCCCCTTGAAGTTGATCAAATAAGTTATCGATTCTAGGCAACGGATACTTATTCTTGATGGTTACCTTATTCAGTTGCCTATAATCGATGCATATCTAAACAGATCCATCTTTCTTTCTTACAAATAACACTGGAGCACCTCACGGAGATATACTTGGTGTAATGAAACCTTTCTCCAACAAATCCTTTAACTCCTTCAACTCAGCCGATGCCATACGATAAGGAGGATAGAGATAGGTTGAGTATTTGAGAGAATATCTATGCCAAAGTTTAATTCTCTTTCGGGAGAAAAATCGGGCAAGTCTTCCGGGAACACATCCGGAAACTCATTCACCATCGGGTCTGATTCAAGAGTAGGTGACTCGGACTCCACATCCTTGGCCCTCACAATATGGTAAATATACCTCTTGGAGATCATCTTCCGGGCCTTAAGGTAGGAAATAAACCGACCTTTAATAGCAGAATCACTACTCTTCCATTCAAGAATTAGCTCATCTGGAAGTTGGAATTTGACCTTTTAGGTACTAAAACCTATAGAGGAATACAATGTATACAACCAATCCATCGTGAGACAACAACAACAACATACCCAGTTGAATCCCACAAGTGGGGTCAGGGGAGGGTAGAAATGTACGCAGACCTTCTCACTACCTCGTAAGAAATAGAGAGGTTGTATCCTATGAACCTCGACTCAACAACCCATAAGTAGAATAACTAGATACTACAAAGGGAACAAAGGAGGAAATAAAACTAAAAAAAATCAAAAAAATGGAGTAACTTTCTACGAAAAGCACATGTTACTATGTTAATATGATAAATAAACACACATTCGATAAACATCAATCTCGCCTACCCTTGCTACCTCACTAAACCTCTAGATCACCCATCCACCTAACCCTACCAACCAATCAGCCTACTACTCTAATTCGCGACTTTCACTCCTTCCTATCTAAGGGCATGTCCTTGGCTAGATCCAGATTCGCCATATCTTGTCTAATTAGCTCCTCCCAATACTTCTTCGTTCTACCTCTACCTCTCCGTGTAGCTCCCAAAACCAGCCTCTCACACCTCCTAACCGGCGCATCAGTACTCCGTCTCTGCACGTGTCCAAACCATTGTAGTCTCGCTTCCCTCATCTTATCAGCCACTGGTGCCACTTCCAGCTTCTCCCGAATGATCTCATTCTTAATCTTATCCCTCCTTGTGTGACCACACATCCATCTCAACATCCTCATCTCTGCGGCATGCATCTTCTAAACATGTGTATTCTTTATTGCCAACACTTCACTCCATACAACAAAGACGGTCTAACTACCATTCTATAAAACGTAACAGCCAACAAGATCTTAAACATGAGAATCACATTAAAATCAAGCATCTTAAGTTCCACAAGATCACACAGAAAGACTTTATTCAACACATAAACATGACAACCCCAATAACTCTATGAGCAACAACGGATACACCCACAGGAGTATAAACTGAAAAGGGGTCCCTCAAAGTTTCGGGACTGAAACCAAACTTAACAGCCAACAAGGGAGTCACAAAAGAAAATTTTGCAGCCGGATGAACCAAGCATAAGCATCAAAATCAAAGACTTTTAACATACAAATCACAACATCTGGAGCCTCCTCAACTTCCTAACAACATGAAGAGCATAGAACCTGTTGTTCCTCGAGGAAACACCCTGTGTAGCCCTTTGTTGGCCTTTCCCATGTTGAGCCACCTGACTTTGACCTCTCTAAGCATTCTTAGGACAATTAGAAACCTTGTGGTTCTTATCACCACACCCATAGCATGCGCCCAACTCCTTCCGACAAACACCCAAGTTTTTTTTCCACACTTGTCACATCAGAGTAGCCATAGACCACCACCAACCGGTGCATTAGGAGGAGGCACCCTAGCATTAGAAACCCAAGCATTGCAACCATGGCTCTGTTGGAAGCTACCATAACCACCACTTTTGGAGTTGGAGAACCCACCATCATAACAAGCCCTCTTAGGATCATGCACCCTCTCCTCCTTGAGGTTTTCTCCCTCAACTTGTTCAGCATATACCATGAGCCTAGAGATGTCCATATCCCAAATTAGCATTGTCGTACCACATTCCTTCACAACTAAGTCAGAGATACCAGAAATAAACTTGTGCATTCTTGCATAGGGGTCAGTCACAAGCATAGGAGCATACTTCGAGAGCTTAGTGAACTTTAGTGCATAGTCCCTAACACTCATACCACCCTACTTGAGGTTGATAAATTAGCCATATTGTCCTCCCTAAGCTCAAGTGAGAAGAAATGATCCAGGAAGAAATACTTGAACTCTTCCCAATTAATGGCATTACCATAAACCCTCTCATTCGACCATTGGGTTTACGACACCTGGGCTACATCTTTCAACTGATAAGAAGTTAACTTGACTTTCTTCTCAGAAGTGACACCCATGATAGTTAGCACCTTAGTAAGCTCGTTAATGAACTCTTGAGCATCCTCATCAATCTTTGACCCATAGAACTATGGAGGATTCATCCGGGTGAAATCCCTCCCCCCTAGAGGCCGGAGTGGAATCCCGAGGAAGATTGGTCTGCCATGCTAGAGTATTCACCACCAGGGCAAGCATAGAAAAAGTTATATAGATTTTACCATTAGAGATAGGCTCTTCCATAGGCCCTTGAGGTGCTTGACCTTCATTAGCCAGGGCCGGTCTTTGTAGGGGAGCTCTTCCTCTAGGCATCTTCTGTAATGGAACGATGATACAATCAAGATAAGGAAACTAAACATATGATCCATAGCGCGACATAAGATATGAAGAAGTGACACAATTCCTTGAACGTAGTCATAGCCTCCCACAAATAGATATGGTACACTTCCACCTATGAATAGGACTCCACTTGATGCGGCATGTTGGACTCTGAGGATCATTTATAAACCTAGTGCTCTAAATACCAAGCTTTTCATGACCTAGACCTAGGGCCTAGGGGTGACATGGCGAGTCAGAACCCGAGAGTCTCCAAATTAACATCATCAGTTTAGATGAATATAATCTTGGGTCCCTACATGGTTCGATAATGTAGGTAAAAGTAAGCATTAGTACATTTGAATGTACTAAGTATGCGGTCATGAATTGTATATGATTTACCAAACCTGCATTTAATGTTAGATGACAAGGGCACATAATATAGAAAGTGATATACAACAAGAGATATAGTATACGATATGCCATGAAACTAATGATGCATGAAATGCACAATGCTCACATATTTATAGTGGGGATGGACTATAACCGACAAATCAAATCCAAGCGAGCTATTACATGAGTCAGTCCGATGAAGACCTCTCATCGGTAGGGGACGATTGCTTGCCAAGGGTAAGATACATCACACCTTACGACTGAGCCATTTCAGTTAATGGACACCTTCCTTACAACCCAGTCATTTCAGAAAGATTTCCAATATCATGTCATATCAATAAATGAATAACCATCCTTTACGACCCAATCATTTCAATGATGGCTTCTATTCCTATGCTAGCATATAGCTCATGTAATGGGAGAGGATCCTTGGGGACAGCCCTGACGCCCCCAATCCATCGGTGATAAGTAAAAACATCCAACGAGAATACTTATATGTATACATGCTTTCGAAAGAGGAAATAATCACTTCAAATCATTTCAATGCACAATTAGGCTCAAAAGCCAAACCATAATTTATAATCATGATACTCATCCATCAGAATAGCTCATTCAATAAACAATATAGTGCAAGCACCCAATATGCTCAAAGAGCCAATAACCATAGATATTTATGAGATCACATTCTTGCCATAACCAATATCTTATCAAAATCATTTTCAATAACACAGTTAAACTTAAACCACTTCATAAGTTTCATAAAATTTAATGTTCATGAATGCATAAGCTATGAATGATGTGTGAATGACATGGGTAACATAAATTCAAACTTAAATGAATAATACATTATGAAATTCAAGTAAAGAGATAAGTAACGTAAAATTCATATTTAAGTCATAATATAGGTTACCCATGCACAAAACGAACTTAAAAAAGGGACATCCACTTTCATAGCTTCATCACATCAAACTCTTTTCAAGTAAGCTAAAATTCATGAAAATCACTAAAAAGAGTTTGGGTCTTCTTGGTTGAAACGGACCAAGAATCAAACCCACATACCTTAGCTAACAGAGAATATTCGAGAAGAAATTCGGTGAAGAAAGAGCCCTTCCTTGATTTCCTAGCTTAAGACCAACAAAAGTTCTTTGAAGGAGACTTGGGATAATATTAAATGTGAGGAATGAATTTGAATGATAGGAATGAAGTTTAGGTCATTAGGACATCTTTAGGTAACATAGGAAGTCACAAAAGGCCCTTAGAATAAATTGAATTTACGAAAACATCATTAATGAAATGATTGAAAAATTCAACGTCGTCGCTTCAAGGAGGACTATACGGTCCGTGACATACCACACAAATAATATACTTGTCTGTGAACCAACACTTGGAAAAATATTTGCTTGATGAAGGTCCAAAATGGCAATCCCATACATAGAAATTTTCAATGAAATCAACCTCACAGAAGGCCACAAAGGTCGTGAGACTGCCCGTGAGGGCTCCCATGGAGCATCACCTTGGTTCAAAACTTCTCAAAATAGAAACTTGCAAGCCCCAATGAAGTCGTACAATGTCCGGATCCTTACTTTTCTTCACGAGATTAGAGATATATATCTTTCCTTGTCTGAATTGTTGAAATTGAGAGATCATTTTGTAGGGTGTATTAGAATAGTAGCTAAATTAGACGTATTAGTAATGTAGAGATTAATTATGCTATTCTCCTAGACTTCCTAGGTAAATCTATTTCATAATTCAACAATGAGCCGCTAGATGTTTCTTATCCGTAATTTTGTTTTTAACTATGTATTAAGCCCGGATATTGATAATACCATGGGTTGCTATGTATTAGTTAAGCATACATTGAAAACATTACCAAACAAGGTATTAAATAATATCAAGACTCATATATGTAGACATATATGTGCAGGCAATATTTTCAACAATTTTATAACAATTCTCTTATCTTACTTGTCACAATTTTGCTTTAAAGTTGTCTTTATTGCTTATTGCTTGTTTATTAACTATAGGTGTGTCAAGTTATTATCTTTTCAAAATCCCATTGCAGGAGTTTACCCAGAAAGTTGGACTTCCTACTCCTGTTATGACACTATCAAGGTAGGACCTCCTCTCTAGTCTACATTTGCGTCTACATAATTGTAGACAGTGTTAGATATGGTTCTCTGCCTGGATTTTACAATCACAAGGTGGCAGTGCAATCAACTGCTGAAGTTGCACTCATGAGGCTTGGGAACGTCGGGTCAATGCAAAACCTTTCTCATCCAATGGTAATTTTCTTAAACTTTCATCATTCGAGACAAAAGAATTGTGCTTCTTCGCTCATATGCACTATGATCTTAATTATTCCTGTATTCTAACCAAAACCCAAAGTGTCAGATCTTTCTTGTGAAAATACATATGTCATTTTTCAAGAAAGAAGTGGCCAGCTTGATGTCTTATACTACTGTTTCCTAAAAAATTTGCACCTTTTAGGTAACTTGTCCCATTTTAATTTCAACCTGCAGTGGCGAAGGGTTTCACTACGATGGCCAGCATCTTCATGCCAATAACTAACCTAGGCCAATTTTTTAATGATCTTTGTGTTTTGGTGAATGCATAAGCTTCCATTTTGTTGTGGAATGTCTTATTCATTGTTTTAGTCATCAAAGCTCCCTCCCCCTCTCCCAGCAAGATATGACAGTTGAGTCATTTGAGAACATCGTCCAGAGCATAAATATGGGAAACATGAAACTAGGTTCTTGTTGTTAGGGTTTGGGAAGCTATTAGAAATAGCTTATGTTAGTCTCCCCTGGCTGTGTTAATTAGGTCCATAGTGGAATGAAGATATGCTTTAGTATAACCTCTCTTAACTACCTTTAGGGTTTATATGTTAGTTTGAAGTGTGTTGGATTGCTTCCTTTGCTATGTATGCAGATATTATGTTGACCCAGCTCTTTGACCTGTAAAAGTTTGTATAATAGAGTAACGTTAGGTCTATGAAGAAATGTTCATTTTTTTATTTTTAACTAGCATACTTTTGCTTAGTTATTGGGTTATCAACTTTCAATTTTCCATGTTTTGAAAGTAATAATACCCTTCTAGTTTACCTTGATTATTGGTGTATTGTTTTTAGCATGAAACAAGCTTATGCAAAAAATTGTTGCAAGACTATGCTCATAAGATATTTTATTGTTCCGCATTATGAATGCCAGAGTTTTGACACGAAGAGCAAAATGATAAGATTTTCATGTATTGTTGATGTATGGGGAAGGAAATATGTTGGAGCGGCAGATAGAACAAAGAAGAAAGCAGAGATCAATGTTGCTCGAACTGCATTGTTCGCCATTCACTCTAGTGGATTGGGACTTAATAATTTTTGATACACTGTCTTTCCAATGAAGGAGGTGACAGATTTCGCAAGCAGCAACCAGGAGAGCATAGTAGCTCTGAAACCAAAGAAATCCAAGCTCAAGCAAAAGCAGAATAGGAAAGTTTCAGGCGCCAGTAATCAAGTCCGCATGATGCAGATGCGGGACTGAAGTATGATATGTTCCTGTTTTTGTAGTTAGTTAAGAAGTTTGTTAGGAAAATTAGCGACACACATGCCTTGTACAAGACCCTATTAAGTCTTTGACATTGTGTGGTTTCCTTCATTTGCCTTAAACATTTGACTTGCTATTTGATGAAGTAACTTGTTTTATGAAAATTTTTAGTATTTATGTTGTCATTTGGATTTTGAAAAAGCGCCATGTATAGATATAGGAGAAGTTAATAATCTTGTCCTCTTTTTGGATCATCTGTTCTATCTTTTCTATGTTCCACATATTTCAGGTAAGCTCATTTTCCTTTGGACAAAAACTTTTGTAGGCCAACTATTAACAGTAACAACTAACAAGATTTTGTTAAATGCATGGTAATCATCTTGAGACAAATTAAGGATTTAAACTCTTCAAGTTCAACTTTTAAAGTTCTTATTCCACCCTCCCCCCCCCCCCCCCCAAAAAAAAAAAAATCTAAGGTTCTTAACATTAAAGTAAAACCTTAAGGTTTGTTTTCTTTAATTTTATTTTATAACCTATTGTTTTCTCTGCTTTGATTATCATACTGCTTATTGTAGTTATTATTCTATTCCCTACAGGTTTCTTTACTATTTTTTAAGTGATTGGATATGTTTTATCTCAGTCAAAAATTTATTGAAAATAAACTCTTTACCTTTAAGTTATATACATACTGTATGTTTCAAACTTTATTTGTGAAATTTCACTAGACATAGACATGTTGTTATTATTGTAATAAGATTTCTTTTGTAAAGGTTAGAGTCTTCAAATTCTATCTGTTAGTTTTGGCCGCGAAAACAGTCAACTTCAAAATTTGTTATAATATATTTGCTACAAATTGGTACTTTATTAAATAGATGACATATTTTTGCTACACTAATATACTCAATGTACAATAACAAAAGTGACAAATTTAATGTAACTAGAATTTGAATAAAACGGTGTGTATGTAATTTTACCTTTGTTTTCTAAAAGTAGATAAGGACTATTTTCAATAAACATCGGCTCAAATTAAAAAGTAGTATTTCTTTATCTCTAACTCTCTATTATCTATTGTGCCCACCCCACTCCACCCCCAACCACGCATCCAATCCCTTATTAGACTTTTATATTTTCCTTTTTCTGAAATATATACATATACAAATTTAATAATTGTTTTTCTTATTTTTTCAAAATTAGCTATACCATTACTTGTTAGTATGTTAATTCTTTTTTTTGTGTGTGTGTCATTAAAAGAGCTTCAGAGCTCAAAGTAACGAGAAGACTCAAACTCCATTGAAAGAGCTTTGAAGCTCAAGTTCAATTTAAATTTAAAAAACTTACTCTAAAATAATAAAGTGAAATTAAAAATTAATTTAAAACTTTAATACTAACTTAAATATAGAGTATTTGATTTATTGGATTTGATTAATGTTAGACTAGAGAATTATATTAGTTGAAAAATGAAGTTGATGAAATCCAGATTTCACATATATCATTATAAGAAAAATATAATAAATATATAATATTATATATTGAGTGTGTAAACATGTTATAGAGTATTATTTTTTCTTCTCTTATTTTTCTTGTTCTTATTTCTTTTAGATGTATATTATTTTGCATTTCATATTTTCACGATCCAAAACGGATTGCAACTAAAAGAAAAGGAAATAAAGCGGAAACCATAAAATTTTCATGACTCAAAATGGATCACAATTAAGAGAAAAGGAAATAACGCAGAAACCATCTCAACATAACATAACAAATCTCCCAAAATCTGCAGTCATGGTACACGAGCATCTAAAGCAATACAAAATTATAAACTCACATGTCTAAAATGAAATGCAAAGCAGTCTCATAATATCTGATACAAAGTATGAATGGAAAAGTAAAGGAAATCCCAAAGACCCAGGGCGACTCAACGTCTGAGCCTTCCTGGAAGGGTCTGGATGGAGATTTCTCATAAATCATTCGCACAATACATAGACTAAGCATTAGTCAAGACGAAAGGATCTCAGAAGAGTTAGACAGTATCCAACAATGCCTCTAGTCAAGAACGGGGGGCTAGGAAAAACCCGGGCTCACCCTCAATAGATAAGAACGATAAAAAGGACATAAAGAAAAGTAATTGGCTCATTCACGGAAGATGGGACTCACCACCGCAACCTTGAGATTAGATTATTCGTTCTCTTGTTGGTAGTCAAAGTGCTTGGGTCCTACATGGTAAAATCATGTAGGCATAGAGTATGCGTTAGTACGTTTGAATGTACTAAGTATGCGGGCATGCAATGCATATGTCTTACCAAACCTGCACTTCCATGTTAAGTGGCAACACACATAATATAGAAGAATTATATATTCAATAGAAAGAAATGTATATACAAGATGCCATGAAAGTCGTGATGCATGTAATGTAGTAATGCTCATATATATAATGAGGATGGACTATAACAAATATATCAAACTTATGCGAGCTATTACATGAATAAGAATGATTGGGACCTCCCACCGGTAGGGTGAAGATTACTTGCCAAAGGTAATCTACATCACACCATACGAACTCAACATTTCGGGGATGGTCACCTTCCTTACGGACACACCATTTTGGAAGGATTTGCTGCCTGTATCATTTATATCAGGTTATTATATACGTGTAACCATTCCTTATGACTCGGTCATTTCAATAATGGTGAACGTTCCTATGTTGGCATATAGTTCAAGGAAAGGGGAGGGCCCTTGGGGATAGCCCTCACACTCCCAATCCATCGATGCTAAGTCATTAACATTCCACTTGAATATTCATGCATGTACGTGCTTTACGGAATTTCAATGTTTAGTTGAAACTATTCAATGCACTTTTGGGCTCAAATGCCAAGTCTTAGTTCATGCTTGTAGATGCTCATGCAAGGAATAGCTCATTTGTATATATGTGACGGTGCAAGCACCCATTTTTCTCGATGAGCCATATCGTGATCACCTTTTTGTCATAACCAATGTCTTACCAAAATCATATCATAATCAATTCATAAAATATAATTGGGCTTAACCCACTTCATAATTTCCATATACCAATGCTCATGAATGTAATGCAATGCATGACGTGAGGATAGCATGGGTAACATAGATTCAAGTTAAAATCAACACTATGATATGAAATTGAACCAATCCATAACTTAAATCAATATCTAAATCATAGTAATAGTCACCCATGTATAAATCAATTTTAAAGGGGACATGCATGGTCATAATTTCATAAATCAATGTAAATCATCATAATGGTAGTCAAAATAAATTGAAATAATAGGTAAAATACAACCCATGCACTAATTAGATTTAATAAAATTAAATCATGAAATTTCATATTTTAAGTGACTTAAATTCATGAAAATGGATTGAAAGGAATTCTGGGTCTTCTTGAGTGAAAAGGACCAAGAATCAATCCCACATACCTTGATTCGAGGAGCAGGAATATGGCTTGAATTAACTCCAATTGAGACCCTACTTTGATCCTTGAGAGAGGAGAATCGGAAGGAATAGAGAAGTGATCTTGAGAGGGGGTAGAGTAATTTAGGTGAATGAATGAAGAGGGGAGGGGTTTTCAGCTGAGTTAAGGGTTCAGAATAGGTAAAAGGTCATATTTCATGGTTCATGTGGCATCACACGGACTGTGAACAACGGCCGTGAACCGACACTTCAGATCTGTCGAAGGATAATTTTACAAAACTAAGTAGTGTCACACGGATGGCTACAAGGTCCATGTGTTTCCACACGGGTCATGACACCGACCGTGACACGATACTTGAAACAAATTTTGCACGACAAAGTTATGAGACGGTAATTTTATACTTAAAAAAATTTCCACATAGTAAGTCACACGGAAGGCGACACAGACCGTGTGAACTCCTGTGTGCCTTCACTTGGTCAATTTTCTCTATGTCCCAAAGTTTGTCGTAACCGTGAACTAACCAAAGTGTCACTTCCACGGGAGGCTACATAGTCCATTTGTCATCACATGGCCCGTGCAGGCTCCTTCGTGGAGTGATTCTTAGCAGTTCACTAGAGAGAATTTCAGGACATTTGGGAAATGCCACTAGGAAAAATATGGGTCCTTACATCATCTCCCCTTTGGGAACACTCGTCCCCGAATGTGCAAAAAGAACAAGGCTTGAAAAACTTGATTTAGGGCAAGAAACATCTAACACAAGATACAATGCATAATTCATTACAAAGTACAAAAAGCATTATGCAAAACTATAGTTCAAGACCTTTAAGCTCACATCAAAATTGTATTCAAATAACTCAAAACACTTATAAAAATCTTTTAGTGCACATGTATGCATGTCATGTCATGTGACTCCAGAAGGCAAGAAATGACACCATTATACAAGGAAAATTCCTTGTACCTTAGGCTTGAGTAGTTTGGAAAAGATGAGGGTATCGTTTCACCATGTCCAGCCCCGCTTCCCTAGTAGCACTCTCCATTTGTTAATTCCTCCACAACACCTTCACTAAAGCTACATCCTTGTTACGAAGCCGCTTTACTTGCCTATCCAAGATTTCCACCGACACCTCCTCATAGGATAAGTTTTCCTCAAACTCAATTCCTTCCAAGTGCACAATGGTGCTAGGATCACCAATTAGCTTCCTCAACATAGACACATGGAAGATCGGATGAATGGAACTCAAATTTAGAGGCAACACCAACTTATAAGCCACACCTCCAATTCACTCAACAATCTCATAAGGGCCAACATATCGGGGGCTTAGCTTGCCCTTCTTCCCAAAACACATCACACCCTTCATAGGCAAAACCTTCACGTATACCCAATCACCAACCCGAAATTCAAGATCCCTCCTCCTAACATCCGAATAGGACTTTTGATGACTTTGGGCCACTCTCAATCTCTCCCTAATCACCTTCGCCTTCTCCATGGCATCCATTACCAAATCCAGGACAACTAGATCCATCTCCCACAACTCAAACCACCCCACCGGTGATCTACACCTCCTCTCATAAAAGGCTTCAAATGGCGCCATATCAATGCTAGCGTGGAAGCTATTGTTATAAGCAAACTCAATGAGTGGAAGATGGTCATCCCAATTTCCCTTAAACTCCAACACACAAGCCCTCAACATATGCTCCAAGGTTTGAATAGTCCTCTCTGCTTGGCCATTAGTTTGAGGGTGAAAAGCAGTGCTCAACTTAATCTTAGTTTCCAATCTCTTCTGAAAAGACCTCCAAAATTGGGAGGTAAATTTGGGTACCTCTATCAGATATAATGGACCTCGGTACACCATGCAACCTCAGCAACTCTTGGATATACAACCTTGCGTAATCCTCAGTGCTGAAGGTAGTCTTAATCGGTAGAAAGTGAGTAGACTTCGTCATCCAATCCACAACAAACCAAATGGAATCAAATTGCCTTCGGGTCCAAGGCAACCCAACTACAAAGTCCATGTTCACATCTTCCCATTTCCATATGGGAATCTCTATGTCTTGTACCAAGCCACCAGGCCTTTGGTGTTCTACTTTCACCTGTTGACAACTCAGGCATTCAGATACAAACTTCGCGATGTCTTTCTTGATACCATGCCACCAATACACTTCTTCCAAATCCTGATACATTTTGGTAGACCCCGAATGGATAGAGTAATGAGAGTTGTGAGCCTCACTCATGATCATCCTTCAATGATCGTCCACGTCCGAAACACAAATTCGATCTTGGCACCGAAGTAGACCATCTCCCCCTTGGGAGAACACCTCAATCTCCTTTTGAACAACCAACTTCTTCAATTCAAGCAACGATGGGTCTAAATCTTGCTTAGCCTTTACATTACTCACTAGGGAGGATTCTGCCCCAAATTTAACACGAACACCACTATTGCTTGAATTAGCCAACCTGACACCCAATCTAGCCAACTGGTGAACATCTCCTGCCAACTCCTTCTTTTCTTCCCCAACATGCGCCACACTCCCCATCGACAACCTGCTGAGAGCATCGGCAACGACATTGGCCTTGCCCGGATGATATGGAACACTCATGTCATAGTCCTTTATGAGTTCCAATCACCTGCTTTGCCTCAAATTGAGAGCTCTCTGGGTGAAAACAGATTGCAAACTCTTGTGATTGGTGAACACATCAACATGCACACCATGCAAATAATGTCTCCAAATCTTCAAAGCAGAAACCACTACTGCCAATTCAAGATCGTGGGTAGGTAGTTATATTTATGCACCTTCAACTGCCTTGATACATACGCTATCACCTTACCATTCTGCATAAGCACACAACCCAATCCAATGCGCGAGGCATCAAAATACACCACAAATCCTTCCAAACTATTTGGTAAAGTTAAGATGGGAGCCAATGTAAGCCGATCCTTCAAAGTCTGAAAACTCTTCTCGACCATACAAACTAAGACTTCTTTTGGGTCCACTTGGTCAATGGAGATGCAATAGATGAGAACCCTTCAACAAACCTTCTGTAATACTCGGCCAACCCAAGAATACTGCGAATATCCGAAGTAGTCAACGGTCTAGGCTAATTCTTTACGACCTCGGTTTTCTTTGGATCCACCTTGATACCTTCGTTAGACACCACATGATCAAGGAAAGCCACTTCACCCAACCAAAATTCACACTTGCTAAACATGGCATACAATATCTTTTCCCTCAAAGTTTGGAGAACCATCCTCAAGTGATTCCTGTGCTCCTGCTCACTTCGGGAGAAAATGAGAATATCATCAATAAAGACCACCACGAAACTATCGAGGAATGGGTTGAACACCTAGTTCATTAGATCCATAAATACGGCCGAAGTATTTGGTAGGCCAAACGACATCACCACAAATTCAAAATGCCCATATCTAGACCGAAAAGCTGCTTTGGGAATATCACATTCCTTAACCTTCAACTGATGATACCCGGAACGAAGATAAATCTTTGAGAAATGAGTAGCCCCTTGAAGCTGGTCAAACAAGTCATTGATCTTGGGCCACAGATACTTAGTCTTACCAGTCACCTTATTCAGCTGTTGGTAGTCAATGCACATCTGAAGAGACCCATCCTTCTTTCTTACAAACAACACGGGAGCATCCGACAATGATATACTTGGCCAAATGAAACCCTTCTCCAATAGATCCTTTAATTGCTCTTTTAATTCGTTCAATTCAGCCGGTGCCATACGATAAGGAGGAATAGAAATAGGCTGAGTATCTAGAAGAAGATCTATGCCGAAGTCCACCTCTCCCTAGTAAGTCTTTGGGAAATACATCCAAAAATTCATTCACCAGCGGAACCAACTCAAAAGTAGGCACTTCGGACTCTATATCCTTGACCCTAACAATATGATAAATGCACCCCTTTGAAATTATTATCCTCGCCTTAAGGTAGAATAAAAACAGACCTATAATAGAGGAGTCACCACACTTCCATGCAAGAACGGGCTCACCAGGAGGCTGGAACTTGACCTTCCGGGTTCTACAATCTATAGAAGCATATGATGCATGCAGTCAATCCATCCCAATAATCACATCAAAATAAAAAATCTCATGTTCAACAAGATCACAAAAAAAGAGTTTGTGCAATACGAAAATATGGCAACCATGATAGACTCTATGTGCAATGAAAGATTCACCCACAGGAGTATAAACTGAGAAAGGATCCCTCAAAAGTTTGAGACTCAAACCAAATTTAACAGCCAAAAGAGGAGTCACAAAAGTCAAATTTGCACCTAGATCAAAGAAGGACATAAGAATCAAAATCAAAGACTTCTAACGTACCGGTCACAACATTTGAAGTGCATAGAACTGGTTGTTCTTCGGTGCAGCACCTTGGGGAGCCCTTTGTTGGGCTTTCCCGCCTTAGGCCACTTAACCTTGGCCTCTACGAGCATTTCTGGGACAATCAGGAGCCTTATGATTTTTATCACCATATCTAAAGCACACATCTAAATCCCTCTAGTAGATTCTCGTGTGGGGCTTCCCATACCTGTCACATAGACGGAACCCCTGGCGGCCACCACTTATTGCTCTAGCAAGAGGCAGCTAATCATTACCAACTCAATCACTGGAACCTTGGCCCTGCTGGAAGAGACCAAAACCAATATTTTGTGAACTAGAGAATCTACCATCTAAACGGGCTCTCTTGGGATCATGAACCCTTTTCTCTTTGGGTTTATCCCCTTCGATTTATTCATCATACACCATGAGTCTGGCAATATCCATATCCCGTATAAGCATAGCAGTTCGGCATTTCTTCACAAGCAAATCAGAGATACCCGAAACAAACTTGTGCATCCTTGCACGAGGATAAGCCACCAAGGACGGAGCATATTTGAAAAGCTTTGTGAACTTGAGGGCATAATCCCTTACACATACTCCCCTACTTAAGATTGATAAACTCAGTTAATCTGGCCTCTCTAAGCTCAAGCAGGAAGAAGCGACCATGGAAAGCAAACTGGAACTCTTCCTAATTGACATCACCGCCACAAACCCTTTCCAAGGTCCATTGAGTATACCACACTTTATCCACGTCCTTTAGCTAATAAGCGGCCAGTTCAGCCTTCTCCTCAAAGGTAACACCCATGATGTTCAATACTTTAGTAAGTTCATCAATGAACTCCTAAGCATCCTCATTAGCCTTTGATCCATAGAATTCCAGAGGGTTCCTGCGGATGAAATCCCTCACCCTAGAAGTAGGTATAGGTTCCCGTAGCATGTTAGCTTGTCTTGCCTGAGTAGTCGCCACTTGAGCAAGCATGGCGAAAGCGGTGCGAAATTCACCGTTTAAGATAGGCTACTGTATAGGCTCACGGGGAGCTTGATCCTCGTCAGCCGGAGCCGGTCTTGGTAGATGGGGTCTTCCACTAAGCATCTTCTAAAATGGATTAACGATACCATTAGACAAGGAAGCTACACATAATAGTCATAGAATGACATAAGACATGAAGAAGTGAGGACATTCCTAAAATGTCTTTATAGACTCCCACTCATAGGTATGGTGCACTTCACACTTATGAATAGGACTCTACTCAACACGGCATGTTAGACTCCGAGGCCTATTTATAAACCTAGGGCTCTGATACCATCTTTTGTCATGACCCGGGGTAAGGGTTTAGATAAGACACAACGAATGGAGACTCGAGAGCCCCTAAACAAGCCTCAGATATCAATATCTACATCATTGGTTTAAGAATAGCGTCTAGAAGTGCATTCTTATACATACATATATATATATATATATATATATATACATACATACATTTATAAATCATTCACACAATACATAGACAATCATGAAATTATGGTCCCATTCTCAATTAAAGTTGATAGCTTCCTTCTTGAGTTCGAATGACTGATTGTCGAGACGTTAATATGATTTGAATTGATTGATTTCTAATGTTCCATTCATACCTGATGATGAGAATGTTGAAGTTAATGTCCTTACCCTTAACTTAATTTGAATTTTCTATTCCTGAGTTGATGTATCTAATCCTGAATTGAGAGTTTGGTTGATTGAGTGAGTATTGAGAAGAGTCTGATTATATTCGTGCCTTGATGCCTACCCTTACTTATCATTCGAGGACGAATGATTCCAAGGGGAGATGATGCCTGGTAAAATGACCAAAATACGCCTAGATGAGAGAGGTGCGCACAATACATCTTCCCAAACTCCGATAGCAAATCTGAGGCCGAAAATGCAATCAACATGGAAAATTGAGTAGGGAAGTGGTCTCGGTTGATTTTTAGAGCAACCAAATCAAAAGGTAAATTTTTATGCAAAAAGGATTTTCAGTAAAAAGTATATGATAGGCCCGCGACGAGGACTTGCCGTGGAGTTACATTTAAACTTGGTCTCAATATTTTCTATGGGATTAGAAAACTCGATTGGAGAATTTTGGGTAAAAAACCCAAAAACAATAACCAGTCCTCGTCGCAGAGTAGGCTACCTGAGGCGGAGTTTTTTGTTTTTATTTTCAGTTTTTTGGAGGGGCATTCTAGACTTTTCCAACCCCTCCTAAACCTAAAACACAATTAATATAGGTTGTCCTGGGCGTAAAGTGTTTTAATCCCTATTCCTAAGTCCTTTCTAAGTTCTAACAAAGACTAGGGCTAAAGAGAATAGAAGGGGAGCTAGAATTTAAGAGATTGAGGAGAGCTCTAACGAGATTGAGTATCAAAGCTTCACACCAGGTATGTAAGGCTAAATTAAAACATGAGAATGTTCTCCATATGCCTCCATAGATGGTGATAGAGTAGTAGAGGGTATAATGAGTCTACATACATGTTTCTTGAATATTTTCCTGTAAATTATATATATATATAATAGGTTAGCAGGGTTAGGTTGATGTCTAGCCGTAGGGTATTGTAGGGTAGTAGGTGTTGCCGGGTCTGTTTATCATGGGTTGTCTTTATATGTATTATATGTGTTAAATTTATCGTATTTACATAATATCATGTGTTTTTCATTAGTAGTCGTTTTTCCTATCCCTTTCTTTTCCTTTTCTTTTTGTCATATTTAGTTTATTCTGCTTTTGGATTGTTGAGACGAGAGTTCCCAGGAAACATCCTCTCTACTTTTATTTTATGTGTTGATGATCATCATAAACTTGATTTACTGATTATATACTTGCCATGAGCTACTGCATAAATCCTATATGTATTTTATTAAAGATTGCATGAATGAACCTAGGGGTTGAGTCTAGAGCCTTGACTTGAGTATGTTGATAGTGATTGTGATGTGAACATGATGATGAGTTAATAGAATTTGATGATCCCATGAGTATTCATAATTGAACTCTAGAGTTTCGTCTAATTGACTTCTTCCAAATGACTATTCTAAGCCTTAAGCTATTGATGAGACTTGAGTTGATGAGATAATTTGAGATGATAGGTCGGAAAGCCCAACTAAGTTGAATTAATGAGATGATGAGAGTCTCTACGAGGCTAATTGAGATGATTGAGTTGAGATGAGGAGTCTTATGAGCATTGAGTATTCAGAAGAGTATCGAGCACTTAAATGAGTAAGATTAAGTCCAACTCACACTCATTAACTGTGTTGCCAAATGTAGGAGAGGACTGAACCATCAAGATGGATGTTTCCTAATAAATAAAGTGTCCTCGAAAGCAATAGAGGACACTTGAGCCATTTCCACTATGGATTCAAGTTGTTCTTACCCTAGTAAGGTATTGAATGGTTGCGGCAACATCAACGAGATTGTTGTATAATCACTGGCTCATAAGTGATTGTTGTCGAATAAGAGAAACTCCCATAAAAGTTCTACACTAATAGTACTTTGAGTTGAGTTGAGTTGAGTTGAGTTGATTGATGAGTTTGGATTGATATTGATGAGTCATTTGTCTACTCTTGCTTTAGGTAGACATTTGACATCCTGATTGAGTATCTTAGAAGTTGATATTATTCTATATTATTTGGCATATATCTGCTTCATTCAACCATTTTAAATACTCGTGCATTCCATATATGGACGTCCATTTGGACTACATAGTTTCATGAAGTAGAGACAGGTACTAGAGATCGTCAATAGGCGCATCATTAAGGATCTATTGGAGTCACCAGAGTTGATGAGCCTCCTTTACTTTGGAGGATACTTATTTAATTTCATCTCGCTATTAGAGTCACACTTTAGACTTGATTTAGCTTTATTTTGTTTTGAGGTAATCATGGGTCTTTCATTGGCACCAATTGATGGTTATAGAGGTTTCATATACTAGAGTCGAGCTGTTGAGTTGAGATTTTGTTGAGCTAGCTTCTTTTAGACTAGCCCGTTTTGCTTACATATTTTGACACTTCAAGTATTTATTATCATTAGTCTTCTGCTGAATTGTGATGAATGTTGAGTGAATGAATGTGATGAGGTCAAGTGGTTTGCTTGGGGACTAGCAATAGTCTCTGTGTGCTGGTCATGTCTAGGGTACCCTCTCAAGGCGTGACACCCCATAACCCGAATTAATTAAATTATATATTATTTAGCCTTCCACAAATATTTTCTTGAGATTTTATCCTAAATTTTGAAATATTTTTACAAGTGATTATATAATTGATAATTCCCATGAGATAATTTCTTGAATTCGTGAATTTCATCATTTACTATATAAACCCGGGTTATATTGTCTCATAAACTTGAATATCTAGATGCATTGATTGGTAATAGAAGCATGAATTGTAGAACCTATGAATGTGAATGATATTGAATACGAATATAACTTTGATGAGACTAGAATGGCCTTTTGTGGTTTTCTAACATGAACTTAAATGATTGAATAGGAATGAACGTTATCATAAATGTATATTTAAACAACTTTTTAAAGATGCGAGTGTGAATTGATTGGATGGTTAAGATGATAGGCTGAAAGGCTTGATTGTGATAGAATAGATAAAACGAAAGAGTCTACAAGAGATTTATTGGTTGAGATTGATTGTTATATGAGCATTGAGTCTTGGGAGGAGTATTGAGAACCGAATTGAGTGAGAGTAAGTGCAACTCAAACTCAATAACTATGTCGCCAACATAGGATTGATTGGATAGGGGCCATATCTCTGAAATCCTTTAAGAGGGTTTGATTGATTGATTGATTGTAAGCGTTCCTTACCCTGATAAGGTACTAGACGGGTGGGAAACGTTGCCAGTTCATTGTACCATCACCGGCTCATAGGTGATAGTTGTCGGTTCGAGAAACTGCCAAATAGGTCTTGATGGTACTCTGATTGAATTGAATTGGATTGTATATGATTGATCTCTATCTAAATCTTACTCTTGATTTAGACTTATGACACCATAGACTTATGATACCTTGATCAAGTTCCTTAATTCCTTGACTTGAGTTATCTGAGTTGATAGTATTCTACCTTGATGCATGTGTTTTCCTATCATTTTACATACTCGTGTATTCCACATATTGACATCCATTTGAGCTTGCATCTTTTATGATGCAGAGACAGGTATTATAGGCCATTAATAAGTGCACCGTTGAGGACTCACCTTCATTTAGCTAATTGGTGAGTCCTCCCCTGCTTTCAGAGGATATCATATTTCTTTTCTAGCTTTGAGTTTAGTTGTTTCCTTTTGTTTTAAGGTAGTCATGGACATGCCATTGGAACCACTTAGGCAGATGGATTGAGACTTCATAGACTATGGTTAAGAGGGGAAGAGCACAAATACCTCATTGTATCAATAGAGTGTGCCCAAAACTCGTAATAAGGTATATCCAAGACTTTCAATGACCTTAACAGCTTCAAAGGCTCCAACGTAGTAAAACTGCAGAGTTGATTATAGCTACCATTCAAGTAGTAAAACTCTTGTAGTAATTTTTTAGTGCGTCTAGAATGAAAGAAATTGCAGATGTTTTAATGGGGTCTCAACTCCAAGCTAAACTCTAAAAACTTGATGCCTATATCGAACAATCCCTCTCTCAACCAATCTATCCAGATGCAGAACTCCAAAGTCATATCATGCCCAGAGTGAACGTAGGCGATAATACTCACAACATAGGTATTCTACACAACCATAACTATTACCATCCCTCAGAAAACAATAGCTAATTCCAGTCTCAGGTGAGAAGAACCAGTACCCAACAACTAACAGCAGTATACTAGATCGTATGTATCAGCACTCAGTCTAAAACCAAGTCTAACATACCCCAAAATGCAGCAATCCAGCCAAGCACATGTAAGAAGAGTAAAGCACGACAATATTAGTGATATCATAAGTATCTCCCGCAGCCAGACCCAATGTAATCATGATTATACTAGAATCAAGCCATAGTATGGTGAGTATTTAACAAGCATTCCCACAACCATCATATCTCAATAACATCCGGCAACATACCCCCACAAACAAGAGGTAGGTCAGAATACATACCCGCCACATGGAATCAGCCCAGATATGGCCCTTATTAGGCCTCCTTACAGTCAATATGCCATAATATATCAATACTACACCAATCACATCCACCAACAGAGGGGAGCAATCCCACAACAACATATACTATGCGTTCAGAGCATAACCAGCACCTTTATATACATTTTAGTTCAACAAGCATATGGTCTCACTCAGTCGAAGGTTTAGGAAAAGCTTAGCTTACTTGAAATCCCAAGTCTCGGATCTCGAATTAATCCAGACAAGATTTTCCTCTCTTGATCACTTCCTGATGCTTCTCAGGTATTAAAAACATAATTCACAAGGTTAACACAATTGTATTGGCTGTAATATCTTGAAGAACCGGTGAAATTAGGACAATAGCCCCTAAAATAGAGAAAAATAGAGCCCATGTCTAAAACAAAAAAAGGGCTCAAAAAACAACCTCATGACAACCCGAGCTTGAAGCCAAATATTTGGCCCAAAACAGACCCCAGAAGACCGAGAAATGACGAATAAATGAAGTTAAAATCTTTACCAAAAAGATATTTCTATAAAAAATTTCCCGGTCCAAATTTTACAAAAAATTGGCTAAATTAAGCAGAAACCAAGCTTATCACAGCGTTCCTCTTGGAACATAGAACAATTTAGACTCAAGTTTTGCTTGATTATATCAAAAATCGGCTAAGATATAGAAACGCAAAGTTTTCACAAATTTTGAGAACATAATCAGCTAAAATAGTGATTTTACCTCACTTACATGCCAAATTTAGTATATGACTTCACCACAATGTTCCTTGAAAAAATTTGAGTCACGTAGGCTTTTGAATCATTGAAAATGGAGCTGTACATCAACTTTTCCGATAAGAAAAAAGTTTAAATGGGGGTTGTTTGAAAAGGGGTTGAGCCTACATATAGGCCACCCCCTAAAGCCTCCATGAACGCCGAGCTTTGGGTGGTTTCCCTTCTCCACGAATGGGGGCACAACTCAACAAATCTAGAGCTTTGTGCGGCAACCTTCTGCAATCGCCCCCTACCCTCCGTGAATACAGAGGGTTAATGTTTCTGGTATTGCACCAGCTAAGTTAAAATCTTTCCCAGGGCATTCCCGAGGCATTTGATGTCCATTTTACGCCAAAACATAGTGTAACCATGTGGTTTTTGACGTTTCAAATCCAACTGAGTGGTTAGAATTCCCAACGGAGCATCATATGGAAAAATGAGGGTCCCACTTCTTTGTTGTTAATATTTGCTAAAAGGACTGAAGGGGTGAACACGCAACTTGATGCTCCCGTCAACAAACGGAGGGTCATTTTAGAACGTTTCCTACATTTTGGAGCTGACCACACCATCAAATTTCCATTTCGAGCGCATTTAGTTGGGTTTGTATAGAAATGCACTTTTTAGTTTTTGATTGAACTCATTTTGCAACTATTGGCTCAAAAATCACATTGGGACCCTCCATCCTCAGGCCAACCACCCTCCCAGCCTAAATCGGTCATGTCAGAACTAATGGAACCATTAGAATTCCATTCTGAGGTTGTTTGCTAGGGTTTTGTCAGAAATCTTAATTTTGCAGCTTTGACTCTCGCTAACTTGCAAATTCGTGCAACTCACAACCAAAACACCTATAACCAGCCCAACAACCCCAATAGGCCATAAAAGGTCTGGCGTTACTAGACAGAAGCTCAAAATAGTTGAAATATCACAGAAATACAGAATTGCCCCAAAGGGTCATTACAAGTTTATCAAAGCTAGTTCCTTCTCAGGAGCATTCATCTTGGGGTGGACTTACTATTCAGATGCTTTCAATAGTTATCCACTCTGCACTTGGCTACCCATTGTATACCATGGTCATGATAACTGGTACATCAGAAATGCATCCTTTCCAGTTCTCTCATACTAGGAAAAGGTCCCCTCAATAGTCTATCTAGTAATCATATATAATATCCAAATTGGTTTCGAAACTTCTTATCTGTGAAATTTGTGAAAATATTAGTTCACTACTTAAATAAACCTAAATGTGTATATAAATCACTAAAATTATGGTATTGTTTCAATTTTTTTTTGTCTTAGTTATATATTTCATAAGTACCAAAATTAAAAAATTTATCAATAAATTCAATGTTGTACATGCTATTATCCTTTGTGATTATGTTTTAAATTATGACATTTGGTCATAGTAGTGTTTCATACTATTCTTTTAGTACTACTTCTTCTTTCTCTTGAAAATTAATATGTCTTATTTTGTACAAGCTAGATATGACCCAGTGGCTTCTGGTCAGAATACAGGAATAATTAAGATCATTATGCATATGAGAGCAGGAGCACAATTGTTATGTCTCAAATGAGAAGGATAAAGCAAATTACCACTGGCTGAGAAAAGTTTTGCATTGTCTCAACGTTTTTAAGTCTCTTGTGTGCAACTTCAGCAGTTGACTACTTCGCTGCCTTGCGATTGTAAAATCCAGGTAGAGAACCATATCTAACATTGTATACAATCACTGTTGACGAAAATGTAGGCTATGAGTAGGGCTTTCCTTGATAGTCTCATAAACAGGGGTAGGAAGGCCAATTTTCTGGGTAAACTCTTGCAATCGGCTTTTGAAAAGATTACTGGCACACATGTAATATGTTTAGCAATAAGTGACATTCACCATTTATAAAACTAGCAATAAGCGATAAAGACTACTTTAAAGAAGAATGGTGACTAGTAAGATAAGAGAATTAGTATAAAATTCATGAAAATATTGGCATGTGCATATATATATATATATATATATATATGTACATATATTAGACTTGATATTATTTAATACCTTGTTTGGTAGTATTTTACATGTGTGCATAACTACTACATAGCAACCCATGGTATTAGCAATATCAGGGCTTAATACATAGTTTAACATATAATTATTGATAAGAAACAATTCTAGCATAACTAATCCCTACATTACTAATACATCCAATTCGACTACTATTCCAATTTCTAATACACCCTACCAAATGACTCCCCAATTTCAACAATTCAGACAAGGAAGAATATATGTCTCAAACCTCGTGAAGAAATCTCTAGCTAGACCCAACAAAGGTAGAATACAAGCTTAAACAGTCATGAACATTGTTATAGTAATTGTAAAAATTAAGTCTGGTATGATATTGAAAATGCGGACAAAGAAATGGAATTTTCTATGTGCGTCCTCTAAATTTTTTGGTAGCGACAGGAAGGTTTCCTTCATGGACTCAAAAAAAAATGGGAGCCAAACATTTCAGTTGGATATTGCTCATCATATATGTTGACACAAGCAAATTTACAGAAAAGATGCTTGTAGTCATGTACAAGATGTTGCCTCCAGAAGGGAATTGAGGATAGAAGATACATACTCCTATATTGGGATCAAATGGGTCATTCCAGCAACCATTAAGGGTCTAATCAGCAGCTGGATGTAGTTCAAAGAAAATAGGAAGATGAAAATGATATGGAGGACTATTCCCCGTTGTATATTTTAGACTATGTGACGGAAAAGAAACTCGAGGTGTTTTGAGGGAAAAAAAATTCTTATACAGATGTTCCAATTTATAAGTTCATGTAAATTAGCTACGTTTTACAATCTACAAGATATGTATAATGAGAGAGAGCACTTCAATTTGTAGATGTATCACAGAGTTGAGGCTAATTATTTTGTTTAAAAAGTTCTACAAAACTTTTGGTAAAGACCTTTTTGTATTATCCTCTCCTTCTCCTGGACATGTTACATCTCCCAGATGGTATAATTAACCTCAACTTTGCAATACATCTATAAATTCAAATGCTCTTCCATTATACATATCTTACGTATTGTAAAGTATAGCTGATTTATATGAACTTATAATTTCCAGCATCTGTATAAGAATTTGTATGCCCTCAAAACACCTCAAGTTTCTTTTCTGCCTTATAGTCCAAAACATACGACAAGGAATAATCCTCCATATCATTTTCATCTGCATATTTTCTTTGAACTACATCCAGTGGTTGATGAGACCTTTAAAGATTGATAGAATGGCCCATTTGATCCCAATGCAGGAATAAGTAACTGCTATCCTCAATTCTCTTCAAGGGACAACATCTTGTACATGACTGCAAACATCTTTTCGGTAAATGTGTCAACATATATTATGAGAACTATCCAACTAAAATGTTTGGCTCCCAAATTGTTTTTTGAGGCCATGAAGAAAACCTTCCAGTCGCTCCCAAAAAATTTATAGGATGTATGTGGAAAATTCCATTTCTTTGTCCTCATTTCAACGTCATACCAGAATTAATTCTTACAGCTAGAATTAAAATGTTCATAACCGTTTAAGTTCACAGTCTACCTTTGTTTGGTCTAGCTAGAGCTTACTTCACGAGGTTTGAGACATATATCCTTCCTCCTCTGAACCGTTGAAATTGAGGAGTCATTTGGTAGGGTGTATTAGAACAGTAGCTGAATTAGATATATTAGTAATATAGATATTAGTTATGCTGAAATTGTCTCTTATCCGTAATTTTGTCTTTAACCATTTATTAAGCCCTGATATTGCTAATACCATGGGTTGCTATGTATTAGTTATGTATACATTGAAAACATTACCAAACAAGGTATTAAATAATATCAAGTCTAGTATATGTAGACATATATGTGCATGCCAATATTTTCAATAGTTTTGTAATAGTTCTCTTATCTTACTTGTCACCATTCTGCTTTAAAGTTGTCTTTATTGCTTATTGCTTATTGCTTTAACAACGATAATCACTTATTTTAAATATATATCATAGGTGTGTCAAGTTTTTATCTTTTCAAAAGCTGATTGCAAAAGTTTACCCAGAAAGTTGGACTTCCTACCCCTGTTTATGAGACTATCAAGGAAGGCCCTCCTCACAAGTCTACATTTGCGTCAACAGTGATTGTAGATAATGTTAGATATGGTTCTCTCCTGGATTTTACAATCGCAAGGCGGCAGTGCAATCAGCTGCTGAAGTTGCACTCATGAGGCTTGGAAACGCCGGGTCAATGCAAAACCTTTCTCAGCCAGTGGTAATTTGCTTTATCCTTCATCATTTAAAACAAAAGAATTGTGCTTCTGCACTTATATGCACTATGATCTTCATTGTTCCTGTACTCTAACCAAAATCCAAAGTGTCAGATGTTGCTTGTGAAAATACATGTCATTTTTCAAGAAAGAATTAGCCAGTTTGATGTCTTAAACTACTGTTTTCTCAAAATTTGCACCTTCCAGGTAACTTTTGTCCCATTTGAATTTCAACCTGCAGTGGCAAAGGGCTTCACTGCGATGGCCAGCATCTTCATGCCAATAACTTACCTAGGCCAGTTCTTAATGATCTTTGTATTTTGGTGAATGTATGAATGTATAAGCTTCCATTTTGTGGTGGAAAGCCTTATTCGTCGGTTTAGTCATCATAGCTCCTTCCCCCTCTCCCAGCAAGATATGATAGTTGAGTCTTTTGAGAACATCGTCCAGCTCATAAATATGGGAAATTTGAAACTAGGTTGCAGCTATTAGAAATAGCTATTGTTAGTCTTCCCTGATTGTGTTAATTAGGTCCACAGTGGAACGAAGATATGCTTTAGTATAACCACTCTTAACTACCTTTAGGGGTTATATATTAGTTTGAAGTGTGTTGGATTGCTTCCATTGCTACATATGTAGATATTATGTTGACCCAACTCTTTGACCTGTAAAAGTTTGTATAATAGAGTAACATTAGGTCTGTGAAGAAACTTTTATGTTTTTAATTTTTAACTAGCGTACTTTTGATTGGTTATTGGGCTATAGACTTTAAATTTTCCATGTTCTGGAAGTAATAATACACTTCTATTTTCCCTTGTTTGGTGTAATTTTTAGCATGAAACAAGCTTGTGCAAAAATCTGTTGCAAGACTGTGCTCATAAGATGAATTTTGCTATGGCGTGATATGAATGCCAGAGTTTTGAAAAAAATGCAGATTGATAAGATTTTCATGTATTGTTGACGTAGGGGGAAGGAAATATATTGGAGCGGCAGATAGAACAAAGAAGAACACAGAGATCAATGCTGCTCGAACTGCATTGTTGGCCATTCACTCTAGTTGGTTGGGGCATAACAATTCTAGATACACTGTCATTCCAATGAAGAAGGTCACAGATTTGGCAAGCAGCAACCAGGAGAACGCAGCAGCTCTAAAACCAAAGAAATCCAAGCACAAGCAAAAGCAGAAGAGGAAAGTTTCAGGCGCCAATAATAAAATCCGCACAATGCAGATGCAGGGTTGAAGTATGATATGTTCCTATCGTTGTAGTTAGTTAAGAAATTTTCTAGGGAAACTAGCCTTGTACAAGACCTTATTCAGTCTTTGACATTGTGTGGTTTCCTCCATTTGCCTTAAAGATTTGACTTGCTATTTGATGAACTAACTTGTTTATGAAAATATTTTAGTATTTATGTTGTCATTTACATTTTGAAAAATCTCCTTGTATAGATATAGGAACAGTTAATAATCTTGTCTTCATATTGGATCATCTGTTCCATCTTTTCTATTTTCCACATATTTCAGGTAAGCTCATTTTTCTTTGGACAAAAACTTTTGTAGGCCAACTATTAACAGTAATAACTAACAAGATTTTGTTAATGCATGGTAATCATCTAGAGACGAAATAAGGATTTAAACTCTTCAAGTTCAACTTTTAAAGTTCTTATTCCATCCCCCACCCCCCCACCCCCCAAAAAAAAAAAAAATTCTAAGGTTCTTACATTCAAGTAATAACTTAAGGTTTGGTTTTTTTTTAATTTTATTTTAAAACCTATTGTTCCCTCTGCTTTGATTATCAAACTGCTTATTGTAGTTATTATTCTATTCTTTATATGTTTCTTTGCTATTTTTTAAGTGATTGGATATGTTTTATTTTAGTCAAAAATTTATTGGAAATAAACTGTTTATCTTTAAGTTATATACATACTGTCTTTGCAAACTTTATTTGTGAAATTTCACTGGACATAGACATTTGTTGTTGTAATAAGATTTTTTTTGTAAAAGTCAGAGTCTTCAAATTCTGTCTATTGGTTTTGGCTCGCGAAAACAGTCAACTTCAAATTCTGTTATAATATATTTGCTAAAATTGGTACTTCATTATATAGATGACATATTTTTGCTACACTAATATATTATCGTACAATAACAAAAGTGACAAATTTAATGTAACTAGAAGTTGAAAAGAACAGTGTGTATATAATTTTACCTTTATTTTCTAAAAGTGGATAAAGACTATTTTCAATAAACATCGGCTCAAATTAAAAAGTAGTATTTATTTATCTCTAATTCTCTATAATTTATTGTGCCCACCCCACTCCACCCCCACCCACCCATCCAATCCCTTATTAGACTTTTATATTTTCCTTTTTCTGAAATATATACATATACCAATTTAATCATTGTTTTCCTTATTTTTTCACAATTAGTTATAGCATTACTTGTTAGTATGTTAATGTAATACCCCACAAGTTGTGCGCTCAGAATAGAACCTTCAAGCTCAAGCTAAGTTCACTTTCAAGCCTTCAATCCAAACTTATTTATGTGTTTTAGGGTCATCATGAGTCTCTTACATCAAGCCAAGTTCAAATTTGTTCCATTTCTAAGTTTTTCATATGATTTGGTGGCAGGGTCAACTTTAAATGGTCATATCTCTTAGCACAAAATGAACTGGGTGGTCTACAAACTAACAAATTGAAGCTCTTTGAATTTGCTTTTCCAACGCACCTGGTTTCACCTGATTCCGAGTTTGGATCAAGAAGTTATGCCCGTTTTTGTAAAGCCTCCTATGCCGTGTTCCTTCCTTTTTTCTAAGGCAAGCCACACGGGTACCCATACAGGCCGTGTGGCTTCTCATGAACCGTGTTTGTGGTATATCACGAAAGTTTTATGGAAAATTATATTCTATGTGTTAAATCTGGTCACGTGGCTTGGAACCTTCATACGGACTCTTGTACGGCCCGTGAAGCTTCACACGGTCCGTACGACCTTCATTGGAAGCACCCTTGCCTTAAACAAAACTTGTTGAAATTTGTCTAAGTATGGCTTCATGGGCACTTACATGCCCGGTGAACTGCTTCACGGCCGTGTAAGGGCTAGTGAAGTCGTGGCGAGTCAATTTTTCACTCGTTTCATTAATAACATTTTCGTGATTATGGTTTATTCTAAGGGTCTTTTGTGACTTCCTATGCTACCTAAAGACCTCCTAATGACCTAAACTCCATTCCTCTCATTCAAAATTCATTCCTCACATTTAAAAATTCGCTCAAGCCACTCTTAAGTCTCTCTCAAAGGACTCTACTGGGAATTAAGCTTGGGGATCAAGGAAGAACTCTTTCTTCACCAAATTTTTTCTTGAATCCTCTCTATTAGCTAAGGTATGTGGGATTGATTCTTGGTCCCTTTCAACCAACAAGACCCAAACTCTTTTCACTTGAATTTCATGAATTTTAGATTGATTCTTGGTCCCTTTCAACCAACAAGACCCAAACTCTTTTCACTTGAATTTCATGAATTTTAGCTTACTTTATATATTTTTTATTATTTTGATTTAATAAATTCAATTAAAGTATGAACTATGCTTATATTATTGTTGCATTGAGATCATGAAATTATACATGTGCATGTCCCCTTTAAAGATTGTATTGTGCATGAGTGATCTATAGTATGATTTAAATATATATATGGTTTTACTTCAATTCATATTACATTGATGATTTTAGATTGAATCTATATTAACCATTCTATTCTCACATCATCCATGACATATGCATTCATGATCATTGGACTTTATGAAAATTAGAAGTGTGTTAGCACCCAAATACATTTATGTATATTATTTTGATAAAAGTATGGAAATGAACAAGAATTGAGTAAAAATCTCTGAACATGAGCATGATATAAGTTGAACACCATTATGATATGAATTCATAGTAATATGAACTTGACTTCTACATGTATACAAATTATATGGGTGTGCAGATGAAATGACATCTTGCATGAGTGTGTAATCATAAGTGTGTAGTGATGAGGATGGGCATAACCCTCCCTTTACACAATGCATAGATGAGGATAGGTACAACCTTCCCTATACACATGTATGAGCTAAGTGTGTATTGATGAGGACGGACACAATCCTCCCTTTACATAATGCATAGATGAGGATAGGTACAACCTTCTCTATGCACATATATGTATGAGCTAAGTGTGTATTGATGAGGACGAGCACAACTCTCCCTTTACACAAGGCATAGATGAGAATAGATATAACCTTCACTATGCACATGTATGTATGAGCTAAGTGTGTATTGATGAGGACGGACACAACCCTCCCTTTACACAAGGCATAGATGAGTATAGGTACAACCTTCCCTTTGCACATGGTTATATGAGCTAAGTGTGTATTGATGAGGATGGGAACAACCCTCCCTTTACATAATGTATAGATGACGACATGTACAACCTTTCCTATACAAAGTCATGTCATGAGCTACATGTGTATTGATAAGGATGGTTACAACCCTCCCTTTACACAATTCAGGCAAAGAGTGGCTCATTGAGTGCTAGTATATGTGGGTTATGGCTACTCTATGGTTTTGCATGTGACATATTGTGCAGGTTAACATCATCTTCCTTTCATGTTGCACGCTCGTATACTAGTACATTCAAACGTACTAACATATATTTTTGCCTACATAATCTCACCATATAGGAGCCGAGGACATCCACCGCTCGATGTTTAGCTCGGATCTCAAGTTTTGCTTGTTGTGGCATTCCAAGGAGAAGCCACCATTCCTTCACCTATAATGTTTTACTTATTTTATTCATTTTGAGGTTGAGCTTAGGGTATGTCTTGGCCCTCGACTATCTTATGATTAGAAGCATTGTTGGATATTTTGTAAACTCCTTTACGTTTATATACTAAGTGCTATGTTGAAGATTATGTTATAGCTTGGTTACCCATTGAATATTGTTATGTGGTTTGGTCATGAGTCTTATGATTGATGGTATGATAAGATGCAAAAGATCCTAAGTCCCAAATTATCCTTAGAATTATGTGTTTATTATTTGGGTACGCTTCCGAACTGATGATGTTAACTGGGATACTTTGAGGCTTGTCTGGGGACTCTCGAGTCCTCATTCGCCATGTAACTCCTAGACTCTAGGTCCGGGTTGTGACAGTCAATTTGTTTTTGTGTGTCACATTAAAAGAGCTTCAGAGCCCAAAGTAATGAGAAGACTCAAACTCCATTGAAAGAGCTTCGAAGCTCAAAGTTCAATTTAAATTTGAAAAACTTACTCTAAAATAATAAAGTAAAATTAAAAATTATTTTAAAACATTAATAATAACTTACATATAGAGTATTTGATTTAATGGATTTGATTAATGTTAGTCTAGAGAATTATATTAGTTGAAAAATGAAGTTGATGAAATCCAGATTTCACATATATCATTATACAAAATTATAATAAATATATAATATTATACATTGAGTGTGTGAACATGTTACAGAGTATTAATTTTCTTCTTCTTATTTCTTTTAGATGTATATTATTTTGCATTTCATATTTTCATGACCCAAAATGATTCGCAACTAAAAGAAAAGGAAATAAAGCTGAAAGCATAAACTTGTCATGAATCAAAATAGATCGCAATAAAAGGAAAAGAAAATAAAGTGGAAACCATCTCGACATAACATAACAAATCTCCCAAAATCTGCAGTCATGGGTACAAGAGCATCTAAAACAATACAAAACTGTAAATTCACATGTCTCAAATGAAATGCAAAGTTGTCTCATAATATCTGATACAAAGTATGCACGGAAAAGTAAAGGAAATCCCAAAGGCCAGTGGTGACTCAATGTTGAGCCTCACTAGAAGGATCTATATGGATGTGAAAAAGATCAACTATAGAGAATCAGCTACCCTTTATGGGTCCCTGTTGTAAGGACTCGGATTTTTATACGACCTCAATGAAGCATGAAAATTGGTTTCAGAAATGTTTAGGACTAAGGTGATACTTCATGGAAGCCATCACGGTCTGTGTGAGGTCACACGATCCGTGTGGAGCCTCCACGGAGTGGCCCTTGGCCCATGGAGGATGTTTGGCCCTTAAACGTGGTGTTTTAAACTAAGGCACACCACACTTGGACCCCTCACGGTCCGTGTGACACTTCACGGATCGTGTGGTCGGACGTGTGATGGCCTTGGCTTGAAATCCTATAGCTATGGGACCAAGTATGATTACACGGCCCATGTGGGGCGGCACGACCCGTGAGATCATCTGTAAAGCTTTCAGGGTGAAATATTTCTAAGTATGGAATCACTGTATCATAACTTGATTGTGGAATCTTCTAACGAGAGGGGTACAGGCAGTGACACAGCCGTATGATACTACATGGTCCGCGTAACCTCCCGTGATGGTGGCTTCATTGAAAAATTCTAAGTATGGGATCTTCATGCTCAAGATAAGTTCACTTTCAAGCCTTCAATTCAAGCTTATTTATGTTGTTTAAGATCATCGTGGGTCTCCTACATCAAGCCAAGTTCAAAGGAATTCCATTGGCTAAGTTCTTCACAAGTACCGATAGAAGGGTCAACATTAAATGAGCATATGCCTTAGCACAAAATGAACTGGGTGGCCCACGACCTATCAAATTGATGCTCTTTGAATTATCTCAATGCATCCAGTCTCACCTCATTCCGAGTTCGGATGAAGAATTTATGCCTGATTTCATAAAACCTGTCTGGGCTAGACGGGAGGCCTTCACGGGCCGTGAAGCCTAGTGTGAACTGCGGTGTAAAATTTAAAGGGGCATTCTATTGAGTTATTTTTTATATCTTGACCCATCCCCAAGGCTTTTAAGACCCTTTTAACCCCCCTCCCCCCCTTTATATTCCTAAGCTTCTCCTACACTAATTCTAAACCCTCATTCAAGACTAACACCTAGTTTCTAGAATTAGGCTCTCAAAATTCTCTCCAAGTGTCATCTTTAAAATTCAAGCTAAGATTCAATTGAGGTTTCAAATTCAAGCTAAATTCTTCTCAAATTCATCTTCTTAATCAATGTATGTGGGATTGATTCTTGGTCCCTTTCAACCAAGAAGACCCAAAAATCTTTCAATCTATTTTATGAATTTTAGTCACTTTAAATATGAAATTTCATGATTTGATTTTATTAAATCTAATTAGTGTATGGACTGTATTTTACCTGTTATTTCAATTCATTTTGACTACCATTATGATGATATGCATTGAGTTATGAAATTATGAATATGCATGTCCCCTTTAAAATTTATTTATGCATGGGTGACTATCACTATGATTTAGATGTTGATTTAAATTATGGATTTATTCAATTTCATATTATGGTGTTGATTTTAACTTGAATCAATGTTACCCATGTTATCCTCACATCATCCATTGCATTTTATTCATGAGCATTGACATATGGAAATTATGAAGTGGGTTAAGCCCAATTATGTTATATGAAATGATTGTGATATGATTTTGGTAAGGGATTGGTTATGACAAGAAGGTGATCACCGGTATGTCTATGATTATGGATCTTTGAGAATTTTGAGTGAGCCTGCACCATTTTGTATATGTGTAGATGAGTTATTCCTTGCATGAACATTATAATTATGATTTTATGGTTTGGCATTTTAGCCTAAATGTGCATTGAACGTTTTAGAATGGATATTGACTCTTTGAAGGCATGTATATATGTATATAAGTATTCAAGTGGGATTTTATGCTTAGCACCGATGGACTGGGCGTGTGAGGGCTATCCCTAAAGGCCCTCCCCTTTCCTTGAACTATGTGCCACATAAGAACGATCACCATTACCGAAATGACCGGGTCGTACGGAAAGGTTATTCATTTATTACGTTTATGATATGATTATGAAAAATCCTTCCAAAATGGGGCTTCCCGGAAGGAAGGTGTCCATCCACCGAATAGGCTTTACCCGTAAAGTGTGATGTAGACTACCCTTGGAAGTAATCTTCTCCCTACCAATGAGAGGTCCCAATCGATCTAATTCATGTAATAGCTCACATGAGTTTGAATTGTCGATTGTAGTCTATCCCCACTATATAGGAGCATTATTGCATTTTATGCATCATGAATTTTATGGCATCTTGTATACTACCCTTCCATTGGGTATATGATTCTTTTTATATTATGTGCCCTTGTCATCTGACATTGAAATGCAAGTTGATAAGTCATATGCATTGCATGCCCACATACTTAGTATGTTCAAACATACTAATGCATACTCTATGCCGACATGATTTTACCATGTAGGGACCGTGTGTTACGATCATCCATCGCTTGACGGGTAGCTTAAATTTTTAGAATTGATAATGTGGTGAGTCCTATCTTCCAAGGACAAACCACCTTTCTTCTACCTAAGTTTTTTTCTATTTATCTTCTTAATTGAGGGTGAGCCCGGGACATGTCTTGGCCCCCGTCCCATCTTATGACTAGAGGCATTGTTGGACATCTTGTAGACTTTCATTGATCTTATATGTTATGGGTTGTATATGATGCTTATGATTTAGTTATCTATTGGATATGGCTATCATGGATTGATTATGGGAATTATGATATTTATGTATGAATTATGTGGAAATGTGGAAGATCCTAAGCCCTGTATTGCCCCCATAGAGTGAGTCATACTTACCCGCCCCTTAGTTCTTATGTGCTATATATTATGTGTATCTATGTAAATCCCTCCTTTCCCTTTGATATCCCCATAGTGTGAGTCCTACTTTCCCATCCCTTAGAACTATGTGTTTACTATTTGAATGCGCTTCCAAACTGATGATGTGGATTCAAATACTTTGAGGCTTGTTTGGGAACTCTTGGGTACCCATTCGCCGTGTCACATATAGGCCCTAGGTCCGGGTCGTGACACATGTGCTCGATCTACAGAGAGGAAATAGAATAGGCGTGAGCACATTGAAGTTTACCCAGTAGGTTCAACCGACTAGGTAAGAAGAATCGAACAAGTATGTAATAGCGATGAATCCTAATACCTGCATCCAAAAAGGGTAGTACAAAATAATATATACATAAATATGACAAGATAAGATATCCAACTCAGCCAATAGTACAAGAGAGGTGTGAATGCATTACAAGAAAATCTCATCAAATCATACATCAAGTGCCTCTCAACCTTGCCATTTGCACGTGGTCAAGGGGTGTTACCATGTGTCGGCCTTTCCACCTACCCATGGTCAAGTATATCATAATGTCTCAACTTTGCCACCTGCCCATGGTCAAGTATATCATAGTATCTCAACCTTGCCACCTACCCGTGGTCAAGGGGTGTTACCATGTCTCAGCCTTGCCACTTGCCCATTGTCAAGTATATCATAATGTCTCAACCTTGCCAACTGCCCATGGTCAAGTATGTCATAATATCTCAATCTTGCCACCGTGGTACAAATGCAACATGAAATGAATGCAAGCCATAGATGCCCATCCGGATATATGCATTATATGATCACATCATGATAAGAGTACTAATACATATGCTCATAAGGTGAATTTTGCAATGTCGTGATATGAATGCCAGAGTTTTGACACAAAGAGCAAAATGATAAGATTTTCATGTACTATTGACGTAGGGGATAGAAAATATGTTGGAGTGGAAGATAGAACAAAGAAGAAAACAAAGATCAATGCTGCTCGAACTGCATTGTTGGCCATTCACTCTAGTGGTTTGGGGCCTAACAATTGTGGATACACTTCTGTTCCAATGAAGAAGGACACGAATTCAACAAGCAGCAATCAGGAGAGTGCAACAGCTCTAAAACCAAAGAAATCCAAGCTCAAGAAAAAGCAGAAGAGGAAAGTTTCAGATGCCATTAATTAAGTCTGGACGATGCAGATGCGGGGATGAAGAATGATATGTTCCTATTTTTGTAGGTAGTTAAGAAATTCGTTAGGGAAAGTAGTCGGGCACAAGTACAAGACCCTATTCAGTCTTTGACATTGTGTGGTTTCCTTCATTTGCCTTAAATTCTTGACTTGCTATTTGATGAAGTAACTTGTTTAGTGAAAATATTTTACTATTTATGTTGTCATTTACATTTTGAAAAAGCTCCATGTATAGATAAGCTCCAGGTATAGATATACGAGCAATTAATAATCTTGTCTTCATTTTGGGTCATCCATTCCATCTTTTTCTATGTTCCACATATTTCAGTTAAGCTCATTTTCCTTTGAACAAAAACTTTTGCAGGCTAACTATTAACAGTAATAACTAACAAGATTTTGTTAATGCATGGTAATTGTTTAGAGACGAATTAAGGATTTAATATTTTTATAACCTATTGTTTCCTCTGTTTTGATTATCATACTGCTTATTGTAGTTATTGTTCTATTCTCTATAGGTTTCTTTACTATTTTTTAAGTGATTGGATATGTTTTATTTCAATTGAAAATTTATTGGAAATAAACTATTTACCTTCAAGTTATATGCATACTATCTTTTTCCAACTTTATTTGTGAATTTTCACTGGACATAAACATGTTGTTGTTGTTGTAATAACATTTCTTTTACAAAAGTCGGAGTCTTCAAATTCTATCTATTGATTTTGGCCACGAAACAGTTAAAATCAAATTTTGTTATAATATATTTGCCAAAATTGGCACTTCATTAAATATATGATATAGTTTTGCTACACTAATATACTATTGAACAATAACAAAACTGACAAATTTAATGTAAGTAGAATTTGAAAAGAATGGTGTGTATATAATTTTACATTTATTTTCTAAAACTAGATAAGGACTATTTTGAATAAACATCGTCTCAAATTAAAACTAGTAGTTTTTTATCTCTAATTCTCTATTATCTATTGTGCCCACCCCACTCACCCCCACCCCCAATCCCTTATTAGACTTTTATGTTTTCTTTTTTCTGAAATCTATACATATACCAATTTAATCATTGTTTTTCTTATTTTTTTCACAATTAGCTATAGCATCACTGGTTAGTATGTTTTTTTTGTGTGTCATTACAAGATCTTCAGAGCTCAAAGTAACGAGAAGAGTCAAACTTCATTAAAAGAGATTCGAAGCTCTGAGTGGGTTTGATGCAGATGGTTGATGAGTGGTCATTGTCTAAATTATGTTCTTACTTTAGACTCTTGATTAGTTGATTTAGTTTCCTACTTCTTGAGTTGAGCTATTTGAGTTGATGTCATTTTTCCTTTACATGTTTCTTTCTGCCATTTTACATACTTGTACATACCACGTACTGACATCCATTTGGGCCTGCATCTTTTGATAATGCAGAGACAGGTGCTAGCAGTCATGAACCGGCGCCCCATTGAGGACCTATTTGCATTCACCTGCTTTCATAGGATATAGTAGTTTGTCTTTTTAGCTTTGAGTTTAGACTTTTTATTTTATTTAGAGGTAGCCATGGGTCTGTCATTAGCACCACTTAGTCAGATGTTTTAGAGGCTTCATACACTAGACTGTTAAGTTTTGACTGGTTTATATTTTTGACTAGTTTGTTTCAAACTAGTCTTACTTAGTTGATAGACAGATTGTTTGGCCTTTGGCCTTGGATTATCATTTCGGCATTGCTTTTCATTGAGTATTTTCTAAATTATTGATGTCTTCCGCTATTATATTGTGATTCAATGAATATGATGAAGCCGAGTGGTTGGTTTGGAGGCTAGAAATAGTCTCTGAGTATCAGCCACGCCAAGGGTACCCCCCGGGGTGTGACACTAGTCTCACTTAGAAAATCATAAACTTAATTAAAACCTCATCCTAACTACATCTCTCTTGACGCACCTCTTAAACCTCTTCTTACTTTGTGACTTAGCAGATTTATTGTTCTCATCTAAGGAACAATACCACAATGGTAAAACCTCATTTATTGCAAGATAACATCTTAATTCCTTACGTACTCTATGTCAAACCTTGCAAGATAACATCTTAATTCCTTACATACTCTATGTCAAACCTATTAGATCAAATATAAACCCTACTAGCATCACCTTCATGTTGCCATCCCTCTTATCATGACTACTATACTTAGTTATGACTACTAAATAAAACCAAGAAATATTCAGCCACTAAGAACTTACAACGAGTAGTCACTCAGTATCACTTAGTCTACCTAGTTATAATTTAAAAACCTAGGTTCTACTTAACCATTCACTATACGTCATTTCCTAGTTAAGCCCATAACTCTATGAATATCATAGGTTTTCTCCTTCAAAATCATAAGCCTAGCTTAGATATATCAAGTCATGGATACTATGTCCGTCTATTCAACACCTATACTTAGTCTTCACTAAATAATGACATATCAACATAAACCCCTTTCTAATTCAAGTGTACTTTAACTCATCCTGACTACTAACTTTTGCTCTACCTTCTATCATGAAAGCAAGAAGATACTTATTACTCTTTAATCAAATCCAAAAAGAGACCTGACTTATCACCCTATGGCTTAGCTTACAGATACATAAATCTAGCTACATGCCTCGATCAACCATTATTCCCACTCTCTGGTTTCTACTTTTTTTTCTAGCTCTAGGATCATTATACAACTTATGGTTTACAAAGCCTTTAATCATGTTCTCTCCTGAGGAAATGCCAAGCATTTACAGATATGACTTCCCTCTCAAGGATAACATTTGAAGAAAGGTTTAGAGAATGGAGTCTAGATGTATGTCTTACGTTAACTCAAACAAACAACTAATACGGAGAAGGATGCATTCCATTGAATAAATAGACTTGGGCACACTACTCGGCTCCTCGCAAGCCTTGTGCACACTCTTTACTTTCTGAAGGCTTTATCTAAGAGTAAAGTAACTCATAATATGAACTTTATTGATTCAACGACCTAGATTATGAGGGGGTAGTTGAATGGATTAGAGAAGCACATGAATCAGAATAAATTTCTTATGCGCTCTATTGCATGATCTAGAGCATAAAAGAATGAGAGACATCTCTTAAATGCCCCGTAGCCTCTTGATTTTAAGCGTAGTGCACAACAACCCATAAGCAAGACTCTACTAGACATGATTTCATAGACACCCTAGGAAACTTGAACTCTATGCTCTGATACCAAGTTTGTCATATCCCAAGCCTACACCCTGGATGTGGCCAACACTCAGAAACCATTTCTTGTCCTAAGTTAACCACTTCACCTAGTTAACTTACTCCAGGAAAGACACTAACATCATAATAAATTAGAATGGGTACAATACTCATAAAACTCAAGTCCTTCAACTAAACCAATGAACTCAATATGCAATAATATATAAAGCTTGACTCGTGGCTTTCAAACAACTTCAAGGAAATAAAACAAACAATATCTTTCTAGTCTACAAAGCCTCTAAAGTACTAACTCTGAACTAGGTACTGGGGTAGGCACACGACTACCCAACTGAAATAAATACAAAACAAATAAGGACTTTTGAGCTTTTTTAAATGCAAAGAGGCCTTATCGATTGTTGATGGAGATTGTCTTACTAAATATATGTTATCATGGGTAGCGGAACCTGCATCATAAAATGATGCAGCACCAAATGGTGTTAGTACATAGAATGTACGATATATAAGATGGCCAAAAAGTACTAAGGACAGGATACTCAACTTTAGAACTGAATTCTGAGATAGCTCAATTGATGAAAGTATGTCATGAAAGTAAAACATATGCTTTAAAGATACTTAAAAATGAAACTCGTAATAAAAGAATTACATGTTTTAATGCACTAATGAGCATAACTAAATATGTAAACATATAATATTCAAAATGCTTAGCTTTGAAAGCTAGCTCAACTGAATTAAATATGCAACATAATAAAATGAAACACTTAAATAAAGAAACAATACATCTCAGTTGATCCATATAAACTGGGTCATCTCAGTGGCATATGAAGAGTTGTACACTTGGTACAATCCTATTTCTCTACACTCGTACCCAAATCAGTGTTTAATGCTACTCCCAAAATTATCTATCATGTTCATCTCAAAATTTTAAAGCTTTATCATTTTGGGTTTGAAGTAATTACTCCAACTACTCTCTTAAAAGAGAAAAACCTGCCTACTCATAACATATAATATGTCTCATACATACTAGTAATGCTTTCTTTACCATAGAAAATGTTTTCTTCAAAACTAAAAATGTTTTCTTAAAAATAGACACAGTTTTGTGAACACCAAATATGTACTTGGACCTACTTATATTTCCTTAAAACTCATCTTTTGTTTGATAAATGTAAAATACTTTATCTCACTTTGAGCTCTAAAATTAATGCATAAGGGTAGAACTGCAAAGGACATTAATTGACTGAATGTTTCTTCCAAAAAAAAAAAGAACAAATATACTATGATTTTTTACATATAATCATGCTTTTTTCGAAATCACACAATGCACTTGGACTACTCTAGTTTACATAAAACCTTTCTTTTTCCACGGCTTTGAAATTCTTTTATTTTAACCGAAAATAATGTGAAACACATGGTAATGTAAATCCTTCAACTCGCGAAACTAGTGTTCATGTGAAAATTAAGCATGAAAAATAATCAAGAACTCAAATAATGGAAGGGATCATAAATTCAACGGGATAGATACTAAAGTAACAATAAAGAGAAAAAAATAGAACTCAAATTTCAAGAAAGTTCTGGTTAAACTCTTACCGACTACAATTAGGTAGAGGCCGTGAGGATGAACTTAGTCCATCGCTTTGAATAGCCTTACATACTTGAAAGAACGAGATTCTTGAAGAACTTTGAAGAAGGTGCTTGAAAACCTTAGCTTTTCTCCTCTTGAAATCTTGTTCTAAGTCTTGAGAAAATGTTTGTGCGTACTGAGGATGAATGGTAACTTTGAGGGACTTAATTAGGTGTAAAATCGTCAAGTTTAGGCTTAACAAGGATGTGAAACTGGAAGAACGGGATTCTTGGAGAACTTTGAAGAAGGTGCTTGAAAACCCTAGCTTTTCATCTTGGTGGCATTGGAAAGAGTATTCAGAAACCTTCAATTTTATTCATTAGCCACCTAATCCTTTATATTATGCGAGTTATGATCATTTAAAGTTGACCCTTGCGTAATCTAATGCGAACAACTTTATCGATAAGGAGGATTTGAACTCAACTAACTACAAAAGGTCTCTTATGACCTTAAACCGCTTCTAATACACTTCACAGATATAGGAATGAACCTTAAAATATAAAAACAAGTAAGGTATCAATAGGTTCAAGTTTATATACTTACGACAAGAAACTTTGAATCCTAAGAATAGAGTTGTGGGGTGCTATAATTATGGTGAATATATTGAGTTTTGATGAAATAAGTATGTTTAAGTTGTGATGGTGATCAAATAAGAAGTTGTGTGTAGGGGATTCTATCTAGTGGAAACCAAATGACTTGAAGAGTTTTTACCCGAACCGAGGCACTCTGGCGAACGCATGCATGTAAGAAGGCCGATGACTACTTAAGCTAACTCATGCTCGAGAAACTATTGGTGCTTGGGGTGGAGAATTTCGATCATGACAAGAAAACTTCTAGCAATCTGGGTATAGTAGTGCATTGTGAGTATGGGTTTTATTTGTTAGGATCAAGATTTTGAAGAACAATTCAAGACAGTTTTAGTAAACCTAAGAGAGAGAAAGTATTTTCGTGGTAACACCTTGTGAGGGTAACCTCCACGGTGATGCAGTATTTATATTAATAAAATAACACTGTTACAGAATACATGGAGAATAATAAACAAATAGTACAGCCTAAAATTCGGGCGAGATCGTTAATATATAAAAAGTACATTTACATATTAATCAGGCTCCACATCCCAACAATTCTCCCACTTGGAGACTGATCAGGTCACCGAATTAGTATTCTCTCAAACAGTGCGATCACAATATCAATATTTCCTACCGCATCACAGCATTGTAGAGCTCACATCTACAAAAGTCCAACTGAGGTCTTGCACAACCCCAGTTTCCTAACATCGACACATTTCGTCAACATGTATGCTGGATTCTTTGCACCCTCTATCTTCTCCATACACATATCACCATCCTCCACTGCCCTACGAGTGAAATGGTATCGTCTTCTAATGTGCTTTGTCTTCGAATGATAGACTGGGTTCTTCACTAACTGTATGGCACTCTAACTGTCTGAGTAGAGAATCTTCTCGCTTTGCTTCTTGCCCAATTCTTCCAGATAATCAGCCAACCACACCATCTCCTTTCCAGCTTCTGCAATTGCCACATACTCGGCCTCAGTAGATGAAAGAGCAACACACTTCTGAAGCCTAGACATCCAACTTACAGCTGTACCACCTACGGTGTAAATATACCCAGATGTGCTCTTGCTTGAGTCCACATCACCACCAAGATCAGCATCCACAAAACCCTTCAAAACCACTTTATTCTTGCCAAAACGAAGTGAAGTATTTGATGTACCTTTCAAATATCTTAGAAGCCACTTCACAGCTTCCCAATTCTCTTTTCCCGAGTTTGCCATATACCTGCTAACAACTCCTACTGCATGTGCTATATCTGGTCTGGTGCAAACCATAGCATACATCAAACTCCCAATTGCTGAAGCATATGGAACAAGCGCCATATGTTCTCGCTCCTCAGCTGTCTTGGGTGACTGCTCCTTTGACAACCTTTTGTGATTTGCCAAAGGAGTAGTTCTGGGCTTAGCATCAGTCATCCTGAATCTGATATACTGCACCTGGGATAGATTTAAAGTGCTAGCAGATTTGTCCCGAGAAATCTTCATCCCCAGAATTTGCTTGGCTGTACCCAAATCCTTCATATCAAACGCTGAAGATAGAATTTCCTTCAGACGGTTTATTTCCCGCATGCTGGATCCTGCAATCAAGATATCATCCACATACAAGAGTAAGAAAACAACGGACTCAGTGTATTTCTTAAAGTAACAACACTGGTCGGTTTCAGTCCTGCTAAATCCACTCTTGATCATGAAGGAGTCAAACTTTTTATACCACTGTCTTGGTGCTTGCTTCAGTCCATACAAGCTCTTGTTCAGCTTGCATACCATGTGTTCCTTGCCCGGAACAGCAAATCCTTCTGGCTGCTGCATATGGATCTCCTTGTATATATCTCCGTGTAAGAAAATAATTTTTACATCCATTTTCTCAAGATGCAAATCCTCAGATGCAACAATACTTAGTAAAATCCGGATAGCAGTTAATTTCACAACAGGAGAGAATATTTCAGCATAATCAATACCATTCCTTTGTGAATATCCCTTAACTACTAACCTCGCCTTGAACCTTCTTTTGCCATCTGGTTCAACCTTGATTCTGAACACCCACCTGTTTGACAAAGCTTTCTTCCCCGTAGGTAACTCTGTCAGTACCCACGTATTGTTCTTCTCAAGTGAACTCATCTCATCATCCATGGCTTGCTCCCACTTAGTTGAATTCTCCACTTGTATAGCCTCATCATAAGATTCAGGTTCCCCTTCATCAGTCAGTAACAGATAATGTAATGAAGGTGAATACCTATCAGGTGCTCTAATAGTTCTGGATGATCTCCTCAACACCTGCTCAGGTGTCAATTGCTCACCCTCAGACTCTTCAGCAACAGTGTCCGGAGTTGGTTGAGTTTCTGCAGCAACATCTTTGGGTAATTCAATGTCAACTCCCACTCGCTTTGTAGTTTCTGAATCATTCTGCTCTCTGTGTTTGTATAGGACAGACTCATCAAACGTGACATCACAATGTCTTAGGATTTTTCGATTTTCATCATCCCAAAACCTGTAGCCAAACATGTCAGTACCATAGCCTATGAAGTAACACTTCACAGCCTTAGCATCAAGCTTGTCCCTCTTCTTTGGATCAACATGAACATAAGCTGTACAGCCAAAGGTTCTCAAGTGTGAGTACTTGACTTCTTTCCCAGTCCACATCTCCTCTGGAATCTTGAACTCCAAGGGAACTGATTGTCCCCTGTTAATCAAGTAAGCAACTGTGTTGACAGCATCTGCCCAAAACATCTTAGGCAGCCCACAGTGTATCCTCGTGCTTCTTGCACGTTCGTTCAATATTCTGTTCATCCTTTCAGCAACTCCATTTTGTCTTGCCTTCCCCGGAACTGTCCTCATCAATCTGATACCCTCAGCACCACAAAATGCTTTGAACTCTGACTTGTCGTACTCTCCACCATTGTAAGATCTCAGACATTTGATCTTCAAACCAGTCTGATTCTCAACTTTAGCCTTACACTTCTTGAAAGTCGCAAACACATCTGACTTATGCTTCAAGAAGTAGACCCAAACTTTTCTGCTAAAGTCATCAATGAAGGTTACATAGAATCTGGATCCTCCTACTGATGAAACTGGAGATGGCCCCCAAACATCTGTATGAACCATCTCTAACCGCACCTTCTTTGGTTGTCTCGGAGTCTTTGTAAAGCTAACTCGTTTTTGTTTGCCCATAACACAGCTCTCACAAAGACCCATATCAACTGATTTCAGACCTTCTAATGCTCCTTTTGCAACCAGCATCTTCATTCCCTTAACACTCATGTGTCCAAGTCTGTTGTGCCACAAACACGAACCAGAACCACCCTCAGCAACAACGACCATATTCATGCACCCTGCAGTGGTGTACAAGGTTCCAATTTTTGTGCCACGAGCAATAACCATAGCCCCCTTCACAATCTTCCATGAACCATTCCCAAATTGTATTGTGTAGCCCGTGCTATCCAACTGACCAATAGAGAGTAAATTTTTCTTAAGTTCGGGAACATATCTGACATCTTCCAATGTCCATTGGTTTCCTGATGGAGTCTTAATGCAAATATCCCTTTTTCCTTCAACCTTCAAGGGCTTGTTGTCTGCAAGGTACACTTTTCCAAAATATGTAGATTTGAAATTTTGGAACAGTTCCTTGCTCGGAAAAGAATGAAAAGATGCACCAGAATCCAAGATTCAACCGGGCCGTCCACGCTCAGAATCAGAGCATCCCCAATGTCTTCCGCCGAATTTACAAAATCAGTATCATCTGCAGATTTCTTATTTTGCTTCTTCTTTGGTTTCGTGCAACTTGACCAGTAGTGCCCTTTCTCTCCACAATTCCAGCAAACCACATTGGGTCTGTTCGGAGACTTCCCACGATTCTTTAATTTTGATCAACCATGTTGATGCTAGCCTTTCGATTTGTTTCTCCCCCTTCCATCAACGCTGAGAGCACTGCTTGATGAATCTCCCACTTCTCGTTTGCGAATACTTTCGCTGAGAACATCATCACGGATTTCATCAAACTTCAGTTTCTCAGAACCACGGGAACTGCTAATCGCAGCAACAATAGTATCCCAAGACTCGGGCAGAGATGACATCAAAATCAATGCCTTAATCTCATCCTCAAAGTTAATCTATACAGAACACAGTTGACTCATAATCATATTGAACTCGTTTATGTGATCCTCTACAGATCCAGTCTCAGACATCTGCAAATTGAATAACCTACGCAGCAAATATACCTTGTTCATCGCCGATGGTTTTTCATACATATTTGATAGCGCCTTCAACAAATCTGCTGTGGTCTTCTCCTTTGCGCTGTTGAAAGCTACGTTCCTAGACAATCAACCGAATCAGCCCCAACACCTGGCGGTCCTTGAGTTTCCATACGTCCTCTGCCATGGCTTCAGGCTTCTCCCCAGTCAAGGGTACGTGAAGATCTCTCTGATAAAGATAATCTTCGATCTGCATCTTCCAAAAACTGAAATCAGATCCATCAAAATTCTCGATTCCAAGCTTCGAACTATCCATCTTCAGTGATCGTGTTGAATCGCCTGTGCTCTGATACCAGTTGTTAGGATCGATTACAAAAACACTTCAAGATTTTGAAGAACAATTAAAAACAGTTTTAGTAAACCTAAGAGAGAGAAAGTATTTTCGTGGTAACACCTTATGAGGGTAACCTCCACGGTGATGCAGTATTTATATTAATAAAATAACACTGTTACAGAATACAAGGAAAATAATAAAAAAATAGTACAGCCTAAAATTCGGCCTCCACATCCCAACATTATCAAGAGTGCATTTGATGGAATTCCATGGGAAAATTGCAGATTCTCGACCGTCGTGGTGGTTATCATAGCTACTATTCCAGCATTTCCATTGGTGTTGTGTAGAGATTTTGTAAGCTTGGATGTATTATTCGCTAAGTGGTAGCTTGACTGTCTCTTCTTCGAGATCGGATAAATTGGATCCTTCTTAATTAGTATGCATTATCTAAAGCTCAAGTTGGTGCTGCTTAAGTTCGTGAGAGAACTATGTTAGGTTGAAGGGATGTAGCTAAGGATTGCAGTGCTTTTTACATTTTGAGAGTTTGGTGGTTGGATCAGATTTCTCCTAGCTTTAATGGGTTCCGAATTAGGTTGATTCATGGGTTAGTTCTTGACTTGGAGATAACCCTGACTATAAATGCTTCTCCATCTTGGTTCTAGAGCTTAATTCTTGGTAATGTATTTTGATAGTAAGGTCCTTGGAAGACGGTTCCCTTTGGAGAGCAAATTATGGACTGTGCAATTTGTACCTCGGTGTCTATGCAACACCAAGTAAGATTGTCTATTTTACCTAATATTTGAGGATGAACTTGATTTTTAGTAGTGGATGATTCATGACCTCAATAGTCATTTTTGTAAATTCTTGAGAACCTATAATTTTATCCCTTCTATTAGTAGTCCGGAGTCTTAATTGGCCCATTTGTGATTGGTTTTGGTTTTATGTTAAAGAGTTAAGGGTTGTAGTAATTTCTCAGTTTTAACGATTCAATTATTCGAAAAGTGAATTTGGATATCATTTGGAGTTTCGAGTCTCGTAATGGAATTCTATCAATTCCATTAGTTCTGGACTGCGGAAATTTATCTAGGAGAGTTTTCAGTATCTAATTTGGTGTTGTTTCATGGATTTGAGGTCCTAAATCGGAAATTTGGTTGAAATTTGATAAAAATTTGACTTTGGTAAACATTTTGAGTTTAAATACTTAGATCAAAGTCTTTTTTTTCTAGTGTTGGTCGTTTTGTGCCTTCAAGTTAGTTACGTTATGATTTATTGGATTTCGGGTCAAGAGGACCTCAGATTAAATTTTTAGCAATTTCATTGGTTCCAAAATGTATTTCACAATCAAGTTGCACGGTTCATATTTATAGGATTCTAAATTAGTTTTGAGGATTAAAAATATGTTTTGAATGATATTGGTGCAAGTTGACCACAGTCAACCTATGGTCACACGTGTTAAACAACCCCCTTTTGGCTTATAATATCCATATTTTGGGTTGAGTTTAACTTAGGTGCACTTTCGGTGTACAAGATTCTTACACCATCTGGTAATATTAACCTGCTATCATAGGTTACCAAATAGTTTTTTGAAATAATTTTTTTTAAAAAAAATTTAAAACATAATTAATTTTTTTCTCTATCTTCTCTATTTTTTTCTTCTATCTTTCTCTATCTTCTCTATTAATAAGAAATCATCTACACACTCATTTAGACCTATTGCCCAAATCTAAAAACAAAACAAGCTAAACACATAAAAAGAGTCCAGGCCCACAAAAAGCCCAGTATATCTGTTTATAAATCCAAACCTTTGACTAGGGTTTCTTAATCTATCTTTTTTCTCCTCTTACCCTATCTGAAATGTTGCCTCCATGGGAAAGCTCTTCTCTTTGATCCCTTCTTCTGTGGGTAATCGACCTCCATTTCTTGATTGCATTCTTGCTATCACTATCAGCTATACAAGTAAGTATTTAAGATGTTCATCGACTGTTTCTCCTTGGTTCCTTCTTCTTCTAGCTGACTTTGTTCTCTTCCGGCTGCGTTAACAGGTTTACTAGGTAGTACTCGCTTCGTTTTGTGACTAAGGCTTGGTACTGGGTGTAGATCTTCCTCACTGGTACGTTTTCCTTTATTTTTCCATATATCTTATACTCGTACATGAGTCCTAAACATAGAGGAGACTCTTAAATATGGCAGAAACCTAGCTAGTTCTGTCCGTAACTTTGAATGACAAACCCTCTATAACATTAATTAATATCCTTTTTAAGTTTATGAATATTTTAATATTGAGTTTGTTCTTTTACTAAACTTCTAAAATATATAGAAAAAATATAACTTCAAAATCAACTAGGTTTTATATAGTAATTTTTTTCCTATTTAAACTATATATACTATGTAAAGGTGTTTTTTCTGCAACAATGTAACAACATGATTCTAAGTTAAAATCAAATAGAGAAAGAGAAAAGATGAGGACCAAGAAAAGTAACTGGAACACAAACTTGTGCAACAGAATTAATAAGCAATAAAACTACATTATTATTTCTCATGGAGAAATTTACACTTGATTTGTCCCTTTAGAATAACTCCATCCTCCTCCAAGAGTCTCTATTAAAACTTTGATATCTTATATGCCGATAGTAAAGTCTAATTTTGTTACTATTGTGGAATTTTTGTGCTTTGTTTGCAAGTTTAGCAAAATTAATTTTGTTATTAGTTGGACTTTGAAACTTGCAATGATTTTTGATTGTTTTAATTATTTTGTCACTCTCTTTCGCTTGTCCACTTTAAACTTTGCATGTTCTTTAAAAAATAATGACTAATATGATTACTTTACTAGAATATTCCTATTAATTCATGTAGAGTCTTAAGTGTAAGGAAATAATTTAGCAAACAAATCATTAATATTGAAAAAATATACATAATTTTATTGATTGATATGACACTCATGAAAAATACATACACTAAACTAGTTATTATTATAAATGAGAATGTCATGTCATAAATTTTCTTGAAATAAAATGAAAGATGAACAAAAAAATGAAAGGAATAAAAAGAAAAAGAAAAGATAAGAAGGGCAACACCATCATTTTACCCTTATCATAGCAATACCTTTAATAAAGAAAGAGAGAGAGAGAGAGAGAGAGTGTGGAGAACTAGAAAGAAAATTAAATGGTCTAAAAATTAGGAAGGAATTTGAATTATAGAATAATTAAGATTCAAATTGCATTTAATATTTTTCTAAACTTATAATTATATTCTTTAGAAAAGGGGTAAATATTACTTGAGAAAACTATGGTAATTATCTTTAAACTTACCTAATGGTGAATAAAAAATATTTTACACTAACAATGCATATAATTTAAACTTGGTTTTCCTCTTCTTTTTCTCATTTTCCACTATTGTTACTCAATTGGAGCTTTGGAGAGATGATTTTTTAAGTAATTCTTTTGAGGAAATGCGTTGGGTAAGTGTCTTTATCATTTTAAAATTATTTCCTAACATTTTCATCTTCTAAAAATATTTTAAAATCTAGATTTCAAAGTGGATGTTGGGATTTATTTCTCTAAATTTCAAAATTAGTAATGGATTTTGCTCAATTTTAGTGGATTTTTTAACCATGAGTTTCTTGTGACTTGTAGAAACTAATTTTGCCAGAAACTTTTCGGATTTGGACTTTTAGAAATTTGAGCAATTTTCGAACCATTTTACCCTTGATTTCGAACCCTTGCAATATATGGGTGTCGTTGAACTCCTAATGTTGTGTACTTAACATTCTTTATAGTGAAAAATTAATTTGGAGTTGGAATTTTAGTGGAATTCTCCGGTTAGAGTGTTCGGATGTGGTTTCGACTAATGAGATAGGTTTTGCTAATCCTTCTTTGGACTGAGGTTTGGTAATTGAATATTCTCATGCTATAATATATGGAATGGGATCACATCATATGTTGGTGTTGAGAATCCCTATCGTGTTACCCGTGTGAGGGTTTGTTTTTTATTATGATTGTTTTGGTGAACATGAGACTTCTAGAATTTGTTGTATTGTGTACTTGTATTAAATATATCATACTTGTGAAATATAATAATTGGGATGAGTTGTGAATTTATCATGCTTTGTGAAATGATATTCATGGGAGGAGTCGTAAATTTATCATGCTTTGATAATGAAATGATTGGCAAACTGAGATATTGGTTAAATAATTTGAGAAATGTGATATATTTTGAAATGAGATGCTATGAGGCATATAATGAATTGGAAAATGTGATACATTCAGAAATAAGATGCGTTGAGGAAAGATGCAAATTGAGAAGTGTGACATTATGAAATGAAATGCACTGAGGCATGAAATGATTTGAGGAGCAATATACTCGTGGAAAATTGTGGTTTGTAACATTATTGGGGAACCTAGGAGATGTTTTCCAAAGGAAAGTTGCTTGTCTTCTTTTGAAGATTATTCTTCCCATCTAATCCTCGATTAGGCATAAATAACCTTCTTCTTCTTTTCTCTCTTAATATGTAAATCCATCACCAGAAGCCTGTGTTGAGTGGAAATGTTTTCACTCGAAATAACCTTGCAATTCTTACAAAGGCTTCTATTGCCCTTCCGAAGAAGTAAGTAATCAATCTGAGTCTTAGATAATGTACTACTAGATGTAATCAAGTGATTTTCCTTCTACGAGAAACATGAGCTAGCAATAAATAACTCAAAGGCTTTAGCAAAATCCAAGATATACGTCCCACCTCAATTCCTCTGCCCAAAATCAAAGCCTCATGGACATCTTCAAACCCGCTAGTGGTTGCCCCAATATGCCCATTAAAGTCTCCTCCCATGAAGATTTTTTCTCTATCTTTGGTATTCCTTTCACAACCTCATCCAACTCTTCTCAAAAGATCCTATTGGCATCCTCATCTAGGCCTACTTGAGTTGCATAGGCACTAAATGCATTCATTACATGCATACCAACCACAAGTTTAATAGACATCATGCTATCATTAATCTTTCTAACCTCAACCATGTAATCCCTAAGGTTCTCATCTACTAGGATGCCTACTCCATTTCTATCCCTAGAACAACTTGAATACCATAACTTAAACCCACCTATGTCCCGAGCTTTGGTATCTACCAATCTGGTCTCCTAACGTACCTTATATTAATTTGTCTCCGCTTAAGACTCTTAACTAGCTCTATGGATTTCCTTGTAAATGATCTTATATTCCATGACTCTACCCTTAACTTAAATAAGCATGTGCCTTTCCTACCACCCCTACCCCTTACCTCTGATCCCAACCGACGACATGACCCTAATCCACCATTAGATCCTAACGCCACTAAACTGAGAGCTAATAACTCACTAAGATACTAAGATCAACAAGATACAATCAAGAGAAAACTATACAACCCAATAATATAGATTAGTAAAATATAAGGTATACTACTAATCAAACAATCAGGTACAAAATCAAGACGAATAAGCGGGTAAAGGCAACATAATATGATATGTAAGCTCACAAACGTTTAATAAATGGTAAATATAGAAATATATGATAAATCTAGGAATCTATGTTAAAGGTTAACACAACAAGCAAGAAGCAACAACACAAATATGTAGAGGGCAAGAAATAGAAGGTAAGTAAAAGGATATAATTGATTACAATAAGAAACTACAAGAGATTGGAAGATATCACCTGGAGTAGTTAAAAATTGTTGAATGTTGCTGGAAGTACTAGAAGCAACATTCAACAATTGTTTTACCATAACTCCAGATGATATCTTCCAAAATCTTTTTATTTCTTATTTTAACCAATTGTATCCTTTTACTTGACTTCTTTTTCTTGCCCTTTACATATTTGTGTTGTTCTTTTCTTGCTTGTTGTGGTTACTTTTACCATATATTCCTAGATTTATCATATATTTCTATATTTACCATTTATTATATTTTTTTGAGCTTGCATATTATATTATGTTGCCTTTACCCGCTTATTCGTTTAGATTTTGTACTCGATTGTTTGATTAGTAGTATACCTTATATTTCACTGTTCTCTATTATTGAGTTGTATAGCTTTCTCTAGATTGTATCTTGTTGATCATAGAAGCTTAGCGAATTGTTTGCTCTTAGTTTAATGGCTAGGATCTAATGGTGGATTAGGATCATGTCGTCGGTTGGGGTCAGACGTAAGGGGTAAGAATGGTAAGAAAGGCACGTGGTTATTTAAGTTAAGGATAAGTCGTCGAATAAATCATCACTTACATGGAAATCCATAGAGCTAGTAAAGAATCTTAAGCGGAGACAAATTTATATAGTGTGTGTTTAGAAGACCAGATGTGTAGATACCAAAGCTCGAGACGTAGACAGGTTTAAGTCATGGCACTCAGGTGGTTCTAGGGATAGAAATAGAGTCGGTATCCTAGTAGATCAGGGCCTTAGGGATTACGTGGTTGAGGTTAGAAGGATTTATGATAGGATGATATCTATTAAACTTGTGGTTGGTAGTCATGTATTTAGTGACTATGCACTTCAAGTAGGTCTAGATGAGGATGTCAAGAGGCTCTTTTGGGAAGAGTTGGATTAGGTTGTGAAAGGTATACCAAAGACAAAAAAAATCATCATTCGTGGAGACTTTAATGTGCATATCGGGGCAACCACTAGCGGGTTTGATAATTTTCATGGAGGCTTTGATTTTAGGGAGTGGAATGGAGGTGGGACCGCTCTGTTAAATTTTGCCAAAGCCTTTGAGTTATTTATTGCTAACTCATGTTTCCTGAAGAGGGAAAATCACTTGATTACCTTTCATAGTACGTAGTTAAGACTTTGGCTAGTAGGGCGATTGAAGATTTTGTAAGAATTGAAAGGTTATTACGAGGGATAACATTTCAACTCAACATAGGCTTCTAGTGATGGATTAAGAGAGAAAAGAAGAAAAAGGTTAATTATGCCCAACCGAGGATTAGATGGAGAGGCCTGACTCCTGCCTTTTCTCTAGAGATGGAAGAAAAGTTGAGTAGTTTAGAGGCTTGTAGTAGGGGAGATGTGAATAATATATGGGACACTACTACTAGTTTCATTAGAAAAGTAGCTACCGAGGTATTAGAGGTTCCGAGTGGGACCTTTGGTGGATGTCAGGGTGATTGGTGGTGGAATAACAAAGTTCAAGGAAAAGTGAAATCTAAGAAAATTGGTTATAAGGAGTGGTTGGAGTATCGGGATAAGGATGAACAACGAAGGCTTAAGGTGATCTATAAGACTCCAAAGACATAAGCAAAGACTGCATTGACGAGTGCTAAGAAAACGATGTTTGAGAGCCTGTACATAGAGCCAAGTGATAAAGGCGGGGACAAGATATTGTATAGGTTCGCTTAAGAGAGAAAAAGGAAAGCGGGTGACTTGGACCAATATCAAGGATGAGTAGGGTGAGGTGTTAATGGATGAAACTTCCATTAAGCTAAGGTTGCAAGCTTACTTTTATAGAATCTTAAACGAAAAAGGAGATAAAGATATTGAGCAGGGTGAGTTGGCACACTCTGATTGTCCTCAAGATTTTTTTTATTGCAGATGGTTCAGAGTTGAGAAGGTTAGACGTGTTATTAGTAGGATGAAGAGAGGAAGGGTGATCGGACCCGATGAGATGCTGGTGCGTTTACAGAAGAACATAGTCGTGGATGGTATAGAGTGGTTGACTAAACTGTTCAATTCTATTATGAAGACTACCAAGATGTCTTATGAATGGAGGAGTACAATGGTTTCATTGTACAAGAACAAGGGTAATATTCAAAACTGTAACAATTATAAGGGTATCAAGCTGTTAAGCCACACTATGAAGGTCTGTGAGAGAGTAACAGAGATGAGGGTGAGAAAAGATGTGTCTATTTCGGAGAATCAGTATGCATTCATGTCGGGGCGATCAACTATTGAAGCAATTCATCTTGTTCAGAGATTCGTCGAGAAACATAGGGGAAGAAAGAAGGACCTTCATATGGTGTTCATTGATCTCGAGAAGGCCTATGAAACGTTATGACGGATGTCCTATGGAGGTGTCTAAAGGTGAAAGGTGTTCTAATGTTGTATATTAGGGTGATAAAGGACATGTATGATGGAGCAAAACCTCGAGTAAAAACAGTTGGAGAAGACTCGGAGTATTTTCCTATTGAGATGGGACTTCATCAAGGATTTGTGTTGAGCCCTTTTCTATTTGCCTTGGTGATAGATGAGTTGACACTGTCTATATAGGAAGAGGTTCCATAGTGTATGCGATTTGCAGATGACTTAGTTCTGATTACTGAGACTTAGGCTAAAATTAATGATAGATTGGAGTTTAAGAGAAAGGCTTTGGAACCCAAAGGGCTCAAACTGAGCAGGACCAAAACAAAATATATTGATGTGAGGCTTTCCACTCAACCAAATCCCAAGATAGATAACTTAACATATCTTGGTTCCGTCATTAAGAATAATGGCGACATAGAAATCTTGTACACATTGCATTAGGCAAGCATGGATGAAATGGATACTTGCCTCTGGAGCACTGTGTGATAAGAATATACCACCAAAAATTAAAGGTAAGTTTTATTGAATGGTGGTTAGACCATCTTTTCTATATGGAGTGGAGTGTTGGCCAATCAAAAACTCATATGTTCAGAAGATGCAGGTTGCGGAGATGAGGATGTTGAGATTGATGTGTAGACATACCAGAAGTGATAAGATTTTGATTGAGACAATTCATGAGAAGTTAGATGTGTTCCTGTGATTGATAAGATGAGGGAAGCACGAATGCGATGATTTTGACATATGCAGAGAAGATGTACCCATGTTCCTATCAGCAGGTGCAAAAGGTTGGATTTAGGGATTATACTGAGTAGTAAAGTTAGACCGAAGAAGTATTTGGAGAGGTGATCAGACAAGATATGGTGAAACTTGAGCTCACCGAGGACATGAACTCAGATAGAAAGCGGTGGAGGTTGCGAATTAGAGTAGCAGGCTAATATGTTAGTAGGGATAGGTTGATGTCTGGCCTTGGGTATAGTAGGGTAGTAGTATTAGTCGTGTGTTTATATTCTGTGTTGTTATTATTATCCATCTTATATCTGTTATTTTTATTATATTTACATACTATCATGTACTTTTCATTATTAGTCATTCTTCCTTTTCTCTTTTTCTTTTCCTTTTTTCTTCATATCTAGTTTATTCTTTTTATGGTTTTTTAGAGACGAGGGTTCCCAGGAAACAACCTCTCTACCTTTGAGATAGTGATAAATTCTGCATATATTTTACTATCTTCAGACCGAACTTTTGAAATTCCACTGCGTATGTTGTTGTTGTTGTTGATCTATACACCATAATTACTTTCAAAAAGGTTAATTGATCAAAAAGGTAAGTGTCATGCTTTTTCAAAAAAAATAAATAATCTAAAAGTTATTTAAAATCAAACAGAACTTAAGATTTTACAAAATTTCTTTCATATAGCAAGCTAGCCTCATCAAGAAAATTGAAAGAAGCTTTGTCATTTACAAGTTCTTGACAAAAACTTCAAAAAGAACCTAGAAAAAAATTGAAATCACTTGCACTTGAAACAAGTACATTTGCTCTTTTCATTTTATGCAATTCTTATGGTTATTCTTCATTCTGCCAAGAAAAAAAATATTTGAGAAAAGAATAAAGAAAAAACAAAAGTGTTGTTTTTGTTTTTCAAATATTTTTATGTATACAATAGAAAGAGAACTGATACAAAGGGAAAGTTGAAAATTTTCACACGAATATAAATTTAAAGATTTTAAACTAGACTAAAAGAGAGATGTGAATTTTTTCAGAGTATCGATGTAGTGGGGTTGAAAGTGGAAAAACAATACTATACAAGGGTGAAATTACGGTAAATTTTATATACTTTTGAATTTTTTGTCGAACATCCAATATATTATATTACTGACGCAATATTTATATTCACGTGAGTAAGAACCTACAAATGGGAAAACATTAATAATAAGAATTTTTTTATTTTTAAAATTTGAATTCAAAAAAATATAATTAATAATAAAGATATCATCAATATCATAATATCATTGAGTAAATTTTCATTGACCATCCCATCATGTTTCAAGAAACTTTTACTATCAAAGCTTCCAAGTTATGGTCTCTCCAACCACAATTTCTCCAATTTCATCACACCAAAATAATTTCTTCACCAAAAAGATTAATTTTTTATGTTGGTTGCTAATTTGCTCGTGGGGGGTTGTTTCAGTTATATAAAGGAAGCCTTTGATATAGGTGCAAAGTTGTAAGTGTTAAATCCTAAGTCTTATACTACTTGGAATTACAGAAAACTTCTAATTGAGGAGTTTGTGAAGTCAATTCTTGATGAAGAACTCAGATTGTTAAGTTGTTTTTTGAATAAAAATGAGATCTTTCCAAATGGGTCGGATTAAATATTGAGAGGGGGTGGCAATTTTGTCACCCCTAGTGTTGACGATTCATCTATTAATATTTTTTTGAAGGGAGGTTTAGTGAAGTCGTGATGAGTCAATTTTTCAATCGTTTCATTAATGACATTTTCGTAATTATGGTTTATTCTAAGGGTCTTTTGTGACTTCCTATGCTACCTAAAGACCTCCTAATGACATAAACTTCATTCCTCTCATTCAAAATTCATTCCTCACATTTAAAAATTCTCTCAAGTCACTCTTAAGTCTCTCTCAAAGAACTCTAGTGGGAATTAAGCTTGGGGATCAAGGAAGAACTCTTTCTTCACCAAATTTCTTCTTGAATCTTCTCTATTAGCTAAGGTATGTGGATTGATTCTTGGTCCCTTTCAACCAACAAGACCCAAACTCTTTTCACTTGAATTTCATGAATTGTAGCTTACTTTAAATATGAGTTTTCATTATTTTGATTTAATAAATTCAATTAAAGTATGGACTATGCTTATATTATTGTTGCATTGAGATCATGAAATTATACATGTGCATGTCCCCTTTAAAGATTGTTTTGTGCATGGGTGATCTATACTATGATTTAAATATGGATTTACTACATATCAAATTACATTGATGATTTTAGATTGAATCTATATCACCCATTCTATTCTCACATCATCCATGTCATATGCATTCATGATCATTTGACTTTATGAAAATTAGAAGTGTGTTAAGACCCAAACACGTTTATGTATATTATTTTGATGAAAGAATGGTTATGAACAAAAATTGAGTAAGAATCTCTAAACATGAGCATGATATAAGTTGAACACCATTATGATATGAATTCAGAGTAATATGAACTTGATTTCTACATGAATACAAATTATATGGGTGTGCTTATGAAATGACATCTTGCATGAGTATGCAATCATAAGTGTGTACTGATTAGGACGGGCATAACCCTCCCTTTACACAATGCATAGATGAGGATAGGTACAACCTTCCCTATGCACATGTATGAGCTAAATGTGTATTGATGAGGACGAACACAACCCTCCCTTTCCACAATGCATAGATGAGGATAGGTATAACCTTCCCTATGCACATATATGTATGAGCTAAGTGTGTATTGATGAGGATGGGCACAACTCTCCCTTTACACAAGGCATAGATGAGAGTAGATACAACCTTTCCTATGCACAAGTATGTATAAGCTAAGTGTGTATTGATGAGAACAGACACAACCCTCTCTTTACACAAGGCATAGATGAGGATAGGTACAACCTTCCCTATGCACATGGTTATATGAGCTAAGTGTGTATTGATGAGGATGGGAACTATGAGCTAAGTGTGTATTGATGAGGATGGGAACAACCCTCCCTTTACACAATGTATAGATGAGGACATGTACAACCTTCCCTATACAAAGTCATGTCATGAGGTACTTGTGTATTGATGAGTATGGTTACAACCCTCCCTTTACACAATTCATGCAAAGAGTGGCACATTGAGTGCAAGTATATGTGGGTTATGGCTACTCTATGATTTTGCATGTGACATATTGTGCAGGTTAACATCATCTTCCTTTCATGTTGAATGCTCGTATACTAGTACATTCAAACGTACTAACACTTATTTTTGCCTAAATAATCTAACCATATAGGAGCCGAGGACATCCACCGCTTGACGTTTAGCTCGGATCTTAAGTTTTGCTTGTTGTGGTGAGTCCTATCTTCCAAGGACAAGCCACCATTCATTTACCTATAATGTTTTACTTATTTTATTCACTTTGAGGGTGAGCCTAGGGTATGTCTTGGCCCCCGACTATCTTATGATTAAAGGCATTGTTGGATATATTGTAAACTCCTTTATGTTAATATGCTAAGTGCTATGTTGAAGATTATATTATAGCTTGGTTACCCATTGAATATTGTTACATGTTTTGGTCATGAGTCTTATGACTTGATGGTATGATATGATGCGAAAGATCCTAAGTCCCGAATTATCCTTAGAATTATGTGTTTATTATTTGGGTACGCTTCCGAACCGATGATGTTAACTGGGATACTTTGAGGCTTGTTTGGGGACTCTCGGGTCCTCATTCTCCATGTCACTCTTAGACCCTAGGTCCGAGTTGTGACAGTTAATTTTTTTTTTGTGTCTCATTAAAAGAGCTTCAGAGCTCAAAGTAACGAGAAGACTTAAACTACATTGAAAGAGCTTCGAAGCTCAAAGTTCAATTTAAATTTAAAAAACTTACTCTAAAATAATAAAGTAAAATTAAAAATTATTTTAAAACATTAATAATAACTTACATACAGAGTATTTGATTTACTGGATTTGATTAATGTTAGTCTAGAAAATTATATTAGTTGAAAAATGAAGTTGATGAAATCCAGATGTCACATATATCATTATAATATTATATGTTGAGTGTGTGAACATGTTACAGAGTATTATTTTTCTTCTTCTTATTTCTTTTAGATGTATATTATTTTGCATTTCATATTTTCACGACCCAAAAATGGATCGCAATAAAAAGAAAAGGAAATAAAGTGGAAACCATCTCAACATAACATAACAAATCTCCCAAAATCTGCAGTCATGGGTACAAGAGCATCTAAAACAATACAAAACGTTAAATTCACATGTCTCAAATGAAACGCAAAGCTGTCTAATAATATCTGATAAAAAGTATGAACGGAAAAGTAAAGGAAATCCCAAAGACCCGCGGCGACTCAATGTCTGAGCCTCACTAGAAGGATCTGGACGGATGTGAACAAGATCAACTATAGAGAATCAACTACCCTGTATGAGTCCCTGTTGTAAGGACACGGATTTTTATATGACCTCAATGAAGCATGAAAATTGGTTTCGGGAAAATTTTGGACCAAGGTGACACTTCATGAGAGCCATCACGGTCCGTGTGAGGTCACGCGACCTATGTGGAGTCTCCACGGAGTGGCCTTTGGCCCATGGAGGATGTTTTGCCCTTAAACATGGTGTTTTAAACTAAGGCACACCACACTTGGACCCCTCACGGTCCTTGTGACACTTCATGGACCGTGTGGTGGAACGTGTGATGGCCTTGGCTTGAAATCCTACTGCTTTGGGACAAAATATAATTACACGACCAAGTATACGGCCCGTGTGGGGCGGCACGGCCCGTGAGGTCATCCATTAATCTTCCGGAGTGAAATATTTCTAAGTATGGAATCACTGTATCATAACTTGATCGTGGAATCTTCTAAGGAGAGGGGTACGGGCAGTGACACGGCCCGTGTGATGCTACATGGTCCGTGTAACCTCCCGTGATGATGGTTTCATTGAAAAATTCTATGTATGGGATCTTTATGCTCAAGATAAGTTCACTTTTAAGCCTCCAATTAAAGCTTATTTATGTTGTTTAAGATCATCATGGGTCTCCTACATCAAGTCAAGTTCAAAGGAATTCCATTGGCTTAGTTCTTCACAAGAACTGATAGAAGGGTCGACTTTAAATGAGCATATCCCTTAGCACAAAATGAACTGGGCGGCCCACGACCTATCAAATTGAAGCTCTTTGAATTATCTCAACGCATCCGGTCTCACCTCATTTCGAGTTCGGATCATGAAATTATGCCCATTTTCATAAAACTTGTCTGGGCTAGACGGGAGGCCTTTACGGGCCATGAAGAGCTTCACGGGTCGTGAAGCCTACCGTGTGAAATGTGGTGTAAAATTTAAAGGGGCATTCTATTGAGTTATTTTTGATATCATGACCCATTCCCAAGGCTTTTAAGACACTTTTAACCCCCCTTTATATTCCTAAGCTTCTCCTACACTAATCCTAAACCCTCATTCGAGACTAACACCTAGTTTCTAGAATTAGTCTCTCAAAATTCTCTCCAAGTCTCATCTTCAAGATTCAAGCAAAGATTCAATTGGGGTTTCAAATTCAATCTAAATTCTTCTCAAATTCATCTTCTTAATCAAGGTATTTGGGATTGATTCTTGGTCCCTTTCAACCAAGAACACCCAAAAAGCTTTCAATCTATTTTATGAATTTTAGCCATTTAAATATGAAATTTCATGATTTAATTTTATTAAATCTAATTAGTGTATGGACTGTATTTTACCTATTATTTCAATTCATTTGACTACCATTATGATGATTTGCATTGAGTTATGAAATTATGAACATGCATGTCCCCTTTAAAATTTATTTATGCATGGGTGACTATCACTATGATTTAGCTGTTTATTTAAATTATGGATTTATTCAATTTCATATTATGGTGTTGATTTTAACTTGAATCTATGTTACCCATGTTATCCTCACATCATCCATTGCATTTTATTCATGAGCATTGACATATGGAAATTATGAAGTGGGTTAAACCCAATAATGTTTTATAAAATGATTATGATATGATTTTGGTAAGGCATTGGTTATGACAAAAAGGTGATCACCGATACGTCTATGATTATGGCTCTTTGAGAATGATGGGTGCCTACACCATTATGTATATGTGTAGATGAATAATTCCTTGCATGAACATTATGATTATGATTTTATGGTTTAGCATTAGAGCCTAAATGTTGATTGAACATTTTGGAATGGATATTGACTCTTTGTATGACTTAGCACCGATGGACTGGGCGTGTGAGGGCTATCCCCAAGGGCCCTTCCTTGAACTATGTGCCAACATAGGAACGATCACCATTACCGAAATGACCGGGTCGCATGGAATGGTTATTCATTTATTACGTTTATGATATGAATATTAAAAATCCTTACAAAATGGGGTTTCCCGTAAGGAAGGTGTCCATCCACCAAAATGGGTGTACCCGTAAGGTGTGATGTAGAGTACGCTAGGCAAGTAATTTTCTCCCTATCAATGAGAGGTCCAAATCGGTCTAATTCATGTAATAGCTCGCATGAGTTTGAATTGTCAGTTATAGTCCATCCCTACTATATAGGAGCATTATCGCATTTCATGCATCTTGAATTTCATGGCATATTGTATACTACCCTTCCATTGGATATATGATTCTTTCTATATTATGTGCCCTTGTCATCTAACATTGAAATGCAAGTTGATAAGTCATATGCATTGCATGCCTGCATACTTAGTACATTCAACCATACTAACGCATACTCTATGCCTACATGATTTTACCATGTAGGGACCGTGTGTTACGATCATCCATCGCTTGACGGGTAGCTTAAATTCGGAGAGTTGATATTGTGGTGAGTCCTATCTTCCAAGGACAAACCACCTTTCTTCTACCTAAGTTGTTTTCTATTTATCTTCTTAATTGAGGGTGAGGCTGGGACATGTCTTGGCCCCCGTCCCATCTAATGACTAGAGGCATTGTTGGACATCTTGTAGACTTTCGTAGATCCTATATGTTATGTGTTGTACTTGAAGCTTATGATTTAGTTATCTATTGGATATGGCTATCATGGATTGATTATGGCAATTATGATATGTATGTGTGAATTATGTGGAAATGTGGAAGATCCTAAGCCCCGCATTGCACCCATAAAGTGAGTCATACTTACACGCCCCTTAGTTCTTATGTGCTATGTATTATGTATATCTATGTAAATCCCTTTCCATTTGATATCCCAATAGTGTGAATCCTACTTTCCCATCCCTTAGAACTATGTGTTTACTACTTTAATGCGCTTCCAAACCGATGATAAGGATTTGGATACTTTAAGGCTTGTTTAGGAACTCTCGGGTTCCCATTTCCCGTGTCACATCTAGGCCCTAGGTCCGGGTCGTGACACCTGTGCTCAATCTACAGGGAGGAAACATAATAGGCATGAGCACATTGAAGTTTACCCAATAGGTTCAACCGACTAGGTAAGAAGAATTGAACAAGTATGTAATAGCGATGAATCCTAATACCTGCATCCAAAAAGGGTAGTGCAAAATAATATATACATAAATATGACAAGATAAGATATTCAACTCAGCCAATAGTACAAGATAATAAGAGGTGTGAATGCATTACAAGAAAATATCATCAAATCATACATCAACTGTCTCTCAACCTTGCACATGGTCAAGGTGTGTTACCATGTCTCAGACTTTCCACCTACCCGTGGTAAAGTATGTTATAATGTCTCAACCTTGCTACCTGCCCATGGTCAAGTATATCATAGTATCTCAACCTTGGCACCTGCCCGTGGTCAAGGGGTGTTACCATGTCTCGGCCTTGCCACTTGCCCGTGGTCAAGTATATCATAATGTCTCAACCTTGCCAACTGCCCATGGTCAAGTATGTCATAATATATCAATTTTGCCACCCGCACATGGTCAAATGGTCGTACAAATGCAACATGAAATGAATACAAGACGTAGATGCCCATGCAGATATATGCATAATATGATCACATCATGATAAGAGTACTAATGCATATGCTCATAAGGTGAATTTTCCAATGCCATGATATGAATGCCAGAGTTTTGACAGAGCAAAATGATAAGATTTTCATGTACTATTGACGTAGGGGAAAGAAAATATGTTGGAGTGGAAGATAGAACAAAGAAGAAAGCAAAGATCAATGCTGCTCGAACTGCATTGTTGGCCATTCACTCTAGTGGTTTGGGGCCTAACAATTAAGGATACACTTCTGTTCCAATGAAGAAGGACACAAATTCAAAAAGCAGCAACCAAGAGAGTGCAACAGCTCTGAAACCAAAGAAATCCAAGCTCAAGAAAAAGCAGAAGAGGAAAGTTTCATACGCCATTAATTAAGTCCGCACGATGCAGATGCGGGGATGAAGAATGATATGTTTCTATTTTTGTAGGTAGTTAAGAAATTCGTTAGGGAAAGTAGCCGGGCACAGGCCTCGTATAAGACCCTATTCAGTCTTTGACATTGTGTGGTTTCCTTCATTTCCCTTAAATACTAGACTGTGGAGTTATGACTGGTTTATATTTTTGACTAATTTCTTTTAAACTATTCTTACTTAGTTGATAGACAAATTGTTTGTCCTTTGGCCTTGGATTATTTTCATTGAGTATTTTCTAAATTATTGATGTCTTCTACTATTAGATTGTAATTCAATGAATATGATCAAGCCGAGTGGTTGGCTTGGAGGCTAGAAATAGTCTCTGAGTGCCAGCCACACCAAGGGTAACCCCCCGGGGTGTGACACTAGTCTCACTTAGAAAATCATAAACTTAATTAAAACCTCATCCTAACTACATCTCTCTTGATGCACCTCTTAAACCTCTTCTTACCTTGTGACTTAGCCGATTTATTGTTCTCATATAAGGAACAATACCACAATGGTAAAACCTCATTTATTGCAAGATAACATCTTAATTCCTTACATACTCTATGTCAAACCTATTAGATCAAATATAAACCCTACCAGCATCACCTTCATGTTGCCATCCCTCTTATCATGACTACTATACTTAGTTATGACTACTAAATAAAACCAAGAAATATTCAACCACTAAGACCTTACAACGAGTAGTCACTCTGTATTACTTAGTCTACCTAGTTATAATTTCAAAACCTAGGTGCTACTTAACCATTCACTATACGTCATTGCCTAATTAAGCCCATAACTCTATGAATATCATAGGTTTTTTCCTTCATAATCATAAGCCTCCCTTAGATATATCAAGTCATGGCTACTATGTCCTTCTATTCAACACCTATACTTAGTCTTCACTAAATAATGACATATCGACATAAACCCCTTTTTGATTCAAGTGTACTCTAACTCATCCTAATTACCAACTTTTACTCTACCTTCTATCAAGAAAGCAAGAAGATACTTATTACTCTTTAATCAAATCCAAAAAGAGACCTGACTTATCACCCTATGGCTTAGCTTATGGATACATAAATCTAGCTATATGCCTCGATCAACCATTATTCCCACTCTCTTGTTTCTACTTTTTTTCTAGGTTCATTATACAACTTATGGTTTACAATGCATTTAATCATACTCTCTCCTGAGGAAATGCCAAGCATTTACAGATATGACTTCCCTCTCAAGGATAACATTATGTTTGAAGAAAGGTTTAGAGAAAAGAGTCTAGAAGTATGTCTTACGTTAACTCAAATAAACAACTAATATGGAGAAGGATGCATTCCATTGAATAAATAGACCTGGGCACACTACTCGACTCCTCGCAAGCCTTGTGTAGTCTCTTTACTTTCTGAAGGCTTTATCTAAGAGTAAAGTAACTCATAATATGAACTTTATTGTTTCAACCACCTAGATTGTGAGGGGGTAGTTGAATGGATTAGAGAAGCACATGAATCAGAATAAATTTCTTATGCGCAGCTCTATTGCATGATCTAGAGCATAAAAGAATGAGAGGCATCTCCTAAATGCCCCGTAGCCTCTTGATTTTAAGCATAGTGCACAACAACCCGTAAGCAAGACTCTACTAGACATGGTTTCATAGACACCCTAGGAAACTTGAACTCTATGCTCTAATACCAAGTTTGTCATACCCCAAGCCTATACCATGGATGTGGCCAACACTCAGAACCATTTCTGGTCCAAGTGAACCACTTCACCTAGTTAACTTACTCCACGAAAGGCACTATCATCATAATAAATTAGAATGGGCACAATACTCATAAAACTCAAGTCCTTCAACTAAACCAATGAACTCAATATGTAATAATATATTAAGCTTGACTCGTGGCTTTCAAACAACTTCAAGGAAATAAAACAAACAATATGTTTCTAGTCTACGAAGCCTCTAAAGTATTAACTCTGAACTAGGTACGGGGGTAAGCACACGACTACCTCAACTGAAATAAATACAAAACAAATAAGGACTTCTGAGCTTTTCTAAATGCAAAGAGGCCTTATCGATAGCTGATGGAGATTGTCTTACTAAATATCTGTTATTATGGGTAGCGGAATCTGCATCATAAAATGATGCAGCACCAAATGGTGTTAGTATATAGAATGTACGATATATAAGATGGCCAAAAAGTACTAAAGACAGGATACTCCACTTTAGAACTGAGTTCTGAGATAGCTCAATTGATGAAAGTATGTCATGCAAGTAAAAGATATGCTTTAAACATGTTTAAAAATGAAACTCATTATAAAAGAATTACATGTTTTAATGCACTAATGAGCATAAATATATAGGTAAAAATATAATATTTAAAATGCTTAGCTTTGAAAGCTAGCTCAACTGAATTATATATGCAACATAATAAAAGGAAACTCTTGAATAAAGAAACAATACATCTCATTGTATAAAATATTAAGCTTTATTTCTTGAGGAGTTTTTCTAACCTATAACTATCACTATGAGCCTCGGGATGATACAATTTTTTGCCCATATTGCAAGAGTTACCCCATACTTTGTCAGGGTAAAGGACAAAGTACTACTGCATCCATATAAACTGGGTCATCTCAGTGGCATATGAAGAGTCGTACACTTGGTACAATCCTATTTCTCTACACTCGTACCCAAATCAGTGTTTAATGCTACTCCCAAAATTATCTATTATGTTCATCTCAAAATTTAAAAGCTTTATCATTTAGGGTTTGATGTAATTACTCAAACTACTCTCTTAAAAGAGAAAAACCTGCTTACTCATAACTTATAATATGTCTCATACATACTAGTAGTGCTTTCTTTACCATAGAAAATGTTTTCTTCAAAACTAATAATGTTTTCTTAAAAATAGATAGTTTTGTCAACACCAAATATGTACTTGGACCTACTTATATTTCCTTAAAACTCTCCTTTTGTGATAAATGTAAAATACTTTATCTCAATTTGAACTCTAAAATTAATCCATAAGGGTAGAACTGCATTGGACATTAATTGACTGAATGTTTCTGCAAAACAAAAAGAACAAACATACTATGTTTATTTTACATATAATCATGCTCTTTTCGAAATAACACAATGCACTTGGACTACTCTAGTTTCCTCAAAACTTTTCTTTTTCCACGGCTTTGAAATTCTTTTATTTTAACTGAAAATAATGTGAAACACATGGCAATGTAAATCCTTCAACTCGCGAAACTAGGGTTCATGTGAAAATTAAGCATGAAAAATAATCAAGAACTCAAATAATGGAAGGGATCATAAATTTAACGGGATAGATACTAAAGTAACAATAAAGAGAAAAAAATAGAACTCAAATTTCAAGAAAGTTTTGGTTAAACTCTTACCGACTACAATTAGGTAGAGGCCCTGAGGATGAACGTAGTCCATCGCTTTGATAAGCCTTACATACTTGAAAGAACGAGATTCTTGAAGAACTTTGAAGAAGGTGCCTGAAAACCTTAGATTTTCTCCTCTTGAAATCTTGTTCTAAGTCTTGAGAAAATGTTTGTGCGTACTGAGGTTCAATGGTAACTTTGAGGGACTTAATTAGGTGTAAAATCGTCAAGTTTAGGCTTAACAAGGATGTGAAACTGGAAGAACGGGATTCTTGAAGAAGGTGCTTGAAAACCCTAGCTTTTCTCCTCATGAAATCTTGTTCTAAGACTTCAGAAAATGTTCGAGCGTGATGAGGTTGAATGGTAACGTTGAGAGACTTAATTAGGAGTAAAATCGTCAAGTTTAGGCTTAGCAGGGATGTGAAAGGAATAAAATAACCCTTCTTAAAACACTGCCAATTCATATACAGGGTCATCTATGGACCGTAGAAGCTTATTCTAAGAAAGTAGGGTGAGTTTTGAGGCCCTGGACCTCAATTTACGAGCCCAAATTATGACTCATAAAAGCTTATACGATTTGTAGTTGGGTTCGTATGATTTGGGACTTAAAAACTGACTTAGAGGACTCTTTTTACCAGTTGGAAGTATGGGTCGTCAACCCATTACGACCCATAAGTTAGAATTCGTAGATGGTGATCAAGAAATCTCTACTCTAACAATTTTAACTAAAATAGTTATTAGTTTTTGCTCCAAACTCCAAATGAGGCAATCTTGGTGGCATTGGAAACAGGATTCAGAAACCTTCAATTTTATTCATTAGCCACCTAATCCCTTATATTATCAGAGTTATGGTCATTTAAAGTTGACCCTTGCGTAATCTAATGCAAAAAACTTAATCAATAGGGAGGTTTCGAACTCAACTAACTACTAAAGGTCTTTTATGACCTTAAACCGCTTCCAATACACTTCACAAATATAGGAATGAACCTTAAAACACAAAAACAAGTAAGGTATCAATAGGTTCAAGTTTATATACTTACGACAAAAAACTTTGAATCCTAAGAATAGAGTTGTGGGGGGCTATAATTATGGTGAATAAATTGAGTTTTGATGAAATAAGTATGTTTTAAGTTGTGATGGTGATAAAATAAGAAGCTGTGTGTAGGGGATTCTATCTAGCGGAAACCAAATGACTTGAAGAGTTTCTACCCGAACCAAGGGATTCTGGGAAACGCATGCATGTAAGAAAGCCGAAGACTGCATAAGCTAACTCATGCCCGAGATACTATTGGTACTTTGGGCGGAGAATTTCGATCAAGACAAGAAAACTTCTAGCAATCTGGGTATAGTAGTGCATTGTGAGTATGGGTATTATCAAAAGGTCATTTGATGGAATTACCATGGGAAAATTGCAGATTCTTGACCAACGTGGTGGTATCAAGTTGATGAGAACTTATTCTAGCTTCATGTAGTTGACTTGGAGGACCATTGGGCCTATTTTTATTGTTTCAGGAGTTTTCCACAATCATAGCTACTATTCCAACATTTTCATTGGTGTTGTTTAGAGATTTTGTAAGCTTGGATGTATCATTCGCTAAGTTATAACTTGACTGTCTCTTCTTCGAGATCGGATAAATTGGATCCTTCTTAATTAGTATGCATTATCTAAAGCTCAAGTTGGTGCATCTTAAGTTCGTGAGAGAACTATCTTAGGTTGAAGGGATGTAGCTAAGGATTTAGTGCTTTTTACATTTTGAGAGTTTGGTGGTTGGATCAGATTTCTCCTAGCTTTAATGGGTTTCGAATTAGGTTGATTCATGGGTTAGTACATGACTTGGAGATAACCCTGACTAGGAATGCTTCTCCATCTTGGTTCTGGAGTTCAATTCTTGGTAATGTATTTTGATAGTAAGGTCCTCGGAAGACGGTTTTCTTTGGAGAGAAAATTATGGACTTTGCAATTTGTACCTCAGAGTCTTTGCAACACCAAGTAAGATTGTTTATTTTACCTTATGTTTGAGGATGAACATGATTTTTACTATTGTAAATTCTTGAGAACCTATAATTTTATCCCTTCTATTAGTAGTCTGGAGTCTTAATGGGCCCATTTGTGATTGGTTTTGGTTTTATGTTAAAGAGTTAAGGGTTTTAGGAATTTCTGAGTTTTAACGGTTCAATTATTCGAAAAGTGAATTTGGATATTATTTGGAGTTTCGAGTCTCATAATGGAATTCTATCAATTCCATTAGTTCTGGACTGCAAAAATTTATCTAGGAGAGTTTTCAGTATCGATTTGGTGTTGTTTCATAGATTTGAGATCCTAAATCGGAAATTTGGTTGAAATTTGATAAATATTTGATTTTGGTCAACGTTTTGAGTTTAAATACTTAGATCAAAGTCTTTTTTTCTGGTGTTGGTCGTTTTGAGCCTTAAAGTTAGTTACGTTATGATTTATTGGATTTCGGGTCAAGAGGACCTCAGATTAAATTTTTAGCAATTTCATTGGTTCCAAAATGTGTTTCACAATCAAGTTGCACTACTGCTTCATATTTATAGGATTCTAAATTAGTTTTGAGGATTAAAAATATGTTTTGAATGATATTGGTGCAAGTTGACCACAGTCAACCCGTGGTCACACGTGTTAAACAACCCCCTTTTGGCTTATAATACCCATATTTTGGGTTGAGTTTAACTTGGGTGCACTTTCGGTGTACGAGATTCTTACACCATCTGGTAATATTAACCTGCTATCATAGGTTACCAAATAGTTCATTTTAGTAATTATTTATTTATTTATTTATTTATTTTTAAAAAAAATATAACATAATTATTTTTTTCTCTATCTTCTCTATTTTTTTCTCTATCTTTCTCCATCTTCTCTATTAATAAGAAATCATCTACAAACTCATTTAGACCTATTGCCCAAATCTAAAAACAAAACAAGCTAAACACATAAAAAGAGTCCAGGCCAACAAAAGGCCCAATCTATCTGTTTATAAATCTAAACCTTTGACTAGGGTTTCTTAATCTATCTTTATTCTCCTCTTAGCCTATTTGAAATGTTGCCTCCATAGGAAAGCTCTTCTCTTTGATTCCTTCTTTTGTGGGTAATCAATCTACATTTCTTGATTGCATTCTTGCTATCACTATCAGCTATACAAGTAAGTATTTAAGATGTTCATCGATTTTTTCTCCTTGGTTCCTTCTTCTTCTTGCTGACTTTGTTCTCTTCCGGCTGCGTTAACAGGTTTACTAGGTAGTACTCACTTCTTTTTGTGACTAAGGCTTGGTACTGGATTTAGATCTTCCTCACTGGTACGTTCTCCTTTATTTTGCTGTATATCTTATACTTGTACATGAGTCCTAAACATAGAGAAGACTCTTAAATATGGCAGTAACCTAGTTCTGTCCGTAACTTTGAATGACAAAACCTCTATAACATTAATTAATATCTTTTTTAGTTTATGAATAATTTAATATTGAGTTTGTTCTTTTACTAAACTTCTTAAATATATAGAAAAATATAACTTCAAAATCAACTAGGTTTTATATATTAATTTCTTTCGTATTTATATATATACTATGTAAAGTTGTTTTTTCCTGCAACAATGTAACAACATGATTCTAAGTTAAAATCAAATAGAGAAAGAGAAAAGATGAGGACCAAGAAAAGTAACTGGAACACAAACTTGTGCAACAGAATTAATAAGCAATAAAACTACATGATTATTTCTCACGGAGAAATCTACATTTGATTTAGTCCCTTCAGAATAACTCTATCCTCCTTCAAGAGTCTCTATTAATACTTTGATATCTTATGCCGATAGTAAAGTCTGATTTTGTTACTACTGTGGAATTTTTGTGCTTTGTTTGCAAGTTTAGCAAAATTAATTTTGTTATTAGTTGGACGAGAAAACTTGCAATGATTTTTGATTGTTTTAATTATTTTGTCACTCACTTTTGCTTGTCCACTTTAAACTTTGCATGTTCCTTAAAAGATAATGACTAATATGATTACTTTACTAAAATATTCCTATTAATTCATGTATAGTCTTAAGTGTAAGGAAATAATTTAGAAAACAAAAAATTAATATTGAAAAATATACATAATTTTATTGATTGATATGACACTCATGCAAAATACATACACTAAACTAGTTATTATTATAAATGACAATGTCATATCTTTAATTTTCTTGAAATAAAATGAAAGATGAACAAAAAATTAAAAGGAATAAAAAGAAAAAGAAAAGATAAGAAGTGCAATACCATCATTTTACCCTTGTCATAGCAATACATTCGATAAAGAGAGAGAGAGAAAGAGAGAGAGAGAGAGAGAGAAAGAGAGTGAGAGGAGAACTAGAGAGAAAATTAAATGGTCTAAAAATTAGGAAGGAATTTAGATTATAGAATAATTAAGATTCAAATTGCATTTAATGTTTTTCTAAACTTATAATTATATTCTTTATAAAAGGAGTAAATATTACCTGAAAAAATTATCATTATTATCTTTAAACTTACCTAATGGTGAATAAAAAATATTTTACACTAACAATGCATATAATTTAAACTTGGTTTTCTTCTTCTTTTTCTCATTTTCCACTATTGTTACTCAATTGGAGCTTTGGAGAGATGATTTTTAAGCAATTCTTTTGAGGAAAATCGTGTGGGTAAGAGTCTTTAGCATTTTCAAATTATTTTCTAACATTATCTTCTAAAAATATTTTAAAATCTAGATTTCAAAGTGGATGTTGGGATTTATTTCTCCAAATTTCAAAATTAGTAATGGATTTTGCTCAATTTTAATGGATTTTTTAACCATGAGTTTCTTGTGACTAGTAGAAACTAATTTTGCCAGAAATTTTTGAATTCGGACTTTTAGAAATTTGAGCAATTTTTGAACCATTTTACCCTTGATTTTGAACCCTTGCAATATATGGTTGTGGTTAAACTCCTTGTGTTGTGTACTTAACATTCTTTATAGTGAAAAATCAATTTGAAGTTGGAATTTTAATGGAATTCTCCGGTTAGAGTGTTCAGATGTGGTTTCATCTAGTGAGATAGGTTTTGCTAATCCTTCTTTGGACTGAGGTTAGGTAATTGAATATTCTCATGCTACAATATATGGAATGGGATCACATCATATGTTGGTGTTGAGAATTCCTATTGTGTTACCCGTGTGAGGCTTTGTTTATTATTATGATTGTTTCGTGAACATGAGACTTCTAGAATTTGTTGTATTTGTACTTGTAACAAATATATCATACTTGTGAAATATAATACTTGGGATGAGTTGTGAATTTATCATGCTTTGTGAAATGATATTCTTGAGAGGAGTCGTAAATTTATCATACTTTGACAATGAAATGATTGGCAAACTGAGATATTGGTGAAATAATTTTAGAAATGTGATATATTGTGAAATGAGATGCTCTGAGGCATATAATGAATTAGAAAATGTGATACATTCAGAAATAAGACGCGTTGAGGAATTATGCAAATTGAGAAGTGTGACATTGTGAAATGAAATGCACCGAGGCATAAAATGATTTGAGGAGCAATATACTTGTGGAAAATTGTGCTTTGTAACATAATTGGGGAACCTAGGAGATGTTTTCCAAAGGAAAGTTGCTTGTTTTCTTTTGAAGATTATTCTTCCCATCTAATCCTCGATTGGGCATAAATAACCTTCTTTTTCTTTTCTCTCTTAATCTGTAAATCCATCACTAGAATCCTATGTTGAGTGGAAATGTTTTCACTTGAAATAACCTTGCAATTCTTACAAAGGCTTCTATTACCCTTCCGAAGATGTAATTAATCAATCTGAGTCTTAGATACTGTACTACTAGAGGTAATCAAGTGATTTTCCTTCTTCGAGAAACATAAGCTAGCAATAAATAACTCAAAGGCTTTAGTAAAATCCAAGATATACGTCCCACCTCAATTCCTCTCCCCAAAACCAAAGCCTCCGTGGACATCTTCAAACCAGCTAGTGGTTGCCCCAATATGCCCATTAAAATCTCCCCCCATGAAGTTTTTTTTTCTATCTTTGGTATTCCTTTCACAACCTCATCCAACTCTTCCCAAAAGAGCCTCTTGACATCCTAATCTAGTCCTACTTGAGGTGCATAGGCACTAAATACATTCATTACAGGCATACCAACCACAAGTTTAATAGACATCATACTATCATTAATCTTTCTAACCTCAACTATGTAATCCCTAAGGTTCTCATTTACTAGGATGCCTACTCCATTTCTATCCCTATAACAACTTGAGTACCATAACTTAAACCCGTCTATGTCCCGAGCTTTGGTATCTACCAATCTGGTCCCCTAACATACCCTATATTAATTTGTCTCCGCTTAAGACTCTTAACTAGCTCTGTGGATTTCCCCGTAAGTGATCTTATATTCCATGACTCTACCCTTAATTTAAATTAGAATGTGCCTCTTCTACCACCCCTACCCCTTACCGCTGATCCCAACCGGCGACATGACCCTAATCCACCATTATATCCTAACGCCACTAAACTAAGAGCTAATAACTCACTAAGCTACTAAGATCAACAAGATACAATCAAGAGAAAACTATACAACCCACTAATACAGATTAGTAAAATATAAGGCATACTACTAATCAAACAATTAGGTACAAAATGAAGACGAATAAGCGGGTAAAGGCAACATAATATGATATGTAAGCTCACAAACATTTAACAAATGGTAAATATAGAAATATATGATAAATCTAGGAATCTATGGTAAAGGTTAACACAACAAGCAAGAAGCAAAAACACAAATATGTAGAGGGCAAGAAATAGAAGGTAAGTAAAAGGATATAATTGATTAAAATAAGAATCTACAAGAGATTGGAAGATATCACCTGGAGTTATAGTTAAAATTGTTGAATGTTGCTGGAAGTACTGGAAGCAACATTCAACAATTGTTTTACCATAACTCTAGATGATATCTTCCAAAATCATGTTATTTCTTATTTTAATCAATTGTATCCTTTTACTTGACTTCTTTTTCTTGCCCTTTATATATTTGTGTTGTTCTTTTCTTGCTTGTTGTGTTAACTTTTACCATATATTTCTAGATTTATCATATATTTCTATATTTACTATTTATTATATTTTTGTGAGCTTACATATTATATTATGTTGCCTTTACCCGCTTATTCGTCTAGACTTTGTACTCGGTTGTTTGATTAGTAGTATACTTTATATTTCACTGTTCTCTATTACTGAGTTGTATAGCTTTCTGTAGATTGTATCTTGTTGATCTTAGAAGCTTAGTGAGTTATTTGATCTTAGTAAGTGGTTAGGATCTAATGATGGATTAGGATCATATCTTTGGTTGGTATCAGACATAAGGGGTAAGAGTGGTAAGAGAGGCACGTGGTTATTTAAGTTAATGATAGGTCGTGGAATAAATCATCACTTACATGGAAATCCATAGAGCTAGTAAAGAATCTTAAGTGGAGACAAATTAATATAGTGTGTTTTTAGGAGACCAGATATGTAGATATCAAAGCTCGAGATGTAGACAAGTTTAAGTCATGGTACTCAGGTGGTTCTAGGGATAGAAATAGAGTCGGTATCCTAGTAGATGAGGGCTTTAGGGATTGTTGAGGTTAGAAGGATTAATGATTAGATGATGTCTATTAAGCTTGTGGTTGGTAGTCATGTATTTAGTGCCTATGCACCTCAAGTTCGCCTAGATGAGGATGTCAAGAGGCTCTTTTGGGAAGAGTTGGATTAGGTTGTGAAAGGTATACCAAAGACAGAAAAAATCTTCATTCGGGGTGACTTTAATGTGCATATCGGGGCAACCACTAGCGGGTTTGATGATTTTCATGGAGGCTTTAGATTTAGGGAGTGGAATGGAGGTGGGACCATTGAATTTTTCCAAAGCCTTTGAGTTTATTATTGCTAACTCATGTTTCCTAAAGAGGGAAAATCACTTGATTACCTTTCATAGTACATAGTTAAGACTTTCGCTAGTAGGGCAGTAGAAGACTTTGTAAAAATTGCAAGGTTATTACGTGTGAAAACATTTCAACTCAACATAGGCTTCTAGTGATGGATTAAGAGAGAAAAGAAGAAAAAGATTAATTATGCCCAACCGAGAATTAGATGGAGAGGCCTGACTCCTGCCTTTTGCTCTAGAGATGGAAGAAAAGTTGAGTAGTTTAGAGGCTTGTAGTAGTAGGGGAGATGTGAATAATATATGGGATACTATTATTAGTTACATTAGAAAAGTAGCTACCGAGGTACTAGAGGTTTCGAGTGGGACCTTTGGTGGATGTCAGGGTGATTGGTAGTGGAATAACGAAGTTCAAGGCAAAGTGAAATCTAAGAAAATTGCTTATAAGAAGTGGTTGGAGTGTCGGGATAAGGATGAAAAGCAAAGGCTTAAGGAGATCTATAAGACGCCAAAGACATAAGCAAAGGTTGCGTTGACGAGTGCTAAGAAAATAATGTTTGAGAGCCTGTACATAGAGCTAAGCGATAAAGGCGGGGACAAGATATTGCATAGGTTCGCTTAAGAGAGAGAAAGGAAAGCTCGTGACTTGGACCAAGTGAAGTGCATCAAGGATGAGTAGGGTGAGATGTTAATGGATGAAACTTCCATTAAGCTAAGGTTGCAAGCTTACTTTTATAGAATCCTAAACAAAAAAGGAGATAAAGATATTGAGCGGGGTGAGTTGGCACACTCTGATAGTCCTCAAGATTTTTGTTATTGAAGACGGTTTGGAGTTGAGAAGGTTAGACGTGCTATTAGTAGGATGAAGAGAGGGAGGATAATCGGACCAGATGAGACGCTGGTAGATTTTCAGAAGAACATAGTCATGGATGGTATAGAGTGGTTGACTAAACTGTTAAATGCTATTATGAAGACTACCAAGATGCCTTATGAATAGAGGAGTACAATGGTTTTATTGTACAAGAATAAGGGTGATATTCAAAACTGTAACAATTACAGGGGCATCAAGCTGTTAAGCCACACTATCAAGGTCTGTAAGAGAGTGGCGGAGATGAGGGTAGAAAAGATGTGTCTATTTCGGAGAATTAGTTTAGATTCATGTCAAGGCCATCGACTATTGAAGCAATTCATCTGGTTCAGAGATTCGTGGAGAAACATAGGGAAAGAAAGCAGGACCTTCATATGGTATTCATTGATCTCGAGAAGGCCTATGAAAACGTTATGAGGGATGTCCTATGGAGGTGTCTAAAGGTAAAAGGTTTTCTAATGTTGTATATTAGGGTGATAAAAGACATGTATGATGGAGCCAAAACTCGAGTAAGAACGGTGGGAGAAGACTCGGAGTATTTTCCTATTGAGATGGGACTTCATCAAGGATTTGTGTTGAGCCCTTTTCTATTTACCTTGGTGATAGATGAGTTGACATGGTCTATATAGGAGGAGGTTCCATAGTGTATGCTATTTGCAGATGACATAGTACTGATTAATGAGACTTGGGCTAAAATTAATGATAGATTGGAGTTTAAGAGAAAGGCTTTGGAATCCAAAGGGCTCAAACTGAGCAGGACCAAAATAAAATACATTGATGTGAGGCTTGCCACTCAACCAATTCCCAAGATAGATAACTTAAAATATCTTGGTTCCGTCATTAAGAATAGTGGCGACATAGAAATTATGTCACACATTGCATTGGGCAAGCATGGATGAAATGGATACTTGCCTCTGGAGTACTGTGTGATAAGAAGATACCACCAAAAATTAAGGATAAGTTTTGTTGAATGGTGGTTAGACCATCTTTTCTATATGGAGTGGAGTGTTGACCAATCAAAAACTCATATGTTCAGAAGATGTAGGTTGCGGGGATGAGGATGTTGAGATTGATGTGTAGACATTCCAGAAGTGATAAGATTTTGATTGAGACAATTCATGAGAAGTTAGATATGGCCCCTGGGACTGATAAGATGAGGGAAGTGCGAATGCGATGGTTTTGACATGTGCAGAGAAGATGTACCCATGCTCCTTTTAGGACGTGCGAGAGGTTGGATTTAGGGGTTATACTGAGAAGTAAAGGTAGACCGAAGAAGTATTGAGGGAGGTGATCAGACAAGATATGGTGAAACTTGATCTCACCGAGGACATGAACTCAGATAGAAAGTGGAGGTTGAGAATTAGAGTAGCAGGCTAATAGGTTAGTAGGGATAGGTTGATGTCTGGCCTTGGATATAGTAGGGTAGTAGTATTAGTCGTGTGTTTATATTCTGTGTTGTTATTATCCATCTTATATCTGTTATTTTTATTATATTTAAATACTATCATGTACTTTTCATTATTAGTCATTCTTCCTTTTCTCTTTTCCTTTTCCTTTTTTCTTCATATCTAGTTTATTCTTTTTATGGGATTTGAGAGACGAGTGTTCCCAGGAAACAACCTCTCTACCTTTGAGATAGTGATAAGGTCTGCATGCATTTTACTCTCTTCGGACCGCATTTGTGGAATTCCACTAGGTATGTTGTTGTTGTGGTTGATCTATACACCATAATTACTTTCAAAAAGATTAATTGATCAAAAAGGTAAGTGTCATGCTTTTTCAAAAAAAAAAATCTGAAAGTCATTTAAAATCAAAGAGAACTCAAGATTTTACAAATTTTCTTTCATATAGCAAGCCTCATCAAGAAAATTGAAAGAAGCTTTGTCATTTACAAGTTCGTGATCAAAAACATCAGAAAGAACCTAGAAAAAAATTGAAATCACTTGCACCTGAAACAAGTACATTTGCTCTTTTCATTTTATGCAATTCTTACGGTTTTTCCTCATTCTGCCAACAAAAAAATATTTGAGAAAAGAATAAAGAAAGAACAAAAGTGTTATTATTGATTTTCAAATTTTTTTACGTATGCAATAGAAAGAGAACTGATATAAAGGGAAAGTTGAAAAATTTCACACGACTGTATATTTAAAGATTTTAAACTAGAGAAAAAGAGAGATATGTGAAATTTTTCAGAGTATCGATGTAGTGGGGTTGAAAGTGGAAAACGAATACTATACAAGGGTGAAGCTATGGTAAATTTTATATACTTTTGAAATTTTTTTCGGACATTCAATATATTATATTTACTGATGCAATATTTATATTCACGTGAGTAAGAACCTACAAATGGGAAAACATTAATAATAAGAATTTTTTTATTTTTTAAATTTGAATTGAAAAAAATATAATTAATAATAAAAATCTCGTCAATATCATAATATCATTGAGTAAATTTTCATTGATCATCCCATCATGTTTCAAGAAACATTTACTATCAAAGCTTCCAAGTTATGGTCTCTCCAACCACAATTTCTCCAATTTGATCACACCAAAATAATTTCTTCACCAAAAAGATTGATTTTTTATATTGGTTGCTAATTTGCTCGTGGGGGGTTGTTTCAGATATATAAAGGAAGCCTTTGATATAAGTGCAAAGTTGTTAGTGTTAAATCCTAAGTCTTATTCTACTTGGAATTATAGAAAACTTCTAACTGAGGAGTTTGTTCAGTCAATTCTCGATGAAGAACTCAGATTGTTAAGTTGTTTTTTTGAATAAAAATGAGATCTTTCCAAATGGGTCTGATTGGGTACTGAGAGGGGGTGACAATTTTGTCATCCCTAGCGTTGAAGATTCATCTATTAATATTTTGTTGAAGGGAGGTTTAGTGAAGTCGTGACGAGTCGATTTTTCACTCGTTTCATTAAGGACATTTTCGTAATTATGGTTTATACTATGGGTCTTTTGTGACTTCCTATGCTACCTAAAGACCTCCTAATGACCTAAACTTCATTCCTCTCATTCAAAATTCATTCCTCACATTTAAAAATTCTCTCAAATAACTCTTAAGTCTCTCTCAAAGAACTCTAGTGGGAATTAAGCTTGGGGATCAAGGAAGAACTCTTTCTTCACCAAATTTTTTCTTGAATCTTCTCTATTAGCTAAGGTATGTGGGATTGATTCTTACTCCCCTTCAACCAACAAGACCCAAACTCTTTTCACTTGAATTTCATGAATTTTAGCTTACTTTAAATATTAGTTTTCATTATTTTGATTTAATAAATCCAATGAAAGTATGGACTATGCTTATATTATTGCTGCATTGAGATCATGAAATTATACATGTACATGTCCCTTTTAAAGATTGTTTTGTGTATGGGTGATCTATACTATGACATAAATATGGATTTAAGTATGGATTTACTTCATATCATATAACATTGATGATTTTAGATTGAATCTTTATTACCTATTCTGTTCTCACATCATCCATGTCATATGCATTCATGATCATTAGACTTTATGAAAATTAGAAGTGTGTTAAGACCCAAATACGTTTATGTATATTATTTTGATGAAAGAATGGTTATGAACAAGAATTGAGTTAGAATCTCTTAACATGAGCATGATATAAGTTGAACACTATTATGATATGAATTCATAGTAATATGAACTTGACTTCTACATGAATACAAATTATATGGGTGTGCATATGAAATGACATCTTGCATGAGTATGCAATCATAAGTGTGTATTGATGAGGACGGGAATAACCCTCCCTTTACACAATGCATAGATGAGGATAGGTACAACCTTTCCTATGCTCATGTATGAGCTAAGTGTGTATTGATGAGGACAGACACAACCCTCCCTTTACACAATGCATAGATGAGGATAGATACAACCTTCCCTATGCACATATATGCATAAGCTAAGTGTGTATTGATAAGGACGGGCACAACTCTCCCTTTACACAAGGCATAGATGGGAATAGATACAACCTTCCCTATGCACATGTATGTATGAGCTAAGTGTGTATTGATGAGGACGGACACAACCCTCCTCTTACACAAGGCATAGATGAGGATAGGTACAACATTCCCTATGCACATGGTTATATTAGCTAAGTGTGTATTGATGAGGATGGGAACAACCGTCCCTTTACAAAATATATAAATGGGGACATGTACAACCTTCGCTATACAAAGACATGTCATGAGCTACATGTGTATTGATGAGGATGGTTACAATCCTCCCTTTACACAATTCAGGCAAAAAGTGGCTCATTGAGTGCTAGTATATGTGGGTTATGGCTACTCTATGGTTTTGCATATGACATATTGTGCAGGTTAACATCATCTTCCTTTCATGTTGCATGCTCATATACTAGTACATTCAAATGTACTAACACATATTTTTGCCTACATAATCTCACCATATAGGAGCCGAGGACATCCACTGATCGACGTTTAGCTCGGATCTCAAGTTTTGCTTGTTGTGGTGAGTCCTATCTTCCAAGGACAAGCCACCATTCCTTTACCTATAATGTTTTACTTATTTTATTCACTTTGAGGGTGAGCCTAGGGTATGTCTTTGCCCTCGACTATCTTATGATTAGAGGCATTGTTGGATATTTTATAAACTCCTTTACGTTTATATGCTAAGTGCTACGTTGAAGATTATGTTATAGCTTTTTTACCCATTGAATATTGTTATGTGGTTTGGTCATGAGTCTTATGACTTGATGGTATGATATGATGCGAAAGATCCTAAGTCCCGAATTATCCTTAGAATTATGTGATTATTATTTGGGTACGGTTCCGAACCAATGATGTTAACTGGGATACTTTCAGGCTTGCTTGGGAACTCTCTAGTCCTCATTCGCCATGTCACTCCTAGACCTTAGGTCCGGGTTGTGACAGTTAATTTTTTTTTGTGTGTCTCATTAAAAGAGCTTCAGAGCTCAAAGTAACGAGAAGACTCAAACTCCATTGAAAGAGCTTCGAAGCTCAAAGTTCAATTGAAATTTAAAAAACTTACTCTAAAATAATAAAGTAAAATGAAAAATTATTTTAAAACATTAATAATAACTTATATATAGAGTATTTGATTTACTGGGTTTGATTAGTGTTAGTCTAAAGAATTATATTAGTTGAAAAATGAAGTTGATGAAATCCAGATTTCACATATATCATTATGCAAAATTATAGTAAATATATAATATTATATATTGAATGTGTGAGTACATTATTTTTTCTTCTCTTATTTTTCTTCTTCTTATTTCTTATAGATGTATATTATTTTGCATTTCATATTTTCACGACCCAAAATGGATCGCAACTAAAAGAAAAGGAAATAAAGTGGAAAGCATAAACTCGTCACAACTCGAAATAGATCGCAATAAAAAGAAAAGGAAATAAAGTGGAAATCATCTCAACACAATGTAACAAATCTCCCAAAATCTGTAGTCATGGGTACAAGAGCATCTAAAACAATACAAAACTGTAAATTCACATGTCTCAAATGAAATGCAAAGCTGTCTCATAATATCTGATACAAAGTATGAACGGAAGTGCCTCTCAACCAACTAGGTAAGAAGAATCGAACAAGTATGCAATAGCGATGAATCCTAATACCTGCATCCAAAAAGGGTAGTACAAAATAATATATACATAAATATGACAAGATAAGATATCCAACTCAGCCAATAGTACAAGACAATAAGAGGTGTGAATGCATTACAAGAAAATCTCATCAAATCATACATCAAGTGCCTCTCAACCTTGCCACTTGCATGTGGTGAAGGGGTGTTACCATGTCCCAGCCTTTTCACCTACCTGTGGTCAAGTATGTCATAATGTCTCAACCTTGCCACCTGCCCATGGTCAAGTATATCATAGTATCTCAACCTTGCCACCTGCTCGTGGTCAAGGGGTGTTACCATGTCTCAGCCTTGCCACTTGCTCGTGGTCAAGTATATCATAATGTCTCAACCTTGCCAACTTCCCATGGTCAAGTATGTCATAATATCTCAATCTTGCCACCCGCCCATGGTCAAGTGGTGGTACAAATGCAACATGAAATGAATGCAAGCCATAGATGCCCATCCAGATATATGCAGAATATGATCACATCATGATAAGAGTACTAATGCATATGCTCATAAGGTGAATTTCGCAATGCCATGATATGAATGCCAGAGTTTTGTCACAAAGAGCAAAATGATCAGATTATCATGTACTATTGACGTAGAGGGAAGAAAATATGTTGGAGTGGAAGACAGAACAAAGAAGAAAGCAAAGATCAATGGTGCTCGAACTGCATTGTTGGCCATTCACTCTATTGGTTTGGGGCCTAACAATTAAGGATACACTTCTGTTCCAATGAAGAAGGACACAAATTCAACAAGCAGCAACCAGGAGAGTGCAACAGCTCTGAAACCAAAGAAATCCAAGCTCAAGAAAAAGCAGAAGTGGAAAGTTTCAGACGCCATTAATTAAGTCCACACGATGCAAATGTGGAGATGAAGAATGATATATTACTATTTTTGTAGGTAGTTAAGAAATTCGTTAGGGAAAGTAGCCGAGCACAGGACTTGTACAAGACCCTATTCAGTCTTTGACATTGTGTGGTTTCCTTTATTTGCCTTAGATACTTGACTTGCTATTTGATGAAGTAACTTGTTTAATGAATATATTTTAGTATCTATATTTTCATTTACATTTTGAAAAAGCTCCGTGTATAGATATACGAGCAATTAATAATCTTGTCTTCATTTTGGGTCATCCGTTCCATCTTTTTCTATGTTCCACATATTTCAGATAAGCTCATTTTCCTTTGAACAAAAACTTTTGTAGGCTAAATATTAACAGTAATAACTAAGAAGATTTTGTTAATGCATGGTAATTGTCAAGAGACGAATTAAGGATTTAAACTCTTCAAGTTAAACTTTAAAGTTTCTACACCCACCCCCCCGCCCCCAAGAAAAATCTAAGATTCTTGACATTCCAGTAATAACTTAAGGTTTGTTTTCTTTAATTTTATTTTGTAACCTATTGTTCCTCTGTTTTCATTATCATACTGCTTATTGTAGTTATTGTTCTATTCTCTATAGGTTTCTTTACTATTTTTTAAGTGATTGGATATGTTTTATTTCTATTGAAAATTTATTGGAAATAAACTATTTACCTTCAAGTTATATGCATACTATCTTTTTCCAACTTTATTTGTGAAATTTCACTGGACATAGACATGTTGTTGTTGTTGTAATAACATTTCTTTTAAAAAAGTCGGAGTCTTCAAATTCTATCTATTGGTTTTGGCCACGAAACAGTTAAAATCAAATTTTGTTATAATATATTTGCCAAAATTGGCACTTCATTAAATATATGATATATTTTTGCTACACTAATATACTATTGTACAATAACAAAACTGACAAATTTAACGTAAGTAGAATTTGAAAAGAATGGTGTGTATATAATTTTACCTTTATTTACTAAAAGTAGATAAGGACTATTTTGAATAAACATCATCTCAAATTAAAAGTAGTATTTCTTTATCTCTAATTCTCTATTATCTATTGTGCCCACCCCACTCACCCCGCCCCCTCCCCCCCAAATCCCTTATTAGACTTTTATGTTTTCCTTTTTCTGAAATCTATACATATACCAATTTAATCATTGTTTTTCTTATTTTTTTTCACAATTAGCTTTAGCATCACTTGTTAGTATGTTTTCTTTTGCGTCATTGAAAGATATTCTGAGCTCAAAGTAACGAGAAGACTCAAACTTCATTGAAAGAGCTTCGAAGCTCTAAGTGGGTTGGACGCAAATGGTTGATGAGTGGTCATTGACTAAATTACATTCTTACTTTAGACTCTTGATTAGTTGATTTTGTTTCCTACTTCTTGAGTTGAGCTATTTGAGTTGATGTCATTTTTCCTTTACATGTTTCTTTCTGCCATTTTACATACTTGTACATTCCACGTACTGACATCCATTTGGGCCTGCGACTTTTCATAATGCAGTAACAGGTACTAGCAGTCATGAACCGGCGCCCTATTGAGGACCTATTTGCATTCAACTGATTGGTGAATCCTCCCCTGCTTTCGTAGGATATAGTAGTTTGTCTTTTTAGCTTTGTTTAGCCTTTTTATTTTATTTAGAGGTAGCCATGGGTCTGTCATTAGCACCACTTAGTCAGATGTCTTAGAGGCTTTATAGACTAGACTGTTGAGTTATTGCTGGTTTATATTGTTGACAAGTTTCTTTCAAACTAGTCTTACTTAGTTGATAGACAGATTGGTTGGTCTTTGGCCTTGGATTATCATTTCGGTATTGCTTTTCATTGAGTATTTTCAAAATTATTGATGCCTTCTCAGAGATTGTGATTTAATGAATATGATGAAGCCGAGTGGTTGGCTTGGAGGCTAGAAATAGTCTCTGAGTGCCAGCCACAGCAAAGGTACCCCCGGGGTGTGACACTAGGCTCACTTAGAAAACCATAAACTTAATTAAAACCTCATCCTAACTACATACTCTCTTGATGCACCTCTTAAACCTCTTCTTAGCTTGTGACTTAGCCGATTTATTGTTCTCATCTAAGGAAAAATACCACAATGGTAAAACCTCATTTATTGCAAGATAACATCTTAATTCCTTACACACTCTATGTCAAAACCTATTAGATCAAATATAAATCCTACCAGCATCACCTTCATGTTGCCATCCCTCTTATCATGACTACTATACTTAATTATGACTACTAAATAAAACCAAGAAATATTCAGCCACTAAGACCTTACAACGAGTAGTCACTCCGTATCACTTAGTCTACCTAGTTATAATTTCAAAACCTTGGTGCTACTTAACCATTCACTATACGTCATTGCCTAGTAAAGCCCATAACTCTATGAATATCATAGGTTTTTTCCTTCAAAATCATAAGCCTAGCTTAGATATATCAAGTCATGGCTACTATGTCCTCCTATTCAACACCTATACTTAGTCTTAACTAAATAATGACATATCAACGCAAACCCCTTTCTGATTCAAGTGTACTCTAACTCATCCTAACCACCAACTTTTACTCTACCTTCTGTCATGAAAGAAAGAAGATACTTATTACTCTTTAATCAAATCCAAAAAGAGACCTCACTTATCACTCTATGGCTTAGCTTACAGATACATAAATCTAGCTACATGCCTCGATCAACCATTATTCCCACTCTCTGGTTTCTACTATTTTTTCTAGCTCTAGGATCATTATACAACTTATGGTTTACAAAGCCTTTAATCATATTCTCTCCTGAGGAAATAAGCCAAGCATTTACAGATATGACTTCCCTCTCAAGGATAACATTTGAAGAAAGGTTTAGAGAAAAGAGTCGAGAAGTATGTCTTACGTTAACTCAAGTAAACAACTAATATGGAGAAGGATGCATTCCATTGAATAAATAGACTTGGGCACACAACTCGACTCCTCGCAAGCCTTGTCCAGTCTCTTTACTTTCTGAAGGCTTTATCTAAGAGTAAAGTAACTCATCAACAAGAATATAAACTTTATTGCTTTAACCACCTAGATTATGAGGGGGTAGTTGAATGGATTAGAGAAGCACATGAATCAGACTAAATTTCTTATGCACAACTCTATTGCATGATCTAGAGCATAAAAGAATGAGAGACATCTCCTAAATGCACCATAGCCTTAAGGAGTTGTGCTGAGCTGTTTTCTATTTACCTTGGTGATAGACGAGTTGACACGGTCAAAATAGGAAGAGGTTCCATAGTGTATGCTATTTGCAAATGACATAGTACTGATTAATGAGACTTAGGCTAAAATTAATGATATATTGGAGTTTAAGAGAAAGGCTTTGGAATCCAAAGGGCTCGAACTGAGCAGGACCAAAAAGAATACATTGATGTGAGGCTTGCCACCCAACCAATTTCCAAGACAGATAACTTTAAATATCTTGGTTCTGTCATTAAGAATAGTGGCGACATAGAAATCATGTCACACATTGCATTGGGCAAGCACGGATGAAATGGATGCTAGCCTCTGGAGTACTATGTGATAAAAAGATGCTACAAAATATTAAAGATAGTAGGTTCAACCGACTAGGTAAGAAGAATCGAACAAGTATGTAATAGCAATGAATCCTAATACCTGCATCCAAAAAGGGTAGTACAAAATAATATATACATAAATATGACAAGATAAGATATCCAACTAAGCCAATAGTACAAGACAATAAGAGGTGTGAATGCATTACAAGTAAATATCATCAAATCATACATCAAGTGCCTCTCCACCTTGCTACTTGCACGTGGTCAAGGGGTGTTACCATGTCTCAGCCTTTCCACCTACCCGTAGTCAAGTATGTCATAATGTCTCAACCTTGCCACCTACCCATGGTCAAGTATATCATAGTATCTCAACCGTGGAACCTGCCCATAACCAAGGGGTGTTACTATGTCTCAGCCTTGCCACTTGCCCGTGGTCAAGTATATCATAATGTCTCAACCTTGCCAACTGCCCATGGTCAAGTATGTCATAATATCTCAATCTTGCCACCCGCCCGTGGTCAAATGCAGGTATACGCATAATATGATTACATCATGATAAGAGTACTAATGCATATGGTCATAAAGTGAATTTTGCAATGCCATGATATGAATGCGAGAGTTTTGACACAAAGAGCAAAATGATCAGATTTTCATGTACTATTGACATAGGGGAAAGAAAATATGTTGGAGTTTAAGATAGAACAAAGAAGAAAGCAAAGATCAATGCTGCTCGAACTGCATTGTTGGTCATTCACTCTAGTGGTTTGGGGCCTAACAATTGTGGATACTCTTCTATTCCAATGAAGAAGGACACAAATTCAACAAGCAGCAACCAGGAGAGTGCAACAGTTCTGAAACCAAAGAAATTCAAGCTCAAGAAAAAGCAGAAGAGGAAAGTTTCAGACGCCATTAATAAAGTCCGCACGATGCAGATGTGGGGATGAAGAATGATATGTTCCTATTTTTGTAGGTAGTTAAAAAATTCGTCAGGGAAAGTAGCTGGGCACAGGCCTTGTATAAGACCCTATTCAGTCTTTGACATTGTGTGGTTTCCTTCATTTGCCTTAAATACTTGACTGTTGAGTTATAACTGGTTTATATTTTTGAATAGTTTCTTTCAAACTAGTCTTACTTAGTTGATAGACAGATTGTTTGGCCTTTGGCCTTAGATTATCATTTCGGCGTTGCTTTTCATTGCGTATTTCTAAATTATTGATGTCTTCTGCTATTAGATTGTGATTCAGTGAATATGATGAAGCCGAGTGGTTGGCTTGGAGGCTAGAAATAGTCTCTGAGTGCCAGCCACGCCAAGGGTAACCCCCCGGGGTGTGACACTAGTCTTACTTAGAAAATCATAAACTTAATTAAAACCTCATCCTAACTACATCTCTCTTGATGCACCTCTTAAACCTCTTCTTACCTTGTGACTTAGCCGATTTATTGTTCTCATATAAGGAACAATACCACAATGGTAAAACCTTATTTATTGCAAGATAACATCTTAATTCCTTACATACTCTATGTCAAACCTATTAGATCAAATATAAACCCTACCAGAATCACCTTCATGTTGCCATCCCTCTTATCATGACTACGATACTTAGTTATGACTACTAAATAAAACTAAGAAATATTCAGCCACTAAGACCTTATAACGAGTAGTCACTCTGTATCACTTAGTCTACCTAATTATAATTTAAAAACCCAGGTGCTACTTAACCATTCACTATACGTCATTGCCTAGTTAATCCCATAACTTTATGAATATCATAGGTTTTTTCCTTCAAAATCATAAGCCTAGCTTAGATATCTCAAGTCATGGCTACTATGTCCGTCTATTCAACACCTATACTTAGTCTTCACTAAATAATGACATATCAACATAAACCCCTTTCAGATTCAAGTGTACTCTAACTCATCCTCACTACCGACTTTTACTCTACCTTCTATCATGAAAGCAAGAAGATACTTATTACTCTTTAATCAAATCCAAAAAGAGAACTGACTTATCACCCTATGGCTTAGCTTACAGATACATAAATATAGCTATATGCCTCGATCAACCATTATTCTCACTCTCTTGTTTCTAATTTTTTTTCTAGCTCTAGGATCATTATACAACTTATGGTTTACAAAGCCTTTAATCGTATTCTCTACTAAGGAAATGCCAAGCATTTACATATACGACTTCCCTCTCAAGGATAACATTTGAAGAAAGTTTTAGAGAAAAGAGTCTAGAAGTATGTCTTACGTTAACTCAAATAAACAACTAATACGGAGAAGGATGCATGCCTTTGAATAAATAGACTTGGGCACACTACTTGGCTCCTCGCAAGCTTTGTGCAGTCTCTTTACTTTCTGAAGGCTTTATCTAAGAGTAAAGTAACTCATCAACAAGAATATGAACTTTATTGTTTCCACCACCTAGATTTTGAGGGGGTAGTTGAATGGATTAGAGAAGCACATGAATCAGAATAACTTTCTTATGCGCAACTCTATTGCATGATCTAGATCATAAAAGAATGAGAGACATCTCCTAAATGCCCCATAGCCTCTTGATTTTAAGCGTAGTGCACAACAACCCATAAGCAAGACTCTACTAGACATGGTTTCATAGACACCCTAGGAAACTTGAACTCTATGTTGTGATACCAAGTTTTTCATACCCCAAGCCTACACCTTGGATGTGGCCAACACTTAGAAACCATTATTGGTCCTAGATGAACCACTTCACCTAGTTAACTTACTCCACGAAAGACACTAACATCATAATAAATTAGAATGGGCACAATACTTATAAAACTCAAGTCCTTCAACTAAACCAATGAACTCAATATGCAATAATATATAAAGCTTGACTCGTGGCTTTCAAACAACTTCAAGGAAATAAAACAAACAATATGTTTCTAGTCTACGAAGCCTCTAAAGTAATAACTTTGAACTAGGTACTGGGGTAGGCACACGACTACCTCAACTGAAATAAACATAAAACAAATAAGGACTTCTGAGCTTTTCTAAATGCAAAGAGGCCTTATCGATTGCTGATGGAGATTGTCTTACTAAATATTTGTTATCATGGGTAGCGGAATCTGCATCATAAAAATGATGCAGCACCAAATGGTGTTAGTACATAGAATGTACGATATATAAGAAGGCCAAAAAGTACTAAGGACAGGATACTCAACTTTAGAACTGATTTCTGAGATAGCTCAATTGATGAAAGTATGTCATGCAAGTAAAACATATGCTTTACACATGTTTAAAAATGAAAATCATTATAAAAGAATTACATGTTTTAATGCACTAATGAGCATAATTAAATATGTAAAAGTATTATATTGAAAATGCTTAGCTTTGAGGGCTAGCTCAACTGAATTAAATATGCAACATAATAAAAGGAAACACTTGAATAAAGAAACAATACATCTCAGTGTATAAAATAATAAGCTTTACTTCTTGAGGAGTTTTTCTAACCTATAACTATCACTATGAGCCTCGGGATGATATAATGCTTTGCCCATATTGTAAGAGTTATCCCATACTTTGTCAGGGTAAAGGACAAAGTACTATTGGACCTATATAAATTGGGTCATCTCAGTGGCATATGAAGAGTTGTACACTTGATACAGTCCTATTTCTCTACACTCGTTCCCAAATCAGTGTTTAATGCTACTCCCAAAATTATCTATTATGTTCATCTCAATATTTTAAAGCTTTATCATTTTGGGTTTGCCGTAATTACTCAAACTACCCTCTTAAAAGAGAAAACCTGAGTAAGCAGGAATTATAATATGTCTCATACATACTAGTAGTGCTTTCTTTACCATAGAAAATGTTTTTCTTCAAAACTAATAATGTTTTCTTAAAAATAGACACAGTTTTGTCAACACCAAATATGTACTTGGACCTACTTATATTTCCTTAAAACTCATCTTTTGTGATAAATGTAAAATACTTTATCTCACATTGAACTCTAAAATTAATGCGTAAGGGTAGAACTGCAAAGGACATTAATTGCCTGAATCTTTCTTCAAAAGTTAAAGAACAAATATACTATGTTTTGTTTACATATAATCATGCTCTTTTCGAAATCACACAATGCACTTGGACTACTCTAGTTTCCTCAAAACGTTTCTTTTTCCACGGCTTTGAAATTCTTTTATTTTAACTAAAAATAATGTGAAACACATGGCAATGCAAATCCTTCAACTCGCGAAACTAGGGTTCATATGAAAATTAAGCATGAAAAATAATCAAGAACTCAAATAATGGAAGGGATCATAAATTCAATGGGATAGATACTAAAGTAACAATAAAGAGAAAAAAATAGAACTCAGATTTCAATAAAGTTTTGGTTAAACTCTTACCGACTACAATTAGGTAGAGGCCGTGAGGATGAACTTAGTCCATCGCTTTGAAAAGCCTTACATACTTAAAAGAACAAGATTCTTGAAGAACTTTGAAGAAGGTGCTTGAAAACCTTAGCTTTTATTCTCTTGAAATCTTGTTCTAAGTCTTGAGAAAATGTTTGTGCGTACTGAGGTGGAATGGTAACTTTGAGGGACTTAATTAGGTGTAAAATCGTCAAGTTTAGGCTTAACAAGGATGTGAAACTAGAAGAACGGGATTCTTGAAGAACTTTGAAGAAGGTGCTTGAAAACCCTAGCTTTTCTCCTCATGAAATCTTGTTCTAAGACTTGAGAAAATGTTTGAGCATGATGAGGTTGAATGGTAATGCTGAGAGACTTAATTTGGAATAAAATCGTCAAGTTTAGGATTAGCAAGAATGTGAAAGGAATAAAATAACCCTTCTTAAAACACTGTCAAGTCATATACAGGGTCATCTATGGACCGTAGAAGCTTATTCTTAGAAACTAGGGTGAGTTTCAGGGCCCTGGACCTCAATTTACGAGCCCAAATTATGACTCATAGAAGCTTATACGATTTGTAGTTGGGTTCATATGATTTGGGACTTAAAAACATACTTAAAGGACTCTTTTAACCGGTCGGAAGTATGGGTTAACAACCCATTGCGACCCATAAGTTAGAGTTTGTAGATGGTGATCAAGAAATCTCTACTCTAACAATTTTAACTAAAATAGTTATTACTTTTTGCTCCAAACTCCAAATGAGGCAATCTTGGTGGCATTGGAAACAGGATTCAGAAACCTTCAATTTTATTCATTAGCCACCTAATCCTTTATATTATGTGAGTTATGATCATTTAAAGTTGTTCCTTGCATAATTTAATGCAAAAACCTTAATCGATAGGGAGGTTTCGAACTCAACTAACTACTAAAGGTCTCTTATGACCTTAAACTGCTTCCAATACACTTCACAAATATAGGAATGAACCTTAAAACATAAAAACAAGTAAGGTATCAATAGGTTCAAGTTTATATACTTACGACAAGAAACTTTGAATCCTAAGAATAGAGATTTGGGGTGCTATAATTATGGTGAATATATTGAGTTTTGATGAAATAAGTATGTTTTAAGTTGTGATGGTGATCAAATAAGAAGTTGTGTGTAGGGGATTCTATCTAGTGGAAACCAAATGACTTGAAGAGTTTTTACCCGAACCGAGGCGTTCTGGCGAACGCATGCATGTAAGAAGGCCGAAGACTTCATAAGCTAACTCATGCCCGAGATACTATTGGTGCTTGGGGTGGAGAATTTTGATCAAGACAAGAAAACTTCTAGCAACCTGGGTACAGTAGTGCATTGTGAGTATGGGTCTTATCAAAGTGCATGTGATGGAAATACCATGGGAAAATGGAAGATTCTCGACCGTCGTGGTGGTTATCAAGTTGATGAGAACTTATTCTAGCTTCATGTAGGTTACTTTGAGGACCATTGGGCCTATTTTTATTGTTTCAGGAGTTTTCTACAATCACACCTACTATTCCAGCATTTGGAGAGCAAATTATGGACTTTGCAATTTGTACTTCGGAGTCTTTGCAACACCAAGTAAGATTGTCTATTTTACCTTATGATTGAGGATGAACATGATTTTTACTAGTGGATGATTTAATGACTTCTATAGTCATTTTTGTAAATTCTTGAGAACCTATAATTTTATCCCTTCTATTAGTAGTCTGGAGTCTTAATGGGCCCTTTTGTGATTGGTTTTGGTTTTATGTTAAAGAGTTAAGGGTTGTAGGAATTTCTGAGTTTTAACGGTTCAATTATTCGAAAAGTGAATTTGGATATCATTTGGAGTTTTGAGTCTCGTAATGGAGTTATATCAATTCCATTAGTTCTGGACTGCGAAAATTTATCTAGGAGAGTTTTCAGTATCTGATTTGGTGTTGTTTCATGGATTTGAGGTCCTAAATCGGAAATTTGGTTGAAATTTGGTAAAAATTTGACTTTGCTCAATGTTTTGAGTTTAAATACTTAGATCAAAGTCTTTTTTTTTCTGGTGTTGGTCGTTTTGAGCCTTAAAGTTAGTTACGTTATGATTTATTGTATTTCGGGTCAAGAGGACCTCAGATTAAATTTTTAGCAATTTCATTGGTTCCAAAATGTGTTTCACAATTAAGTTGCACTACCGGTTCATATTTATAGGATTCTAAATTAGTTTTGAGGATTAAAAATATGTTTTGAATGATATTGGTGCAAGTTGACCACAGTCAACCCGTGGTCACACGTGTTAAACAACCCCCTTTTGGCTTATAATACCCATATTTTGGGTTGAGTTTAACTTGGGTGCACTTTCGGTGTACAAGATTCGTACACCATCTGGTAATATTAACCTGCTATCATAGGTTACTAAATAGTTTTTTTAGTAATTTTTTATTTATTTATTTATTTTTTAAAAAAAATAAAACATAATTATTTTTTTTCTCTATCTTCTCTATTTCTCTAATTTTCACCCTCTGTATTCCTCTTTGGCAAATTGTCTAGCCAATTTTTTTCATTGGCTTCTTCCACCATAATCATCTTTCTTCTAAATTATTCTACAAGCATATATACCCATTTTTTTCTCCTTCACTATGCAGTCTTGTGCATTCTTTTTCCAATCCATAACAATTGAAGTTTTATCTCTACAATCGTAGCTAACTGTTTTAGTCAAATTTTTATTTTGTTTATTGATTCTAGGATATATTCGTAGTTATTCAAAAAATTAAGTATTTTCTGAAGTGTTGGCTTTATTTTTCTATTGTTGTATTTTTCATAGTACAGGGAAAATGTCTTGAATAATTCCCTACATCTTCCATCTCTTTCAAATGTTCTTTTTTTTTTGTACATTATATTATAATGAACACTATATTAAAAGCACAAAGGTCCTTATAAATGGTGTTTCAACTTTTTACCCTTCATCAAAACACTCTTTTAGACAATATCATCTTTTTACTATTTTTTCAATTATTACTTCATTATAATTATTATATATATTTGATATTAATTAATACATGCAAATGCTTTTTTTCAAATGAAATTTGGATATTATTAATAAGAAATCGTCTACACACTCATTTAGACCTATTGCCCAAATCTAAAAACAAAACAAGCTAAACACATAAAAAGATTCCAGGCCCACAAAAGGCCCAGTATATCTGTTTATAAATCTAAACCTTTGACTAGGGTTTCTTAATCTATATTGTTTCTCCTCTTACCCTATCTGAAATGTTGCCTCCATGGGAAAGCTCTTCTCTTTGATTCCTTCTTCTCTGGGTAATCAACCTCCATTTCTTGGTTGTATTCTTGCTATCACTATAAGCTATACAAGTAAGTATTTAAGATGTTCATCGACTGTTTCTCCTTGGTTCCTTCTTCTTGCTGACTTTGTTCTCTTCCGGCTGCATTAACAGGTTTACTAGGTAGTACTCACTTTGTTTTGTGACTACGGCTTGGTATTGGGTGTAGATCTTCCTCACTGGTACGTTCTCCTTTATTTTTCTATATATCTTATACTTGTACATGTGTCCTAAACATAGAGGAAACTCATAAATATGGCAGAAACATAGTTCTGTCCGTAAATTTGAATGACAAAACCTCTATAACATTAATTAATATCCTTTTTAGCTTATGAATATTTTAATATTAAGTTTTTTCTTTTACTAAACTTCTAAAATATATAGAAAAAATACAACTTCAAAATCAACTAGGTTTTATATAGTAATTTCTTTCCTATTTAAACTATATATACTATGTAAAGTTGTTTTTTCTGCAACAATGTAACAAAGTAATTCTAAGTTAAAATCAAATAGAGAAAGAGAAAAGATGAGGACCAAGAAAAGTAACTGGAACATAAACTTGTGCAACAGAAATAATAAGCAATAAAACTACATGATTATATCTCATGGAGAAAGCTACACTTGATTTTGTCCCTTCAGAATAACTCTGTCCTCCTCCAAGAGTCTCTATTAATACTTTGATATCTTATATGCCGGTAGTAAAGTCTGATTTTGTTACTATTGTGAAATTTTTGTGCTTTGTTTGCAAGTTTAGCAAAATTAATTTTGTTATTAGTTGGACGAGAAAACTTGCAATGATTTTTGATTTTTTTTTAATTATTTAGTCACTTTTGCTTCTCCACTTTAAACTTTGCATGTTCCTTAAAAGATAATGACTAATATGATCACTTTACTAAAATATTCCTATTAATTCATGTATAGTCTTAAGTGTAAGGAAATAATTTAGCAAACAAATAATTAATATTGAAAAAATGTACATAATTTTATTGATTGATATGACACTCATGCAAAATACGTACACTAAACTAGTTATTATTATAAATGAGAATGTCATGTCATAAAATTTCTTGAAATAAAATGAAAGATGAACAAAAATATTGAAAGCAATATAGAGAAAAAGAAAATATAAGAAGTGCAACACCATCATTTTACCCTTTTCATAGCAATAACTTCGATAAAGAGAGAGAGAGAGAGAGAGAGAGAGAGAGAGAGAGAGAGTGGAGAACAAGAAAGAAAATTAAATGGTCTAAAAATTAGGAAGGAATTTGGATTATAGAATAATTAAGATTCAAATTGCATTTAATGTTTTTCTAAACTTATAATTATATTCTTTAGAAAAGGTGTGAATATTACTTGAAAAAATTATGGTAATTATCTTTAAACTTACCTAATGCTGAATAAAAAATTTTTTACACTAACAATGCATATAACTTAAACTTGGTTTTCCTCTTCTTTTTCTCATTTTCCAATATTGTTACTCAATTGGAGCTCTAGAGAGATGATTTTTAAGCAATTTTTTGAGGAAAATCGTTTGGGTAAGTGTCTTTATCATTTTCAAATTATTTCCTAACATTTTCATCTTCTAAAAATATTTTAAAATCTAGATTTCAAAGTGGATGTTGGGATTTATTTCTCCAAATTTCAATGGATTTTTCTCAATTTTGATGGATTTTTTAACCATGAGTTTCTTGTGAATTGTAGAAACTAAATTTGCCAGAAATTTTCGGATTTGGACTTTTAGAAATTTGAGCAATTTTCGAACCATTTTACCCTTGATTTTGAACCCTTGCAATATATGGGTGTCGTTGAACTCCTAGTGTTGTGTACTTAACATTCTTTATAGTGAAAAATTAATTTGGAGTTGAAATTTTAGTGGAATTCTCCGGTTAGAGTATTCGGATGTGGTTTCGACTAATGAGATAGGTTTTGCTAATCCTTCTTTGGACTGAGGTTTGGTAATTGAATATTCTCATGCTATAATATATGGAATGGGATCACATCATATGTTGGTGTTGAGAATCCCTATTGTGTTACCCGTGTGAGGCTTTGTTTATTATTATGATTATTTCGTGAACTTAAGACTTCTAGAATTTGTTGTATTGTGTACTTGTAATAAATATATCATACTTGTGAAATATAATACTTGGGATGAGTTGTGAATTTATCATGCTTTGTGAAATGATATTCATGGGAGGAGTTGTAAATTTATAATACTTTGATGATGAAATGATTGGCAAACTGAGATATTAGTGAAATGATTTGAGAAATGTGATATATTGTGAAATGAAATGATCTGAAGCATATAATGAATTGGGAAATGTGATATATTCAGAAATAAGACGCGTTAAGGAATGATGCAAATTGAGAAGTGTGACATTAGGAAATGAAATGCACCGAGGCATGAAATGATTTGAGGAGCAATATACTAGTGGAAAGTTGTGGTTTGTAACATAATTGGGGAACCTAGGAGATGTTTTCCAAAGGAAAGTTGCTTGTTTTCTTTTGAAGATTATTCTTCCCATCTAATCCTCGATTGGGCATAAATAACCTTCTTCTTCTTTTCTCTCTTAATCTGTAAATCCATCACTAGAAGCCTATGTTGAGTGGAGATGTTTTCACTTGAGTAACCTTGCAATTCTTTCAAAGGCTTCTATTGCCCTTCCGAAGAAGTAAGTAATCAATCTTAGTCTTAGATACTGTACTACTAGAGGTAATCAAGTGATTTTCCTTCTTCGAGAGACATGAGCTAGCAATAAATAACTCAAAGGCTTTAGAAAAATCCAAGATATACGTCCCACCTCAATTCCTCTCCCCAAAACCAAAGCCTCCATGGACATCTTCAAACCCACTAGTGGTTGCCCCAATATGCCCATTAAAGTCTCTCCCCATGAAGATTTTTTTTCTATCTTTGGTATTCCTTTCACTACCTCATCCAACTCTTTCCAAAAGAACCTATTGAAATCCTCATCTAGGCCTACTTAAGTTGCATAGGCACTAAATACATTCATTACATGCATACCAACCACAAGTTTAATAGACATCATCCTATCATTAAATTTTCTAACCTCAACCATGTAATCCCTAAGGTTCTCATCTACTAGGATGCCTACTCCATTTCTATTCCTAGAACAACTTAAGTACCATAACTTAAACCCGTCTATGTCCCGAACTTTGGTATCTAACCAATCTGGTCTCCTAACACACCCTATATTAATTTGTCTCCACTTAAGACTCTTAACTAGCTCTATGGATTTCCCTGTAAGTAATCTTATATTCCATGACTTTACCCTTAACTTAAATAAGAATGTGCCTTTCCTACCACCCCTACCCCTTACCTCTGATCCCAACCGACGACATGACCCTAATCCACCATTAGATCCTAACACCACTAAACTAAGAGCTAATAACTCATTAAGCTACTAAGATCAATAAGATACAATCAAGAGAAAACTATACAACCCAATAATACAGATTAGTAAAATATAAGGTATACTACTAATCAAACAATCAGGTACAAAATCAAGACGAATAAGCGGGTAAAGGTAACATAATATGATATGTAAGCTCACAGACATTTAATAAATGGTAAATATAGAAATATATGATAAATCTAGGAATCTATGGTAAAGGTTAACACAACAAGCAAGAAGCAACAACACAGATATGTAGAGGGCAAGAAAAAGAAGTCAAGTAAAAGGATACAATTGATTAAAATAAGAAATAACAAGAGATTGGAAGATATCACATGGAGTTTTAGTTAAAAATTGTTGAATGTTGCTGGAAGTACTGGAAGAAACATTCAACAATTGTTTTACCATAACTCCAGATGATATCTTCCAAAATCATGTTATTTCTTATTTTAATCAATTGTATCCTTTTACTTGACTTCTTTTTCTTGCCCTTTACATATTTGTGTTGTTCTTTTCTTGCTTGTTGTGTTGACTTTTACCATATATTCCTAGATTTATCATATATTTCAATATTTACCATTTATTATATTTTTGTGATACATATTATATTATGTTGCCTTTACCCGCTTATTCGTCTAGATTTTGTACTCAATTGTTTGATTAGTAGTATATCTTATATTTCACTATTCTCTATTATTGAGTTGTATAACGTTCTCTAGATTGTATCTTGTTGATCTTAGAAGCTTAGCGAGTTATTTTCTCTTAGTTTAGTGGCGTTAGGATCTAATGGTGGATTAGGATCATGTTGTCGGTTGGGATCAGGCGTAAGGGGTAAGGGTGGTAAGAGAGGCACGTGGTGATTTAAGTTAAGGATAGATCGTGGAATAAATCATCACTTACATGGAAATCCATAGAGCTAGTAAAGAATCTTAAGCGGAGACAAATTAATATAGTGTGTGTTTAGAAGACCAGATGGGTAGATACCAAAGCTCGGGACGTAGATAGGTTTAAGTCATGACACTCAGGTGGATCTAGGGATAGAAATAGAGTAGGTATCTTAGTAGATGAGGGTCTTAGGGATTACGTGGTTGAGGTTAGAAGGATTAATGATAGGATGTTGTCTATTAAACTTATGGTTAGTAGTCATGTATTTAGTGCCTATGCACCTTAAGTAGGCCTAGATGAGGATGTCAAGACGCTCTTTTGGGAAGAGTTGGATGAGGTTGGGAAAGGTATACCAAAGACAGAAAAAATCTTCATTCGGGGAGACTTTAATGTGCATATCCGGGCAACCACTAGCAGGTTTGAAGATTTTCATGAAGGCTTTAGGTATAGGGAGTGGAATGGAGGTGGGACCGCTCTGTTGAATTTTACCATAGCCTTTGAGTTAATTATTGCTAACTCATGTTTCCTGATGAGGGAAAATCACTTGATTACCTTTCATAGTATGGTAGTTAAGACTTTTGCTAGTAGGGCGATAGAAAACTTTGTAAGAATTTCAAGGTTATTACGAGTGAAAACATTTCAACTCAACATAGGCTTCTAGTGATGGATTAAGAGAGAAAAGAAGAAAAAGGTTAATTATGCCCAACCGAGGATTAGATGGAGAAGCCTAACTCCTGCCTTTTCTCAAGAGATGGAAGAAAAGCTGAGTAGTTTAGAGGCTTGTAGTAGCAGGGGAGATGTGAACAATATATGGGACACTACTAGTAGTTGCATTAGAAAAGTAGCTATCGAGGTACTAGAGGTTTCGAGTGGGACCTTTGGTGGATGTCAGGATGATTGGTGGTGGAATAACAAAGTTTAAGGCAAAGTAAAATCTAAGAAAATTCCTTATAAGGAGTGGTTGGAGTGTCAAGATGAAGATGAAAAACAAAGGCTTAAGGAGATCTATAAGACGCCCAAGACATAAGCAAAAACTGTTGACGAGTGCTAAGAAAACAATGTTTGAGATCATGTACATAGAGCTAACTGATAAAGGCAGGGACAAGATGTTGTATAGGTTTGCTTAAGAGAGAGAAAGGAAAGCTCGTGACTTGGACCAAGTGAAGTACATCAAGTATGAGTAGGGTGAGGTGTTACTGGATGAAACTTCCATTAAGCTAAGGTTACAAGCTTACTTTAATAGAAGCTTAAATGACAAAGGAGATAAGATATTGAGCGGGGTGAGTTGTCATAATACTCTGATAGTCCTCAAGATTTTGGTTATTGCAGACGGTTTGGAGTTGAGAAGGTTAGACGTGCTATTAGTAGGATGAAGAGTGGGAGGGTGATCGGACCAGATGAGACGCTGGTAGATTTTCAGAAGAACATAGTCATGGATGGTATAGAGTGGTTGACTAAACTATTCAATGCTATTATGAAGACTACCAAGATGCCTTATGAATGGAGGAGCATAATGGTTTTATTGTACAAGAACAAGGGTGATATTCAAAACTGTAACCATTATAGGGGTATCAAGCTGTTAAGACACACTATGAAGGTCTGTGAGAGAGTGGTGGAGATGAGGGTGAGAAAAGATGTGTCTATTTCGGAGAATCAGTTTGGGTTCACGTTGGGGCGATCAACTATTGAAGCAATTCATCTTGTTCAGAGATTCGTGGAGAAACATAGGGAAAGAAAGAAGGACCTTCATATGGTATTCATTGATCTCGAGAAGGCTTATGAAAACGTTATGAGGGATGTCCTATGGAGGTTTCTAAAGGTGAAAGGTGTTCTAATGTTGTATATTAGGGTGATAAAGGACATGTATGATGGAGCAAAAACTGGAGTAAGAACAATGGGAGAAGACTCGGAGTATTTTCCTATTGAGATGGGACTTCTTCAAGGATTTGTGTTGAACCCTTTTCTATTTACCTTGGTGATAGATGAGTTGACACGGTCTATATAGGAGGAGGTTCCATAGTGTATGCTATTTGCAGATGACATAGTACTAATTAATGAGACTTGGGCTAAAATTAATGATAGATTGGAGTTTAAGAGAAAGGCTTTGGAATCCAAAGGGCTCAAACTGAGCAGGACCAAAACAAAATACATTGATGTGAGGCTTTCCACTCAACAGATTCCCAAGACAAATAACTTTAAATATCTTTGTTCCGTCATTAAGAATAGTGGCGACATAGAAATCATGTCACACATTGCATTGGGCAAGCATGGGTGAAATGGATGTTTGCCTCTGGAGTACTGTGTGATAAGAAGATGCCACAAAAAATTAAAGGTAAGTTTTATTGAATGGTGGTTAGACCATCTTTTCTATATGGAGTGGAGTGTTGGCTAAGTAAACACTCATATGTTCAGAAGATGCAGGTTGCGGAGATGTGGATGTTGAGATTGATGTGTAGACATACAAGAAGTGATAAGATTTTAATTAAGACAATTCATGAGAAGTTCGATGTGCCCCTGTGACTAATAAGATGAGGGAAGAGCAAATGTGATGGTTTTGACATGTGCAGAGAAGATGTACCCATGGTCCTTTTAGGATGTGCGAGAGGTTGGATTTAGGGGTTATACTGAGAAGTAAAGGTAGACTGAAGAAGTATGGGAAGGTGATCAGACAAGATATGGTGAAACATGATCTCACCGAGGACATGAACTCAGATAGAAAGCGGCGGAGGTTGCGAATTAGAGTAGCAGGCTAATAGGTTAGTAGGGATAGGTTGATGTCTGGCCTTGGGTATAGTAGGGTAGTCGCATTAGTCGTGTCTTTATATTCTGTGTTGTTATTATCCATCTTATATTTGTTATTTTTATTATATTTACATACTATCATGTACTTTTCATTATTAGTCATTCTTCCTTTTTCTCTTTTTCTTTTCCTTTTTTCTTCATATCTAGTTTATTCTTTTTATGGGATGTTAGAGACGAGGGTTCCCAGGAAACAACCTCTCTACTTTTGAGGTAGTGAAAAGGTCTGCATACATTTTATTCTCTTCAAACCGCACTTGTGGAATTCCATTGGGTATGTTGTTGTTTTTTATCTATACACCATAATTACTTTCAAAAAGATTAATTGATCAAAAAGGTAAGTGTCATGCTTTTTCAAAAAAAAAATAATAATCTAAAAGTCATTTAAAATCAAAGAGAACTTAAGATTTTACAAAATTTCTTTCATATAGCAAGCCTCATCAAGAAAATTGAAACAAGCTTTGTCATTTACAAGTTCTTGATAAAAAAACATCAGAAAAAAATTGAAATCCCTTGCACTTGAAACAAGTACATTTGCTCTTTTCATTTTTATGCAATTCTTACGGTTATTCCTCATTATGCCAAGAAAAAAATATTTGATAAAAGAGTAAAGAAAAAACAAAAGTGTTGTTATTTTTTTCAAATTTTTTTATGTATACAATTGAAAGACAACTGATACAAAGGGAAAGTTGAAAAATTTCACACGACTGTAAATTTAAAGATTTTAAAATAGAGAAAAAGAGAGATATGTGAAATTTTTCAGAGTACCGATGTTGTGGGGTTGAAGTGGAAAAAGAATATTATACAAGGGTGAAATTACGGTAAATTTTATATACTTTTTAAATTTTTGTCGAACATTCAATATATTATATTTACTGACGCAATATTTATATTCACGTGAGTAAGAACCTACAAATGGGAAAACATTAATGATAAGAATTTTTTTATTTTTAAAATTTGAATTCAAAAACATATAAATAATAATAAAGATCTCATAAATATTATAATATCATTGAGTAAATTTTTATTGATCATCCCTTCATGTTTCAAGAAACTTTTACTATCAAAGCTTCCAAGTTATGGTCTCTCCAACCACAATTTCTCCAATTTTATCACACCAAAATAATTTCTTCACCAAAAAGATTAATTTTTGATGTTGGTTGGTAATTTGCTCGTGGGGGGTTATTTCAGATATATAAAGGAAGCCTTTGATATAAGTGCAAAGTTGTTAGTGTTAAATCCTAAGTCTTATACTACTTGGAATTACAAAAAACTTCTAACTGAGGAATTTGTTAAGTCAATTCTGAACTAAGATTGTTAATTTATTTTTTTGAATAAAAATGAGATCTTTCCAAATGGGTCATATTGGGTATTGAAAGGGGGTGACAATTTTGTCACCCCTAGAGTTGAAGATTCATCTATTAATATTTTGTTGAAGGGAGGTTTAGTAAAGTCGTGATGAGTCAATTTTTCACTCGTTTCATTAATGACATTTTCGTAATTATGGTTTATTGTAAGGGTCTTTTGTGACTTCCTATGCTACCTAAAAACCTCCTAATGACCTAAACTTCATTCCCCTCATTCAAAATTCATTCCTCACATTTAAAAATTCTCTCAAGTCACTCTTAAGTCTCTCTCAAAGAACTCTAGTGGGAATTAAGCTTGGGGATCCAGGAAGAACTCTTTCTTCACCAAATTTTTTCTTGAATCTTCTCTCTTAGCTAAGGTATGTGGGATTGATTCTTGGTCCCTTTCAACCAACAAGACCCAAACTCTTTTCACTTGAATTTCATGAATTTTGGCTTACTTTAAATATGAGTTTTCTTTATTTTGCTTTAATAAATTCAATTAAAGGATGGACTATGCTTATATTATTGTTGCATTGAGATCATGAAATTATACGTGCATGTCCCCTTCAAAGATTATTTTGTGCATGGGTGATCTATACTATGATTTAAATATATATGGATTTACTTCAATTCATATTACATTGATTATTTTAGATTGAATCTATATTACCCATTCACTACTTACATTGAAAAAAATTACATTGAAAAATATTAGTTCACTACTTAAATAAACTTAAATGTGTATATAAATCACTAAAATTATGTTATTGTTTCAATTTTTTTTGCCTTAGTTACATATTTCACAAGTACCAAAATTAAAAAATTTATCAATAAATTCAATGTCGTACATGCTATTATCCTTTGTGATTATGTTTTAAATTATGACATTTGGTCATAGTAGTGTTTCACACTATTCTTTTAGTACTACTTCCTCTTTCTCTTGAAAATTAATATATGTATTTTATACAAGCTAGATATGACCCAGTGGCTTCTGGTCAGAATACAGGAACAGTTAAGATCATTGTGCATATGAGAGCAGGAGCACAATTGTTATGTCTCAAATGAGAAGGATAAAGCAAATTACCACTGGCTGAGAAAGGTTTTGCATTGTCTCAATGTTTCTAAGTCTCTTGTGTGCAACTTTAGCAATTGACTACTCCGCTTCCTTGCAATTGTAAAATCCAGGTAGAGAACCATATCTAACATTGTATACAATCACTGTTGACGAAAATGTAGGGTATGAGTAGGGCTTTCCTTGATAGTCTGATAAACAGGGGTATGAAGGCCAATTTTCTGGGTAAACTCTTGCAATCGGCTTTTGAAAAGATTACTGGCACACATGTGATATGTTTAGCAATAAGTGACATTCACCATTAATAAAACTAGCAGTAAGCAATAAAGACTACTTTAAAGAAGAATGGTGACTAGTAAGATAAGAGAATTATTATAAAATTGATGAAAATATTGGCATGTGCATATATATGTGTGTCTGTATATGTGTGTGTACATATATTAGACTTGATATTATTTAATACCTTGTTCGGTAGTATTTTACATGTGTGCATAACTACTACATAGCAACCCATGGTATTAGCAATATCAGGGCTTAATACATAGTTTAACATATAATTATTGATAAGAAACAATTCTAACATAACTAATCCCTACATTACTAATACATCCAGTTCGACTACTATTCTAATTTCTAATACGCCCTACCAAATGACTCCTCAATTTCAACAATTCAGACAAGGAAATTTAGAGGACACACATAGAAAATTCCATTTCTTTGTCCTCATTTCAACGTTATACCAGAATTAATTCTTACAGCTAGAATTAAAATGTTCATGACCATTTAAGTTCGCAGTCTACCTTTGTTTGGTCTAGCTAGAGCTTACTTCACGAGGTTTGAGACATATATCCTTCCTCGTCTGAATCGTTGAAATTGAGGGGTCATTTGGTAGGGTGTATTAGAATAGTAGTTGAACTAGATATATTAGTAATATAGAGATTAGTTATGCTGAAATTGTCTCTTATCTGTAATTTTGTCTTTAACCATGTATTAAGCCCTAATATTGCTAATACCATAGGTTGCTATGTATTAGTTATGCATACATTGAAAACATTACCAAACAAGGTATTAAATAATATCAAGTCTAATATATGTAGACATATATGTGCATCCCAATATTTTCAACAGTTTTGTAACAATTTTCTTATCTTACTTGTCACCATTCTGCTTTAAAGTTGTCTTTATTGCTTATTGCTTATTGCTTATTTTATTAACAACGATAGTCACTTATTTTTAAATATATATCACTGGTGTGTCAAGTTTTTATCTTTTCAAAAGCTGATTGCAAAAGTTTACCCAGAAAGTTGGACTTCCTACCCCTGTTTACGAGACTATCAAGGAAGGCCCTCCTCATGAGTCTACATTTTCCTCAACAGTGATTGTAGATAATGTTAGATATGGTTCTCTCATGGATTTTACAATCGCAAGGCGGCAGTGCAATCAGCTGCTGAAGTTGCACTCATGAGGCTTGGAAACGCCGAGTCAATGCAAAACCTTTTTCAGCCAATGGTAATTTGCTTTAACCTTCATCATTCGAAACAAAAGAATTGTGCTTCTGCACCTATATGCACTATGATCTTAATTGTTCCTGTACTCTAACCAAAATCCAAAGTGTCAGATGTTGCTTGTGAAAATACATGTCATTTTTCGAGAAACAATTAGCCAGTTTGATGTCTTAAACTACTGTTTCCTCAAAATTTGCACCTTCCAGGTAACTTTTGTCCCATTTGAATTTCAACCTGCAGTGGCAAAGGGCTTCACTGCGATGGCCAGCATCTTCATGCCAATAACTTACCTAGGCCAGTTCTTAATGATCTTTGTGTTTTGGTGAATGTATGAATGTATAAGCTTCCATTTTATGGTGGAAAGCCTTATTCGTCGGTTTAGTCATCAGAGCTCCTTCCCCCTCTCCCAGCAAGATATTATAGTTGAGTCTTTTGAGAACATCGTCCAGAGCATAAATATGGGAAATTTGAAACTAGGTTGCAGCTATTAGAAATAGCTATTGTTAGTCTTCCCTGATTGTGTTAATTAGGTCCACAGTGGAATGAAGATATGCTTTAGTATAACCACTCTTAACTACCTTTAGGGGTTATATATTAGTTTGAAGTGTGTTGGATTGCTTCCTTTGCTACATATGCGGATATTATGTTAAACCAACTCTTTGACCTGTAAAAGTTTGTATAATAGAGTAACGTTAGGTCTATGAAGAAACTTTTATGTTTTTAATTTTTAACTAGCGTACTTTTGATTGGTTATTGGGCTATAGACTTTAAATTTTCCATGTTCTGGAAGTAATAATACACTTCTATTTTCCCTTGTTTGGTGTAATATTTAGCATGAAACAGGCTTGTGCAAAAATCTGTTGCAAGAGTGTGCTCATAAGATGAATTTTGCTATGGCGCGATATGAATGCCAGAGTTTTGACAAAAAAAGCAAATTGATAAGATTTTCATGTATTGTTGACGTAGGGGGAAGGAAATATGTTGGAGCGGCAGATAGAACAAAGAAGAACACAGAGATCAATGCTGCTCAAACTGCATTGTTGGCCATTCACTCTAGTTGGTTGGGCCATAACAATTCTAGATACACTGTCGTTCCAATGAAGAAGGTCACAGATTTGGCAAGCAGCAACCAGGAGAACGCAGCAGCTCTAAAACTAAAGAAATCCAAACACAAGCAAAAGCAGAAGAGGAAAGTTTCAGGCGCCAGTAATCAAATCCGCACGGCGCAGATGCATGGTTGAAGTATGGTATGTTCCTATCGTTGTAGTTAGTTAAGAAATTTTCTAGGGAAACTAGCCTTGTACAAGACCTTATTCAGTCTTTGACATTGTGTGGTTTCCTCCATTTGCCTTAAACATTTGACTTGCTATTTGATGAAGTAACTTGTTTTATGAAAATATTTTAGCATTTATGTTGTCATTTACATTTTGAAAAAGCTCCATGTATAGATATAGGAACAGTTAATAATCTTGTCTTCATATTGGATCATCTGTTCCATATTTTCTATGTTCCACATATTTCAGGTAAGCTCATTTTTCTTTGGACAAAAACTTTTGTAGGCCAACTATTAACAGTAATAACTAACAAGATTTTGTTAATGCATGGTAATCATCTAGAGACAATTTAAGCATTTAAACTCTTCAAGTTCAACTTTTAAAGTCCTTATTCCATCCCCCTCCCCCCCCCCCCCCCCCAAAAAAAAAAATAAAAAATAAAAAATTCTAAGGTTCTTACATTCAAGTAATAACTTAAGGTTTGTTTTTTTTTTAATTTTATTTTATAACCTATTGTTTCCTCTGCTTTGATTATCAACTACTTATTGTAGTTATTGTTCTATTCTCTATAAGTTTCTTTGCTATTTTTTAAGTGATTGGATATGTTTTATTTTAGTCAAAAAATTATTGGAAATAAACTCTTTATCTTTAAGTTATATACATACTGTCTTTTCAAACTTTATTTGTGAAATTTCACTGGACATAGACATTTGTTGTTGTAATAAGATTTCTTTTGTAAAAGTCAGAGTCTTCAAATTCTATCTATTGGTTTTGGCTCGCGAAAACAGTCAACTTCAAATTTTGTTATAATATATTTGCTGGTACTTCATTATATAGATGACATATTTTTGCTACACTAATATATTATCATACAATAACGAAAGTGACAAATTTAATGTAACTAGAATTTGAAAAGAACGGTGTGTATATAATTTTACCTTTATTTTCTAAAAGTGGATAAGGACTATTTTCAATAAACATCGGCTCAAATTAAAAAGTAGTATTTCTTTATCTCTAATTCTCTATTATTTATTGTACCCACCCCACTCCACCCCCACCCACCCATCCAATCCTTTATTAGACTTTTATATTTTCCTTTTTCTGAAATATATACATATACCAATTTAATAATTGTTTTCCTTATTTTTTCACAATTAGTTATAGCATTACTTGTTAGTATGTTCATGTAATACCCTGCAAGTTGTGCGCTTAGAACAGAACCTTCAAGCTCAAGCTAAGTTCACTTTCAAGCCTTCAATCCAAACTTATATATGTGTTTTAGGGTCATCATGAGTCTCTTACATCAAGCCAACTTCAAATTTGTTCTATTTCTAAGTTTTTCATATGATTTGATAGCAGGGTCAACTTTAAATGGTCATATCTCTTAGCAAAAAATGAACTGGGTGGTCTACAACCTAACAAATTGAAGCTCATTGAATTAGCTTTCCAACGCACCTGGTTTCACCTAATTCCGAGTTTGGATCAAGAAGTTATGCCCGTTTTTATAAAGCCTCCTATGCTGTGTTCCTTCCTTTTTTCTAAGTTAAGCCACACGGGTACCAATACGGGCCGTGTGGCTTCTCATGAACCGTGTTTGTGGTATATCACGAAATTTCTATGGAAAATTATATTCTATGTGTGAAATCTGGTCACGTGGCTTGGTACCTTCATACGGACTCTTGTACGGCCCGTGAAGCTTTACACGGTCCGTACAACCTTCATTGGAAGCACCCTTTCCTTAAAGAAAACTTGTTGAAATTTGTCTTAGTATGGCTTCATGGGCACTTACACGGCCGTGAATTCACGGCCGTGTAAGGGCTAGTGAAGTCATGACGAGTTAATTTTTCACTCGTTTCATTAATGACATTTTCGTAATTATGGTTTATTTTAAGGGTCTTTTGTGACTTCCTATGCTACCTAAAGACCTCCTAATGACCTAAACTCCATTCCTCTCATTCAAAATTCATTCCTTACATTTAAAAATTCACTCAAGCTTAAAAATTCACTCAAGCCACTCTTAAGTCTCTCTCAAAGAACTCTAGTGGGAATTAAGCTTGGGGATCAAGGAAGTACTCTTTCTTCACCAAATTTCTTCTTGAATCCTCTCTATTAGCTAAGGTATGTGGGATTGATTCTTGGTCCCTTTCAACCAACAAGACCCAAACTCTTTTCACTTGAATTTCATGAATTTTAGCTTACTTTAAATATGAGTTTTCATTATTTTGATTTCATAAATTCAATTAAAGTATGGACTATGCTTATATTATTGTTGCATTGAGATCATGAAATTATACATGTGCATGTCCCCTTTAAAGATTGTTTTGTGCATGGGTGATTTATACTATGATTTAAATATATATGGATTTACTTCAATTCATATTACATTGATGATTTTAGATTGAATCTAAATTACCCATTCTACTCTCACATCATCCATGACATATGCATTCATGATCATTGGACTTTATGAAAATTAGAAGTATGTTAAAACCCAAATACGTTTATGTATATTATTTTGATAAAAGTATGGATATGAACAAGAATTGAGTAAAAATCTCTGAACATTAGCATGATATAAGTTGAACACCATTATGATATGAATTCATAGTAATATGAACTTGACTTCTACATGCATACAAATTATACGGGTGTGCATATGAAATGACATCTTGCATGAGTATGTAATCATAAGTGTGTATTGATGAGGACGGGCATAACCCTCCCTTTACACAATGCATAGATGAGGATAGGTACAACCTTTCCTATGCACATGTATGAGCTAAGTGTGTATTCATGAGGACAGACACAACCCTCCCTTTACACAATGCATAGATGAGGATAGGTACAACCCTCCCTATGCACATGTATGAGCTAAGTGTGTATTGATGAGGACGGACACAACCCTCCCTTTACACAATGCATAGATGAGGATAGATACAACCTTCCTATGCACATATATGTATGAGCTAAGTGTGTATTGATGAGGACGAGCACAACTCTCCCTTTACACAAGGCATAGATGAAAATAGATATAACCTTCCCTATGCACATGTATGTATGAGCTAAGTGTGTATTGATGAAGACGGACACAACCCTCCCTTTACACAAGGCATAGAGGAGGATAGGTACAACCTTCCCTATGCACATGGTTATATGAGCTAAGTATGTATTGATGAGGATGGGAACAACCCTCCCTTTACACAATGTATAGATGAGGACATGTACAACCTTCCCTACAAAGTCATGTCATGAGCTACATGTGTATTGATGAGGATTGTTACAACCCTCCCTTTACACAATTCAGGCAAAGAGTGTCTCATTGAGTGCTTGTATATGTGGGTTATGGCTACTCTATGGTTTTGCATGTGACATATTGTGCAGGTTAACATCATCTTCTTTTCATGTTGCCTGCTCGTATACTAGTACATTCAAACATACTAACACATATTTTTGCCTACATAATCTCACCATATAGGAGCCGAGGACATCCACCGCTCGACGTTTAGCTCGGATCTCAAGTTTTGCTTGTTGTGGTGAGTCCTATCTTCCAAGGACAAGCCACCATTCCTTCACCTATAATGTTTTACTTATTTTATTCATTTTAAGGGTGAGCCTAGGGTATGTCTGTGCCCCCCGACTATCTTATGATTAGAGGCATTGTTGGATATTTTGTAAACTCCTTTACGTTTATATACTAAGTGCTATGTTGAAGATTATGTTATAGCTTGGTTACCCATTGAATATTGTTATGTGGTTTGGTCATGAGTCTTATGATTGATGGTATGATATGATGCGAAAGATCCTACGTCCTGAATTATCCTTAGAATTATGTGTTTATTATTTGGGTACACTTCCGAACCGGTGATGTTAACTTGGATACTTTGAGGCTTATCTGGTGACTCTCGGGTCCTCATTCGCCACGTCACTCCTAGACCCTAGGTCTGGGTTGTGATATTCAATTTGTTTTTGTATGTCACATTAAAAGAGCTTCAGAGCTCAAAGTAACGAGAAGACTCAAACTCCATTGAAAGAGCTTCGAAGCTCAAAGTTCACTTTAAATTTGAAAAACTTACTCTAAAATAATAAAGTAAAATTAAAAATTATTTTAAAACATTAATAATAACTTACATATAGAGTATTTGATTTACTGGATTTAATTAATGTTAGTCTAGAGAAATATATTAGTTGAAAAATGAAGTTGATGAAATCCAGATTTCACATATATCATTATACAAAATTATAATAAATATATAATATTATATGTTGAGTGTGTGAACATGTTACAGAGTATTATTTTTCTTCTTCTTATTTCTTTTAGATGTATATTATTTTGCATTTCATATTTTCACGACCCAAAATGAATCGCAACTAAAAGAAAAGGAAATAAAGCGGAAAGCATATACTCGTCACGAATCAAAATAGATCGCAATAAAAAGAAAAGAAAATAAAGTGGAAACCATCTCAACATAACATAACAAATCTTCCAAAATCTGCAGTCATGGGTACTAGGGCATCTAAAACAATACAAAACTGTAAATTCACATGTCTCAAATGAAATGCAAAGCTGTCTCATAATATCTGATACAAAGTATGAACGGAAAAGTAAAAGAAATCCCAAAGACCCGCGGCGACTCAATGTCTGAGCCTCACTAGAAGGATCTGGATGGATGTTAACAAGATCAACTATAGAGAATCAGCTACCCTGTATGGGTCCCTGTAGTAAGGACTCGGATTTTTATACGACCTCAATGAAGCATGAAAATTGATTTTGGAAATGTTTTGGACTAAGGTGACACTTCATTGGAGCCATCACGGTTTGTGTGAGGTCACACGACCCGTGTGGAGCCTCCACGGAGTGGCCCTTGGCACAGGGAGGATGTTTGGCCCTTAAATGTGGTGTTTCAAACTAAGGAACACCATACTTGGACCCCTCACGGTCCGTATGACACTTCACGGACCGTGTGGTGGGACGTGTGATGGCCTTGGCTTGAAATCCTACAGCTTTGGGATCAAGTATGATTACAGGACCAAGTACATGGCCCATGAGGTCATCCGTAAAGCTTCCGGAGTGAAATATTTCTATGTATGGAATCACTGTATCGTAACTTGATTGTGGAATCTTCTAACGAGAGGGGTACGGGCAGTGACACGGCCGTGTGATACTACACGGTCCGCATAACCTCCCGTGATGGTGGCTTCATTGAAAAATTCTAAGTATTGGATCTTCATGCTCAAGATAAGTTCACTTTCAAGCCTTCAATTCAAGCTTATTTATGTTGTTTAAGATCATCGTGGGTCTCCTACATCAAGTCAAGTTCATTGGAATTCCATTGTCTAAGTTCTTCACAAGTACCGATAGAAGGGTCAACTTTAAATGAGCATATCCCTTAGCACAAAATGAAATGGGTGGCCCATGACCTACCAAATTGAAGCTCTTTGAATTATCTCAATGCATTCGGTCTCACCTCATTTCGCGTTCGGATCAAGAAGTTATGCCTGTTTTCATAAAACCTGTCTGGGCTAGACGGGAGGCCTTCACTGGCCGTGAAGCCTACCGTGTGAACTGCGGTGTAAAATTTAAAGGGGCATTCTATTGAGTTATTTTTTTATATATTGACCCATCCCCAAGGCTTTTAAGACCCTTTTAACCCCCTTTTATATTCCTAAGCTTCTCCTACACTAATTCTAAAGCCTCATTCAAGACTAACACCTAGTTTTTAGAATTAGGCTCTCAAAATCCTCTCCAAGTCTCATCTTCAAAATTCAAGATAAGATTCAATTGGGGTTTCAAATTCAAGCTAAATTCTTCTCAAATTCATCTTCTTAATCAATGTATGTAGGATTGATTCTTGGTCCATTTCAATCAAGAAGACCCAAAAATCTTTCAATCTATTTTATGAATTTTAGTCATTTAAATATGAAATTTCATAATTTGATTTTATTAAATCTAATTAGTGTATGGACTGTATTTTACCTATTATTTCAATTCATTTTGACTACCATTATGATGATTTGCATTAAGTTATGAAATTATGAACATGCATGTCCCCTTTAAAATTTATTTATGCATGGGTAGTCACTATGATTTAGATGTTGATTTAAATTATGGATTTATTCAATTTCATATTATGGTGTTGATTTTAACTTGAATCTATGTTACCCATGTTATCCTCTCATCATCCGATTGCATTTTATTCATGAGCATTGACATATGGAAATTATGAAGTGGGTTAAGCCCAATTATGTTATATGAAATGATTATGATATGATTTTTGTAAGCCATTGGTTATGACAAGAAGGTGATCACCGGTATGTCTATGATTATGGCTCTTTGAGAATTTTGAGTGGGCCTGCACCATTATGTATATGTGTAGATGAGTTACTCCTTGCATGAACATTATGATTATGATTTTATGGTTTGGCATTTTAGCCTAAATGTGCATTGAACATTTTGGAATGGATATTGACTCTTTGAAGGCATGTATATATTTATATAAGTATTCAAGTGGGATTTTATGCTTAGCACCGATGAACTGGGCATGTGAGGGCTATCCTCAAAGGCCCTCCCCTTTCCTTGAACTATGTGCCAACATAAGAACGATCACCATTACCGAAATGACCGGGTCATACGAAAGGTTACTCATTTATTACGTTTATGATATGATTATGAAAAATTCTTCCAAAATGGGGTTTCCCATAAGGAAGGTGTCCATCTACCGAAATGGGTTTACCCGTATGGTGTGATGTAGACTACCCTTGGCAAGTAATCTTATCCCTACCAATGAGAGGTCCAAATCAGTCTAATTCATGTAATAGCTCGCATGAGTTTGAATTATCGGTTGTAGTCTATCCCCACTATATAGGAGCATTATCGCATTTTATGCATCATGAATTTCATGGCATCTTGTATACTACCCTTCCATTGGATATATGATTCTTTCTATATTATGTGCCCTTGTCATCTAACATTGAAATGCAAGTTGATAAGTCATATGCATTGCATGCCCGCATACTTAGTACGTTCATACATACTAATGCATACTCTTTGCCTACATGATTTTACCATGTAGGGACCGTGTGTTACGATCATCCATCGCTTGACGAGTAGCTTAAATTTTGAGAGTTGATATTATGGTGAGTCCTATCTTCCAAGGACAAACCACCTTTCTTCTACCTAAGTTTTTTTCTATTTATCTTCTTAATTGAGGGTGAGTTCGGGACATGTCTTGGCCCCCGTCACATCTTATGACTAGAGGCATTGTTGGACATCTTGTAGACTATCGTAGATCCTATATGTTATGTGTTGTATTTGAAGCTTATGATTTAGTTATCTATTGGATATGGCAATCATGGATTGATTATGGGAATTATGATATTTATGTATGAATTATGTGGAAATGTGGAAGATCCTAAGCCCCGTATTGCCCCCATAGACTGAGTCATACTTACCCGCCCCTTAGTTCTTATGTGCTATGTGTTATGTGTATCTATGTAAATCCCTCATTTCCCTTTGATATCCCCATAGTGTGAGTCTTACTTTCCCATCCCTTAGAACTATGTATTTACTATTTGAATGCGCTTCCAAACCGATGATGTGGATTCGGATACTTTAAGGCTTGTTTGGGAACTCTCGGGTTTCCATTCGCCGTGTCACATCTAGGCCCCAGGTCCGGGTCGTGACACCTGTGCTCGATCTACAGGGAGGAAACAGAATAGGCGTGAGCACATTGAAGTTTACCCAGTAGGTTCAACCTACCAGGTAAGAAGAATCGAACAAGTATGTAATACCGATGAATCCTAATACCTGCATCCAAAAAGAGTAGTACAAAATAATATATACATAAATATGACAAGATAATATATCCAACTCAGCCAATAGCACAAGACAATAAGAGGTGTGAATGCATTACAAGAAAATCTCATCAAATCATACATCAAGTGCCTCTCAACCTTGCCACTTGCACGTGGTCAAGGGGTGTTACCATGTCTTAGCCTTTCCACCTACCCGTGGTCAAGTATTTCATACTGTCTCAACCTTGCCACCTGCCCATGGTCAAGTATATCATAGTATCTCAACCTTGGCACCTACCCGTGGTCAAGGGGTGTTACCATGTCTCAGCCTTGCCACTTGTCCGTGGTCAAGTATATAATAATGTCTCAACCTTGCCAACTGCCCATGGTCAGGTATGTCATAATATCTCAATCTTGCCTCCCGCTCGTGGTCATGTGGTGGTACAAATGCAACATGAAATGAATGCAAGCCATAGATGCCCATCCAGATATATGCATTATATGATCACATCATGATAACAGTACTAATGCATATGCTCATAAGGTGAATTTTGCAATGCCATGATATGAATGTCAGAGTTTTGACACAAAGAGCAAAATGATCAGATTTTCATATACTATTGACGTAGGGGGAAGAAAATATGTTGGAGTGGAAGATAGAACAAAGAAGAAAGCAAAGATCAATGCTGCTTGAACTGCATTGTTGGCCATTCACTCTAGTGGTTTGGGGCCGAACAATTGTGCATACACTTCTGTTCCAATGAAGAAGGACACAAATTCAACAAGCAGCAACCAGGAGAGTGCAACAGCTCTGAAACCAAAGAAATCCAAGCTCAAGAAAAAGCAGAAGAGGAAAGTTTCGGACGCCAATAATTAAGTCCGGACATCGCAGATGCGGGGATGAAGAATGATATGTTCCTATTTTTGTAGGTAGTTAAGAAATTCGTTAGGGAAAGTAGTCGGGCACAAGCCTTGTACAAGACCCTATTCAGTCTTTGACATTGTGTGGTTTCCTTCATTTTCCTTAAATACTTGACTTGCTATTTGATGAAGTAACTTGTTTAGTGGAAATATTTTAGTATTTATGTTGTCATTTACATTTTGAAAAAGCTCCATGTATAGATAAGCTCCATGTATAGATATACGAGCAATTAATAATCTTGTCTTCATTTTGGGTCATCCGTTCCATCTTTTTCTATGTTCCACATATTTCAAATAAGCTCATTTTCCTATCAAAAAATTTTGCAGGCTAATAACTATTAACGGTAATAACTAACAAGATTTTGTTAATGCATGGTAATTGTCTAGAGACAAATTAAGGATTTAAACTTTTTATAACCTATTGTTTCCTCTGTTTTGATTATCATACTACTTATTGTAGTTATTGTTCTATTCTCTATAGGTTTCTTTACTATTTTTTAAGTGATTGGATTTGTTTTATTTCAATTGAAAATTTATTGAAAATAAACTATTTACCTTCAAGTTATATGCATACTATCTTTTTCCAACTTTATTTGTGAAATTTCACTGGACATAGACATGTTGTTGTAATAACATTTCTTTTGCAAAAGTCAGAGTCTTCAAATTCTATCTATTGATTTTGGCCACGAAACAGTTATAATCAAATTTTGTTATAATATATTTGCCAAAATTGGCACTTCATTAAATATATGATATATTTTTGCTACACTGATATACTATTGTACAATAACAAAACTGACAAATTTAACGTAAGTAGAATTTGAAAAGAATGGTGTGTATATAATTTTACCTTTATTTTCTAAAAGTAGATAAGGACTATTTTCAGTAAACATCGTCTCAAATTAAAAGTAGTATTTCTTTATCAAATTCACTATTATCTATTGTGCCCACCCCACTCACCCCCACCTCCAATCCCTTATTAGACTTTTATGTTTTCCTTTTTCTGAAATCTATACATATACCAGTTTAATCATTGTTTTTCTTATTTTTTTCACAATTAGCTATAGCACTTGTTAGTATGTTTTTTTGTGTCATTAAAAGATCTTCAGAGCTCAAAGTAACGAGAACACTCAAACTTCATTGAAAGAGATTCGAAGCTCTGAGTGGGTTGGACGCAGATGGTTGATGAGTGGTCATTGTCTAAATTATGTTCTTACTTTAGACTCTTGATTAGTTGATTTAGTTTCCTACTTCTTGAGTTGAGCTATTTGAGTTGATGTCATTTTTCCTTTACATGTTTCTTTCTGTCATTTTACATACTTGTACATACTATGTACTGATATCCATTTGGGCCTGCGTCTTTTGATAATGCAAAGACAGGTGCTAGCAGTCATGAACTGGCACCCCATTGAGGACCTATTTGCATTCAGCTAATTGGTGAATCCTCCCCTGGTGAATCCTCCCCTACTTTCGTGGGATATAGTAGTTTGTCTTTTTAGCTTTGAGTTTAGCCTTTTTATTTTATTTAGAGGTAGCCATGGGTCTGTCATTAGCATCACTTAGTCAGATGTTTTAGAGGCTTCATACACTAGACTATTGAGTTTTGACTGGTTTATATTTTTGACTAGTTTCTTTCAAACTAGTCTTACTTAGTTGATAGACAGATTGTTTGGCCTTTGGCCTTGGATTATCATTTCGGCATTCCTTTTCATTGAGTATTTTCTAAATTATTGATGTCTTCCGCTATTAGATTGTGATTCAATGAATATGATGAAGCCAAGTGGTTGCCTTGGAGGCTAGAAATAGTCTCTGAGTGTCAGCCACGCCAAGGGTACCCCCCCCGGTGTGTGACACTAGTCTCACTTAAAAAATCATAAACTTAATTAAAACTTCATCCTAACTACATCTCTCTTGATGCACCTCTTAAACCTCTTCTTACCTTGTGACTTAGCCGATTTATTGTTCTCATCTAAGGAACAATACCACAATGGTGAAACCTCATTTATTGCAAGCTAACATCTTAATTCCTTACATACTCTATGTCAAACCTTGCAAGATAACATCTTAATTCCTTACATACTCTATGTCAAACCTATTAGATCAAATATAAACCCTACCAGCATCACCTTCATGTTGCCATCCCTCTTATCATGACTACTATACTTAGTTATGACTACTAAATAAAACCAAGAAATATTCAGCCACTAAGACCTTACAACGAGTAGTCACTCTGTATCACTTAGTCTACCTAGTTATAATTTCAAAACCTAGGTGCTACTTAACCATTCACTATACGTCATTTCCTAGTTAAGCCCATAACTCTATGAATATCATAGGTTTTCTCCTTCAAAATCATAAGCCTAGCTTAGATATATCAAGTCATGGCTACTATGTCCGTCTATTCAACACCTATACTTAGTCTTCACTAAATAATGAAATATCAACATAAACCCCTTTCTAATTCAAGTGTACTCCAACTCATCCTAACTACCAACTTTTACTCTACCTTCTATCATGAAAGTAAGAAGATACTTATTACTCTTTAATCAAATCCAAAAAACGACCTGACTTATCGCCCTATGGCTTAGCTTACAGATACATAAATCTAGCTACATGCCTCGATCAACCATTATTCCCACTCTCTGGTTTCTACTTTTTTTTCTAGCTCTAAGATCATTATACAACTTATGGTTTACAAAGCCTTTAACCATATTCTCTCCTGAGGAAATGCCAAGCATTTACAGATATGACTTCCCTCTCAAGAATAACATTTAAAGAAAGGTTTACAGAAAGGAATCTAGATATATGTCTTACGTTAACTCAAACAAACAACTAATACGGAGAAGGATGCATTCCATTGAATAAATAGACTTGGGCACACTACTCGGCTCCTCGCAAGCCTTGTGCAGTCTCTTTACTTTCTGAAGGCTTTATCTAAGAGTAAGGTAACTCATAATATGAACTTTATTGTTTCAACCACCTAGATTATGAGGGGGTAGTTGAATGGATTAGAGAAGCACATGAATCAGAATAAATTTCTTATGCGCTCTATTGCATGATCTAGAGCATAAAAGAATGAGAGACATCTCCTAAATGCCCCGTAGCCTCTTGATTTTAAGCGTAGTGCACAACAATCCAAAAGCAAGACTCTACTAGACATGGTTTCATAGACGCCCTAAGAAACTTGAACGCTATGCTCTGATACCAAGTTTGTCATACCCCAAGACTACACCCTGGATGTGGTCAACACTTACAAACCATTTCTGCTCCTAAGTGAACAACTTCACCAAGTTAACTTACTCCACGAAAGACACTAACATCATAATAAATTAGAATGGGTACAATACTCATAAAACTCAAGTCCTTCAACTAAACCAATGAACTCAATATGCAATAATATATAAAGCTTGACTTGTGGCTTTCAAACAACTTCAAGGAAATAAAACAAACAATATGTTTCTAGTCTACAAAGCCTCTAAAGTACTAACTCTGAACTAGGTACTGGGGTAGGCACACGACTACCTCAACTGAAATAAATACAAAACAAATAAGGACTTTTGAGATTTTCTAAATGCAAAGAGGCCTTATTGATTGTTGATGGAGATTGTCTTACTAACTATCTGTTATCATGGGTAACGGAATCTGCATAACAAATGGTGTTAGTACATAGAATGTACTATATATAAGATGACCAAAACGTACTAAGGATAGGATTCTCAGCTTTAGAACTGAAGTCTGAGATAGCTCAATTGATGAAAGTATGTCATGCAAGTAAAACATATGCTTTAAACATATTTAATAATGAAACTCATTATAAAAGAATTACATGTTTTAATGCACTAATGAGCATAACTAAATATGGAAACATATAATAGTCAAAATGCTTAACTTTGAAAGCTAGCTCAACTGAATTAAATATGCAACATAATAAAAGGAAACACTTGAATAAAGAAACAATACATCTCAGTGGATCCATATAAACTGGGTCATCTCAGTGGCATATGAAGAGTTGTACACTTGGTACATGTAACGCCCTCGAAATTACCGAAATACCCCTCAAGGAGAGGTGTGCGAGAAACGTGTCATCCGATGCTCGGATCGGAAATCCGAGAGCGGATTCTTGATCAGCACTGAAAATAGAGTGAGGGAAAGGTCTCGGTCGAATTTTAGAGCAACCGAGTCAAAAGATAATTTTTCGTTCCAAAACGAAAAACAGTGAGCCTCCGCGACGGAACCGCGACGCGGACTGGTCGCGGAGACACACTTATCTTTTCCAGAAAATTACGACGGAGTTGAAATTTCTGAAAATACACTATCCGCGACCAGTCCGCGTCGCGGACTGTGTTATTTCAGGACGGGATTTAATTTCTTAAAATTCCCAAGGGCATTATGGTCCAATCCCACCTATCCTAAACGTACCCCTATGACTTATATAGGTCGGTTTTCACGAAAAAGGGTTGAAAAACCCCATTGAAGAAGTCTTCCTAAGGTTCTTAAGGCTAGGGCTTGAAGGAGGTTGAAGAGAGCAAGAGGAAAGAAGGTGCTTTAGTGTGACTATCTTCTTTCAGGTATGTAAGGCTAAACTTAAAACATGGGAATGTCCTCCCATGTGCCCCATGAGTAAAGTATTAAAGTCTAAGGGTGAATGATGTTAGGGTAATGAAGTGAAACATGTTAATTCATGTAATGTAATGAACAAATGCCATTATTTTATGCATAAACCTACATATTTTCCTGCATTGATGATGACCCTCATAAAAACCCTCATGCATCCTTTTTAAACTATTTTCTTGAAAAGCATTTAGTTAAAAACCCCATATCTATTGTATATGTATCCTAGAAAAGCATGCATGATGAACATGGGTGTGTGTGTAGAGTCTAGAATAATGATAAATTAATGAATGATGAATGTTGAGAATGTGACTATGGGATTGTCTCTAAGTTGAGAGTCAAAGTTCCTAAACGAGTGTCCCTAAAGTCAATGATGTTGATGTTAATGAGATGGAATGACAATGATGTTAATGTTGATGTAAAGGAGATGCTAATGATAATGTAATGTGTCCCTATGGGACAAATGAATGTATTAGGCCCCTATGGGGACTAATGATGATGAAATGCGTCCCTATGGGACTAATGAATGTTAATGTTTTATGAGCAATGTCGAGTCCTGGGAGGAGTATTGAGCACCGAAATGGATAGAAAGGTGAGTCCCACCTGAATCCATTAACTACGTGGCCCGCGTAGGAAGAGAGGATTGAACCGCAACGCGGATGGCACCTTTCTTGTCCCAATGAGGACTAATATTTTCTAATGAATGTCCTTTGCCCCGGGCAGGGTATTGGACGGATGTAGCAACGGCATCGCTTCGTTTTATCATCACTGGCTCATAAGTGATGGTTGTCGGTTAAAGAAACTCCCAGTTAGGCCTTCTTGAAAAAGGGTTCTCTAAGGGTACTCCAATGCAATGGTCAATGTTAATGAAAAGGTCAATGTTAAGGTTTCCCTGATGTAAATTTTAAGGTCTCATGATGATGGGCGTTATGTTCGTATATTCATAACAATGTGTTTCAGCTATTTTACATGCCAGTACATTCCACGTACTGACGCCATTTGGCGCTGCATCGTTTCATGATGCAGATACAGGAGCTAGAGGACTTCAGCAGCCGCCCCGTTGAGGTCAAGTGTTTCCAAGTTCTGACTGTGGTGAGCCTCCTTGTTTCCGGAGGAAACCTTTATTTATGAATGTTATCCTGTTCTTTGAGTCGAGTAGCCATGGTATGTCATGGTCCTCTTCCTAGACGTTTTAAGGAATGTTAGAGGCTTTGTAGACATAATGGTGTAATCAAGGTGAATGTTATGATACCTGAGCAATATTCCTCTGCTTGGTGAAATGAACAGTTTTGATGTTTGGCCATTGGCCCACTTGGTTTAGATATTATTTTCTATCTCCGTCCGAAATGTTTATAATGAATGATGTGATGAATGCTAAGTGGTTCGCTTAGGGGCTAGCAATAGCCTCTGAGTGCCGGCCACGCCTAGGGTACCCTCCCGGGGCGTGACAAACTTGGTATCAGAGCACAGAGTTCAAGAGTCCTAGGGAGTCTACGAAGCCGTGTCTAGTAGAGTCTCGTTTATGCGTGTGTTGTGCACCACACTTCATAAACAGGACGCTACAGGGCATTAGGAAATGGTTCCACTTCTTTGATGTTCTGAGTCGTGCGCTAGAGCTTGACTTTAAGCAAACCTCTTTAACTCGTGCGTTACGCGTTTGCAGATAATGCCTCCAAAACGCACTGCTGCCCAAAGAGATGGTTCTGTCCCAAGTACTGAGAACCCCTTGCCAGAACGTGAGGTAAGGAGACGGGGACGACCAGCTAGAGCTGCTGAGGCTCCACCAGCACCCCCAGCACAGTCAGCCCCCACTTCAGAGGCAGACTTCAGGGGAGCCATTGCCATGCTCACCCAGTTGGTGGCCTCGCAAAGTGGCAGTCGTGGTCCCCAGGCCCCGAGCTCCAGTTCCCAAGAGCCAACTGCTGCTTCCAGGCTCAGAGATTTTTTGTGGATGAATCCGCCAGTCTATACGGGTTCTAAGGTTGAGGAGGATCCGCAAAACTTTATTGATGAAATGCGCAAGATCCTAAGGGCAATGCATGCAAGTGAGATTGAAGGAGTGGAGTTGGTCTCATATCAACTTAAGGATGTGGCCAACATTTGGTACAACCAATGGGAGGATGTCAGAGGTGAAAGTGCTGAACCAGCCGAGTGGGAAGAGTTCGAGAGTGCTTTTCTCGATCATTTCTTTCCCCAAGAGTTAAGGGAAACCAAGGTTGAAGAGTTTGTGAACTTAAAACAGGAGGGTATGACCGCCAAAGAGTATAGCCTAAAGTTCACCCAGCTGTCGAGGTATGCTCTGGAGATGGTTCTTGATATGAGGGCCAGGATGAGAAAATTTGTGTCTGGACTGGGCAGACATGTGAAGAGGGAGTGCAAGGCAGCATTGCTGATCCCAGACATGGATATTTCCAGGCTGATGGTTTACGCTCAACAGACCGAAGAGGAAAAGAAGAGGGACAGGGAGGAACAGCAGAGCAAGAAAGCCAAGGCTGCGGGCCAGGAACAAAACCAGCAAAAGGGGGACAAGGGCAGCAAGAACTTCTTTCAGAGGAAACCTCCTCGCCATGCAACACCGATGGTGAATGCACCTGTTTAGCAGCACAGGTATGACCAAAGGACCCAGGGCCATCAGAATTTCAGAGCACAGGTATCTCAGTCCCAGGCCAGTGTCGCCCAGGGCCCCAGAGAAAAAGCAACTTGTGGCAGATGTGGCAAACAACATCTTGGTGCGTGCCGGGAAGGCACCAATTTATGCTATACGTGTGGACAGCCTGGCCATATCCAGATTGAATGTCCTATGAGGAGCCAGAGGGGAAACAACAGAGGTAATAGAGCCCAGTCATCTACAGCGCCCCCTGCGGGCAGTCAACAGAGGGCTACTGCTACGAATGCTGGAGGCGGAGCGAACCGCCTGTATGCTATGGGAAATCGGCAGGACCGAGAGGCTGCCCCAGATGTTGTAACAGGTATGCTTCAAATCTTCTCTTATAACTGTTACGCATTACTTGATCCGGGTGCCACCTTATCCTTTGTGACTCCCTATGTGGCTAATAAGTTCGAAGTTGCCCCAGAATGTCTACGTGAGCCATATTCCATTTCAACTCCTACTGGAGAGTCTATTCTGGCAAAAAAGGTCTATAGAAACTGTGTGGTATCCATTTATTATAGGGATACATTGGCTGATTTGGTAGAATTAGAGATGGTGGATTTTGATGTGATCCTTGGGATGGATTGGCTTCACGCTTGTCATGCATCCATAGACTGTAGAACCCGAGTGGTTAAGTTTCAATTCCCACTTGAACCGGTCTTAGAATGGAAGGGAGGTTATGTTGCACCCAAGGGTATAATTATTTCTTACCTAAGGGCAAGGAAGTTGATCTCTAAGGGGTGTATCTACCACCTAGTAAGAGTTAAAGCTGATAATGTTGAGACCCCTACTCTTGAGTCGGTCTCAGTTGTTAATGAGTTTCTTGAGGTGTTCCCGGAGGATTTACCTGGAGTCCCTCCTGATAGGGAGATTGACTTCGATATTGATGTACTCCCCGATACGCAGCCTATTTCAATTCCGCCATATAGGATGGCCCCCGTTGAACTGAAGGAGCTGAAAGAACAGTTAAAAGACCTGTTAGAGAAGGGTTTTATTAGACCCAGTGTTTCCCCATGGGGTGCTCCAGTTTTGTTTGTGCGAAAGAAAGATGGGACGCTTCGAATGTGTATAGATTATAGGCAACTGAACAAGGTCACAGTCAAGAACAAATATCCTCTTCCTAGGATTGACGACTTGTTCGACCAACTTCAGGGTGCCTCATGTTTTTCAAAAATAGACCTCAGATCGGGTTACCATCAGTTAAAGGTGAGGGAGTGTGATATCCCAAAGACAGCTTTCACGACAAGATATGGTCATTTTGAATTTTTAGTGATGTCCTTTGGGTTGACCAATGCACCAGCAGCCTTTATGGACTTGATGAACAGGGTATTTAGACCCTACTTGGATATGTTTGTAATCGTCTTCATTGATGATATTTTGATATATTCAAAGGATGAGGAAGAGCATACTAAACATCTCAGAGTTGTCCTTCAAACTCTTAAGGACCACGAGTTATATGTTAAGTTCTCCAAGTGTGAATTCTGGCTTAAGTCAGTGGCTTTCCTAGGCCATGTGGTTTCGGGTGATGGTATTCGAGTGGATAACCAGAAGATTGAGGCGGTGGCAAGCTGGCCAAGGCCAACCTCTCCAACTGACATAAGAAGCTTCTTGGGGTTGGCAGGCTACTACCGGAGGTTTGTGGAGGGATTTTCTTCCCTATCTGCACCATTGACCAAACTGACCCAGAAAAGGGCTAAGTTCCAATGGTCTGATGAATGTGAGAAAAGTTTCCAAGAGCTGAAGACCAGGTTAACCACTGCACTTGTTTTGACATTGCCTGACGGAACAGATGACTTCGTGGTATACTGTGACGCATCTAGAGTTGGGTTGGGGTGCGTGTTAATGCAAAGAGGAAAGGTGGTAGCCTATGCTTCCAGACAGCTTAAGGTTCATGAACGAAACTATCCTACCCATGATCTTGAGTTGGCAGCCGTTGTGTTCGCACTTAAAATCTGGCGCCACTACTTGTATGGAGTGCATGTGGATGTGTTCACAGACCATAAGAGCTTGCAGTATGTATTCAGCCAAAGAGAGCTCAATCTGCGACAGAGGAGATGGTTAGAGTTGCTCAAGGACTATGATATGAGCGTCATGTACCACCCAGGTAAAGCTAACGTTGTTGCTGATGCTCTTAGCAGGTTGTCTATGGGTAGCACGGCCCATGTTGAGGAAGAAAAGAAAGAACTGGTGAGAGAGGTGCACAGGTTGGCCCGATTGGGGGTCCAACTTGAAGAGAATGATGAAGGAGGAGTTAGTGTTCAAAATAGGTCTTCATCATCCCTGGTGACTGAAGTTAAAGAGAAGCAGGATCGAGATCCCATTATACTCCAACTAAAAGAAGATGTTCAGAAGCAAAAAGTGATGGCCTTCTCCAAAGGGGGAGATGGGGTACTGAGGTACCAGAACAGATTATGTGTCCCTAATGTTGATGGTGTTCGAGAAAGGATTTTAGCTGAGGCCCATAATGCTAAGTACTCCATCCATCCAGGTTCCACCAAGATGTATCACGACTTGAGAGAAGTCTATTGATGGAGCGGAATGAAGAGGGACATCGCAGAATTCGTTTCCAGATGCCCCAACTCCCAGCAAGTCAAGGTTGAGCACCAAAGGCCAAGTGGTCTGGCTCAGAATTTTGAAATTCCAGAATGGAAGTGGGAGATGGTGAACATGGACTTTGTCACGGGCTTACCGAAATCCCGGAGGCAACATGACTCCATATGGGTGATTGTAGACAGAATGACGAAATCAGCACATTTCTTAGCAGTCAAGACGACTAACACTGCCGAAGATTATGCCAAAATATATATTCAGGAGATAGTGAGATTGCACGGAGTTCCCTTGTCTATTATTTCAGACAGAGGAGCCCAATTTACCTCTCACTTCTGGAAGTCGTTCCAGAAAGGGCTGGGTACTAAGGTGAACTTGAGCACGACCTTTCATCCACAGACGGATGGCCAGGCAGAACGCACTATCCAGACGTTGGAAGACATGTTGAGAGCATGCGTTCTTGACTTCAAAGGAAATTGGGACGACCATTTACCCTTGATTGAATTCGCATACAACAACAGTTATCATGCGAGTATCCAAATGGCCCCTTATGAGGCCTTGTGTGGGAGAAGATGTAGATCGCCCATTGGGTGGTTCAAGGTGGGAGAGGCCGGGCTGATTGGGCCAGACCTTGTCCACCAGTCCATGGAAAAGGTGAAGACTATATGAGAAAGGTTAAAGGCAGCCCAGAGCCGCCAAAAGTCGTACACAGATGTAAGGAGAAGGGATTTAGATTTTGAGGTGAATGACTGGGTTTATCTGAAAGTATCACCTATGAAAGGCGTCACGAGGTTTGGGAAGAAAGGGAAGTTGGGTCCTCGCTATATTGGTCCCTACAAAATTGTGCGAAGGATTGGAAAGGTTGCTTATGAGCTGGAACTACCCTCTGAATTAGATGGGATTCATTCAGTGTTCCACGTCTCAATGTTGAAGAAATGTTTAGGGGATCCTGCCTTGGTAGTGCTTGTAGAGAGCACAGGAATCAAGGACAGCCTGTCCTATGAGGAAACCCCAGTCCAAATCCTTGATCGGCAGGTTCGCAGACTAAGGAACAAGGAGATAGCTTCTGTTAAGGTACTGTGGAGAAATCAATTCGTTGAAGGATCCACATGGGAAGTTGAGGAGGAGATGAAAGCAAAGTACCCGCACTTGTTCGTGCCCGAGATCGATGGAAGCATCGAAGGTAATGACCCTACTTAATGTAAATTAATGTATATTACATGAATTCCATGTGAAATTGTTAATGTTGAATAAATGAGCTTAAAGACCAATGAAAGATGAAGGTAGTAGGTTATCAAAGTAATATTGAGGTGAGTCGTGAGCCTATTCGTGCTAAAATACTTCCTTACTTATCATTCGAGGACGAATGATCCTAAGGGGGAGATAATGTAACGCCCGCGAAATTACCGAAATACCCCTCAAGGAGAGGTGTGCGAGAAACGTGCCTTCCGATGCTCGGATCGGAAATCCGAGAGCGGACTCATGATCAGCACTGAAAATGGAGTGGGGGAAAGGTCTCGGTCGAATTTTAGAGCAACCGAGTCAAAAGATAATTTTTCGTTCCAAAATGAAAAACAGTGAGCCTCCGCGGCAGAACCGCGACACGGACTGGTCGCGGAGACACACTTATCTTTTTCTGAAAATTTCGACGGAGTTGAAATTTCCGAAAATACACTGTCCGCGACCAGTCCGCGTCCCGGACTGTGTTATTTCAGGACGGGATTTAATTTCTTAAAATTTCCAAGGGCATTATGGTCCAATCCAACCTATCCTAAACGTACCCCTATGACCTATATAGGTCGGTTTTCACGAAAAAGGGTTGAAAAACCCCATTGAAGAAGTCTTCCTAAGGTTCTTAAGGCTAGGGCTTGAAGGAGGTTGAAGAGAGCAAGAGGAAAGAAGGTGCTTTAGTGTGACTATCTTCTTTCAGGTATGTAAGGCTAAACTTAAAACATGGGAATGTCCTCCCATGTGCCCCATGAGTAAAGTATTAAAGTCTAAGGGTGAATGATGTTAGGGTAATGAAGTGAAACATGTTAATTCATGTAATGTAATGAACAAATGCCATTATTTTATGCATAAACCTACATATTTTCCTGCATTGATGATGACCCTCATAAAAACCCTCATGCATCCTTTTTAAACTATTTTCTTGAAAAGCATTTAGTTAAAAACCCCATATCTATTGTATATGTATCCTAGAAAAGCATGCATGATGAACATGGGTGTGTGTGTAGAGTCTAGAGTAATGATAAATTAATGAATGATGAATGTTGAGAATGTGAGTATGGGATTGTCTCTAAGTTGAGAGTCAAAGTTCCTAAACGAGTGTCTCTAAAGTCAATGATGTTGATGTTAATGAGATGGAATGACAATGATGTTAATGTTGATGTAAAGGAGATGCTAATGATAATGTAATGTGTCCCTATGGGACAAATGAATGTTTATGCCAATGATAATGTATTAGGCCCCTATGGGGACTAATGATGATGAAATGCGTCCCTATGGGACTAATGAATGTTAATGTTTTATGAGCAATGTCGAGTCCTGGGAGGAGTATTGAGCACCGAAATGGATAGAAAGGTGAGTCCCACCTGAATCCATTAACTACGTGGCCCGCGTAGGAAGAGAGGATTGAACCGCAACGCCGCAACGCGGATGGAACCTTTCTTGTCCCAATGAGGACTAATATTTTCTAATGAATGTCCTTTGCCCCGGGCAGGGTATTGGACGGATGTAGCAACGGCATCACTTCGTTGTATCATCACTGGCTCATAAGTGATGGTTGTCGGTTAAAGAAACTCCCAGTTAGGCCTTCTTGAAAAAGGGTTCTCTAAGGGTACTCCAATGCAATGGCCAATGTTAATGAAAAGGTCAATGTTAAGGTTTCCCTGATGTAAATGTTAAGGTCTCATGATGATGGGCATTATGTTCGTATATTCATAACAATGTGTTTCAGCTATTTTACATGCCAGTACATTCCACGTACTGACACCATTTGGCGCTGCATCGTTTCATGATGCAGATACAGGAGCTAGAGGACCTCAGCAGCCGCCCCGTTGAGGTCAAGTGTTTCCAAGTCCTGACTGTGGTGAGCCTCCTTGTTTCCGGAGGAAACCTTTATTTATGAATGTTATCCTGTTCTTTGAGTCGAGTAGCCATGGTATGTCATGGTCCTCTTCCTAGACGTTTTAAGGAATGTTAGAGGCTTTGTAGACATAATGGTGTAATCAAGGTGAATGTTATGATACCTGAGCAATATTCCTCTGCTTGGTGAAATGAACAGTTTTGATGTTTGGCCATTGGCCCACTTGGTTTAGATATTATTTTCTATCTCCGTCCGAAATGTTTATAATGAATGATGTGATGAATGCTAAGTGGTTCGCTTGGGGGCTAGCAATAGCCTCTGAGTGCCGGCCACGCCTAGGGTACCTTCCCGGGGCGTGACAGTACAATCCTATTTCCCTACACTCGTATCCAAATTAGTGTTTAATGTTGCTCCCAAAATTATCTATCATGTTCCTCTCAAAATTTTAAAGCTTTATCATTTTGGGTTTGAAGTAATTACTCCAACTACTCTCTTAAAAGAGAAAAACCTGCCTACTAATAACTTATAATATGTCTCATACATACTAGTAGTGCTTTCTTTACCATAGAAAATGTTTTCTTCAAAACTAATAATGTTTTCTTAAAAATAGACACAGTTTTGTCAACTACAAATATGTACTTGGACCTGCTTATATTTCCTTAAAACTCATCTTTTGTGATAAATGTAAAATACTTTATCTCACTTTGAACTCTAAAATTAACGCATAAGGTTAGAACTGCAAAGGACATTAATTGACTGAATGTTTCTTCAAAAAAAAAAAAAGAACAAATATACTATAGTTTTTTTACATATAATCATGCTCTTTTCAAATCACACAATGCACTTGGACAACTCTAGTTTCCTTAAAATTTTTCTTTTTCCACGGCTTTGAAATTCTTTTATTTTAACTGAAAATTATATGAAACACATGGCAATGTAAATCCTTCAACTCGCGAAACTAGGGTTCATGTGAAAATTAAGCATGAAAAATAATCAAGAACTCAAATAATGGAAGGGATCATAAATTCAACGGGATAGATACTAAAGTAACAATAGAGAGAAAAAACAGAACTCAAATTTCAAGAAAGTTTTGGTTAAATTCTTACCGAATACAATTAGGTAGAGGCCATGAGGATGAACTTAGTCCATCACTTTGAAAAGCCTTACATACTTGAAAGAACGAGATTCTTGAAGAACTTTGAAGAAGGTGCTTGAAAACCTTAGCTTTTCTCTTCTTGAAATCTTGTTCTAAGTCTTGAGAAAATGTCTGTGCGTACTAAGGTTGAATGGTAACTTTGAGGGACTTAATTAGGTGTAAATCGTCAAGTTTAGGCTTAACAAGGATGTGAAACTAGAAGAACGGGATTCTTGAAGAACTTTGAAGAAGGTGCTTGAAAACCCTAGCTTTTCTCCTCATGAAATCTTGTTCTAAGACGTGAGAAAATGTTTGAGCGTGATGAGGTTGAATGGTAACGTTGAGAGACTTAATTAGGAGTAAAATCGTCAAGTTTGGGCTTAGAGAGGATATGAAAGGAATAAAATAACCCTTCTTAAAACACTGTCAAGTCATATACAGGGTCATCTACGGACCGTAGAAGCTTATTTTTAGAAACTAGGGTGAGTTTCGGGGCCCTGGACCTCAATTTAGGAGCCTAAATTATGACTCATAGAAGCTTATACGATTTGTAGTTGGGTTCATATGATTTGGGACTTAAAAACAGACTTAAAGGACTCTTATTACCAATTGGAAGTATGGGTCGCCAACCCATTACGACCCATAAGTTAGAGTTTGTAGATGGTGATCAAGAAATCTCTACTCTAACAATTTTAACTAAAATAGTTATTACTTTTTGCTCCAAACTCCAAATGAGGCAATCTTGGTGGCATTGGATAGAGTATTCAGAAACCTTCAATTTAATTCATTAGCCACCAAATCCTTCATATTATGAGAGTTATGATCATTTAAAGTTGACCCTTGCGTAATCTAATGCGAAAAACTTAATTGATAGGGAGGTTTCGAACTCAACTAACTACTAAAGGTCTCTTATGACCTTAAACCGCTTCCAATACACTTCACAAATATAGGAATGAACCTTAAAATATAAAAACAATTAATGTATCAAAAGGTTCAAGTTTATATACTTACGACAAGAAACTTTGAATCCTAAGAATAGAGTTGTGGGGTGCTATAATTATGGTGAATATATTGAATTTTGATGAAATAAGTATGTTTTAAGCTGTGATGGTGATCAAATAAGAAGTTGTGTGTAGGGGATTCTATCTAGTGGAAACCAAATGACTTGAAGATTTTTTACCCGAACCGAGGCACTCTGGCGAACGCATGCATGTAAGAAGGCCTATGACTACATAAGCTAACTCATGCCCGAGAAACTATTGGTGCTTGGGGTGGAGAATTTCAATCAAGACAAGAAAACTTCTAGCAATCTGGGTATAGTAGTGCATTGTGAGTATGGGTCTTATCAAGAGTGCATTTGATGGAATTACCATGGGAAAATTGCAGATTCTCCACCGTCGTGGTGGTTATCAAGTTGATGAGAACTTATTCTAGCTTCATGTAGTTGTTTTTGAGGACCATTGGGCCTATTTTTATTGTTTCAGGAGTTTTCTACAATCATAGCTACTATTCCAGCATTTCCATTGGTGTTGTTTAGAGATTTTGTAAGCTTGGATGTATCATTCGCTCAGTGGTAGCTTGACTGTCTCTTCTTCGAGATCGGATAAATTGGATCCTTCTTAATTAGTATGCATTATCTAAAGCTCAATTTGGTACAGTTTAAGTTCGTGAGAGAACTATGTTAGGTTGAAGGGATGTAGCTAAGGATTGCAGTGCTTTTTACATTTTGATAGTTTGGTGGTTGGATCAGATTTCTCCTAGCTTTAATGGGTTCCGAATTAGGTTGATTCATGGGTTAGTTCATGACTTGGAGATAACCCTGACTATGAATGCTTCTCCATTTTGGTTCTAGAGTTTAATTCTTGGTAATGTCTTTTGGTAGTAAGGTCCTTGGAAGACGGTTCCCTTTGGAGAGCAAATTATGGACTTTGAAATTTGTACCTTGGTGTCTTTGCAACACCAAGTAAGATTGTCTATTTTACCTTATGTTTGAGGATGCACTTGATTTTTACTAGTGGATGATTTCATGACCTCAATAGTCATTTTTGTAAATTCTTGAGAACCTATAATTTTATCCCTTCTATTAGTAGTCCGAGTCTTAATTGGCCCATTTGTGATTGGTTTTGGTTTTATGTTAAAGACTTAAGTGTTGTAGGAATTTCTAAGTTTTAATGGTTCAATTATTCGAAAAGTGAATTTGGATATCATTTGGAGTTTCGAGTCTCGTAATGGAATTCTATCAATTCCATTAGTTCGGGAATACGAAAATTTATCTAGGAGAGTTTTCAGTATCTGATTTGGTGTTGTTTCAGGGATTTGAGGTCCTAAATCGGAAATTTGGTTGAAATTTGATAAAAATTTGACTTTGGTCAACGTTTTGAGTTTAAATACTTAGATAGAAGTCTTTTCTTTCTAGTGTTGGTTGTTTTGAGCCTTAAAGTTAGTTACGTTATGATTTATTGGATATCGGGTCAAGAGGACCTCAGATTAAATTTTTAGCAATTTCATTGGTTCCAAAATGTGTTTCACAATCAAGTTGCACTACCGGTTCATATTTATAGGATTCTAAATTAGTTTTGAGGATTAAAAATATGTTTTGAATGATATTGGTGTAAGTTGACCACAGTCAACCCATGGTCACACGTGTTAAACAACGCCCCTTTGGCTTATAATACCCATATTTTGGGTTGAGTTTAACTTAGGTGCACTTTCGGTGTACAAGATTCATACACCATCTGGTAATATTAACTTGCTATCATAGGTTACCAAATAGTTTTTTTTAATAATTTTTTATTTATTGTTTTTTAAAAAAACTATAAAACATAATTATTTTTTTTCTCTATCTTCTCTATTTTTTTTTCTCTATCTTTCTCTATCTTCTCTATTAATAAGAAGTCATCTACACACTAATTTAGACCTATTCCCCAAATCTAAAAACAAAACAAGCTAAACACATAAAAAGAGTCTAGGCCCACAAAAGGCCCAGTATATCTGTTTATAAATTTAAACCTTTGACTTGGGTTTCTTAATCTATTTTTTTTCTCCTCTTACCCTATCTGAAATGTTGCCTCCATAGGAAAGCTCTTCTCTTTCATTCCTTCTTTTGTGGGTAATCAACCTCCATTTCTTGATTGCATTCATGCTATCACTATCAGCTATACAAGTAAGTATTTACGATGTTCATCGACTATTTCTCCTTGGTTCCTTCTTTTTCTTGCTAACTTTGTTCTCTTCCAGCTGGGTTAGCAGGTTTACTAGGTAGTACTCGCTTCGTTTTGTGACTAAGGCTCGGTACTGGGTGTAGATCTTCCTCACTGGTACGTTTTCCTTTATTTTTCTGTATATCTTATACTTTTACATGAGTCCTAAACATAGAGGAAACTCTTAAATATGGCAGAAACCTAGTTCAGCCCGTAACTTTGAATGACAAACCCTCTATAACATTAATTAATATCCTTTTTAGCTTATGAATATTTTAATATTGAGTTTGTTCTTTTACAAAACTTCTAAAATATATAGAAAAAATATAACTTCAAAATCAACTAGGTTTTATATAGTAATTTCTTTCCTATTTAAACTATATATACTATGTAAAGTTGTTTTTTCTGCAATAATTTAACAACATGATTCTAAGTTAAAATCAAATAGAGAAAGAGAAAAGATAAGGACCAAGAAAAGTAACTGGAACACAAACTTGTGCAACAAAATTAATAAGCAATAAAATTACATTATTATTTCTCATGGAGAAATCTACAGTTGAATTTGTCCCTTCAGAATAACTTTATCCTCCTCCAAGAGTCTCTATTAATACTTTGATATCTTATATGCCGATAGTAAAGTCAAATTTTGTTACTATTGTGGAATTTTTGTGCTCTGTTTGCAAGTTTAGCAAAATTAATTTTGTTATTAGTTGGACGTAGAAACTTGCAATGATTTTTGATTGTTTTAATTATTTTATCACTCTCTTTTGCTTGTCCACTTTAAACTTTGCATGTTCCTTAAAAGATAATGACTAATATAATTACTTTACTAAAATATTCCTATTAATTCATGTAGAAGTCTTAAGTGTAAGGAAATAATTTAGCAAACAAATAATTAATATTGAAAAAATATACATAATTTTATTCATTGATATGACACTCATGAAAAATACATACACTAAACTAGTTATTATTATGAATGAGAATGTCATGTCATAAATTTTCTTGAAATAAAATGAAAGATGAACAAAAAAATGAAAGGAACAAAAAGAAAAAAAAAAGATAAGAAGTGCAACACCATCATTTTACCCTTGTCATAGCAATACCTTTGATAAAGAGAGAGAGAGAAAGAGAGAGAGAGACAGAGTGGAGAACTAGAAAGAAAATTAAATGGTCTAAGAATTAGGAAGGAATTTGGATTATTGAATTGTTAAGATTCAAATTGCTTTTAATGTTTTTCTAAACTTATAGTTATATTCTTTAGAAAAGGGGTAAATATTACTTGAAAAAATTATGGTAATTATCTTTAAACATACCTAATGGTGAATAAAAAATATTTTACACTAACAATGCATATAATTTAAACTTGGTTTTTCTCTTCTTTTTCTCATTTTCCACTATTGTTACTCAATTGGAGCTTTGGAGAGATGATTTTTAAGCAATTCTTTTGAGGAAATTCGTTGGGTAAGTATCTTTAACATTTTAAAATTATTTCCTAACATTTTCATCTTCTAAAAATATTTTAAAATCTAGATTTCAAAGTGGATGTTGGGATTTATTTCTCCAAATTTCAAAATCAGTAATGGATTTTGTTCAATTTTAGTGGATTTTTTAACCATGAGTTTCTTGTGACTTGTAGAAACTAATTTTGCCAGAAATTTTCGGATTTGGACTTTTAGAAATTTGAGCAATTTTCGAACCATTTTACCCTTGATTTCGAACCCTTGCAATATATGGGTGTCGTTGAACTCCTAGTGTTGTGTACTTAACATTCTTTATAGTGAAAAATCAATTTGGAGTTGAAATTTTAGTGGAATTCTCTGGTTAGAGTGTTCGGATGTGGTTTCGACTAATGAGATAGGTTTTGCTAATCCTTCTTTGGACTGAGGTTTGGTGAATATTCTCATGCTATAATATATGGAATGGGATCACATCATATGTTGGTGTTGAGAATCCCTATTGTGTTACCCGTGTGAGGCTTTGTTTATTATTATGATTGTTTCGTGAACATGAGACTTCTAGAATTTGTTGTATTGTGTACTTGTATTAAATACATCATACTTGTGAAATATAATACTTGGGATGAGTTGTGAATTTATCATGCTTTATGAAATGATATTCATGGGAGGAGTCGTAAATTTATCATGCTTTGATAATGAAATGATTGGCAAACTTATATATTGGTGAAATGATTTGAGAAATGTGATATATTGTGAAATGAGATGCTCTGAGGCATATAATGAATTGGAAAATATGATACATTCAGAAATAAGATGCGTTGAGGAATGATGCAAATTTCTTTTCATTGAGTATTTTCTAAATTATTGATGTCTTCCTCTATTAGATTGTGATTCAATGAATATGATGAAGCCAAATGGTTGCCTTGGAGGCTAGAAATAATCTCTGAGTGTCAGCCACGCCAAGGGTACCCCCCCAGTGTGTGACACTAGTCTCACTTAAAAAATCATAAACTTAATTAAAACTTCATCCTAACTACATCTCTCTTGATGCACCTCTTAAACCTCTTCTTACCTTGTGACTTAGCCGATTTATTGTTCTCATCTAAGGAACAATACCACAATGGTAAAACCTCATTTATTGCAAGATAACATCTTAATTCCTTACATACTCTATATCAAACCTTGCAAGATAACATCTTAATTCCTTACATACTCTTTGTCAAACCTATTAGATCAGATATAAACCCTACCAGCATCACTTTCATGTTGCCATTCCTCTTATCATGACTACTATACTTAGTTATGACTACTAAATAAAACCAAGAAATATTCAGCCACTAAGATCTTACAACGAGTAGTCACTCTGTATCACTTAGTCTACCTAGTTATAATTTCAAAACCTAGGTGCTACTTAACCATTCACTATACGTCATTGCCTAGTTAAGCCCATAACTATATGAATATCATAGGTTTTTTCCTTCATAATCATAAGCCTAGCTTAGATATATCAAGTCATGGCTACTATGTCCTTCTATTCAACACCTATACTTAGTCTTTACTAAATAATGACATATCAACATAAACCCCTTTCTGATTCAAGTGTACTCTAACTCATCCTAACTACCAACTTTTACTCTACCTTCTATCATGAAAGCAAGAAGATACTTATTACTCTTTAATCAAATCCAAAAAGAGACCTGACTTATCACCCTATGGCTTAGCTTACAGATACATAAATCTAGCTAGATGCCTCGATCAACCATTATTCCCACTCTCTTGTTTCAACTTTGTTTTCTAGCTCTCGGATCATTATACAAGTTACGGTTTACAAAGCCTTTAATCATATTCTCTCTTGAGGAAATGCCAAGCTTTTACATATACGACTTCCCTCTAAAGGATAATATTTGAAGAAAGGTTTAGAGAAAAGAGTCTAGAAGTATGTCTTACGTTAACTCAAATAAACAACTAATACGGAGAAGGATGCATTCCACTGAATAAATAGACCTGGGCACACTACTCGGCTCTTCGCAAGCCATGTGCAGTCTATTAACTTTCTGATGGCTTTATCTAAGAGTAAAGTAACTCATAATATGAACTTTTTTGTTTCAACCACCTAGATTATGAGGGGGTAGTTCAATGGATTAGAGAAGCACATGAATCAGAATAAATTTCTTATGTGCAGCTCTATTGCATGATCTAGAGCATAAAAGAATGAGAGACATCTCCTAAATGCCCCGTAGCCTCTTGATTTTATGCGTTGTGCACAACAACCCGTAAGCAAGACTCTACTAGATATGGTTTCATAGACACCCTAGGAAACTTGAACTCTACGCTTTGATACCAAGTTTGTCATACCCCAAGCCTACACCATGGATGTGGCCAACGCTCAGAAACCATTTTTGGTCCAAGTGAACCACTTCACCTAGTTAACTTACTCCACGAAAGACACTATCATCATAATAAATTAGAATAGGCACAATACTCATAAAACTCAAGTCCTTCAACTAAACCAATGAACTCAATATGCAATAACATATTAAGCTTGACTCGTGGCTTTCAAACAACTTCAAGGAAATAAAACAAACAATATGTTTCTAGTCTACGAAGCCTCTAAAGTACTAACTCTAAAGTAGGTACTGGGGTAGGCATACGACTACCTCAACTGAAATAAATACAAAACAAATAAGGACTTCTGAGCTTTTCTAAATGCAAAGATGCCTTATCGATTGCTGATGGAGATTGTCTTACTAAATATATGTTATCATGGGTAGCGGAATCTGCATCATAAAATGATGCAGCACCAAATGGTGTTAGTACATAGAATGCACGATATATAAGATGGCCAAAAAGTACTAAGGACGGGATACTCTACTTTAGAACTGAATTATGAGATAGCTTAATTGATGAAAGTATGTCATCCAAGTAAAACATATGTTTTAAACATGTTTAAAAATGAAACTCATTATAAAAGAATTACATGTTTTAATGCACTAATGAGCATAAATATATAGGTAAAAATATAATATTTAAAATGCTTAGCTTTGAAAGCTAGCTCAACTAAATTAAATATGCAACATAATGAAAGGAAACACTTGAATAAAGAAACTGTTGGGATGTGGAGCCTGATTAATATGTAGATGTACTGTTTATATATTAACGATCTCGCCCGAATTTTAGGCTGTACTATTTTTATTATTCTCCGTGTATTTTGTAACAGTGTTATTCTATTAATATAAATACTGCATCACCGTGGAGGTTACCCTCACTGGTGTTACCACGAAATTATTTCTCTCTCTCTCTTAGGTTTACCAAAAACTGTCTTGATTCTTGAATTATTCTTCGAAATTCCCAAGTGTTGTTGTAATCGATCCTAACAACTGGTATCAGAGCACAGGCGATTCAACACGATCACTGAAGATGGATAGTTCGAAGCTTGGAATTGAGAAGTTTGATGGATCTGATTTCAGTTTCTGGAAGATGCAGATCGAAGATTATCTCTATCAGAAGGATCTTCACGCACCCTTGACTGGGGAGAAGCCTGAAACCATGGCAGACGACGTATGGAAACTCAAGGATCGGCAGGCGTTAGGGCTGATTCGGTTGACGTTGTCTAGGAACGTAGCGTTCAACATCGCAAAGGAGAAGACCACAGCAGATCTGTTGAAGGCGCTATCAAATATGTATGAAAAACCATTCGCGATGAATAAGGTATATTTGATGCGTAGGTTATTCAATTTGCAGATGTCTGAGACTGGATCTGTAGCGGATCACATAAACGAGTTCAATATGATTGTGAGTCAACTGTGTTCTGTGGAGATTAACTTCGAGGATGAGATTAAGGCGTTGATTTTGATGTCATCTCTGCCCGAGTCTTGGGATACTATTGTTTCTGCGATTAGTAGTTCCCGTGGGTCTGAGAAACTGAAGTTTGATGAAATCCGTGATGTTGTTCTCAATGAAAGTATTCGCAAACGAGAAGTGGGAGATTCATCGGGCAGTGCTCTCAGCGTTGACGGAAGGGGGAGAAGCAAATCGAAAGGCCAGCATCAACATGGTCGATCGAAATCAAAGAATCGTGGGAAGTCTCCGAACAGACCCAACGTGGTTTGTTGGAATTGTGGAGAGAGAGGGCACTACCGGTCAAGTTGTACGAAACCAAAGAAGAAGCAGAATAAGAAATCTGCAGATGATACTGATTCTGTAAATTCGGCGGAAGACGTTGCGGATGCTCTGATTCTGAGCGTGGACAGCCCGGTTGAATCCTGGATTCTGGATTCTGGTGCATCCTTTCATTCTTGTCCGAGCAAGGAACTGTTCCAAAATTTCAAATCCGCTTATTTTGGAAAAGTGTATCTTGCAGACAACAAGCCCTTAAAGGTTGAAGGAAAAGGGGATATTTGCATTAAGACCCCATCCGGAAACCAATGGACATTGAAAGATGTCAGATATGTTCCCGAACTTAAGAAAAATTCTCTCTATTGGTCAGTTGGATAGCACAGGCTACACAATACAGTTCGGGAATGGTTCATGGAAGATTGTGAAGGGGGCTATGGTTGTTGCTCGTGGCACAAAAATTGGAACCTTGTACACCACTACAGGGTGCATGAATATGATCGCTGTTGCTGAGGGTGGTTCTGGTTCGTGTTTGTGGCACAATAGACTTGGACACATGAGTGCTAAGGGAATGAAGATGCTGGTTGCAAAAGGAGCATTGGAAGGTTTGAAATCAGTTGATGTGGGTCTTTGTGAGAGCTGCGTTATGGGCAAACAAAAACGAGTTAGCTATACAAAGACTCCGAGACAACCAAAGAAGGTGCGGTTAGAGATGGTTCATACAGATGTTTGGGGGCCAGCTCCAGTTTCATCAGTAGGAGGATCCAGATTCTATGTAACCTTCATTGATGACTTTAGCAGGAAAGTTTGGGTCTACTTCTTGAAGCATAAGTCAGATGTGTTTGCAACTTTCAAGAAGTGGAAGGCTGAAGTTGAGAATCAGACTGGTTTGAAGATCAAATGCTTGAGATCTGACAATGGTGGAGAGTACGATAGGTCAGAGTTCAAAGCATTTTGTGGTGCTGAGGGTATCAAATTGATGAGGACAGTTCCGGGGAAGGCAAGACAGAATGGAGTTGCTGAAAGGATGAACAGAACATTGAACGAACGTGCAAGAAGCATGAGGATACACTGTGGGCTGCCTAAGATGTTTTGGGCAGATGCTGTCAACACAGCTGCTTACTTGATAAACAGGGGACCATCAGTTCCCTTGGAGTTCAAGATTCCAGAGGAGGTGTGGACCGGGAAAGAAGTCAAGTACTCACACTTGAGAACCTTTGGCTGCACATCTTATGTTCATGTTGATCCAGAGAAGAGGGACAAGCTTGATGCTAAGGCTGTGAAGTGTTATTTCATAGGCTATGGTACTGACATGTTTGGCTACAGGTTTTGGGATGATGAAAATCGAAAAATCCTAAGGCACTGTGATGTCACGTTTGATGAGTCTGTCCTATACAAACACAGAGAGCAGAAAGATTCAGAAGCTACAAAGCGAGTGGGAGTTGACATTGAGTTACCCAAAGATGTTGCTGCAGAAACTCAACCAACTCCTGACACTGTTGCTGAAGAGTCTGAGGGTGAGCAATTGACACCTGAGCAGGGGTTGAGGAGATCATCCAGAACCATCAGAGCACCTGACAGGTATTCACCTTCACTACACTATCTGTTGCTGACTGATGAAGGGGAACCTGAGTCCTATGATGAGGCTGTACAAGTGGAGAATTCAACCAAGTGGGAGCAAGCCATGGATGATGAGATGAGTTCACTTGAGAAGAACAATACGTGGGTACTGATAGAGTTACCTACGGGGAAGAAGGCTTTGCCAAACAGGTGGGTGTTCAGAATCAAGGTTGAACCAGATGGCAAAAGAAGATTCAAGGCGAGGTTAGTAGTTAAGGGATACTCACAAAGGAAAGGTATTGATTATGCTGAAATATTCTCTCCTGTTGTGAAGTTAACTACTATCCGAATTTTACTAAGTATTGTTGCTTCTGAGAATTTGCATCTTGAGCAAATGGATGTAAAAACTGCTTTCTTACACGGAGATATAGACAAGGAGATTTATATGCAGCAGCCAGAAGGTTTTGTTGTTCCGGGCAAGGAACACATGGTATGCAAGCTCAACAGGAGCTTGTATGGACTGAAGCAAGCACCAAGACAGTGGTACAAAAAGTTTGATTCCTTCATGATCAAGAGTGGATTTAGCAGGACTGAAACGGATCAGTGTTGTTACTTCAAGAAATACACTGAGTCCATTGTTTTCTTACTCTTGTATGTGGATGATATCTTGATTGCAGGATCCAGCATGCAGGAAATAAATAGTTTGAAGGCAAGTTTATCTTCAGCATTTGATATGAAAGATTTGGGTGCAGCAAAGCAGATTCTGGGGATGAAGATTTCTCGGGATAAATCTGCTGGCACTTTAAATCTATCCCAGGAGCAGTATATCGAGAAAGTGTTGGCCAGATTCAGGATGACTGATGCTAAGCCCAGAACTACTCCTTTGGCAAATCACAAAAAGTTGTCAAAGGAGCAGTCACCCAAGACAGCTGAGGAGCGAAAACATATGGCACTTGTTCCATATGCTTCAGCAGTTGGGAGCTTGATGTATGCTATGGTTTGCACCAGACCAGATATAGCACATGCAGTGGGAGTTGTTAGCAGGTATATGGCAAACCCAGGAAAAGAGCATTGGGAAGCTGTGAAGTGGCTTCTAAGATATTTGAAAGGTACCTCAAATACTTCACTTTGTTTTGGCAAGAATAAAGTGGTTTTGAAGGGTTTTGTGGATGCTGATCTTGGTGGTGATGTGGACTCAAGCAAGAGCACATCTGGGTACATCTACACCATAGGTGGTACAGCTGTAAGTTGGATGTCTAGGCTTCAGAAGTGTGTTGCTCTTTCATCTACTGAGGCTGAGTATGTGGCAATGGCTGAAGCTGGGAAGGAGATGGTGTGGTTGGCTGATTATCTGGAAGAATTGGGCAAGAAGCAAAGCGAGAAGATTCTTTATTCAGACAGTCAGAGTGCCATACAGTTAGTGAAGAACCCAGTCTATCATTCGAAGACAAAGCATATCAGAAGAAGATACCATTTCACTCGCAGGGCAGTGGAGGATGGTGATATGTGTGTGGAGAAGATAGAGGGTGCAAAGAATCCTGCAGACATATTGACCAAATGTGTTGATGTGGGGAAACTGGGGTTGTGCAAGACCTCAGTTGGACTTTTGTAGATGTGAGTTCTACAATATTGTGATGCAGTAGGAAATATTGATGCTATGATTACACTGTTTGAGAGAATACTGTCTTGGTTACCTGATCAGTCTCCAAGTGGGAGAATTGTTGGGATGTGGAGCCTGATTAATATGTAGATGTACTGTTTATATATTAATACTGTTTATATATTAACGAGCCCGAATTTTAGGCTGTACTATTTTTATTATTCTCCGTGTATTTTGTAACAGTGTTATTCTATTAATATAAATACTGCATCACCGTGGAGGTTACCTTCACTGGTGTTACCACGAAATTATTTCTCTCTCTCTCTTAGGTTTACCAAAAACTGTCTTGATTCTTGAATTATTCTTCGAAATTCCCAAGTGTTGTTGTAATCGATCCTAACAGAAACAATACATCTCAGTGTATAAAATATTAAGCTTTACTTCTTGAGGAGTTTTTCTAACCTATAACTATCACTATGAGCCTCGGGATGATACAATATTTTGCCCATATTGCAAGAGTTATCCCATACTTTGTCAGGGTAAAGGACAAACTACTATTGGATCCATATAAATTGGGTCATCTCAGTGGCATCTGAAGAGTCATACACTTGGTACAATCCTATTCCTCTACAGTCGTACCCAAATCAGTGTTTAATGCTACTCCAAAAATTATCTATTATGTTCATCTCAAAATTTTAAAGCTTTATCATTTTGGGTTTGAAGTAATTACTCAAACTACTCTCTTAAAAGAGAAAAACCTGCTTACTCATAACTTATAATATGTCTCATACATACTAGTAGTGCTTTCTTTACCATAGAAAATGTTTTTCCAAAACTAATAATGTTTTTTTAAAATTAAACACACTTTTGTCAACACCAAATATGTACTTGGACCTACTTATATTTCCTTACAACTCATCTTTTCTGATAAATGTATAATACTTTATCTCACTTTGAACTCTAAAATTAATGCATAAGGGTAGAACTGCAAAGGACATTAATTGACTGAATGTTTCTTCAAAACAAAAAAGAACAAATATACTATGTTTTTATTACATATAATCATGCTCTTTTCGAAATAACAAAATGCACTTGGACTACTCTAGTTTCCTCAAAACTTTTCTTTTTCCACGGCTTTGAAATTCTTTTATTTTAACTGAAAATTATGTGAAACACATGGCAATGTAAATCCTTCAACTCGCGAAACTAGGGTTCATGTGAAAATTAAGCATGAAAAATAATCAAGAACTCAAATAATGGAAGGGATCATAAATTCAACGGGATAGATACTAAAGTAACAATAAAGAGAAAAAAACAGAACTCAAATTTCAAGAAGGTTTTGGTTAAACTCTTACCGACTACAATTAGGTAGAGGCCGTGAGGATGAACTTAGTCCATCGCTTTGAAAAGCCTTACATACTTGAAAGGATGAGATTCTTGAAGAACTTTGAAGAAGGTGCTTGAAAACCTTAGCTTTTCTCCTCTTGAAATCTTGTTTTAAGTTTTGAGAAAATGTTTGTGCGTACTGAGGTTGAATGGTAACTTTGAGGGACTTAATTAGGTGTAAAATCGTCAAGTTTAGGCTTAACAAGGATGTGAAACTGGAAGAACGTGATTCTTGAAGAACTTTGAAGAAGGTGCTTGAAAACCCTAGCTTTTTTCCTCATGAAATCTTGTTCTAAGACTTCAGAAAATGTTTGAGCGTGATGAGGTTGAAAGGTAACGTTGAGAGACTTAATTAGCAGTAAAATTGTCAAGTTTAGGCTTAGCAAGGATGTGAAATGAATAAAATAACCCTTCTTAAAACACTGCCAATTCATATGCAGGGTCATGTACGGACTGTAGAAGTTTATTCTTAGAAACTAGGGTGAGTTTCGGGGCCCTGGACCTCAATTTACGAGCCCAAATTATGACTAATAGAAGCTTATACGATTTGTAGTTGGGTTCGTATGATTTGGGACTTCAAAACTGACTTAAAGGACTCTTTTTACCAGTTGGAAGTATGGGTCGTCAACCCATTACGACCCATAAGTTAGAATTCGTAGATGGTGATCAAGAAATCTCTACTCTAACAATTTTAACTAAAATAGTTATTAGTTTTTGCTCCAAACTCCAAATGAGGCTATCTTGGTGGCATTGGAAAGAGTATTCAGAAACCTTCAATTTTATTCATTAGCCACCTAATCCCTTATATTATCAGATTATCAGAGTTATATGATCATTTAAAATTGACCCTTGCGTAGTCTAATGCAAAAAACTTAATCGATAGGGAGGTTTCGAACTCAACTAACTACTAAAGGTCTCTTATGACCTTAAACCGCTTCCAATACACTTCACAAATATAGGAATGAACCTTAAAACACTAAAACAAGTAAGGTATCAATGGGTTCAAGTTTATATACTTACGACCAAAAACTTTGAATCCTAAGCATAGAGTTGTAGGGTGCTATAATTATGGTGAATATATTGAGTTTTGATGAAATAAGTTTGTTTTAAGTTGTGATGGTGATCAAATAAGAAGTTGTGTGTAAGGGATTCTATCTAGTGGAAACCAAATGACTTGAAGATTTTTTACCCGAATCGAGGCATTCTGGTGAATGCATTCATGTAAGAAGGCCGAAGACTGCATAAGCTAACTCATGCCCGAGATACTATTGGTGCTTGGTGTTGTAGCTTGACTGTCTCTTCTTCGAGATCGGATAAATTGGATCCTTCTTAATTAGTATGCATTATCTAAAGCTCAAGTTGGTGCATCTTAAGTTCGTGAGAGAACTATGTTTGATTTAAGGGATGTAGCTAAGGATTGCAGTGCTTTTTACATTTTGAGAGTTTAGTGGTTGGATCAGATTTCTCCTAGATTTAATGGGTTCCGAATTAGGTTGATTCATGGATTAGTTCATGACTTGGAGATAAACCTGACTATGAATGCTTCTCCATCTTGGTTCTGGAGTTCAATTCTTGGTAATGTATTTTAGTAGTAAGGTCCTCGGAAGACGGTTCCCTTTGGAGAGCAAATTATGGACTTTGCAATTTGTACCTCGGAGTCTTTGCAACACCCAGTAAGATTGTTTATTTTACCTTATGTTTGAGGATGAACATGATTTTTACTATTGTAAATTCTTTAGAACCTATAATTTTATCCCTTCTATTAGTAGTCCGGAGTCTTAATTGGCCCATTTTTTATTGGTTTTGGTTTTATGTTAAAGAGTTAAGGGTTTTAGGAATTTCTGAGTTTTAACGGTTCAATTATTTGAAAAGTGAATTTGGATATCATTTGGAGTTTCGAGTCTCGTAATGGAATTCTATCAATTCCATTAGTTCTGGACTGCAGAAATTTATCTAGGAGAGTTTTCAGTATCGATTTGGTGTTGTTTCATGGATTTGAGGTCCTAAATCGAAAATTTGGTTGAAATTTGATAAAAATTTGACTTTGGTCAACGTTTTGAGTTTAAATACTTAGATCGAAGTGTTGTTTTTCTGGTGTTGGTCGTTTTGAGCATTAAAGTTAGTTACGTTACGATTTATTGGATTTCAGGTCAAGAGGTCCTCAGATTAAATTTTTAGCAATTTCATTGGTTCGTTTCGCAATCAAGTTGCACTACTGGTTCATATTTATAGGATTCTAAATTAGTTTTGAGGATTTAAAATATGTTTTGAATGATATTGGTGCAAGTTGACTACAGTCAACCCGTGGTCACACGTGTTAAACAACCCCCTTTTGGCTTATAATACCCATAATTTGGGTTGGGTTTAACTTGGGTGCACTTTCGATGTACAAGATTCGTACACCATCTGGTAATATTAACCTGCTATCATAGGTTACCAAATAGTTTTTTTTTAGTAATTATTTATTTATTTATTTTTAAAAAAATAAAACATAATTATTTTGTTTCTCTATCTTCTCTATTTTTTTCTCTATCTTTCTCCATCTTCTCTACTAATAAGAAATAATCTACACACTCATTTAGACCTATTGCCTAAATCTAAAAACAAAACAAGCTAAACATATAAAAAGAGTCCAGGCCCACAAAAGGCCCAATATATCTGTTTATAAATCTAAACCTTTGATTAGAGTTTCTTAATCTATCTTTTTTCTCCTCTTACCCTATCTGAAATGTTGCCTCCATGGAAAAGCTCTTCTTTTTGATTCCTTCTTCTCTGGGTAATCAATCTCCATTTCTTGATCGCATTCTTGCTATCACTATCAGCTATACAAGTAAGTATTTAAGATGTTCATCGACTGTTTCTCCTTGGTTCCTTCTTCTTCTTGCTGACTTTGTTCTCTTCGGGCTACGTTAATAGGTTTACTAGGTAGTACTCACTTCTTTTTGTGACTAAGGCTTGGTACTGGGTGTAGATCTTCCTCACTGGTACGTTCTCCTTTATTTTGCTGTATATCTTATACTTGTACATGAGTCCTAAACATAAAGCAGACTCTTAAATATGACAGTAACCTAGTTCTGTCCGTAAATTTGAATGACAAAACCTCTATAACATTAATTAATATCCTTTTTAGTTTATGAATATTTTAATATTGAGTTTGTTCTTTTACTAAACTTCTAAAATATATAGAAAAAATATAACTTCAAAATCAACTAGGTTTTATATATTAGTTTCTTTCGTACTTATATATATACTATGTAAAGGTGTTTTTTCGTGCAACAATGTAACAACATGATTCTAAGTTAAAATCAAATAGAGAAAGAGAATAGATGAGGACCAAGAAAAGTAACTGGAACACAAACTTGTGCAACAGAATTAATAAGCAATAAAACTACATGATTATTTCTCATGGAGAAATCTACACTTGATTTTGTCCCTTCAGAATAAATCTATCCTCCTCCAAGAGTCTCTATTAATACATTGATATCTTATATGCCGATAGTAAAGTTTGATTTTGTTACTATTGTGGAATTTTTGTGCTTTGTTTGCAAGTTTAGCAAAATTAATTTTGTTATTAGTTGGACGAGAAAACTTGCAATGATTTTTGAGTGTTTTAATTATTTTGTCACTCACTTTTGCTTGTCCACTTTAAACTTTGCATGTTCCTTAAAAGATAATGACTAATATGATTACTTTACTAAAATATTCCTATTAATTCATGTATAGTCTTAAGTGTAAGGAAATAATTTAGCAAACAAAAAATTAATATTGAAAAAATTTTATTGATTGATATGACACTCATGCAAAATACATACATTAAACTAGTTATTATTATAAATGACAATGTTATGTCATAAATTTTCTTGAAATAAAATGAAAGATGAACAAAAAATTGAAAGGAATAAAAAGAAAAAGAAAAGATAAGAAGTGCAACACCATCATTTTACCCTTGTCATAGCAATACATTTGATAAAGAGAGAGAGAGAGAGAGAGAGAGAGAGAGAGAGAGAGAGAGAGAGAGAGAGAGAGAGTGGAGAACTAGAAAGAAAATTAAATGGTCTAAAAATTAGGAAGGAATTCGGATTATAGAATAATTATTAAGATTCAAATTGCATTTAATGTTTTTCTAAACTTATAATTATATTCTTTAGAAAAGGAGTAAATATTACTTGAAAAAATTATGGTTATTATCTTTAAACTTACCTAATGGTGAATAAAAAATATTTTACACTAACAATGCATATAATTTAAACTTGGTTTTCTTCTTCTTTTTCTCATTTTCCACTATTGTTACTCAATTGGAGCTTTGGAGAGATGATTTTTAAGCAATTCTTTTGAGGAAATTCGTGTGGGTAAGTGTCTTTATCATTTTCAAATTATTTTCTAACATTATCATCTTCTAAAAATATTTTAAAATCTAGATTTCAAAGTTGATGTTGGGATTTATTTCTCAAAATTTCAAAATTAGTAATGGATTTTGCTCAATTTTAATGGATTTTGTAACCATGAGTTTCTTGTGACTAGTAGAAACTAATTTTGCCCGAAATTTTCGAATTTGGACTTTTAGAAATTTGAGCAATTTTCGAACCATTTTACCCTTGATTTTGAACCCTTGCAATATATGGGTGTCGTTGAACTCCTAGTGTTGTGTACTTAACATTCTTTATAGTGAAAAATCAATATGAAGTTGTAATTTTAGTGGAATTCTCCGGTTAGAGTGTTCGGATGTGGTTTTGACTAGTGAGATAGGTTTTGCTAATCCTTCTTTAGACTGAGGTTAGGTAATTGAATATTCTCATGCTACAATATATGGGATGGGATCACATCATATGTTGGTGTTGAGAATTCCTATTGTGTTACCCGTGTGAGGCTTTGTTTATTATTATGATTGTTTCGTGAACATGAGACTTCCAGAATTTGTTGTATTTGTACTTGTAACAAATATATCATACTTGTGAAATAAATACTTGGGATGAGTTGTTAATTTATCATGCTTTGCAAAATGATATTCATGCGAGGAGTCGTAAATTTATCATACTTTGATAATGAAATTATTGGCAAACTGAGATATTGGTGAAATGATTTGAGAAATGTGATCTATTGTGAAATGAGATGCTCTGAGGCATATAATGAATTAGAAAATGTGATACATTCAGAAATAAGACGCGTCGAGGAATGATGCAAATTGAGAAGTGTGACATTGTGAAATGAAATGCACCGAGGCATGAAATGATTTGAGGAGCAATATACTTGTGGAAAATTGTGGTTCGTAACATAATTGGGGCTAGGAGATGTTTTCCAAAGGAACGTTGCATGTTTTCTTTCGAAGATTATTCTTCCCATCTAATCCTCGATTGGGCATAAATAACCTTCTTCTTCTTATCTCTCTTAATCTGTAAATCCATCACTAGAAGCCTATGTTGTGTGGAAATGTTTTCACTTGAAATAACCTTGCAGTTCTTACAAAGGCTTCTATTACCCTTCGAAGAAGTAAGTAATCAATTTGAGTCTTAGATACTATACTACTAGAGCTAATCAAGTGATTTTCCTTCTTCGAGAAACATGAGCTAGCATTAAATAACTCAAAGGCTTTAGAAAAATCCAAGATATACGTCCCACCTCAATTCCTCTCCCAAAAACCAAAGCCTCCGCGGACATCTTCAAACCCGCTAGTGGTTGGCCCAATATGCCCATTAGACTCTCCCCCCATGAAGATATTTTTTCTATCTTTGGTATTCCTTTCACAACCTCATCCAACTCTTCCCAAAAGAGCCTCTTGACATCCTCATCTAGTCCTACTTGAGGTGCATAGGCACTAAATACATTCATTACATGCATACCAACCACAAGTTTAATAGACATCATACTATCATTAATCTTTCTAACCTCAACCATGTAATCCCTAAGATTCTCATCTACTAGGATGTCTACTCCATTTCTATCCCTAGAATAACTTGAGTACCATAACTTAAACCCGTCTATGTCCCGAGCTTTGGTATCTACCAATCTGGTCTCCTAACATATCCTATATTAATTTGTCTCCGCTTAAGACTCTTAACTAGCTCTATGGATTTCCCCGTAAGTGATCTTATATTCCATGACTCTACCCTTAATTTAACTAAGCATGTGCCTCTCCTACCACCCCAACCCCTTACCTTTGATCCCAACCAGCGACCTGACCCTAATCCACCATTAGATCCTAACGCCACTAAACTAAGAGCTAATAACTCACTAAGCTACCAAGATCAACAAGATATAATCAAGAGAAAGCTATACAACTCAATAATAGAGAACAGTGAAATATAAGGTATACTACTAATCAAACAATCGAGTACAAAATCTAGACGAATAAGCGGGTAAAGGCAACATAATATGATATGTAAGCTCACAAACATTTAACAAATGGTAAATATATAAATATATGATAAATCTAGGAATCTATTGTAAAGGTTAACACAAAAAGCAAGAAGCAACAACACAAATATGTAGAGGGCAAGAAATAGAAGGTAAGTAAAAGGATATAATTGATTAAAATTAGAAACTACAAGAGATTGGAAGATATCACCTGGAGTTATAGTTAAAATTGTTGAATGTTTCTGGAAGTACTGGAAGCAACATTCAACAATTGTTTTACCATAACTCCAGATGATATCTTGCAAAATCTTGTTATTTCTTATTTTAATCAATTGTATCCTTTTACTTGACTTCTTTTTCTTGCCCTTTACATATTTGTGTTGTTCTTTTCTTGCTTGTTGTGTTAACATTTACCATATATTTCTTATTTTAATCAATTGTATCCTTTTACTTGACTTCTTTTTCTTGCCCTTTACATATTTGTGTTGTTCTTTTCTTGCTTGTTGTGTTAACATTTACCATATATTCCTAGATTTATCATATATTTCTATATTTACCATTTGTTAAATGTTTGTGAGCTTACATATTATATTATGTTGCCTTTTCCCGCTTATTCGTCTAGATTTTGTACTCGATTGTTTGATTAGTAGTATACCTTATATTTCACTGTTCTCTATTATTGAGTTGTATAGCTTTCTCTAGATTGTATCTTGTTGATCTTAGAAGCTTAACGAGTTATTTGCTCTTAGTTAAGTGGTTAGGATCTAATGGTGGATTAGGATCATATCGTCGGTTGGGGTCAGACGTAAGGGGTAAGAGTGGTAAGAGAGGCACGTGGTTATTTAAGTTAATGATAGGTCATGGAATAAATCATTACTTACATGGAAATCCATAAAGGTAGTAAAGAATCTTAAGCGGAGACAAATTAATATAGCGTGTGTTTAGGAGACCAGATATGTAGATACCAAAGCTCGAGACGTAGTCAAGTTTAAGTCATGGCACTCAGGTGGTTCTAGGGATAGAAATAGAGTCGGTATCCTAGTAGATGAGGGCCTTAGGCATTACGTGGTTGAGGTTAGAAGGATTAATGATAGGATGATATCTATTAAACTTGTGGTTGGTAGTCATGTATTTATTGCTTATGCACCTCAAGTTTGCCTAGATGAGGATGTCAAGAGGCTCTTTTGGGAAGAGTTGGATTAGGTTGTGAAAGGCATACCAAAAACAGAAAAAATCTTCATTCGGGGAGACTTTAATGTGCATATCGGGGCAACCACTAGCGGTTTGATGATTTTCATGGGGGCTTTGGGTTTAGGGAGTGGAATGGAGGTGGGACCGCTCTATTGATTTTTGCCAAAGCCTTTCAGTTTATTATTGCTAACTCATGTTTTCTAAAGAGGGAAAATCACTTGATTACATTTCATAGTACGTAGTTAAGACTTTTGCCAGTAGGGCGATAGAAGACTTTGTAAGAATTGCAAGGTTATTACGAGTGAAAATATTTCAACTCAACATAGGCTTCTAGTGATGGATTAAGAGAGAAAAGAATAAAAAGGTTAATTATGTCCAACCGAGGATTAGATGGAGAAGCCTGACTCCTGCCTTTTGCTCTAGAGATGGAAAAAAAGTTGAGTAGCTTAGAGGCTTGTAGTGGTAGGGGAGATGTGAATAATATATGGGACACTACTACTAGTTGCATTAGAAAAGTAGCTACCGAGGTACTAGAGGTTCCGAGTGGGACCTTTGGTGGATGTCAGAGTGATCGGTGGTGGAATAACGAAGTTCAAGGAAAAGTGAAATCTAAGAAAATTGCTTATAAGGAGTGGTTGGAGTGTCGCGATAAGGATGAAAAGCAAAGGCTTAAGGAGATCTAAAAGATGCCAAAGACATAAGCAAAGACTGCGTTGACGAGTGCTAAGAAAAAATGTTTTAGAGCCTGTACATAGAGTTATGTGATAAAGGCGGGGACAAGATATTGTATAGGTTCGCTTAAGAGAGAGAAAGGAAAGCTCGTGACTTGGACCAAGTGAAGTACATGAAGGATGAGTAGGGTGAGGTGTTAATGGATGAAACTTCCATTGAGCTAAGGTTGCAAGTTTACTTTTATAGAATCCTAAACGAAAAAGGAGATAAAGATATTGAGCAGGGTGAGTTGGCACACTCTGATAGTCCTCAAGATTTTGGTTATTGCAGACGGTTCAGAGTTGATAAGGTTAGACGTGCTATTAGTAGGATGAAGAGAGGGAGGGTAATCTGACCAGATGAGACGCTGGTAGATTTTCTGAAGACCATAGTTATGGATGGTATAGAGTGGTTGACTAAACTGTTCAATGCTTTACAATGGTTTCATTGTACAAGAACAAGGATCATATTCAAAACTGTAACAATTACAGGGGTATCAAGCTGTTAAGCCACACTATGAAGGTCTGTGAGAGAGTGGCGGAGATGAGGGTGAGAAAAGATGTATCTATTTTGGAGAATCAGTTTGGATTCATGTCAGGGTGATCAACTATTAAAGAAATTCATCTTGTTCAGAGATTCATGGAGAAACATAGGGAAAGAAAGAACGGCCTTCATATGGTGTTCATTGATCTCGAGAAGGCCTATGAAAATGTTATGAGGGATGTCCTATGGAGGAGTCTAAAGGTTAAAGGTGTTCTAATGTTGTATATTAGGGTGATAAAGGACATGTATGATGGAGCCAAAACTCGAGTAAGAACGGTGGGAGAAGACTCGGAGTATTTTCCTAATGAGATGGGACTTCATCAAGGATTTGTGTGGAGCCCTTTTCTATTTACCTTGGTGATAGATGAGTTGACACGGCCTATATAGGAGGAGGTTCCATAGTGTATGCTATTTGCAGATGACATAGTACTGATTAATGAGACTTGGGCTAAAATTAATGATAGATTGGAGTTTAAGAGAAAGGCTTCGGAATCCAAAGGGTTCAAACTGAGAAGGACCAAAATAAAATACATTGATGTGAGGCTTGCCACTCAACCAATTCCCAAGATAGATAACTTAAAATATCTTGGTTCTGTCATTAAGAATAGTGGCGACATAGAAATCATGTCACACATTGCATTGGGCAAGCATGGATGAAATGGATACTTGCCTCTAGAGTACTGTGTGATAAGAAGATGCCACAAAAAATTAAAGGTAAGTTTTATTGAATGGTGGTTAGACCATCCTTTCTATATGGAGTGGAGTGTTGGCCAAGAAAAAACTCATACGTTCAGAAGATGCAGGTTGCGGAGATGAGGATGTTGAGATTGAAGTGTAGACATACCAGAAGTGATAAGATTTTGATTGAGACAATTCATGAGAAGTTAGATGTGGCCCCTGTGACTGATAAGATGAGGGAAGCACGAATGCGATGGTTTGGACATGTGCATAAAAGATATATCCATGTTCCTATTAGGAGGTGCGAGAGGTTGGATTTAGGGGTTATACTGAGAAGTAAAGGTAGACCGAAGAAGTATTGGGGGAGGTGATCAGACAAGATATGGTGATACTTGATCTACCGAGGACATGAACTTAGATAGAAAGTGGTGGAGGTTTTGAATTAGAGTGGTAGGCTAATAGGTTAGTAGGGATAAGTTGATGTCTGGCCTTAGGTATAGTATGGTAGTAGTATTAGTCGTGTTGTTGTTATTATTCATCTTATATCTATTATTTTTATTATATTTACATACTATCATATACTTTTAATTATTAGTCATTCTTCCTTTTCTCTTTTTCTTTTCCTTTTCCTATTATATCTAGTTTATTCTTTTTATGGATTTTTAGAGACGAGGGTTCCCAGGAAACAACCTCTCTACTTTTGAGGTAGTGATAAGGTTTGCATATATTTTATTCTCTTTAGACCACACTTGTGTAATTCCACTGGTTATGTTGTTGTTGTTGTTGATCTATACACCATAATTACTTTCAAAAAGATTGATTGATAAAAAAGGTAAGTGTCATGCTTTTTAAAAAAATAATAATCTAAAAGTCATTTAAAATCAAAGAGAACTTAAGATTTTACAAAATTTCTTTCATATAGCAAGCCTCATCAAGAAAATTGAAAGAAGCTTTGTCAGTTACAAGTTCTTGATCAAAAACTTCAAAAAGAACCTAAAAAAAAATTTGAAATCACTTGCACTTGAAACAAGTACATTTGCTCTTTTCATTTTATGCAATTCTTACGGTTATTCCTCATTCTGCCAAGAAAAAAACATTTGACAAAAGAATAAAGAAAAAACAAAAGTGTTGTTATTTTTTATCAATTTTTTTTATGTATACAATAGAAAGAGAACTGATGCAAAGGGAAAGTTGAAAATTTTCACACGACTGTAAATTTAAAGATTTTAAACTAGAGAAAAGAGAGATATGTGAAATTTTTTAGAGTTTCAATGTAGTGGGGTTGAAAGTGGAAAAAGAATACTATACAAGGGTGAAATTACCGTAAATTTTATATACTTTTGAAATTTTTCTCGAACATTCAATATATTATATTTACTGACACAATATTTATATTCACGTGAGTAAGAACCTACAAATGGGAAAACATTAATAATAAGAATTTTTTTATTTTTAAAATTTGAATTCAAAAAAATATAATTAATAATAAAGATCTCATCAATATCATAATATCATTGAGTAAATTTTCATTGATCATCCCATCATGTTTCAAGAAACTTTTACTATCAATGCTTCCAAGTTATGGTCTCTCCAACCACAATTTCTCCAATTTCATCACACCAAAATAATTTCTTCACCAAAAAGATTAATTTTTTATGTTGGTTGGTAATTTGCTCGTGGGGAGGGGGGGGGGAGGGGGGGTTATTTCAGATATATAAAGGAAGCCTTTGATATAAGTGCAAAGTTGTTAGTGTTAAATCCTAAGTCTTATTTTACTTGGAATTACAGAAAACTTCTAACTGAAGAGTTTGTTAAGTCAATACTTGATGAAGAACTTAGATTGTTAAGTAGTTTTCTTGAATAAAAATGAGATCTTTCCAAATGGTTCGGATTGGGTATTAAAAGGGGGTGACAATTTTGTCACCCCTAGTGTTGAAGATTCATCTATTAATATTTTGTTGAAGGGAGGTTTAGTGAAGTCGTGACGAGTCAATTTTTACTCGTTTCATTAATGACATTTTCGTAATTATGGTTTATTCTAAGGGTCTTTTGTGACTTCGTATGCTACCTAAAGACCTCCTAATGACCTAAAATTTATTCCTCTCATTCAAAATTCATTCCTCACATTTAAAAATTCTCTCAAGTCACTCTTAAGTCTCTCTCAAAGAACTCTAGTGGGAATTAAGCATGGGGATCAATACTATGATTTAAATCTGGATTTAATTATGGATTTACTTCAATTCATATTACATTAATGATTTTAGACTGAATCTATATTACCCATTCTATTCTCACATCATCCATGGCATATGCATTCATGATCATTGGACTTTATGAAAATTAGAAGTGTGTTAAGACCCAAATACGTTTATGTATATTATTTTGATGAAAGTATGGTTATGAACAAGAATTGAGTAAGAATCTCTGAACATGTGCATGATATAAATATGGATTGTTTTAAAGATTGTTTTGTGCATGGGTGATCTATACTATGATTTAAATATGGATTTAATTATGGATTTACTTCAATTCATATTACATTGATGATTTTAGATTGAATCTATATTACCCATTCTATTCTCACGTCATCCATAGCATATGCATTCATGATCATTGGACTTTATGAAAATTAGAAGTGTGTTAAGACCCAAATACATTTATGTATATTATTTATATGAAAGTGTGGTTATGAACAAGAATTGAGTAAGAATCTCTGAACATGTGCATGATATAAGTTGAACACCATTATGATATCAATTCATAGTAATATGAACTTGACTTCTACATGAATACAAATTATATGGGTGTGCATATGAAATGACATCTTGCATGAGTATGCAATCATAAATGTGTATTGATGAGGACGGACATAATCCTCCATTTACATAAGGCATAGATGAGAATAGATACAACCTTCCCTATGCACATGTATGTATGAGCTAAGTGTGCATTGATAAGGACGGACACAACCCTCCCTTTACACAATGCATAGATGAGCATAGGTACAACCTTCCCTATGCACATATATGTATGAGCTAAGTGTGTATTGATGAGAACGGGCACAACTCTCCCTTTACACTAGGCATAGATGAGAATAGATATAACCTTCCCTATGCACATGTATGTATGAGCTAAGTGTGTATTGATAAGGATGGACACAACCCTCCCTTTACACAAGGCATAGATGAGGATAGGTACAACCTTCCCTATGCACATAATTATATGAGCTAAGTGTGTATTGATGAAGATGGGAACAACCCTCCCTTTACACAATGTATAGATGAGGACATGTATAACCTTCCCTATACAAAGTCATGTCATAAGCTACATGTGTATTGATGAGGATGGTTACTACCCTCCCTTTACACAATTCAGGCAAAGAGTGGCTCATTGAGTGCTAGTATATGTGGGTTATGGCTACTCTATGGTTTTGCATGTGACATATTGTGCATGTTAAAATCATCTTCCTTTCATGTTGCATGCTCGTATACTAGTACATTCAAACATACTAACACATATTTTTGCCTACATAATCTCACTATATAGGATCCAAGGACATCCATCCCTCGACGTTTATCTAGGATCTCGGATATCAGAGCATCTAAAATAATACAAAACTGTAAATTCACATGTCTCAAATGAATTGCAAAGCTGTCTCATAATATCTGATGCAAAGTATGAAAGGAAAAGTAAAGGAAATCCCAAAGACCCACGGCGACTCAATGTCTGAGCCTCACTAGAAGGATCTGGATGGATGTGAACAAGATCAACTATAGAGAATCAGCTACCCTGTATGGGTCCCTGTTGTAAGGACCCCAATTTTTATACGACCCCAATGAAGTATGAAAATTGGTTTAGAAAAATTTTTGGACCAAGGTGACATTTCGTGGGAGCCATCACGGTCCATGTGAGGTCACACGACCTGTGTGGAGCCTCCACGGAGTGGCCCTTGGCCCATGGAGGATGTTTTGCCCTTAAACTGGTTTTTTAAAATAAGGCACCCCACACTTGGACCCCTCACGGTCCTTGTGACACTTCATGGACCGTGTGGTGGGACGTGTGATGGCCTTGGCTTGAAATCCTACAGCATTGGGACCAAGTATGATTACACGACTAAGTACACGACCCCTGTGGGGCGGCACGACCCATGAGGTCATCCATTAAGCTTCCGGAGTGAAATATTTCTAAGTATGGAATCACTATATCGTAACTTGATCGTGGAATCTTCTAAGAAGACAGGTACGAGCAGTGACACGGCCCGTATGATGCTACATGGTCCGTGTAACCTCCCGTGATGGTAGCTTCGTTCAAAAATTCTATGTATGGGATCTTCATGCTCAAGATAAGTTAACTTTCAAGCCTTCAATTCAAGCTTATTTATGTAGTTTAAGATCATCATAAGTCTCCTACATCAAGTCAAGTTCAAAGGAATTCCATTGGCTAAGTTCTTTACAAGTACCGATAGAAGGGCCAACTTTAAATGAGCATATCCCTTAGCACAAAATGAACTGGGTGGCCCACGACCTATCAAATTGAAGATCTTTGAATTATCTCAACGCATCCGGTTTCACCTCATTCTAAGTTCGTATCAAGAAGTTATTTCCATTTTCATAAAACCTGTCTGGGCTAGACGGGAGGCCTTCATGGGCCGTGAAGAGCTTCACGGGCTGTGAAGCCTACCGGGTGAACTGTGGTGTAAAATTTAAAGGGGCTTTCTATTGAGTTATATTTTATATCTTGACCTATCCCCAAGGCTTTTAAGACCCTTTTAACCCCCCTTTATATTCGTAAGCTTCTTCAACACTAATTCTAAACCCTCATTCAAGACTAACACCTAGTTTCTAGAATTAGGATCTCAAAATTCCCTCCAAGTCTCATCGTCAAGATTCAAGCTAAGATTCAATTGAGGTTTCAAATTCAAGCTAAATTCTTCTCAAATTCATCTTCCTAATCAAGGTGTATCGAAATGATTCTTGGTCCCTTCAACCAAGAAGACCCAAAAATCTTTCAATCTATTTTATGAATTTTAGTCATTTAAATATGAAATTTTATGATTTGATTTTATTAAATCTAATTAGTGTATGGACTGTATTTTACCAATTATTTCAATTCATTTTGACTACCATTATGATGATTTGCATTGAGTTATGAAATTATGAACATGCATGTCCCCTTTAAAATTTATTTATGCATGGGTGACTATCAATATGATTTAGATATTGATTTAAATTATGGATTTATTCAATTTCATACTATGGTGTTGATTTTAACTTTACTCTATGTTACCCATGTTATCCTAACATTATCTATTGCATTTTATTCATGAGCATTGACATATGGAAATTATGAAGTGGGTTAAGCCTAATTATGTTTTATGAAATGATTATGATATGATTTTGGTAAGGCATTGGTTATGACAAGAAGGTGATCACCGATACGTCTATGATTATAGCTCTTTGAGAATTATGGGTGCCTATACCATTATGTTTATGTGTGGATGAGCTTTTTGTTGCATAAACATTCTGATTATGATTTTATGGTTTGGCATTTGAGACTAAATGTGCATTGAACGTTTTGGAATGGATATTGACTCTTTGAAGGCATGTATATATTTATATAAGTATTTAAGTGGGATTTTATGACTTAGCACCGATGGACTGGGCGTGTGAGGGCTATCCCCAAGGGCCCTCCCCTTTTCTTAAACTATGTGCCAACATAGGAACGATCACCATTACAAAAAAGACCGGGTCGTACGGAATAGTTATTCGTTTATTACGTTTATAATATGATTATTAAAAATCCTTCCAAAATGTGGTTTCCCCTAAGGAAGGTATCCATCCACCGAAATGGGTTTACCCATAAGGTGTGATGTAGATTATCCTTGGCAAGTAATCTTCTCCCTACCAATGAGAGGTCCAAATTGGTCTAGTTCATGTAATAGCTCGCATGAGTTTGAATTGTCGGTTATAGTCCATCCCCACTATATAGGAGCATTATCGCATTTTATGCATCCTGAATTTCATAGCATCTTGTATACTACCCTTCCATTGGATATATGATTCTTTCTATATTATGTGCCCTTGTCATCTAACATTGAAATGCAAGTTGATAAGTCATATGCATTGCATGCCCGCATACTTAGTACATTCAAACATACTAACGCATACTCTATGCCTACATGATTTTACAATGTAGGGACCGTGTGTTACGATCATCCATCGCTTGACGGGTAGCTTGAATTCGGAGAGTTGATATTGTGGTGAGTCCTATCTTCCAAGGACAAACCACCTTTCTTCTACCTAAGTTGTTTTCTATTTATCTTCTTAATTGAGGGTGAGCCCGAGACATGTCTTGGCCCCCGTCCCATCTTATGACTAGAGGCATTGTTGGACATCTTGTAGACTTTCGTAGATCCTATATGTTATGTATTGTATTTGAAGCTTATGATTTAGTTATCTATTGGATATGGCTATCATGGATTGATTATGGGAATTATGATATGTATGTATGAATTATGTGGAAATGTGGAAGATCCTAAGCCCCGTATTGCCCCCATAAAGTGAGTCATACTTACCCGCCCCTTAGTTCTTATGTGCTATGTGTTATGTGTATCTATGTAAATTTCTTTCCCTTTGATATCACCATAGTGTGGGTCCTACTTTCGCATCCCTTAGAACTATGTGTTTACTACTTGAATATGCTACCAAACCGATGATGTGGATTTGGATACTTTGAAGCTTCTTTGGGAACTCACGGGTTCCCATTCGCCATGTTACATCTAGGCCCTATATCCGAGTTGTCACATATGTGCTCAATCTGCAGGGAGGAAACAGAATAGGTGTGAGCACATTGAAGTTTACCCAGTAGGTTCAAACGACTAAGTAAAAAGAATCGAACAAGTATGTAATAGCGATGAATCCTCATACCTGCATCCAAAAAGGGTAGTACAAAATAATATATACATAAATATGACAAGATAAGATATCCAACTCAGCCAATAGTACAAGATAATAAGAGGTGTGAATGCATTACAAGAAAATATCATCAAATCATACATCAAGTGCCTCTCAACCTTGCCACTTGCACGTGGTCAAGGGGTGTTACCATGTCTCAGCCTTTCCACCTACCCGTGGTCAAGTATGTCATAATGTCTCAACCTTGCCACATACCCATGGTCAGGTATATCATAGTATCTCAACTGTGGCACCTGCCCGTAGTCAAGGGGTGTTACTATGTCTCAGCATTGCCACTTGCCCGTGGTCAAGTATATCATAATGTCTCAACCTTGCCAACTGCCCATGGTCAAGTATGTCATAATATTTCAATCTTTCCACCCGGCCGTGGTCAAATGGTGGTACAAATGCAACATGAAATGAATGCAAGCCGTAGATGCCCATGCAGATATATGCATAATATGATCACATCATGATAAGAGTACTAATGCATGTGCTCGTAAGGTGAATTTTGCAATGCCATGATATGAATGCCAGAGTTTTGACACAAAGAGCAAAATGATCAGATTTTCATGTACTATTGACGTAGGGGGAAGAAAATATGTTGGAATGGAAGATAGAAAAAAGAAGAAAGCAAAGATCAATGCTGCTCGAACTGCATTGTTGGCCATTCACTCTAGTGGTTTGGGGCCTAACAATTGTGGATACTCTCCTGTTCCAGTGAAGAAGGACACAAATTCAACAAGCAGCAACTAGGAGAGTGCAACAGCTCTGAAACCAAAGAAATCCAAGCTCAAGAAAAAGCAGAAGAGGAAAGTTTCAGACGCCATTAATTAAGTCCGCACTATGCAGATGTGGGGATGAAGAATGATATGTTCCTATTTTTGTAAGTAGTTAAGAAACTCGTTAGGGAAAGTAGCCGAGCACAGGCCTTGTATAAGACCCTATTCAGTCTTTGACATTGTGTGGTTTCCTTCAATTTCCTTAAATACTAGAATGTTGAGTTATGACTGGTTTATATTTTTGACTAGTTTCTTTCAAACTAGACTTACTTAGTTGATAGGCAGATTGTTTGGCCTTTGGCCTTTGGCCTTAGATTATCATTTCGGCATTGCTTTTCATTGCGTATTTTCTATTTATTGATGTCTTCTGCTATTAGATTGTGATTCACTGAATATGATGAAGCCGAGTGGTTGGCTTGGAGGCTAGAAATAGTCTTTGAGTGCCAGCCACGCCAAGGGTAACCCCCCGAGGTGTGACACTAGTCTCACTTAGAAAATCATAAACTTAATTAAACCATCATCCTAACTACATCTCTGTTTATGCACCTCTTCTTACCTTGTGACTTAGCCGATTTATAGTTCTCATCTACGGAACAATACCACAATGGTAAAACCTCATTTATTGCTAGATAACATCTTAATTCCTTACATACTCTATGTCAAACCTATTAGATCAAATATAAACCCTACCAGAATCACCTTCAAGTTTCCATCCCTCTTATCATGACTACTATACTTAGTCATGACTACTAAATAAAACTAAGAAATATTCTGCCACTAAGACCGTACAGCGAGTAGTCACTCTGTATCACTTAGTCTACCTAGTTATAATTTCAAAACCCAGGTGCTAGTTAACCATTCACTATACGTCATTGCCTAGTTAATCCCATAAATCTATAAATATCATAGGTTTTTTCCTTCAAAATCATAAGCCTAGCTTAGATATCTCAAGTCATGGCTACTATGTCCATCTATTCAACACCTATACTTAGTCTTCACTAAATAATGACATATCAACATAAACCCCTTTCTGATTCAATTGTACTCTAACTCATCCTAATTACCAACTTTTACTCTACCTTCTATCATGAAAGCAAGAAGATACTTATTACTCTTTAATCAAATCCAAAAAGAGACCTAACTTATCACCCTATGGCTTAGCTTACAAATACATAAATCTAGCTACATGCCTCGATCAACCATTATTCCCACTCTCTTCTTTCTAATTTTTTTTCTAGCTCTAGGATCATTATACAACTAATGGTTTACAAAGCCTTTAATCATATTCTCTCCTAAGGAAATGCCAAGCATTTACAGATATGACTTCCCTCTCAAGGATAACATTTGAAGAAAGGTTTAGAGAAAAGAGTCTAGAAGTATGTCTTACGTTAACTCAAATAAACAACTGATAAGGAGAAGGATGCATTCCTTTGAATAAATAGACTTGGGCACACTACTCGGCTCCTTGCAAGCCTTGTGCAGTCTCTTTACTTTCTGAAGGCTTTATATAAAATTAAAGTAACTCATCAACAAGAATATGAACTTTATTATTTCCACCACCTAGATTATGAGGGGGTAGTTGAATGGATTAGAGAAGCACATGAATCAGAATAAATTTCTTATGCGCAACTCTATTGCATGATGTAGAGCATAAAAGAATGAGAGACATCTCTTAAATGCCCCATAGCCTCTTGATTTTAAGCATAGTGCACAACAACCCATAAGCAAGACTCTACTAGACATGGTTTCATAGACACCCTAGGAAACTGGAGCTCTATATTGTGATACCAAGTTTGTCATACCCCAAGCCTACACCCTGGATGTGGCCAACACTCAGAAACCATTTCTGGTCCTAAGTGAACCACTTCACCTAGTTACCTTACTCCACGAAAGACACTAAGATCATAATAAATTAGAATGGACACAATACTCATAAAACTCAAGTCCTTCAACTAAACCAATGAACTCAATATGCAATAATATATAAAGCTTGACTCGTGGCTTTCAAACAACTTCAAGGAAATAAAATAAACAATATGTTTCTAGTTTACGAAGCCTCTAAAGTACTAACTCTGAACTAGGTACTAGGGTAGGCACACGACTACCTCAACTGAAATAAATACAAAACAAATAAGGACTTCTGGGCTTTTCTAAATGCAAAGAGGCCTTACCGATTGCTGATGGAGTTTGTCTTAATAAATATCTGTTATCATGGGTAGCGAAATCTGCATCATAAAATGATGCAACACCAAATGGTGTTAGTATATAGAATGTACGATATATAAGAAGGTCAAAAAGTACTAAGGATAGGATACTCAACTTTAGAACTGAATTTTGAGATAGCTCAATAGATGAAAGTATGTCATGCAAGTAAAATATATGCTTTACACATGTTTAAAAATGAAAATCATTATTAAAGAATTACATGTTTGAATGCACTAATGAGCATAATTAAATATGTAAAAGTATTATATTGAAAATCCTCAGCTTTGTAAGCTAGCTCAACTGAATTAAATATGCAACATAATAAAAGGAAACACTTGAATAAAGAAACAATACATCTCAGTGTATAAAATAATAAGCTTTACTTCTTGATGAGTTTTTCTAACCTATAACTATCACTATGAGCCTCGGGATGATACAATGTTTTGCCCATATTGTAAGAGTTATCCCATACTTTGTCAGGGTAAAGGACAAAGTACTATTGGATCTATATAAATTGGGTCATCTCAGTGGCATATGAAGAGTTGTACACTTGGTACGATCCAATTTCTCTACACTCGTTCCCAAATCAGTATTTAATGCTACTCCCAAAATTATCTATTATGTTCATCTCAAAATTTTAAAGCTTTATCATTTTGGGTTTGAAGTACTTACTCAAACTACTCTCTTAAAAGAGAAAAACCTGCTTACTCATAACTTATAATATGTCTCATACATACTAGTAGTGCTTTCTTTAGCATAGAAAATGTTTTCTTCAAAACTAATAATGTTTTCTTAAAAATAGATACAGTTTTGTCAACACCAAATATGTACTTGGACCTACTTATATTTCCTTAAAACTCATCTTTTGTGATAAATGTAAAATACTTTATCTAACTTTGAACTCTAAAATTAATGCATAAGGGTAGAACTGCAAAGGACATTAATTGCCTGAATGTTTCTTCAAAAGTTAAAGAACAAATATACTATGTTTTTTTTTACATATAATCATGCTCTTTTCGAAATCACACAATGCACTTGGACTACTCTAGTTTCCTCAAAACTTTTCTTTTTCCACGGCTTTAGAATTCTTTTATTTTAACTAAAAATAATGTGAAACACATGGCAATGTAAATCTTTCAACTCGCGAAACTAGGGTTCATGTGAAAATTAAGCATGAAAAATAATCAAGAACTCAAATAATGGAAGGGATCATAAATTCAACGGGATAGATACTAAAGTAACAATAAAGAGAAAAACAGAATTCAAATTTTAAGAAAGTTTTGGTTAAACTCTTACCGACTACAATTAGGTAGAGGCCGTGAGGATGAACTTAGTCCATCATTTTGAAAAGCCTTACATACTTGAAAGAACGAGATTCTTGAAGAACTTTGAAGAGGGTGCTTGAAAACCTTAGCTTTTCTTCTCTTAAAATCTTGTTCTAAGTCTTGAGAAAATGTTTGTGCGTACTGAGGTTGAATGGTAACTTTGAGGGACTTAATTAGGTGTAAAATCGTCAAGTTTAGGCTTAACAAGGATGTGAAACTGGAAGAACGGGATTCTTGAAAAACTTTGAAGAAGGTGCTTGAAAACCCTAACTTTTCTCCTCATGAAATCTTGTTCTAAGACTTGAGAAAATGTTTGAGCGTGATGAGGTTGAATGGTAACGTTGAGAGACTTAGTTTGGAGTAAAATCGTCAAGTTTAGGCTTAGCAAGGATGTGAAAGGAATAAAATAACCCTTCTTAAAACACTGCCAAGTCATATACAGGGTCATCTACGGACCGTAGAAGCTTATTATTAGAAACTAGGGTGAGTTTTGGGGCCCTGGACCTCAATTTACGAGCCCAAATTATGACTCATAGAAGCTTATACGATTTGTAGTTCGGTTCGTATGATTTGGGACTTAAAAACTTACTTAAAGGACTCTTTTAACCGGTCGGAAGTATGGGTCGACAACCCATTGCGACCCATAAGTTAGAGTTCGTAGATGGTGATCAAGAAATCTCTACTCTAACAATTTTAACTAAAATAGTTATTACTTTTTGCTCCAAACTCCAAATGAGGCAATTTTGGTGGCATTGGAAACAGGATTCAGAAACCTTCAATTTTATTCATTAGCCACCTAATCCTTTATATTGTGAGAGTTATGATCATTTAAAGTTGTTCCTTGCATAATCTAATGTGAAAACCTTAATCGATAGGGAGGTTTCAAACTCAACTAACTACTAAAGGTCTCTTATGACCTTAAACAACTTCTAATACACTTCACAAATATAGGAATGAACCTTAAAACATAAAAACAAGTAAGGTATCAATAGGTTTAAGTTTATATACTTACGACAAGAAACTTTGAATCCTAAGAATAGAGATTTGGGGTGCTATAATTATGGTGAATATATTGAGTTTTGATGAAATAAGTATGTTTTAAGTTGTGATGGTGATCAAATAAGAAGTTGTGCGTAGGGAATTCTATCTAGTGGAAACCAAATGACTTGAAGAGTTTTTACCTGAATCGAGGCATTCTGGCAAACGCATGCATGTAAGAAGGCCGAAGACTTCATAAGCTAACTCATGCCCGAGATTCTCCGATCAAGACAAGAAAACTTCTAGCAATCTGGAACAGTAGTGTATTGTGAGTATGGGTCTTATCAAGAGTGCATTTGATGGAAATACCATGGGAAAATTGCAGATTCTCGACCGTCGTGGTGGTTATCAAGTTGATGAGAACTTATTCTAGCTTCATGTAGGTTACTTTGAGGACCATTGGGCCTATTTTTATTGTTTCAGGAGTTTTCTACAATCACAGCTACTATTCCAGCATTTCCATTGGTGTTGTTTAGAGATTTTATAAGCTTGGATGTATCATTCGCTAAGTGGTAGCTCGAGATCGGATAAATTGGATCCTTCTTAATTAGTATGCATTATCTAAAGCTCAAGTTGGTGCAGCTTAAGTTCGTGGAAGAACTATGTTAGGTTGAAGGGATGTAGCTAAGGATTGTAGTGCTTTTTACATTTTGAGAGTTTGGTAGTTGGATCAGATTTCTCCTAGCTTTAATATGTTCCGAATTAGGTTGATTCATGGGTTAGTTCATGACTTGGAGATAACCCTAACTATGAATGCTTCTCCATCTTGGTTCTGGAGTTCAATTCTTGGTAATGTATTTTGATAGTAAGGTCCTCGAAAGACGGTTCCCTTTGGAGAGCAAATTATGGACTACCTCAGAGTCTTTGCAACACCAAGTAAAATTGTCTATTTTACCTTATGATTGAGGACGAACATGATTTTTACTAGTGGATAATTTAATGACCTCAATAGTCATTTTTGTAAATTCTTGAGAACCTATAATTTTATCCCTTCTATTAGTAGTCTGGAGTCTTAATTGGCCCATTTGTGATTGGTTTTGGTTTTATGTTAAAAAGTTAAGGATTGTAGGAATTTCTGAGTTTTAACGGTTCAATTATTCGAAAAGTGAATTTGGATATCATTTGGAGTTTTGAGTCTCGTAATGGAATTCTATCAATTCCATTAGTTCTGGACTCCGAAAATTTATCTAGGAGAGTTTTCAGTATCTGATTTGGTGTTGTTTCATGGATTTGAGGTCCTAAATCGGAAATTTGGTTGAAATTTGATAAAATTTTGACTTTGCTCAACATTTTGAGTTTGAATACTTAGATCGAAGTCTTTTTTTCTAGTGTAGGTCGTTTTGAGCCTTAAAGTTAGTTACGTTATGATTTATTGTATTTCGGGTCAAGAGGACCTCAGATTAAATTTTTAGCAATTTCATTGGTTCTAAAATGTGTTTCACAATCAAGTTGCACTACCGGTTCATATTTATAGGATTCTAAATTAGTTTTGAGGATTAAAAATATGTTTTGAATGATATTAGTGCAAGTTGACCACAGTCAACCCGTGGTCACACGTGTTAAACAACCCCCTTTTGGCTTATAATACCCATATTTTGGGTTGAGTTTAACTTGGGTGCACTTTCGGTGTACAAGATTCGTACACCATCTGGTAATATTAACCTGCTATCATAGGTTACCAAATAGTTTTTTTAGTAATTTTTTATTTATTTATTTTTTTAAAAAAAATAAAACATAATTATTTTTTTCTCTATCTTCTCTATTTCTCTAATTTTCACCCTCTGTATTCCTCTTTGGCAAATATTCTAGCCAATTTTTTTCATTGGCTTCTTCCACCATAATCATCTTTCTTCTAAATTATTCTGCAAGCATAATACCCATTTTTTTCTCCTTCACTATGCAGTCTTGTGCATTCTTTTTCCAATCCATAACAATTGAATTTTGTATAATTTTTACAAATACCAAACTTAAAGATGGAAATTCCCAGAATTCCTAACTTTTTCCTAAATTACTAAAAATACCGAATTTTTTTGAGTCTGTTGATACCTAAAATTTGCGGCTGATACGTATTAAATATATATGCTAAATTAGAATCTGTTACGTCTTATTATGGTAATGAAACCGAAATGTAATTAATTATGCCATAATTGTCGCATTAAAGATAATCTTGTTATAATTATCACCAACAAAATCTCAACTGATTTGTTTTCTTGAAAATTTAAGGAAAAAAAAAACAAACCAAAAACATTCTTGATTTCTGGAAATTTTTTTTAAAAAACGGAAAAATAAATCGACGGGCAACAATTGTGACAATATGAATGTTTCAATTTTAATCCGTCATTCAGGAAGTTGGGATTCCGATGTGTTGTACAATGGATACAAAAGTGGTAGGATCGTTGTAGGTGATAACATTTCATTTTGTAATCTATGTTCTGCCATTGCTACTGAATTGGGGATTGATAAGCAAAGGAAGGAATTGGTGATTCGATACATTGTCGAGGGTAATTCTTTGCCAATAACAATTCGCAACAACATGGGTGTGAAGTTGTATGTTGAAATTAAGAAAAAGGAATCTGCATTTGGGATGTATCCGTTGTGTGTAGATACACGAGATTTGGAAAAGAATGAAAAATGTTTGTTCGATCCGTCGTCGAGAATGGTTGGAAATAATCGCAGTGTATGTGAATACGAGGCTGGCAGTGATACATCAAAAATCATAAGTGATTCGTCAAATGTCGATATTAAGGCTAAACAAATGTACAAGGATAAAGCTACATTAGTTGAAGTCATGAGCAAATATAAGATTGAGAAAGGATTTAACTACAGAGTGAAAAGATCCGATACCAAAAGGTAATCACGTATCAAGTGTAATTTTATGCCGAAAAAATTTTAATTAATAAAATTTTCTTTATTTGTACGATTTATTAATTTTATTCTGTTCAAATTTTTACAGTTATGTGTTAAAGTGTTTCTCTGATGATTGTGCATGGAGTATGAGATCATCGTGCCGGAAAAACACGGAATACTTCAAAATAAGATATTTTAATGATACACATACTTGTATGATGAGAGATAGGATTTTTAACAAAGTTGAGGCAACACTGTCATTTGTCAGTGGGGTCACTGCACCAAAATTGGTGAATCACAAACGAAGTCACACTCCAAATGACATAAAAGATGATGTTAAGGCTGCATACGGCGTGGACATTACGTATCAAAAAGCTTGGCGAGCCAAGGAGCGGGCGTTGGATATTTTGCGTGGTAAACCAGCAGATGGTTATAAAAGGTTGCCAATGTACATACATATGTTAAACACGGTGTATCCAAATTCGTATATACGAATGCATAAGTCACCTGATAATCAGTTCATGTATCTGTTTATTGCGTTAAGGCCTCTCATGAGAGGATTCCAGTTTTGTCGGCCTGTCGTTGTTGTTGATGGTGCACATTTAGGTGGAGCGTATAAGGGAATATTTCTATCAGCTAGTACCACGGATGGAGCAGGTACTACTTTTTATGTTTTTTAGTTGTCATTCAATATCGTTATATTAGATACGGGTTGACACCCATTTTTCATTATTATTTTTTTGTTAAACTTCGTGTAACTACAGGTTGCATACTGCCACTGGCGTTTGGAGTTGTTGACACAGAGAACGATTCTTCTTGGTCGTGGTTCTTTCAACATTTCAAGAATGCTTTTGGAGAGAGGGAGAAAATGTGTTTTGTATCGGATCGTAATGAAAGTATAATCAAGAGTGTGAGTCTTATCTTTCCCAGTGTGCCACATTATGCCTGCATTTGGCATCTTTGGAAAAATGTGTGCAAGAATTTCAAGAAAAGTAAAAATATAATGAGTGAGAAGTTTTATGCAATGGCAAAATGCTACAAGATTGAAGATTTCAATAAGTTAATGGCCAAATTTGTTGAAATAGATCACAGAGTGAAGGATTACCTAGAAGATGTTGGTTATGAAAAGTGGTCCAGAGTGCACGCGCCTGTAAATAGAGGTCAGATTATGACTTCTAACATTGCTGAATGCATCAATGGATGCCTCGTCGAGGCAAGAGATCTGCCTATAATTGACTTCCTTGAAGAAGCAAGAATTCTATTTGGTACGTGGAACTGCAAAAATAGAGAAAAGGCATCATATACGAAGGATACGCTGGGCAAAAAATATGAAGAAATGTTGATCGATAATACATCAAAATGTAACACAATGAAGGTACGTGTCTGATATATTTTTAAACGAGATAAAAAATAATATTAAATAATAATTATGGACATTCTGAATTTATAATAATTAATGCAGTTGTATGTATCACAATGTATTTTATTTGTTTGAATACAGGTCGTCCCTTCATCAGAATACATTTATTCAGTTTATGATACATCTCGCAGATACGTGGTTTGTTTGGAAAGAAAGAGGTGCAGTTGTGGAAGGTTCCAATTGGACGAGATACCTTTCCCCCACGCCATTGCTGCTTTGAAGAGTAAGAATGTAATTGATATGCATCCGTACTGTTCAGATTATTATAAGCCATCCGCGTTAGCAAATACATACGAAGTCCCCATGATACCTATGCCAGACCGTGCTGATTGGAAAGCCCCACCAAAAATTCTCAATGAAATTGTGCTGCCACCAAAGTACAAAAGGATGCCTGGAAGGCCTAGGAAGGGTAGAAGGAAGAGCGCCGGTGAAAATTTCAGCACAAGCACGAATTGTTGAGTCGTTGTGGTCATGAGGGGCACAATAGGCGAACATGTAGTTTCTTTCCAAAGTAAAATAGAAAATAATCCGTTTGTATGATGTTTTCACGAATAATATTAATAAATAAGTGCTTTCTCAAATTTATAGACAAAATAAATGCTTTCTCACATTTATAAACAAACGTATAATATTTTGATGATACATTTGTTAGACAAATCCAAAAAAAAAGTATTGTGGTTGATGAGAATTTTTAACGTTTAAATGTGCTCTTAATTGTTAAATTTTAGTGCATTGATAATTAAAGAGGTAGTTATTTAGGTATTGATTTCTTTGGTTCGTAAAAAATTGAATGTGTGTTTTTATGTTTTTATAAACTGAACATATAACTGAAAATATGTTTTTATGTTTTTGTAAACTAAACATAAAACTGAATATATGTTTTTTATGTATCTTTGATATGTTTAAATTGATTGAAATTTAACTAAAAAATTATGGATTTGTTACAAAAAAAAATCTTGTATATCAAACTGACATACTTATGTGTCATTCAATAAAACATAGGCATTACATAAATAAAATTTAATATAAGTTTTCATAAAATATAAGTCTTCATAAAATATAAGAATTCAAAAGGTTAATGCAGTTCTGGGAAATTTTAAAAAGAAAAATCCTAGCTGAAAACATATGACAAATCTGTTCTAAGATATAATAACAATTTTGTCACTATCTGCGGGTCGGAATGAATCTTTGGGTCTGGGAGGATCGTCATTTTCACTTTGGAAACCTTCATTTGCCTTGTATAATCCATATTTCCACAGAAGTGCAGCATATCTCCTCCGAAGATAGACGGGGTCTGGTGATTGAGATGGAATGTGAATACCGTCGCTGAGATACTCCGCAAATGCAGCGACATATACACCACAGTCACTGCGCATTGTGAATTCAAAAAATAAAAAAAAAAGTGTGAAGAAATGTATCATTGAAATGAATTTGTAAACTTACACGCTGTCGCTACATTGTTGAGCTACTCCTTCAACAAACTCGACTTTGAAAGGAACTTCTTGACCAACCATTTCCCCAGTTGCAGCATCTTTGTACGCATCAAGCTTTGCCCAGTCTGTCCGAGTGGTTTTTTCAAAGAAACCACTGTCAAGTAGATATGTTGGCAACATCAAAGCCATCTTTAGATGATGGTTTCGTACGCCTTGTTCCATGAGACGAGTCATAGACATGTATCGTTCTTTCTTTGAGAGCAATTACAGCCAGTACCCAATGAAATTCATCGTTGCAATTTACAGGAACATATACCTCATCTACCAGATGCCAAGGATATCCAGCAGGAATAGAGTGTCCGTTAATCATGTTCATTATAGACCTCTCATGTCCAGATACAACAACAACACGTTCAAAGTGTTCCTGGCTACTAATCTGATCATCATCCATTGTGTCGTAATACCTTGAATGAGTAGCCCTTATGAAGACATTAAAAAGACAGTTGACTGTAGTATATTTATAGGTATCACCAAATGTGATCTTTGATTTCTTCTGAAGATAGTAGAAAATGACATCCAAGTGCTGCGTATACAAACAGTTTTTTTATCAAAAAAACTAGTAAAAATAAATAAATTGTTCAAAAATGAACAAAAAGTAATTTATGTGATTGGTGGTTGTGGTCACAGTTACTGTATCATGGAGATGGAGACTTGTAGAGTATCTTTGAATTTAACAAAAATAATGGAACAACTGTACAAGTAATGTGGTACGTATAAAAACACTAACCTCGTCAGTCCAGCACATGTTTTGTTGAGACATAACGTAGAACCAATCCTTGTCTGATGGTGAATACACAACAAACTCAAACATAGGGACGCCAAGTGATGCAAATCCTTTACGGTAATGAGTGTCGCCAGATTTGCTGGGTGAATTGGGAATACATTAGATTGTATCTAAAAACACTAGTTTTAAAAAAAGTTAATATTGTGTGACTTACCGTTTGTCGTGTCTTTTGAGAAGACCTTCCTCAATCCAATTATCAAAATCATTGAGCAAGTCCAATGGGGGGTCGTAACAAATCCCATATCCATCAAAAGGTAATTTTTGACGTAGCACATCAGTCACTTTCTCCTTTCCTTTTGTGCTTGAACTAGACATTGCCAAAAATGGTGACTGGCAGAATTTTGAAGGGTTCCTAGTACGCTGTGGAGGTGTCGTTGATGATGCATGCAACACAATGTCTTTGCATGGTAGAGTGTTTGGAAGTTGGCTATCGCGGAGCAGAAAAAGATCATCTTCTTGCTAGGTGCAAATCTTCAGCGGAGGTGTTGTTTCAGGTTGTTGCAATTGGGCCAAAAGATCCCGTATTACTTGGTTAGTTCCATCTGGGATTCTGCCAAATGTTGATGTATCCTGGAAATACACTTTAATTCAGAAACTGTAAAACTTCAAACAAACAAATATGCAAAGGAAGAAAAAATGGCATGTTATTCAGTGCTCATTCAGTATATTAAAAATACCAATTGTATGATACATATTAATGGTACTTTTGAATTTAATGAATTACGACCACTCTAAATAATTGTACTTAATTATTTACCTCATAACCTTGCTGCTGGTCTGCATCCTTGACTTCAGATGTAACAATCTAAAAAAAAATTGTTAATTCCAACTTAAAAAAAAAATTATGTTAGTGTTCTATTAGTATGGTACCAACCTTAACTGTGCTTAAGCTGGCTATATTAGTTGGAACATGTTGTCTCTCTGTTGCAGGTGTAACAAGGTCAAACACAATGGGTTTCTTTTTGCCCAAATCCACCTGGATAAATGTAGCTCTATAAGTTACTAATTATGTGTGTATCAATGATACCTACTGTATCTGTGATACAGTATAGCCCTACTGTATCAGGTATACCTATTGTATCAGTGAAACCTATTGCATCTATGAGTCAACTATGCAACAAATGACAATTTTGCAATGTACATATAAAATATGGTAATTTAAGTAGAAATAAGCATGTCAAACTAAATCAAAACATGAAAAAATTACATAAAACAAAAAAAAATGAAAGTATATATTTAGTAATATGGGAACACACCGTGAAAAAAAATACCGAGTTAAAATAATTTTGGAAAGCATCTAAAATAGTAAAATGAAATGTTACTGTTCCCGAAATCTTAATGAATGGAGAAATTCATATAGGAAGCATGATACACCACCTCAGCAGATTTGCTAACATCCCTTTCGCCGGTAATGATTGTTTTGCTAACATCTGGAATGAAAGAGTCATGGGATGCCTGCATATAGTAAAGAAGAAAATAAAAATTAAAAACGATACTAAAAGGTGGAAATGGGGATAACAGTTCAGATAATAGCACACCATATTGACTCCATGACCCATCGTTTGCTCCGGTTGACCATCGGGGTGAATGACAGATTCGTCCTTTTGTAAGGAATTCACCTCATCCTTTATAGCTTTCAATGTGTCGTTATGCTGTGATTTGATCAACTGTTCAATGGAATTAATCTTGCGGTCCACCTATAAAAATGTTTGAATTGTGATTCACTATCGTTAGATACAAGCATAACTTTTTTTTAAAAAAAAATAAACTGAAACTTACATAGTCTGTGAGAAATTTCTTGAGTTCATCTATATCTTCGCTTGACATGTGTTTTCCATGGAATGATGAATCAGACGGGGGAATACTAGAACTGGCACGTATCGGTGTGGTTACAGTATTCCTCGGAGCCTGGAGTTCTTTTTCAAGAATGGTTGGTCCAGTTGGCCTGGCTTTGGTTGGCGTCACTGCCCTGCGCTTCATAGGTGGAGTTGGAGATGAAGTAACGCAAGTACGCTTTGACTTTCTAAGAAGTGTTTCTGGAGGTGCAGATGTGAAATCTTCAAAGCCAGCTTGTTCACGAACACGACTTCTAGTAGTCCGACCAGCAGATGAACTGGGGACATCTGACGATAAAGGAACTGATGAATGGATAAAATCTGGCACCACTGGTATGTCGAGTGTAGCGATTTCTTGGTTTGAAGGAACAATATTGGAGCAATCAATCTACAAAAAAATTAAGAGGAATACATCACTGATAAAGTAAAATTAAAAAAAAAATTGGTATCAGTACATAATTCAAAACTTAAATCAGGATAACTCGCCATAAATTGATGACATAAATACTCGTATTTTGGCCTAAGGCCAACCACTTTCCAATTCAATATCCTCGGGATATGATTCCCAACTCTAACTGCAACATCTTCAGGGACTCTTGATGCACACTCGTAAATCTATACATTGAGAATGTATGGCATTCCCGATAGCCGATACAACTGTTTTGCCCCTTTGGAGTGTTGTCTAAAACTCTGTATCAGTTTAGAAAATGATGTTTTTCCCCATGGAAAATTTACATACCTCCCATCTTCAACCATTCGAAAATGGTCAGCCGGAATATGACTGTCAATCGTTTGTGAAAATACGAACGTGTGGATGAAGAAAACAATCGCCATCTGAACAGCATCTTGAGTTGTGTCCCAATTGCCAAGCAAGAAACGCTCCACAAGCGGACCTTTGCTGATTCCATGAAATGCACCAGGAAAATATTTTTCGATGAGTCTGCTTGGTGTCGAATCTAAATACGTAAAATCATCAACAGTTCCAGTGCACTTGAGACCAGTAATTATGGCGAATTCTTTGATGGAAAATCTGAGAACCTTTCCCTTCATGTGCCATATGTGCATCTCATTACTTTTCTGTTGCTTCAGTTCAAGAAGCATGAGACACTTGACATTTTGTCCTTGAAAGTTGCACTTTGGAATATTTAGATAATGACCAAATATTGTATTCTTAAACATATCAACACTAGCGTCACCAATGGACGACTTAATATCAGCGACAAAGTTTGAATTGTATGAAGAACCAAATCTAACACACCCTCTGGGAATAGCTTTAATAACATAATTAAGACCCTGTAAAACGATATCCAACATAACAATTAGCATGTTGAACAGAAGCACTTCTATGTGCAGTTGATATCTAAACATCACCCTCAATTTTAGAGCATTTTTTATGTATCACTGATACAATAAATATAACATTGATAAATTTCAACAATAAGTACATTATTCATGTATCATATATATGTACAACGTATATTGAAATGTGAATGATGCAATGGTATCACAGATATCTCACATTCATCTATCACTGTAATTGTGTATCATTGATATAGTCTGGGTATCAAAAATATGTATCCTCAATACGTTCCTACTGTACAAAGACTTATATGCATACATATGAAAAAAACAATGATATGTATCCTAATGCGGTGCATGTTAAAATTCCAGAAAAGGACAAACAATTCAAGTATGACCACCTAATGCAGTGCTTCTCAAAAACCAGAAACAGACAATAAATTCCAGTATCTCCACCTAAATTCTAGAAAAAATACAAAAACAATTGAAACTTAAATTAAGTGGCAACTCTGTTACAAATATCAAGAAGTTGAAAAGTCATAACAATTTTATATTAAAATCAATAAAAATAGGAACTCACATAGAAACAAACAAGTTGAGAATAAGGAAAAACTACATTGAGAATCGACTCTCTTAAATGACAATTTTACATTAAATCAAAAAATAAATGAAGTCACATAGAAACAAAAATATTAAAAATCTTTCGGGATAACATTAAAAATACCAAAATTAGTGTTAATTTTCCCGAAATATGAAAATTTTGGGTATTTTACATCAATCGTTTGATACACATTATAGATACATCAAAAAAGGTAATGCATGTTGGAAATCATTTCTTAATAGTTGATTTATGAAAATACCCAGTTAATTTAGAGTATAAGCGGAAGAATTACACAAAAATTATGAACGAAAATTAGGGTTGGGCTAACATACCTTTCTCAATGAGGGACGAACAATAAGTGGTTCCCCTTTTTTCTTCTTCTTTGCATGCATTTTTTGGGATGAATGTTTGGAACTTGATCCGGAATCCTTCATAACCACCGTTTCTTCTTCGTTCACTTCATCAACTAAGTCGGCCGGATTATCTTGGTTAGTCGCATCCTCAGAAATTGGAGGTACATTGTCTTTATCAGACTCTAGTTGAGTTAATCCAAGACTAAAGGAAGGAGACGAATCCATTGATTGAGAGAAAAAATTGACAAAAGCTAAATATGGAGAGGTTCCGTGTTGCAGCGGAGAAGATGGTAACTGCAACTTGCAGTTTCTTTTTCTTCAAAAGTAAAAATTCAAAAAATGGTAATTAATTGCGGTTATAATAACAAGGAAAGTATTAAATAAGTAATTGACTTTTGATTGGACTCTTGCAATAAAAAAGGCATAAAAAAAGGTAGTATAAAAAAAGTATAATTTTTAAGTATCAGAAAAAATTTATCAAAACTGAAAAAGTGGGATTTTAGTAATTAATTTAAAGAGGAGGGAATAATGGAAATTTGGCAAAAATAAGTTGTGTATTTTTGTAAATTTTAGTTGAATTTTTATATGTACAATCGAAGCTAACTGTTTTAGTTAAATTTTTATTTTGTTTATTGATTCTAGGATCTATTCGTATTTTTTCAAAAAATTAAGTATTTTCTGAAGTGTTGGCTTTATTTTTCTATTGTTGTATTTTTCATAGTACAGGGAAAATGTCTCAAATAATTCCCTACATCTTCCATCTCTTTCAAATGTTCCTTTTTTATTGCACATTATATTATAATGTACATTATATTAAAAACACAAAGGTCCTTATAAATGGTGTTTGAACTTTTTACCCTTCATCAAAACACTCTTTTAGACAATATCATCTTTTTACTATTTTTTTAATTATTACTTCATTATATTTATTATATATATTTGATATTAATTAATACATGCAAATGTTTTTTTTTTAAAATGAAATTGGGATTCTATTAATAAGAAATCATCTACACACTCATTTAGACCTATTGCCCAAATCTAAAAACAAAACAAGCTAAACACATAAAAAGATGTGTAATTTTCATAAATAACCACCTAGTGAAACATAATAGGGTAAAATAGTCACATTTATGGAAATTACATTATATAGCCTTTTGAATGTGATTGTGCTTTGTATAAAACGGTATTACTCTAATATTTTATACAAAAAATAATAGCTGGCATTAAATGTTGATTAATTACTGATTGTATATATTAAAGGAAACGTTTCCTTTAATATTAAAATGTCAATATATTTCATATTTATTACCAATTATTATACTGTATACATGAAACCGAAAAGGAAAATACTTTAGCACGACTAATGCAGGAAAAAAAAAAGAAAAATCTGGTGATCTATACGAATTCAACACAGGTAAAGTTGATTTTTGATTTTGTTTTTAATATTTTTGATCGTGTGATATGTAGGTGTTATACGATTTTCTAAAATTGTGATTAACACATACTGTGTTTGTTTGTTAATCAGTCTCCAATTATACGGAAAAATATTTGTTCATTTGTTGATTGGGTCGTAGGAATGTATTGAATTGGTGGTTGTTAATCGACTGATATGTGTATTGATTGATTAATTACTTGATTGTATTTTGTATAAACTGGTGCCACTCAATATTGTTTTTGATTCAATTGTTCGTGATTTTGCGCGTATGTGTGTTTATAATGTTCAATAGTGTGTAACATTATTATACATAAGTGATGATCAATTTATACATCAGTTGTGGTGTGTAAGTATAAATTGACGTGCGAAACTATTGAATATGTAAGGACACAAATCAAAAATGTTTTGTGTAATGATAAACATTTTTTATATGTAAAAATAACATTTTTTTATGTACATGTATAAGTATACGTAAATGTTTGAGTATTTAATATTTTTGTGTGTGTGTGTGTGTGTCTATATATATATATATATATATATATATATATATATATAAGTATATATTTGAAATTTTAATATTTTTGTATGTATATGTGTATATGTATATTTTTGACTACTAATTTTGTTGTATACGAAAGTGCAGTTTTGTCAATCTGTATATGGTTGTAATTTGTTGTATATATGTAATGTGCAGTTTTCAGGAATGACTTCAATAGCCCTTATTGTAATGCATTCGGGACGGTGGGACGATGAAAATTGTTACGTTGACTACATGTTGGAGGGCATTGTTTTCCGGGAGCAAGCAACCTACCTGGAATTGTATACGCTTGTTGCAACCCAAATCGATGTTGATCTTAGTAAGAATGTAATAAGAATGGAATACAAGATCGAATCTGTAGATATGCCAATTGTGATACACAATGATATGGGTGTAAGGGTATATGTTATGTTGAGGAAGTCTAGTAATGATTTCAATAAGTATCCAATTTATGCAAGCATTACTGATAAGCAGATGATTGATACTGTTGTTGGTGGAAGTTCTTCGAAACAAGCAGTTTCGGTGTTTGAGATGCATTCAATAGTTGGATTTGGTGAATTTGACAATGATGATCTGTCAGTCGATGAATTAGTTGAGCCCTTAAATGCTTTTGGTCCTGGGGACATGAATGGAGTCATATATGATCCCTCGCATAAGTGTGTGGCGGTAGACCAGGTATACATAAACAAGGATACATTAAAAACTGTCATGTCTCAATATGCAATTGCAGAAAGGTTCCAATTCAAAGCAAGGAGGTCGAATGCAGTAAGGTATATGCACATTATACATGTTCTTTTTTTCAAACTGTCAACTTTGTGTGAATTTTATTGTTTGGTGCAAAAAACGATTATTGTGTAAAAATAAATTATATTTATGTATATGGTTGCAGTTATACTATTGTGTGTAAATCTGAGGAATGTGAATGGTTGCTGAAAGCTTCTGCAATTAATAAAACTGCCATGTTTCGAATAAGAACATTCAACATGGTTTATACTTGTCAGTTGAAGGATCGAATATATTCACAGCGGTAGGCAACCAGTAATCTGATTGGTGGGCTTGTGATGCCTAGATTGGAAAATCACAAGCGAAAATACACGGCTTCAGATATTAAAAATGATGTAAAACATGATCTTGGGGTTGATATTACGTACATGTTAGCGTGGAGGGCAAAGGAGAAAGTATTGAATCATTTGAGAGGGACTCCATCTGGATCATATAACAAATTACCTGGTTATTTATACATATTGGATAGTACGTATCCGGGGTCACACATACGTTTGAAAAAGACTGAAGAAGGTGAGTTCCTTTACGTGTTTGTTGCTCTGCGGGCTTTTATAAAAGGATTTGATCACTGTAGGCCTGTAATTGTTGTTGATGGGAGTCACCTTAGAGGTCCATTTAATGGCCAGTTCCTTTCAGCAAGTACCATGGATGGTGCAGGTATGGTGGCATATTTTTCATGTGTATATATATGAATATAATGCATATAATAGTTTATTCTATATACAGTTTAGTTAACTTTAAAAAGGAATGGTTTATTGTTTGTACAGGACACATATTTCCACTAGCCTATGGAATTGTCGATTCAGAAAATTATGCTTCCTGGACATGGTTTTTCTAGCAGTTTAAGGAAGCATATGGACAAAGGAATGGAATGTGTGTAGTTTCTGACAGAAATGAGAGCATCATAAAGGCTGTTATGAACATATATAATGGAGTACCTCATTATGCTTGTATATGGCACTTATGGAATAATGTGCAGGCAAGGTACCGGAAGTCCTATGCAAAGTTGAACGAGGTGTTTTATACAATGGCAAAGGCTTATACACATGCTGAGTTTGATAGGTTGATGCAAACAGTGGAAGTGGTTGATATAAGAGTTAAGGAGTACTTGCAACTGGCTGGGTATGATAAATGGGCTAGGATTTATGCAACTGCACATCGAGGGTGGTGTATGACTTCGAACATTGCAGAAAGTATTAATTCAGTTTTGGTATCGGCACGCGAGTTGCCTATTTTTGACTTTCTGGAAGAAGTGCGGCAGATGTTTGGCAGGTGGAACTACGAAAATAAAAAACAGGCAACTTATATATTTACCCCCTTATGGGTAAATTCCAGGATATTCTAGTGAAAAACGAAATCAAGAGTACGAGGATGACGGTAATAATTTTTTGTTGTATAAATATGAATAATTCTTTTTTTATTTTATTCTTTTTGTGAATATTATTCTTGTCCTTTTAATAGGTTGTATCGTCAAGTGTCCACGTGCACAATGTTATTGATGAAGGGAGAACATATATAGTATCTCTTGAAAAAAAGACATGTACTTGCGGTCGATTTCAGATTGATGAAATACCATGTGGACATGCTTGGGCTGTTTTGAAGTATAAACATGTCGAACCAGATGAGTGTTGCTTCGATCTGTCTAAATCAAAAACAGTTTTGAAAACGTATGAGATACCTATCTATCCTCTACCGGATCGAAAGGATTGGGTCATACCAGACCACATATTGGTTGATGTGGTTCTACCGCCTGTATATAAAAGACCTCCAGGAAGGCCAAAGAAGAAGACGCGAGATAAGTCATTTTCGGAGTTACTAGGAAACAAGAGTAAAAATACATGTAGTGTATGTGGGAATGCAGGTCACAACAAGCGTTCGTGTAGGAATAGGCCCCGTAGTACTTAGCGTGTAACAATTTTTGTGATTTATGGAAGTACTTTATTGCTTGCATGTATCAGTATTCTGTGCGTTTGAGTTATTCATATTTGAATAAGTATTAATGCACTTATCTATCTTTGTTTTGTATTCTTGTATAGATATATTATTAAATTTACATACTGTAATGTATATAATAATGGATTTAAAAACTATTGTATACACAAAATATGTTGTTATAGTGCAAGTGGCTGTTATCTTTTAGAAAATGGATGATACGTATTTATGTATATAGTTTGGTATTTATAAATTTTTCGTTGTGTGGAATTTGTACTTAACTTACTATGTTACATAGAATATGTGTATAATGTAGGTGTCATCGTGTAATAGATAGTATAATATGTATAATTATATATTTTATTTGTGTATTTAACTGTTTTAAGCTTAATGTATTAATAGTATAATGTGTATAATGATGGTTTAACAGTTTGGGTAACATTTTTTCAGTGAGTTTATACACTTTTGTTTTATCTATCTTTTGTTTGTATTCTTGTAGAATTATATTACTAAATTTAGAGGCTGTAATATGTATAATAATGTTATCTTTTGTTTGTTGTTATGGTGCAAGTGGCTGTTTTATTTTTTGAAAATGGATGATGTGTATTTATATATATAGTTTGGTATTTATACAGTTTCCTTGTGTATAATGTTGGTGTCATAATCTAATATATAGTATAATATGAATAATTGTATATTTTATTTGTGTATTTTACTGTATTTAGCTGAATATATTATATAGTATAATATGTATAATTGTATATTGTATTTGTGTATTTTACTGTATTTAGCTGAATATATTATATAGTATAATGATGGTATCATCTCTTTTACTATATAACTGTAAATTTTTCTTAGTTGTATATTGAAGCTATAACATGATCATGTAGATGATTTCAATTCTTCATGCATTGTAATACTATAAAAAAACATTTTGAATCGTTCAATCAGGGACCTACAACATCGGCCCGAAAAAAATATATCATAAAATACTTAGCAACAATATATTATAGTTCCAAAGGACTATAGCCAGTGTAAGACAAAAATCATAAAAAACGACATTAAAGTTGCTGTATATGCTACATAGAATATGAATATGTGGTAAGTTGTTCTATGTTTCAAAAAAGATGTGTTGCCCAGAAAATGAGAATCAGCTAGACTTCGATTCCTTCACCATCATTGCCACCAGCCGTCCTATTTTGCTTCGGTGGTGCCTCATTATCACTGATGGCGTCTTGTTGTATCTTCCTCGTGCCGTAGTCCCACAAAAGAGCTGCGTAGCGAGTGCGCATTTGTTCTGAATCAATGCTGGTTACTGGGATGCCATTCCCATCGCTCAAAAGTTCGGCAAAGGCTGCCAAATACACTCCGCATTCCCTACAAAAAAGAGAATGCCCCAAAAAAAATGACTTTGAGTAATTTACAATCGTATAAAATATAAGGATGTGTATATAAGCGTATGACATAGAAACTATACAATGTATTTGAGTAACTTACAAGCTGCCTTCAGGCTGTAGGGGTATGTTGTTCACATGGACTATGTCAAATGGATCGTATTCGAAGTGCAACTTATAGCTTGGATGCTCATGAATGTCCAACCCCTTCTTTTCATAAAAGTCCTCTGTCGCCAGGTATGTGGGTACAAGTTCTGCGTACTTGCTGACCTCTTTAGCTACAAATACGTCATGGACAGCGGATCTGGTTGAGTCGTATATGTATATGGTGCGTTTGGTGAAGCACACGACAATTAGAACCCAATGGAATTTATCCTTCATGTTGACCGGAATAAAAACGTTGTCAATTGTGTGCCATGGCACTGCGGCTTGCAACCTGAAACCATTTATATATCCGCGTACTGTCCGTTCCGAGTTAGCATTACACGCACCATTTTCGTGATCAGCATATGAAGACCATATTCCGTGCATCAGTGCACTAAAATTGCAGTCCACAGTTGTGAATCGATATGTATTTCTCATGGAATATTTTGACTTTTTTCTGAGATAATACATGATCACATCTATGTGCTGGAAGGAAAAAATGTGTAAAAAAGAATGTAGTAAGTACAGGAAATGCATATGCGTGCTCATTTATATACATAAACATATATGTATATTTAAAAATAAGTAGTGTTGTTTTGAAAATATCATATACAGTCCAGCATGTACAGTCCATTGTATACATCTATGTGCTGGAAGGAAATTGTGTAAAAAAAAAGAATATAATAATATGCATATACATATGCACAAATTCTAAAAAAAATGCCTAAAAATATACATCTAATGAACTGAACTGCATACTCAGCAATATACATATGCATATACATATACATATACATATACACAAAATCCCAAAAAAATACACATATATGTCTATGTATACATATACAGAAAACACAAACAATGTTTTTATACACAACATTTGCTTTGTGTGGAACAAGTGTTTACATATATACAATGCCAAAAAAAATTTTGCACAAACATGCCTATGTATGCATATACATACACACCAAAATGTTTGTTATACACAAACATTTGCTTTGTTGAGTAAATGTTTAAACGATACATACCGAGTCATCAATGACCTGCCCCACGGTTGCCAGTTTGCAAAACCAGTTTTTGTTTGAAATTGTTGCTACACCAAGGTCAATCGGTGGATGAAAGATAGCCTTGTTTTTTCTGTAGCGGTCTTCGCCTTGTTTCCTATTGATTGATATCAGATGAACATTTTTAAAAAAAGAACAGTTATTTTGCAGACATGAACAGAGATGAACAATAATAAAACACACTTACTTATTTTGATGTCTAGCAATGAGTCCAACTAACAACTAGTCCCATAGATTCCTATACAGTGAAGCATGATGTCTGCCTTGAATTGAGTTGAAAGGGTGCTTTTGCATAAAAATTTTGGCCCTAATGGATGAACTAGCACCTATAGAAAATTATAGTTCTGTTTTTAGTAATTGTATGTGAACACAAATATGTGGTAAAAAGTGTATATGAGTTATGTTTTATGGTAATTTTACCTGCTTCTGAACCGAATGATGCCATGTATGGTGAAACATTATATGGACCCGGGCGTCTGGACCTTCTAGCTGGTACAGGTGTCCCGACTATTTCAAGTGGAGGCGTATTGATATAGGCCAATGGGTGTACCACAATACTCCTTTCGTTATTGAAGTTCTCTGGATTAAGGCTTGGGATAAGTTCATCAGGTAGTTCAAATTGTGATTCAGAAAATACTTGAGCCTGATTCGAGTCTCCCTTTGAAGGTTCTTCCTCCACACCCAAATTGGAGTCGGCAGTTTTTGTATTTCCAGCTACATCCTGGAAAAGAAATTAAAATAGATAGATACTCATGTGCGTTAATGTATAACTTTAGTACTCAAGTAGTTATGCATATACCTCACGATTGTCAGAACCTGGTGCATGGCAACTGTCTTTGATAGTTGGCTCTATAGTTGCATCCATTTCAATGTTTTTCGCTTGAGCCTCATCACCATGAAACTGCAATGAAGAATTATTTTATTAGAGATTATTTCAGGTAGATGGGATAGACATTCATATACCTCTTTGTCGGCGGTATCTTTGCAAACCGTCTCCGCTTGAGTATTTGATTGATCTTTGTCAAGTACACGCGAGTCCACACGGCTTTCAACACCTTGCTTCTGCGATGTAATTTAGAAAGTTTGTGTACATTATGTGTGTTTTGTAAGAGTGTACAAACAATAAATTTTAATAAGATAAAAGAAATAACTGTGTTCAATGTATGAAGCATAACCGGTAGTGATACCTCTGGACTTCCTGAGTCAACATAAATGGACTGTTGGATGCAAGATGTGTCGCTGAAGAGAAACTGGGATTTTGCGGGGGCTTGCGCACTCAACCTAAAATTGGCAGTGTGTAAAACATCTCAAGTGTATCCGGGTATGCATATATAACTGTCAATGTGCATATGTATATGTATAAAATTAAGCCAAACATATACAGTGTCTAACATATACTTTACAGTGTATAACATATACAGTGTGTAAAATTGAACATATACTTTGCAGTGTATAATACTGCAGTGTAGCCAAATATGTATGTGTATAATTTTGCATATATATACTTCTGTAGTATATAACATCAATTTACATTAAATGTTTGTATGTATCTGCATCGTATAAATTATAGGCAAACATATACAGTGTGTAGGCAAACAATTATAGGCAAACATATACAGTGTGTAAAATTGAACTTTACAGTGTCCGGGTATGCATATATAACTGTTTAATGTGCATATGCATATGTAGAAAATTTAGCCAAACATATACAGTGGCTAACATATACTTTGCAGTGTATAAAATATATAGTGTGTAAAATTGAACTTTATAGTGTATAACATATACTTTACAGTGTATAATACTGCAGGTAGCCATATGCAAGTGTATAATTTTGCATATATACACTCTGCAGTGTATAACATCAATTTACATTATTGTTTTGTTTGTATATACTGCATCGTATAAATTATAGGCAAAACACATACAGTGTGTAGGCAAACAATTATATGCAACTATATACAGTGTGTAAAATTGAACTTTACAGTGTATAACATATACTTTGCCGTGTATAAATACTACAGTGTAGCCAATATGCATGTGTATAATTTTGCATATATACACTTTTGCAGTGTATAAACATCAATTTACAGTATTGTTTGAATATATTGCATCGTATAAATTACTGATACATACACATGTTTATGCAAAAAAACATGCCCCAGCTGCTGTGATTTCTAGCATATATGTGTTTGTAGCAAAAAAGAAACTGTGCATTATGTTATGTGTGAGACAGTACAAAATTATACACAAAGATATAGTCAGATGGTGTACCTTGTGGCTATTGTCAGTACTTGATACTTCATTAGGGACTTGTTCTGTGTCATGCACCGGGGAATGTTCAACGTCTTCCTTGAGATTGTTTTTGTTGCTTCTCATTTCTTTCAAAATCTCCTTGAAGTTGTCTTGAACCATCTTCTTCAACTCTTTAAACTCTTCCCTTACCTACAATTTACTTAAGATTGCAATCATGTGTTAGTGATAAACATGAATACAGTAACTATGTGTTTTTAGTTTTTGTACATACAAATTGTTTGAACGATTCAAATTCATCCCGCGAAATCGGCTGTTCATTTGTCCTGCTGCTTGAAGGCTTCAAAACTGTGTCCTTGGTTTTTTTATGTTCCATTTGGCGCCTTGTTTGTGTCTTTTTTGCAACATTTGCATCCTGTTTCACTGGGATTGACTTGACCTGTGGTGAACCAGACACTCAATGGTGAGGTGGTTGTCTCTTTTCCAGTGACTTTTTAGAAGCTTTTATTGCAGAAGTCCTCAATTTTTTTCTTGCGGGAGATGCTCTATGTATGACTTTTTCTTTTCCTTTATTCTGTCTTGTAATGGGAGGCTCCTGAAAGTTGTCATCAGATTGGACACCTTGATATACTGAATCTGATATAACATGCTCCGGCGGGAATTCAATGCTTGTGAGCTCCTGTTCTGTTGCTGTCATGTTTTTTAGGGCAACCTAAAAAATTTCGGGTATGCATCAGGTAAACTAATAACAATTATTATAAAAAATTTAAGACATTGATATTGGAATGTTATACCTTTTTACGAGTGCATCGGAACAATGAATTGATTAAGAAATCACATCGGAGCTTGTCGGTTGTGGTTACCCAATTGCGTATCCTAGGAATGTGATTAGAAACTTTAACAACAATCTTCGGATTGACATGCGAGCAACACTCGTATATCCAGACCTGCATGGCTAGCGGAAAGCCGTGAATCCTATAGTATTTTCCAGTTAGTGTGATCTTTGCATGCAGATTTTTTAGGAGCTCCCCGAATGCCTCGTTGCCCCATGGATGTTCAACATGTCAGCCAGATTCGACTAGATCGAAATGTTTCCTTGGCACTATTGTGGATGATGGTTCTTCAGACATGATGAAATTGTGTATAAAATACAACGTGGCAAACTTCAGAGCATCCTCGTCGTTGTCACCCCAAGCCCTGTTGATGCAGAGGCAACAAGTTGTTGCATGGTTACTGATCTATTTTTATCTCCAAAGTATTGCAGTATTATACGGTTTGGCTCTTCGGTATTGAACACAAAATTTGATGCCTCGTCACCACACTTTAGTCCAGAAATTATGGCAAAATCCCTACGAGTGAATCGTAGTGTTGACCCATTTACATGGATGACGAATGCATCACATGAACTGTAATGACCCGTTAGGTCATTTTAAAAATAAATACTCTCTCTTTCATAAAAGATTTTTTTCGTAAATTTAAATTAAAAATTTTGGACTATTCGATGATTACGGTCATTTAGTTGACGGAATTTTAGATAATTAATTTAGTTGGTGGATTAAAATAATATTTTAATTAATATCCTATACAATTTATCTTATATTTATCAAAAATAGACTAATAGAATTTATCATTTTTAGTATATTAAAATAAGCAAATAAATAAATAAGTAAATAAGAAATAAAAAGGAGAAATAAATAAATAAATAAAGGAAAAGAATTAAAGGTGAAGAGGGCTGCGCATAATAGTACAAGCAGAAAACAATGCACGAGAAAAAAAAAAGACCGAAGAAACGGTGTAAAAGAAAAAAAAAGTGCGGGAAGGAAAAGAAAGAAAAAGGAGAGAAGAAAAATTGTGATTTTTATTCCGAAACATCAAGGTAATTATCCTCATCCTTTCTATTAAGTTTTTATGAGATTATTAAGAAATTTTTAGGGTAGAACGTGTATAATTTATATTAAATTAAGAAAACATAACCCTAGGGTTCTTAGAATAAAATTTTGATTTGGGGGTCGAATAACGATCCGTTTTAGCTGAAATCTAACATATGAGTTTAGTTTATTATGGGTAAACATAATCTGAAAGAAATTTCCAGATTCGGATTTAAGGGCTCAGGGTGACTTTTTGACCCGATTTTTGAGCCAAAAATAAATGTAGCAATATGGGTGTCATTGGATTCGTATTCTTATGTAGATTATGTATTTGAACAAATTTTGATCATCTGAAAGCGTTACGAAAGACTCAAGATTCGGAGTGTTATTAATTGAGGCAAGTGAATTTCTTAACCTTTGTTAAGTATATAGAATCTTGTGCTTCCTTGTGTGAAGATTGTGAATGATCTTGACATATTGAGTTAGTGTTGATGTTGTATTAAGACCATGTTGTTGTGAATTGTGCATTGTGTTAAAATTAGTCATTTTTTCATTATCATGTAAGCATGCCTATTTGCATTGACCTGTGTGACAAGTGTTATGGGAACTGAGAAAGAATAAGAATTAAAAAGGATGTACCATTTCGAGGGACGTGTCGCACGCCGCGACAGATATTATATATGATTCGAGGGTCGTGTCGCATGCTGCGACGGATACTAAATATGATTCGAGGGTCGTGTCGCACGCCGCGACGGACACTATAATTCGAGGGACGTGTCGCATGCCGCGACGGATACTATATATGATTCGAGGGTCGTGTCGCACGCCGCGACGGATGCATGGACTAGAAGTTCCCCATGGGTCCCGAACTGCCAGACAGCGGGTGTATATCACTAGGTCAGACATGCATCATGATATTTGACGTTGCATTGCATTGCATCACATGTTATTATTGTCTATGAACTTGAGAATGTCTTTTATGGAACTTGTGATGGATGAACTTGATCATTATGTTGTTGAACTATAAATATTGGTGTGGGTATTGAGTTGTAGGCTATGTACATTGTGAACTGTTAGGTTGAGCTGGCTTTATGCAGGTGGTAACTGTTGGAGTGTTAGGAGTACTTGTATTCTATATTACTTAATTTTGAGTTTAGTAGTTCACTTGGTGGGTACCGTGTGTTTGGTACTCACCCCTTGCTATTACATTTTTGTAGGATACGAGCCCGGATCTTCGTGATACCCTCTATTTTCTCTTATCCGGGGCTTCCTGTGGAGATTGTGTGAGGTAGCTGTTTGCCATCCAAGCTGACTTCTCACTCCTATTTATGATTTTGTTCTACTTTAGAAACAATATCATTTGAGACTTATACTCTTTTTTTTTCAAATCTAGTGAAATACATTAGAGGCTTATGCACGTGACAACCAGGTCTTGGGGGATTTTAATTAAGTTGACTTGTTATCGGTAGTTAAAATTTTCACTTTGTATTATCCTTCCATATTTTATGACTATAATTGGGTTTTAGGCAGACTTGTCTTGGTGGGATAAGACAAGTGCCATCACGTCCATTTCCTGGTCGTGACATGAACTGCCATGCACCTCGAACATCATAAAGGCCCTGAATATCTGAGCCTGGACAGTAAGCTGATTCACATCTAAAAGGTGTGAGAAACACGTTGTTTCTCTAAACCTCCTCAATTGGCTTTTAGTCAACATATTGGTCAAATCATCCATCACGTTGGTGTTTGTGTAACACTGCATATGCTAGACGACAGTAGGATTCCCTTCCATAATATATTGGACTACCTATTGTGAATACAGACATTCAGAATATGCTTTTGCAATGCGTAAACAACTAGCAAAACAACTATGGCGCATTTATACTGCAGTGTATAAAATCACAAGTATGTATATGCATTTTATACTACAATGTATAATTTAAGCAACAAATATATACTGCAGTGTATATATTTAGGCAACAAATATATACTGCATTGTATAAAATCACAAGTATGTATATTTTAAGCAACAAATTATATATATACTGCAGTGTATATTTTGTTGTGCAACTGTATAATGTGCACATGCATGTGTGTAAAATTTAGGCAAAAAAATACCCATGCTCAATTTGTATAAATTGATCAGACAACAATTGTGCATTATACTGCAAGTGTATAAATATTTCTTATGCAACTATATAATGGGCACATGCATATGAATAAATACCCATGCAGTGTATAAATCCATAAGTATGTATATGCATTTACATTGTAGTGTATAAAATCACACAGTGTGTATATGCATTTGTATTGCAAGTGTATAAATGTGTTATGCAACTATATAACCACGCACTATTTGTATAAATTGATCAGACAATAATGGTGCATTTAAAAATGCAGTGTATAAATCTACAATTATGTATATGCATTTACATTGCAGTGTGCTATATTGTAACTTTTTTTTTAATACAAAGAATAAAATGTTAATATATACTCATCAATGTGTCTAACATTTTTTTTCCTAATAATTATTTTTAAAAATAGCAAAAAAATATGAACCTGGTTGTCCTCCTCGCTTTCATTTGGTTTGTCAAAATCGGATCCGTCCCCATTTTTCCTTGCTTCGCCACTGTCGAAATCCAGATCCACATTTTTCCTCTTCCTTTTAGAGGTGCTTGGGCGATGAACATTCTCATTCCGCTCCTTGGATCTAATTTCAACACTAGCACTTTCTCTTGCAATGCTTCTTGCAATAGGCTCAACCTCTTGAGTTACCCCCAACGAAAAAGAAGGCAAATCATCCATACTAAACTTATCATGCAAATTTATACCTCTAGTTATCCTCTTAGAGGTTGATTCATCGGCCATTGTAGTGAAAGTTGTGAGTTATCGGGTTGTAGAACGATTTAGGGCATGCGGATTTATGTAAAAAAAAAAGGGGGGGGGGAACTGAAAATTCAAAAAAAAAAAAACTGAAATTGAAAACCACCAACAAAAGTGTAAAATGGAATTAAAAAACTGAATGGAAACTAGAGTAATCGACCGAGAAGATTAAGGAAAAAAAACTGAAAATCTTATTTGTAACTGTGGAGATTGAAGGAGCAAAAATGGGAGGAGATATTTGAAAATCTTATAAATATGAGAGAGAAAATGACGTTTGGAAGGGGCTTTGGTTTTATACAAAGTTGTTGGGACCCACCAAATATGTAGCCGCTTTTTGAAAAGTGTTGGTAATTTGTGTAATTTCTTAAAACTATGGTTAACTTATGGGATTTATTACTTAATGTTTGTTAGTTTACGAAATTTTCCCTAAAAAGATTCCAGGCCCACAAAAGGCCCAGTATATCTGTTTATAAATCTAAACCTTTGACTAGGGTTTCTTAATCTATCTTTTTTCTCCTCTTACCCTATCTGAAATGTTGCCTCCATGAGAAAGCTCTTCTCTTTGATTCCTTCTTCTCTGGGTAATCAACCTCCATTTCTTGATTGTATTCTTGCTATCACTATTAGCTATACAATTAAGTATTTAAGATGTTCATCGACTGGTTCTCCTTGGTTCCTTCTTCTTCTTGCTGACTTTGTTCTCTTCTGGCTGCATTAACAGGTTTACTAGGTAGTACTCGCTTCGTTTTGTGACTACGACTTGGTATTGGGTGTAGATCTTCCTCACTGGTACGTTCTCCTTTATTTTTCTATATATCTTATACTTGTACATGAGTCCTAAACATAGAGGAAACTCTTAAATATGGCAGAAACCTAGTTCTGTCCATAAATTTGAATGACAAAACCTCTATAACATTAATTAATATCCTTTTTAGTTTATGAATATTTTAATATTGAGTTTTTTCTTTTATTAAACTTCTAAAATATATAGAAAAAATATAAATTCAAAATCAACTAGGTTTTATATAGTAATTTCTTTCCTATTTAAACTATATATATTATGTAAAGTTGTTTTTTTTGCAGCAATGTAACAACGTGATTCTAAGTTAAAATCAAATAGAGAAAGAAAAAAGATGAGGACCAAGAAAAGTAACTGGAACACAAACTTGTGCAACAGAAATAATAAGCAATAAAACTACATGATTATTTCTCATGGAGAAATCTACACTTGATTTTGTCCCTTCAGAATAACTCTATCCTCCTCCAAGAGTCTCTATTAATACTTTGATATCTTATATGCCGGTAGTAAATTCTGATTTTGTTACTATTGTGAAATTTTTGTGCTTTGTTTGCAAGTTTAGCAAAATTAATTTTGTTATTAGTTGGACGAGAAAACTTGCAATGATTTTTGATTGTTTTTTAAATTATTTTGTCACTCACTTTTGCTTGTCCACTTTAAACTTTGCATGTTCCTTAAAAGATATTGACTAATATGATCACTTTACTAAAATATTCCTATTAATTCATGTATAGTTTTAAGTGTAAGGAAATAATTTAGCAAACAAATAATTAATATTGAAAAAATATACATAATTTTATTGATTGATATGACACTTATGCAAAATACGTACACTAAACTAGTTATTATTATAAATGAGAATGTCATGTCATAAATTTTCTTGAAATAAAATGAAAGATGAACAAAAAATTGAAAGGAATAAAGAGAAAAAGAAAAGATAAGAAGTGCAACACCATCATTTTACCCTTGTCATAGCAATAACTTCGATAAAGAGAGAGAGAGAGAGAGAGAGAGAGAGAGAGAGAGAGAGAGAGTGGAGAACAAGAAAGAAATAAATGGTCTAAAAATTAGGAAGGAATTTGGATTATAGAATAATTAAGATTAAAATTGCATTTAATGTTTTTCTAAACTTATAATTATATTCTTTAGAAAAGGTGTAAATATTACTTGAAAATATTATGGTAATTAATTATCTTTAAACTTACCTAATGCTGAATAAAAAATATTTTACACTAACAATGCATATAACTTAAACTTGGTTTTCCTCTTCTTTTTCTCATTTTCCAATATTGTTACTCAATTGGAGCTTTGGAGAGATGATCTTTAAGCAATTTTTTGAGGAAAATCATTTGGGTAAGTGTCTTTATCATTTTCAAATTATTTCCTAACATTTTCATCTTCTAAAATTATTTTAAAATCTAGATTTCAAAGTGGATGCTGGGATTTATTTCTCCAAATTTCAAAATTAGTAATGGATTTTGCTCGATTTTGATGGATTTTTTAACCATGAGTTTCTTGTGACCTGTAGAAACTAATTTTGCCAGGAATTTTTGGATTTGGACTTTTAGAAATTTGAGCAATTTTCGAACCATTTTACCCTTGATTTTGAACCCTTGCAATATATGGGTGTCGTTGAACTCCTAGTGTTGTGTACTTAACATTCTTTATAGTGAAAAATCAATTTGGAGTTGGAATTTTAGTGGAATTCTCCGGTTAGAGTGTTCGGATGTGGTTTTGACTAATGAGATTGGTTTTGCTAATCCTTCTTTGGACTGAGGTTTGGTAATTGAATATTCTCATGCTATAATATATGGAATGGGATCACATCATATGTTGGTGTTAAGAATCCCTATTGTGTTACCCGTGTGAGGCTTTGTTTATTATTATGATTATTTCGTGAAAATAAGACTTCTAGAATTTGTTGTATTGTGTACTTGTAATAAATATATCATACTTGTGAAATATAATACTTGGGATGAGTTGTGAATTTATCATGCTTTGTGAAATGATATTCATGGGAGGAGTTTGATAATGAAATGATTGGCAAACTGAGATATTGGTGAAATGATTTGACAAAATGTGATATATTGTGAAATGAGATGCTCTGAGGCATATAATGAATTGGAAAATGTGATATATTCATAAATAAGACGCATTGAGGAATGATGCAAATTGAGAAGTGTGACATTAGGAAATGAAATGCACCGAGGCATGAAATGATTTGAGGAGCAATATACTGGTGGAAAATTGTGGTTTGTAACATAATTGGGGAACCTAGGAGATGTTTTCCAAAGGAAAGTTGCTTGTTTTCTTTTGAAGATTATTCTTCCCATCTAATCCTTGATTGGGCATAAATAACCTTCTTCTTTTGTCTCTTAATCTGTAAATCCATCACTAGAAGCCTATGTTGAGTGGAAATGTTTTCACTCGAAATAACCTTGCAATTCTTACAAAGGCTTCTATTGCCCTTCCGAAGAAGTAAGTAATCAATCTTAGTCTTTGATATAGTAGTACTTGAGGTAATCAAGTGATTTTCCTTCTTCGAGAAATATGAGCTAGTAATAAATAACTCAAAGGCTTTAGCAAAATCCAAGATATACGTCCCACCTCAATTCCTCTCCCCAAACCAAAGCCTCCATGGACATCTTCAAACCCACTAGTGGTTGCCCCAATATGACCATTAAAGTCTCCCCCCATGAAGGTTTTTTTTTCTATCTTTGGTATTCCTTTTACAACCTCATCCAACTCTTCCCAAAAGAGCCTATTGACATCCTCATCTAGGCCTACTTGAGTTGCATAGGCACTAAATACATTCATTACATGCATACCAACCACAAGTTTAATAGGCATCATCCTATTATTAATCTTTCTAACCTCAACCATGTAATTCCTAAGGTTCTCATCTACTAGGATGCCTACTCAATTTCTATCCCTAGAACAACTTGAGTACCATAACTTAAACCCGTCTATTTCCCGAGCTTTGGTATCTACAAATCTGGTCTCCTAACATACCCTATATTAATTTGTATCCACTTAAGACTCTTAACTAGCTCTATGGATTTCCCTGTAAGTGATCTTATATTCCATGACTCTACCCTTAACTTAAATAAGCATGCGCCTTTCCTACCACCCCTACCCCTTACCTCTCATCCCAACTGACTACATGATCCTAATCCACCATTAGATCCTAACACCACTAAACTAAGAGCTAATAACTCACTAAGCTACTAAGATCAACAAGATACAATCAAGATAAAACTATACAACCTAATAATATAGATTAGTAAAATATAAGGTATACTACTAATCAAACAACCAGGTACAAAATCAAGACGAATAAGCGGGTAAAGGCAACATAATATGATTTGTAAGCTCACAAACGTTTAATAAATGGTAAATTTAGAAATATATGATAAATCTAGGAATCTATGGTAAAGGTTAACACAACAAGCAAGAAGCAACAACAGAAATATGTAGAGGGCAAGAAATAGAAGGTAAGTAAAAAGATATAATTGATTAAAATAAGAAACAACAAGAGATTGGAAGATATCACCTGGAGTTATAGTTAAAAATTGTTGAATGTTGCTGGAAGTACTGGAAGAAACATTCAACATTTGTTTTACCATAACTCTAGATCATATCTTCCAAAATCTTGTTATTTCTTATTTTAATCAATTGTATCCTTTTACTTGACTTCTTTTTCTTGCCCTTTACATATTTGTGTTGTTCTTTTCTTGCTTGTAGTGTTGACTTTTACCATATATTCCTAGATTTATCATATATTTCTATATTTACCATTTATTATATTTTTGTGATGCATATTATATTATGTTGCCTTTACTCGCTTATTCGTCTAGATTTTGTACTCGATTGTTTGATTAGTAGTACACCTTTTATTTCACTATTCTCTATTATTGAGTTGTATAGCTTTCTCTAGATTGTATCTTGTTGATCTTAGAAGCTTAGCGAGTTATTTGTTCTTCGTTTAGTGGCGTTAGGATCTAATGGTGCATTAGGATCATGTCATTGGTTGGGATCAGACGTAAGGGGTAAGGGTGGTAAGAGAGGCACGTGGTTATTTAAGTAAAGGATAGATCGTGGAATAAATCATCACTTACATGGAAAGCCATAGAGCTAGTAAAGAATCTTAAGCGGAGACAAATTAACATAGTGTGTGTTTAGAAGAGCAGATGGGTAGATACCAAAGCTCGAGACGTAGACAGGTTCAAGTCATGACACTCAGGTGGTTCTAGGGATAGAAATAGAGTAGGTATCCTAGTAGATGAGGGCCTTAGGGATTACGTGGTTGACGTTAGAAGGATTAATGAACGATGATGTCTATTAAACTTATGGTTAGTATTCATGTATTTAGTGCCTATGCACCTCAAGTAGGCCTAGATGAGGATGTCAAGAGGCTCTTTTGGGAAGAGTTGGATGAGGTTGTGAAAGGTATACCAAAGACAGAAGAAATCTTCATTCAGGGAGACTTTAATGTGCATATCGGGGCAACCACTAGCAGGTTTGAAGATTTTCATGGAGGCTTTAGGTTTAGGGAGTGGAATGGAGGTGGGACCGCTCTGTTGAATTTTGCCAAAGCCTTTGAGTTAATTATTGCTAACTCATGTTTCCTGAAGAGGGAAAATCACTTGATTACCTTTTATAGTACGGTAGTTAAGACTTTCTCTAGTAGGGCGATAGAAGACTTTGTAAGAATTTCAAGGTTATTACGAGTGAAAACATTTCAACTCAACATAGGCTTCTAGTGATGGATTAAGAGAGAAAAGAAAAAAAAAGGTTAATTATGCCCAACCGAGGATTAGATGGAGAAGCCTAACTCCTGCCTTTTCTCTAGAGATGGAAGAAAAGCTGAGTAGTTTAGAGGCTTGTAGTAGTAGGGGAGATGTGAACAATATATGGGACACTACTACTAGTTGCATTAGAAAAGTAGCTATCGAGGTACTAGAGGTTTCAAGTGGGACCTTTGGTGGATGTCAGGATGATTGGTGGTGGAATAACGAAGTTTAAGGCAAAGTAAAATCTAAGAAAATTGCTTATAAGGAGTGGTTGGAGTGCCAAGATGAGGATGAAAAGCGAAGGCTTAAGGAGATTTATAAGATTCCCAAGACATAAGCAAAGACTGTGTTGACGAGTGCTAAGAAAACAATGTTTGAGATCCTGTACATAGAGCTAAGTGATAAAGGCGGGGACAAGATGTTGTATAGGTTCGCTTAAGAGAGAGAAAGGAATGCTCGTGACTTGGACCAAGTGAAGTACATCAAGGATGAGTAGGGTGAGGTGTTAATGGATGAAACTTCCATTAAGCTAAGGTTACAAGCTTACTTTTATAGAATCTTAAACGAAAAAGGAGATAAAGATATTGAGTGGGGTGAGTTGTCATACTCTGATAGTCCTCAAGATTTTGGTTATTGCAGACGGTTCGGAGTTGAGAAGGTTAGACGTGCTATTAGTAGGATGAATAGAGGGAGGGTGATCGGACCAGATGAGATGCTGGAAGATTTTCAGAAGAACATTGTCATGGATAGTATAGAGTGGTTGACTAAACTGTTCAATGCTATTATGAAGACTACCAAGATGCCTTATGAATGGAGGAGCACAATGGTTTCATTGTACAAGAACAAGGGTGATATTCAAAACTGTAACAATTACAGATGTATCAAGCTGTTAAGCCACACTATGAAGGTCTGTGAGAGAGTGGCGGAGATGAGGGTGAGAAAAGATGTGTCTACTTTAAAGTCAGTTTAGATTCATGTCGGGGCGATCAACTATTGAAGCAATTCATCTTGTTCAGAGATTCGTGGAGAAACATAGGGAAAGAAAGAAGGACCTTCATATGGTGTTCATTGATCTCAAGAAGGCCTATGAAAACGTTATGAGAGATGTCCAATGGAGGTGTCTAAAGGTGAAAGGTGTTCTAATGTTGTATATTAGGGTGATAAAGGACAAGTATGATGGAGCAAAAACTGGAGTAAGAACAGTGGGAGAAGACTCGGAGTATTTTCCTATTGAGATGGGACTTCTTCAAGGATTTGTGTTGAACCCTTTTCTATTTACCTTGGTGATAGATGAGTTGACACGGTCTATATAAGAGGAGGTTCCATAGTGTATGCTATTTGCAGATGACATAGTACTGATTAATGAGACTTGGGCTAAAATTAATGATAGATTGGAGTTTAAGAGAAAAGCTTTGGAATCCAAAGGGCTCAAACTGAGCAGGACCAAAACAAAATACATTGATGTGAGGCTTGCCACTCAACAGATTCCCAAGACAAATAACTTTAAATATCTTTGTTCCGTCATTAAGAATAGTGGCGATATAGAAATCATGTCACACATTGCATTGGGCAAGCATGGGTGAAATGGATGATTGCCTCTGGAGTATTGTGTGATAAGAAGATGCCACAAAAAATTAAAGGTAAGTTTTATTGAATGGTGGTTAGACCATCTTTTCTATATGGAGTGGAGTGTTGGCCAAGCAAAAACTCATACGTTCAGAAGATGCAGGTTGCGGAGATGAGGATGTTGAGATTGATGTGTAGACATACTAGAAGTGATAAGATTTTGATTGAGTCAATTCATGAGAAGTTAGATGTGGCCCCTGTGACTGATAAGATGAGGGATGCGCGAATGCAATAGTTTGGACATGTGCAGAGAAGATGTACCCATGCTCCTATTAGGAGGTGCGAGAGGTTGAATTTAGGGGTTATACTGAGAAGTAAAGGTAGACCAAAGAAGTATTGGGGGAGGTGATCAGATAAGCTATGGTGAAACTTGATCTCACCGAGGACATGAACTCAAATAGAAAGCGGTGGAGGTTGCGCTTATTAGAGTAGAAGGCTAATAGGTTAGTAGGGATAGTTGATGTCTAGCCTTGGGTATAGTAGGGTAGTAGTATTAGTCGTGTCTTTATATTCTTTGTTGTTATTATTCATCTTATATCTGTTATTTTTATTATATTTACATACTATCATGTACTTTTCATTATTAGTCATTCTTCCTTTTCTCTTTTTCTTTTCCTTTTTTCTTCATATCTAGTTTATTCTTTTTATGGGTTTTTAGAGATGATGGTTCCCAAGAAACAACCTCTCTACTTTTGAGGTAGTGAAAAGGTCTGCATACATTTTATTCTGTTCAAACCGCACTTGTGGAATTCCATTGGGTATGTTGTTGTTTTTGATCTATACACCATAATTACTTTCAAAAAGATTAGTTGATCAAAAAGGTAAGTGTCATGCTTTTTTTAAAAAAAAAGTAATAATCTAAAAGTCATTTAAAATCAAAGAGAACTTAAGATTTTACAAAATTTCTTTCATATAGCAAGCCTCATCAAGAAAATTGAAACAAGCTTTGTCATTTACAAGTTCTTGATAAAAAAAACATGAGAAACAAAATTGAAATCCCTTGCACTTGAAACAAGTACATTTGCTCTTTTCATTTTATGCAATTCTTACGGTTATTCCTTATTTTGCCAAGAAAAAAATATTTGATAAAAGAATAAAGAAAAAACAAAAGTGTTGTTATTTTTTTTCAATTTTTTTATGTATACAATAGAAAGAGAAATGATACAAAGGGAAAATTGAAAAATTTCACACGACTGTAAATTTAAAGATTTTAAACTAGAGAAAAAGAGAGATATGTGAAGTTTTTCAGAGTATCGATGTTGTGGGGTTGAAAGTAGAAAAAGAATACTATACAAGGGTGAAATTATGGTAAATTTTATATACTTTTGAAATTTTTGTCGAACATTCAATATATTATATTTACTGACGCAATATTTATATTCACATGAGTAAGAGCCTACAAATGGGAAAACATTAATAATAAGAATTTTTTTTATTTTTAAAATTTGAATTCAAAAACATATAATTAATAATAAAGATCTCATCAATATCATAATATCATTGAGTAAATTTTCATTGATCATCCCATCATGTTTCAAGAAACTTTTACTATGAATGCTTCCAAGTTATGGTCTCTCCAACCACAATTTCTCCAATTTCATCACACCAAAATAATTTCTTCACCAAAAGGATTAATTTTTTATGTTGGTTGGTAATTTGCTCGTGGGGGGTTATTTTAGATATATAAAGGAAGCCTTTGATATAAGTGCAAAGTTGTTAGTGTGAAATCCTAAGTCTTATACTACTTGGAATTACAAAAAACTTCTAACTGAGGAGTTTTGTTAAGTCAATTCTGAACTCAGATTGTTAAGTTGTTTTTTGAATAAAAATGAGATCTTTCCAAATGGTTCAGATTGGGTATTGAAAGGGGGTGACAATTTTGTCACCCCTAGTGTTGAAGATTCATCTATTAATATTTTGTTGAAGGGAGGTTTAGTGAAGTCGTGACGAGTCAATTTTTCACTCGTTTCATTAATGACATTTTCGTAATTATGATTTATTGTAAGGGCCTTTTGTGACTTCCTATGCTACCTAAAACCTCCTAATGACCTAAACTTCATTCCTCTCATTCAAAATTCATTCCTCACATTTAAAAATTCTCTCAAGTCACTCTTAAGTCTCTCTCAAAGAACTCTAGTGGGAATTAAGCTTGGGGATCCAGGAAGAACTCTTTCTTCACCAAAATTTTTCTTGAATCTTCTCTATTAGCTAAGGTATGTGGGATTGATTTTTGGTCCCTTTCAACCACCAAGACCCAAACTCTTTTCACTCGAATTTCATGAATTTTAGCTTACTTTAAATATGAGTTTTTTTTATTTTGCTTTAATAAATTGAAGTAAAGTATGGACTATGCTTATATTATTGTTGCATTGAGATCATGAAATTATACATGTGCATGTCCCCTTTAAAGATTGTTCTGTGCATGGGTGATCTATACTATGATTTAAATATCAATTTACTTCAATTCATATTACATTGATGATTTTAGATTGAATCTATATTACCCATTCTATTATCACATCATCCATGGCATATGCATTCATGATCATTGGACTTTATGAAAATTAGAAGTGTGTTAAGACCCAAATACGTTGATGTATATTATTTTGATGAAAGTATGGTTATGAACAAGAATTGAGTAAGAATCTCTGAACATGAGCATGATATAAGTTGAACACCATTATGATATGAATTCATAGTAATATGAACTTGACTTCTACATGAATACAAATTATATGGGTGTGCATATGAAATGACATCTTGCATGAGTATGTAATCATAAGTGTGTATTGATGAGGACGGGCATACCCTCCCTTTACACAATACATAGATGATGATAAGTACAACCTTCCCATGCACATGTATGAGCTAAGTGTGTATTGATGAGGACGGACACAACCCTCTCTTTACACAATGCATAGATGAGGATAGGTACAACCTTCCCTATGCACATATATGTATGAGCTACGTGTGTATTGATGAAGACGAGCACAACTCTCCCTTTACACAAGGCATAAGTGAGAATAGATACAACCTTCCCTATGCACATGTATGTATGAGCTAAGTGTGTATTGATGAGGACGGACATAACCCTTCCTTTACACAAGGCATAGATGAGGATAGGTAAAACCTTCCCTATGCACATGGTTATATGAGCTAAGTGTGTATTGATGAGGATGGGAACAACCCTCCCTTTACACAATGTATAAATGAGGACATGTACAACCTTCCCTATTCAAAGTCATATCATGAGCTACATGTGTATTAATGAGGATGGTTATAACCCTTCTTTTACACAATTCAGGCAAAGAGTGGCTCATTGAGTGCTAGTATATGTGGGTTATGGCTACGCTATTGTTTTGCATATGACATATTGTCCAGGTTAACTTCATCTTCCTTTCATGTTGCATGCTCGTATACTAGTATATTCAAATGTACTAACACATATTTTTGTCTACATAATCTCACCATATAGGAGCCGAGGACATCCACCGCTCGACGTTTAGCTCGGATCTCAAGTTTTGCTTGTTGTAGTGAGTCTTATCTTCCAAGGACAAGACACCATTCCTTTACCTATAATGTTTTACTTATTTTATTCACTTTGAGGGTTAGCCTAGGGTATGTCTTGGCCCCCAACTATCTTATGATTAGAGGCATTGTTGGATATTTTGTAAACTCCTTTATGTTTATATGCTAAGTGCTATATTAAAGATTATGTTATAGCTTGGTTACCCATTGAATATTGTTATATGGTTTGGTCATGAGTCTTATGACTTGATATTATGATATGATGCGAAAGATCCTAAGTCCCGAATTATCCTTAGAATTATGTGTTTATTATTTGGGTACGCTTCCGACCCGATGATGTTAACTGGGATACTTTGAGGCTTGTTTGGGGACTCTCAGGTCCTCATTTGCCATGTCACTCCTAGACCCTAGGTTCGGGGTGTGACAGTCAATTTTTTTTTTGTGTGTGTCTCATTAAAAGAGCTTCAGAGCTCGAAGTAACGAGAAGACTCAAACTCCATTGAAAGAGCTTCGAAGCTCAAAGTTCAATTTAAATTTAAAAAACTTACTCTAAAATAATAAAGTAAAATTAAATTTATTTTAAAATGTTAATAATAATTTCCATGCAGAGTATTTGATTTACTGGATTTGGTTAATGTTAGTCTAGAGAATTATATTAGTTGAAAAATGAAGTTGATGAAATCCAGATTTCACATATATCAATATACAAAATTATAATAAATATATAATATATATATATATAATATTATACATTGAGTGTGTGAACATGTTATAGATTATTATTTTTCTTCTCTAATTTTTCTTCTTCTTATTTCTTTTAGATGTATATTATTTTGCATTTCATATTTTCACGACCCAAAATGGATCGCAACTAAAAGAAAAGGAAATAAAGCGAAAAGCATAAACTCGTCACGACTCAAGATAGATCGCAATAAAAAGAAAAGGAAATAAAGTGGAAACCATCTCAACATAATATAACAAATCTCCCAAAATCTGCAGTCATGGGTACAAGAGCATCCAAAACAATACAAAACTGTAAATTCACATGTCTCAAATGAAATGCAAAGCTGTCTCATAATATCTGATACAAAGTATGAACGGAAAAGTAAAGGAAATCCCAAAGACCCTTGGCGACTCAATGTTTGAGCCTCACTAGAAGGATCTAGATGAATGTGAACAAGATCAACTATAAAGAATCAGCTACCCTGTATGGTCCCTATTGTAATGACTTGGGTTTTTATACAACCTCAATGAAGCATGAAAATTGGTTTCGAAGAAGTTTTGGACCCAGGTGACACTTCATGGGAGCCATCACAGTCCATATGAGGTCACACGACCCGCGTGGAGCCTCCACGGAGTGGCCTTTGGCACATGGAGGATGTTTGTCCCTTAAACTTGGTGTTTTAAACAAAGGCACACCACACTTGGACCCCTCAAGGTCCGTGTGACACTTCTGGACCGTGTGGTGGGACGTGTGATGGCCTTGGCTTGAAATCCTACAGCTTTGGGACCAAGTATGATTACACGACCAAGTACACGTCCCGTGTGGGGTAGCACGGCCCGTGAGGTCATTCGTAAAGCTTTCGAAGTGAAATATTTCTAAGTATGGAATCATTGTATCTTAACTTGATCATGGAATCTTCTAAGGAGAGGGGTACGGGCAGTAGCACGGCCCATGTGATGCTACATGGTCCGTGTAACCTCTCGTGATGGTGGCTTTGTTGAAAAATTCTTAGTAAGGAATCTTCATGCTCAAGATAAGTTTACTTTCAAGCCTTCAATTCAAGCTTATTTATGTTGTTTAAGATCATCGTTGGTCTACTACACCAAGTCAAGTTCAAAGGAACTCCATTGACTAAGTTCTTCACAAGTACCGATAGAAGGGTTAACTTTAAATGAGCATATCCCTTAGCACAAAATGAACTGGGTGGCCCACTACCTAACAAATTGAAGTTTTTTGAATTATCTCAACGCATCTGGTCTCACCTCATTCCAAGTTCGGATCAAGAAGTTATGACTGTTTTCATAAAACCTGTGTAGGCTAGACTGGAGGCCTTCACGGGCTGTGAAACCTACCGTGTGAACTGTGATGTAAAATTTAAAGGGGCGTTCTATTGAGTTATTTTTGATATCGTGACCCATCCTCAAGGCTTTTAAGACTCTTTTAACCCCCCTTTATATTCCAAAGCTTCTCTTACACTAATTCTAAACCTTCATTCAAGACTAACACCTAGTTTCTAAAATTAGGCTCTCAAAGTTCTCTCCAAGTCTCATCTTCAAGATTCAAGCTAAGATTCAATTGGGGTTTCAAATTCAAGCTAAATTCTTCTCAAATTCATCTTCTTAATCAAAGTATATGGGATTGATTCTTGGTCCCTTTCAACCTAGAAGACCCAAAAATCTTTCAATCTATTTTATGAATTTTAGTCACTTTAAATATGAAATTTCATGATTTGATTTTATTAAATTTAATTAGTGTATGGACTATATTTTACCTATTATTTCAATTCATTTTGACTACCATTATGATGATTTGCATTGAGTTATGAAATTATGAACATGCATGTCCCCTTTAAAATTTATTTATGCATGGGTGACTATCACTATGATTTAGATGTTTATTTAAATTATGGATTTATTAAATTTCATATTATGGTGTTGATTTTAACTTGAATCTATGTTACCTATGTTATCCTCACATCATCCATTGCATTTTATTCATGAGCATTGACATATGGAAATTATGAAGTGGGTTAAGCCCAATTATGTTTTATGAAATGATTATGATATGATTTTGGTAAGGCATTGGTTATGACAAGAAGGTGATCACCAGTCTGTCTATGATTATGGCTCTTTGAGAATTATGGGTGCCTGCACCATTATGTATATGTGTAGATGAGCTATTCCTTGCATGAATATTATTATTATGATTTTATGGTTTGGCATTTAACCCTAAATGTGCATTGAACATTTTGGAATGGATATTGACTCTTTGAAGGCATGTATAGATGTATATAAGTATTCAAGTGGGATTTTATGACTTAGCACCGATAGAATGGGCGTGTGAGGGCTATCTCTAAGGGCCCTCCTCTTTTCTTGAACTATGTGCCAACATAGGAACGATCACCATTACCGAAATGACTGGGTCGTATGGAATGGTTATTCATTTATTACGTTTATGATATGATTATGAAAAATCCTTCCAAAATGGGGTTTCCCGTAAGGAAGGTGTCCATCCACCGAAATGGGTTTACCCATAAGGTGTGATGTAGATTACCCTTGGCAAGTAATCTTCTCCCTACCAATGAAAGGTCCAAATCGGTCTAATTCATGTAATAGCTCGCATGAGTTTGAATTGTCGGTTATAGTCGATCCTCACTATATAGGAGCATTATCGCATTTCATGCATCATGAATTTCATGGCATCTTATATACTACCCTTCCATTGGATATATGAATCCTAATACCTGCATCCAAAAAGGGTAGCACAAAATAATATATACATAAATATGACAAGATAAGATATCCAACTCAGCCAATAGTATAAGACAATAAGAGGTGTGAATGCATTACAAGAAAATCTCATCAAATCATACATCAAGTGCCTCTCAACCTTGCCACTTGCACGTGGTCAAGGGGTGTTACCATGTCTCATCCTTTCAACCTACCCGTGATCAAGTATGTCATAATGTCTCAACCTTGCCACCTGCCCATGGTCAAGTATATCATAGTATCTCAACCTTGCCACCTGCCCATGATCAAGGGGTGTTACTATGTCTCAGCCTTACCACTTGCCTGTGGTCAAGTATATCATAATGTCTCAACCTTGCCAACTGGCCATGGTCAAGTATGTCATAATATCTCAATCGTGATGCCACCCGCCCGTGGTCAAGTGGTGGTACAAATGCAACATGAAATGAATGCAAGCTGTAGATGCCCATCCAGATATATGCATAATATGATCGCATCATGATAAGAGTACTAATGCATATGCTCATAAGGTGAATTTTGCAATGCCATGATATGAATGCCAGAGTTTTGACACAAAGAGCAAAATGATCAGATTTTCATATACTATTGTTATAGGGGAAAGAAAATATGTTGGAGTGGAAGATAGAACAAAGAAGAAAGCAAAGATCAATGCTGCTCGAACTGCATTGTTGGCCATTCACTCTAGTGGTTTGGGGCCTAACAATTGTGGATACACTTCGATTCCAATGAAGAAGGACACAAATTCAACAAGCAGCAACCAGGAGAGTGCAACAGCTCTGAAACCAAAGAAATCTAAGCTCAAGAAAAAGCAGAAGAGGAAAGTTTCAGACGCCATTAATTAAGTCAGGGCACAGGCCTTGTACAAGACCCTATCCAGTCTTTGACATTGTGTGGTTTCCTTCATTTGCCTTAAATACTTGACTTGCTATTTGATAAGTAACTTGTTTAACGAAAATATTTTAGTATTTTTATTGTCATTTACATTTTCAAAAAGCTCCATGTATAGATAAGCTCCATGTATAGATATACGAGCAATTAATAATCTTGTCTTCATTTTGGGTCATTCGTTCCATCTTTTTCTATGTTCCACATATTTCAAATAAGCTCATTTTCCTTTGAATAAAAACTTTTGTAGGCTAACTATTAACAGTAATAACTAACAAGATTTTGTTAATGCATGGTAATTGTCTAGAGACGAGTTAAGGATTTAAACTCTTCAAGTTAAACTTTAAAGTTTTTATCCCCCCACCCCACCCCCGCCCCCAAGAAAAATCTAAGATCCTTAACATTCCAGTAATAACTTATGGTTTGTTTTCTTTAATTTTATTTTATAACCTATTGTTTCCTATGTTTTGATTATCATACTGCTTATTGTAGTTATTGTTCTATTCTCTATAGGTTTCTTTACTATTTTTTAAGTGATTGGATATGTTTTATTTCAATTGAAAATTTATTGGAAATAAACTATTTACCTTCAAGTTATATGCATACTATCTTTTTCCAACTTTATTTGTGAAATTTCACTGGACATAGACATGATGTTGTTGTTGTACTAACATTTCTTTTGTAAAAGTCGGAGTCTTCAAATTCTATCTATTGGTTTTGGCCACGAAACAGTTAAAATCAAATTTTGTTATAATATATTTGCCAAAATTGGCACTTCATTAAATATATGATATATTTTTGCTACACTAATATACTATTATACAATAACAAAACTGACAAATTTAAAGTAAGTAGAATTTGAAAAGAATGGTGTGTATATAACTTTACCTTTATTTTCTAAAAGTAGATAAGGACTTTTGAATAAACATCGCCTCAAATTAAAAGTACTATTTCTTTATCTCTAATTCTCTATTATCTATTGTGCCCACCCCACTCAACCCCCCCCCCCCCAAATCCCTTATTAGACTTTTATGTTTTCCTTTTTCTGAAATCTATACATATACCAATTTAATCATTGTTTTTCTTATTATTTTCACAATTAGCTATAGCATCACTTGTTAGTATGTTTTTTTTGTGTCATCGAAAGATCTTCAGAGCTCAAAGTAACGAGAAGACTCAAACTTCATTGAAAGAGCTTCGAAGCTCTAAGTGGGTTGGACGCAGATGGTTGATGAGTGGTCATTGTCTAAACTACGTTCTTACTTTAGACTCTTGATTAGTTGATTTAGTTTCTTACTTCTTAAGTTGAGCTATTTGAGTTGATGTCATTTTTCCTTTACATGTTTCTTTATGTCATTTTTTACATACTTGTACTTTCCACGTACTGACATCCATTTGGGCCTGCGTCTTTTCATAATGCAGAGACAGGTACTAGCAGTCATGAACCGGGGCCCCATTGAGGACCTATTTGCATGCAGCTGATTGGTGAATCCTCCCCTGCTTTCGTAGGATATAGTAGTTTGTCTTTTTAGCTTTGAGTTTAGCCTTTTTATTTAATTTAGAGGTAGTCATGGGTCTGTCATTAGCACCACTTAGTCAGATGTTTTAGAGGCTTTATAGACTAGACCGTTGAGTTATTACTGGTTTATATTTTTGACTAGTTTCTTTCAAACTAGTCTTACTTAATTGATAGACAGATTGTTTGGCTTTTGGCCTTGGATTATCATTTCGGCATTGCTTTTCATTGAGTATTTTCTAAATTATTGATGTGTTCCGCTATTAGATTGTGATTCAATGAATATGATGAAGTCGAATGGTTGGCTTGGAGGCTAGAAATAGTCTCCGAGTGCCAGCCACGCCAAGGGTACCCCCCCTCCCCCCGGAGTGTGACACTAGTCTCACTTAGAAAACCATAAACTTAATTAAAACCTCATCCTAACTACATACTCTCTTGATGCACCTCTTAAACCTCTTCTTACCTTGTGACTTAGCCGATTTATTGTTCTCATCTAAGGAACAATACCATAATGGTAAAACCTCATTTATTGCAAGATAACATCTTAATTCGTTACATACTCTATGCCAAACCTATTAGATCAAATATAAACCCTACTGGCATCACCTTCATGTTGCCATCCCTAGTATCATGACTACTATACTTAGTTATGACTACTAAATAAAACCTAGAAATATTCAGCCACTAAGACCTTACAACGAGTAGTCACTCTGTATCACTTAGTCTACCTAGTTATAATTTCAAAACCTAGGTGCTACTTAACCATTCACTATACGTTATTGCCTAGGTAAGCCCATAACTATATGAATATCATAGGTTTTTCCCTTCAAAATCATAAGCCTAGCTTTAATATATCAAGTCATGACTACTATGTCCGTCTATTCAACACCTATACTTAGTCTTCACTAAATAATGACATATCAACATAAACCCCTTTCTGATTCAAGTGTACTCTAACTCATCCTATCTACTAACTTTTACTCTACCTTCTATCATGAAAGAAAGAAGATGCTTATTCCTCTTTAATCCAAAAAGAGACCTGACTTATCACCCTATGGCTTAGCTTACAGATACATAAATCTAGCTACATGCCTCGATCAACCATTATTCCCACTCTCTGGTTTCTACTTTTTTTTTCTAGCTCTAGGATCATTATACAACTTATGGTTTACAAAGCCTTTAATCATATTCTCTCCTGAGGAAATACCAAGCATTTACAGATATGACTTCCCTCTCAAGGATAACATTTGAAGAAAGGTTTAGAGAAAAGAGTCTAGAAGTATGTCTTACGTTAACTCAAGTAAACAACTAATACGGAGAAGGATGCATTCCATTGAGTAAATAGACTTGGGCACACTAGTCGGCTCCTCGCAAGCCTTGTGCAGTCTCTTTACTTTCTGAAGGCTTTATCTAAGAGTAAAGTAACTCGTCAACAAGAATATGAACTTTATTGTTTCAACCACCTAGATTATGAGGGGGCAGTTGAATGGATTAGAGAAGCACATGAATCAGAATAAATTTCTTATGCGCAACTCTATTGCATGATCTAGAGCATAAAAGAATGAGAGACATCTCCTAAATGCCCCGTATCCTCTTGATTTTAAGCGTAGTGCACAACAACCCATAAGCAAGACTCTACTAGACATGGTTTCAAAGACACCCTAGGAAACTTGAACTCTATGCTCGGATGCCAAGTTTGTCATACCCCAAGCCTACACCATGGGTGTGGCCAACACTCAGAAACCATTTCTGGTCCTAAGTGAACCACTTCACCAAGTTAACTTACTCCCTGAAAGACATTAACATCATAATAAATTAGAATGGGCACAATACTCATAAAACTCAAGTCCTTCAACTAAACCAATGAACTCAATATGCAATAATATATAAAGCTTGACTCGTGGCTTTCAAACCACTTCAAGGAAATAACAAACAATATGTTTCTAGTCTGCGAAGCCTCTAAAGTACTAATTCTGAACTAGGTACTGGGGTAGGCACATGACTACCTCAACTGAAATAAATACAAAACAAATAAGGACTTCTGAGCTTTATTAAATGCAAAGAGGACTTATCGATTGCTGATGGAGATTGTCTTACTAAATATCTGTTATCATGGATAGCGGAATCTGCATCATAAAATGATGCAGCACCAAATGGTGTTAGTACATAGAATGTACGATATATAAGATGGCCAAAAAGTACTAAGGACAAGATACTCAACTTTAGAACTAAATTTTGAGATAGCTAAATTGATGAAAGTATGTCATGCAAGTAAAACATATGCTTTAAACGTTTAAGAATGAAACTCATTATAAATGAATTACATGTTTTAATACACTAATGAGCATAACTATATATGTAAAAATATAACTTTCAAAATGCTTAGCTTTGAAAGCTAGCTCAACTGAATTAAATATGCAACATAATAAAAGGAAACACTTGAATAAAGAAACAATACATCTCAGTGTATAAAATAATAATCTTTACTTCTTGAGGATTTTTTCTAACCTATAACTATCACTATGAGCCTCGGATGATACAATGTTTTGCCCATATTGCAAGAGTTATCCCATACTTTGTCAGGGTAAAGGATAAAGTACTATTGAATCCATATAAACTGGGTCATCTCAGTGGCATATGAAGAGTTGTACACTTGGTACAATCCTATTTCTCTACACTCGTACACAAATTAGTGTTTAATGCTACTCCCAAAATTATCTATTATGTTCATCTCAAAATTTTAAAGCTTTATCATTTTGGGTTTGAAGTAATTACTCAAACTACTCTCTTAAAAGAGAAAAACCTGCTTACTCATAACTTATAATATGTCTCATGCATACTAGTAGTGCTTTCTTTACCATAGAAAATGTTTTCTTCAAAACTAATAATGTTTTCTTAAAAATAGACACAGTTTTGTCAACAACAAATATGTACTTGGACCTACTTATATTTCCTTAAAATTCATCTTTTGTGATAAATGTAAAATACTTTATCTTACTTTGAACTCTAAAATTAATGCATAAGGGTAGAACTGCAGAGGACATTAATTGACTGAATGTTTCTTCAAAACAAAAAGAACAAATATACTATGTTTTTTTACATATAATCATGCTCATTTCGAAATCACACAATGCACTTGGACTACTCTAGTTTCCTAAAAACTTTTCTTTTTCCACGGCTTTGAAATTCTTTTATTTTAACTGAAAATAATGTGAAACACATGGCTATGTAAATCCTTCAATTCGCGAAACTAGTGTTCATGTGAAAATTAAGCATGAAAAATAATCAAGAACTCAAATAATGGAAGGGATCATAAATTCAACGGGATAGATACTAAAGTAACAATAAAGAGAAAAAAACAGAACTCAAATTTCAAGAAAGTTTTGGTTAAACTCTTACCGACTACAATTAGGTAGAGGCCGTGTGGATGAACTTAGTCCATCGCTTTGAAAAGCCTTACATACTTGAAAGAACAAGATTCTTGAAGAACTTTGAAGAAGGTGCTTGAAAACCTTAGCTTTTCTCCTCTTGAAATCTTGTTCTAAGTCTTGAGAAATTGTTTGTGCATACTGAGGTTGAATGGTAACTTTGAGGGACTTAATTAGGTGTTAAATCGTCAAGTTTAGGCTTAACAAGGATGTGAAACTGGAAGAACGGGATTCTTGAACAACTTTGAAGAAGGTGCTTGAAAACCTTAGCTTTTCTCCTCATGAAATCTTGTTCTAAGACTTGAGAAAATGTTTGAGCGTGATGAGGTTGAATGGTAACGTTGAGAGACTTAATTAGGAGTAAAATCATCAAGTTTAGGCTTAGCAAGGATGTGAAAGGAATAAAATAACCCTTCTTAAAACACTGCCAAGTCATATACAGGGTCATCTACGAACCATAGAAGCTTATTCTTAGAAACTAGGGTGAGTTTTGGGGCCCTGGACCTCAATTTATGAGCCCAAATTATGACTCATAGAAGATTATACGATTTGTAGTTGGGCTCGTATGATTTGGGACTTAAAAACTGACTTAAAGGACTCTTTTTACCAGTTGGAAGTATGGGTCATCAACCCATTATGACCCATAAGTTGGAGTTCTTAGATGGTGATCAAGAAATCTCTACTCTAACAATTCTAACTAAAATAGTTATAACTCTTTGCTCCAAACTCCAAATGAGGCAATCTTGGTGGCATTGGAAAGAGGATTCAGAAACCTTCAATTTTATTCATTAGCCACCTAATCCTTTATATTATGAGAGTTATGATCATTTAAAGTTGACCCTTGCGTTATCTAATGCAAAAAACTTAATCGATAGGGAGGTTTCGAACTCAACTAACTACTACAGGTCTCTTATGACCTTAAACCGCTTCCAATACACTTCACAAATATAGGAATGAACCTTAAAATAATAAAAAAAAAGTAAGGTATCAATATGTTCAAGTTTATATACTTACGACAAGAAACTTTGAATCCTATGAATAGAGTTGTGGGATGCTATAATTATGGTGAATATATTGAGTTTTGATGAAATAAGTATGTTTTAAGTTGTGATGGTGATCAAATAAGAAGTTGTGTGTAGGGAATTCTATCTAGTGGAAGCCAGCTGACTTGAAGAGTTTTTACCCAAACCGAGGCATTCTGGCGAACGATTGCATGTAAAAAGGTCGAAGACTACATAAGCTAACTCATGCCCGTGATACTTTTGGTGCTTGGGGTGGAGAATTTCGATCAAGACAAGAAAACTTCTAGCAATCTGGGTATAGTAGTGCATTATGAGTATGGGTCTTATCAAAAGTGCATTTGATGGAATTACCATGGGAAAATTGCAGATTCTCGACCGTCGTGGTGGTTATCAAGTTGATGAGAACTTATTCTAGCTTCATGTAGTTGACTTTGAGGACCATTGGGCCTATTTTTATTGTTTCAGGAGTTTTCTACAATCATAGCTACTATTTCAGCATTTCCATTGGTGTTGTTTAGAGATTTTGTAAGCTTGGATGTATCATTCGCTAAGTGGTATCTTGACTGTCTCTTCTTCGAGATCGGATAAATTGGATCCTTCTTAATTAGTATGCATTATCTAAAGCTCAAGTTGGTGAAGCTTAAGTTCGTAAGAGAACTATGTTAGGTTGAAGGGATGTAGCTAAGGATTGCAGTGCTTTTTACATTTTGAGAGTTCGGTGGTTGGATTAGATTTCTCCTAGCTTTAATGGGTTCCGAATTAGTTGATTCATGGGTTAGTTCATGACTTGGAGATAGCCCTTAGCAGATTCACACCCCTATGGATTTGCCTAATCGTTGGAACAGGTTAGTCAATGTGTTTCAATGATGCAGAATTAAACTGGAACACAACAATTTTACGTGGAAACACCCGGCTCACAAAAGGTGAAAAACCACGACCTGTACCTCTATAGGATTTACTCCCACCTTCACTAAATCAATATGAGCCTTCAACAAACGATTACAATCTCTAGTAATCTAAACTTCAACTCGACCTTCCTAGCCTATTTGCTACACATAAACCTCCCAAGGATTATGTTCCCAGTGTCTTCGAGTTGCCCTCAACTTGAAGACTAAAATCAGTTCTCCGTTTATACGTACTGAGAGATTACAGTGTTCAATAATCAAGAATGAAGGACAAAAATATGCTTCAGAAAGATGCTCGTTGGCTCTAATAATTCTTCTTGTTGTAATTCTGCCGTGCTTTTGTTTTTCTTTTTCTGTGCCTCTTCTGCTGCGATGAGCTTCCTTGCTTTATAGTTCTCCGTCAGAATTCTGTTTGCCCTAGAACTCTTTTAGTGATAATTCCCAGTGGAATCCTTTTCTGCATCAACCTCCTTCCCAGTAGCGTCCTTAGTCCTTTTGCATATCAAACTCCTTAGCTTCTTCACATGGAACTCCTCTATTTAGGCATCTTGTTGAGTCAGAGTTGTATTTCAATCAGAATCCTCCTTAGCACCAACTAACGCCTTATAGGTCTTTATCTCCAGAGCCTTTTATCCTCTTTGGATCGTGCGATGCTTGCCAGGGGTACAGTATGCGAAAGAACCTGGAAAAACAACCTGTTTCATTTGCAACCTATCAATCATTAAAACTTCATTACTCCAACAGATTCCCCCTTTTTGATGATGACAAACTTCCTAAGTATTGGGACTGGCACTGTCCGTATTTTCTGTTGCTATAAGAATACAACCTCAAGAATGAAACTGGTTAAGATTACGGTCATAAATGTTGCAGAACTTATACATACTCATAGACCCTTCCCCTTTTGACATCATCGAAAACTGGCATATATCAAACTTAAAGAGACGCAATTCTGATAAAAAAAACATAAACGCGAATTCCATTAGCACTAGAAGGAACATGATTTTCATTAATATGGATGAAGTACAAACAACCCTGCAGACATTAACAAAGAGAACTAGAAAGGTCAATAGCTAATAACAAAAACTGTGCATTCAACTTCAAAAACAAACAACCATAGGTACCCAAAGAGAAAAAAAAGGAACATAGGTAGGATGTGAGGAGCATGAGAGGGTATCAAGGGAGGAGTTTGGTGAGCTTGGTGAGCTTGTGAACAATTTCGGCATGAGCAGCCCTTTCCTTCATTAGCGTGTCCTCAAGTTCAGATATCCTGAAGGTTAAGGCCTGCCGCTCCTGATCGAATTTTTGTCGCTCTAAAGTCAGCTCCGCATTCTTGGCATCCAATGCCATTTGCAGTTGATGAAGAGGAGTGCCTGGGCGTTGCATTGAACAAGGTATATTCTGATGGTCCACTTGACCAAGGACGTCTTTGGTGGTTTGCATGGTCCAGACCTGGACAGGAACTGAGTAGGCCTCAAAGATCGGAGCAAACCAGAACCCATAGGGAAGAGCATGTCCTTTCTTATCCTGAATGAGAACCCTCTGAATGTGTTTCACCATAAGTCCAGGTAGATTGATTGGAACACATGAATCAATCAGTTCCATCAGGGTAAGGTCAAAATAACTCGCCTCAGACCTGCGCTCCTGTCAAGGGATGATAATCTTGTGGACCACATCAAAATACAGCCGATGGAGTGGGGTCATTTCCCTCCACTGGACACGCCTATGTTGTTCCAAGGTAGGCTTGCGGAAAACTTCTTGGTGATTTCAATAGAAGAGGGTAGATTGTCAAGGGGAGGCCAGTCATGGCGAACATAATGATCCCAACGCTCATTTGGGATCCTGAGAATGCGAGAGATGTATGATGCGGTGAGACTAAATGATATCCCGCGAATGGTGGTGGAGAGAACAGAGTCACGCACAATTCCCTGAGCATAGAATTCATACATTTCGATTTTAGTCAATTTTCTCTAGCTAGTGTGCTGAAGGAAAAGGGCTGACCATCCATGAGATTCGAGTTTTGAAATGAGGGTTTCCATGTCAGAGCCCCCAAAACCAGCGATTACACGGCCTCGGAGGAGAGAGAGCCGTTGGAAGTGAGTGAATGAGGGGGATTGTGGTTCTGGGTCGACAACATGAGTAGGCTCAAAGTCGCTTTCAGTGGAGGAGGCTTCAGGTGGAACAGGTGAAGGAACACGTTTCTTTTTGGGAGTGTTTCTGGGTTTGGAAGAAGTTAGGGTGGAAGAGACTGTGGTTGTCCTTTTTGGTGAGGGCGTGGACTTGGATGAAGATGGAGTGGCAGAGACGGTAGATGTGTGGAAATGAGAAAATGAAGGTCAAGATCGAGGAGGTTTTGGAAAGATGTGTTTACGTATGTTTCTTCGAACTTGCCTCAGTAAGAGATCTCTTGGAGAGGAGGAACCAGGGGCACTTTTCTGTTTCTTGCTCTGTTACAGAGCCTGTTGGAGTGCTACTTCCTCCTGACGTTTGCGGTTTCTGGTGTGAGGGGTCCTGACAGAACCGGGAAGAGTTACCCATTCAGGGGAAGGGAAATCGTCAGAGATTTCTATGGGCTCCCCTGAGGCTTTTCTTAGGCGACGGCGAGTAGGTTTAGGGTTTGGTGATTGTTCCGTGTGGGCAGAAGGAGGAGAGTCAGTGTGGGTTCCTTGAGATGTAAATACCGTAGATGGTGGGGGAATTTTGGAGAATGTTGACAAGCTGTTCTGGAACCCCCCCCCCCCCCAAAAGGCAAAATCTGTGAAATCAATTTGGAGTGGAGGAGGGATATTGGCTGTCTCATGGACGAAAAAGGGAAGAGAGTTGGAATCATGGGTTTCTTGCATGGTATTATTTTGTGAGTGAGGTAAGGAAGACATTTGAGCAGTCGGGTGATTGATGCAGTTGGGAGGATGTGTTTCAAATATAAGCGAAGAAGAAGATGAAGCAGAGTGAGGCTTTAATGCATTGGGAGACGAAGAGGCATATGAGAGGATGTTTCTGAAAACCGTCAGTGAGAAGGGACTGATGTGACTTTTGGCGGCAAAGGAATTAAAGGTGCTGACAAAATGTAGATGAGTAGAGAGAAGTTTAGGGTACCTGATTTCATTGTCTATTTCTTTAAGAGGAATTACATAGGAATTGTTACCTGGTTTATTTTTCATGTTCCATTTGTCGGTGCGCTGGAGTTAGTAATCCTGCACATAGAATCACACACCATGTCATTCTACAAGTTAAGAGAATACACATACTATGAGAAATTGACTAGAGGACCTTTTGTGTTTGACAATGATGGCTCAGAAGTCCTCATCAAGCATTGAGGGGAGTTCATACAATTTTAATCATCCCCAAATCCAACCTAATTTTCTCAAAACGTTCTCTGCTTAAAGCCTTAGTAAAAATGTCAGCAATTTGATTTTCGGTAGGGCAAAACATTATAGATACAAGACCTTTTCCCACGTTGTCACGAAGAAAGTGATGCCTTATGTCTATATGTTTGGTTCTTTTGAGTTGTACGGGATTTTTTGCTTTGTTAATAGCACCGGTATTATCACACAAAATAGGAACGCAACCAACATCCATTCCAAAATCCAACAATTGTTGCTTGATCTAGAGCAATTGGGCACAGTATGACCCAGCTGCTATATATTCAGCCTCAGCAATGGACAATGCTATAGAGTTTTGCTTCTTGGTGGACCATGAAATTAAACATGTTCCAATGAAATGAGCCATACCTGAAGTGCTTTTTCTGTCCACCAGGTGACTAACATAATCAGCACCAGTGTACCCAACTAGATTAAAATTACTACCCTTAGAGTACCATAGTCCTAGGTCAGAAGTACCTTTGAGATACCTGAGAACTCTCTTCATAGCTTTAAGATGTGACTCTTTTGGATTTGATTGAAACCTAGCACAGAGTCCCACACTGAAAACAATGTCAGGTCGACTAGCTGTAAGATACAACAGGGATCCAATCATACCTCGATAGAGCTTTTGTTCTACAGATACGCCTCTCTCATCCAATTCCAGTTTGGTGGCAGTGGAAATTGGTGTATCTATGTATTTGGCATCTTCCATTTTTAACCGCTTGAGGAGTTCTTTCACATATTTGTTTTGATGGATCAAGGTACCATAGGAAGTTTATTTGAATTGCAGTCCCAGGAAGAAATTAAGTTCTCCCATCATACTCATTTTGAATTCTCCATTCATAAGATTGGTGTTAGATTCGCACACCCTATGGATTTGCCTAATCGTTGGAACAGGTTAGTCGACGTGTTTCAATAATGTAAAATTAGACTAGAACACAACAATTTTACGTGGAAACACCCGGCTCACAAAAGGTAAAAAACCACGACCTGTACCTCTACAGGATTTACTCTCAACTTTACTAAATCAATATGAGCCTTCAACAAACGATTACAATCTCTAGTAATCTAAACTTCAACTCAACTTTCTTAGCCTATTTGCTACACATAAACCTCCCTAGGCTTATGTTCCCAACGTCTTCAAGTTTCCCCCAACTTAAAGACTAAACAAGCTCTCAGTTTATAGATTATTGAGATAACATACAGACTCCACAACCAAGGAACAATCCTGACTCTAGACTTTATTGATTTCTTTTTCTCTCTTTTTGTCTGAGTACTTTCTGAGACTTGAGAGCTTCTTTTTATAGTTGTCTTGCTGAGTTCTATTTGCACTTGGACTCTTTAGCGCTCTCTCTCTAGAAGACTTCTTCTCTTGTTAAGACTCCTTTTTCAACTTAAACTCTTCTTGCTTTATTAGAGTTCTACACCTTCTTAAACTCCTTCTTATAATTATCTTGAAGAGTTCTACTTACTCTTCTGCTTTGCAGTTGTATTTTCGCAGAAGACTTCTTCATCAGTTGTAACTCCTATATTTTTGCATCTTGTTTATTTAGAGTTCTATTTCATTTAGAGTCCTTCTTCACACCAACTCTGTATTCTTATGTGACTGCTGAATCATCTTCCTACTTTTGTGATTTGTCCATCATCAAAACTGTATTTAACCCAACAATTGGCAAACTCCTGAGTCATGAGCATATTAGTAGAGCCAAAGATTATGTCGTCCATGTACACTTGCACAACTAACAGGTCCTTTTCTTGAGTCTTTAAAAATAGGGTGTTGTCAATTTTTCCTCTTGTATGGCCATGGATCAGAAGGAATTTTGACAATCTCTCATCCCAGGCTCGAGGAGCCTGTTTCAGTCCGTACAGTGCCTTATCCAGTTTGAACACATGATCAGGATACTCAGAACTCTCGAATCCAGGTGGTTGTTTCAAATAAACTTCCTCCTTCAAGTAACCATTCAGGAATGCACTTTTTACATCCATTTTATACAGGGTGAATTCCTTAAAGGCAGCAAATGCAACGAGCAGTCTAATAGCTTCAAGACTCGCTACTGGAGCAAACGTCTCATCATAGTCTATACCTTCTTCCTGATTGTATCCTTGGACCACTAGTCTTGCCTTGTTCCTTGTAACCGTTCCATGCTTGGCCAGTTTGTTACGGAATACCCACTTCGTCCCAATGATGGTTCTTCCTTTTGGTTTAGGTACCAGATGTCATACCTTGCATCTCTCAAATTGATTCAGTTCCTCCTGCATACCTAGAATCCACTTTTCATCTTGCAGTGCTTCCCCTATCCTTTTTGGTTCTATCATGGATACAAAGGCCTGAAATGCACACAAGTTCTTCATCCCTGATCTGGTAGTGATTCCAGATGTAAGTTCTATAAGAACATTGTCTAAGGGATGCGAGTCCTGGTACTTGTAATTCTTTACCACAAACCCTTGAGATTGTTCATCTTGTGCTGTGTCTGTTTGATCAGTTCCTGGGTCCAGATGTTGAGAATCAGCTTCTGCAGTTCCCCATGTCTGTGTGCTCTCCTCTTGTCTAGTGAGTGGAACAGACGATCTGTCCTGTTTCTTTGATCAGTGCTCCACTTCATAGACATCATGCATATCATTCTCAAGAAGACCACAATTCTCATCAAAGACAACATGAATGCTTTCTTCAACACAGTTAGTTCACTTATTCAGTACTTTATAAGCTTTACTATGTGAAGAATACCCTAAGAAAATTCCCTCATCACTTCTAGCATCGAATTTTTCCAAATTGTCTTTACCATTATTATGAACATAGCATTTGCATCCAAGCATTCTAAAATGGGAGATATTTGGTTTTCTGCCTTTGAGTAATTGATAGGGAGTTTTATTTAGTAAGGGTCTTAGCATACATTTGTTAAGAATATAAGCAGCCGTGTTTATAGCTTCAGCCCAAAGATTTCTAGCCACGTTACTAGCTATCATCATTGTTCTAGCCATATCTTCTAAATTCCTGTTTTTCCTTTCTACTACTCCATTTTTTGTGGGGTTCTTGGAGTAGAGAAGTTGTGATCAATACCATTTATTGAATAGAATTCTAAAAATTTTGCATTCTCGAATTCCGCTCCATGATCTGATCTTATGGAAATTAGGGAAGTCTCCAACTTCTTTTCTATTTTCTTGATGAAAGTAGAGAAGACGTCGTAAGACTCATCTTTAGAAGTCAAAAAGAGGGTCCATGTGAATCTTGAATAATCATCAACAATAACAAACATGTACCTTTTACCTCCTCTACTTTTTACTCTCATTGGTCCACACAGGTCCATGTGAACCAGTTCCAAGCACTTGTTGGTATTTACATGGTTCTTTGTCTTGAACGATGCTCTGACTTGCTTCCCCCTTATGCATGCGCTGCACACTTTGCTATCTTTGAACTTGGTTTTAGGTAACCCTAGAACCATGTCCTTTGATGACAGGGTATTTAGCTGTTTCAAACTGGCATGGCCGAGTCGCTTGTGCCACAGTAGAGGATCATCTGACATTGCACTTAGACATTTAAGATGTGCCCCATCCATTCCCATGATGTCAGCTTTGTACACATGTTTATGTCTACTTACAGTCAGAATTATCTCCTTTGTGTTCAATTTTTTTACCTTGCAGCCTGCCGATGTGAAAGTTACTTTGTTGCCTTTATCACATAATTGAGAAATACTTAGCAGATTGTGCTTCAATCCGTCTACATAGTAGAATTCATCTAAAGCACTTGACTCTTTTCATCCAATTTTTCCAACTCCCACAACTGTCCCCTTTTTTCTATCTCCAAAGGCCACTTTTCCTCCTTTAACAGGTGCAAGTGAAAGAAACTTGTGTTTGTCTCCCATCATGTGCCTTGAGCAAGAACTATCCATGTACCAATGCTTGCTCCCTTTCACTGCAACCTGCAAAACAAATCAAGGGTTAGTTTTAGGAACCCAGACTAGGTTGGGTCATTTCTTGTAATAAAAAGGATGAATAAGATCCTTTCTCTCCCATAGAGGTAGCACATTTCTTGACTTGTATCTTTCATTATTTTCATACTTCCGATTATGCACATGAACTGTGTTTCTGTTTCTAGCATTTTTTGCAATTGGACATTCAGTAGTAGGATCACCAATTTTATCACAGAGATAGCACAGATCAGTAGAGGTAGCATCTTCATGAAAAAACCTATCCCAGCCTTCTCATTATGGCTTCTGTTTCCTAGATGGTTTACTATCCTAGGTGACTGGGTCCATCTATTAGCTCTTTCGAAGTCTAGTTTTAAGGTGGAGATTTGTTGGTTTAACTTTCTCACCTTTTCTTTTTCACACAAGAACTCAATATTGCTCCTTATTAACTCAGTTTCCATCTTCTGAAGCTCATTACTTGTTTCACTTTTTCTTTTATCAAAAATAGTTAACTTTAGAATTTCTGATTTTAGGTTCAGTACGAGTGAATCAAGTTGATCGACTTATTTCTTTAACTGATCATTTATTTTATTCGCTTCATCCAGACAATTCTTTATTTCAAGATTTTCGTATTTTTTATCTGAAAAATCTTTTATCAGGTGATCCTTTTCATTTTCTACTTCTTGAAAATCATCTATCAAACCATTCAGGAGTAAGATTAGCTTCTTTTTTGAGAAAAGATGCAATTTTTTTTCAGTTCAGAGCAACTTACCTCATATTGATTTTCCTCTTCGAGATCAGATTCCTCAGTAGCCATAAAGGCAGTTTCATCAGTGATTTCAGTATCAAAATCATCTAGACCTGATCCCCAAGCAGCCATCATAGCATAGTTTTCCTTTTCCTTTTCCTTTTGCTCCGCAACTTTTTCTTTGATTTCTCTTTCAGCCCTTTCTTTTCTCCACTCAATTTCCCATAGAGGACACTGTTTGATGTGGTGATCAGTTTTTCCACATTTGTAACATCCAAAGTTGCTTTTATCATCGAACCACTTCTTGCTTCCAGTGTCATCGGACCACTTCCTGTTACCTGTTTCTCTCCTATCCTTCCCTTTCCTGTTTCTTAGGAACTTTTTGAAGTTTTTTGCTAGAAAGGCTATCTGATCTTCGTCTAAATCCGACCCTTCATCATCTGAAGCTACTTTGAGAGCTAGTGACCTTTCATCTGCGTTTACTTCTTTCTTTTGGTTTTCCATGTTCATCTCAAAGGATCTGAGATTTTCGACCAATTCATTCAAAGTCATGGTTTTAATGTCCTTTGCTTCCCTAATAGCAGTAAATTTTACATCCCACTTAGCTTTTGGTAAGATCCTCATAACATTGTCTAGCACTTTTCCCAGAGAGGCCAGTTCATTAATGAGTAGTGTGAACCTTGTCATCATCTCTTACAATGTTTCATTATCTTTCATCTTGAAGGTCTCATATTCAGTAAATAACATGGCAACCCTGAATTTCCTGACCTGAGCAGTTCCCTCGTGAGCAATTGTAAGAGCATCCTAGATTTCTTTTGCAGTGGAGCAATTTGAAATTTTATTATACTCTTCTGGACCAAGACCACAAATCAAAATATTTTTAGCTTTGGCATTTTTCCTCATGGCCATCAAATCGTCAGCATCGAACTCTCTTCTCTCTTTTGGAATCTGTTTACCTTCCACTGTTCGCACAAGAATAGTTGGTCCTACGATGATTCGATCCCAGAGTTCGTAGTCTTCACCTTGAATGAAGTCCTCCATCCTAGCCTTCCACCAAGCAAAGTGAGTTCCATTGAACAGAGGTGGCCTCACAGATGATTGTCCTTCTCCATGTCCGAGAGGGGGTGCAGTATTTATTATGATCGTTTCTTAGGTACTAGCCTTTAACAAGAAAACCCGCTCCGATACCAATTACCAGATTCACACCCCTATGGATTTGCCTAATCGTTGGAACAGGTTAGTCGATGTGTTTCAATGATGCAGAATTAAACTGGAACACAACAATTTTACGTGGAAACACCCGGCTCACAAAAGGTGAAAAACCACGACCTGTACCTCTACATGATTTACTCCCAACTTCACTAAATCAATATGAGCCTTCAACAAATGATTATAATCTCTAGTAATCTAAACTTCAACTCGACCTTTCTAGCCTATTTGCTACACATAAACCTCCCAAGGATTATGTTCCCAGTGTCTTTGAGTTTCCCTCAACTTGAAGACTAAAATCATTTCTCCGTTTATACGTACTGAGAGATTACAGTGTTCAACAATCAAGAATGAAAGACAAAACTATGCTTCAGAAAGATACTCGTTAGCTTTAATAATTCTTCTTGTTGTAATTCTGTTGTGCCTTTGTTTTTCTTTTTCTGTGCCTCTTCTGCTGCGATGAGCTTCCTTGTTTTATAGTTCTCCGTCAGAATTTTGTTTTCCCTAGAACTCTTTTAGTGATAATTCCCAGTGGAATCCTTTTCTGCATCAACCTCCTTCCCAGTAATGTCCTTAGTCCTTTTGCACATCAAACTCCTTCTTCACATGGAACTCCTCTATTTAGGCATCTTGTTGAGTTAGAGTTGTATTTCAATCGGAATCCTCCTTAGCACCAACTAACGCCTTATAGGTCTTTATCTCCAGAGCCTTTTATTCTCTTTGGATCGTGCGATGCTTGCCTGGGGTACAGTATGCGAAAGAACCTGGAAAAACAACTTGTTTCATTTGCAACCTGTCAATCATCAAAACTTCATTACTCTAACAGCTGACTATTAATGCTTCTCCATCTTGGTTCTGGAGTTCGATTCTTGGTAATGTATTTTGACAGTAAGGCCCTCGGAAGACGGTTCCCTTTGGAGAGAAAATTATGGACTTTGCAATTTGTACCTCGGAGTCTTTGCAACACCAAGTAAGATTGTTTATTTTACCTTATGTTTGAGAATGAACATGATTTTTACTAGTGGATGATTCAATGACCTCAATAGTCATTTTTGTAAATTCTTGAGAACCTATAATTTTATCCCTTCTATTAGTAGTCCGGAGTCTTAATTGGCCCATTTGTGATTGGTTTTGGTTTTATGTTAAAGAGTTAAGGGTTGTAGGAATTTCTGAGTTTTAACGGTTCAATTATTCAAAAAGTGAATTTGGATATCATTTGGAGTTTCAAGTTTCGTAATGGAATTTTATCAATTCCATTAGTTCTGGACCGCGGAAATTTATCTAGGAAAGTTTGCAGTATCGATTTGGTGTTGTTTCATGGATTTGAGGTCCTAAATCGGAAATTTGGTTGAAATTTGATAAAAATTTGACTTTGGTCAACGTTTTGAGTCTAAATACTTAGATCGAAGTCTTTTTTCTGGTGTTGGTCGTTTTGAGCCTTAAAGATAGTTACGTTATGAGTTATTGGATTTCGGGTAAAGAGGACCTCAGATTAAATTTTTAGCAATTTCATTGGTTCCAAAATGTGTTTCACAATCAAGTTGCACTACTGGTTCATATTTATAGGATTCTAAATTAGTTTTGAGGATTAAAAATATGTTTTGAATGATATTGGTGCAAGTTGACCACAGTCAACCCATGGTCACACGTGTTAAACAATCCCCTTTTGGCTTATAATACCCATATTTTGGGTTGAGTTTAACTTGGGTGCACTTTTGGTGTACAAGATTCGTACACCATCTGGTAATATTAACCTGCTATCATAGGTTACCAAATAGTTTTTTTAGTAATTATTTATTTATTTATTTATTTATTTAAAAAAACATAATTATTTTTTTCTCTATCTTCTCTATTTTTTTTCTCTATCTTTCTCTATCTTCTCTATTAATAAGAAATCATCTATACACTCATTTAGACCTATTGCCCAAATCTAAAAACAAAACAAGCTAAACACATAAAAAGAGTCCAGGCCCACAAAAGGCCCAGTATATGTGTTTATAAATCTAAACCTTTGACTAGGGTTTCTTAATCTATCTTTTTTCTCCTTTTACCTATCTGAAATGTTGCCTCCATGGGAAAGCTCTTCTCTTTGATTCCTTCTTCTCTGGATAATCAACCTCCATATCTTGATTGCATTCTTGCTATCATTATCAGCTATACAAGTAAGTATTTAAGATGTTCATCGACTGTTTCTCCTTGGTTCCTTCTTCTTCTTGCTGACTTTGTTCTCTTCCGGCTGCGTTAACAGGTTTACTAGGTAGTACTCGCTTCGTTTTCTTACTAAGGCTTGGTACTGGGTGTAGATCTTCCTCATTGGTACGTTCTCCTTTATTTTTCTGTATATCTTATACTTGTACATGAGTCCTAAACATAGAGGAGACTCTTAAATATGGCAGAAACCTAGTTCTGTCTGTAACTTTGAATGACAAAACCTCTATAACATTAATTAATATCCTTTTTAGTTTATGAATATTTTAATATTGAGTTTGTTCTTTTATTAAACTTCTAAATATATAGAAAAAATATTACTTCAAAATCAACTAGGTTTTATATATTAATTTCTTTCCTATTTAAACTATATGTACTATGTAAAGTTGTTTTTTCTGCAACAATGTAACAACATGATTCTAAGTTAAAATTAAATAGAGAAAGAGAAAAGATGAGGACCAAGAAAAGTAACTGGAACACAAACTTGTGCAACAGAATCAATAAGCAATAAAACTACATGATTATTTCTCATGGAGAAATCTACGCTTGATTTTGTCCCTTAAGAATAACTCTATCCTCCTCCAAGAGTCTCTATTAATACTTTGATATCTTATATGCCGATAGTAAAGTCTGATTTTGTTACTATTGTGGAATTTTTGTGCTTTGTTTGCAAGTTTAGCAAAATTAATTTTGTTATTAGTTGGACGAGAAAACTTGCAATGATTTTTTATTGTTTTAATTATTTTGTCACTCACTTTTGCTTGTCCACTTTAAACTTTGCATGTTCCTTAAAAGATAATGACTAATATGATTACTTTACTAAAATATTCCTATTAATTCATGTATAGTCTTAAGTGTAAGGAAATGATTTGGTAAACAAATAATTAATATTGAAAAAATATACATAATTTTATTGATTGATATGACACTCATGCAAAATACATACACTAAACTAGTTATTATTATAAATGAGAATGTCATGTCATAAATTTTCTTGAAATAAAATGAAAGATGAACAAAAAATTAAAAGGAATAAAAAGAAAAAGAAAAGATAAGGAGTGCAATACCATCATTTTACCCTTGTCATAGCAAACCTTCGATAGAGAGAGAGAGAGAGAGAGAGAGAGAGAGAGGAGAACTGGAAAGAAAATTAAATGGTCTAAAAATTAGGAAGGAATTTGGATTATAGAATAATTAAGATTCAAATTTCATTTAATGTTTTTCTAAACTTATAATTATATTCTTTAGAAAAGGTGTAAATATTACTTGAAAAAATTATGGTAATTATCTTTAAACTTATCTAATAGTGAATAAAAAATTTTTTACACTAACAATGCATATAATTTAAACTTGGTTTTCCTCTTCTTTTTCTCATTTCCACAATTGTTACTCAATTGGAGCTTTGGAGAGATGATTTTTTAAGCAATTCTTTTGAGGAAATTCGTTTGGGTGAGTGTCTTTATCATTGTCAAATTATTTCCTAACATTTTCATCTTCTAAAAATATTTTAAAATCTAGATTTCAAAGTGGATGTTGGGATTTATTTCTCCAAATTTCAATGGATTTTGCTCAATTTTGATGGATTTTTTAACCATGAGTTTCTTGTGAATTGTAGAAACTAATTTTGCCAGAAATTTTCGGATTTGGACTTTTAGAAATTTGAGCAATTTTCGAACCATTTTACCCTTGATTTTGAACCCTTGCAATATATGGGTTTCGTTGAACTCCTAGTGTTGTGTACTTAACATTCTTTATAGTGAAAAATCAATTTGGAGTTGGAATTTTAGTGGAATTCTCCGGTTAGAGTATTCGGATGTGGTTTCGACTAATGAGATAGGTTTTGCTAATCCTTCTTTGGACTGAGGTTTGGTAATTGAATATTCTCATGCTATAATATATGGAATGGGATCACATCATATGTTGGTGTTGAGAATCCCTATTGTGTTACCCGTGTGAGGCTTTGTTTTTTATTATGATTATTTCGTGAACGTAAGACTTCTAGAATTTGTTGTATTGTGTACTTGTAATAAATATATCATACTTGTGAAATATAATACTTGGGATGAGTTGTGAATTTATCATGCTTTGTGAAATGATATTCATGGGAGGAGTCGTAAATTTATAATACTTTGATAATGAAATGATTGGCAAACTGAGATATTAGTGAAATGATTTGAGAAATGTGATATATTGTGAAATGAAATGCTCTGAAGCATATAATAAATTGGGAAATGTGATACATTCATAAATAAGACGCGTTAAGGAATGATGCAAATTGAGAAGTGTGACATTAGGAAATGAAATGCACCGAGGCATGAAATGATTTGAGGAGCAATATACTGGTGGAAAATTGTTGTTTGTAACATAATTGGGGAACCTAGGAGATGTTTTCCAAAGGAAAGTTGCTTGTTTTCTTTTGAAGGTTATTCCTCCCATCTAATCCTTGATTGGGCATAAATAACCTTCTTCTTCTTTTCTCTCTTAATCTGTAAATCCATCACTAGAAGCCTATGTTGAGTGAAAATGTTTTCACTTGAAATAACCTTGCAATTCTTACAAAGGCTTCTATTACCCTTCCGAATAAGTAAGTAATTAATCTGAGTCTTAGATACTGTACTACTAGAGGTAATCAAGTGATTTTCCTTCTTCGAGAAACATGAGCTAGCAATAAAAAACTCAAAGGCTTTAGCAAAATCCAAGATATAAGTCCCACCTCAATTCTACTCCCCAAAACCAAAGCCTCCGTGGACATCTTCAAACCCGCTAGTGGTTGCCCCAATACGCCCATTAAAGTCTCCCCCCATGAAGACTTTTTTTCTATCTTTGGTATTGCTTTCACAACCTCATCCAACTCTTCCCAAAAGAGCCTATTGACATCCTCATCTAGGCCTACTTGAGGTGCATAGGCACTAAATACATTCATTACATGCATACCAACCACAAGTTTAATAGACATCATCCTATCATTAATCTTTCTAACCTCAACCATGTAATCCCTAAGGTTCTCATCTACTAAGATGCCTACTCCATTTCTATCCCTAGAACAACTTGAGTACCATAACTTAAACCCGTCTATGTCCCGAGCTTTGGTATCTACCAATCTGGTCTCCTAACATACCCTATATTAATTTGTCTCCGTTTAAGACTCTTAACTAGCTCTATGGATTTCCCCGTAAGTGATCTTATATCCTTGACTCTACCCTTTACTTAAATAAGCATGTGCCTCTCCTACCGCCCCTACCCCTTACCTCTGCTCCCAACCGACGACATGACCCTAATCCACCATTAGATCCTAACGCCACTAAACTAAGGGCTAATAACTCACTAAGCTACTAAGATCAACAAGATACGATCAAGAGAAAACTATACAATCTAATAATACATATAAGTAAGATATAAGGTATACTACTAATCAAACAATCAGGTACAAAATCAAGAAGAATAAGCGGGTAAAGGCAACATAATATGATATGTAAGCTCACAAACATTTAATAAATGGTAAATATAGAAATATATGATAAATCTAGGAATCTGTGGTAAAGGTTAACACAACAAGCAAGAAGCAACAACACAAATATGTAGAGGGCAAGAAATAGAAGGTAAGTAAAAGGATATAATTGATTAAAATAAGAAACAACAAGAGATTGGAAGATATCAGCTGGAGTTATAGTTAAAATTGTTGAATGTTGCTTGAAGTACTGGAAGCAACATTCAACAATTGTTTTACCATAACTCCAGATGATATCTTCCAAAATCTTGTTATTTCTTATTTTAATCAATTGTATCCTTTTACTTGACTTCTTTTTCTTGCCCTTTACATATTTTTGTTGTTCTTTTCTTGCTTGTTGTGTTGACTTTTACCACATATTCCTAGATTTATCATATATTTCTATATTTACCATTTATTATATTTTTGTGGGCTTACATATTATATTATGTTGCCTTTACCCACTTATTCGTCTAGATTTTGTACTCGATTGTTTGATTAGTAGTATACCTTATATTTCATTGTTCTGTATTATTGAGTTGTATAACTTTCTCTAGATTGTATCTTGTTGATCTTAGAAGCTTAGCGAGTTATTTGCTCTTAGTTTAGTGGTTAGGATCTAATGGTGGATTAAGATCATGTTGCCTATTGGGGTCAGACGTAAGGGGTAAGAGTGGTAAGAGAGGCACGTGGTTATTTAAGTTAAGGATAGGTCGTGGAATAAATCATCAGTTACATAGAAATCCATAGAGCTAGTAAAGAATCTTAAGCGGAGACCAATTAATATAGTGTGTGTTTAGGAGACCAGATGTGTAGATACCAAAGCTCGAGATGTAGACAGGTTTAAGTCATGGCACTCGGGTGTTTCTAGGGATAGAAATAGAGTAGGTACGCTAGTAGATGAGGGCCTTAGGGATAACGTGATTGAGGTTAGAAGGATTAATGATAGGATGATGTCTATTAAACTTGTGGTTGGTAGTCATGTATTTAGTGCCTATGAACCTCAAGTAGTCCTAGATGAGGATGTCAAGAGGCTCTTTTGGCAAGAGTTGGATTAGGTTGTGAGAGCTATACCAAAGACAGAAAAAATCATCATTCGGGGAGACTTTAATGTGCATATCAGGGCAACCACTAGTGGGTTTGATGATTTTCATGGAGGCTTTGGGTTTAGGGAGTGGAATGGAGGTGGGACCGCTCTTTTGAATTTTGCCAAAGCCTTTGAGTTAATTATTGCTAACTCATGTTTCTTGAAGAGGGAAAATCACTTGATTACCTTTCATAGTACGTAGTTAAGACTTTCGCTAGTAGGGCGATAGAAGACTTTGTAAGAATTGCAAGGTTATTCCGAGTGAAAACATTTCAACTTAAAATAGGTTTCTAGTGATGGATTAAGAGAGAAAAGAAGAGAAAGGTTAATTATGCCCAACCGAGGACCAGATGGAGAGGCCTGACTCCTGCCTTTTCTCTAGAGATGGAAGAAAAGTCGACTAGTTTAGAGGCTTATAGTAGTAGGGGAGATGTGAATAATATATGGGACACTACTACTAGTTGCATTAGAAAAGTAGCCACCGAGGTACTAGAGGTTTCGAGTGGGACCTTTGGTGGATGTCACGGTGATTGGTGGTGGAATAACGAAGTTCAAGGCAAAGTGAAATCTAAGAAAATTGCTGATAAGGAGTGGTTGGAGTGTCGAGATGAGGATGAAAGCGAAGGCTCAAGGAGATCTATAAGACGCCAAAGACATAAGCAAAGACTGCGTTGACGAGTGCTAAGAAACAATGTTTGAGAGCCTGTACATAGAGCTAAGTGATAAAGGCGGGGACAAGATATTGTATATGTTCACTTAAGAGAGAGAAAGGAAAGCTCGTGACTTGGACCAAGTGAAGTGCATCAAGGATGTGTAGGGTGAGGTGTTAATGGATGAAACTTCCATTAAGCTAAGGTTGCAAGCTTACTTTTATAGAATCCTAAACAAAAAAGGAGATAAAGATATTGAGCAAGGTGAGTTGGCACACTCTGATAGTCCTCAAGATTTTGGTTATTGCAGACGGTTCGGAGTTGAGAAGGTTAGACGTGCTATTAGTAGGATGAAGAGAGGGAGGGTGATCGGACCCGATGAGACGCTGGTAGATTTTCAGAAGAACATAGTCATGGATGGTATAGAGTGGTTGACTAAACCGTCCAATGCTATTATGAAGACTACCAAGATGCCTTATGAATGGAGGAGTACAATGGTTTCATTGTACAAGAACAAGGGTGATATTCAAAACTGTAACCATTATAGGGGTATTAAGCTGTTAAGACACACTATGAAGGTCTGTGAGAGAGTGGTGGAGATGAGGGTGAGAAAAGATGTGTCTATTTTGGAGAATCAGTTTGGGTTCACGTTGGGGCGATCAACTATTGAAGCAATTCATCTTGTTCAGAGATTCGTGGAGAAACATAGGGAAAGAAAGAAGGACCTTCATATGGTGTTCATTGATCTCGAGAAGGCCTATGAAAACGTTATGAGGGATGTCCTATGGAGGTGTCTAAAGGTGTAAGGTGTTCTAATGTTGTATATTAGGGTGATAAAGGACATGTATGATGGAGCCAAAACTCGAGTAAGAACGGTGGGAAAAGACTCGGAGTATTTTCCTATTGAGATGGGACTTCATCAAGGATTTGTGTTGAGCCCTTTTCTATTTATTTTGGTGATAGATGAGTTGACACGGTCTATATAGGAAGAGGTTCCATAGTGTATGCTATTTGAAGATGACATAGTACTGATTAATTGGGCTATAATTAATGATAGATTGGAGTTTAAGAGAAAGGCTTTGGAATCCAAAGGGCTCAAACTAAGCATGACCAAAACAAAATACATTGATGTGAGGCTTTCCACTCAACCAATTCCCAAGATAGATAACTTTAAATATCTTGGTTCCGTCATTAAAAATAGTGATGACATAGAAATCATGTCACACATTGCATTGGGCAAGCATGGATGAAATAGATACTTGCCTCTGGAGTACTGTGTGATAAGAGGATACCATCAAAAATTAAAGGTAAGTTTTATTGAATGGTGGTTAGACTATCTTTTCTATATGGAGTGGAGTGTTAGCCAATCAAAAACTCATATGTTCCGAAGATGCAGGTTGCGGGGATGAGGATGTTGAGATTGATGTGTAGACATACCAGAAGTGATAAGATTTCGATTGAGACAATTCATGAGAAGTTAGATGTGGCCCCTGTGACTGATAAGATGAGGGAAGCGCGAATGGGATGATTTTGACATGTGCAGAGAAGATGTACCCATGCTCCTATTAGGAGGTGCGAGAGGTTGGATTTAGGGGTTATACTGAGAAGTAAAGGTAGACTGAAGAAGTATTGGGGGAGGTGATGAGATAAGATATGGTGAAACTTGATCTCACTGAGGACATGAACTCAGATAGAAAGTGGTGGAGGTTGCGAATTAGAGTAGCAGGCTAATAGGTTAGTAGGGATAGGTTGATGTCTGGCCTTGGGTATAGTAGGGTAGTAGTATTAGTCGTGTCTTTATATTCTGTGTTGTTATTATCCATCTTATATCTTTTATTTTTATTATATTTATATACTATCATGTACTTTTCATTATTAGTCATTCTTCCTTTTCTCTTTTTCTTTTCCTTTTTTCTTCATATCTAGTTTATTCTTTTTATGGATTTTTAAAGACGAGGGTTCCCAGGAAACAACCTCTCTACCTTTGAGATAGTGATAATGTCTGCATATATTTTACTCTCTTCGGACCGCACTTGTGGAATTCCACTGGGTATGTTGTTGTTGTTGTTGATCTATACACCATAATTACTTTCAAAAAGATTAATTGATCAAAAAAGTAAGTGTCATGCTTTTTAAAAAAAAATAATCCAAAAGTCATTTAAAATCAAAGAGAACTTAAGATTTTACAAAATTTCTTTCATATAGCAAGCCTCATCAAGAAAATTGAAAGTAGCCTTGTCATTTACAAGTTCTTGATCAAAAACTTCTGAAAGAACCTAGAAAAAAATTGAAATCACTTGCACTTGAAACAAGTACATTTTCTCTTTTCATTTTATGCAATTCTTACGGTTATTCCTCATTTTGCCAAGAAAAAAATATTTGAGAAAAGAATATAGAAAAAACAAAAGTGTTGTTATTGTTTTTCAAATTATTTTATGTATACAATAGAAAGAGAACTGATACAAAAGGAAAGTTGAAAAATTTCACACGACTGTAAATTTAAAGATTTTAAACTAGAGAAAAAGAGAAATATGTGAAATTTTTCAGTGTATCGATGTAGTGGGGTTGAAAGTGGAAAAAGAATACTATACAAGGGTGAAGTTACGGTAAATTTTATATACTTTTGAATTTTTTGTCGAACATTCAATATATTATATTTACTGACGCAATATTTATATTCATGTGAGTAAGAACCTACAAATGGGAAAATATTAATAATAAGAATTTTTTTTAAAAAAACTTGAATTCAAAAAAATATAATTAATAATAAAGATCTCATCAATATCATAATATCATTGAGTAAATTTTCATTGATCATCCCATCATGTTTCAAAAACTTTTACTATCAAAGCTTCCAAGTGATGGTCTCTCCAACCACAATTTCTCCAATTTCATCGCACCAAAATAATATCTTCACCAAAAAGATTAATTTTTTATGTTGGTTGCTAATTTGCTCATGGGGGGTTGTTTTTGATATATGAAGGAAGCCTTTGATATAAGTGCAAAGTTGTTAGTGTTAAATCCTAAGTCTTATACTACTTGTAATTACAGAAAACTTCTAAGTGAGGAGTTTGTTAAGTCAATTCTTGATGAAGAACTCAGATTGTTAAGTTGTTTTTTTGAATAAAAATGTGATCTTTCCAAATGGGTCGGATTGGGTATTGAGAGGGGGTGACAATTTTGTCACCCCTAGTGTTGAAGATTCATCTATTAATATTTTGTTGAAGGGAGGTTTTGTTGGAAGAGAAAGGCATCCTCAATTTTTTATTCTGAAAATGGACCTGCTTTTTCTTCTTCTTCTTTCTGTCCCCACACCTCTGCCTTTTCTGCTAAATCCTTTGTTTAAACCCAAATAAATTCTATTTTAATTTTTGACATACTTCCTCTTGTAATGAATGATGTTATATGTTGTTACTTGAAGTGTAAGATGTGTGTTGAATAACAATGCTAAAGTTGTAGACAAAACCTAATGTGGTTCTTTGTCTGAGTGAGTAAGAAGGATTGGGCATCTGATAGCGCAGAATAGCTATAGAAGATTTGTACCTCAATTTGGAATCTTCTACCTGATGGATCTACGTCCAATGTATAATGAAATTTCAAATATATTTTAACTTATATGTTGTTGTGCTCTGTGTTGTCAAAGGCGCAATTAACTTCTAAAGCAATGTGCAAAACGTGTTGGAGCTTTAGTGTCGTCATCCATGCGCTGAGATATGTTGCTTGAACTCTTCAAAAGTGTCGGCGGGTGCGTATCGGATTCACCAAAAATAGTGTATTTTCGAAAAATCTAACACGGGTGCAGCATTGAAAGTGAAGAGTCTATGCAACTTATGCATACTTTTCCTTGTCATTGAGTGTAATGATGAAGTGGCGACATTCAACAATTAATATTTCCCTTTATAGTAATTTTTTCGTCATTTTCGTTGTTCATATATCTGTTCATCGTGCTTATAAAAGCAATAGTCTTGAACTACACATATATATTTATATTTTTTTCTCCAATTGTGTCTCTCTTCATTAACACAATATTTGCTTTTGGCATAAAACCTCAACAAACCTTAGGTTTTTTTTTTTTTTTGCATTGTTCGCCTTCGATAAAACTATGCATAGGTGGTTTAATGAAGAACAAAGCTTGTTATCATCTGCAATTATTTTTTTTGTGGTTTCATTCAGCTAAAGCTTTGCATGTTGATTAGGTGGAGAATGCATTAAAGAGGAATCTCATTCTGACCTATATTCTTCAATGTCGCATCTCTTATCTTTTCCCAAGGTTCATCTCCCCATACTGAGTCATATACAATGTTCTTCTTTCTCATTTTCTGAAGGAAATAGCAGAAGGATATTATCCCAAAGACAATGTATTTACAGAAGAGTATGAATTTGTGTGCCACGCTCTTCTCACATATCCAAGTGATCAAACTGGTTGGTTTTATCATCTGTGGCTTTTTGATCAGACAGTTAAACAAGAGACATTGTTGGTTTCTTCATGGACACCACATGGCTGTAATCATTCATTATCCGTTGATGGAACATCTGGAGATCTCTCTTTATCACCTTTTACCAGTCATCAGACTAATACTGTAATACTTATACTCATTCTCTATTTCAGCAAAGCTATTGAGAATATATGCTAATCTGCGGAGTAATTGAATGTGAAAATATTGCGAGTGATGAGCTTGTTTGGAGACCACTCTCAGGAGATGGACCTGGGTCAGCTCAAGCTTGGTTTAACATATCTTAATTTTTCAGAGGTATTCTGAAAAGGCTAACCAAGTAATTAGGTTGTAAAGTATAGGACTGCACTAGAATAAAAAATGAAGGATGATTTGTATTGATGTAGACTAATATATATAGATTCTATACAACTCTACTTCAACGAGATAAAGTAAAAAAAAGTAAGACTTATCTATAACCTAAATACAATGAATAAGTTACAACAAAGTTCTAAAGGGATGGAACTACTCAATTTGAAAGAGTATCTAATATTATCCGTTATTACGCCCCCGCAAGTTGGTGGTGTCTATAACACCCAACTTGGAAAATTGTCGGACAAAGGTAGCTTTGGAAAGGTATTTTACTTGATCAGCTGAGTGAAGGTGGTTAACTTCCATGTCCTTATTCTGAACTTGTTCACAAAAAAAGTGAAGATCAATGGCAACATGTTTCATTCTACTATGGAAAACTGGATTTGAACAATTGTAAGTGGTGCTGATGTTGTCACAGAAAACTTGTGGAACTCCCTTAAGTGACAGGCGAAGTTCACGAAGAAGATTTGTGAGCCAATTGGTTTCTGCAACAGCAACAGCCACAGCTCTATACTCAGCTTCCGTAGAAGATCGAGATGCAGACCGTTGTTTTTTTGTGACCAGGATATTGGTGTGCTTCCAAGGAAAGTGATATAGCCAGAGGTAGAAGTGCGATCATTCGGATCACTAGCCTAATCTGAATCTGAATAAACAACCAGACGAGAATATGGAGCTTTGGAAATTTGTATTCCATATTGGCAGGTGTGGCAAAGATAACGAAGTAATCGCTTGACTGCATTCCAGTGAGATTGGCATGGCTTGTGCATAAATTGAGAAAGCTTGTTAACTATGAAGGCAATATCAAGACATATAAAAGATATGTAATGCAACTTTCCAATTACTTGTCGATAAAGAGTACCATCAGTCGGAGGATCATCCACTTTAGCAGTCAAAATGGTAGTCGAGGTAATAGGCGTAGGAGCTCCTTTACTGCTTAGCATGCCAACGTCGATAAAAGATCCATAATATACTTGTGCTGGGACAAAACAAGACCATCTGGAGAAGTGATAAACTCAACATCCAAAAACTAACTAAGATGTCCAAGGTCTTTCAAGGAGAATCGAGTGGAAAGACCATCTATGATATGCTGAACCCCATGAATCTGATTTCCAGTGATGATTGTATCATCCACATAGATAAGAACATAAACAGTGAAGCCAAACTTATGTAAAATGAATACGAAGGATCAGACTGAGACTTGACAAACTCAACAGTTAGCAAGTAGTTTTTGAGCTCATTGTACCAAGCTCGGGGGGGTGGGGTGGGGGTGGGGGGTTTCAAGCCATAGATTGCTTTGTTCAATTTGCAGACATGAGTGGGAGATTTCGATCTTCAAAGCCTGGTGGCTGCCTCATACAAAACCTCTTCCTCAAGACGTCCTTGTAAGAATGCATTATTGACATCAGATCAATCTGATGAATTGGCTAGTTGTACTGCATCGCGATGGTGAGAACCAACCGAATACTCACTGGTTTCACTACTGGGATGAAAGTGGAATTGTAGTCTAAGCCTGGACGTTGGGTAAATCCCTTTGCAACAAGCCAAACTTTATAATTGTCAATGGAACCATCAGATTTATGTTTTATACGAAACAACCACCTACACTCAACCACGTTGATTGAAGGAGCAACTGAGACCAAATCCCAAGTCCGATTCCTAACAAGTGCATCAAATTCAGCTTGCATGGCTTCTCTCCAGTGAGGGTGAGGACACATTTGTTTATAGGTACGAGGAACAATGGATGAGAAGAGTTAAACACTGACATTAAAATATTTGGATTTGAGGCTATTTGTTTTGGAGCGAGTGACCATTGGATGAGTTGAAGTGGTCACCATGTGTGAAGGACCAGATGAAGTCAAGGCAAGTGTGGGTTGGGAAAGATTATTGTTAGGTGAGTGTGATGGTTGTGGTAACATGGAGGTGCTTGGTTGTTGGCAATTTCTGCATTGATATGTGATTAATGGCCTAGATGATGGTGGGGGTTGAGTATTATCAGTTGGTGGAGTAGTGGTAGGTGGCAATGAAGGAGAGGATAAATTTTGAGAATTACCTGATGCAACAGAGATACCTTCTGATCCGGTAGATGTTGAGTTGGGCAGTTGAGAGAGCACGGGCAGAGCATCTGGTAGCGGATAACAAGAATCTTAACTTGAGAGTGTAGTAGTCGCAGGTTGATCATCAGAACAAATTTCCCAAACGATATTATTGTTTTGTTTAATTTTTAGAGTGGAGAAAATACTTTGAAATGGATAGGTGTCTTCCAAGAACAAAACATCCCCGGATAAGTATAATTTATTTTTGACTGGATCATAACATTGGTGGCAATAATACTTATTAGAAAATCCTAAATATACACAAGGACTAGATTTTGCCTCTAACTTTTTTTTGTTATATGGTTTAAGCCGCGGGTAACATAAACAACCAAAAACTCTAGGGGATTCATACTTTAGAGCCTCTTGAAATAGAAGTTCATAGGGACATTTACTTTGTAAATTTGGAGTGGCTAGACGGTTGATAAGGTAGACTGTTTGGTGATAGGCAAAACATCAAAAAGTTGGGGGCAATGAAGCTTGATGCAGCAAGGTTTTGGCGGTCTCAATAACATGCCTATGTCGACATGCAACCAGTGTCACTCTTTGGGGCGTGTATGGAGGTGTCACTAAGTGTTCAATACCATGGCTTTGAAGATATGAGGATACCTTGAAACTCACCACCACCATCAGTGCAGAGAGACAAAATTTTTGTTTGAATCTGACATTCAAATAAGGGATGTAAAGCTTTAAAGACATCAAGAACTTCCTTTTTTTATTTTATAGTGAACAACCACATGTATTTTGAAAACTGGTCAACAAATAAGGCATAATATTTGTTTGTTATCAATTGATAAAACATGAGAAGGCCCCCATAAATCACTATAAATTATTTGTAATGGCGATTGACTTTGCAATGAATTTTTAGAAAAAGGCAACCTATGTATTTATTAGAATAACACAATTTACAAATTGGAGCAGTTTAGAACGTGAAACTGGAAGAGAAAACTGATGTAAAATTGTGTTTACAATACGATGATTAGGATGGCCTAAACGTCAATGCCACAGGTGAAGAGGAACAGTAACATTGTATTGAGGAGAATGATGTGCACTGCCCGACCGCCACTCATATAGCCCATCTTTATTCTGCCCGCGAAACAGAGGCACCCCCGTGTTTAGAAGCTTCACAAAATAAGAAAAAGGAAAAAATTCAATGGACGTATGGTTATCACGGCAAAATTTTGAAACAGATAGAAGATTATGGTTTATAGCATGAGAACATAAGATATTGAGAAGCTTAAATTGCTGATTTTATGCACTTATGTTAGTGTTACCATTATGAGATATTGGAATGGTGTTACCATCACCCATTGCTATCTCCTCTGGACCATGGTAGGCTTGCACATCAGTAAAATCTTGCGCAGCACCAGTATCAATAATCTAAGGAGCCTGTTTAGTTGGAGAGCGAGCAACATAGTTTGTCTGGGCTTGTAGGTGATTGTGTGATTGTGATCTACAGACTTTAGCAGAATGACCTGGACGATCACACAACTAACACTTCAAAGTGTTGTCATAACGCGACTGTTGGTTATTTTTCCCAGTGCACCATGGTTTGGCACGACCAAACTGGTTGGTGTTGGGGAAATTTGCACTTGGGCACTTATTAGAGTTGTTCTCTTAGCGAGGATGCTTGTTCGTTTGCTGTGCAATGGGAGCAGTAATTGGAGTTGACAGAGGCTTGTTTGCTTCGTCATGCTTTATGAATGTTCATGGTCAAGCAATTTTTCATAAAGTTTTGGATAAGAGATAGTAGAATCTCTTGCACGTATAGCAGCAGATATTTCACGAAATTCAGGTCCAAGTCCAGAAACGATTTTGACAATCAGTTCCTCATTAGACACAAGAGCTCAAGCAGTGGAAAGTTCATCACAGAGAGGATCAAACTTGGTGTAGATAATTAGTGACAGGGAGAGTATCTTTTGAGAGATGAGCCAGACAATCGTGTAAACTAAAGATTCTTGTTTGCGATTTATTGGCATAGGCAGTGTACAAAGCACCCCAAGCAGCCTTGGAAGAGGATGCAGTGGCAACTGTAGCAGCAAGCGTAGGATCAACTAAGGCCAAGATAGCATTTTGAATAAGCTGATCTTGGCGATACCATGAAGCAAATTCAGGATTGGCGACATCCTGATTGTTTTGAGCTATTGTACGAGCAGGGGCAGCGCGAGAACCGTCAAGATGGCCAAAAAGGTTGTGCCCACGTATAAGCATAGACACTTGTGCTTTCCAGAGAGAAAAATTATGGCTGCCAGTTAATTTGATTGGCAACTGGGTGACAGGATTGAATTGAACAATTAGTGTAGTGGAATCAGAATTGGTTACAGTGATGTTTGTGGCCATTTTGATGGCAAGGGTGGGAGGGTTGTTCGATAGAATTGTACTCGTGAGAGCTAATTGGCTCTTGATACCATGTAAAGTATAGGACTTCAGTAGAATAAAAAATGAAGGATGATTTGTATTGATTGTAGACTAGTATATATAGATTCTATACAACTCTACTTCAAAGAGATAAACTAAGAAAAGTAAGACTTATCTATAACCTAAATACATGGAATAAGTTACAACAAAGTCCTAAAGGGATGGAACTACTCAATCTGAATGAGTATCTAATATTATCCATTATTAATGGTCAGCCTTGTTCGTTCTCAAGGCAATTTCTGTTCAACAGGCGTTCATCATGGAAATTCTTCTCATATTGAATTTTCAGTGTCCGTACCACCTCATCGTTCAGAACATGTTGATTTGAAAACTGAAGGGAAGATCTCTTGGAGTGGTGAAAGTTTTTGCACTCATGATGCACAGTTCTTGAGTCAGTTCTGGTTAACTTGTTCCATCTAGAAAGAACCAAGATTTGCGTACACGCTGAGTATTTCATCTACGGCAGCTGTATTCCCATCTTAGCCACTCTTATTATTTCTTTGTCTATTTCAGTAAAATTGGGAAGCTGACTCTTGCCAGACTGCTGGTGGCCCATGATACCTTGATGTCATATGCCGGCACTAGTCATAGAAATGTTAGCCATCATGCAGAAATTGTTCAACTATATGACCATTTAGAGAAAATGTACCCAGCACATCTACACTACTACCAGGTTTGCCTACCATTACTTTGCAGCATATGACAGGTTTGTTTAATCAAGACACTCAACTACTTGCCCAACATACTGTAGCAGCTTAGTTAATTTAATCCCCTATTACCACATGGTACTAGGCAAAAGTAAATATTGGTTTTCATAGTCAACGCATTTGTCTATTTTTGGGCAAATCCCAGTCCTTTTCTTCCAAAACTGATACCCGATCTTTTTGCTCATAAACTGGTAAAAACTTAACTCACAGATGTGGATTCTCTCATTGGCTTTAGATTAACGACCAAAAACAACTATGCATCGACTCCAAACTAGTGGGTCAGACATATGATCATTAACATCTATTCTGCTTCATCCACCCTGTTTCATTCTAATACTTTCTGTCAATGGCTCTCATTAGCTTAAAATCTATTTTAAGTTCAGCAAGAGAAACAACCCTTAAATGTCTCTGTTGGAGTTTAAAAGCTTAACTTCAACTCAAAAAGTAGAAAATAAAGGCAAGAAGAAGAACAGAGATATTTTCTGGAAAGATGATCTTTCATTGAACACAAACTGATGTTTAAATACAGAAAAAATGCAACAACTAAGCCTAAATTTCAGCAACTACTTTCCACATGATCCCATGATAAATGAACCACTTAAAATAAAAGATAACTCCTACAGAACAGCCACCTAACTCCTATAAAAAAATCAACTAACTTAAACTACTGAAAATGGTTAAAAAGCTGGAGAAAAACAGCTGCTTCTGTTTCCTTAGTTACTACAGTAACTGAGGCAATTAATCAACAATCTCATTTTACTAGTTGTTGGGCACGTGCCTTGCGTGTGATCCTGATATTTTTCTGCTTTCTCTTGAATTTAGATTTCTTTGGCTTTAGAGCTATTGCACTCTCCTGGTTGATGATTACCAACTCTGAGACCTTCTTCATTGGAATGACAGTGTATCTAGAAAAAATGCAGTTTGAGCAGCTTTGTTCTCTGCTTTTTCTTTGTTCTAGTTGCCGCTCTAGTATATTCCATTCCTGCGATGTCAACAATACATAAAATGTTATCATTTTACTTTCTGTTTCATACCTCTGCCCTTCATCTCGCGATATTGCAAAATTTATCTTCTGAGCATATTCTTGCGACAAATTTTTGCACAAGCCTATTTCATGCTGAAAAATACACTTAACAAGGCAAAGTAGAATGGTTTTATTACTTCCGGGACAAAAAAATTGAAAGTTAGTAGTACAACAACCAAGAAAAAAGTACACTAGTTAAAAATAAAAAAAATAAAGTTTCTTCATAGACCTAACATTACTCTATTATACAAACTTGTACAGGTCAAAGAGTCGGGTCAACATAATAACTGCATACGTAGCAAAGGAAGCAGTCCAACACATTTCAACTAACATATAACCCCTAAAGGTAGTTAAAAGTTGTTATGCTAAAGCATATCTTCATTGCATTGTGGACCTAATTAATGCTCTGCAGGTGTTCTCAAAAGACAACTGTCGACCTTGCTAGGAGAGGGGGAAAGGAGCTCCGATGGCTTAAATGAAGAATAAGACATTCCACCACAAAATAGAAGTTTATATGCTCACTAACACAAAGAACATTAAGAACTGGCCTAGGTAAGTTATTGGCAAGAAAATGCTGGCCATCATAGTGAAGCCGTCTGCGACCACAGATCGAAATTCAAATGGGACAAGTTACCCAGAAGATGCAAATTTTTGAGGAAACAGTAGCATAAGACATTACAAAAACCAATTTTTTTCTTGAAAATTAACATATGTATTTTACACAAGCTAGATCTGACCCAGTGGCTTCTGGTTAGAATACAGGAACAGTTAAGATCATTTTGTATATGAGAGCAGGAGCACAATTGTTTTATCTCAAATGAGAAGGATAAAGCAAGTTACCACTAGCTGAGAGAGGTTTTGCATTGACTCAACATTTCCAAGTCACTTGAGTGCAACTTCAACAGTTGACTGCTCCGCTGCCTCGTTATTGTAAAATTCAGGTAAAGAACCATATCTAACATTGTATACAATCACTTTTGATGAAATTGTAGGCTCATGAGGAGGGCCTTCCTTGATAGTCTCATAAACAAGGGTAGGAAGTCCAATTTTGTGGGTAAACCCTTGCAATCGGCTTTTGAAAAGATAACTAGCACACATTTAATATGTTTAGCAATAAGTGACCATCACCGTTAATAAAACTAGCAATAAACAATAAAGACTACTTTAAAGAAGAATGGTGACTAGTAAGCCTAAGAGAATTATTATAAAATTGATGAAAATATGGGCATGCACATATATAGGTATACATATATTAGACTTGATATTATTTAATACCTTGTTTGGTAGTATTTTCATTATATGCTTAAGTAATACATAGCAACCCATGGAATTAAATATCAGGTCTTGAACATAGTTAAACATAGAATTACCGATAAGAAATAATTCCAGCATAACTAATCCCTACATTACTAATATATCCAATTCAACTACTATTCTAAATTCCTAATATACCCTACCAAATGACCCTTCAATTTCAACAATTTAGACAAGGAAGAATATATGTCTCAAACCTCGTGAAGAAAGCTCTATCTAGACCCAACAAAGGTAGAATGCAAGCTTAAACAGTCATGAACATCATTATACTAGCTGTATGAATTAAGTCTTGTATGATATTGAAAGCGCGGACAAAGAAATAGAATTTTCTATGTACGTCCTCTAAATTTTTTGGTAACGACAGGAAGGTTTCGTTCATGGCCTCAAAAAATAATTTGGGAGCCAAACATTTCAGTTGGATATTGCTCATAATATATATTTACACAAGAAAATTTACAGAAAATATGTTTGTTGTCATGTACAAGATGTTGCCTCTAGAAGGGAATTTAGGATAGAAGATACAGATTCCAGCATTGGGATCAAATGGGTCATTCTAGCAACCATTGAGGGTCTCATCAGCAGCTGGATGTAGTTCAAAGAAAGTACGAAGATGGAAATGATATGGAGGAAAGTACGAAGATGGAAATGATATGGAGGACTATTCCCCGTTGTATGTTTTGGACTATATGACGGAAAATAAACTCGAGGTGTTTTGAGGGCAAACAAATTTTTATACAGATGCTGAAATTTATAAGTTCATGTAAATTAGCTACATTTTACAATCTGCAACATATGTATAATGAGGAAGAGCACTTGAATTTGTAGATGTATCGCAGAGTTGAGGCTAATTATACTATGTGGGAGATGTAACATGTCCAGGAGAAGGAGAGCAAAATACAAAAAGGCCTTTACCAAAAGTTCTATAAAGAAAGGTGAAAAATAAATGCCTGTACTCAGGTTTACCTATAATTACTTTGCAGCATAGAATATAAATTGGCGTCTTAGTTATCATCACGGACAGTTTTTTAATCAAGACTCCACTACTTGCCTATCATACTGTAGCAGCGTGGATAATTTAATCGCCTTATTACCACATGGTACTAGGCAAAAGAAAGTATTGGTTTTCATAGGCAACACATTTGTCTATTTTTGGGCAAATTCCAGTCCTTTTCTTCCAAAAATGATACCCGACCTTTTTGTTCATCTCCCTTTAGAAGACATAATTGATTTTCTTTGATACCTAACATAATTCTTGGAAGTCCCTAGCACTCATTAGTTCCAACTGAACAAAGAAACAAAAATAAGTTGAAGACTTAACAATAACAAATCCAATGTAATTCCACAGATGGGATTTGGAGAGGAAAGAGTGTACGTAGACCTTATCCCTACCTTGTCATATTCTATCTAATCACTTCATCCCAATACTTCTTAGACCTAACTCTTTCCCTCCGCAGCCCCAAAACAGACAACCTTACGGACCTCCTAACTAGGACCTTTGCGCTTCACCTCTACACATACCTGACTATCTCATCCTCACTTCCTGCATCAAATGAGGTGACCTTGCCAAATTGAACCTAATCCAGTTTTTGGGATCCTGAAAAAGCATTACATTTTATCGTCATAAACTGGTAAAAACTTAACTCAAAGGTGTGGATTCTCTCATTGGCTTTAGATAAACGACAAAAAACAACTATGCATCTACTCTAAACTAGTGGGGTCAGACATATGATCCTTAACATCCATTCCACTTCATCTACCCTGTTTCATTCTTATACTTTTTGTCAATGGCGCTCATTAACCTAAAGTCTATTTTAAGTTTAGCAAGAAAACAACCCTTAAAGTACAAAACAACAGAGGGATCAACAAAGTAACATCAAGAGTACCTATAACAACAAGCATCCATGCATAACTTTTTGCAGAATTGCAACCATAAAAAGGAACACAAGAAACATAAACTTCAAGAAAGAACATGTAATTACTCAAGGTGTGTTACACGGTTTTGAAACCTAAGGACTGTGGTTGTTCTTTTGGTATTGGCAGAGCAAGGTGCCTTGGGATCAGTGTGGTAGTCAAATCTAGGCCTTGGCTCATCCTTCCCAGAGGAAGCCGAAGGAGTTTCAATCAATGGATTGATAAGGCTATGATCAAGGGTTCCTCCAATAGAATTTTATTCTTCATTGTTATCTTTAGCCTCCAAAGCTTCCACTCCAATTGCTTTCATCCTCTCCTTTCTCTTTTTTAATTCCTTCATTCTTTATATCTAAGTTCTTATAAAGAATCCTATCCAATCTCTCCATTGACCAAAAAAATTCTTAAACTTTCAGCCAAAGAGGACAAGTGGGTGTGTAAATATACACATCTATATGTATACGCAGATAAAAAGTTTCATTATGAACTATTCCATAGCATAAAATACAAAAATTTCAAAACAAGATCCAACTTTTAGACAAATAGGGCTGGTGGGTGTGTGATTGTGAACGTGGATAGGTATACACAAATAAAAGAAAATTCAATCTGAACAAATCCTTCACCAAAATTACAAAAACAAATCCCAAAAGCTCCAACTTTTAGCCAAATAGGCTATTTGATGTGTAAATATGAACATCTATATATATAAACAAATTAAAAGAAATTCAATTTGACTATACACAAATAAAAGATGAATTCTTTGTTATGGGAAAATAAATTCCTAAGTTGTTAAGTTTTAGAAGGTGTTAATTTAGGGCCTTTGGCTAGTACGTATGGGTTTGATGGGTAGTTAATGTTGGGATGTGGAGCCTGATTAATATGTAGATGTACTGTTTATATATTAACGATCTCGCCGTTCAATTTTTTTACATGGAGCCCGAAATTTAGGCTGTACTATTTTTTTATTATTCTCCGTGTATTTTGTAACAGTGTTATTTTATTAATATAAATACTGCATCACCGTGGAGGTTACCTTCACTAGGTGTTACCACGAAATTACTTTCTCTCTCTTAGGTTTACTAAAACTGTCTTGATTCTTGAATTGTTCTTCGAAATCACCAAGTGTTGTTGTAATCGATCCTAATAACTGGTATCAGAGCTCAGGCGATTCAACACGATCACTGAAGATGGATAGTTCGAAGCTTGGAATCGAAAAGTTTGATGGATCTGATTTCAGTTTTTGGAAGATCCAGATCGAAGATTATCTCTATCAAAAGGATCTTCACGCGCCCTTGACTGGGGAGAAGCCTGAAGCCATGGCCTCAAGGATCGCCAGGCATTGAGGCTGATTCGATTGACGTTGTCTAGGAACGTAGCTTTCAACATTGCAAAGGAGAAGACCACAGCAGATCTGTTGAAGGCGCTATCAAATATGTATGAAAAACCATCGGCGATAAACAAGGTATATTTGCAGATGTCTGAGACTAGATCTGTAGCGGATCACATAAACGAGTTCAATATGATTGTGAGTCAACAGTGTTCTGTGGAGATTAACTTTGAGGATGAGATTAAGGCGTTGATTTTGATGTCATCTCTGCCCGAGTCTTGGGATACTGTTGTTTCTGCAATTAGCAGTTCTCGTGGTTCTGAGAAACTGAAGTTTGATGAAATCCGTGATGTTGTTCTCAGCGAAAGTATTCGCAAACGAGAAGTGGGAATTCATCGGGCAGTGCTCTCAGCGTTGACGGAAGGAGGAGAAGCAAATCGAAAGGCCAACATCAACATGGTCGATTAAAATCAAAGAATCGTGGGAAGTCTCCGAACAGACCCAATGTGGTTTGTTGGAATTGTGGAGAGAGAGTGCACTACCGGTCAAGTTGCACGAAACCAAAGAAGAAGCAGAATAAGAAATCTGCAGATGATACTGATTCTGTAAATTCGGCGGAAGATATTGCGGACAGCCCGGTTGAATCCTGGATTCTGGATTCTGGTGCATCTTTTCATTCCTGTCCAAGCAAGGAACTGTTCCAAAATTTCAAATCTGCATATTTTGGAAAAGTGTACCTTGCAGACAACAAGCCCTTGAAGGTTGAAGGAAAAGGGGATATTTGCATTAAGACCCCATCCGGAAACCATTGTTGCTGAGGGTGGTTCTGGTTCGTGTTTGTGGCACAATAGACTTGGACACATGAGTGCTAAGGGAATGAAGATGCTGGTTGCAAAAGGAGCATTAGAAGGTCTGAAGTCAGTTGATATGGGTCTTTGTGAGAGCTGTGTTATGGGCAAACAGAAACGATTTAGCTTTACAAAGACTCCGAGACAACCAAAAAAGGTGCGGTTAGAGATGGTTCATACAGATGTTTGGGGGCCTTCTCCAGTTTCATCAGTAGGAGGATCCAGATTCTATGTAACCTTCATTGATGACTTTAGCAAAAAAGTTTGGGTCTACTTCTTGAAGCATAAGTCAGATGTGTTTGCGACTTTCAAGAAGTGGAAGGCTGAAGTTGAGAATCAGACTGGTTTGAAGATCAAATGCCTGAGATCTGAAAATGGTGGAGAGTATGACATGTTAGAGTTCAAAGAATTTTGTGGTGCTGAGGGTATCAAATTGATGAGGACAATTCCGGGGAAGGCAAGACGGAATGGAGTTGCTGAAAGGATGAACAGAACATTGAATGAACATGCAAGAAGCATGAGGATACACTGTGGGCTGCCTAAGATGTTTTGGGCAGATGCTGTTAACACAACTGCTTACTTGATTAACAGGGGACCATCAGTTCCCTTGGAGTTCAAGATTCCAGAGGAGGTGTGGACCGGGAAAGAAGTCAAGTACTCACACTTGAGAACCTTTGACTGTACATCTTATGTTCATGTTGATCCAGAGAAGAGGGACAAGCTTGATGCTAAAGCTGTGAAGTGTTATTTCATAGGCTATGGTACTGACATGTTTGGCTATAGATTTTGGGATGATGAAAATTGAAAAATCCTAAGGCACTGTGATGCCACGTTTGATGAGTCTGTCCTATACAAACACAGAGAGCAGAAAGATTCAGAAACTACAAAGCGAGTGGGAGTTGACATTGAGTTACCCAAAGATGTTGCTGCAGAAACTCAACCAACTCCAGACACTGTTGCTGAAGAGTCTGAAGGTGAGCAATTGACACCTGAGCAGGTGTTGAGGAGATTATCCAGAACCATCAGAGCACCTGACAGGTATTCACCTTCATTACACTATCTGTTGCTGACTGATGAAGGGGAACCTGAATCCTATGATGAGGCTGTACAAGTGGAGAATTCAACCAAGTGGGAGCAAGCCATGGATGATGAGATGAGTTCACTTGAGAAGAACAATACGTGGGTACTGACAGAGTTACCTACGGGGAAGAAGGCTTTGTCAAACAGGTGGGTGTACAGAATCAAGGTTGAACCAGATGGCAAAAGAAGATTCAAGGTGAGGTTAGTAGTTAAGGGATACTCACAAAGTCAAGGTATTGATTATTCTGAAATATTCTCTCCTGTTGTGAAGTTAACTACTATCCAGATTTTACTATGTATTGTTGCTTCTGAGAATTTACATCTTGAGCAAATGGATGTAAAAACTGCTTTCTTACATGGAGATATAGACAAGGAGATTTATATGCAGCAGCCAGAAGGTTTTGTTGTTCTGGGCAAGGAACACATGGTATGCAAGCTCAACAGGAGCTTGTATGGACTGAAGCAAGCACCAAGACAGTGGTACAAAAGTTTGATTCTTTCATGATCAAGAGTGGATTTAGCAGGACTGAAACGGATCAATGTTGTTATTTCAAGAAATACACTGAGTCCATTGTTTTCTTACTCTTGTATGTGGATGATATCTTGATTGCAGGATCCAACATGCAGGAAATAAATAGTCTGAAGGCAAGTCTATCTTCAGCCTTTGATATGAAGGATTTGGGTGCAGCGAAGCAGATTCTGGGGATGAAGATTTCTCGGGATAAATCTGCTGGCACTTTAAATTTATCCCAGGAGCAGTATATCGAGAAAGTGTTGGCCAGATTCAGGATGACTGATGCTAAGCCCAGAACTACTCCTTTGGAAAATCACAAAAGGTTGTCAAAAGAGCAGTCACCCAAGACAGCTGAGGAGCGAGAACATATGGCACTTGTTCCATATGCTTCAGCAGTTGGGAGTTTGATGTATGCTATGGTCTGCACCAGACCAGATATAACACATGCAGTGGGAGTTGTTAGCAGGTATATGGCGAACCCAGGAAAAGAGCATTGGGAAGCTGTGAAGTGGCTTCTACGATATTTGAAAGGTACCTGAAATACTTCACTTTGTTTTGGCAAGAATAAAGTGGTTTTGAAGGGTTTTGTGGATGCTGATCTTGGTGGTGATGTGGACTCAAGCAAGAGCACATCTGGGTACATTTACACCATAGGTGGTACAGCTGTAAGTTGGATGTCTAGGCTTCAGAAGTGTGTTGCTCTTTCATCTACTGAGGCTGAGTATGTGGCAATGGCTGAAGCTGGAAAGGAGATGGTGTGGTTGGCTGATTATCTGGAAGAATTGGGCAAGAAGCAAAGCGAGAAGATTCTTTATTCAGACAGTCAGAGCGCCATATAGTTAGTGAAGAACCCAGTCTATCATTCGAAGACAAAGCATATAAGAAGAAGATACCATTTCACTCGTAGGGCAGTGGAGGATGGTGATATGTGTGTGGAGAAGATAGAGGGTGCAAAGAATCCTGCAGACATATTGACCAAATGTGTTGATGTGGGGAAACTGGGGTTGTGCAAGACCTCAGTTGGACTTTTGTAGATGTGAGTTCTACAATGTTGTGATACAGTAGGAAATATTGATGCTATGATCATACTGTTTGAGAGAATATTGTCTTTGGTTACTTGATCAGTCTCCAAGTGGGAGAATTGTTGGGATGTGGAGCCTAATTAATATGTAGATGTACTGTTTATATATTAACGATCTCGTCGTTCAATTTTTTATGTGGAGCCCGAATTTTAGGCTATACTATTTTTTTATTATTCTCCGTGTATTTTGTAACAGTGTTATTTTATTAATATAAATACTGCATCACCGTGGAGGTTACCTTCACTAGGTGTTACCACGAAATTACTTTCTCTCTCTTAGGTTTACTAAAACTGTCTTGATTCTTGAATTGTTCTTCGAAATCACCAAGTGTTGTTGTAATCGATCCTAACAGTTAAGGTATATGGTTATTTGGTATTTGGTTTGCTTCTTTAGCTATAACAAATGTTATTTGATTTGAGCCATATTTATAGTTTATAAAGATTTAATATTTGACTTAGAAAAACAAAAAGATATGTAGAGCTTTTAGTCTAATGGAAATCTAGGTATGTATATTTGAGAGGCATTTTCACTGGTTATGGGAATTTGTTTTTCACCCTTCTTTATAGAACTTTCCATAAAGATCTTTTTGTATTGTCCTCTCCTTCTCCTGGACACGTTGCATCTCCCAGATGGTATAATTAATCTCAACTTTGCAATACATCTATAAATTCAAATGTTCTTCCTCATTATACATATCTTGCATATTGTAAAATGTAGTTGATTTATATGAACTTATAAATTTCAACATTTGTATAAGAATATGTATGCCTTCAAAACACCTCAAGTTTATTTTCCTTCATATAGTCCAAAACATACAACAAGGAATAATCCTCCATATCATTTTCATCTTCATATTTTCTTTGAACTACATCCAGCGGTTGATGAGACCCTTAAAGATTGCTAATGGCCCATTTGATCGCAATGCAGGAATAAGTATCTGCTATCCTCATTTCTCTTTGTACATGCTTGCAAACATCTTTTCAGTAAATGTGTTTGTGTCAACATATATTATGAGCACTATCCAACTAAAACTTTTGTCTCCCCAATATTTTCTGAGGCCATGAAGAAAACCTTCCAGTTGCTACAAAACAATTTATAGCATGCACATAGAAAATTCCATTTCTTTGTCCTCATTTTCAACGTCATACCAGCTTAATTGTTACAACTAAAATAAAAATGTGCATGAACGTTTAAGTTCGCATTCTACCTTTGTTTGGTCTAGATAGAGCTTTCTTGTTATGACACAAACCTAGGGCCTAGGGGTGACATGGCGAATGGAAATCCGAGAGTTCCTAAACAAGTCTAAAAGTATCCGTATTTACATCATCGGTTTAGAAGTGTAATCAAAAAGTAAGAACATAATTCTAAGGGAAGGGAGAATAGAACTCAGGCTATGGGGTTGTCATAGGGAATGGGAGGAACATGAATTCACAAAGCACGTAGCACATAAATACCAAAGGGAGGGTAAGTATGACTCACTCTATAGGAGTAATTCGGGACTTAGGATCTTTCACATCATATATATAACCATATCATAAGCTCATAACCAATTCATATAACAATGACCAATAGGTAGCCAAAGACATAAGCATAACCTCCAATCACAACACTTAGCATATGATCGTACAGGAGTTTACAAGATGTCCAACAATGCCTCTAGTCATAAGATAGGGCATGGGCCAAGATGTACCCCGGGCTCACCCTTAAAGTAAATAACATAAATAAAACAGCATAGGTAGAGGAATGGTGGTTTGTCCTTGGAAGATAAGACTCATCACAATAAGCAAATCTCAAGATCCAAGCTAGACATCATACGGTGGATGAATATAGTCCTCGGTCCATACATGGTTAGATCATGTAGGTAAAAGTATGTGTTAGTACATTTGAATGTACTAAGTAAGCGGGCACGTAATGCATATGACTTACCAAACCTGCATTCAATGTTAGATGACAAGGGCAATAATATAGGAAGAGATATATAGCAAGAGATATAGTATACGATATGCCATGAAATCAATGATGCATGAAATGCACAAAAGCTCATATATATAGTGGATATGGACTATAACCGACAAATCAAACCCATGCGGACTATTACATGAGTTAGTGCAATGAAGACCTCCCATCGATAGGAGAAGATTACTTGCCAAGGTAACCTATATCACACCTTACAACCCAGTCATTTTGGTGGATAGACACCTTCCTTACGACCCAGTCATTTAAGAAGGATTTCCAATATCATATCATATCAATAATTGAATAACTATCACTTACGACCCGGTCATTTCAGTGATGGTTACCATTCTTATGCTGGCATATAGTTCAAGGAAAGGGAGAGCACCCTTGGGGATAGCCCTGACACCCCCAATCCATAGGTGTTAAGTCAAAACGTCCCACGAGAATACATATATGTATACATGCTTTCAAAAGAGACAATAATCACCTCAAATCATTTCAATGCACAATTAGGCTCAAAAGTCAAACCATAATTCATAATCATGATACTCATGCATAGGAATAGCTCATTCAATAAACAATATAGTGCAAGCACCCAATATGCTCAAAGATCCAATAACCATACACATTTATGTGGTCACATTCTTGTTATAACCAATGTCATATATAACATAGTTGGGCTTAACTCACTTCATAATTTTCACAAAATTCAATGTTCATAAATGCATATGCTATGAATGATGTGAGAATGACATGGGTAACATAGATTCAAACTTAAATCAATAATACATTATTCAAGTAAAGGCATAAGTAAAATTCACATTAAAATCATAATATAGGTTACCCATGCACAAATCAAGCTTAAAAGGAGACATGCACTTTCATAGCTTCATAATTTCAGTGTAATTCATCATATTAGGGCTTAAATCAACTTAAAATCATCAAATAAGCATAGCCCATACTTCATTTGAATTTAATAAACGATAACATTGAAAACCCATATTTAAAGTAAGCTAAAATTCATGAAAATCACTCAAAAAGAGTTTGGGTCTTCTTGGTTGAAAGGGACCAAGAATCAAATCCACATATCTTAGCTAATAGAGAAGATTTAAGAAGAAATTTGGTGAAAAAGAGCCCTTCCTTGATCCCCAAGCTTAAGATCCACAAGAGTTCTTTGGTAGAGACTTGAGAGAATTTTAAATGTGACGAATGAATTTGAATGATAGGAATAAAGTTTAGGTCATTAGGAAGTGTTTAGGTGGCTTCGGAAGTCACAAAAGACTCTTAGAATAAGCCGTATTTATGAAAACACTATTAATGAAATGAGTTGAAAAATGAACATCATCACTTCAAGGAGGATTATACAGTCCGTGACGCACCACACGGACCATATAGTTGTCTGTGAACCAACACGTGGAAAAATATTTGCTTGACGAAGTCCAAAACAGTAATCCCGCGGAAGGCCTCACGGAGGGCCAAACGGGTCGTACAAGGCCACACGGGCTGTGAGACTGCCCGTATCCCTCCCCTTATAAAATCTTCCACGATCAAGTTACGTGACAGTGATTCCATACTCAGAAAAATTTCACTCTGGAAGCCATACGAGTCGTACCACTTTGTACGGGTCGTGTACTTGTCTGTGTCATCACACTTGGTCCCAAAATTGTGGGATTTCAAGCCAAGGCCACCACATGGTCCACGAGGTGTCACACAAACCGTGAGGGGTCCATATGTGGTGTGCCTTAGTTAAAATTTCACGTTTAAGGGCCAACACTTCCTCAATAGGCCAAGGGACACTTCATGGAGGCTCCACATGAGCCGTGTGACCTCACACGGACCATAAGGGCTCCCATAGAGCATCACCTTGGTCTAAAACTTCCTCAAATAAAAATTTCAAGCCCCAATGAAGTCATAAAACGTACGGGTCCATACATCATCACCCCCTTGGGAACATTCATCTTTGAATGTGCAAGAACAAGGCTTGAAAGGCTTGACTTAGAACATGAGAGATTAAATCACAAGGTACAATGCATTTTATTACATGAAAATCATAAAGTCATTAAAACTCATATTAAAACATATTCAAACCATTCAAAACATCATAGAAATCATTTTAGTGCACATGTATGCATGTCATGTCATAGAACCCAAGAGTGAAAGAATTAGGATTGCTTGGAAAATGAAGAACCTAGTACCTTAGGCATAAGTACATCGGAAAAGATAGGGGTATCATTTCATCATGTCCAACTCCTCCTCCCATGTAGCACTCTCCATATATTGATTTCTCCAAAGTACCTTAACCGAAGCCACATCCTTGTTGTGAAGCCACTTCACTTGCCTATCAAAACTTTCCACCGAAACTTCCTCATAAGACCAGTTCTCCTCAACCTCTATACCTTCTAAAGGCACAATAGTACTAGGATCACCAACCAACTTCCTCAATATAGACACATGGAAGATCGGGTGAATAGAACTCAAATCTGGAGGCAAATCCAACCTATGAACCACAATCCTAATCCGCTCAACAATCTTATAAGGGCCTACATATCGAGGACTTAGCTTTCCCTTCTTGCCAAAATGCATCACACCCTTCATAGGTGAGACTTTTACATACAGCTAATCCCCAACATGAAACTCAAGATCCCTCTTCCTAACATCCGAATAGGACTTTTGGCGACTTTCGGCCATTTTCAACCTTTCTCAAACCAACTTCACCTTCTCCATAGCCTCCAATACCAAATCTGGGCCAATTATAGCCATCACCCCCAACTCAAACCACTTCATCGGAGACCTACATCTCCTACCATATAAAGCCTCAAGCGGTGCCATACCAATGCTAGCATGAAAGCTATTATAATAAGTAAACTCAATGAGTGGAAGGTGGTCATCCCAATTACCCTTGAACACTAACACACAAGCCCTCAACAAGTCCTCTAAGGTTTGAATCATCCTCTCAGCTTGTCCATTGGTTTGACGATGAAAGGTGGTGCTCAACTTCACCTTAGTACCAAGACCTCTCTGAAATGACCTCTAAAAATGAGATGTAAATTGGGTACCATGGTCCGATATGATAGACCTAGGCACACTATGCAACCTCACCAACTCTTGGATGTACAACCTTGCATAATCTTTGGCACCATGAGTAGTCTTGACTGGTAGAAAATGAGCTAACTTAGTCATTTGGTCAACGACAACCCAAATGGAGTCCAATTGCTTTCGTGTCTAAGGGAAACCAACCATAAAATCCATGTTCACATCTTCCCATTTCCAAGTAAGAATCTCAATGTCTTGATTCAAGACACGGGGACTTTGGTGTTCTACCTTCACTTATTGACAATTAGGACATTCAGATACAAACTGGGTGATATCCCTCTTCATACCATGCCACCAAAACACATCCCTCAAATCTCGGTACATCTTAGTAGATCCTGGATGAATAGAATAATGGAAGTTATGGGCTTTACTCATGATTACCCTCCTAATATCATCCACATACGAAACACATAAATGATCTTGATACCAGAGCACACCATTTCCCCTCTTGGGAGAACACCTCTATTTTCTTTTCGATAACCAATTTCTTCAATTCAACCAATGATGGATCTAGATCTTGCTTAGACTTTACATCAACAACCACCGAAGATTCGGCCCTATTTTGAACATGAATACTACCATCATTAGAGTCGACCAACCTAACACCCAACCTAGCTAGCCAGTGAACATCCTTTGCCAACTCTTTCTTCTCCTCCTCAACATGAGCCACACTATCCATGGATAGCCTACTAAGAGCCTCGGCTATAACATTCACCTTGCCAGGATGATATTGTACACCCATGTTATACTCCTTAAGGAGTTCCAACCATCTCCGTTGTCTCAAGTTAAGATCCCTTTGAGTGAACACATATTGCAAGCTCGTATGATCAGTGAAAACATCAACATATACCCCATATAAATAGTGTCTCCAAATTTTCAATGCAAATACCATTGTCGTTAACTCAAGATCATGAGTCGGGTAAAAACGCTCATGCACCTCCAATGGACTTGATGCATAAGCTATCACCTTACCATGTTGCATAAACACAAATCCTAACCCAATCTAGGAAGCATCAAAACATCAAAATACACCACAAACCCATCTAATCCATTCGGTAATGTCAACACAGGAGCCGATATAAGTCGATCCTTTAAAGTCTCAAAACTCCTCTCACACTCATCTTTGGGTCAACTTAGACAATGGAGATGTAATAGATGAGAATTCTTCAACAAACCTCCTGTAATAGGCCAGCCGACCTAAGAAAACTTTGAATATCTGAAGGAGTCAATGGTTTAGGCCAATTCATCACGGCCTCAGTCTTCTTTGGATCAACCTTTATACCATCATCGACACCACCTGACCAAGAAAAGCTACTTCACCCAATCAAAACTCATATTTGCTAAACTTAGCATACAACTTCTTATCCCTCAAAGTTTGAAAAACCTGCCTTAAAATATTCATATGCTCCTACTCACTCCGGGAATAAATAAGAATATCATCAATGCAGACAACCACAAAACTATCAAGGAAAGATTTGAACACCCGATTCATAAGATCCATAAACACGGCCAGAGCATTAGTTTAACCAAATGACATCACCTCAAATTCAAAGTGCTCATACCTTGTCCGAAAAGCTGCCTAGGGAATATCACATTCCCTAACCATCAACTAGAAATAACCGGAATGAAGTTCAATCTTTGAGAAATGGGTAGCCCCTTGAAGTTGATCAAACAAGTCACCAATTCTAGGCAACAGATACTTATTCTTGATGGTTACCTTATTCAGTTGCTTATAATAGAAGCATATCCAAAGATATCCATTTTTCTTTCTTACAAATAACACCGGAGCACCCCACGGGGATATACTTGGCGTAATGAAACCTTTCTCCAACAAATTCTTCAACTTCTTCAACTCAGTTGGTGCCATACGATAAGGAGAATAGAGATAGGTTGAGTATTTGAGAGAGGATCTATGCCAAAGTTTACTTCCCTTTCAGGAGAAATATTGGGCAAGTCTTCGGGGAACACATCCGGAAACTCATTCACTACCGGGACTAATTCAAAAGTAGGTGACTCGGACTCCACATCCTTGACCCTCACAATATGGTAAATATACCTCTTGGAGATCATCTTTCGGGCCTTAAGGTAGGAAATAAACTGACCTTTAATAGTGAAGTCACTACCCTTCCATTCAAGAATGGGCTCATCTCGAAGTTGGAATTTGACCTTTCGAGTACTACAACCTATAGAGGCATATGATGTATGCAACCAATCCATCCTGAGAATCACATCAAAATCAAATATCTCAAGTTCCACAAGATCACACAGAAAGACTTTATGCAACACATAAATAGGACAACCCCAATAACTCTATGAGCAATAACAGATTCACCCATGGTAGTATAAACTGAAAAAGGGTCCCTCAAAATTTCTGGACTCAAACTAAACTTAACAGCCAAAAGGGGAGTCACAAAAGAAAACTTTGCACCCGAATTAAGCAAAGCATAAGCATCAAAATCAAAGACTTTTAACATACCAATCACAACATCTGGAGCCTCTCAACTTCCTGATGAGCATGGATTGTTCATCGAGGCAACACCTTGTGGAGATCTTTGTTGGTCGTGCCCACATTGAGCCACCTGACCTTGACCTCTCTAAGCATTCTTAGGACAATCAGCAACCTTGTGGTTTTTATCGCCACACCCATAGCATGCACCCAACTCCTTCCAACAAACACCCAAGTGATCTTTCCCACACTAGTCACGTCAGAGTATCCATGGACTACCACCAACCGGTGCATTAGGAGAAGGCACCCTAGCATTAGCAACTCGGGCATTGGAACCTTGACCCTGATGGAAGCTACTATAACCACCACTCTTGGAGTTGGAGAACCCACCATCATAACAGACCCTCTTAGGATCACCCACCCTCTTCTTCTTGAGCTTTTCTCCCTCAATCTGTTCAACATATACCATGAGCCTAGAGATGTCCATATCCTGAATTAGCGTTGTCGTACAACATTCCTTCACAACCAAGTCAGAGACACCAGAAATAAACTTGTGCATTCTTGCACAGGGGTCAGCCACAAGCATTAGCATACTTCGAGAGCTTAGTAAACTTGAGTGCATAGTCCCTCACACTCATACCACCCTGCTTGAGGTTGATATATCAGTCATCTTTGCTTCCCTAAGCTCAAGTGTGAAGAATTGATCTAGGAAGACAAACTTGAACTCTTCCCAATTAACACCATTACCATAAACCCTCTCCATCGACCATTGGGTGTGCCGCCCTGGGCTACATCTTTCAACTGATAAGCAACCAACTTAACATTCTTCTCAAAAGTGAGACCCATGACAGTCAGTACCTTAGTAAGCTCGTCAATGAACTCTTGAGCATCTTCATCAGTATTAGAACTATGGAGGATTCATCCTGGTGAAATCCCTCACCATAGAGGCCGGAGTGGAATCCCGAGGAAGATTGGCCTGCCACGCTTGAGTAGCCACCACCTGGTCTTGGTAGGGGAGCTCTTCCTCTAGGTATCTTTTGTAATGGAGCAATAATACCATCAAGACAAGGAAACCAAACATACGATCTATAGCACAACATAAGACAGGAAGAAATGAGACAATTCCTAGAACGTCATCATAGCCTCCCACACATAGGCATGGTGCACTTAAACCCATGAATAGGATTCCACTTGATATGGCATGTTGGACTCTGAAGATCATTTACAAACCTGGTGCTCTGATACCAAGCTTTTCACGACCTAGACCTAGAGCCTAGGGGTGACATGGCGAATTGGAACCCGAGTGTCCCCAAACAAGCCTCAAAGTATCCGTGTTAACGTCATCGGTATGGAAGTGTAATCAAAAAGTCAACCCATGATTCTAATGGATAGGCGAATAAGACTCACGATATGGGGATGTCATAGGGAATGGGAGGAACATGAATTCAGAAAGCACGTAGCACATAAATACTAAGGGGTGGGTAAGTATGATTCATTCTATGGGGACAATTCAGGACTTAGGATCTTCCATATCATACATATAACTATATCATAAGCTCATAACCAATTCATATAATGATAACCAATAGTAGCCAAAGCCATAAGCACAACCTCCAATCGCAACACTTAGCATACAAGATGTCCAACAATGTCTCTAGTCATAAGATAGGACGGGGGCAAAGACATACCCTAGGCTCACTCTCAAAGTAGATAACATAAATAAAACACCATAGGTAGAGGAATAGTGGTTTGTCCTCAGAAGATAGGACTCACCACAACAAGCAAATATCAAAATCCAAGTTACACATCATACGATGGATGAATATAGTCCTGGGTCCCTACATGGTTCGATAATGTAGGCAAAAGTCAGTGTTAGTACATTTGAATGTAGTAAGTATGCGGACATGAAATATATATCATTTACCAAACCTGCATTTAATGTTAGATGACAAGGGCACGTATTATAGGAAGAGATATAAGCAAGAGATATAGTATATGGTATGCCATGAAACGGATAATGCATGAAATGCACAATACTCATATATATATATAGTGGGGATGGACTATAACCAACAAATCAAACCCATGCGAGCTATTACATGAGTTAGTTCGATGAAGACCTCCCATCAGTAGGGGATGATTGCTTGCTAAGGGTAAGCTACATCACACCTTACAACTGAGCTATTTCAGTGGATGGACACCTTCCTTAAAACCTAGTCATTTTTCAGAAGGATTTCCAATATCATGTCATATCAATAAATGAATAACCATCCCTACGACCTGATCATTTCAGTGATGGCTACCATTCCTATGCTGGCACATAGTTCAAGGAATGGGAGAGGACCCTTGGGGACAACCCCGACGCCTCTAATCCATTGGTGGTAAGTAAAAACATCCAACGAGAATACTTATACATGTACATGCTTTCAAAAGAGGCATTAATCACTTCAAATCATTTCAATGCACAATTAGGCTCAAAAGCCAAACCATAATTTATAATCATGATACTCATGCATAGGGATAGCTCATTCAATAAACAATATAGTGCAAGCACCCAATATGATTAAAGAGCCAATAACCAATTTATGCAATCACATTCTTGTCATAACCAATATCTTATCAAAATCATTTACAATAACATATTTGGGCTTCACCCACTTCATAATTTTCATGAAAATTCAATGTTCATGAATGCATATGCTATGAATAATGTGTGAGTAACATGGGTAACATAGATCCAAACTTAAATCAATAATACATTATGAAATTCAAGCAAAGACATAAGTAAAATTCACATTTAAATCATAATATAGGTTACCCATGCACAAAACAAGCTTAAAAAGGGGACATGCACTTTCATAGCTTCATAACATCAAACTCTTTTCAAGTAAGCTAAAATTCATGAAAATCACTTGAAAAGAGTTTAGGTCTTCTTGGTTGAAAGGGACTAAGAATAAAACCCATATACCTTAGCTAATAGAGAAGATTCAAGATGAAATTTGGTGAAGAAAGAGCCCTTCCTTGATCCCCAAGCTTAAGACCCACAAGAATTCTTTGAAAGAGACTTGAGAGAATTTTAAATGTCAGGAATGAATTTGAATGATAGGAATGAAGTTTAGGTTATCAAGAAGTCTTTAGGTAGCATAGGAAGTCACAAAAGACCCTTAGAATAAGTCGTATTTACGAAAATATCATTAATCAACCGAGTTAAAAAATTGAATGTTGTCGCTTCAAAGAGGACTATACGGTCCGTGAACTAACACTTTGGAAAAATATTTGCTTGATAAAGGTCCAAAATGGTAATCCCAAACTTAGAATTTTCAACAAAATAATCGTCACTGAAGGCCATACACGCCATGAGACTGCCCGTACCCCTACCCTTAGAAAATTTTCCACGATCAAGTTACGAATTTAAATTGTTCTTAATCCGGCACGGTATTGAACGGTTGTGGCAACATCAACGGGAATGTTATACGATCACTAGCTCATAAGTGATTATTGTCGGATAAGAGAAACTCCCATAAAAGTTCTACACTAATAGTACTCTCAATTGAGTTGAGTTGATTGATGAGTTTGGATTGGTATTGATGAGTTACTTCTCTACTCTTTACTCTTGCTTTAGATAGACATTTGACATCTTGATTGAGTATCTTATGAGTTCATGTGATTCTATATTATTATGCCTATATCTGCTTTATTCAGCCATTTTACATGTACATTCCACATACTGATGTCCATCTGAACTGCATTGTTTCATAATGTAGAGGCAGGTATTAGAGATCGTCAACAGGCACATCGTTGAGGATCTATCGCAGTCAACAGAGTAGGTGAGACTCTTTTACTTTGGAGGATCATTATTTTATTTTCATCTAGCTATTAGAGTCACACTTTACACATGATTAGCTTTAGTTTGTTTTGAGGTAGCCATGGGTCTGTCATTGGCACTACCTGATAGTGATAGAGGCTTCATAGACTAGAGTCAAGTTGTTGAGTTAAGATTCTATTGAGGTACCTTTTTTCAGACTAGCTTGTTTTGCTTATATATTTTGAGACATCCACCATTTATTATCTTTAGTCTTCCGCTAAATTACTATAAATGTTGAGTGAATGAATGTGATGAGGCCAAGTGGTTCGCTTGGGGAATAATAATAGTTTTCGAGTGCTGGCCACGTCTAGGGTGCCCTCTCGAGGCATGACAAAGTTGATATCAGAGCACAGAATTCAAGTGTCCTAGGGAGTCTCTGAAGCAGTGTTTATTAGAGTCTTGTTTATGGGTGTGTTGTACACCACACTTTATAAGCAGGAGGCTATAGGAAATTAGCAAAGGTTGCACTTCTTTCTTATTCCAATTTGTGTGATAGAGCTAAACTCTATGAAGCTCTTTTCTGATTCGTGTGTTACGCATTTACAGAATTGTGAGCATGCTTCCCAAAAGATCTGATGAAGGAAGAGAGTGTTTTTCTAGATAGAACGCTAACCAACTCGAGCCCCAAAATGAAGATGAACCCATAAGCCCAGTCGTCCCTGCCGTGCAACCATCACGGGTTGACATTAGCAATACTGAGCTTTGCCAGGCCATCTAGACTTTGTCCTAGGTTGTGACAGCATTGGTTGTTAGATAGGAAACAGGTAGGCAGGGTGTTCCAAACACATCCAGATTTCGTGAGTCCTTGACGATGAATCCGCCTGAGTTTAAGACGCCTAAGAAGAATAGGAATGGGAGTTGCTTTCACACAAGGCCTCATAACTTTAGATCTAAGGGATCTCAAACACAGGCTAGTGTGGCTCGAGGTTGCCAAGTCAAGCCACCTTGTGGCACATGTGGAGACTTTTACTTGGGCGAATGTTGTAAAGGGAGTGTTGGATGTTATAAGTGTGGCCAAGTAGGTCACTTCCAGAGGAAATGTCCAAAGTAGGTCAAAAAGGCTCAAGCTTCTAGATCGGCACTGCTAGTTAGAGAAGATCAGAAAGGTGCTACTCCTGGCATGAATAGGGCCAAAGACTAGTTGTATGTCGTGGGTGATTGTCAAGATCAGAAAGATCCTCCAGATGGCTCCCCAGAAGTGGTAATGGGTATGATTCGAGTCTTAACTTGCTTCCGATGTTACCCATGAGAGAGAAAGTTATATCTCTAAAAGTTTAGTGTTACCACCTAAGAGTGAGACGTGAGGTCTTATAAGCCCTGAGTAAAATTGAATCATCCTAGAGTTAGAAAGACGATGATGGAAAGAAAGGGAGGAGATAGCAAGAGTGACAGTTAATTGAGGTTTGTAGTTAGAGTTATATATCTATTAGGTAAGTAATGAGGTGATGAATTGATTTTCATAAGTTTGATAAAAGAGTCGTAAGTACGCTATGATTTTTATGATGAGGTATAGAGAAAGAGTTATTGTTAGGATCTGTTAGAGCGTACTCGAACTAGAAAGAGGTCCATGTTGATGTATTTTGATATTCGTATTAGTGAGGGTGAAGTATAGATGTTGAATAGGTGAACAGAGTACTTTTGATGTGATAGCCCTAAATTAGGCTTATGATTCTAAAGTGAGAGCCCATGAGATTCATAGAGTTTTGAGCTTAGTCAGATAAGGTGGCATAGTGAATAGGCGAGTGGTACTGAGTTGTGAGGAGGGGATGTATTGATTGAATACTCGCTACGAGATTTTAGTGGTCCTATGTTCTCAAATTGTACCAATAGTTGTAAGTTGGTGTGATATTAGAGAGGTGTGTGATAGATGTACATGTTAGTGCTAGAGCCAAAGCTTGAATTTTGAGGAGTAGTGTTAAAAAGGATATAGCGTTGTGACAGTGATAATCTTAGTTGGAAAATTTCTCTAAGAAGTTTAAGATGTGTATCCATGATAGTGCAAAGCAATGTGAAGCTCTAAGTTATGAATACTATAAAAATCTAGATAGTATACTTGAGTCGTCAATGTGGAGTAGGCTGATGTAAGCATTCCTTATCATCATGAGTAACTAAGTGATTGGGGATTATGGAAAGATGATGATAAGTTTTCCATTATAGTCTAAGTCTTATACAAATGAATTTATGGGAGCGTGGAAGTTGAGTATTAGCAGGCAAAAAGAAGAGGTTAGATTGTAAGAGTTGTGGAAAGTGGTCATATACATCGTCAAGAGCAGCAAATATAGCAAGATTTCCATTAAGATAGGAGGAAGCTAAGAGTGGTGTCTTTGAATAGAGTCTTAGTGGATATTATATATATGTGTGACCATTGCATAACAAGAGAGTTTAAGACGTTCTTGTGGATAATAATTCCCTGACTGTATGAAGATATGCACTTGCTAAGCTTAGTAATGGGAATTGATTTGTAAATTTAGGGACATGTTCTTGAGATCTAAGGGGAAGATGATGATGTGATAAACCAGAGCAGATGTCGAGTTCTCGATAGTGATTGAGTGATCAAGATGAGACGTTAATTTATTGCTATATCATATATTCCTTATTCTTCAGTGAGGTGATACTTTATTCCCATCTGGTGTATGACTGTCATGCCCATGGCCTAATTCCATGTATCGCTTGTTCATTTTCGCTCATGTTGAGTTTCTATAAGGACCCGAATTTTTTGAGTAGTGTTTCCCAATTCTCTTGGAATTGCCTCGAGCGAACAGCCAGGCATCACTCCGCAGAAGGCCTTCACGGGTCGTGTGAAGCCACAGGGACCGTGTGGTCTCCCATTAAGGGACACTTGGTCCAGTTCATGGTAGGGCAACTCTGAGATGGAAAGCGGGTTTTGACCAAGTGAGGGCACACAATCTGTGTGATGTGTCACGGACCATGTGGCCCTCCGTGTAACCTATTGCATAAAAATTATTCTAAGTATAGAAGTACCATCTCGTAAATTTGTCGTGCAAAAATTATTTCAAGTACCATTACATGATCGGTGTCACGGCCCGTGTGGAGTTACACGAACCATGTAGCTGTCTGTGTGGTACCCCTTAGCTCCGTGAGATTTTCCTCTACGAGATTCTAAGTAAGGGATCACGACCATTGTTCATGGTCTGTGTGACGTTACACGGACCGTGTAGTGGGCCGTATGGACCTAACGGTTCTAATTCAGTCTGTTTCATTAATGTCGTTTATGTAACTTTGGTTTATTTTAAGTATGAATTATGTCCTTTTACCTATCTTAAACCCCTAATTCAGCTGATATCCCCTCCCCTCTTAATTCATTCTCCTAAAACCTTTTACCCCTCATAATATCACCTCCATATTCCTCTCAGCTCTCCCCTCTCAAGGATCAAAGCTAGGGTTGAATTGAAGTCTAATTCAAGCCACGTTCTGCTCCTCAATCAAGGTATGTGGAATTGATTCTTCGTCCCTTTCAACCAAGAAAACCCAAATATGAATTTTCATTAATTGATTTACTTAAATCCAATTGATGTATAGGTTGTATTCTACCCATGCTATCCTCACATCATGCATCGCATTGCATTCGTGAACATTGATGTATGAAAATTATGAAGTGGGTTAAGCCCAACTATGTTTTTTGAAATGATTATGATATGATTCTCATAAGATATTGGCTATGACAAAAAGGTGATCATATACATGTCTATGATTCTGGCTCATTGAGCATTCTGGGTGCTTGCACCATTCTATATATGTGAATGAGTCATTCCTTGCATGAGCATTACGATTATGATCCATGATTTGTCATTTTAGCCTAAATGCGTATTGAACGGTTTCAAATAACAATTGTATCTCCTGAAAGCACGTATACGTATAAGTATTCAAGTGGGATGCTATTGACTTAGCACTGATGGATTAGGGGTGTTAGGGTTATCCCCACGTGCCCTCTCCCTTTCCTTGAACTATGTGCCAAAATAGGAACATTAGCCATTACCAATGGACCGAGTCGTAAGGAATGGTTATTCGTATATGATTTTGATATGTTCTGTATCATTCTGAAAATCCTTTCAAAATGGTGAGTTCCGTAGGAAAGGTGACCATATACCAAAATGGTGATTTTCATAAGGTGTAATGTAGATTACCTTTGGCAAGTAGTCTTCTCCTACAGATGGGAGGTCTTTATCGGACTAATTCATGTAATAGCTCACATGGATTTGATTTGTCGATTATAGTCCATCCCCAATATATATGAGCATTGTTGCATTTCATGCATCATGAATTTCATGGGATCTTGTATATATTTCCATTGAATATATGATTCCTTCTATACTATGTGCTCTTGTCATCTAACATCGAAATGCAGGTTTGTAAGTCATATGCATTTGCACGCCCGCATACTTAGTACATTCAAATGTACTAACGCATACTCTATGCCTATATGATTTTTACCATGTAGGGGCCGAGCACTTTGAGTACCAATTGGTTGAAGAATAGTCTGAACCCGGAGTATACTGTGGTGAGTCCCGTCTTCCAAGGACGAGCCAACTACTTTTCTTTTATGTTATTTCAAAACGTTCTTCCTCATTTGAAGGTGAGCCCGAAACTTGTCCCGAACTTCGTTCCTTTGACTAGAGGCACTTGTTAGACATTTTGTAGACTCTTTGAAACTCGTTTGTTATGACTAGTATCTTACCTATGTTTTGTTTAAATGATTTATGAGAATTCCCTATTTGACCATATGTATGTTCGGTGTGGAAGTGTGGATAGTCCCAAGTTTTCCCCGTTTTGCCCCCATAGTATGTGTCCTATTTCCCCGTCCCTTAGAAATTTTTGTTGCTATTTAAATGTTATTCTTGAACCGATGATGTGGATATAAATACTTGAGGCTTGTTTGGGGACTCTCGGGTTCCATTCGCCGTGTCACATTTGGGCCCTAACCCTGGGTCGTGACAAAAGATGGTATCAGAGAACTAGGTTTATAACTGATCCTCGGAGTCCAACATGCCGCGTCGAGTAGAGTCCTATTCATGGGTGTAAAGTTCACCATACCTATGAGTGGGAGGCTATGAAGACGTTTTAGGAATTGCCTCACCTCTTCATGTCTTACGTCGTGCTCTGGATAGTATATTTGGTTCCCTTATCTTGACGGTGTCATTGATCCATTTCAGAAGTTGCCTCAAGGAAGACTCCTCCCACCAAGGCCGGCTCCGGCTGATGAGGATCAGGCTCCCCACGGGCCTATGGAAGAACCCATCTCAAATGGTGAGTTCTGCACAGACTTCGCCATGCTCGCTCAGGTGGTAACTTCTCAGACAAGGCAGGCTAACTTGCCATGGGATCCTACGCCTACTTCTAGGGTGAGGGATTTCACCCGGATGAATCCTCCGGAGTTTCATGGGTCAAAGGACAATGAAGATGCCCAGGAGTTCATTGATGAACTTACCAAAATACTAAATATCATGGGTGTCACCTCTGAAGAGAAGGCTGAATTGGTTGCCTATCAACTGAAAGATGTGGCTCAGGTATGGTATACTCAATGGTCGTTAGAGAGAGTTTGCGATGGTGATGTCAATTGGAAGGAGTTCAGATTTTCCATCCTTGATCATTTGTTTCCACTTAAGCTTAGAGAGGCCAAAATGACTGAGTTTATCAATCTCAAGCAGGGGAGTATGAGTGTGAGGGACTATGCCCTCAAATTCAGGAAGCTTTCCAAGTACACTCCATCACTAGTGGTTGGCCCCGTGCAAGAATGCACAAGTTTGTTTCGGGTTTCTCTGATTTACTTGTGAAGGAATGTCGTATTGCTATGCTTATACGAGATATGGATATTTCTAGACTCGTGGTGTATGCTGAACAGATCGAAGGGAAGAAACTCAAGGAGAGAAGGGTTCACGATTCCAAGAGGACCTATTTTGATGGTGGATTTTCTAGTTCGCGAAGTGGTAGTTTTGGTCACTTCCGACGGGACCAAGGTTCTGATACTCGGGTCGCTAATAACGGGTGCCTCCTCCTAGGGCACCGGTTGGTATCGATCAAGGATATCCTGCGTGCGACAAGTGTGGGAAGCCCCACATAGGAGTTTGCTGAAGAGATTTGGGTGTCTGCTTCAGCTGTGGTGATAAAGATCATAAGATTGCTGATTGTCCTAGGAATACTCGTAAAGGACAACCTCAGGTGGCCCAAGTCGGGCAAGGCCAACAAAGAGCTCAACAAGGTGTTACCCCAAGGAACAATCGGTTTTATGCACTCCATGCCCGCCAGGATATTAAGGAAGCTTCGGATGTTATGACAAGTATGTTAAAAGTATTTGATTTTGATGCTTATGTTTTGCTTGATCCGAGTGAAAATTTGTCTTTTGTGACTCCTCTATTGGCTGTTAAATTTGGTTTGAGTCCCAAGGTTTTGAGGGACCTTTTCTCAGTTTATACTCCCATAGGTGAATCTGTTGTTGCACACAAAGTCTATCATGGTTGCCCTGTTTTTGTGTTGCACAAAATTTTTCCGTGTGATCTTGTTGAACTGGAGATGTTTGACTTTGACGTGATTCTTGACATGGATTGGTTGCATGCATCATATGCCTCTATAGATTGTAGAACCCTGAAGGTCAAGTTCCAACCTCACGGTGAGCCCGTTCTTCAGTGGAAGGGTGGTGACTTCTCTATTAAAGGTCGGTTTATTTCCTACCTCAAGGCGCGGGAAATGATTTCTAAGGAGTGCATTTATCATATTGTGAGTGTCAAGGATATGGAGTCCGAAGTTCCTACTCTTAAGTCGGTCCCTGTGGTGAATGAGTTTTTGGTGTGTTCCCCGAAGACTTACCAGGCATCCATCCTGAAAGAGAGGTAGACTTTGGCATGGATCTTCTTCCGAATACTCAGCCTATCTCTATTCCTCCATATTGTATGGCGCCGGCAGAGTTGAAAGAATTAAAAGAGTAGTTAAAGGATCTATTTGAGAAGGGTTTCATTCGGCCTGGTGTGCTCCAGTGTTGTTCGTAAGGAAGAAGGACAGAACTCTTCAGATGTGTATTGATTATAGGCAACTGAATAAAGTGACTGTTAAGAATAAGTACCTGTTGCCCAGGATTGATGACTTGTTTAACCAGCTACAAGGGGCTACTTATTTCTCTAAGATTGCTCTTCGTTCCGGGTATCATCAGTTAAAGGTTAGGGAGTGTGACATTCCCAAAACATCTTTCCCAACTATGTTTTTCTGAAATGATTATGATATGATTCTCATAAGATATTGGCTATGACAAAAAGGTGATCACATACATGTCTATCATTCTGGCTCATTGAGCATTCTGGGTGCTTGCATCATTCTGTATATGTGAATGAGCTATTCCCTGCATGAGCATTACGATTATGATCCATGATTTGGCATTTTAGCCTAAATGTGTATTGAACGGTTTCAAATGAGAATTGTATCTCCTGAAAGCACATATATGTATGAGTATTCAAGTGGAATGTTATTGACTTAGCACTGATGGATTGGAGGTGTTAGGGATATCCCCAAGGGCCCTCTCCCTTTCCTTGAACTATGTGTCAACATAGGAACATTAGCTATTACCGAATTGACTGAGTCATAAGAAATGGTTATTCGTATATGATTTTGATATGTTTTGTATGATTCTAAAAATCCTTCCGAAATGGTGAGTTTCATAAGGAAGGTGAGCATATACCAAAATGGTGATTTTCGTAAGGTGTGATGTATATTACCTTTGGCAAGTAGTCTTCTCCTACCGATGGGAGGTCTTTATCGGACTAATTCATGTAATAGCTCGCATGGATTCGATTTGTCGATTATAGTACATCCCCAATATATATGAGCATTGTTGCATTTCATGCATCATGAATTTCATGGCATCTTGTATATATTTCCATTGAATATATGATTCTTTCTATACTATGTGCTCTTGTCATTTAACATCGAAATGCAGGTTTGTAAGTCATATGCATTTGCATGCCCGCATACTTAGTACATTCAAACATACTAACGCATACTCTATGCCTACATGATTTTTACCATGTAGGGGCCGAGCACTTTGAGTACCAACAGGTTGACGAATGATCATCATAAACTTGATTTACTGATTAAATACTTGCCATTGAGTTACTGCATAAATCCTATATGTATTTTATTAAAGATTGTAAGAATGAACCTAGGGGTTGAGTTTAGAGCCTTGACATGAGTATGTTGATGGTGATTGTGATGTGAACATGATGATGAGTTAATAGAGTTTGATGATCCCATGAGTATTCATAATTGAACTCAAGAGTTTCATCTAATTGACTTCTTCCTGATGACTAATCTAAGCCTTGAGCTATTGATGAGACTTGAGTTGATGAGATAATTTGAAATGATAAGCCGGAAGGCCCAACTAAGTTGAATTAATGAGATGATGAGAGTCTCTACGAGGCTAATTGAGATGATTGAGTTGAGATGAAAAGTCTTATGAGCATTGAGTATTCGGCAGAGTATCAAGCACTAAAATGAGTAAGAGTAAGTTCAACCACACTCATTAACTATGTTGCCAAACGTAGGAGAGGACTGAACTGTTAAGATGGATGTTTCTTCAAAATAAAGTGTCCCTGAAAGAAATAGAGGACACTTGAGCCATTTCCACTATGGATTCGAGTTGTTCTTACCACGGCAAGGTATTGAACAGCTGTGGCAACATCAACGGGATTGTTGTATGATCACTGGCTTATAAGTGATTGTTGTCGGATAAGAGAAACTCCCATAGATGTTCTATACTAATAGTACTCCGAGTTGAGTTGAGTTGATAGATAAGTTTGGATTGGTATTGATGAGTCATTCATCTACTCTTTATTCTTGCTTTAGATAGACATTTGACATCCTGATTGAGTATCTTATGAGTTGATGTGATTCTATATTATTCTTCATATATCGGCTTCACTCAGTCATTTTACTTACTAGTATTTTCCATGTATGGGCGTCCATTTGGACTGCATAGTTTGATGATGCAGAGGCAGGTACTAGAGATCGTCAACAGGCGCATCGTTGAGGATCTATTGCAGTCACCAGATATGATGAGCCTCTTTTACTTTGGAGGATCATTATTTTATTTTCATCTAGCTATTAGAGTCACACTTTAGACTTGATTTAGCTTTATTTTATTTTGAGGTAGCCATGAGGCTGTCATTGACACCAATTGATAGGGATAGAGGTTTAATAGACTAAAGTCGAGCTATTGAGTTGAGATTTTGTTGAGCTAGCTTCTTTCAGACTAGCCTTGTTTTGCTTATATATTTTGAGACTTCCAGTATTTATTATCTTTAGTCTTTTGCTGAATTGCTATGAATGTTGAGTGAATAAATGTGATGAGGCCAAGTGGTTTGCTTGGGGACTTGCAATAGTCTCTGGGTGCCAACCACATCTAGGATACCTTCTCGGGGTATTACACCCCAAAACCCGAATTAATGAAATTATAAATGATTTAGTCTTCCACAAATGTTTTCTTGTGATTTATCTTAAATTCTGGAATATTTTTACAAGTGATTATTTAATTGATAATTCCCATGAGATAATTTCTTGAATTCATGAATTTCATCATTTACTATATAAACCCGGGTTATATTGTCTCGTAAACTTGAATATCTAGATGCATTGATTGGTAATAGAAGTATGAATTGTAGAACCTATGCATGTGAATGATATAGAATACGAATATAACTTTGGTCTCTATCTAAACCTTACTCTTGCTTTAGACTTATGATACCTTGATCGAGTTCCTTAGTTCCTTGACTTGAGTTATCTGAGTTGATAGTATCGATGCATGTTTTTTCCTGTCATTTTACATACTCGTATATTCCACATACTGACATCCATTTGGACTTGCATCTTTTATGATGCAGAGACAGGTATTATAGGCCATTAACAAGCGCACCAGTGAGGACTCACCTGCATTCAGCTTATTGGTGAGTCCTCCCCTGCTTTCGGAGGATATTATATTTCTTTTCTAGCTTTGAGTTTAGCCTTTTCCTTTTGATTTGAGGTAGTCATAGACATGTCATTGGCACCACTTAGGTGGATGGATAGAGACTTTATAGACTATGGTTAAGAGGGGAAGAGCACAAATACCTCCTCGTGTCAATAGAGTGTGCCTCAATCTCGTAATCAGATATATCCAAGACTTTCAATGACCTTAACAGTTTCAAAGGCTCCAACGCAGTAAAACTGCAGAGTTGATTATACAATTTAACGAAAAATGGAATGAAGCAAGCTTCTCGATTTAAGCATGATAAAGCTGCCACAAGAAGAAGCTCACAAATAAATCAAAAAAGATAATGTCACATTATTGAAGAAAGGCATAATACTCAGGAAAAGAATTTAATATAACATGATTCGGAAACATAATAGACCATTTCACAAGAAATGCCAGACAATAAATTAAGGAATTTAAATTCATTTGCACCTGACAAAGCACATGGCCCTGACGGGTACACAATGAGGTTTTTTCAGAAGTCATGGGAGTTCATAAAAATTGATGTTATGGCTGCCCTGAAATTCTTTCATCAACATGGCAGTATGGTGAGGTTTTGCAATGCCTCTTATTGCCTTAATCCCAAAAAGGAAGGTGCAATGGAACACTACTCTGCAAGTCTCTTATCCTCGTCTCTACCAAATTGCCAGCAACCAAGACTCTTTTGTCAGCCAATTCAGAGACAACAATTTATTTTGCCCTCAATTCAGAAGAAGCCTTCAAGAATGAGAAATAAATGATCTCCTCAAACTCCTAGCCACCCTAGCAGGATAAAGAAGTGAAGGGTTACATACAGACAAAGTGATATGGGGCAACTCCAAAGAGGATAAATACACAGTCAGACAACTACTGCCTCATGAGCTCTCAGAATAGATTGCTCGACAACTGGCCATGGAAGCATAAAATTACGACTCCTCCTAAAGTAACATGCTTCACATGGCTTGTTCTCGTCAATAGATGCCTTTTTGTGCTATTAGTCATCCGAAAATGTCAACAATCTTCTTTTGCACCTTTTTGTGGCTGACATCTGGAACTGCTTCCTCAATATATTTGGTCTACGTTGGATCTTTCCTAGGAATATCAAGGAAGCCTACTCTAGTTGGATTATACAGAAATTTGATAAAACCATTAAGATGGTCTAGAGACTGACCCCAGTAGTAATTTTTTGGTGCGTCTAGAATGAAAGAAATCGCAGATGTTTTGATGGGGTCTCAACTCCAAGCTAAACTCTAAAAGCTTGATGCCTATATCGAAACGATCCCTCACTCAACCAGTCTATCCGGATCCATCCCTCAGATAACAATAGCTAATTCCAGCCTCAGGTAAGAAGAACCAGTACCCAGCAACTAACAGCAGTATAAGAGATCGTATGTATCAGTACTCAGTGTAAAACCAAGTCTAACATGCCCTAAAATGCAGCAATCCAGCCAAACACTTGTAAGAAGAGTAAAGCACGACAATATTAGTGATATCATAAGTATCTCCCACAGCCAGACCCAATGGAATCATGTTTATACTATAATCAAGCCATAGTATGGTGAGTATTTAACAAGCAGCCTCACAGCCATCATATCTCAATAACATCCAGCAACATACCCCCACAAATAAGAGGTAGGTCAGAAAACGTACCCGCCACATGGAATCAGCCCATATATGGCCCTTATTAGGCCTCCTTACAGTCAATATGCCAGAATATATCAAAACTACACCAATCACAGCCACCAACATAGGGGAGCAATCCAACAACAACATATACTATGCATACAGAGCATAACCAGCATCTTTATATACATTTCAGTTTAACATGCATATAGTCTCAGTCAGTCGAAGGTTTAGGAAAAGCCTAGCTTACTTGAAACCCGAAGTCTCGCATCTCGAATCAATCTAGACAAGATTTTCCTCTCTTGATCACTTCTCGATGCTTCTCAGCTATTAAAAACATAATTTACAAGGTTAACACGGTAATATCTTGAAGAACGGGTGAAATTAGGACAATAGCGCCTAAAATGGAGAAAAATAAGGCCCATGCCCAAAACCCCAAAAAAGGCTCAAAAAACAACCTCATGACCACCCGAGCCTGAAGCCAAAAATTTGGCCAAACAGGGACCCCAAAAGGCCAAGAAACGACCAAAAAATGAAGTTAAAATCTTTACAAAAAAAAATATTTCTTTCAAAAATTTCTTGGTCCAAATTTACAAAAATCGGCTAAATTAAGCAAAAACCAAGCATATCACAGCGTTCCTCTTGGACCGTAGAACAAATTAAACTCAAGTTTCACTTAATCCCATAAAAAATTGGCAAGATATAAAAGCACAAAGTTTTCACAAATTTCAAGAACATAATCAGCCAAAACAGTGATTTTACCTCAAATACATGCCAAATATTATGACTTCACCACGATATTCCTTGCAAAAATTTGAGTCACGTAGGCTTTTGATTCATTGAAAATGGAGCTCTAGATCAAATTTTACGAAGTGAAAAAGTTGGAAATGGGAGCTGTTCAAAAAGGGATTGGGCCTACATATGGGCCACCCCCTAAAGCCTCCGCGAACACGGAGCTTTGGGTGGTTGCCCTTCTCCGTGAATGGGGGCACAACTCCACAAATGTGGAGATCTGCCTGGCGACCTTCTGCGATTGCCCCCTACCCTCCGTGAACGCGAAGGGTTAATGTTGTTGGTATTGCACCAGCTAAGTTAAAAACTTCCCTAGGGCTTTCCCAGGGCGTTTGATGTCCATTTTACGCAAAAAAAAAAATGTAACCATGTGGTTTTTGAAGTTTCAAATCCAACTGAGCAGTCAGAATTCCCAACGGAGCATCCTACAAAAAAATGAGGGCCCCACTTCTTTTCGACTATTTTTTGCTAAAAGAACTGAGGGGGTGAAAACGCAACTGGATGCCCCCGTCAACGGACGAAGGGTCATTTTAGACCGTTTCCTACATTTTGGAGCTGACCACACCATTAGATTTCCATTTCGAGTGCATTTGGTTGGGTTTTGTACAGAAATGCAATAGTTTCCGATTGAACTTATTTTGCAACTATTGGCTCAAAATCACATTGGGACCCTCCATCCTCAAGCCAACCACCCTCCTAGCCTAAATCAGTCATTTCATATCTAATGAAACCATTAGAATTCCATTCCGAGGTTGTTTGCTAGGGTTTTGTCAGAAATCTCATTTTTGCAGCTTTAACTCTCGCTAACTTGCAACTTCGCAACTCATAACCAAAACACCCTATAACCATCCCAACAGCCCTAATAGGCCATAAAAGGTTTGGGGTTACTACACAGAAGCTCAAAATAGCAGAATTATCACAGAAATACAAAATTGCCCCAAAGGGTCATTACAAGTTTATTAAAGCTAGTTAAGGGTCATTACAAGTTTATTAAAGCTAGTTCCTCCTCAGGAGCGTTCATCTTGGAATGGACTTACTAGTTAGATGCTTTCAACAGTTATCCACTATGCACTTGGCTACCCACTTTATACCATGGACATGATAACTGGTACATCAGAAATGCATCCTTTCCGGTTCTCTCATAGTAGGAAAAGGTCCTCTCAATAGTCTATTTGGTAATCATATATAATATCCAAATTGGTTTCGAAACTTCTTATTTGTAAAATTTGTGAAAATATTAGTTCACTACTTAAATAAACTTAAATGTGTATATAAATCACTAAAATTATATTATTGTTTCAAATTCTTTGTCTTAGTTACATATTTCACAAGTACCAAAATTAAAAAATTTATCAATAAATTCAATGTCGTACATGTTATTATCCTTTGTGATTAAGTTTTAAATTATGACATTTGGTCATAGTAGTGTTTCACACTATTCTTTTAGTACTACTTCCTCTTTCTCATGATACTTGTGCTCTTACAAAAAGTATTTGTTATGATGGAAGTTGTAACACCCCCAACTTTCTTAAGATAAGTCTAGAATATTCAAGAGTTGTATCTAATTTTGCACCAAATGGGCATCTACAAACCACGTCTTTAGCTCGTAGATGGTCTGTGGTGCTAACACCTAACTCTCTTTCACGTCAAACACTTGGACACCAAACTTGGCGATGTCCTTCTTCATGCCTCACCACCAATAGTGTTGATTCAAGTTATGATACATCTTTGTTACCCCTAGGTGGATGGAATATCTAGTACAATGGTCCTCCTCAAGTATCAATTTGATCAAGTCACCCACACGGGTACACCAATCTGGCCAACAATCCTCAAAACACCATCAGAATCAAGCATGACTTCCTTAGCCTCATCCTTAGTCACCTTGTCTCATATGAGACACAACATCCCATCCTCAAATTCTCATTTACGTATCTAATCCATCAAAAAAGAGCAGGCCACTATGAAAGCAAGCACACCACCTCTGTCAAAAAGTTGTACATCGGGAACCACCACTTAATATGGATGAACAAATTGGACTCTTTGTTTGGCTTGTTCACATGTGATTTTGGAGATCAAGTACATCTTCCCTAATTTTGTAAATATATGAGTTTTGTTCTGTCAAAACACTTTTCTTTTTGTTTCTCTGAATTCTTTTAGAGTCTAAGTTAATTTATGATCGAAGTATGTTTTCTCTTTCATTTAAACGAACATCCTAAAATTTGTAGCAGAAAATGGAACTAGTTTGTGAGGTTTCTTATTCCATAAATTAATAGCCCTGGTATGTTCCTTATATTTGATTTTATAGCCCTGGTATCATTTCTCTCTTATGCAATCTATAGCTAGAGTTAGCTGGGATGAGGTCTTGATGTCTAGACTAAGCCAAAGAGATTAGTTTAGCAGGCAACAAAGTTATTGCTTAGTAGCTGAGGCTTTCCGTCATCATTGCAAGAGGGAAAGACAATAAGAGGTTAGTCTTTGAGATTGCAAGAGTTTGTAATTGTTGTTTCTCCTTAAAGTTAATGAACCTTGTTGTCTGTGGGTTGGTCATAGTTTTTCCTATCAATACTTATGTCATTTATTTATTGTTTTACTTAGTTATTGTTATAAGGGACCTGGTCCCTTACTGTAGTGGACGCATAGAAGCCATATATTCTCTTGTCTATTAGGAATCGTTATCGTAAGAATCGATATCAGAAATACTTTATTAGATTTTATTCATTAGCAAGCATAAAATTTTTATCTCTTTCTTCTTTTTCCCTTTATCATTGACTCTTTCCCAAATTTAGTGGATCTGTTTGGCTTTTTTATGATTTTTTTCTTATTCTTTGTTACTCCATTTTTATTATTACTGTTTTTAAAATTTTCTTTTTTGTATTGCAAATGTCTAATCATATATAATGATTACTAGTTATGAAAATTTGATATGAACTAAACGATATTAAATCATCTCATTAAGTGTAAAATAAATATTTGATATGTAAATAATCTCTTTTTTCGTGCAAATCTAATGTGAAACGATTTATTGAGATACCTATAATTGAAATAATTTTTATCACTGACATTGGTTCTTTTACTCAAAAGAGTTACAAAATATACACAAATATTATGAACATTCAAACTAATAAAGCTATAACCAAAGGATATGAATTTAAAATTAAAAGCCATAGCTAAAGCGGGTCCTAAACTTTTAATAAAATTTTATAACTAATTAAATTAAAGTAAAAAAGAAATATTTTTTTATATTTTTATGAAAAATGTCGTTATCGAAGCAGAATGTTGATGGAGATGTACCTGCTTCACGCTGTCAAAATTTGAAATCTAGGTGTCATGGCACTCACCTAACCCACCAAGGGGAGTCAACCCAAACCCTCAACAATTTAACAACAAAGATAAAAATGGTAGATACCATTCTAATAATATAGATAAGCAGAAGAAAACAATCTACAACTATCCTAAGGCCTAGTGTCACATGTATTAGCCTGTAAATATAGATTACTCAAATGAAATATAATTCATAATGTCTAGTCCTCAAATACAACAAGAACATAAAAGGCAAATTCTCAAGGTCTACTGAAGACATAGGCAACTACCTCGCAAGAAATTCAAAAGCTCGATCTAACAAGAAAGAAGTCTAGCAGGGTAGACTGGGCTCACAACTTACAAAATGTAGCAAGGGGTGAGCACCAAACTATAAGGTACTCGAAAAATGGAACTAACCTAAAGTAAAGCAGTGAAGAACACAAGTAACTCTTTAAATCTCAACCATAATCTACCAAACTACAACCCTATACTCAGAAATGTCCCAATACAATATAATATACAGATCATCGTAGTTTAGATATACTCAGCATCTAGCATGGTATCTCAATACACAAGTATGTAAATAGATCCAACACTTACATCAAGATCAAGGACATGATAGGTACACAATCTCATAAACAATATACTGTTACATCAATCAAATAAGAAATGAGATGGAGTGTATGCCATGAAATATGAACAATGCGATGTGATATCACATAATTGTGTTGTATGTCTATCCTATGATACACATCCGCTGGGCCATATGACTACCTCAGTCAAAACCCATGGAGGCCACATATGGACCATGTATCCGTGAAAATTCTCCCAAAGACCTAGAATAATGCTCACCCATCCAAAAAAGACCTCGAACCCATCAAAAAATGACCTTGGACCGCCAGCATATTACCTCAGCTCGATTGGTAGAGACATCGGCCACCAATCCGTATGTTATCTTACTCACATATCGGTCGTAGCCATCCGAAATGTCAATGCACAGATAATAATAGATGCAAGGTGCATGATCACAATTATATCATAATATCAACATCATGAGGATCTCAATGTCTCAATACCATCAATATCTCAGTATCATCATTATTTCAATATCATCAATGTATATTTCAATATCATCAGAGTCTCAATGTCATCAATGTATCATATTGTCACGACCCAGAAATGGACGTGATGTCACTCATCTTATCCCACCAAGACAAGTCAGCCTAAAACCCTATTATAACCATACAATATCGAAGGATAATACAAAGTGAAAAATTTTAACTACTGATAATAAGTCAACTTAATTAAAATCCCCAAAGACCTAGTTGTCACGTGCATAAGCCTCTAATATGCTACAATGGATTTGAAAAAAGTACAAGTCACAAATAATATTGTCTCTATAATAGAGCAAGATCATAAACAGGATTATGAGGCTCGCTGAGATGACAAATAGCGACCTCACTAATCTCCAAAGAAAGCCTCGGATAAAAAAAGAAGAGAGAGTATCACAAAGATTCGAGCGCATAACCTACAAAAATGTAGAAGCAAGGGGTGAGTACCAACCACACGGTAACCAGCAAGTCCAACAGAATACACAAACTCCTTTCATCCCAATCGACCTCTACAACTATAATCTGCATAGAAAATCAGTCCAGCCCAGCAACACATAATACATAATAAAGATAGTTTTCATAATGTCACAATTCAACATCGCCAACCACAACTCGCAAGTGGTAACACAGTCAAACACAGGAATAACATCATGCCACACAAGAATATGCAAGGATTAGATGCAATGCATATACAATAATCGCCGGTAATGACCTCGACATCATAATATCACTGAAAAATACCTCAACATCACCGGTAAATACCTCGGCATATTATCATCGCCGGCAAAGACCTCGGCATCACAATCACTAAAAAATATCTCATTACAACATCGCTGATAAATATCTCAACATCACAATCTTGCCGGCAAAGACCTCGACATTATATCTCGACCGGTAAAGACCTCGGCCCCAATTTTTACCATCTCACTCATATCAATATCCACAACTAATGCAAAAATGTGTGACATGGAATAAATGAACATAAGATGAAGTCCACAAATAAATCCACTCATAATCACCAACCACAACCACATATCTTAATATCGAATTCACACCACTTAACCACATTTTCAATTCAACTGTTACAACCTCCCACCAATTAACATTTACATTTAATCACCCTATATTTATAACATTAAAAATATTTCATGAATCACACATAGGAGAAAGGATGGTTTGAGAATTCTACGAGAATTACAAAGTTTTGAAAGTCCACTTGCCTCAATGAATAGAATAACACTCCGAATCTTGAGTTTTTCGTAACGCTTTTACATGATTAAGATCTGTTCACATACATAATCTACATAAGACTACGAATCTAATGACACCCATATTGCTATATTTATTTTTGGCTTAGAAATCGGGTCGAAAAGTCACCCCGAGCCCTTAAATTCAAATCTGAAATTTTCTTTCAAATTATGTTTATCCATCATAAAATAAACTCATGTGTTAAATTTCAGCTAAAACGGATCGTTATTCGACCCCCAAATCAAAATTTTATTCTAAGAACCCAAGGGCTATATTTTCTTTTTATACATTTTTACCCTAGAATTTGTTCCTAATCACATAAAAACTTAATAGAAAGAATGAGAATAATTACCTTGATGTTTCGGGATGAAAATCACAATTTTTCTCTATCTTTTTCCCTTTCTTTTTCCTTCCCGTAATTTTTTTTCTTCTGCGTATGTGCGTGGGTACCCCTTTTACTTTCTGCTTTCATGTGTTTTCATAGGGCTGCATGCACAGCAGCCCTTTCATCTTAACTCTTTTTCTTTTTATTTTTTAATTTTTTAAAAAAAATCCTCTTTTTTATTTATTTATTTATTTTAATTTTTTTCTAAATTAATTAAGTACTAACAGTGATTAATTTTACTAATTTTTGTTTTAACATATACAGAATAAATGGTATAGGTTATTAAGTAAATTATCAATTTAATCCATCAATTAAATTAATTATTCAAAATTATCCATTAACTAAATAATCGTAACTATCGAACCATCCAAAATTTTCAATTTAAATTTACGGAAAGGATCTTTTATGAAAAAGTGAGGATTCATTCTCAAAATGACCTAACGGGTCATTACACATATCATCAGTATCTCATTATCATCAGTGTTTCCATATAATCACAGTCTCAATGTATCAATCACATCATAATATAAACGCCACCCCGCCAACATTGCCAAATAGTTCACAGAGTCACATAGAACATAATGTACAATTAATGGTGAAAATAGTTTAAATCACGTATTTAAAGGGAGACACTTGCCTCAAATAAAGTCTCGAATCACGTATTTAAAGGGAGACACTTGCCTCAAATAAAGTCTTGAATCAAGTCGAAACCGCGGCTTTTCCTCTTCTATGGTACTCTAAATCACCAAAATCTATTCAAATATGATATCCCAATCACATAATGAATCTAATGACACTAAAATCAATTAATTTGAAGAGAACAGGTAAAATGGTCAAAAATCTCATGTCAGAAAATGTGGTCAGAAACTGAAAATTTATGTATGAAAACGTTCTCCACGTAATAAGGAATTCGACGGTGAAGATGGTTTCAAAAATAGAGCTAAGATAGGGGAGAAATTAACAGTTAAAGTTTGGGAAACTCAATTCCGGAAATCCCCAAATTCCACCATTAAATCTCAAAAATTAGAGGTAAAACACAAATTAATCAATGGAAATAGTTTAAATTGGTTAGAAAATAGTTACCCAACCAATTTTCCTTTAAAACCTTGAAAATTCTCTCTTCAAACGAAGCTTGAAATGTCAAAAATGGTGAAAATAGTTTAAATCACGTATTTAAAGGGAGACACTATTCAGGCATCTAAAACACTCCGCGACTGCGGAGGATTGTCTGTCAAAAAGAAAGCCAGAAGGGACCAGCACTCCGCGAACGCAGAGTCTCAGGAGACCACACTCGCCAACAACTCCCCGAACGCGGTCACTATCCCGCGAACGTGGAGAAAAACCTGGACCTGCACCAGAAACAGTCAAAAACTAGCTAAAACAGCTCAAATAAACCACAACACTGACCGTTGAGATTCGTTCGCAACCTCCTAACACAAACCAAACATAGAACCCTACCAGAAATGACGATCCAGACTCAATAGAGTCGTCCGAATTTGAATCCAGATCCTCTGTGGACCCAAACTCGAGAAAGATCATTTAACTAGTTTCGGACCTAAAAACTCAAAATATTCTAAGAACCTCTAAAAATTACAAAGAAAGCATTTCTAGCATTACTTTCACCATCCGAAACCAGTGGAACTGACGGAATCTTGACACGAGCTCCCGAACCCTGAATGATGAACAAAGTCAAACCTATCATCCAAAATGTACTGAAAATGCAACTTTTGGCCTAAAATCTCTTTTTAACTCCAAATTTAGTTCTGCAAGTTCTCCTAGATCAGATTCGGTATTCCGAAATAAATGGAATCAATGAAATCAAATTCGACACTCAAAACTCAAAATTTCCCACTTAAAGCCTTTTAAAATTGTTCTTTTGCAAAACTCCAATGTAGCCTCACTCTTGGGCCTATGGCTACACTAGACCTTTATTGAAGCAATCTCCTTAGTCCTCAACTTCCTCATCTGTTTGTCCAAAATGGCTACCGGCTGCTCCTCATAAGTCAAATCAAGGCTCAACTCAATTGAATCTATAGAAATCACATGAGACTTATCCGAAATGTAATGCCGCAACATAGAAACATGGAATACAAGATAGACTAAGGACAGGTTAGGTGGAAAGGCAAGTCTATAAGCCACCTCTCCCACTCTATCAAGAATCTCAAAAGGACCAAAGAACCTCGGACCGAGCTTTCCTTTCTTCCTGAATCTCATAAGACCCTTCAAAGGTGAGACTTTCAACCAAACTATATCAGCAACTGCAAACTCTAAAGGTCAAACCCGTCTATTAGTATAGGTCTTTTTGCGACTCTAGGATGTCATCAATCTACTCTGAATCAACCATACCACTCCAGATCATCTCTCAACATATCAACACCCATACTCACTATAGCTACTATCTCAAACCAACCTATGGGCGATCTGCATCTCCATCCATATATAGCCTCAACAGGAGCCATCTGAATACTGGAATAATAATTGTTGTTGTACGCAAACTCCGCTAAGGCCAAATGTTGGTCCCACATAGTCCCAAAATCAATAACATAGACTCGGAGCATATCCTTTAATACCGAATGGTCCTCTCAGACTGGCCATCAGTCTGGGGTGAAAAGCGGACTCAAATCCAAATGCGTACCCAAACCATGATGTAAAGCCCTCCAAAAGTGCAAATCAAACAACAAGCATTGATCTGATACAATAGACATCGGGACCCCATGAGATCTCACAATCTAACTGATATAAAGCAAGGCTAGTATCTCAGTTATATACTTCACTTTGACCAGAATGAAGTAGGCGGACTTGGTCATATGATCTATTACTACCCAAATAGAGTCAAAAACCCCGACAGTAGGAGGTAAGCCAACAATAAAGTCCATGGAAATACGCTCCCACTTCCATTCAAGAATGGCCATCCACTAAAGCTTCCTACCTGGCCTCAAGTGCTCACACTTGACCTGCTTATATGTCAAACACCTGGATATAAATTCAAAAACATCCCTCTTCATGCTAGGCCACCAATAATGCTGACTCAGATCATCATACATCTTCGTTGCCCCTGGATGAATGGAATATCTAGCACAATGAGCCTTTTTAAGTATCAATCTAATCAAATCACCCACCTTGCACATATATAGACTCCTAATCCTCAAGACACCATCAAAACAAGCGTTGCCTCTCTAGTTTCACCCCTAGTCACCTTATCCCGGATAATACACAACTTCCCATCCTCAAACTGCCTCTCACGAATTTGATCCATCAAAGATGAGTGGGTCTCAATAGTAACAAGCACTCCACCCTGCTCTGAAATCTGCAACCTCACCAACCTATTAGCCAACCTCTGAACATATCTAGCTAATGGTCGCTCCTCAACTCGGATAGCTACTAAGATCCCTATGTTGTAAGCCTTCCTACTCAATGAATCGACCACCATATTGGCCTTCACGAGATGATAGAGAATAGTCAAGTCATAATATTTTAGAAGCTCAATCCACCTTATTTGTCTCAGACTTAGATCCCGCTAACTAAAGATATACTGTAGACTTTTATGGTCATAAAGATCTTACATGGACTCCATATAGATAGTAACGCCATAACTTCAACACAAACACAACCGCAACTAACTCCAAATCATGAGTTGGGTAGTTCTTCTCATGGGCCTTCAACTGTCAAGAGGCATAAGCAATAACCTTCTCTTTTGCATCAACACACCACCAAACCCTACTCCCAAGGCATCACAATAAATAGTGAAATCAACACCCTTCTCTGACAATGTCAGAATAAGAGTTGTAATCAACAATAACTTGAGCTTTTGGAAGCTCTCTTACACTCATCGAACCAATGAAATATTGCATTCTTCTGAGTAAGCCTGGTTGGTAGAGCTGAATTGGAGAAACCCTAAACAAAAAGGTGATAATAACCAGCCAAGCCTATAAAGTTGTGAATCTCTATAGTCGAGGTAGGCCAAATCCAATCCTGAACGACCTCAATGTTTGCCAGATCAATCGAGTACCTTTCTTGGACACCACGTGGACCAAGAATGCTAGCGAACTCAACCAAAACTCGTATTTGGAGAATTTTGTGTATGACTTCACTTCCCTAAGCCTCTATTGTACAATCCTCAAATGCCTCATGTGGTCCTCCTCAGTCTTCGAATAGACAAAGATATCATTGATGAACAAAATCACGAACAAATCCAGATATGGTCGGAACACCCCATTCATCAATTCTATAAATGTTACAAGGGCATTAGTGAAACCAAAGGACATAACAAGAAACTCATAGTGGTCATACCTAGTTTGGAAGTTTGTCTTGGGTATATCAGACAGTCGAATCCAAAAGTTGTTGATACCCGGACCTCAAGTCAATCTTAAAGAATTGGGCTGCCCTTGAAGCTGATCAAATAAGTTATCTAGGCGGGGAAATGGATATTTGTTCCTGACAGTCACTTTGTTCTACTGTCTATAATCAATACACATCCTCATTGATCCATCGTTCTTCTTTACAAACAGGACTAACCGGAACAATAGTTGTGGTCACAGCATCGGAGGCCTCTACCTCAGGTCTTCCTAGAAAGGCATAGCAATGGGCACCTCGACCTTCACTCATAGATGTTGATCCTCTACAAACTGAAGGAGTGGAAGTATCACCTTCTCCTCTATCATTGGTACATTCACCTTTGTCACTCTGACCTCTACCCCGGCCCCTAATATATGAGGCTGAACCTCTGGCTAGTGGTGCTGGATCTCTGACAGGTGTTGTAGAGTATGAATGATGGGGCCCAAAATGAGTCTGTTTGGGGCACTGGTGAATCATGTGATTGGGAGATTTACACCCAAAGCAGGATCTAGGGGTGGACCACTACTTTGAAGGAGAAGGAGGGATGTTTTAACCTCCCCGACCCATGGGCCTCTGTTGAGAATCAAATGAACTCTAGCCTAAACTATAGAAATCATGCAGACCTCGTCCTCCCTCTGAAGCTGGCAAGACTATATGGACCCTGCGATTCTAAAACACACTACCTCCTTTGACCATACCTCTACCCCCGATGAAGCACCTAAGTACTGCCCTGATGTACAGCCCTTTTGGGGTCCCCAAACTCCTCCTTCTTCATTAACTCCGCCTCATTGGCGGCACAACCACTGACTAGAAAGAGGATCCATCTCTAGATACGTAGAATATAGACTGTCTAATAGGATGAACAATTCGTCTCACAAATCGGCGAACTCTCTCCACCTCGATTGAAAGTAATAGTTGTAGCATGACGAGCCAACTAATAAAAATAAATCTCATACTTTGAGACAGTCATGGTGCCCTACCTCAAACTCTCAATCCTCAAATAGCTCTCCTCACAAACACGCTAAGGAACGAACCGATTGTAAAAGACACTAGAAAATATGTCCCAAGTCATCGGGGGAGACCCAGCTAGAAGGGATCCTGGATAAGTCCTCCACCACTCTCTAGCGGGCCCATGGAGCTGGAGAGTGACATACTGCACATCGTGTGTCCCTTCTAAACCCACTACCTCAAGTAGCTCTCTGCAAGTGCTCAAGAACTCATGTGCATCCTTATTCTTGCCACCTAGAACTAAGGTGGCTCCATCTTACAAAACTTCTTGTATCTCCATTTCTCATCGTCAATAAAGATCGATATTGGTTGCATCTCAATAACATGAGCCGCTAGTGGCTGCTCCATCTGAACCTGGGCCTCATGAGCCTATTGTTGACCCTAGGGCTGAACCTTGACCCGAGTCTGTGAAGTACCAGGAGTGTCAATTGGGTTACTTGCCTGCCCTAAGGTCTCCAACACACCCAAGATTCTCAAAAGTGTATCTTAGATTAGTGGTGATACAATGGATAAACCAGAGAAAACAATCTACAGTTATCCCTAGGATCGGTGTCACATGTACAAGCCTCTAAATATAGATTACTCATATGAAATATAATTCATAATGTCTAGTCCTTAAATAGAACAAGAACACAAAAGGGAAATCATCAAGGCCTGCTGAAGACATAGGCAGCTACCTCGCAAGAAATTCGGAAGCTCGTTCCAACAAGAAAGAAGTCTAGCAAGGTGGACCAGGCTCACATTAAAATATATAGCAAGGGGTGAGCACCAAACCACAGGGTATCAGCAAATGGAACCAACCTAAAGTAAAGTAATAAAGAACACAAGTAACTCTTTAAATCCCAACCATAATCTGTCGAACTACAATCCTGCACTCAGGGAAGTCCCAGCAAAATATAATATATAGACTACCATAATTTAGATAATACTCATTATCTAGAATAGTATCTCAATATACAAGTGTATAAATAGATCCAACACTTACATCAAGATCAGGGACATAATAGGTACACAATCTCATAAACAATATACAATTATATCACTTAAATATAATATGAGATGAAGTGTATGCCAGGAAATATAAATTATGTGATGCAATGTCACACAATCATGATGCACGTCTGTCCTAGGATACACATCCGCTGACCAGATGACTGCCATAGTCGGAAGCTATGGGGGCTACACAAGGACCAAGTATCCATATGGTATGACTTAGTGTTGCCATGTGGCAGTGAATTAGCAATTGCATACTTATTTATATATATATATATAAGGTCATTTTCCTAGGTAAATGTATGCATATATGTATATTTGTTTTTATCAACTTTGCACCGCGATCCTGAGCTCATTTTTCATCCAATTTGAGTGACTCAAAAGACTAGTTTGTACAGATTTTTGTGAGAAACATGATGGATATGTCAAGTTCCAATTTTTGTATATATTTCAAGGTAAAATCATTATTTCTTTCACTAATCATATATCAAAAATGAGTGAAAACTTTATATTGCGATATCTCGGTGATTTTTCAATGAATTTAAGTGAAATTTATGTCTAAATTGTTCTATTTTTCAATAGGAACATTGTGGTATGCTTGGATCTTATTAATTTGACTATTTTTTTGTAAAATTTGACCGAGAGTTTATGTAAGAAATGTTTCTGATAAGAAATGCAACTTCATTTTTGAGTTATATCTCTATCTTCTAGTATCTATTTTGGGCTTAATTTCTAGCTATGGACTCGGGATGATGTAGATCATTTTACAAGGGTTGATTTAGTATTTTGGGTGTGGGGTCTATTTTTCCAATTTTAGCTGTAATTGATATAATTTTACTTATTTCTTGATATTTTACAGCCAAATCAGCCATAATAATCTTGTGACTTATATTTTGACAACTGAGCAGCACTGGAGATGACAAGGAAGGAAAAAGCTCAGGTTGATTGACTCAGGACGTGAGGAATCATCTTCCAGGTAGGCTAGGATCCTCTTAACCTTAGATTAAGTTTAAATGCATGCGTATTTTGGAATGTGTAGAAATGTGTTGTTTATGGGTAAAGTTGTGGGATATGTATTTTATATAGCTGGTTATGATTTGTAAGTGTTATATATGATGAAATGGGATGACAGTTGTTGTATTGAGGGTTGTGTTAGCTGTAATTACTATATTAGCTGAGTGTTGACATTGTTTGACTACGAGAGGGCCTAAAAGGACTAGTTTGGGCTGAAGACATGTGACTGGTATATACACTAAGCTTGACACTTGATTGTATATGGGGTGGCTATCTATATTGTTTTGTGTACTTGTAGCTGCCTAGATTGTGGTAGATTTGCCTGATTAAATACGATTTTATGTTGCCCTATAACTTAAATAATCATGTATACTGCAGTTATCTATTATGTACTTGTGTTACTAGCTAGGGACTGGAGAACTAAACCATGTTATGGGAACTGTTATAGTTATATTCCTAAGGGAGCCTTCTGAACTGTGACACAAGACGTGTTGTTACTGAGCCACTAGAAGATTAGAGATGGGAGTATGACCTTATTAGCAAGGTGTAGGTTAAATCCTATGGGCTTTCCAAGGCTATCTATGATGAGACACTATCTATGTGGTTTAGTCATAGGGACTAGCACCCTGTTTAGAGAAGGGCACATTATCAGTTGTACGGCACATGGTTACCTTAGATGATATCTTTAAGACTAGCTGGGCTCTAATATAATTCAGGGTAGGTGACCTCCTTCTGATTGTCTAGCCTCTCGGTTAATAGCTTAGGTTACACTGACATAGCCCTATGAGTTTCTTTACACAGAGAAGGGCCTGGTAAGGGCCGAATATGGGCTAATGTCATGGGACAGGTATGTATTCTAACTTAACTCTTATCTATATGAGTGTGTAGCCTAATATTATTGTGATATGATGGCTGTGAGGCTATTTGTGTCGTACTGCGGCCAGATTTTGGTACAGATATGACTCCATTAGGCTTGACTATTTTGATACTTGTGATACAATTGTAGTTTCCCATATTTTACTTTAATTACCTATGGTTAGCTGGACGGTAGCATACATGGTCATGTTAGGCATGACTCTACACTAATCTATAACATATACACTTCGGTATACTATTGTTAGTCGTTGTGTAATAGTTTGCCTTCTTACCTGAAGTTGGGGTTATCTGTTATGGTCTGAGAAAGGTGATGATAATGCTTGGTTGGGTTGTATAATTCTTATATTAAGGAACGGTATGACTTTAGAGGTTCAGATTCTGATGGATTGGTTGAGTGAGTGATTGTTCCCATATATGAAGTCCTAGATGCACTTTTCATGCTTTGAGACCTGGTGGCCACATTTGAGATTCCGAGCCTTGGATGATGCTCCCTGTGGTCGAAGTCCTAGTAGCAATATTTTGAGTTGTCCGAGCCATGGATGTCGATTTTGAGGTACAAGTACTTGGTGAGGTTTGGGTCTGAGACCCCATTGAGACCTGGTGGCCATATTTGAGATTCCGAGCCTTGGATGATGCTCCCTGTGGTCTAAGTCCTGGTACCAATGTTTCGAGTTGTCCGAGCCATGGATGTCGATTTTGAGGTACAAGTACTTGGTGAGGTTTGGGTCTGAGACCCCATCGACTAAATTTTGGGGGATAGGCTCTGCTGATATATATTTTGGTTTGGGACCCCGCTGACTATATTTTGGAGGCTAGGCCCTACTGATTGATATTTTGGGTCTGGGACCTTGTTGGTTATATAAGGGGAATTCTTTCTCCCGTAGGGGATGCGTCCCACTGTTATATCTACGTACTTGGATCAAGTGTCATATTCTGACACATGATATGGCCGCATGGTCTGACACAATATGATATGTTAGGGTTGAGGACCCAATTGATGTATGGTACTTTGTGCGGGGACTCGATTGATTACCCATAGCTCTACACACCCTAATTGTGTATAGGTGTACCCTCTAGGATTGTGAGGATTCAAGGGGCCCTCAGGCTTAAACACTAAGGCCTTTCACCCATGTATAGCTAACCTCTTGATCGTGTGTTATGAAGAATTAGGTTCTACTGTGATTCGATTGACCAGATTGTGCACGGGTATAGTGGGCTTATGGGGGCCCACTTAGAGAACATGCATAGACATTAGGGCCTTTCACCCACGTACAGCACTACATCTCAGTTGGTGACAGTTGTAGTATGGGCTTACTCAATCTTCGTCAATCGATATCATTGTTCATCACTTGGGTTAATTCAGTTGAGAGTTTGGGAATTCTCCAGATATGTTATTTCCTTGATTTGAGTTTGGATTTTCTAGACTTGCTGCAGTTCTCTATATTTTAGTTTTTTAGATTCACAGTATTTCACTTAGTCAATCGATGATGCCTACTGGGTGCCTTTTTCTAGAACTTACCCCCTACATTTCTGCATCTTCCCATGGTGTAACTCTAGGTACTAGCTGTGATCATTGTTTTATAGGCTTGTGGATGATTTAGAAGACCTTGGTGAGCACTAGCAGCTCTGGATGTTTTGTTGTCTCCTTCTATTTGATGATTTTCTATTGTATTCAAACGTTGGCCTTGTATTCTATAGTTATGGCTCTTATTTGTAAGAGTATTCCTAGATATGTATACTATGGTTATTATTATATATGTGTGTGGGTGCGTTCTTGTGTATATTGTAGCTCTGTACAATTGACTTCCGAGTTCTGGTTGGTTGTATTGGTTTATTCAATTGTGATCAGTATGTCAGTGACTAGTATTTCTGAATAGGTACCCCTAGGTTTGGGTGATTGGCTTTTTTATAGGTGGGATCTAACATGCATCATTATGATCGGGATTGGGTCATGACAAGGAGGTATCAGAGCTTAAGGTTGAGTGGTCTCAGCTGTACAGAGCTACTATCTAGTAGAGTCCTGTGGATAGGTATGGAGATGCCCATGACTTATTTTCAGGAGGTTGTGGGAGGTTTAGGAAATTTCCTGTGTTTTTTATTCTAGTCGTGTAATATTGTCAATAGTTCATCGATCTCTTGAAATCTAATTTGATTCGTCGTTTTGCATGTATGTTGCATAGAGGTTAGATTTCGGACTGGGTAAGGGTTGCATCGTCAGTCCCAGATAAAGAGAAGCCTCTAGAGACCATAGATCAGTGATCGAATGCCCATGAGTTTGGCAACCGGATAAAAAGACTACTAGCAATGAGATTGGAGGAGCCGCAGAAATAGGCTTCATGATCCATTACTTGTTTGGTAATGACTATATACTATACTCTAGGATATGTTGTTGAGTCTGGGACTCTGTAACATCGATATATGTATGTTAGTTGTTGTTTAAAGGTTGTGGGGGTTGTGAATACTTTTGATAAAGATTATAAAGGCGAGAGAGGTTGCGATTGAGGTAAGCTAAGCATTGGTGCTATCTATCTATATGTAATCCAGTGTATAACTATTGGTTTGACCTATTAGACTTCCTGATACTAATGAGTATGCTATACTTGGTATGATTCCGATTATTTATCACTTATGTTATTGTTATACCCTGCTAGAGGCTAAATGTAAGTCTAGATTTCTACATATATCATTTCGATGCTTGATTACTTAAGTAGGTAGTCAGGTATAGTGCTATATAGTATTTGAGAGGTTGGTTGTCAGTTATACTCCTACCTACACCTTGTGATTCTATGGTTGTGATTTTGCTGTAATGATTCTGTGATATGGTGTTCTTCTAATTCTTTAATGACTGAATTGTAATCCTGATTATGAGATGGATACTATACCTAGGGTTTTAGTTGGGATGGCTACTGTTGGTTGGGATATTTGTTGCATTTATCAGCTGAGTTTCCTGCCATGTTGTCCTAGGACTTGTTACAACTGTTAGTTAGCATGGATAATGTTGTTTGGATTTCAGGCTATACTTAGTAGTGGGAGTGCTGATCATTGTACTGGGTTACCTGATATTTGGGGTATGGTTCTTCACTATTATATATATTGCTCATCGCATTGCTTACTTGAGTATGGGTTCTGGGTTTTTTCCTATCCTAGCTCATGTGTTGACATAGTAGAGGGTTTTTTTTATTAGTGGGGGATCAGGTATGGTAAATCTTCAGAATTATGACACGTGGATAGATCAACATTATTGGATAGGCTCTATTTTGATATTGCCCTGGGGTAGATTGATTTGTTCTTATTATGTTGTGGGAGATTAATAAGCCTGTATTGTTACTCTGATTATACCTAATACGTCTCCAATAGTGTGGTGGAGGTTCAGTGACTAGTGTTGTGTTCTTTCCTTGGGGTCGGAGATTGTCTTGATTGAGTGCATAGTATATGTGGCCATACTAGTGATATGACAGTTGAGGCCCTATTGGGGACACGGTTCCTATAGTTGTGAGCTCTTAGATATGTTTCTACTAATTTCCAGATTATTGCCAGAGAGAGGGGTGTGATTATGCTATAGGGGAGGTTAGGTTGCCATTGATTTAGGTTTTGGGTGGAGGATATTTCAGAGATTGAACTCGGACCCATGGTGGCTTTTACGAGTGACCAATTAAGTTAGCCCTATTGCAGCATGGATTTGATAACTTGTATGCACTGGTTACAATTGTTTGATCTGTTAAAGTGTTGGCATTGTCGGATCCTTGTTAATTTAGGCAATATATGCCAAGTGGGATTATGGAGACTGGTATGAACCATATACTGTTAACTCGTAGTAGGTCCGGTTATCTGTCTTGAGGCCAGCAGTTGGTAACTAGGATTACTTTACCTCCATTACCCATTGTATTATGTATGTGACTGAATGATGATAACTATTAAGAACCATGACTGGGAAGTGATATGTGTGTGTCTCGATACAAAGGAAGGTCCAGGGAGTTTACTGATGAGTGGTTTATTGAGTGTCTACTGCATTAGTGAGGGTCCGGTGGTTGTTGAAAATACTGATGAGTAGTATGTTGATTATCTATTCTATTTTTGAGTATATGATGTCATGATAAGACTATTTATAGTTATTATATTAGTAATTTGTTATATTAAGGTGATGTCCTAATTGTTTGTTACACTGGTGATTATTGTGATTGTTGTGCCTGGTTGATTGAACAGCAAGAGAAAGGAGGTTAAGCCCTATGTGTGAATATAGGTTTATTAGCTATTATCTGCAGTTATTTGGTTAGCGTATAAACCATCTATGATTAATCTGTGGGAACTGTTGGTATAAGGGAACTAGGAATGGAGTGAAAGCCATATATGTAAAACACAGTTACAGTAATGAATAACTCGGATACCTGACAACATGTTGAGGGCAGGTATACCTAGCCTGCTTATTTCCTGTTACATGCTAGCTGACTGAGCTGATGGGATAAGTGACTGATCATTGAGGATCCCTTAGAGATTGCTATACCGATTCTATGTTACAGATAGATGGTTTGTTGTACTTCTGGTTAGTTGAGATTACTGGAGCAGTTGTTGGACGCTAAGCATGCATATGATCATTGTATTAACTAGTTACTATGATTTCGGGGTAAGGATCCCTATGTGGTTCAGATTGGAGTCTCCAAGTATGCCTATATTTGTACTTTTGCGTACGAAAGTCTTATAAGTCAGGGATGTTGTAATGACTCTCTGGGTCATTTCTATGGTTTTGCAGTTATTTTGTTGATTTGAGTGTGTGTATAGAGACCTCGGTCCATTATTGGGATTGTTGGGATGGCTATTGGTTGGGTTATTTCGGAGATATGTAGATTTTTGAGTTAACTAGGAAGTTATACCTGTAAAATAAGTTTTCAGGTAAAGTCCTAGTAAATGGCCTCGGAGTGGAATGCTTACGATTCCATAATTCTAGAGCAGCCGAATCAGGCTAGGAATATGTCCAGTGCAGTTATATCATGGGTTGCAAATTAGCCACCGAATCTTGTTAATAGTAGACTTAGTCAACACCCTCGAGAATTGTGCCCCAAATGAGAATTTTGATAATGTGGTCAGCTCTGGAACATTGAGTTTGGTCTAGGATGACCCTTCAATTGATACCAGGGACTCCTAGAGGCGATTTGACCTTCTGAGGGCTTTTCATTACAAGTTGCATGTAAAGAAGTATGACCCACACTTTATCCTGGAAAGCTCCATTAGGAATTCCTATTGCACCGTTAAATCCAGAACGTCAAAATCCATATGGTTACATAGTTTATTTACAAAAAATTGGAGTCCGAACGAGCCCGGAACAACATAAAAAAGGATTGAAAAGTTAAGGAAAAGGGGTGACGTGGAAGGTTATGAGGGATACCGTATGGTGTGATGTGGCATTGTCATATGGCAGTGAACTGGCAGCTGCATACCTATATATACAACGTCATTTTCCCAAGTAAATGAATGTATATATGTATTATATATTTTCACCAACTTCGCACCGCAATTCCGAGCTCATTTTTCATTTGACTTGAGAAATTCAAAAAGCTAGTTTGTACGAATTTTCGTAAGGAACGCCGTGGAAGTGTTAAGTTCCAATTTTTGCATGTATTTCTAGGTAAAATCACTTTTTCTTTCGCTAATCATATATCGAAAATGAGTGAAAACTTTACATTGTGATATTTGGGTGATTTTTCAACGGATTTAAGTAAAATTTGTGTCTAAATTGTTCTATTTTACGATAGGAACGTTGTGGTATGCTTGGATCTTGTCAATTTGGCTGTATTTTTGTGGAATTTGACCAAGAAGTTATATAAGAAATGTTTTCGATAAGAAATACAACTTCATTTTTTAGTCGTTTCTCTATCTTCTGGGATTTGTTTTGGGCTCGATTTCTAGCTATGGACTCGGGCTGATGTAGGAATAATTTTAGAGGGTTGGTTAGGTATTTCGGGTGTTGGCCCTGTTTTTTCCGATTTTAGTCGTAATTGACGTTATTTCACCTGTTTCTTGAGATTTTACAACCAAATTAGCTGTCACGGCCCGGGGTCGGGGCCTAGATGTGATACGGCGAATGGGGACCCGAAGGCCCCCAAACAAGCCTCAAATTTCAGAGTTTAAAGACAAGTATCAAAAAGGAAATTCCAAATCCAAAGGGAAAGCATATTTTACAGATGGATCAAAATGACAAGGTCTTTACGAGACACCCAACACATGCCTCTAGGTAAGGGACGGGGGCCAGGACAAGTTCCGGGCTCACCCTCAACAAAATAAATGTACATAAGAAACACAAGGAATAAAGCTTGCCCTCGAAAGACGGGGCTCACCAAGGGACTACTCATCCTGCGGATGATACTCAAACTGCTTAGTCCCTGCATGGTAATATCATGCAGGCATAGAGTATGCATTAGTACGTTTGAATGTACTAAGTATGTGGGTATGCAATGCACGTTACTTACCGAACCTGCATAACCATGTTAGATGGAAAGGGCACGTAATATACAAGAACATATAAGCAATAGCATTTAATATACAAGATGCCATGGGGTGCGCGATGCGTGAAACGCGATAATGTTCCTATATATATATATATATATATATATATACACACACACAACAGGAATGGACTATAACCGACAAACCAAATCCGTGCGAGCTATTACATGAATTGGACCGATTGGGACCTCCCACCGGCAGGGAGAAGATTACTTGCCAAGGGTAATCTACATCACACCTTACGGGACTCCCATTTCAATGGATGGTCACCTTCCTTACAGGACCCCCATTTCGGTGGATGGTCACCTTCCTTATGGGACCCTTATTTCGGAAGGATTTACAAGAATCATAGCAAAACATGTCATATCATAAACAAGTAGACGAATAATATATGTCCCTATGCTGGCACATAGTTCAAGGAAAAGGGGAGGACTCCTAATCCATCGGTGCTAAGTTTTGCACATCCCACAAGAGTACTCATATATGTATACATATGCTTTCAAGAGAGTCAAGTGCAAGTTTCAAAACGTTCAAGGCACATTTAGGCTCAACGCCAAATTTCAAGATCATATGCAAGATGCCAATGCAAGGAATAGCTCATCTACAAGTACAAGATGGTGCAAGCACCCAAGATGATCCAAGAGCCAAGATACAAGATGGTGTAAACACCCAAGATGCTCCAAGAGTCATAATTATCGACATACCGTGATCACCTTCTTATCATATCCCATGTCTTACCAAAAATCATATCAGAATTCCATATTACTAAGATTTCCATGCACCAAATTCATGAATGTGATGCAAATGCAAATATATAGGGATGGCATGGGTAATGTAGAGCATATTCAAACATAGCAATATAAGGTAAAAACTAGAAAATCCATAATAAAAAATTAGTAGAATAAGTAGTATTATCACCCATGCATAAAACATCTTTAAAGGGACATGCAAGTACAAATTTCATAATCCATGTAGTTCATCATAATAATTCTTAACATAACTCACAATTCCGAAGATTAAATAGCACATGCATTGTTCAAGATATCAAGATAAAGTAGTAAAATCTCACATTTTATGTAGATAAGTGTATAAAATAGTTTGAGAAGAACTTGGGTTGTCTTGGTTGAAAAGAACCAAGAATCAAACCCCACATACTTGGTAGAAGACAACACTTGAAGAGGAAATGGACTCAAATTGTGAACCTAGCTTGAATGATCCTAGAGAGATGTTGGAGAGTCTTGAAGGAGTGAGTTTTAGAGAGAGAGAGAGAGTGAAAAAGGATGAAAATGGTCAAGTCCCACTTATATAGGGAGCTTAGGAAGGGTGGGAAACGATAAAATTTTCGTTGGAATAAGCCAATATTTCAAAAATGTCATTAATGAAACGGACCAGAAATTGGTTCATCTAAGGCATACGGTCCAGTATACGGTTCGTGTAGTGTCACAGGACCGTTTACTGTGACCTGGTCCAAAACTTAAATTTTTTAGAGGCACGATTCTCCAGACTAAGTATCACAACACATACTGGTAAACGGATCACCTGGTGTCACACGGATCGTCACCCCGTCCGTATATAGGTAACTCCTCACACCGAGGTTAGACAGAGGGCCACACGGACCATCTAGCCTTACACGGACCGTGTGGAGGCCCGTCTATCCTCCACTCTCCCAGGCGTCACTCCACGGGAGGCCACACGGACCGTGTGACTTCACACAGGCTGTGTAAGCCCTCTGTGAGGTGATGCATAGCAAAATATCTAGGCAGATTTCGTGGACCTCAAAGTGACTTCAAGGATCTGGGGCCTTTCATCAGCGGTAATGATCTTATGACTTATGTTTTGACAGTTGAGCAGAGTTGGAGATGAAAAAGAAGGAAAAGGCTTAGGTAAATTGACTCAAGAGATGAGGAATCATGTGGCATATAGTCTAGGCTTTCTCTAAACCTTAGACGTTGTTGAAATGCATGCGTATTTGAGCTGGAATGTGTAGAAATGTATTGTTTATGAGTGGAGTTGTTGGATATGTGTTGTATATAACTAGTTGTGATATTTATATATTATATATGATGATATGGGATGACAGTTGTTGTATTGAAGGTTGTGTTAGCTGTAGTTGCTATATTAGCTGAGTTCTTACACTGTTTGACAACGAGAGGGCCTGAAAGGACTAGTTTAGGCTGAGGACATGTGACAGATATATACACTAAGCTTGACACTTGATTGTATGTGCGGGTGGCTATCTGTATTGTTTTGTGTACTTGTGGCTACCTAGATTGTTGTAGATTTGCCTGATCACATACGATTCTATGTTTTCCTATGACTTATATGATCCTATAAACGATTATTATCCGTCATGTACTTGTGCTACTGGCTAGGGACTGGAGAAACAAACCATGTTCTGGGAATGGTTATAGTTGTACTCCTAAGGGAGCCTTGTGACCTGTGATACAGATGTGTTGCTATTGCGCCACTGGCAGGTTAGAGACAAGAGTAGCAAGGTGCAGGTTATATCCTACGGGCTTCTCGAGGCTATCTGTGATGAGACACTATCTATGTGGGTTAGTCTTGGGGACTGGCATCATGTTTAGAGAGGGGCACATTATCAGTGGGTCGGCATATAGTTGCCTCAAGCGATATCCTTTGAAGCAGTTGGATTGCGATATGATTTGAGGTAGGCGACCTCCTTCTGATTGTCTAACCTCTTGGGCCTTAGCTTAAGTTACACTTACGCTGCCCTATGAGTTTCTTTACATGGAAAAGGGTCTGGTAAGGGCCAGATTGGGCTAATACCATGGGATAGGTATGTATTCTAACTTAACTCTTATCTGTATGAGCGTGTAGCATGATATTAATGTGATATGAGGTTGTTTATTAATTATATGCCATATTATGACCAGATTTTAGTATAGATATGACTCCATTGGGCTTGAGTGTTTTGATACTTGTGATAGGACTGTAGTTTCCAATGCTTTACTCTAATTACCTGGGGTTGGCTGGAAAGTGACATACTTAGCCGTGTTGGGCATGACTCTACGCTGATCTGTGACATATATAATCTGGTATACTGTTGGTAGTTATTGCATACTGGTTCTTCTTCTTACCTGAGGTTGGGGTTATCCGTTATGATCTGAGGGAGGTGATGATTATGCTTGGTCGGGTTGTATGATTTTTGTCTTGAGGCACAGTATGACTTTAGAGGTTCATATTCGAATAGGTTGGTTGAATGTGTGATTGTTCCTAATATCGAGTTCTAAATGATGCTTCTGGTGCTCTGAGACCCAGTGACCATGTCTGAGAGTCCGAGCCCTGGGTGACGCTCCCCACGGTCTAAGTCCCGATGGCCATGTTCTGAGTTATCCGAGCCTCAAATGCCAATTTTGAGGTCCGAGCACCTGGTGAGGTTTGGGTCTGAGACCCCGTTGACTACATTTTGGGGGCTAGGCCCCATTAATTGATATTTTAGGTCAGGGACCCCACTGACTACATTTTCGGGGCTAGGCCCCGTTGATTGATATTTTGGGTCTGGGACCCTGCGGGTTATGTTAGGAGGATTCTTTCTCCCATGGGGGATTCATCCTACCTTTATATATGTATGTACTTGGATTGGATGTCATGTTCCAACATAGGATCGGGTGTCACAACCTGACACAATATGATACTTTGGGATCGAGGACCCGGTTGATGTATGGTACTTTGGGTCGAGGACTCGATTGGTTACCCGTGGATCCACACACCTATACACACTATAATTTTTCATAAGTGTACCCTCTGGGTTATGGGGGCTCATGGGACGTTCATGCTTAGACACTAGGGCCTTACACCCATGTACAGCTGACCCCTTGATCGTGTGTTATTGAGAGTTGGGTTCTATTCTTATTTGGTTGACCAGATTGTGTGTTGGTGTACCTTCTAGGCTTATGGGGGCTCAGTTGGTGTGCAAGCATAGATATTAGGGTCTTGCACCCATGTACAGCACTACGTCTTAGTTGGTGACTGTCACGCCCCGGGAGGGTACCCTAGGTGTGGCCGGCACCCAGAGACTATTGCTAGTCCCCAAGTGAATCACTCGATCTCAAGCCAGTCATTCAACATCAAACATAGCGAAAAGTAGTGGGATAAAAGAATAAAGGTAGTGAGCCTCTCGGTCAATTCTATATCAACAAAAAGGGCCATAGGACAACAACCTCAGTCTCAGCATCTAAGATAAGTAAATATTATTACTAACTCAACTCAAGGAGGGAAACACCCCGACATCAAATCCTCAACTCTAGTCTATGAAGTCTCTACCTCAACTCAACAGTCTAAGATGGTACCATGATAGCCCATGGCTACCCAACTCAATAAAATTAAATAACTGATAAAAAAAGGGCTCCTCCAGATAGCAAAGAGGACTCACTAATAGCTGGAATAAGAAACCCCGGAACCTCAACGATAGGTCTGCTGAAGTCCTCTACCTCTTGTATCTGCATCATGAAACGATGCAGCGTCAAGTGGCATCAGTAGGTGGAATGTACGGTATGTAAGATGGATGAGTATAACAACACAGGTAGAATAATATAGGCATAACACCAACTCAATATCATACCCCATCAGAATGTCAATCGTCTATCTAAACCAAGAAGAAAGAGTAGACAAATGACTTATCAACATCTTATCTCAACATCATCAATATACCAAACTCATCTCAAGAAAACTCGACTCAACTCAACTCGAAGGACCAATGCCCGTCTAGGACAAGGATAAAGAGTAGACAATAAATCATCAACATCCAGCAAGACTCATACTATCACATCAACATCAGAGTTCTATCAGTAAGGAATCTAACTGGGAGTTTCTCTAATCGACAACCATCACCTATGAGTCGGTGATGATACAATGAAGCGATACCATTGCCACATCCATCCAATACCTTGCTAGGGTAAAGGATATCATCATCAGTGGATCCACAGCAAAAAACATCAGTCCTCTTTTGGAACAAAGGAAACATTCGTTTTACAGTTCAATCCTCTCCTACGTTGGCCACATAGTTAATGAGTTCGAGTGGGACTCAATCTTACCCATTTTGGTGCTCAATACTCCTCCAAGAACTCGACATGCTCATAAAATATCAACATCAAGCTTTCTCATCATCAGTCCTATAGGGACATAGTACATCAATTCGTTTCATCAACATCAACTCTTGGACTCGAAACATTCTTTTAGAATTAAGTTTCAAGCTTTTTAAGACTCAAAGAACATCATTCTCATCAACATCATCATTAACACTCTCAACATTCAAACCACAATCACAACATCAAGTACATCATTATTGTCAAGGCTCTAGACTCATCCCTTAAGTTCATTCTTGCAATCTTTAATAAAATACACATAGAGTTTGGTGAAATCATTCATGAAAACCAATTATGTAGTAACTCAAGTTTGTGATGATCATCCATTTAAGAAAATACATGGGATAAGTAAAATCTTGGCAGAATACTCAAGGATTTTGACATGTAGACTCATTATCTTCGATTATGGACACAATTCAATCAAGAGGGGCACATGGAAGAACAATTCTATTCCTTTGGGTTAGATTTACATACCTAGGATGATTGCTAACAAAATCTCTCTTGAGATCTCCTCTTGAACTCTTCAATCTCAATTCTCCTTTACTCTCTTCAAGCCCTAGCTAAGAAGAGGATTAAGAATGGGGTTTTGAACCCTTCAGTCATGAAAATGACTTATATTGGTCGTTTATGGAGTTTAGAAAGTGTTAGGAATGGACCAGAATGCCCTTCAAAAATTTTAGAAATTTTCTAGACTCAAAGTGACTCAATCCGCGACGCGGACTGGTCGCTTACTAGTATATTTTCTGCAAAAAATTTCTGAATGAGTTTCTCAATTCCATCGAAAAATTTTACAACAAAATAAGTCCCTCTCCACGATAGGTGCACGACGCGGCTCTGTTGCACACCTCCACTATTTTTCATTTCAGAATGAAAAATTATCTTTTGACTCGGTCGCTCTAAAAATCAACCGAGATTCTTTCCCCACTCAATTTTTTATTTGATCACATATCTGGCCTCAGATTCACCATACGAGCATCGAAAGATGCGTTAAACACACCTCCCTCCTCTAAGGGTATTTTGGTAATTTTAGCGAGCATTACAGTGACAGTTGTGGTATGGGCCTACTCAGTCTTCGTCAGTCGGTATCATTATTCATCTGTTGGGTTGATTTAGTTGAGGGTTTGGGAATTCTCCAGAGATGTTATTTCCTTGATCTAAGTTCCGATTTGCCACACTTGCCGCAGTTCTCCACACTTGCCGCAGTTCTCTTTATTTGAGTCTTCTGGATTTACAGTATTTCACTAAGTTAGTCGATGATGCCTACTGTATGCTTTTTTCTAGTACTCACCCCTTACATTTTTGCAACTTCCCAACCTTGGTGAGCACTAGCAGCTCTGGACGTTTTACTGTCTTCTTCTGTTTGACAGTCGTCTATTGTATTCAGATGTTGGCCTTGTACTCTATTGTTATTGCTTGTATTTGTAGGAATATTCCTAGCTATAAATGTTATGGTTATTATTATATATGTGTGTGGGTGCGTGCTTTTGTCTATTGTAGCTCTATAAAGTTGGGTTCCAAGTTTTGGGTAGGTTGTGTTAGTTTATTCAGTTGTGATTAGTATGTGACTAGTGTTTTAGGACAAGTACCCCTAGGGTTGGGTAATTGGCTTGCATGTAAGTGGGATCTAAAAGGAGCCATCATAAATGGGACTGACTCGTGACATAACCCTTCTTAAAACGCTACACAGGTCGTCTATGGGTCAATCTACGGCCCGTAAAAGCTTCTGCGATTCGTAGAAACCCATCCATAAAGTTTTGGACAACTTTTGGGGTCTCTGGATCCATTTTATGAGCCCAAACCACGCCCCGTGATTGGGTCCGTAAAGTTTGGGACTCAAAAATAGACTTGCAAAAGTCATTCCACGAGTTAACAGGACGGGTCATGATTCGAACCATGGCCCTTAAGTCAGGGTCATCATTTCACTATGTTCTGGTAATCCATAGTAAAAAAGTTATAACGTTTTGCTCTGAATTCCAAATGAGGAGAAATTGGTGGCGTTGGAAAGTTAATTCAAAGATCTTTGGTTTAGTAGGTTATAGGACACAAAATTCCTTATTTGATGAAAGTTATGGTCATTTAAAGTTGACTCTTATATAATCTAATTCGAAAACTCAATCGGTAGGAAAGTTTTGAACTCAACTAAGTACTAGAGTTCTCTTATGACCCTTGTACACTTCCCACATATAAGAATGAGGCTTAAACATATGTGCATGTAAGGCATCGCTAGGTTCAAGCTTATGTATTTATGACGAAAAGTTTGAATCCTAAGAATAGAGTTGCGGGATGTTACAATTTGTAAGTGACAAAACTTCTTTATATATTTTTTTTTGACAAGACTTGCTATTTGAAATGAATTTTGTAAAATCTTAAGTTCTCTTTAGCTTTTAATTTTTTTCCTAAAACAAAAGCAGCACTTTACCTTTATGATTACTTATTCTTTTTGAAAATAATTGTGGTCGGTAGATCATTAAAAAAAATTAAAATAAAAATATTGATCTTCTATTGGTAATGAAATTTTGCTTTCATTCATCTTTTACAACAAAATAGATAGATGAATTTATATATTTATTTAATTCTATCTGAAGCCCCAATTTTTTCATAGAAAATGCAATCGTCAAAATTAATTAAAAAAATTTTAAAAAAAAATGACTTAACTAAGACTAGGGTTGGAAATAAGGCTAACTTTAGGAGATTTTATTTCTTTACTTAAATATTATTGAATGATAGATAAATTTTAAATAGTGTATTTCTCACATGTTTAATATCTTATATCTTTCCTGATAGATGAAACAAATACGGTATAGAGTATGATCATGTAGATTTTTTATTAACATCTATTATATACTGATATGTCTAAAGAAACGCGTGCAATGCACGCGAAGTGAGTCTAGCAAATAATAAAAGTATATAGTTTTTGCTGAAAATAGAAAAATTATCTTAAAAATGAATTAAAATATTTTTGACTTTTTTAAAAGTAATTATTTCAAATTATTTGAAATTGAATAAACTCAATAGTTAAAGCACGCATGTTGTGAAAGGTCAAAATTGGATTTCAACAATGATATAAAAGTACTATAAGTTAAAATAAGTCATAATTTAAAATATTTCTAAATATAACATCAAAAAATGCATGATATATGGCTATGATGACAAACATGACGGAATAATCAATAAAAATTCACTCAAAAATATGACAACATTGATGAGTTCTCTATTATTAATTATACTTTCTGAAATTAAATTTTAAAAATAAAAAGAAAAATTATAATTAATGTTTTCTCATTTATGGGCTCTTACAGCACACAAATACAGATAAGTACGTTAGTAAATATAATATACTGAGTTATCAACAAAACATTTTTAAAAATATAAAATCTACTATCCTATCATCCCTAGTATTATTTTCTCGCTTTCAACTCCAGTGCAGTTGATACTCTCAAGAATTTTACACATATATTCATGTGAGTTTTTCAACTTTTTTCTTTGTTTCAATTCTTTTTCTATTGTATACTTAACAGATTTGAGAAAAATAACTCTTTTTTTTCTCAAATCTCTTTTCCCTTTTGGAAGAGTGAAAAGTGACTGTAAGAGTTGTAGAAAATGGAAAGAGCATATGTACCGATTTCAAGTGCAAGTGATTCAATTTTTTAAAAATTCTGTCTGGAGTTTTTGATCAAGAACTTGTAAAAGTGATAAATCTTCTTTAAAAAAATTTAACGAGGCATGCTATTTAAAAGAAATTTTGCAAAATCTTAAGTTCTCTTTGATTTTCAAATGGTTTTCAGATTTTTTTAAAGAAAAAAACTGGCACTTTTTTTTTAATTAAAACACCCAATGGGTCAAGATTTATTAACAAAGCTATCTAGAAAATTGGGTTTAGCCCAAAGTACTAGAGCTCACAAAAGATCAGCCAAAGTAACCCCCCAAAAAAGAAAATGAGACTGAAAAGAAATAGGAAAAGTAAATCATAAGAGAGGAAAGATGGAATTTGAGAGTCACAATCCTTTGTTCGTCTCTAGAAAGGTCATCAGGCCCAACTCTTTCTCTTTGTGTAGCTCTCATTAAATCGGTTGATGTTAAATCAACTGCTGAATCTTTATAAATATGTTCCTTGATCCAAAATCTTGCAACTCATCATAGCTGAAGAGAGTAGAGGTCTTTTGTTTCACACCCATCTTAAAAGTTGTAGTTGTAAATCTTTGCTAACAGCGTGAATTGATTGTGTGGAAGCATAGATTCACCTAAAATAATTCGACTTGGGCTCCACCTTCACCTACCTCACGACCTCATCTCTATCAGGATTTACGCCAGTATAAGTTATGTAACTTATAACTAGTTATTTATATTGCACTATATTTCTCTCCTCTAGATTTTGATGGGATGAACCTCCAATGAAATTAAAACCACCATCTAAAGCTCTACAGTAAAGAATATATATAATTATAATAACTAATTAGAGCTTTAAACTATCCTCATTTGCAATGCAGGAATAGATAAGGAATGTACATTCTTGTACATACAGAAGTTCTGATTTGATATTTATTAAGCACCTCAAAGTTCTAACCAAGTGCAAATACTCAAATCACTCAAAATTGCTTCAAACTAACACTTTACTTTTTGATCAATTTTTTTAAAATGATTCTGGTGTGCAGATCATAAAGAAAATAAAAAATAAAAATAGAAATCTTCTATAGATAATGATATTATGCTTCCACTCATCTTCCATGAAAAATAGAGAGAAGAATTTATATATTTATTGAATTCTATCGGAAGTCCCCATTTTTCCTTGTAGAAAAACTCAATCATCAAAATCAATAAAAAATAGTGTCAAAAATAAAAATTACTTAGCTGATGCTAGGGTTGAAAATTCGATTAAATTTTGGAGGTCTTATTTCTATATTCAAATATGTTACACCTTGAAAAATTACCAAAACCCCCTAGACGAGAGACTGTCCGCACAACGCATCATCCCAAATTTTTTTGGCAAATTTAAGGCCGGAATCACAATCCGCACGAAAAATTGAGTGAGAAAATGATCTCAATTAACATTAGGCCAATCGGAGTAAAATATAATATTTCAGAGCAAAAATGCAATTTCTAATAAAGAGTGCAACACCTCCGCATCACGGAGATGTCCCAGAATGGGTCATTCTCAATCTATTCACATAAAACTCATTCAACGGGTGCAATTTATGTATTACATAAAAAATGAACTATGACAGAACAAGTCCGCGGTACGAACCTACTCCATCACAGTTCAAATTTTCTTGTCGGCTGAAATTTTAAAGGGGCATTCCAAACTTTTATCCACCCCTCCTGGACTTAATCCACAACTGATATAGATCATTTTTTTTTGGCCTAAAGGGTTCCTAAACTCATTCCTAAGTTTATTCACGCATTCTAACAAAAGAATTAGCCCTAAGAAGAGGAGAAAAGACTATGATTCAAGTGGCTGGAGCAAAACTATTGCGAACTTGGTTGTCATCCTTCATCTCAAGCTAAGTATGTAAGGCTAACCTAAAAAGTATGAAATTGTTCTTCCATGTGCCCTATGATTGTGATAAGATGAATTGTGATGGAATTGATGTCCCCATGATTGTGTTATTTCTGAAAACTTCTATAATGTTTAACCTATTTTACTTATGTTGTATAATTGATGATTTCTATAAACTTCTCTTTTGAACAAATGATTTGAACTCCTATTTTGAGTATAAACCCTAGATTTTTTATTTATTAAAATTTACGTAAATGAACTTAGGGGATGAGTCTAGAATCTTGACTTGATGAATGTTGATTGTGATTGTGATTGTGATGTGAGCATGATAATAGTGTTGATAGAATTGGATGGTTCTATGAGTCCTCATAAATTGATCTCAAATAATAAGTCTAAATTGATAGTCCTCTTAATGATTTTCTAAACCACTGTAAACTATTTCCTCAACAGCTTACTAATTATATCAAGAATAAACTATTTAGCTTAAAGCTATTGATGAATGGTAAGGGTGGCAATGGGGCATAAGCAGGGGGGGTTGAGCTCAACTCGCAATTTTTAAATCGCGTCGCTTTGCATGATGACTTTTTAAATTTTCAACCCGCCCCGTCTCGCCCCACATAGACCCACCCTGCTTAAATTTTTAAGTTTTTTTATTTTTTTTAATTGAATTTAATATGAAAAATTAAAATTCATATTTTATTTAATTTTTCACTATATTTTTAGTTGACATTTCAACAATTGTTTCTTAATCATTAAATAAAAGTGTCTAACTAATATTTTAACAACTAATAATTTACCGGACATGTCTAATTTAAATTTTAGAAAAAAAATAAAATTAAAGCCAATGTTTAATATAAAAAGTTTATATCTTTGATTTTTACTAATTACAAATATTTAATTTTCTTCGAATTCCTATTTGGTTTTTTAAACCCGCAACCTGCCCCGCCCCGCATTAATCTTAAAATAGCTACTTCAACCGCACCGAACCCACCCCAGTCCACATAACTTTAAACTCGCCTCGCCTCGCCTCACCCCGTATAACTCTAAACCCATCCCACACTCGTCCTGCACCACGCCGTTGCCATCCCTAATGAACGGGTTAAGTCTGGGTGGACGTTGTCCAGTAGCTCTGAAAAGCTTACTGTCGGTAGTGCATGAAAAAAGGTGAGACGAAAAAAAATAGTAAAGTTGATTATTTCTATTTTTGGATCAAAACGTATGCGTAAGCCTCGTTTTTACCTTTATTATTTAGCAATTATGGAAGAGAGAAATGCCTTTAAACATGAAAAGAAGATTTCTTTTTACAAAATTGAATAGGAAATTAATCAGTAAATTTGGGTCTTGGTTCGATATAGATATATTTGATATTCCCTCTGACTAATCAAATCTGGTTAAATTCCACGAGGATATACTTCATTTAAAGTTACTAATAATTAGCTGGAGAGAATCTGAGATGAAGTTGTATAAATGTAATACATGAAATGGGGTTTTGTGTGTGAGACTCACAAAATCTTCTAGGCTAGCCTAGTGGCTAAAGCTACAGCTCCAACAGATAATTTAGAACTCTTCATTCTTAGATAATGAAGAATGTTTTAATGGAATTTGGGAGGTTTCATGGAAGATAAATATGGGGTGAAGAAAATTAATCTACTGTGGCGGTATAAAAGTGACGCATGTCTATGGAGAGGGGAATCGACATGTTGATTATTTTACTAACTTGAATGTTCATTTTACAGGTAAACTTAGATTTAATTATTTCCATGAGAAGTAAGCTATATAGCTGATAGTTTCACTAACGTTTGACATGATTGAGGTTGGCTTTAACTCTATACCTCAAATTTCCAGCATCGAAAGCAGTCTTACCCTCACATGGAGCTCTAAGGAAGAAAGGGGCGGGCCTTAGTTTTAAATTTCATCTCTATTGTTTCTTTCTTATTTTTCTTTTGATATTTTTTTTCTGTGTTGGGCCTTTTGGCCAACTTTGGGCATATAATTTTCAAAAACAACCACCTAGTGAAATATAATAGGCTAAAATAGTCACAGTTTGAAAATTACATCCTATAGCCTTTTGAACGTGTACTCTGCTTTGTATAAAACGGGTAAGCGCTGATATTTATACAAAAAGAATAGCTTTTTAATGACACTGGTGTCCGAAGCAGGTCAGGCATACATCAACTATTTCAATGAGTACATCACTAAAGCTTGAGCAAATGAGAAAAAAATAATTACATTTTTGCAGTGTGTAACAAATAGCAAAGAAAATGTATAAAATGCACATGCAGATGTATAAATTTTAGGCAATAACCATGCTTTAATTGTATAATTGCTCAGACAACAGGGGTGCATATATACCTGCAGTGTATAAAAATTGCTCGAATTGTATAAATTGTTTATACAATTGTATACTGTGTTGGCAACAACTATGTCGTAATTGTATAATTAATCTGACAAGTGTGCATATACACTTTGTAGTGTATAAAATCACATCTTAAATATATCCAGGTATGCATATGTACTTGCATTGTATATATACTTGCATTGTATAATTACTCAGACAATAGCTGTGCATATGTACTTGCATAGTATAAAAATTGATTAACAGTATCCAGGTATGCATATATATACTTGTGGTATCTAAAAAATTGCTTGAACTGTATATGTGCTTATGCAGTTGTATAATGTGTTGGCAAAACTGTGTTGTAATTGTATAATTACTCAGACGGTGTGCATGTATAACTTTTACATAAATAAGCTAATTTGTTTAATGTTATACTATAAATTATACATACTAACTGGTATATATAAAAAAACGTGTATAATAATATCATTTACATAAATGAGAATAAGTTTTTCATACAAACAGAATAAATTTTTATACAAACATGAGTAATTAATTTCATATTTATATGCTTACCTGTGTGTCTAACAGTTTTTTTTCTAACAATTTTTTTTAAAAAAAAATTGAACCTGATTGTCCTCTTCGATTTCGTTTGGTTTGTCAAAATCAGAGCCGTACCCAGTTTTCTTTGCTTCACCACTGCTGGAATCCAGATCCACTGCTTTCCTCTTTTTTTGGGAAGTGCTTGGCCGATGAACATTGTCATTTCGTTTTCTTGGATTTAATTTCTACACTAGCCCTATCTCTTGCAATGCTTCCTGCAATGGGCTCATCCTCTTGAGTTATACCCTACGAAAAAGAAGGCAAATCATCCATAAACTTATCATGCAAGTTTATACCTCTAGTTATCCTCTTAGATGATGATTCGTCGGCCATAATATGTAGTGTATGCTTGTGATTTTTCCGGCTGTTGAAATATTTAGGACAAGCGGTGTATGTAAAAAATGGGGAAAAGTGAAACTTTCAAAAAAAAAAAAATTTAAAAACCGCCAAAAATCTGAATGAAATCTGGAAGAATGGAGAGAGAAGATTAAGGAAATGTTTTTGAAAATCTTACCTGTGTAACTGTTGAGAGATTGAAGGAGCAAAATATGAAAAGAAGATCTTTGAATCCTTGTATAGAAGAGAGAGAATAAGAACGTTGGGAATTTTTTGGTTTTATACAAAATGTGTTGGGACCCACGGATTTGGTAGCCACTTTTTTAAAAGGTTGGTTACTTTGTGTAATTTTTAAAAACTGTAGTTAATTTATGTGATTTTGTATTGAATGTTTGCTCAATTATGAAATTTTCCCTTTTTTAAATGCTAATTAGTATAATTATTTTTAAAATATCATAATAAGAATGTGATAAATTACATCGACTTTGAAGAGAATAATGCAAGCTCTATTCAACTATTATTATTATCATTACAAGGTACATCCTATAAAAATCATATAAAAATATTATCAACTAAATTTCTAAAGTAAATATGTAATTCTTATAATATACCTCAAGTATTCAACTTATGAAAAATTTTATTTAACATGTCACAAACTCCTAATTTAAGTGTTGATGTCATGATTGTAAAATACTTCATGTCTTAATTTTTTTTTGCTTTCTTTTTCAAAAACAATAACCCTCACATTCTTACAATCGCATACATGTCAATAAGTTGTTATCGAAGGAGAGTAGTGTATTATAAAAATTGTACATAAGTTCGATCAACATATGCCGCCCTTATGATGGATAGTAGATCATTATCAATTTCATGGAGTGCATCCACAAAAACAAAAGTATTATTTGCATGTTATAGAAATAATAATTATTGAAATATTTTATATCAAAATTACACGTATGTTTACCCTTCGTCTCCTTTGCCTGATTCAAAATTACTACTTTTGTTATCTATAAATTTGGCAAAAAAATATTTGTTAAGTTACATAAATATAACAAAATTATAAAATACAACACAATTATCTGTGAGATATTGACAGTTTAGTTTTAAAATTAACAAATCAATTGATAGTACATAACATCTAAAATCAGAGACTCAAATAGCATGAAAATTAAAGAAAAAACACTTTCTCACCAACTAAAAAAAAGTAAATATTTTGTATACTTAAGACTAATTTTGATGAGCAGCATCAAAAGAGAAATTATTTGAACACCATGAATATATTGAAATGATCTAAACATATACATGTTCTATAAGAGATTGCTAGAGAAGATATTAACAATGCAATCCATGGGAAGATTAAAGAGTAAAGATGTTAAGATAATTATTAATTGAACAACAATTTTAGAAAAAGAAAATACACGACTATTAAAATTAGTCATGTCTAGTAACAATTAATAGGAGTTACTTTTTTATAGTGAAATGCAAATTTATCTTGCGCTGATCAGCAATTAGTACAACTGTTTCAAAAGAAGAGTGGAAGTTCCAAACTTATGTAAATCTATTTGTCAATATTTCCGATCATTGCAATCTGCAAATTAAAGCACAAATATACTGAATATTAGGTCGAACAAATTTGAAAGAACATGTTGTAATAGTACTTTCAAATTTGTGAAAGTAGAATTTTGGGTAGCGAAATGTGTCTTTGAAAAGATTTATTTCTTTTGATCTTTTATCGATTTAGGTTCGACGAAGTGAGATTTGCATCGAAAAATCTCATTTTAGGAAGCAAAGTAAGTGTTTCCTAACAAACACAGTTTCATAACTTAATAACTTCATCTAGAATAACTTAATTGTTTAACAATGAAATGTTAAATATCATATGCATGAATTTCTAAGGAAGATTTATGGAGCCATTCCTCGAGCTACATGCAAGATTTCGCTTTTGAATTATAATATTTTTAAAAATTTAGGAATACTCGATCGATATCATGATAATTTTATCAAGCTTATTTGGAGAGCTTTCCGGCCGTGTGCGCATTGAATCTGTTGGTTTATTTTATTTTTTTTTAGTCCTCGCAAATTTGATGAGGCTTAATTTATAATATTTCATGATATAACTATTAATAATTTTCAACTGTTGCAATTAGCATCAAGAAGCCGAAGAGGAATGAACTATAATTGGCTGAAAATAATTGATTTCAAAGTATTGTATTCAATTTGGAACATAAAAAGCCATAAATCACAAAAACTTACCACTTTTCACTTCTTTTGAATATAAAATGTCGCAAATGACAAAGAATAATAGCTACTTATAATGCACTTTAAGATTTCTAAAATAAAATAATAAATACGTAACTGAATTACCATTAGATTTTAAATTTTCTAATAATGAGAGAGAGGACATTAAAAATTATTATATGCATTAATTAACATGTCAAATTTATATAATTAATTAAATTTATTTTTAAAATTTTTATTTTAATGTAGAGATAAAATGGTAGTCTAACTTTTAATTTTAATTCTTCCCACTTTAGTAATATACGATATATGATGATATGATATGATATATGATGATATATGATATATGATGATGATATGATGATATGATATAAATAAATATAGGGCTTAACTCATAAACAGACATAAACTTGTCCTCATTTTTCACTTAGACACCTAAACTAAGACAAGTTCCTAATAGACACCTCAAGTGCTAAGATTTGATCCCATAAAATACTTTTATCCTACTTGGCACTCTCCACAGTCCTTTTTCATGCTGATTGTACTTTTTTTAATTTTTCAGCCAAAAAATGAATAGTTGCAGTCCAAGAATTTTGAGAACTTACTTTTTTGGACTGCAACTATTTATTTTTGGCTGAAAATTAAAAAAAAAGTACAATTAACATGAAAAAGGACTGTGGAGAGTGCCAAGTAGGATAAAAGTGTTTAATGGGATCAAATCTTAGCAGTTGAGGTGTCTATTAGGAACTTGTCTTAGTTTAGGTGTCTAAGTGAAAAATGAGGACAAGTTTAGATGTCTATTTATGAGTTACGCCATAAATATAATATATATGTTGTCTTGGACCACATTCATTTTAAAAAAAAAAAAGTAGAAAATAATGTTTGTTTCTTGATCATTTATTAACTGAAGTAGGATAAGCATTTGCTAATATAAAAAAAGTTACTAATAGAAAAGAATGTGACTAATATATATATAGAAATAATATATTTGGAAATGGACATTTGTAACTCATTAAGACCTCATTTGTTTTCATTAACCCTTTGTTTGGATGGTTGTTACCCGTTGTATTGTATTGTATTGTTAGTTTAAATATAATATTTATTTTGATTGTTACTTAAATTTCATTGACCAATTTTGTCTAACGATTAATTTTGTGTGGCTGCGTCGTTACTTTAATATCTTCTTCTCATCTTTTACTTTATTTATTATTTAATGACTCTATTTTATCATTTACTCTATTTTTTCATAGTATCTACCACATACCCTACATTTCTTTTAGGCTTATCATTCTAATTGTGGATATATGACATTATGTAATATGGAGAACAATACAAACTATCCAAACACTGTATTCATTGTAACAATACAGTACGATAAAATACAATACAATACAATACATTACAACACAATAGAATACATTATGAAACAATATATTACAACCATCCAAACAAAGTGTAAGATTTATACATCTGATCTGAATCACATTTGAAGTTTAAGATATTGTTTCAACATCTAAATACTGAATGTTTGTTTATTTTTTACATCTGAATATAATTTATATGTTCGTAACAAAAATACAATTTATATAAAAATTAATTAAATATTAATAAAATAAAATCATTATTTGATTAAAAAAGAATGAAATACTTATTCTTGCTAGTTATGGTGGAGATAGGCTATGTGGTGATGGTAATTGTTGTTGTTAATGGCTGGTATTGGGGTGATAATTGTGAGTGCGGATATGGTTGGTGTTGTCATAATTGTGATAATAATGACACTGGTAGTAATGTTGGTATTTGTAATAGTGAAGTTGATTGTTGTCAGTAGCTAGTGGTGTTGATGGTGGTGATTGAAAAATGTATGGTAGTTAATAGCGATGCTAGTTGTGAATGGTAGAGGTGGTTAGTATAGAAATTGATCACAGTGATGGTAATGGCTGATATAGTAGTGGTGGAGGGTGACAGCCTAATGGTGATCAAAGAATATATGATGGTACTTAAAGACAGTATTAATAGTAATAGTGAAGTATGTTGATAATAGGAATGACCATAGTGGTATAGGTGGCAATGGCTACAAAGACGAGGGTGATGGTGGCAATTAATATAATTATGACGATAAAGGAGATATATCTAGTAGCAATTGACAGTTGTGATTAGCAACGGTGGTTGGTGGTAAACGACAGTAATGGTGGTGGTGTTGTGATGGATGTGATGGTTGAGGTGATTAGTGGTGGTTGTTGGTGATTGAGGATAAATTGATGGTGAATATTATCATGCATCTTAATGATATTAAGACTATGTTCTAATTCTTAATGACTAAGACTTTTTCAAACTAATTAAATGCTTCAAATCTTAATGAAAATAAATGCATTTAATGATCTAATTCGGAGTCAGATCTCTATTAAGTGCAAATAAATGAGAACTAAGTAATAATATGTACATTTTTTTTTTTTTTGGACCAAACTAATAGTGGATGGAGTAATTGTAAGCCAAACTATTAACTGAGGACATTTTTTTTTCAATTTTGTATAGTTTAAAGGAATTTTAACAATTTTTGTTTCGTATAACAATAGTAACAACATACAAATTGAAGACTTTACCCCTATCTTTTGTGAAATTAGATTGCTTTTGACCAACCCTCGACTCAAAAGAAAAAGTGAAACCAATACATAATTGAAAAGAAAACAAAGAAAATAGTTATCCAATTATCCAAGTTAGCAATATTGTACCGAGGGTGTCTTTAGCATATACCGAATCAGTATAGCTATCCTTGTTTTGACATAGCAACACAATTTGAATTAGTATTACAAGCAAATACTATCAGTGGCGATGAAGTAAACTTTACATTAGCATTTCTAGTAAGATGAGAATTGAAATCCCCATCTTTCCCAACCACAACAGTGAGACAAAAACATGAGGAATGGACGGTTACTGCTAGTTGAGCTTATTGATCCTGGTTCATGAATATGTCAAAAGGCCTGTGAGTTACTTTGCAACAAGGATGGAGAATCGCCATACTCTCCATCCTGGGAAGCAGATTAAAGGTTGCAATTGAGATAGATTGCTTCAACAGTTGTCTATCTCCATTCTACATTTGCTACACCGATCATTCACGGAAATGTGCATTTGTGTTGCTAAACTTTATGATTTCTCACTGTCCATATCACAAGTACAAGATGGAACGGACATATGGGTACGTCAAGCCTGCTAGTATTTCAAAAAACACAGGTTCAGGACTTCCAATTGAATCAAAACATTTCTATGATCATAGGACAGCAATATAAAGATTTCTATGATCTTGCTGAAAGATGCATTCAACGGAGAGGGGACAACCGACAACGTCAACCAGATGGGATCAATGTAGCAAAAAAGTTATGTCGAATCAAAAGGTGACTTGTTCTTTGTTGATTTCTAAAGTGGTTAGAATGATCTCCAGCTACTCTACTCATTGCAGTCCTAAGATTTAAGACAATATGTAGTCCTAAAAATAAGCACAGAAAGCATATTTCAATTTGTAAATCTAAAAAGCCTAGTCTGTTTGCTTTGTAGTTCTATTGTTGAGGATTTTGGAGTTACTTGTGTGTATATATTGCCTGAACATAGACTTCACAGTTTATTTTCTTTTCTAGCACTTGCAGAAAGTAAATAAAGCTATCACGTAGCAAATTATCACAATTGAATCATTCTCGAACATAGCTGCTCAATTTAATTTAAGTAGATGTAAAGCTACGTATTCTACAAAATTACATCACTGTCTGTCACTTGACCTAAAGGTTTTGCGGAACATGCAAAAATCAACTTAAACCGTTTGGATACCTCTAGATTCCTTCAGATAATAAACAGTTTCCTATAAAACTTAATTTAGAAGTGATGATATTTCCGGTTAGAAGCCTACATCAGAAATCCATGACCGAATTATATGATCTCGTTGCAATTTTACAGATTGGAAGGGGTATGTACAAGCTACATTTTGAGGACCCAAATGCAATTGCATGAGAATTCTCTATAGCTATGAACATGCTATGCCCATCAGCTCAATGTAGAGCCCTATGTCTCAAATTTTACAAGACTACAGGTCAGAATCGACTTAACAAGTTACTCATCCAAAAAGCAGCTCGGAAACCTTAAGGTGATGAGATAGCGTCCTCCTGTCTGAAAAGCAATTGATATGAACCAGTATTTTTTAGATTCCACCCCCTCCATTCCCCAGAATGCAAATAATACTAGGGATCCTAATAAAAAATATACATCTACACTTTCATTTTTATTTTTATTTTTTTGGTAACCGAAAAATCCACTTGTGGCCCACTCTTACAGCCTTCTAAACTCAGTGGATAATGTGCCCACCTCTCTATCCTTCTCCACGTACATACCAGGCTTTGCTATGCATGGTTTGGGGCTTGAAATTGTGACCTCGGTCACAAATTCTCCACCCTTTGCCACTCCAGCTAGGCCCTGGGGCCAATATACATCTGCATTATACTCATACGGTAACCCCCTTGTTCAACTATGACAACATCCCATTTTCTCTGTTCAGCAATTTATCTTGAAAACAAAGCGAAACAGCCAATATTTCACTTGCTTACTAAGTGCAAGGGGCAGAAACAGAGAGGAATAAATATAATGTGCATGATCAACCTATTAAGTTTTGGATTGAGGCAAAAAAAATTGTAGTTTTACTAAATGATACACGCACTTCACCAACAAGTCGGACCAAGCAAAGCATTCTCCATATCATGGACAAATTGAATTGGCAGCAATGCATAATTAGGGCTTTGAGGGGGAGGGAAGATGGAGAATGTACGATCTTCCCTCTCTTATGCCCCAAAAAAGCCAATGCAAAAATGATTATCACTTTACTCAAGATGCTGTGATGGATCAGAGATCAAAAGCTATAACCCACAAAATGCTACATCTTGTCTTCTTTCCTCACATCAGAAAATAATTAGGGAAAGGTAGGAGAAACTAATATTTTTCCAGCTGGAAGTAAATGAGAGACTACTACAATATAAAATCCAACATATGCATACAAATCTACTATAGAATACTTCCTTAGACAGGAAGCTCTAAGAAACACCCAAAGCTGTAACCTACAGCCATGGACAAGCAGTGTAGAAGCTATATCTTCGTAATTTGATCCTCTATGCAAAATCAAAGATGTTATTCAATAGGTTCCTCGACCAAAGTGAACTCACATTTGGGTTACTCAATAGCATCATGAGTCAAAAAAAAAATATTTGGAATCAAACTGCAATTAGAAACCAGAGATGTAAAGAAAAAAATAAATAATATTTGGAATCAAACTGCAATTGAAAGGAGAACTTGCCAAAAAAACTGTAATGGTCAACAGTTCAGATAGTGATGCCTCAGACAAATTCATTTTTCATGCCTAATGAAGTTTTCATATGGGTTTAAAGAGCTTGTAAAGCTTCTAGAATCATTTAGTCCCAAACAGCTTTTGCTTTCTCATAGATCCAATCTCTCTTCATCATGCATCCACCTTTTCTTGGACTTGCAACTGTTTCACTTGATTGATGCCTCTCTATTGTACATAACGTATGTAATTGATAAATATACAAATAAATAGAAACTACAAATAACATATTTCTGTTGTGTCAATCGTAACACACCCAAAATGGTCATTTACTAGGCTTATGCTGTGCCAACAGAGAACCACTAGGTAAATATAGGAAAAAGGCACATCTCTATGCCACTGTTAAGATCTTAGTGACGAAGCTGTCATTCTGATTCATTCAACTCAAGAAGGCAGCAAACATTATTTAAAAATGGAAAAAAATATCCTTTCTTCAGAATTCTAATGGCTGTTCAGCATATAAAATGCAGGTGTTACAGTTTTAAGCCTGCTATTTATCTCAGACCATAACATAAAAATGAAACAGAAGATACAAATCCCTACAGCTAAAGGCAAAGATCCGGTACCTATTAGGTTGTTGTCATTATTTCATTTGTTCCTACTTCTTCCTGTTCTAACTCCTTGACAGCTCTTATGAGACCCTTCGTGATTGCATTTAGATGCAGCCCATTCTCCTTCATCTCCTCAAGCAGCTTCTCCGCTGTGGTCCAATCTAAAGCCTTAAGGCAGAGAGATTGAATAAATTTGTTATATTCATCAGCATTAGGCTGAACTCCGTATTCCTTCATCTCTCCCAATAGTTCCAGAGCCTTGTCATACTGTTCGAGCTTGCAATAAGCCCGAATAATGGTGTGATAAGTCACAGGACTCAGCTTGGAGTGCTTCTTTTTGGCTTCATTCAAAATCTTGCAGGCTTCTTCCATCTCACCTCCCTTTGCATAACCACTCATAATTACACTGTAAGTGTACACATCAGGTTTCAAACCTCTATCCTCCATCACTTCCAACAGTTTCCTAGCTTCTCCCATTTCTCCCTTCTTGGAGAGTGCATTAATAACTGTATTGAAGACTGCATTGCCAGGGGGTGGACCTGCATCTATCATTTTTAAGAGCAAATTTTTGGCTTCTTCAATGTCTTCACTGCAATAGGAACGCAGCTGCTTTTCCCCTGTTACATCTTTTGCCCTACACAAGCCATTGATGACATGTGAGAATGACTTAATGGCATGTTTCCGCTCTTCTTTAGGGAACTCATCCAACATTTCCATTGCAAGTTTAACGCCTTCATCTTTGCGACAAAGAGAGCTGATCAACAACTTAATAGAAGATACAGGCAGATTAATACTTTTCTCCTTTGCCGACAAGTAAACCAGATGTGCATCTTTAGACTTATTTCCTTTACACAGAAAAGAAACAATCTTTCCGACTTTCTCAGCACCAGGCAATATATCAGCATTAAGCATCTTCTCACAAACAGTAGAAGCCCAATCATAAATCGATCGCCTTGAAAGAGCTTCAATGGTAAAATAGTATGTATCGGCATTTGGTTCACAGCCTAATTCCCCAAACTTATTAAAGATCTCAAATGCAGCTTTTCCCTTGCCTAATCTTGACAATAAAGCAATCAACTCATTAAGAATCTCAGCACTCAATATCCCTTTCTCCTTTTCTCCAATTTCCTTCACCAAATCCCATAAAGCATAGGCATTCCTACCTTCAATGCAGATTGCAGTAACAAACAATTCAACTACCTTAGTAGTCACTAAAAACTCGGGTTTCTTCAAAACCCACTTGAAAAACGAAATCAAGTTTTCCCCAGGAACATAGGGTGTCTCCAGCACTTTAATAACAAACTCCTCATTCAAAGACACCCCTATTTCCTCAAGACTAGACTCGATAGATCCATCAACACCACTACTCTGCAATAGAGACAGCACACTCTCCAATTTCTCCAAATCTAGTTCCTCAACTTTTTCATCATCTTCCACTACAACCTTATCATCACCAAAATCAGAGCCATTTTCAGCTGCAAGGTTATCCTCAATTCCATCAAAAACAGAGGACCCTTCATCGGCCTCGGATGAAACAACTCCAAGATTGTCTCCAAAAACAGAGTCTTTATCATTTTCAAAGGGTTCAGAACCTGTAGATTCGGATTGTTCAGATGGGTTTGATGAAAAAAGCCTTTTTGTTACACGTAAACAAGATTTCGAAGAGACCCAATTAGAATAACAACGAAATGAAGATTCAAATGAACTGACTGGAGCTAAAGTTTGATCGGTGGATACGTGAGGAAGAAGAAGAAGAAAAGCGCGGTTTTGGAGGCCATGAAAGCTTTTCTTTGGTACAAGTCTACTGAGAACCACTGGTCTCCACATTCTCTTTGTCTCTCTTTAGGATTTTGAGCGTCCCTCTGTAAAACCCTATACTACTGTCGTTGAGGTTTTCCAGTTCTGGGCATAGCCGGAGAGAAAACAGTTTAGGAGCCAGACCCAAACCCAAACCCAAGTCCCAGCCCAGTCCAATTGTCCTCAAGTCAGAGTCCGTTGGTAGAGTGTATTAATAAAAAAATATAATATATGCTTTAATTTAATATATTAGTAGCATTTTATTTGATATATTTTTATATATTTTGTATATTCTATTATGTATTAAAGTGTGTTTTTAATACTATAAATTTTTAAATATTAATAATGTAATATTTTTAATGCATACATTAACATGATCCAACTACCCTTTAAAAAAAAATTCACTTCATTTTCATCACAGTTGTGATGGATATATTTTACTAATGCACTCTATTTTATATTATTTTTATACACTTTATGAAATGGTCTCACAGTATCTTTAGTTTTTGTCCCACAATTTTATGGTCTTTAATTTTTACTTTTACTGCTTATTTAATAATAAAGCAAGAAAAATTAAGAGTTAAAATATTTTTAACGATGACTTGATTTTACATAGCAAAACCTTTTTTACAAGATATTTGTCTAGGGAATAAGTTATGTAGTAATTGATTCGCACGACAAGATTTTTTTGAAATCTTTGCTTTGAAGCATAAGTTTTGTTATTAGAACTTATGCCCTATTTTAATAATTTGTTAAACTAAGTTTGTCCGTTGAGGTATAACTTGTATCACATAAATTTTCTTGTTTTGAAGCATAAAAGGAAAGGCATGATTTATTTATTGTGTAAGTTGGAGGGTCTTTTTAACAGAAAATATAATGATATGGATATTTTTTTAGTATGGATATTTTTTAGCTACTAAAGAATATAGAGAAAAGGAAATTTTGAGCCAAAATGTAATAAAAGATAAAATTATTTTATTTTAAATAATTCAATGGTATACTTGCCCATTTTTCCTTGAAAATATTGATATATGACTACATCAATATACATCTCTTTTAATCATAAACTTTTAATAATCAGATTAATAACAAATCACGTATTCACGTATCATGTTAAATAACATGCCCAATAAATCATTGAAATAAAGTTCTAGTTGAAGATTTTACGATAGGAAAGTGTTTCAAATAATCATATATGTGATTTTCCTTGAAATGAGCATGTATTTTAATATATAAAGAAATAGGGGCCCCCGCTATCTATCAAATTGAAGGTGTACAATTTTAATTTTTTAACATATTAAATCATTTGTCGATGTCACTTTAGAATACAATTTTAATTTTTCAACGTATTAAATCATTTTTCGGTGTCACTTTAGAATAGAGATATTTATGTTTATACAAGATTGAATAAGCAAGTATGTGAAATGAAACCCTAAGTCGATGAAGATGTGTATAATATTGTCTCCTTCTTTTTGTTTTATTGTAAGGCAAAATTTATTAAAGGGATAAGTTTTATTTTCTCTGTATTGTTATAGGGATATGACAGAATTGAAAGAGGAGGCTCGTTCCAAGCTAGATTCAATCGCAAACTTTTTGCACCTCAACTCTATCGATTTCAGCTTTATTTATTGTTAATTCAAAGAAGTGGTTCATGAGTTTTTTGTTTCTCTATTGTGAGTATTCATTCTTCGGAAGGTAAAGTTCTAAATTCTCAACTTGTTCTTAATTTGAGCTTTGAAATTAATTTTGAATAAAAACTTATTATTATCAACATATTTATCGTGTATGTTGTTGTATATTAATTAGACCTCATAATGGGTCTTATGGGCTGTGATGTGGTAATACCTATAAAAGGTTATGAGTTAAGTTTTGCGATGCAAAAGAATTTGCCTAAGTTATGTTAAGGCTATTCTTTTTTTCTCGATGTGATTCTTTAGAGCTTAAGTGTGTGATGTGGTTTGTACATCACATATAATCTACTTTTTATGACAAGGGGAACCCTCAATCACTATTTTTTGGGTGCACAGAGGGTAAACCCTTGCTCCTATGCAATAGCTCACAAACCACACAAAAAAGGTAACCCACACTAGGTAAATTTAGTGTGACGAATTCGAACCAGAAGGCAAACTCCTTGATTTTGCTAACAAGGAGTTTTGAACTCGAATCAAAAGGAACTCTTCACTTATAACCATAGTTATGATGTGATGCCTAAATAGGCATATATATTTCGTGTTAAACTCTTATTCTATTGTAATACTACAGAAATTAAAAAGTCAAGATCAAAAGAAAAGATCAGAAAAAAGACATTTGTCAAAACAATGAGCCTTTTTTACCATTTATAGTTGTTTTCACGAGCCATAAAGGGGTGCTCGTGGAACCTAAAGTTCATTTTGAACTTCAAAGTTACAACCACGAGGGCCTCATATATGGGTCATAACTTCTTATACGGCTCGTAAATTGAACTCGTAGATAGAGATTCAAATAGTGGTAAAATTCAACTTGGCAGGACGAAATCATTTATGGCTCGTAGTAGACTTGATGGATCGTGGATTAGAGTTTTGGAAGGCACTGAAACGTAAAAATTTCTAAGGAGTAAAGGGGTGGTTCTATGAGATGGCTTTATGAGTCATAGACCTAACCGCAAGTTGTGGTTCATGTTCGTCAATTTGGCCTAATTTTAAGCAATCCCAGTACTTCATTTACACAAAACATTTACGACACGTGGAAGATAAGACGAGTTGTAGGTTAAGATCATGGTTCAAGGTTCAAAGGCACATTTATGGGGCAATTTCTATGGATAATATTCAGCAGTCTATAAAACTTTCTACGGGCCATAGATAGGTCTCATAGATCCTATCCAAAAAATTTAATTAAGGGTATTTTTGACCCTTTTTTATCCTTTTGACTCTTAAACTACGTTGTTTTGGTTCTATAAATTCAGCGCACATTCCACGCCAGTCCTAAATTCTACACCTAAAATTCAAATTTATCTCCCAAATTTTTTCTCTTATAAGACTTCATTGAAGAATCAATTAGGGTTCTAAATTTCTCCATCAATTTTTAAATTTCAAGAAAGGAATCCTCTTAAGGTATGTGTGTCTTCATCCATAGATCCCCGTTACTCATGGAGCCCGAAAATTTCCTTAACTTTAACAATCAAATTTCAAGTAGATATTTTGAGGATTTTTCATGATTCCTAGTTTAGTTGCATGAATTATGTTCTATGTTATGATTATCGATCTAATTATGCATGAATTCTCATTAATTACATGATTCCAAAGATTTTTACATAAATATTTCTACATCTTACCTAGGGTTTATGAGATTGATGGCGGAATAATTTAATTATAATTTCAATTTATGTTTTCGTCCAATATTATGCATGACTCATGTTTCAATTGTATGATTTCAATGATTAACTAAACTCATGGATCATGTTAATTCCAAGTATGAATTCTTTAATTATCTAATGGGTCCTTTCAAGTATGATCTAATTGATGTTGTCCCATATGATTATGCATGATTTCAAGTCTATTACATGATTTTTAAGATAATGACCTATGCATTATGATGTGATTTCGAATGACAAATTCTGTTTATGATTATGAATTGATTAAGCTTTCATGTAAGTTATATGAAAGTTATGAAAGGAGCTTTTATAAGGCCATTCAAGCCCAGTGTGAATGATTGTGAGTCCCTCACTAAGCATGAACATGTAATGATGAAAGACCTATACACACATTACATGAAATAAGATTGAAGAGCTATTCTATGACTAAGTTTTATAAGCAGTGGACGCGTAATAGAGATGGCCCCTCCCACGTGATATTGACTTTATAACTTATGATTATGATTTCTATTCTGTTGAGTGTTTACTTAGCACTGAGCAGATCTTGAGATAGAGACTCTCACCTTAGTAGAGGTATGAGACTCGCAATAAGACTTCATTATTCCACAATGACGTGCCATCGCAGGATAAAGGATCACCCGTAATAGAGGCTTGATTCCTAATCTTAGGCATATTTATGTGCCTAATAGCCAAGTTTATCCATATTATGGCTTAGTTTAAGGATAAAAGCATAGAGTCTAGGTAGTTTTAGTATCGCTTTTGTTATTTTAAGCTAATTATGGCAAGGAAGCACTTTTTGTTGTATTTTTAGGGCTTAAGGCAAAAGATGGTGATCGAAATTCAATATCATCAAATGAGCGAGGAAACACAATCGGAGCAATAGAACAAGAAGTTTCCAAGATACATTGAAATGGAACACCACCGTGTCACAGAGGTGCTTGAAAACAAGTCAAAATCGGTCTAGTTGGATGAAGGCAGAAATATACTGAGAAGAACCTAGTCTGCATCACTGACTGGATGACCACAAAACAAAATTGGGTGAAATCTGCACAAAGACCAAATACTATGATTAAACATGTCCACGTTGTGGAATTTGGGTTTATTTTAGAAAAATTGAGAAAATAGTGTTAAAAGGCTAGACTTGTAATTTTATATTATTATCTTTAATTCTTTAACTGGTTACGAGGAGAAGGATGAAGAACATAACTCCAGGGTTAAATTTCCTTCCTTTCTTTGCTTAGTTTCATTCCTTGAATGTTCATGTAACCAATTGTTTTTGCAATTCAAACAATGAGTGACTAACTTTTCTTATTTTGGAACTGTAGCCACAAGACTATGTTATAGATTATCTATTCTTTGGTTGATGATAGGTTTTTCCATATATTTACTCCTGTATTTATTACATCGCTATTTTAATGTGTGGCCAATATTGGATTACACATGTTGTCTATCTTGAATTAGAAAGATGAGTAGGAGATAGAACATAAAGTACGGGGAGCTTGTTTATTCTAGGGCTGCTAGGATAATTCATATTTAAGAGATTCGTGATATCTACCTATATACCGTGCTTGGTTATAAAATAGGAAGATAAAGTTAATGTATTTTTATTTGTTCATGTCTATCTCCGCTCAATGATGTAGTTAGGCTATCAACAAGAGTAGACAATTAGAGGTTGGAAGACCATGATTGTAAAACTATGTAACACCCCACATCATACATGTACTAGTCCAACATAGATGAAATATGATATGGCAGGGTCAAATCCGCACATATTTTTAAAGGTGCGTGAATTTTAGATTAAAGGGCTATATGCACGTCTAACGCTTAAGATGACCGAGCGTATTTAATTTTTAAGTCAAGTTAAGGAGAGTGTGACCTTAAATGAAGTAAAATAATTGAGGTGCTTGAGGGACTTAGCAAGTTAGTAGGTGAGTCACCTACGCGCTTAGCTTAAATAAGCTCGATAAATGGAGACAAGGCCCAACACCGTATTTGTTCAAGTCCGATAAAGAATAAACCCCGAGTTAAGGATGTCATTTGGGCCCATGGTTTGGCATCATAAAAGGACAATATTTGCAGCCCAAGATGGATAAGAAAAGGGCTAAATTACAATTACAATCCAATTCAAAACTAAAGCCCAAACTAAGTGGGCTTAGGGAGTAAATGTTTGCAACAAAGCCCATCCCATTTGAAGCCCAATAAGGCCCAAATGAAAGGGCCAATTATTAAAATAAGGCTAAAAGCCCAAAAGAAAGTCGTCCAAAAGAGGCCTATAAAAGGGAGCAACCAGCAGCAACTTTTAGCCATTCTCTTAAGCCAAATTTCAGATTTTCTCTCTAAGTTCTTCTTGCACTCTTCTCATTTTCTAAAGCAGCCAAGACACACTTCTAGGGTTCTTGAAGAGAACCTAATACTTGAGAGTTAAGGTAAGTAAAAATACCCATGGTTTGGTGTAATTTTTCCATGAAAAACATGAAGAATATGTTGGTTGTATTGTGCAGGAATTTTGGGACAGCATGTGTTCCAATTTTATGGTTCACTTTTCTTGTTAAATAAGAGACTTTTAACTTGTTGGTTGGCTGATTTATGAAGTATATGTATGTTTTTAACAAGTCTTGGGTCTGTAATGATGTAAGAAGGCTGCTGGACCACTTGTATCTTCCGCAAAAACAACTTCTTAAATGATGTCTTAATTCCGGTCATTAGTAAGAATTTGTGGACGGTTTTTGGGAATTGTTGTCTCACGTTTTTCATCTACTTAGGGACTGTTTTTGGACTGGTTTAGGACTGTAATTGTGTGTAAATATGTTGAGGACAGTTTGGTTAAGGTTGGAACGGATTTGGAATGGTTGACGTCGAAATGTAGCGGAAGGACGCAATGTTGCGTTGTCTACTTACGTGTGGTGTAAAGTTGTTGTATGCTGTATTGTATGAGTTGTTGTAATGTTGTTATGGGACTAAACATAGCTGGATATGACATGTATATGGGAATGTGTATTAGAAAATACGATTAGGAGTGGAAATGTTGAAAGAATACTCCTTGGTTGCTAATTCCGAGCTTGCTGCCCGGATGTTGTTTTGGGGTGAAATTGGATTACTAAGACGTGTTTATTAGCTACTAACACTAGTTTTATCACCTAATATGTTGTAGATAAGTGTTTGGAGGAAAAGGATACTACCCCGAGGTAATAACGACATAGTACAGCGAGGTATGTAAGGCAACTTGATTTCCTATTACTTGGCATGAAATCTATAATCTTCCTTAGCATATAAAGGCACGTACAAACTCTGACATGGCTGCTAACCGTGTCCCCACTCTTTACCATGTTCATATGTACCCATACATAGTCATTGTCAACCTGCATATGTACTTGGATACCAAATATACTTGAGTTCCTTCTTACCCAACAAAGTCTATGTGTCGTTTAATCTCCGATACGGTTCATTAGTTGTGTATCTCTCTTTTCATTGTAGTATTACCTTGTATGGTTGCTCATATGTCACATGTCTATATTCCTACAGTTCTAAAGGTTATGACCACCAAAAGAACCATCTCAAAGTAAATAAAAGATAACTTACAGTTGCTTATAAATGAGTGGTAGCCCGAGGGGTGGAAGAATCACCTAGCCAGGGTCGATCTCATTTGGATGGTAGCCCGAGGGGTGAAGGAATCACCTAGCCAGGGTCGATCCCATTACAGATTTACCACTGATCAGCTGGTCATTTACATGATATATTGTGCACAGATTATACAGTAAAGATACAGAAATAAAAAGACATAAAGTACATGATTCCACAGTATGACTAAAGGTGGTCTTTTCATCCTTACACACCAGCATGTGATTTCATCTGAGTTCTTATTTCATGTACAGTATTTCCTGCCTTACATATTCAGTACATTATCTCGTACTGACGTCCCTTACGGGGGACCTGCATTTCATGCTGCAGGTACAGGAGCTACTAGATCTCCCCAGTAAGAGTACAGGACTTCCAGCTGCTATTACTAAGCTCCAGGTTGCTTCGGGGCTTATGTGTTTAGAACTTATATTTTGTATTGTATAGTTGGTCATGAGGCGGGGCCTGTCCCGACCCATTTGGATATTGTTCCTTACTTAGAGGCTTTGTAGACTATGTAAATTAAAGTGTGGTCAAATAGTGTATTGTCGACATCGTGGCTCCAACGGCCTAGTCTTATGCATTTACTTCTGGTTTGTTAGTACAGTGTACCTTCTTTTGACAGCATGTTAAGTATGGAAACCTCTTAAATGTTCATAGCAGGTGTATAGTTATATGTTGGTTCTCCCGAGCCTTGTCGGCAACGGGTGCCAGTCCGCCTTAATGGGGCTTAGGGCGTGACAGAAGTGGTATCAGAGCAGGTCATCCTAGGGAGTCTACAAAGCCGTGTCTATGTAGAGTCTTGTTTATGGATGTGTTGTGCACCACATTTATAAGCAGGAGGCTACATGGCATTTAGGAGTTGTCACTTTCTTTTCATTCTTTAGATCGTGCCGTAGAGCCAAGTGTTGTAGGTTGATTATTTCTGACCTCTAAATTATTTTGTACAGTAAGCATGCCTGAAACAAGGAAAAGCAAAGGCAAGGGGAAGGAGGTGGAAGTGGTAATTGGTATGCCCAGTCGGGTGAGACGACGGGATGAGGCCCAAGATGAGTCTCTGTCCCAAACATCTCCAACTCCTCCAGCTCCTGATGAACCAGGTCGTAGTGAAACTCCCTCAGAACCACCTGCCGATGCTGCTGTGCAGGATCTGAGAAATGCGGTCCAATTATTGACTCGCATAGTTGCTAGCCAAATCCAAAGATAAGAAGGCCCAGTTGTAGGTGTAGATGGTGCGAATAGGGCAGCTAGCACGAGGATACGTGACTTCCTTAATTTGGACCCTCCAGCTTTCACCGGGTCAGATCCTAATGAAGATCCGCAAGACTTCATCGACCAGATCCAGCGCACTTTAGATGTTATGCATGTAAGTGGTACAGAAGCTGTAGAACTGGCAGCATATAGATTGAAAGGTGTGGCTATATTGTGGTATGAATCTTGGAAGCAATCCAAGGGTATAGATGCACCTCCAACTACCTGGAAGGAGTTCAAAGAGGCTTTTCTTGACCACTACTTGCCATATGAGATCCGAGAGGCCCGGGCAGATCAGTTTCTGAATCTCCACCAAGGGGGTATGAGCGTGAGGGAGTATAGCCTCCAGTTTAACTCCTTGGCCAGGTATGCTCCTAATGTAGTTGCTACTATGGCAGATAGAGTTCATCGGTATGTGGACAGGTTGGATACATATCTGGTAAGAGACTGTACTATTGCTTCATTGAATAAAGACATGGATATAGCAAGGATGCAAGCATTTGCACAGAAACTAGAGGATCAGAGGCAAAGGAGAAGGACACAAGAGATAGAAAGGGGCCAGTCCAAGAGGGCCAGATCTACAGGGCAGTTTGTACCGTCCCATGGTGATGTTAGGCCCCGATTTCCTAGTAAACCACCTAGACCATCATCCTCTTATTCTGCAGTCAGTGCTCCACCGCAACTTCAAGGGCCTAGAGGTAATCAGTTTAATCAAAGAAGTGAGGGACAAGGTGCACGGACTGCAGGATATTTGGCCAGCCAGCAGATTCCTCCTAGGCAGTCTTGCCAACAATGTGGGAGGAGTCATTCAGGTATATGCCGTGTTGGGACAGATGCTTGTTATTGGTGTGGTGTACTAGGGCATATGATAAGAGATTGCCCAAGAAGACGTATGGGTGATATGGCACAACCTGCTGGGTCAGCTGTTGCATCATCATCGTCAGTTCCTCCCTTCAGTAGGGGTCAGCAAATGCCTACAGGCCGTGGTAGAGGTGGTAGAGGAGCAGCTAGCTCCAGCGGAGCCCAGAATCGCACTTATGCTCTGGGGAGTCGGCAGAATTTAGAAGCTTCACCCGATGTGGTCACAGGTACATTGTCCATCTTTTCACATAATGTGTATGCATTAATTGACCCTGGTTCTACATTATCATATATTACACCACTAGTGGCTGGGAAGCTTAAAAGAACACCTAAATTATTAATTGAGCCATTTGAAGTATCTACGCCAACCAGTGAATCTATTATAGCTAGAAGGGTCTATTATGATTGTGTTGTAACTGTTTGCGACCATGATACGTGGGCGGACCTTGTTGAGTTAGATATGGTGGAATTCGATGTTATAATGGGCATGGATTGGTTAGCTTCTTGCTATGCTACTGTGGATTGCCGATCTAAGAGAGTGTATTTCCACTTTCCAAATGAGGCAGTCCTTGAATGGGAAGGTAATGTTGGGGCACCAAAGGGGAAGTTTATTTCCTATTTTAAGGCAAGGAAGATGATGTCAAAGGGGTGTATATGTCATCTAGTTAGAGTAAGGGATATGGAGGCTGAATCACCAACTCTTCAATCGGTTCCGATAGTGAATGAATTTGCTGATGTGTTTCTCGAAGAGCTTCCAGGTTTGCCTCCAGAACGAGAGATAGATTTTGGCATTGATTTACTTCCAGGCACTCAACCTATTTCTATCCCTCCATATAGAATGGCCCCGGCAGAGCTACGTGAATTAAAGGAGCAATTGAAAGATTTGCTAGAGAAGGGCTTTATAAGACCTAGTGTGTCCCCTTGGGGTGCACCAGTGTTATTTGTACGTAAGAAGGATGGCACCTTAAGAATGTGTATTGATTATCGACAATTGAATAAGGTGACAATTAAAAACAAATACCCTTTCCCCAGGATTGATGATTTATTTGGTCAGTTACAGGGTGCCAAATGTTTTTCAAAAATTGATTTGAGGTCAGGTTATCACCAAGTGAGGGTGAGGGAAAAAGATATACCCAAGACAGCCTTTAGGACACGCTATGGCCACTTTGAATTTCTTGTTATGTCATTTGGGCTGACAAATGCACCAGCAGTTTTCATGGACTTAATGAACAGGGTATTCAAGCCGTTCTTGGATGTCTCTGTGATAGTATTTATAGATGACATTTTGGTGTATTCAAGATCAAAAGAGGACCATGCAAATCACTTACGGCAGGTATTACAAGTTCTTCGTGATCGGCAATTGTATGCCAAGTTTTCCAAATGTGAATTTTGGTTGAAATCAGTGGCATTCTTGGGTCATATTGTATCCGATGAAGGGATAAGGGTTGATTCACAAAAGATAGAGGCGGTGAAAGATTGGCCAAGGCCAATAACACCCACCGAAGTTCGAAGCTTCTTAGGGTTGGCAGGTTATTATAGAAGATTTGTCGAAGGTTTTTCTTCTATTTCTGCACCTCTAACAAAGTTGACACATAAGGCGACCAAATTTCAATGGAATGATGCATGTGAAAGGAGCTTTCAAGAGTTGAAAAGCAGGCTAACTTCTGCACCTGTATTAGTGCTTCTAGAAGGCACAGAGGGGTATGCGGTATATTGTGATGCTTCGGGGGTTGGTTTAGGGTGTGTACTGACACAACATGGTAGGGTAATTGCTTATGCCTCGAGACAACTGCGGCCACATGAGAAAAACTACCCGACACATGATCTTGAACTAGCAGCTGTTGTGTTTGCCTTGAAAATATGGTGCCATTATTTGTATGGGGTTCATATTGACATATATACTGATCATAAGAGCTTACAGTACATATTTAAACAGAAAGACCTAAATTTAAGGCAGCGGAGGTGGCTGGAGCTAATAAAGGATTACGATGTTGATATACTATACCATCCAGGAAAAGCAAATGTAGTAGCCGATGATTTGAGCCGCAAGGCAATTGTGAATATTGATGATCAGACCGTGGTAAGGCAAGGAGTCGCTAAGGATCTACGTCAACTAGCCAATTTGGGAGTGCGCCTCATTGAAACTCCAAAGGAAGGGGTTGTTGTGCATAATGCTGCAGAGTCTTCATTGATAACAGAGGTAAGGGAAAAACAGTTCAAAGATCCTATTCTACGGCGACTTAAGGAGAAGGTGAGTCAAGGCATAATGAAGGGCTTTGAACTTACCCAAAATGGAGTACTTTACTGTCAAAACAGATTGTGCGTTCCTAATATAAATGGACTAAGAAGGAGAATAATGGAAGAAGCCCATCATTCAAGATATACTATCCATCCAGGATCAACTAAGATGTATCATGACCTGAAGGAAGTGTTTTGGTGGGAAGGCATGAAAAAGGACCTTGCAGAATTTGTGGCTCAATGTCCAAATTGCCAACAAGTTAAGGTAGAGCACCAAAAGCCGGGAGGTTATATGCAATGTATAGAGCTTCCAACATGGAAGTGGGATATGATTAATATGGATTTTGTTACTGGGTTGCCTCGCTCATTTCAGAAGTTTGACTCCATATGGGTAATAGTTGATAGACTTACAAAGTCAGCACACTTCTTGCCAGTTAAGAGTGACTATACGGCTGAAGAGTATGCAAAGCTATACCTTAAGGAGATACTTAGACTACATGGGGTCCCAATCTCCATTATATCTGATCGGGGAGCTCAATTCACCGCAAAGTTTTGGAAATCCTTCTAGAGGAGCTTAGGGACACAAGTAAATTTCAGTACAGCTTTCCACCCGCAGACAGATTGTCAAGCAGAACGCACCATTCAAACACTTGAAGATATGTTGCGGGCGTGTGCATTGGACTTCAAAGGTAGTTGGGTGGACCATTTGCCACTTATTGAATTTGCCTATAATAATAGCTACCATTCAAGCATCAAGATGGCACCGTATGAAGCTTTGTATGGAAGGAAATGTAGATCACCGATAGGATGGTTTGAAGTGGGTGAAACCACCTTGCTTGGTCCAGATCTAGTCCAACAAGCCATGGAAAAAGTCAAGGTAATACGACAACGGCTAGAAATAGCCCAAAGCCGTCACAAATCATATGCAGATGCTAGAAGAAGAGGACTGGAATTCTCAGTAGGAGATTGGGTGTTCTTAAAGGTGTCTCCAATGAAAGGTGTTATGAGATTTGGTAAGAAAGGGAAACTAAGCCCACGTTACATAGGGCCATATAAGATTATTAAAAGGTTTGGACAAGTTGCATATGAATTAGAGTTACCCCAGGAGCTTTCAATGGTTCATCCAGTTTTTCATGTCTCAATGCTCCGAAAATGCATAGGTGATCCATCTCGTATTACTCCTATTGAAGATATGAAAGTTACGGAAGATCTCACCTATGAAGAGGTACCTATTGCTATCCTAGATCGTCAAGTTAGAAAGCTAAGGAATAAGGAAATACCTTCAGTATAAGTGCTTAGGAGGAACCAACAGATAGAAGAGATAACGTAAGAGGCTGAGGAAGCAATGAGGTCTAAATATCCTTATTTATTTGAAGCTAAAGAGGAAGTCCAAGATACAGAGTCGAGGGATTAGTAGGTACGTGAATATGAATTCTTATTATATTTTCAAAAGTCTGTTTACACGTGAGTTCGTTTAACCTATTCAATTATGCTTACATTCGATGACGAATGTTCCTAAGGGGGGGAGGATGTAACACCCCACATCATACATGTACTAGTCCAACATAGATGAAATATGATATGGCAGGTTCAAATCCGCACATATTTTTAAAGGTGCGTGAATTTTAGATTAAAGGGCTATATGCACGTCTAACGCTTAAGATGACCGAGCATATATAATTTTTAAGTCAAGTTAAGGAGAGTGTGACCTTAAATGAAGTAAAATAATTGAGGTGCTTGATGGACTTAGCAAGCTAGTAGGTGAGTCACCTACGCGCTTAGCTTAAAAAAGCTCGGTAAACGGACACAAGGCCCAACACCGAATTTGTTCAAGTCCGATAAAGAATAAACCCCGAGTTAAGGATGTCATTTGGGACCATGGTTTGGCATCATAAAAGGACAATATTTTCAGCCCAATATGGATAAGAAAAGGGCTAAATTACAATTACAATCCAATTCAAAACTAAAGCCCAAACTAAGTGGGCTTAGGGAGTAAATGTTTGCAACAAAGCCCATCCCATTTGAAGCTCAATAAGGCCCAAATGAAAGGGCCAAGCTGCTGCCCCATAACCTTATTAAAATAAGGCTAAAAGCCCAAAAGAAAGTCGGCCAAAAGAGGCCTATAAAAGGGAGCAACCAGCAGCAACTTTTAGCCATTCTCTTAAGCCAAATTTCAGATTTTCTCTCTAAGTTCTTCTTGCACTCTTCTCATTTTCTAAATCAGCCAAGACACACTTCTAGGGTTCTTGAAGAGAACCTAATACTTGAGAGTTAAGGTAAGTAAGAATACCCATGGTTTGGTGTAATTTTTCCATGAAAAACATGAAGAATATGTTGGTTGTATTGTGCAGGAATTTTGGGACAGCATGTGTTCCAATTTTGTGGTTCACTTTTCTTGTTAAATAAGAGACTTTTAACTTGTTGGTTGGCTGATTTATGAAGTATATGTATGTTTTTAACAAGTCTTCGGTCTGTAATGATGTAAGAAGGCTGCTGGACCACTTGTATCTTCCGCAAAAATAAGTTCTTAAATGATGTCTTAATTCCGGTCATTAGTAAGAATTTGTGGACTGTTTTTGGGAATTGTTGTCTCACGTTTTTCATCTACATAGGGACTATTTTTGGACTGGTTTAGGACTGTAATTGTTTGTAAATATGTTGAGGACAGTTTGGTTAAGGTTGGAACGGATTTGGAATGGTTGACGTCGAAATATAGCGGAAGGACGCAATGTTGCGTTGTCTACTTACGTGTGGTGTAAAGTTGTTGTATGCTGTATTGTATGAGTTGTTGTAATGCTGTTATGGGACTAAACATAGCTGGATATGACATGTATATGGGAATGTATGTTAGAAAATATGATTAGGAGTGGAAATGTTGAAAGAATACTCCTTGGTTGCTAATTCCGAGCTTGCTGCCCGGATGTTGTTTTTGGGTGAAATTGGATTAATAAGACGTGTTTATTAGCTACTAACACTAGTTTTATCACCTAATATGTTGTAGATAAGTGTTTGGAGGAAAAGGATACTACCCCGAGGTAATAACGACATAGTACAACGAGGTTGTAAGGCAACTTGATTTCTTATTACTTGGCATGAAATCTATAATCTTCCTTAGCATATAAAGGCACGTACAAACTCCGACATGGCTGCTAACCGTGTCCCCACTCTTTACCATGTTCATATGTACCCATACATAGTCATTGTCAACCTGCATATGTACTTGGATACCAAATATACTTGAGTTCCTTCTTACCCAACAAAGTCTATGTGTCGTTTAATCTCCGATACGGTTCATTAGTTGTGTATCTCTCTTTTCATTGTAGTATTACCTTGTATGGTTGCTCATATGTCACATGTCTATATTCCTACAGTTCTAAAGGTTATGACCACCAAAAGAACCATCTCAAAGTAAATAAAAGATAACTTACAGTTGCTTATAAATGAGTGGTAGCCCGAGGGGTGGAAGAATCACCTAGCCAGGGTCGATCTCATTTGGGTGGTAGCCCGAGGGGTGAAGGAATCACCTAGCCAGGGTTGATCCCATTACAGATTTACCACTGATCAGCTGATCATTTACATGATATATTGTGCACAGATTATACAGTAAAGATACAAAAATAAAAAGACATAAAGTACATGATTCCATAGTATGACTAAAGGTGGTCTTTTCATCCTTACACACCAGCATGTGATTTCATCTGAGTTCTTATTTCATGTACAGTATTTCCTGCCTTACATATTCAGTACATTATCTCGTACTGACGTCCCTTACGGGGGACCTGCATTTCATGCTGCAGGTACAGGAGCTACTAGATCTCCCCAGTAAGAGTACAGGACTTCCAGCTGCTATTACTAAGCTCCAGGTTGCTTCGGGGCTTATGTGTTTAGAACTTATATTTTGTATTGTATAGTTGGTCATGAGGCGGGGCCTGTCCCGACCCATTTGGATATTGTTCCTTACTTAGAGGCTTTGTAGACTATGTAAATTAAAATGTGGTCAAATAGCGTATTGTCGACATCGTGGCTCCAACGGCCTAGTCTTATGCATTTACTTCTGGTTTGTTAGTACAGTGTACCTTCTTTTGACAGCATGTTAAGTATGGAAACCTCTTAAATGTTCATAGCAGGTGTATAGTTATATGTTGGTTCTCCCGAGCCTTGTCGGCAACGGGTACCAGTCCGCCTTAATGGGGCTTAGGGCGTGACAAACTAACCATATGAACCAGTAATTAGATAGCTCGTTGGAAATCAAAGTGAGATATATATATATATATATACACACACACACCATATGTCCATAAAAGCCACAGTCTTGGGATCTCTTTTTGATTGATAAAACTTTCGGTTAAAGAGTTAATTGCTTTTAAATTAATGTTTGTAGTACAAGTTTTACTAGAAAATCACACTTCATTTTTCTTGCAACACACACGATCACTTCTAGTGCATTGGAAATTTGCTAAGCGTCTCATTAAAGTCCATTGGGTTCGACATCCCGGCTCTCAATAGAGTCACTATGTTACTTGGTTTGACCACATATACTTGTATGTGTTTTGGTAGCAACGAGTTCTTGGCGCCATCGCCTGGGACTTTAAATTTGGCAATTGGTTATTTTTCAAAGTTCTTTATTGATTGTGCTAGTGTTGGCAACTTGATCTTAGTTGTGCTTTCTTGCAGGAAACCAATTCAATTCACTGGCTGAACTGGAGACATACTTTCATTAGCAAAGGTAGAGGGTAGGTTTGCTATATCGGGCACCACCAATCACCGTGGACAATGAAGAATACCGAGTGAGGTAATAGAAGAGGTTCATGTACCTATGCAACTATACCAATAAGAGATGTGACCATCCCACGAACTACAAATGTCACTAATAACATACAAAGATTGTCGGTTAGTGGAAGGTTTGTGTTGAAACAGAATATGGTGCAACTCTTGCACACAGATTGTTAGTTTACTGAGTTGTCACATAAGGATTCCCAAGTCCATCTGCAGAATTTCTTGGAGGTCAGTGACACTTACACCCCATTGGGAGTGTCACCAGACTATATGCGGTTGACATTATTTCCTTTCTCTCTACTTGGGGAAGCAAAGAGATGGTTCAAATCTAAGTGTCACGACCCAGGGTCGGGGCCTAGATGTGACACGGCGAATGGGGACCCGAAAATTCCCAAACAAGCCTCAAAATTTCGGAATCTATGAAGTTTGGTTCAGAGCTTTTAAAGACAAGTAATTAAATAACGGAAATCTAAATCCCAAAAAGAAGAGAGCATTGCTTATAAATTTAGCAAAAATGACAAGGTTGTACAAAACACCCAACATATGCCTCTAGTTAAGGAACGGGGGGCCAGGTCAAGTTTCGGGCTCACCCTCAACAAAATAATATACACATAAGGAACACAAGAAACAAAAGCTCGCCCTCAGAAGATGGGGCTCACCGCAAAAATATCCTCAAGAAGGACTATTTGTCCTGCGGCTGGTACTCAAACTGTTCGGTCCCTACAAGGTAAAATCATGTAGGCATAGAGTATGCGTTAGTACATTTGAATGTACTAAGTATGCGGGCATGCAATGCATATGACTTATCGAACCTGCATATCAATGTTAGATGACAAGGGCACATAATATACAAGGATCATGTAAGCAAGGAATTTAGTATACAAGATGCCATGGAATGGATGATGCGTGCAATGTGATAATGCTCCTACATATATATATATATAACGGGGATGGACTATAACCGACAAACTAAATCCATGCGAGCTATTACATGAATTGGACCGATTGGGACCTCTTATCGGTAGGGAGAAGATTACTTGCCAAGGGTAATCTACATCACACCTTACGGAACACACCATTTCGGGGATGGTCACCTTCCTTACGGGACCCCCATTTTGGAAGGATTTACAGAATCATATCAAGACATGTCATATCATAAACTATTTAGAAGAATAACATCCGTCCCTATGATGGCACATAGTTCAAGGAAAGGGAGAGGGACCTTGGGGATATCCCTAATGCCCCCAAGATGCTCAAAGAGCCAAGATACAAGATGGTGTAAACAACCAAGATACTCCAAGAGCCATAAATCATAGACATACCGGTGATCATCTTCTTGTCATATCCCATATCTTACCAAAAATCATATCATAATTCCCTTTTAGGATAAAATTGGGCTTAACCCCATATTATTAAAATTTTCATATACCAATATCATGAATGTGATGCAATGCATGATGTAGGGATGGCATGGGTAATGTAGAGTATATCCAAAATTAGCAATATAATGTAAAGACTAGGAAAGCCATAATAAATAAAATTAATAGAAAATGGTAGTAGATATCACCCATGCATAAGAACATCTTTAAAGGGACATGCATGTTCATAGTTTCATAATCCAAGTAGTTCATCATAATAAAACTAACGTAACTCAAAATTCGGAGTTTTAAATAGCACATGCATTGCTCAAGGTTACCAAAAACAAGTAGTGGAAATTCACATTTTAAGTAGACAATTTCATAAAATAGTTTGAAGGGAACTTTGGGTCTTTTTGGTTGAAAAAGACCAAGAATCAAAACCCATATACCTGATTTGAAGACAACACTTGAGGAGAAATGGACTTCAAATTGTGAGTCTTGCCTTGACAAATCCTAGTGAGAGGTTAGAGAGCTTGAAGGAGTGAATTCTTAGAGAGAGGGGTAAAATGAGAGAAATGGCTGAAATTTGGTGAAGTTCAGCTTATATAGAGAGTTTAGGAGGGATGGGAAATGACAAAATTCACGTTTGGAACAACCAATATTTCAAAAATGCTATTAATGAAACAGACCTGAAATTGGTTTGTCTGGGGCACACGGTAGGGTACACGGTCTGTGTAGTGTCACACGGACTATTTACAGTGCCGTGGCCCTGGACTTAAAATTCTCGGAGGCAAGATTTTCACGTACTAAGTAGCACCTCACGGACCGATACACAGACCGTCTATGGTCACACGGTCCGTGACCCTGTCCGTGTACAGGTAACCCTCCACATTGCACATTTAAACGGAAGGCCACACGGACCGTCCAAGGTTACAAAGATGTGACTTGGTCCGTTTACCCTCCACTCTCCCAAGTGTCACTCCACGGGAGGCCACACAGTCTGTGTGACTTCATACGGGTCGTGTAGACCCTTCCGTAAGGTGATGCCTGACAGAATTTTTGGGCAAGTTTTGTGGACCTCGAAGTGACGTCAATGATCCGCGACTTTTCACTGAGCCACCAAATTCTATCACTTCCTGGGATGAGTTGTCTAGGAAGTTCCTGATTAGATATTTTTCATCTAGGAAGACAATGAAGCTTAGGAGTGAAATTCTATGTTTCAGAAAAAAGTCAGGAGAGAATTTGTACTAAGCTTGGGACAGGTTCAAATCTTTGTTGATTAACTGTCTCCACCACCATCAAGCTACCGAGGTGTGGTCCACACCTTCATTAAGGGGTTGGAACCCAACACCAAAATTTTACTTGACTCTGTTGCAGGTGGTCAAGCATTGGAGAAGACATATGATGAGTTGTATGCCATGTTGAACACAATTTCACAAGGCAATCCGAATAGAATGGAAGGCAGACTAGACCCGTGATACATAAGCAGGCAGGGATGCTATGACAGCTTTGTCAGCTTATGTGTCAGCAATGCAGAACATGTTGACTATCCATTTCAACAACCTTGCGTTGGGACAATAACAAGCTCCTGTGAATATGGTCCAACAACAGTTTACATAGTGTGAAATTTGTAGTAGCAGTGAGCATATATCAGACTACTACGGTGCAAATCCCAAATCCATGAACTTCGTGGGTAATGCACCTAGAGGTAGAGACCATCGAGGTTATGTGAACACTTATAATCCAAGTTGGAGGAACCATCCTAACTTCTCTTAGGGTGGCAATCAGTAGAACTAGCACCAGGGACTACCTCAATATAGACCTCAAGGAGGGGGACACCAATATAATCAATAAAGTCAAGGAAACTAACGGCCAACATATATGAGTGTGGAAGAGATGCTGAAACAGACCATGGCATATTAGGCTAAGCTGACAACAGAGGTTCGCCAAAACCAGTTAGCCACTCAAAATCTAGAGAAACAACTTGGGCAGTTAGCAAGTGTGCAGAACTTTTGCGCACAAGAAGGGTTTCCTGGTAATACAAACCTTAACCCCATGTAGGTGAATGTAGTGAGTACCCAGAGTGGTAGACCATTGATTGAATTAATCCCAAAAAATAAAAGTGTGGACAACTAGGGTAAAGAAAAAGTATTGAGATTAGTGAACCCAGTACACAGAATGTTGAGGCAGAATCAAGGTTAAGCCTCCTCCCCCATTCCTTCAAAAATACACAAAATGTTTATGTCTCTTCTAGGATGCTAAGACAATTCATTTCTATATTTATACATGTATATTAGGATGTTGAATTTAATTTTTGGTCTAATGTGTTTAATTGTGTTTAGTCGTAATGGAGTAACGGAGCCCTATGATGGATAGATGACGATTGTCCTAAGGGTATTCATCAACTTAGTGGCGTATGTGTGGTATTTTGCAATGGTTTACAATATTGCGTAGTGGGTATGTACTGAGCCTGAAATAGATAATTCAAGATGCCCAAGTTCCATTATAGATTCTTAGATGTATGCTTAATTTTGTTATCTTGTTACTTGCATGTAATGGTTATGATGGTTGTCAATCTATAAATGAGCATGTGTTATGTGCGAGGGAGCTCTATTGATTTTTTTATTGTTCATAATTGCTAGAACTTGCCCGGTATGTGTACTAAGCTAAGTAAGGAGTAAAGTGTAGGAAGTGATCTAGGCATTTTTCATAGCCTCATTTTAGACTTTGATGAGAACCTACCATGAGAAAGATACCCTTCGACAACCTCCTTTGAGCCTTAGACTTGTTCTCTTGGATAAGCCAATGCTAGGCCAACCCTTTTGCTTCTTAAAACCGTAATTTTTATCTAAATAGCCTGAGATCTTTAGGAGAGAGACTAGGAAGAAAGATAAGGCTTAAAAAGGATATCCCAAAGACAAGTCTTGGTTCAATATAAAAAAAATATGGTAGGAACCAAAAGGGTATGTGTCGCAGATTGATTCCTTCTGGGTCAAAAAGTTTCCCTCCCCCCACCATATATATATAATAATACTAAACATAATAGGGTGAAGTAATAAAAAACCGCAGTCCATGAAAGGAGAATGATAATGAGGAAGTAAAGGATAAGTGCATAATTGAAGTAAGTAATGTAATAAAGCACTTGGGATTTGAGCCACTATTTATATCCAAACATAATACCTACTTGTCCCCTAGCCTACATTACAATAAAAAAGTCCTACATGATCCATAGTGCTAATCTTCCTATCTATGTGAGAAGATACATTAAGCTCTTTCTATTTCTTTTCTATATATGGAAAGTTAAAAATCATCACATTATAATACATAAATTGAATAGAAAAAAAATAAGGGAGGTTTGTGATGATTTTTCAATATTTTCTACTAGGTAATCTAGTATCCTTGTGCATGAAGATAATCAATTCGGTCGTTGTGGTCGGACTCTATTATGGATTTCTGACCACATTCTCCATAGGGCCCTCTTATCTCTTCCTTCTCCGAGCTATGGTGATTATGAGCAACATGTATATTCACTAGGGAGAGTGAGAGCCCATCTGTTGATACCGATGATTATTTGTATAAACATAATTTTGTGTATATGGATAACACCTTGTGTGAGGGCACATGGTCTTTGAAGGAATGATAATTGTGATTAACTTGTAACAAAGAAGTCAGCTGAGTCGGCGTGTATTGTGGAGTCTATTTCAGAGGTTAGATGGTGTTGAGTTAGTCATTTGTGACTTGATGTCCCAAAATATTGTGTAGGGAAGCCTTCTATATAAATACTTGTGGCCTGAGCGAGATTACCTTGTGCATAAAAAAGTGTGTCGTGTTCATGCTTTTGTCATAATTTATTTAAGGACTAACAAAGCTTTAAGTGTGGAGTAGTGATCTTAGGCATATTTATGCGCTTAATAGCCAAGTTTACCCATATTTATGGCTTAGTTTAAGAAAAAAACATAGATTCTAGGTAGTTTTATTGTTGTTTTTGTTATTTCGAGCTAACCATGGCAAGAGAGCTTTTTTTGTTGTGTTTTTAGGGCTTAAGGCAAAAGATGGAGGTCCAAATTCAATACCATCAAATGAGAGGAAACACAATCAGAGCAATAGAAGAAGAAATAGCCAAGATACACTGAAATAGAACACCTCTGCATCGCAGAGGGCTTGAAGACAAGTCAAAATTGGCCAAGATAGATGGAGGCGGGAATATACTGAGAAGAACCTAGTCTGCGCCGCAAATTGGGATGACCACAGTACAAAATTGGATGGAATCTGCAGAAAGACCAAATACACTATAATCAAGCATGTCTGGTACCGTAGCCATAAGACTATGTTATAGATTATATTTTCTTTGGTTGATGATGGGTTTTTCAATATAATTACTTTTGTATTTCTTGCATCACTATTTCAATATCTATCCAATATTGGAATACACATGTGGTCAACCTTGAATTCAAAAGATGAATAGGAGATAGACAGAGTGCATGGAGCTTGTTTATTCTAGGGTTGCTAGGATAATTCATATATAGGAGATTCGTGACACCTTCCTATATGCCCTACTTGGTTATAAAACAGAAAGATAGATTTAATGCAATTTTATTGGTTCACGCCTATCCCTGCTCAATGATTTAGTTAGGTTGTCAACAAGAGTGGGCAATTAGAGGTCGAAAGACCACAATTGTAAAACTAACCCTGTAAACTAATAACTAGACAACCCATTGAAAACCAAAATGAGATATAATATGACATATCCATAAAAGCTATAGTCCTGGGATCTCTTTTTTATTGATAAAACTTCCAATTAAAGAGTTAATCATTTTTAAATTAATTTTTGAAGTCATAGTTTTAGTTGTAAATCACACTACATTTTTCTTGCAACACGCATAATTATTTCTAGTGCATTGAAAATTTGTTAAGCATCTCATAAAAATCCTTTGGGTTAGACATCCCGGCTCTCTATAATGTCACTATATTACATGGTTTGACCACGTTCACTTGTGTGTGCTTTGGTAGCAATAATTTCTTATAAGGATCACTGGTAGTAGAGGCTCGATCTTACATGTACCTTAGGAGATCCACTTAGGCATAACAAAGTCTACCTTGGCAAGCAGTCTCCCCTTTCCTCTGTGTATAAGGGCAACGTCAAGGTTCCATGTTATATTTCACATGGTTTATGTCAGTTAATGGTAACTCTCACAATGTTCAAGGTATCTCCTTTTATGATCAGAGATATTTCTCATGAGATTAAAGGTTTCTCTCACAAGATTATGGTTCTCACTGTGACTTATGAACTTTTCAAAGGTTTATGATATATTTCACTATGATTTATGGCTCTTACTATAATTATAATTTTCATTAAGACTTATAGCATTTTACAAAGTATGTGATTTCTTATAATGACTCATGAATATCATTATAGGGTTACATTCTCTCATGACTCATTATTTTTTCTAAAATGCCTTGACCATGTTCATGATTTACTTGGCGTGCTTCTTAACTTGGTCAATTACATACTTTGATATCATGAATTGCATGCTCACCCAATCAATACATTCCAAGTACTAACACATACTTTTTTGCATGCATTATTTTATGATATAGGGCTTGGTGATTAACCAACACACTATGTGGTTATAGATAAAAGATTGATTCACTTGATTGGTAAGTCCTAAAGCTTCGCCATTAAATTCATGTTCTTTCTGATATTAAACTTCTTTTATCACTTTTGTTTAGATGAGCTAGTGACTTATTGTATGTCCCCACTCATGATACTAGGAGGCATGTTAGGCAAAGACGTGTGAGTCTATGTATTCGAGCATAAACTTTTCTTTATTTTTTTAGATTTTATATTGATATTTAGCTTCCACTTGCTTCTTATTATTATTTTACTTACCTTATGTATGCTTGATATGCTAAGAGGATTGGTTGAGGTTTCTTCGAGAATCCCAATCGACGTATCATATGTATGACCTAACTTGGGTCCTGACATCTATAGATAACGATCTCATGATAGATACAACTTAGAAATTACTTGTATAAGTCATTTATAATTCACCCACTTACCTTTGAACTATTTAATTTTCTGATGTTGCTTTGAAATAGTTATTAGTGTTTCAATACATGAGTCTTGCACTATCAATTAAAAGATCTTTTGGTGTTCAGCTACAAGAGTATTGCACATTCAATTACAGTGTAAGGATCCAGACATTGTACGACCTCGTTGAAGCTTGAAAATTTTGATTTCGGGAAGTTTAGACCTAGCTGACGCTCCATGGGAGCTCTCACAATTTGTGTGAGGTCACAAGGCCCGTGTGAGCCTCCATGAAGTGACCCTTGGCCTTGTGAGGGTGTTTGGCTCCTAAACTTGGAGTTTCAAACTAAGGCATGCCACACATGGACCCATCACGGCCCGTGTGACACCTCACGGACCATATGGTGGGTCATATGGTGGCCCTTGTTTAAAAATTCACAATTTTGGGGCCAAGTAAAGTCACAAAGCCAAGTACATGGCCCGTGTAAGGTGACACAGCCCATGAGGCTTCCCGTATGGCTTCCAGAGTGAAATTTTTCTAAGTGTTAAATCACCATCTCGAGACTTTTTCGTGAGAATTTTTTAAGGAGGGGGACATGGATGGGTACACAACCTATATGGCTTCACACGGCTCGTTTGACTTCTCGTATGGATGATTTCATCAAATTTTTCTAAGTATGAGATTACCGTTTCGAACCTTTATCAAGCATAATTTTTCTAATTGTTGGCCCACAGACGAGTATATGGTCTGTGTGATGTGTCAAGGACCGTATAGACCCTTGAAGTGACGACGTTCAATTTTTTTTAACTCGTTTCATTAATGGCATTTTCATAATTTTGGTTTATTCTAAGGGTCTCTTGTGACTTTCTATGCTACCTAAAGGCTTCCTAGTGACCTAAACTCTATTCGTACATTCAAATTCTTTCCTCACATTTGAAATTTCTCTCAAGTCTCTCTCAAAGAACTTTTGCGGGTCTTAAGCTTGGGGATCAAGGAACGGCTCTTTCTTCACCAAATTTCTTTTTGAATATTTTTCAGTAGCTAAGGTGTGTGCGATTGATTCTTGGTCCCTTTTAACCAAGAAGACCTAAACTCTTTTACACTCAATTTCATGGAATTTTAGCTACTTTAGATATGAGTTTTAAGAATTATTGTTTATTTAATTTAATTGATGTATGAGCTATGTTTATTTATTGATTTAAAGTGATTTAAGTCCTAATATAATGAAATTCATTGAAGTTATGAAGTTATGAAAGTGCTTGTCCCCTTTAAAGCTTGATTTGTCCATGGGTAATTTATATCACGATTTAAATGTGAATTTTACTTATGTATATACTTGAATTTCATAATGTATTGTTGATTTTAGTTTAAATCTCTATTACCCATGCTAATCTCATCTCATTCATGGCATTTGCATACATGACTATGATTTTTTTATGAAGTTTATGAAGTGGATCAAGACCCAATAATGTTTATGTATATGATTTTGAGAAGATTATGGCTATGACAAGGATGTGATCACATATATGTCTAAGATTATGTCTCAAGGAGCAATTATGGGTATTTACACCACTATGTTTAAGGGATCATCGATTGAGGTTTGAAGCAGGGTGGCTATCCCCAAAGTACATACTCATCTCTCAAGAAAGTGCTCCAGAGGAGCTAGTCCTATGCATGGAAAGTATTACATGAAGAATGTGATTTGGCCAGGGTGGGCTATCCTTAAAGCCTATTATCCATGATTACGAAGGATGTAATTTGGCCTTTAAGCCTAAGAATACACGTAAATGATTTGAAAGTCCTCTGTCTCTTTTACAAACATGTATATATGTGTGTATTCTAGTGGGATGACGACCTGGCACCGATGGATTGGAGACAAGGTGGCTATCCCCAAGGGTCCATACTCCTTTCCTTGAACAATGTGCCTAACATAGGTATATGTTTATGCCCAAAGGGGGAAAGAATGCTAAGGATCTACCTTTGGCAAGTAGGTTACCTATTATCTGTTGTGGGGGAGGCAACGGGGCAAGGTATAACTCGTTTGGTCTCATGTCAGTTACGGTCCCATCCTCAATATATGTATGAAGTACTTTCGCATTCATGTATCACGTATCTCATGGCATATTGATATATTGTTCTCTTGATATATGATTCTTTCTATATATGTATATATACCCTTGTCATCTAACATTGAATGTAGGTTTGATAAGTCATATGTGTTGCATGCCCTCATGCTTAGTACATTCAAACGTACTAACACATACTTTTACCTACGTGATCTAACCATGTAGGGACCGAAGAGTATGTTCATCCTCCGTACAACGTCTAGCTTGGATCTTGAGGTTGGCTTGTTGTGGTGAGTCCTATATTTCAAGGACAACCCACCTTTCCTCTACCTATGGTGCTTGGTTTATATTATTTACTTTGAGGGTGAGCTCGGGACATGTGTTGGCCCCTGTCCTATCTTATGATTAGAGGCATTGTTGGACATCTTGTAGACCTCCTTACACATATATGCTAAGTGTTGTATTTGGGGAATTATGTTATGGATATGGCTATGCCATTATGGTTTGATTATGAGCTTACGTTATGGATTCATGTTATGTTGTGAAAGATACTAAGTCCCGTATTTCCCCAATAGAGTGAGCCATACTTACCCGCCCCTTAATCTTGTATAATATGTGTTATGTGAATCCATGTTAATCCTTATTCCGCATGATATACCCATAGCGTGAGTCTTATTTTTCTATCCCTTAAAATTATTTGTTTACCATTCATATGCGCTTTCAAATCGATAATGTATGAATGGATGCTATGAGGCTTGTTTGGGGACTCTCAGGTTCCCATTCACCATGTCACTCCTAGACCCTAGGTCCAGGTCGTGACATACAGGAGCATTGCGTGCTTAAATAGAGATATACAAGCATGATGTGTTTGTAAGGCCCCATGTGTTAAAAGTCGAAAACAAGTCTTGAAATAAAAAATTCTTGAAAATTAGTGAAGGTGTCCCATCAAGAGACCCTTCACAGCTCGTGGTGCTCACGAAGACTCGTGAAGGGCCCTCATAGTAGCACCACTTGGTGGTGTTGCCTATTTTGGGGGCTACCTTAATGAGGTGACCCACCATAAAACCCACTACGTCTCATGGGGGGTCTCGTGGAAGGCACCATCTCAGATGCCTTACAATTTTGGCTAAGTCACCCACCATGACACCCACCAAGGTCGTGTTGAGGCCTTTTGTAGTGTTTCATCCAGTTTTATATTTTGATTTTATAAGGGCATTTAAGTCTTTTTCCAAGTTCCTAAACTCTATTTTGGACGGTTTCTAGACTAAATCACCTTTTAATGTTACCCTAACCTAACTAAGGTCGTCCAATTACATTTCAAACACTTGGACTTAAATTTCACCCTTAAAGTCTCCTCTCTTCTCCGATTGAAGAAATCTTTTAAGTCAAGCAAGTTCAGAACAATTCATCCTAATTCCTTAAATTCTCATCGGGGTATGTGGGTTTTCAGCCATGGAGCCCAATCTATTTTCTTCATTATTCACTAATTTCAAATACAATCAAATTAAAGTTTTCATGATTTTGATTTCAAATGCTAATATTATGATGTACATTAAATTTATACACTGAAATATGCATGAATTGCTCCAAAGTTACATGAAATTCCTCAAGTATACTATGATACAAATGGAAATTATGAATGGGTTCCTTCAATTATGATTCGAATGATATCCAATCCTAAGATTATGCATGTCTTTACTTGGCTTTCATGATTTTATGTTTATTGAACATGGACCCATCCTACTCTCTTGAATTATCACATGATCATAATTATGCATGTTTTATGATGGTGTGTTGATGAAGGAAGCACACCTCCTGCTTTACACTTGATATGGTCGTGTATTGATGATGAGAATGCACCTCCTACTTTGCACTTGGTATGAAATGAGCTACTCCTATGCATGATTTTAGGAACTATAAGAATATAATTAAGCTTCTGATTATGATGTACAAGTATGAATTATGATGATGATTTATGAAAAGTATGACTTTATACTTATATTATGTATTTTGTGGGTTGTTGACTTAATATTGAGAGAACCTTGGGATTGCGGCTCACCCCCTAGTTGAGGCATGATCGTTAGTAGTACTCTCACTGTCACATAACTATGTGCCACTATAGAAGTTATGATTTTTCTTTATGGTTTGCTAACGAATCCATATAGCTTATGACATTAGAGTTCTACCTTGGCCTCTTTATTTTATATAGGCATGAATTAGGATTTTAGGGTAGCCTCTAACAAGTAGACTCCCCTTTTTTTCGATGTAGGGCCAACACCCGAATTCCATGTTATAGCTCACATGGTCTACTATTGGTTATGGTGACATTTCCTACATATGTTTATATATTATGTTATCATGCATCTTTACACTCATGGTATATTGGTATGTGATTCTGTCTTTTACTTTTGTTCTACTTATCCCTTTGCTCATGTATTACTTAGTTATGTATCTTATCTATATTATTATGTTGCATGCCTGCATATTTAGTACATTTAAACGTACTAACGCGTACTTTATGCTTATATTATTTCATAATGTAAGGACAGGTGACTACACTCCTCATCCTCATGGCTAGATTTGGTTCTGTTTTAGAGACTGATTGAGTGAGTCCTCATGCTTCAGGGATGAGACCTACTATCATCTAACTTTTATGTTATGTTTGAGATTGTATTTTATTTTTATTTGAGGGTAAGCTAGGGATATGTTTAGCGCCCGCCCAGTCTATTGCTTGGAGGCTTGTTGGACATGATGTATGGCTCTTATGACTTTCGTACTTCTTATGCTTGTATGCTGCAACTTTATGTTTATGTCTTAGCTTCCGCTTATGTATCTCACTCATTACCTACGACTATTTACGATATGCTAAGAAGGCTAGTTTGGGATTCCCCCTTAAATTCCATGCGTCGTGTCACACCTAGGGCCTAACTTGGGTTGTGACAAACTTGGTTTAGAGCCCAAGTTTTAAAGTGTCCTAGGAAGTCCAATATGCTGCGTCAAGTAGATTCTTATCCATGGGTGTGAAGCTCCACATAAATGAATAGGAGGCTATGAGGTATTTTAGGTAATCTTTACTTTTTCATAATTCATGTTGTGCCGTAGAATGTGTCCAAATGCTTTCTCACTCTAATAATTATTCTTTGTACTTTATAGAAAATACCTTTAAAAAAAGTGCTCAATCCAAGGAAAGTATGTGCTGACGAGGATCAAGCTACCCATGATCCTTTGGGAGAATAAGTCACCAATGCTGAGTTCCGGACGCTATTGCTATATTGGCCAAGGCTATGACAAAACAGGCCAATTAAGGTATGGCTACTCCTTTTCTTTATGTGCCTACCCTGGCGGCTAGGGTAAGAGATTTTGCCCAAATGAATCCTCTTGAGTTTCATGATTCAAAGGTAGGTGAGGATGCTCAAGAATTCATTGATGAAGTATATAAGGCATTAGTTTTCATGGGAGTCACTTTAGAGGAGAAGGCATAGTTAGTAGCATATCAACTTAAGAGGGTGGCCCAAGTGCGGTTTACTTAATGGATGTTCGAAAGGGTGGATGAAGGTCCGATTGGTCGGGAGGATTTCAACTTTCATTTCTTGACTGTTTCTTCCCACTTGAGCTTAGGGAGGCAAAGATGATGGTATTATCAACCTCAAGCAAGGAAATATGAGTGTGATAGAGTATGACTTTAAGTTCACTAAGCTATCCAAATATGTCCGATCCTTGGTTTTTGATCCCCCATGCAAGATTAAGCAAGTTCATTTAGGATATTTGATTTGGTTGTCAAAGAATGTCAGATTGCTATGCTTGAAAGAAGATGGACATCTCTTGGCTTATGCCTATGCCGAGATAACCGAAGGTGAGAAGCTCAAGGAGAGAAGGATGAGGAAGTCCAAGATAGCTTGGTTCGAAGATAGGTTCTCTAATGCTAAATCAAGTGATAGAGACGGTCGTCTCTAGCAAGGCCAAAAGTTCCAATGCCTAGGGTCATCTAAAGCTCCAAATCATAGGTTTGACAAGGATATGGTGTCATACTCTAGGGTTCAAGGTAGTGGTATGTGGGTGTTTTCCTAATGCTCTACATGTGGGAAAATCAATGGGGTAGGTGTCTGATGGGTTATGGTGCTGACTATGGGTGTGGTAGGATGGTCCACAAACTGTTAGAGTGACTAGGTATGGCAAATAAAGGTTTAGAAGGTCATCCCCAAGGACAGGTTACTCCAGGTGTTCAAGGGCAACAGAGGGTTCAACAAGGTGACTCTCAATGCAATAATCGATTTTATGCCCTTCATGCTAGGGAAAAGGTGGAAGAGACTCCTGATGTGGTTACTGATATGTTGAAGGTCTTTAACTTTGTTGTGTATGCATTGCTTGATCTGGGTGAGAATTTATCATTTGCCATTCCTTTCTTAGCCACTAGTTTTGATATGAGTGCTAAAAAATTTCTAGAGATCTTCTCATTCTATACTGCCATGGGTGAGTTAGTGGTAGCCAAAAGAGTCTACCAAAACTATCCAGGGTCGATATTCTATAAAGTTATTCCTTGTGATCTTGTTGAACTTGATATGGCTAGCTTTGATGTTATTCTAGGGATGAATTGGTTAATGTTTCCTATGCATCTATAAACTATAAGACCTGCAAGGTCAAGTTCCATTTCACTAATGAGCCAATTCTTAAATGTGTAGGTAGTGACTTAGTGTTCAAAGGTCAATTCATTTCATATCTAAAGGCTTGAAAGTTGATCTTCAAAGGGTGTATCTAACATATCGTGAGGGTTAGGAATGTCAAATCCGAGTCCCTTACTCTTGAGTTGATCCCTGTTATGAATGAATTTCCTGATGTCTTTCTCGAAGACTTACCGGGTATTTCTCTTGGAAAGGAAGTAGACTTTGGCATAGGTCTCCTTCCCGATAACTAATCTATCTTGATCCTTCCCTACCGAATAGCCCCGATAGAGTTGAAAGAGTTAAAAGACCAATTGAAGGACTTGTTGGAAAAAGGTTTATTAAGCCAAGCATTTCACTGTGAGGTGCTTCCATGTTTTTCTTGATAAAGAAGGATGGGTCGCTTTCGATGTGTATAGACTACCAACAATTGAACAAGGTTACTATAAAAATAAGTATCCACTATCAAGGATAAATGATTTGTTTGATTAGTTGCAAGGGGCTAGTCATTTTTCAAAATTGATCTCCATTCTGGCTATCATCAGTTGAGATTAAGGGAGTGTGATATTACTAAGATGGCATTTTGGACAAAGTACGATCACTTTGAATTTGTGGTTATATCATTCGAGTTGAACAATGCTCTGGTGGTATTCATAGACCTTATGAATAGGGTGTTCAAGCCTTGCCTTGATACATTTATGGTGGTCTTCATAAATGGCATTCTAATTTACTCTCGTAGCTTGGAAGAGCATATGGGTCACTTGAGGGTTGTGCTTCAGATCTTGAGGGATAAACAATTGTTTGCCAAATTCAGCAAGTGTGAGTTCTGGTTGAAAAAGGTGGCATTCCTTGGCTATGTGGTTTCGGTGATGACATTAAGGTTAATCCAAAGAAGATTGAAGCCAAAAGCATTGGTCTAAACTATTGTCTTCTTCGGATATTAGAAGTTTCTTGGTTTTGGCTTGGTAGTACCGAAGATTTGTTAAGGGGTTTTCATCCATTGTAGCACCTTTGACCAAGTTGATCCTACAAAAGGTGAAATTTCAATGGTCAGACGAATGTGAGAAAAGTTTTCAAACTCTGAAAGATCATCTTACATCGGCTCTATTTTGACACTACGAAACAGTTTAGATGGGTCTGTGGTATATTGTGATGCTTCGCGTGTTGGTTTGGGTTGTGTTCTGATGCAAAATATTAAGGTCATAGCCTATGCTTCAAGGTAGCTAAAGGTGCATGAACGAAATTATTCAACCCATGACCTTGAATTAATGACTGTGGTGTTTGCCTTGAAGATTAGGCATCGTTACCTTTATTAGGTGCAAGTTGATATGTTTATTGACCATAAGAGTTGTTTATCGACCATAAGAGTTTGCAATATGTGCGCAGTCAAAGAGACCAAAATATGAGGCAAAGGAGGTAGCTTGAACTTCTCAAGAATTGTGACATGAGTGCGTAATATCATCTGGGCAAGGTAAATGTTGTAGCTGATGCTCTTAGTAGGCTATCCATAGGTTATGTGGTTCATGTTGATAAGGATAAGAGAGAGTTGGTGAAGGATGTGCATCATTTGGCATGCTTGGAAGTTAGGTTGAGTGACTCCAATAAGGGTGGCATCCATGTGCAAAATGGGTTTGAATCATCAGGGTAGTAGATGTTAAAGTAAAGCAAGACTTAAATCCGACCTTGGTTTAGTTGAAGAAGCTGGTTACTTAAAAGAAGGTAGAGGTTTTCTCCTAAAGGGAAGATGGTGTACTTCGCTACCAAGGTCGGTTATGTGTTTCGAATGTGGATGGTTTAAGGGAGGTGATTTTGAGAGAAGTCCATAACTCTCTATATTCCATACATCTCGGATCCACTAAAATGTACCGAAACTTGAAGGAGGTGTATTGGTCGAATGGCATGAAGAAGGATGTAGCTGGGTTTGTAGTGGAGTGCCCTACTTGCCAACAGATGAAGGTAGAACATCAAAGGCTCAGTGGCCTAGCCTAAGACCTATTCGAAAGTGAAAAGATGTGAACATAGATTTTGTGATAGGTTTGCTCCATATTCCGAAGCAATATGACCCCATTTGGATGGTCGTGGATAGAATGACCAAGTCAGCCTATTTCCTACCGGTCTAGACTTCTTTTAGTACCAAGAATTATGCTAGATTATACATTAGAGAGTTGTTGCATGGTATGCTATTGTCCATCATATCAAATCATGATACTCAATTCACTTCTCTTTCTTGGAAGTTATTTCAAATAGGGCTTGGTACCTAGATAAAGTTGAGCATCAGTTTCCATCCTCAAACTAATGAGCAGTCCAAAAGGACAATTCAGACCCTAGAGGACTTGTTGAGGACTTGTGTATTGGAATTCAAGGGTAATTGGGATAATCAGCTACTGCTTATTGAGTTTTCCTACAACAACAGTTATTATGCTAGCATTGAGATGCCACCATTTGAGACCTTGTATGTGAGAAGGTGTCGGTTCCTAGTAGGTTGGTTTGAAACTTGTGAGATGACTTTGATCGGTCCTGATTTGGTGTTGGATGCTATAGAGAAGCTGAAACTCATAATGGAGAAATTGAGAATAACCCAAAGTCACCAAAAGTCGTATTTCGATACTAGGAGAAGAAATCTTGAGTTCTTTGTAGGGGATTGTGTGTATGTGAAGGTTTTACTCATGAAGGATGTGATGCGATTTGGTAAAAAGGATAAATTGAGCCCTTGGTATGTAGGTCCTTGAGGTTTTGGAGTAAATTTGTATGGTGGCATATAGGTTAGTGTTAGAATGATGTAGTTTTGATGAATTGATAAACTCTGAGATGGGACGTGATCCCATCCTACGAGTAAGCGTGATATCTTGTAAAAATCTCATTGACAGTGACCTAAGTCTGCAAATTACTAATTTCAGAAGGTGCTCGAGTGCTGGTAGAGTGACAGAATTACTGGCCAATGATATTGGCCTAAATGGCGTGTTGGTATGTGGTCCCAGCGGTCCCAAAAGTTGGTTATTCCACAATTAATGTCTTGGATATATATTGTGAATCAACAACATAAAAGGTCATCCACTCCAACAAATACACTACGGAAACATCATCTTCTTTATATTGGAAATCAATAAAAGAAATCAGCCATGGTGTTGAAGCTTGAATATTCATCTCTAGATTTCTTTAGTCTTATTTCCCTGCCCATATTGTCAACCAGATCCTATTCTACAAAGGATTCCGGGGTTTTACTTTAAAAGTTTTTTCTTGGTTATTTTGCTTGGGTATTTAGCTGGGTTAGCTAAGTGTTAGTTGTTGTCCTTCGACTTGGTTGAAGAGAGTTCATCTACTTGTAAGGGAAAGGGGGTTGTGGATCAATCCTAAAGTTGTAAGAGTTTATAATCTTTGCCCCTTGTAGTTAATGAAGTTAGAATTGAAATTATGTGGATCATGTAGTGGTTTTACCTCCCTTGAGCAAAGAGGGTTTTCACTCTAAATTAGCTGTGTCTTTACTTTTTGTCTTTCTTCCTTTATTTGTGTTAAGAGACTTGGTCTCTTGGTAGAGTAGAAGAATAAAGTCCAACAGTTAGACTTGCCTCTAGAAATGGTTATAGTTCATCCGGTATTTCATATGTCCATGTTAAAGAAATTCATTGGTGATCCGAGCTCTATTGTACCTTTGGCGAGTGTTGAGGTTGGGCAAAATTTGACCTATGAAGAAGTTCAGGTTGAGATTTTGGATTGTCAGTGAAGAGGTTATGTAACAAGGAAGTTGCATCAGTTAAAGTCTTTTGTAAGAACCAACAAGTTGGAAATGTTACATGGGAAGCGTCGTCAGATATAATACAACGATACCTTTATCTTTTCCATTCTACTCGAGCCTAAGGTAATAGGTCACTCATGCTCAAATGGTCCAAATCCTTTCATTTATACATTTTCATGTCATAATATGCATGTATGATCATGAAACTAGTTTTAAGTGATGTTCATTGCAAAGGTTTGAAGATTTTACGATATTGATATTTAAATTGGATTTTTGCATTCATGTTGGGCTGTTGATACTCATTTTGCTCTGTTTAAGTTAGCTTTTATCTCATTCAAGGACGAATGATCCCAAGAAGAAGCTATTGTAAGGTCCCAAGTATTCAAAGTTGGAAATAAGTCCTGAATTCAAAATTCCACAAAATTTGGTGAAGGTGTCCCATCAAGAGACCCTTCATGGCTTGTGGTGCTCACCACTGCTCGCAAAGGTCCCTAATGGTGGCACCACTAGGTGATGTTAGTTGTTTTAAGGACTGCCTTGGTGAGATAACCCACCATAGAACCCACCACGGCTCATGGCGGTTCTCGTGAAGGGCACCCGCCTAGGCTGCCTCACCATTTTCGCCAAAGCACCCACTAAGACACCCACCACGAGTTGTGGTGCACGCCACTGGTCATGGTGGGCCCCTCCCCCAGAATTCCATCTAGTTTTAAATTTTGTTTTTTTTAAAGGGCATTTGAGCCTTTTTCAAGTTCCTAACTCTATTTTGGACGGTTTCTAGACTTAATTACTCTTCTAATGTTACCCTAACCTATCTAAGCTCTTTTAGTTACGCTTCAAATACTTAAACTCAAATTCACTCCTCCAATTCAATCTCAAGATCTCCTCTCTACTCCATTTGAAAAACTCTTTGAAGCTCAAACAAGCTCCAATCAATTCATCCTAATTTCTTAAATTCTCATTGAGGTATGTGGATTTTTATCCATGTACTTTCACCGGTCGAGCTCAACCTATTTTCTTCATTATTCACTAATTTCAAGTATGATCAAATTAGAGTTTTCATGATTTTGATTTCAAATGCTAATATTATAATATAGATAACGTTTATATACTGAATATGTATGAATTACTCTCAATTTACATGAATTACAATGAATTTTCTCAAGTATGCGATGATGTACATGGAAATTATAAATGAGTTCCTTCAATTATGATTCAAATGATACTCAATCCTAAGATTATGCATGTATCTACTTTACTTTCATGATTTTATATTTATTAAATGCAAACCCATGTTACTCTCTTGAATTATCACATGGTCATAATTATGCACGTTTTGTGATGGTGTATTAATATGGGAGCACACCTCCCATTTACACTAATGTTGATGGGGTGTATTGATGATGGGTACGCACCACTGACTTTACAATCGTTGTGATTGGTATACTGATGATGGAAGCACACCTCCCACTTTACACTTGATATGACCGATGTGCTGATAATGGGAGTGCACCTCCCACTTTACACTTGGTATAAAATGAGCTACTCCTATGCATGATTTTATGAACTATGAGATTATGGTTAAACTTATGATGATGATGTACAAGTATGAATTATGATGATAATTTTTTATAAGTATGATTTTATACCTATATTGTGTATCCCGTGAGATATTGACTTAACACCGAGAGGACCTTGGAATTGCAGCTCACCCGTTAGTTGAGGCATGATCTGTTAATACTAAATCTTATTATCCCATAACTACGTGCTACCATAGGATTTATGATTTTCCTATATGGTTTGCTAGTGGATCCACATAGCTTATGACATGTAAAGTTCTACTTTGTCAAGTTGACTCCCCTTTTTCTAAAGTAGGGGCAACACCAGAATCCCATGTTATAGCTCACATGACCTATTGTCCATTATGGTGACATTTTCACGTATGTTTATATGTTATGTTATCATGCATCTTTACACTCATGACATATTGGTATGTGGTTCCTTCCTTTACTTTTGTTCTACTTATCCGTTTGCTCATGCATTACTTAGCTATGTATCCTATGTATATTATTATGTTGTATGCCTGCATACTTAGTACGTTCAAACGAACTAACACATACTTTGTGCCTACATTATTTCACAATGTAGGAACGGGAAACTACCCTCCTCATCCTCTTGGCTAGATTTGGTTCTGCTTTAGAGATTGATTGGGTGAGTCCTCGTGCTTTGAGGACGAAACCTACTATCATTTAGCTTTTATATTATGTTTGAGACTGCCTTTTATTTTTATTTGAGCTAGGGGAAATGTGTTAGCGCCCCCTCCCCCCCCCCCCCCCCCCAAATCTATTGCTTAGAGGCTTGTTGGACATGATGTGTGGCTCTTATGACTTTTGTATATTTTATGCTTATATGCTACAACTTTATGTTTATGTCTTAGCTTTCGCTTATGTATCTCACTCATTATCCATGAATGCTTATGATATGCTAAGAAGTTAGTTTGGGGTTCTCTAGGAGATCCCATTTGTCGTGTCACGCTTAGGGCCCTAACTTAGATCGTGATAGTGTTTAAATACAAATATAAAAGCTTTGTATGTCAAACTCAAATACAGAAACCTTGCGCATCCATAGAGAGCCTAATTAAAAAATAGATAGCCTCCAGACTTGAGAGACACACGCAAAGTGTCTGGACTAGAAAGTACAAATGACCCTAAGGCCTAAATGGTGATCATTGGACAGTTAGAATGTTTTTAGATCATAAATTATCCACATATAGGGGAAAAATTGACCTGATTCGAACCTAATTTTCTTTAGACAATCTTCAATGAAATAATTATGATTTTTATTCAATGTCGAATCGATGAATGATTTAATGTTCTAAAAAATAGACTCGAAAACCTTTAATTTGATATATAATAGGCCTTTTAATTCCTTATATATTAGGAGATATGCTCATCCCAAGCCAGTCCATTAATAAAATTACATAACAACTTTTCTATAATAAACCCGTCAATTAGAATTTTTATTTCGAAACTCTTTTTTAGCCTTTAACTTTGGTCTAAAAATTTCTAGTGACTTAATGCACGTACTTCATAGTGTAATTATTCATTAAAAATTATTCTCTCGACATCTCATCGACGATTAACATGAAACAAGACAGATCAAATCGTAAACTCTAAACTCATTATTTTTAATTATGAAATGTTAAATAATTATTTATGAACCTAAATATGCCATAGATCTATTCAATTTAATCAACTCATTAAAAGTGACATAACAGTACCAAATGAAAATTACATTCTTCATATAATTTTTCAAACTTAAACTCACACAAATCTAACTAAATTTAACAATACTAATATTTTAATTTCAACTTCATAGTCATTTAATCATCTCACATATGATTTTTATCTTTAATTCACAATATGAAATTATATCAAAGAAATCGAAAATTGTTTCAAATCAAATAAATAAATCACAATAATAATAATTAAAGCATGATTTGAATTTTTTATAATTAAAATGAAAAGAACGAATCCCCAAAATCAAGCACTTTCAATAATATAATCACAAACAACTGTGTCAAATAAAAAATAATTTATTTAAAAATCATGAATTAACATCGTGAATGAATATCTCAATTTTTTTGAGTTATTTTCTTAATTATAAAACTCTCATTTGTTGTTTTTAATAAAATAAGCGTGTAGTTGATACTATAATTTGTTTAATTACGTGAAGTATATAATTTATATTTTATGATTAATAACTTGAAATCTTAAAAGAATCAAAAAAAGAAGAGAAGTTGACCAGGTGTGAAATGTATGAGAAACAGAGGGCAGTTACACGTGAAACTAAAAGAGAGTCTACTAAAAGGGAAAGGAACTGAAAAGGGAAAACAACAATAAATAAATCTTCAATTCCAAAAATTTGTCTTCTCAATTCGTTACCGTATTTTTCCCCTTTTTAGGGTTTCGAATCAGTGTTTCCCTCTCTTTTCAATGTCTTCCTTCTCCTAAATCTCATACATCGGAACCCTAAATTCGTTTTCAATCTTCGATGGAGGACGGTTCCGGCATCGGTGAACCGGTAGGGAGGATGTCCACGTCCTATGAGGCGGCGGGAGGACGGCGGAGGTTTTCGGTGGAGCTCAGGCCGGGAGAGACCACAATTGTGTCGTGGAAGAAGCTTAGCAAGGACGCTACTAAGTCCAATGTTAATGGTGTCGGTCCTGGTCCATTGATGTCGGTTGGAGCGGCAGCTGGCATTCAACCTCTAGTACCGCATCCTTCTCTCGAGGCTCGATTAGCTCCGGTAGGTTGTCATTTGAGTTTAATCCTGATTGTTTGGTTATGTTAAATTTTGTTAGTTTGTTTCTGGTTTTTGTCATCTCTCTTCCGAGTAAATTCACTTCAAACTCATAGTGTAAACTTCCACCAATGAGTACCATTTCTCGGTTTATGCTTTGTAACTCAATTCTAGAAGTATTTGAGCTGCATAAATATCATCAGACATTTACTTGAGTGAGTTGTATATTTTTAGCAATCGTGCACTGTTAATACTGTCAGTTAGGCTAATTGATTTGGAATTGGTGGGCGGAGGGGATCTTATATATAAAGATACTGATGGGTGAAGGGAATGGTTGGTTTAGCATCCAAATATAGCCAAGATTAAATTACTCCCCGAGTCACTGGAGCCAATTCCTTTGTTTTGTATGGAACATAAGGTTACATTGTGAAATTCTTTATTGGAATTTGGAAGTGGGCATCCAGAATATGAAGGTAGTTTCTTCAGTGGAGCTATAATCCATAGTGTAATAGTGATAAATATAATAGTCAGAGATGAAGTGCCATGGTTTCATAGGGGAACCGTTATTGGCATTATTTTAATGTGATATATTTGATAGTATTGGCAATATTCATCGTTAAAATGACAAAATATTTATACTATTTTGGACTAGTAAAAGGATTCTGGAATCTTAGAAGATATATTGGGTTGCTCCATGATGTTGTCCTTGGGGTGCTGTTGAACTCTGAATATAATGAGTTGGGAAGATATCGTCACTGTGACATACTGTGTTCTTATGGTCTCTTTAAGTGGAGTTTCCTTTTGTAATCCAGATGAATTATCAAGTTGCAGAGCTTAATATTGTGCATCAGTTGACACGTCTTTGTGATAAATTTGGTATATTCTCAAAAAAAAAAAAAAAAAAAAAGCAGCAGGAAATAGGATTTTCTGACTCTTCCCTTCAAAGGTTACAAGAATTGCCTTCTTTAGGTGGCTCTTTCTGCTATTCTAATTTATTTACTTAAATTTGCTCGCATTTGCACAAAATTGGTATCTCAAAGCCTATTAGAGATCTTCATGAAATTTGAATTTAGTTATCTGATTTATAAGTCATGCTAAAAATTTGTTACATGATGAGGGTTTCCAGGAAACAACCTCTCTACCTATGTGGTAGTGGTAAGGTCTGCGTACATCTTACCCTCCCCAGACCCCACTTGTGGGATGTCACTGGGTATGTTGTTGTTGTTGTTGCTAAAAATTTGTTACAGAAATTTGGATTAGAAGTTAAACTATATTTGACTCTAGATGGGGATTGTTATCTAACAAAACTATTATACTAAAAGAATTATTGCAAGCAATGTAAGTTATTATTGTAGTATTTTCTTTCTAGTTGTTCCTACGTTTAAAGATTGTCAATTTTTATTGTTTGAAGTTCTGTGACTTCGCAATGATGTTAATAGAGGCATCCTCAAAGCACAATTATGCCTTGCTTTCAAACTAGGTTATTTATAAGCGTTGCAAGCTCACTTAGATTAGGCTCCAAGGTGTTGCAGTGTGCTGTCTTGGGTGTCATTAAATGTTGAAGATATATGGGATAAAAAACTTATATAAATTGGTACTCAATTGTTTGACCTGTTGATTAATGGAGCTGGAATGGACTACGGGATACCATGTCTCAAACACTACAGAGGCAAAGGAAGTAGAAAGTTCAGTGATTTTTTCATCTGTCTAACCCTTAGTGGACAAAGTTGCTAGTGGAAGATAGTCACTTACCTAACTGATAAATGGTGTGTGCAAGCTGGTTTAGCCACCATCCTTGCAACTGCATGCACGGACAGTATAGCTAAGTGTTGAACATTTGTCATTTGAGTTCCAGTGATGAGGTTCTTTCTTTTCAAAATATATCTGATAAGGACTGAATGAAATCGTTTTGTTATCTTTTTTTATCCTCAGTTGTTACAATCCAGATTTTGGGCGTTTGAAGTACGTAACAATTAGATCATTCTAGCAAATCATCTCTTTATGTTGCCATTCCTTTTCTTATTTTAAATCCAATAGGTGGTATCAGATCCACAATTGGTCTTGTAGGATCTATGAAGGTAAAAAACAAGAAAAGCTTTTAACTTTTTGAACTCGAAATGTCAACCAACAACAACCTTTCTTTGTCAATTCCCTGTACTTTCATCGGTGAGAGTTATCAAATTTGGTCATTACCGATGTAAACTTACTCAAAAACCTTTGGTTTTGGTTGGTTGTTGCTTAAGACAATCTTGACCATGCACTTCCAAGAGATTCTACCTTGGCACAAATCAAGACCGATATTGTTGAAACCAATAGGTCCAAAGACAACTTTGTTAGTAGAATTATGTTGGATATTCAGTCTCTCTAGGCCCATGACATATAAGAGACTGCCAATGAAGCTTGGGACAAATTTGAAGTGGAATATTAGGGAAATGATCGAATTAGGCAACTGCAAGTTTTGAATATGGAAAGGGACCTTGAAGCTCTACGCATGGAGGGAAGTCTGTTAGCAAATACTCTAATAGAATTTCCTTGATCATCAACAAAATCTGATTGCTTGGTAAGGATTTCCCGGATAGCAGAATTGTGGGGAAGGTTCTAGTGAAGCTTTGTAAAAGATTTGGATGTAAGATTTTACTTTTTGAAGACTCCAAGGATCTTAATTATGTCTCAATTGCTGAGCTAATGAGTGCTCTTCAATCTCAATAGGAAAAGAGTGTTTTGAGGCAAGGAAAAATTAGTGAGTGAGCCTTTCATGCACAAAACCAACAAGGAAGCAAAGGTAGCCAAAAATTTAAAAAGAAATGGAATGACAAATAGAAGGTTGTGATAGCAAGAAACTATTCTCACATTACAAGCATTGTAAATTGACCACACACCTGCAAAAATATTGTTGGAGGCCTGAAGAGCCAGAAGAAATGGTGGAACATGATACCTTCTTGTATATGGTGAACTATCAGGAGAGAAAGGAACAATAGGCGCATGGAAAACACTGCAGAATCAATACAAAAAACTAAATGGCGTTGTATGAAGACTTTTGTTATTTGGTGTAAAGAGAAGGGTATAGAGGATGTTGGACAAATTTTAGATTTTTTTTCCTTCTTATAAGCTTAATGTAATTTTTGGTGGTTGCCAGCATCCCCTCATTGTTGAAGAATACAACTTTACCTTTATAAAAAAAAATATTGTTGAAGGCCTGATGCAATATGTGGTACTTTTATGGCTTTATTTAGATAGGCAATGCTATACAAGGCAAGATTAAGGCTCCTGAAAGCGATCAACAAGTACAAACGAATGAGTTAGAAATTCAGGAGGAGAACCTCTTTGTTGTCTCATGCTTTATGAACAAGGACACACACCCCTCTTGGCTCATTGACAACGAATGCATAAATCATATTCCCTCCGTCCCATTTATGTGGCATCCTTTTCTTTTTAGTCCGTCCCGAAAAGAATGTCACTTTACTAGAATTGGAAACAATTTCAACTTTAAAATTTCTCTTTACCCTTAATGAAATGATTTTCAACCACACAATTATCTATGGATATTCTTAGACCACAAATTTCATAAGTCTTCTTTTCTTCTTAAACACCATGTCAAGTCAAATGGCGCCACATAAAATGGGATGAACGGCTATAATATTTAAAGCAACAATTTTCATGACCTTGATAAAAGCTCCATAATCACAATGATAATTGAGAATGGGGATTTTTTGAAAGTGGAAGTATTGGTATCATACTTATTGCTTATGTGTTATATGTACCTAAACTCAATAAAAAATTGCAAATTGTTGGGTAAGTAATGGAGAAGGGATTTCTGTTAAATTTAAGATAATCTTTGTGTCATTTCTGATGACGGTGGAATCTGAACTATTGTGTAAACATGAAAAACTGATAAGTTTTAATTGTAGAATGGAATGGGGTTGAAGTTGTAAACTTGGGTGATTCAAACTTTTGGCATAAAAGATTTGGGTTTTCAACCAACAGGATTGAACCAAACCACAAAAGGAAAGAAAACTTGTTGAAATCATTATGGGAATCCAAGGTTGGCCTCATGATTGCGATGCTTGTTAGCAAGGAAAAAAAGTCAACTTTCCATTTCTTACGTAGAGGACTAGAATCAATACTCACTTAATACATTGTCTTGTTAGTATCAATGAGATCTTTTAATACATACCAGGAGTGATAAGATTATGAAGTTAGGGGTGGTCTCTGTGGTTGACAAGATGAGGGAAAGCGAGACTGCAATGGTTTGGGCATGTGTAGAGAAGAAGTGTTGACGCTCCTGTTAGGAGGTGTGAGAAGTTGGGTTTAAGAGTTATTTGGAGAGGTAGAGGCAGACCGAAAAAATATTTGGGGGAGGTGATTAGACAGGATATGACGCAACTTCATATCACTGAGGACATGACCTTAGATAGAAAGGAGTGGAAGTCGCGCATTAGGGTGGAAGGTTAATAGGCTGGTAGGGGTAGGATGATGTCTAGCCTTGTGGTATAGTAGGTTAGTAGGATTAGTCGTGTCTTTATATCTTATGTTGGTTATTGTATGTCTTATATTTGTTTCTTTTATTGTATTTATATATTATCACTTGCTTTCTGCGTTAGTCATTTCTCTTTCATATCTAGTATCTTCTGCTTTTGGGGCCTAATATTTTTGAGTTGAGGGTCTTCTGGAAATAGTCTCTCTATCTCTATGAGGTAGTGAGTGGTAAGGTCTGCGTACATTTTACCCTCCCCAGACCCCACTTGTGGGATTCCACTGGGTATGTTGTTGTTTCTAAATGGCCAAGCTTGGATGGCCTCTCAAAAGCTACAGTTTTACACTAATGTTTGTGGACCCATGTCAGTTCCACACTTAATACATTGTCTTGTTAGTATCAATGAAAACTTTTACTTGATTTTTCTTAAAATTTCTAAATGGTCAAGCTTAGATGGCCTCTTAAAAGCTACAATTTACACAATGTTTGTGGACCTATGCCAGTTCCATTAGTGAATGATAACAGGTGGATCTATGTCAATTCCATTAATGAATGAGTAATTGTACTTTCTTCTCTTCATCGATGATTCCTTCTGGAATGTGTTGGTCCTGTTTTCTCAAAGCTAGAAATGAAATTTCTTCCATGTTTCAACAAATTAAAAGTTATGTTAACCCAAAGAGATATTGTATTAACATATTGAGATATGATAATAGCCCCGAGATTCTAGCCAATTTGATAAATTTCGCAGAGATGAAAGAGTCGAACACCAGTAAACTATCACCTACACACCTCAACAAAGTAGTGGAAGAGAAAGGATGAACATGACAATGATGGAGATGGCTAGGTGCCTAATGTTTGAGAACTTCCCAACACATTTTTGGATTGAAGGGGTAAATATTCATGGAGCGTTGAGCTAGCTACATGCAAAGGCTCTCAAGAGAATATCAACTTATGAGGCTTGGCAGGAGGTGAAACCGTATGTGCACCATCTTAGAGTATTAAGATTTTAGGCGCATTTGTTTTTATCAAGCTCCATAGAAGAAGGGAGACAATCTAGATAAAAGGCATACCTGGTTGGAGGTAGCAGATAGGGAGTAACATAGTCGAGTTGTATACAAACTAGTCCGTGAACCATCATTGTTTAAATTTTTTCTAGAAATATTCTGATGAATATATTAGTATATTAATAACTAGGAATAAGAAATTAAAATTTTAGTATAAGAAAAACTAGTTGCATGAATTAGAATGGTAAATAGCATCTTCCCATTATGTGAAAGAAATTTAAACCCGTTGTTGAACTTGATTAACGAAGGTTTTACTTCTATGTTTCGCTGATGCAATGTTCATCTCCTTGTCTTTATTGTTTTCAGTTATAGTTATTTCTCTTGTTTTTACGTCTACATTTGTTTCTTCCTCTTTCTCTATGCATTACTTTGCCAAATACAAGCACTTTATTTGTCTTCTAGTGCTTATGATCCCACAAATCTTGACGTGTTTCTGTGCTTTTCTTCTTTGACAACACGTTTTTGGGATTATCATAGATATTGTCCAAATCTGTGAAGTCCTATTATGAGAAACTGTTGAGCCGGGAGGAATCTTTATTTCCAAATCTTGCAGTTTGGATACACATGTTCCCAAGGAAGGTGTGTTTTTTGCAAGATAAATATTATGGATGTCCGAGAAATTGAGGAAGAGTAAAATTACATGAGTTAGTTGGTGTCTCATGTGCAAAATTTTGGGTGAAGATATCACTTACCTCCTTTTACATTGCCATGTGGCATCTTGCTTGTGGTTGATGCCTTCAGTGGGTGATGCCAGTTATGTTAAGAGAAGTATTATTATTCAATTCAATCTTTGGAGAGATGAAGGAGAAGATGCAGAGCGTGGAGTGTTGCTCCACTAGCACTTACGTGGACCATATACATAGAGAGAGAAACAGAAGTGTGTTTAATTTGGGGGTGGGGTGGTAGAAAAGGATTTTGTACACTTGAGAAATAGCATTTCATCCCTTATGTTCTTTTATGTACTCATGAGGTTCCTGTAAGTCTAGAAGATCACGTGGCATTTGTAGAAAATCATATTATTGTTGCGAGTTTTCTTCTTTTTGGTGTACTTCTGGTATGCAGGTGTTTCTTGTTCTTTATAAATTTTATTACTTGATTAAAAAAAAGTTGCTAAGCCATGCATAAGTTTTTTGTGCATTATCATCGTAATACATCCTTGTTAGTTATGCCCAAGTGAGAAAAGTTTGCTGCTGATTTTTTATCTTTGTTTTGTTATTGAGAACATGATGTCTTTTGGGTGATTTTCCATTGTCTTCCTGTGAATTTGGCACTATTTGAGTATAAATGGCGGCTAGTGATATTTGGTAGTATATAGGGCGGTTGGTGATCTCTATGATTAGACTTAGCTATTTTGAAAACATTTTTGTTGAAACTGGTCAGATGTTTTTATTTTGAGAAACATTTTTTGAAAAAGATAAGTATTTCAAAGATCTTGTCTGAAAAAGAACAAACTAAAAGGGGAAATGATGAAATTTTCAAGGACTGTTTTGGTCAAAATTGGTGTGGAAACTCTATTTCGGCGCATTAGTTTGCATTGCTTATTTTTGAAAACATGTTTTTGATAATTTCTTCGCTTTTTATCAATGCCATTTTAGGGACAACCTGCTGATAAGGAAGTCAAGGATGCACCTCCTGGAAATCGTTTAAATGCTGTGATAGAAAAGATTGAACGCCTATATGTGGTATGCAGTTCGTTGTTTACTCACTATATGAGAGTTGACAGTGATACACACACACACTAAACGTGTATATATATACACACAGACTAAATACACACACACACACTCACTAACACTAAATATATAATTTATATATTTTATTCTGCACTTGATCTGCTAATTAACTATTATGCCTTTTAGGGCAAACAAAGTGATGATGAGGAAGATCTTAATGATTTCCCAGATGACGATGAATATGACACTGAAGATTCTTTCATAGATGATACTGAGCTGGTTGGTCACATCAAGTTCCTTAACTCTATCTACCTTATACACATATCTATTATTTTGTATCTGAATGAGTTGATAAGCATAGTCAATATTTCGCAACTGTGTGCAGGTGGCATTTATATGTTGTAGTCAAAGTGTTTAGTACATTGTTTCTTGTCATGCAGGATGAATATTTTCAGGTTGATAACTCCGCGATAAAGCATGATGGTTTCTTTGTCAACCGCGGAAAGTTGGAGCGCATGTGAGTTTTTTCTTGAGATTATTAAACAGTACGAGGTGTCTAAACATCATTTGTATAATTTAACCAATTGTTTGCTTTTCACCCAGCATCTAAATTTATTTCTCGTATCCGTTTTAAAGTTCTTAAATGAAATAATAGACCACCTATGATTCCCTGAAGTTACTCCACAATCCCATGTTTCAAGTGATTGGATATTACCCACATATACTATTATGTTTTACCATAAGAAATACTCCCTCTGAACCACTTTATATGACTTACTTTCCTTTTTAGTTAGTCCCAAAAAGAATGACATATTTCTATATTTAGTGACAATTTAACTTTAAAATGCTCATTTTACCCTTAATGAAATGATTTGTAGCCACACAAATATCCATGACTTATTTCAGACAATAAGTTTCAAACGTCGGTCTTCCTTTTTTTCTTAAACTTCGTGCCAAATCAAAATAAAAGGGCACCCCGGTGCACTAAAGTTCCCGGTATGCGCAGGGTCCGTGGAAGGGCCCGACCACAGAGGTCAAAGTAACTCATATAAATTGGGATGGAGGGAGTAGTTAATTCTCTCTCCCCCAATTCAAGTTCACCCCCAAATCTGGTAATCCCTGCAAAGCATTGATGGGTTCCTCTTTAAATGATATTCAATGTTCTCTTTTTGTCGTTTCCTTATTCTTCTTCTTGGGTTTTGTTAGAATAGGAATAAGAATAATATATATAATCCTACTTAGAATAGGCATAGTATATAGAATCCTACTTGGAAAAGAATTGTATTTGTAGTGTCCTAGTTGGAGGATTAATGTAGTGTCTATAAATAGGGTCTCAATGTAATAATGTAAAGACGACAATTCAATAATATTCTTCCCCAATATTTCGCACAGGTTTAATCTGACCTTTCTATTCTTTGTTTCTTGATTACTCCTTATTTTTTTCTCTTCATTTGCGACTCTTCTTCTTTGTCACTATCGCTTTTGGGCTTCTTTCTTAATCCTCTCTTATTCCATCAAAATGTTTATGTTCTTCCTTTGCTTGTTTGTTCTAACAATTTTTTTTATACTTTAGAATCTTCATTCGTCATGTTCTGGTAATGATTAATTAGGAAAGAGAAGCGTCTTTTTTTCCGGAAGAAGGTAGCTAGTTTGTATATTGCAAAGGAGAAATTGTAGCAGCGATTAATAGGATAAAACCTATCTGCTTGCGTGGAATCAATGAAATCTAACATACTATCTTCATTCTTTGCAATTTACACCAAAATTCCAAAAGCCATAAACACAGGCGGAACCAAGATTTGAGGTTTATGGGTTCGGATAAGGTTGGTAAACGAGCGGATCGAGTTGGATATGGGTTGAAAATATATATGGCAAAAACAAATAAAATATCCGATCCACCAATATTTTGTATAGATAAAAATGGCTAAACCCTAAGTTGCTTGGACTCAGGTTTTGGTGTTCGATACGGGTGCGAATCTAGAGGTTGGATCCTTCATGATCTAATTTTTAAGATTTGGGGATATGGATCCATATATGGATATAAGTGTGGGGATTTATCTAAAAATAATTAAAATATCTGAAAATAGAATGATAAAACCAAAATAATGAGATATTATGTGTATTCCGTTTTCTTTAATTTCACCTTAGCTTTTGGATTGATTACAGAAATTGTTAAAACTATCCATACTTTTCTCATCGATTTTGGTCAAAGTACCCAAAACCGGTTGACCAAATCGGATACAGATCCCACACCCACACCCACACCCACACCCACACCCACACCCACACCCACACCCACACCCACACCCACACCCACACCCACACCCACACCCACACCCGCACCCGCACCCGCACCCACACCCACACCCACACCCACACCCACACCTGTGTCGTGTCAACACGGGTGCGGCACCAAAAATGAAGAGTTCGAGCAACTTAGGCTAAACCAATGAGTAAGTGCATATCCATATCATCCACTGTTTCTTAATATGTGAAAGAAATAAGTACTTTTAGATTATAAGATTTTTTTTCTCCTTTTAGTGTGTATTTGATATGATAGAAAATATTTTCATATCTTTTTGTAATATATACTAAAGAATACAACTTTACCTTTCTAAAAAAAATCCTCAACTTAAGAAACGAGTACTTTTTAATAGGTAACGAATCTTGGCTCTCTTTTTTTTTTTTTGGATACAAGTACTAAAAACACCCTTGAGCTTGGCACGAATTATTAATTTTGTTCCTAAACTATTAATAGGCTTAAAAACACTCCTTGATTTGGTGAACTAAATTTAAATACACCTTGAACTTGGCACAGTTATTAGTTTCGTCCCTAAACTATTGATAAGCCTAAAAACACCCCTCAGCTTCATGTTTTTATAACTTATTAAATTTTGATTTGAAATTTTGTAGAGCTTCATTTGCTGTCATATTTTTACAATCCCAAAATCTTCTTATGAGATTGTTATCCAAATAACAACAACATACCCAGTGGAATCCCACAAGTGGGTCTAGGGAGGGTAGAATGTACGCAGACCTTACCACTACCTCATAGAAGTGGAGAGGCTTATGAGATTGTTATCTGATCATGAAATTCATAACATTGCCGGAAGTCCATATTGACAAAAAATAATCATAAACAAAATAGGAAAAGAAAGACAATCCAGCAATTAAAATTGAGAATGAAAAAAAAGATCTTGCTTTGAGGTCACCATTAATGGGGGAAAGGTTAAATGGGAAGAAGAAGGGTATTCTAATAGTTGGTAGTTATAAATTGAAGGGAAATTAAAAAAAAAGAAGAGAAAATTAAGGTTGATGTGGTCTTTTTTTAACCTTTCACGCGCTTTAAATAAATTGTACTTGCTTGTTATGCCATGTTGTATGGGAGGGGTGTATCTAAGCTTAGTTTGCCAATTTGAGGGGTGTTTTTAAGCTAGTCAATAGTGTAGGGACAAAACTAATAATTCGTGCAATGTTCGAGTGTGTTTTTAGTACTTTTTTTTTTTTTTTTTGAAAATATGATTTGGAATTGCAACAGTGAAAAGAGATGATATTCTACTTTTGTTTTAGAGAGAGGCTTTTTTCAACAACCGCAAAAATGATGCAGATTTTTGTTTTCTTATGAAAGGAGAAGACTTTGGGAGCAAGAGGGTTTCGAACCCACATCTCTGTCCCGCAAAGCTTTGGTACCCTTATCCTTGCCGTTGAACCACCCAATCGTTTTTGTTAGCCGGTTCGCAAGTTAAATTTTATTTATATTTCCTAGCTTTTCTAATACAAATATAGGGTCTATGCAAAAGCTACTGGGTTCGTCTAAATCCCCACAATTAAGTGTAGCTCTGGCCCTGGCCATAAACAATTGAAGTTCAGAAGTTGTACACTAAATGACTTTCCTTTCAAAACGTAGTTCATTTCTTTCCTTCTGTGGGGAGATCTTCTTAAGTTTTTGCAATTTAGGAAGTGTTTACTTTTGTTTAAACCAAGTATTAACCAACTGCCTTCTATCATTTTAACCTCCTCATCTCTTTACCTATGAAATTCTTTTTCCTTGTTCAATAGTTATATTTTCTCCCTTTATTTAGGAATTCAGATCTATATTTCTTTCGGGACTTTGATTTAGCTTCTTTTTATCAATACAGATGTCCTTAGTCTCTCCTTCACCTATCCAAATAGTGGTGATATGTTGTTCATAACATTATCGTATCTGTATTATGACTGCAAAATGGGAAGGATTTATATTTTTTTTCCTCAGATATGACAACTGATACTACTTTTTTCATTTGGTTTGTCATTTCATTTGGGCACTTCTAACTGGCATATGTTTTGTTAGTGAACCAGTTTCACCAAAAATTCAACAACCAAAAAAAAGGAGGAGAAAAGATCTGGCGAAAAGCCATGCTGGGGATGATGATGGACATAATTCAAGTAAAGCTGTAAAAGTCGGGAAAAAGGCTGGGAAACCGGTACCAGTTGTTAGTGAAACATCTCATCTATCTCCTGTTGTTGCGTTGCCATATGTATCCCATGAAGAAAAATTCCCAAATCAGTTGAATGTTTCTGAAACACCAATAACAAAGAAAGCCGCAGATACCCAAAATATGTTGGAGCCATCTCCATCAGCATCATTGCGTGGCAATTCTGCACAAGAAAAAGACCTTGACCAGGAGAAAATTGGAGTTACCCAATCCAAGAATCCAGGTGACAAATTAAAAGATGGATCTGAAATATCTGGGAATTCATCTCAGAGGCTACATGACAAAAGTTCTTATGCTCAAGAGAAATCCATTATTGGAAGATCAGTAAACATTTCTGATGGAATAGACCAGTCTGTCCAGCTCCGTGATGAAAAGTTTAATGTCAGTGGCTTTGAGGACAAGAACTCATCTCAGACTACAGTGAGTTGTTTACTGTCCTCTCCTTGCGATACTGTGTTTCTTTGCTATCTGCCAAATGTTTGATGTCATGAATCAATTCTGCATGCTATTTTTTTTTGTAACTGTGATGTCCGGGTCAACTTGCATGTACCTGGAACCTCCCACCGACAACAGGTACTAAGGCAATTCTGACTACCAAGGCTAAGACAGAGGGGAAGGAATCACTTAGTGTTTTTGTCTCTGATAGGATTTGAACTTGAGAACCATGAGTACTCAATCCACTTCACTTACCACTAGGCCATACCCTTGGGTGCCATTTCTCGATGGTATTTATAGATTGATTTCTAATGATTGATTGAGAACATTGTTGAAGGAAACTTTTTTATAGTAGGTCATCATTCGAAGTAGGGATAGCACTTATTAATGACTAGGTGAAGCCTTTGAAATGTTTACAACGAAGTAGAGCTGCGCATATTATGAGCTAAATAATGTCAAAAAGATGTTAGAAAACACATGCTGCCATGAAATCTTTGGGTCTCTTTTGGCGTTAGCAAAAGTTTATCATCCTTCCTGGTCCTTACTTTCCACCATCCGAATTTATGTGACAATACGTCAGGATAACTAATAAGGAATCACTAGCAGCCTTGAGATTGATAAAAAGAGAAGAAATTAACTCTTTTTAGCCAGTCCCAAAGAGGATGACATCTTTTTGATTTAGTAACAATTTAACATTAAACTTTTCAGTTTGCCTAAATGAGATTTATTATAGCCACACAAATATCTACGACTTATTTTCGATCACAAGTTCCAAAAGTTGTATCTTTATTCTTAAATCTCTTGTCGGGTCAAACATCTTCACATAAATTGGGACAGATGGAGTACTAGATAGGCCTTCACCTTAACAACAATTTACCTAGTGAAATCCCTCGAGTGGGGCCTGGGACCTTCCCCTTAACAAGCAAAAACCAAATGTGATTGATAAGAAAATTGACCTTAGATTTAACTCAAACCTAGAAGCTAGAGGTGAGGGATTATATGTACTACAATTGCCCTTAGCAAATGCAAGATTCTAACATCCTCGCAGGACTATGACTTGGAGTATGGATAACATTATGTAGGGGCTCAACATAAGATAGACCTATGTGTGGTATGGGTTTGACCAGTGTTTTGGATAGTGAAAGGCGACAAAATGCGACAAGGGTCTACCTCGCCACAAGGTGAGGCACTCGCCTTTTTGAACTGCGGCGCCAATTCATACCAAAATATAATAATATTTAATTGCATATATAGATATTTAAAATCTAAATATCACTAACATATTAGCAAACATTTCAATTCAAAAACTGACGAGAGATAGTAGATACTAAAAATCTAGAACTTGAAGGAGAAATAACAAAAGAAAAGTCAAAATAGTGAGAAAAAATAGAGAGAAGGAACTTGAAGTCTGGAGAAGGAGGGAAAAGAAACACAGGAAGAATAAATCTAAAGAAGAAAAGAAGAAATACGTGTTGGTTAGACTTTCGAATCACCGGAAAAGTCTGTCTGGTCCTCAGAGATGTCTAGTCGAGTTGACTAGTTGGAGTCGCAGTCAAGTCTAAGAGTGCAACAGTCCAAATTTGGAAAGAAAACCCTAAAATTACCATTTAATTTTTAAAACCCTGAATTGATCACTTTTTTTTGAAGAAAATACAAAAGGCAACGCCCTTCTCGCCTCTCGCCTTAGTCGCCATTGTCGCCATGGCATTGCCTTTGAAGATCACCTTGCCACAAAGTGAAAAGGCGATGAAGGATCGCCTTGCCTCTCGCCATTGGTGACAACGCGATTGCCTTTCACAACACTGGATTTGACTTTGATTACATGGTAAAAGCATGGACCTTGTGTACTCTAACAACTTAAACATTTAGATGTGTTGTCTCATAATTCAATATGGTATCAAAGAAAACAGGGGTTACAGGAGTTGTGGTTGCTGCCCATTATCAAAAAGAACCTTTTCGTGCTTTGACAACACAATAAACTATATTAATAATCAAGATGGCCTTCTAATGGTCTAACAAGTCCTCTTCTCCCCTCTACTCAGTCAGTTCATCCTGCAGCTACCATTAATTTTTAGTAGTAGTTAAAAATGAAGGTGTGCATAGATAACAATTAATCCCCTCTGAACCCCCCAAACAACTTTTTGGATTTTGTTAGCTTTTCTTTAGTATAGGGCTCACTGTAATGGAGCTAACACACTCACTTTTGATCTCATTCTTTTGTGTACTATTTGCATCTTCTTGGTGCCTCTAATGAAATCTATTACTTCATCAAAAACAATCAAGGAGACCTCTAGTTCTAACAAGTCCTTGTTTCCTCTCTACTCAGTTGGTTTGCCTTGAATCTCAGATATGACCACTTAACCCTGCACCATATAAGATTTACAGGCATATGGAGCAAGGTTATGCAGTCATATCTGAGATTCCCAATAAGCTTTTATTCTTGCTGTAACTGACACAGGTGCATCCTAAAACTATACAGAAAGTTCCTGCCATGCAGAGAAAGGAAGGATCTAGTGGTAGACCAAAAGGTACAATGCTTGAGAAGGCCATCAGGGATTTGGAGAAGATTGTTGCAGAATGTATGCCTAAAACCTTTGAAATATGTTTTTCCACTGATAATTCATTTTCTTATATATTGGTCAGCTATTGAATTTTTTAAAATATCTTAATAAGGCTGAGGTTCAGATGTCGTTTCTATTTGATGATAATTCATTTTCTTTTGTATTGGCCATTTATTTGAATCTCAAAATATCACAGTAAGGCCACCGAGTATGGAGGTTCAGGATGCTGATAATTCATCTCAGGCTATCAAAAGGAGGTTATCACCTGAAATAAAGCAGAGGCTGGCTAAAGTTGCCAGATTGGCGGTATAGACTAAGCTATATGACCTTAATTAGTTCTATCTTTCTGGTCGACGTATTAACATATATTCCATAATGTACTTATCAAATCCAAATATTTCTGTTGATGGTTGCAGCAAGCTAGTCATGGAAAAATATCCAATGAGCTAATTAATCGTTTAATGAGTATTGTCGGCCACTTGATACAGCTTCGCACATTGAAGGTACTTTGTGTGTCATTTTGATGTTCTAGATAAAGTGTGTTATCATGCTGAAATTGCATCATGTTCAAGCTATATCTATTTGAGTTATTCTGACTGTATTTATTTCATAAATTGTTCCATATCTCAATTATGTTATGGAGATCTGTGAGGTTGTTACAGGAATCAATTTTAGTGATGATTTCTTTCTCTGTTTTGGTGGCATATCTTCATTAGAAGACAAAAAGATATCTAAAATCTTGTAATGCATATTAAAGCCATCATAGTTGTGAAGTTGGAAGAGACATAGAACCAGATCCTTAGCCAAATGTGCTCCATTGGTGAATTTGTTTCAGTTTGAAGAGCTCAAGACCAGTCTGATCTCTCAGTTTCATTAACCTTCTCAAATATTAAGTTATGATGTGATGGTTTCTCCTTCAAACTGATTTTTCAATCATTATTTGATATTTTTTCCCCAGGATTAGGATAATATGTAAGTCAAATTTTACTCTCATTCTTATTTTCCGTTTTGGTGCACTCATGGGTTCCAATGTGTATAGAAACTTGGGCATCGTTCATACATAGAGATTTATATCTTGTTGTAGATTCTTTACTTTTTGTCGTACTGCTTGTATACAAGAGAATTACCATCATTATGAAGTTACGTTGTCCAAAAATAATCTAACTATGTCCACTCAACTGGCATATCAAATAAGATGAAGTATCATGTGACTTGGTATTTGATTTTTGAGTGGAGTTGAACTTTTAAATTGCTAATGATGATGCAACTTTTTAACAGTCTTATCAGTAGTCAAATTGTGCCAAAATAATGAGACACATGCGTTTAAGTGAGGAAGTTCATTAATATGTTTGCTTAGTAGAATTCTCCTTTTTGCCTTAATAAATGATTAGTATAATCTTTTGTCAAGAAAAAAAAATATCTCTTTAGTAGAATCTTTGAAAGCATGATTGTTCTCTTAAAATTCATAAAATCAATTTTTTATGTAAACTATCAAATAAATTAGTTTGTATTATCTTTGATTTAAAAAAAAAGTAGTTTGGATTTTAAGAAGCTAGAAGAGATACTTATAAGCATTTTTCAGAAATAGTAACTTGGTTAGGTAGCTCTTGTTGGTTAGCAAATACTTGATGTCCAAATGTACCTTTATGTGTGAGGAAATGAGGCACTAGAGTGTCGAAGTTGGTAGAATCAAATGTGTATGTCACATGCACGTATATTTGATTAACAGAGTTTCCTCAGTATGGTGGCCTGTACTTTTTATTATCTTGTGGCAGATGGCAAACTGCTGCCATTTGAATTTGTTTCATGGGACGAGTAAATGAATGTTTAGGTAATAAAGACCTAAGAGTATTGTATTATGGTTGTGAATCTGAAGGAGAATAAGCGTGTTAAGAAAATTTGAAAGAGAGATGCTAGGCAAATCTAGTTTCTTGGCTGAATGCTGCAACTGCTTACAGGTTATGTCTAATGCAGGCACCCGGCTTTGTGGATGTTACATATTCTTGTAAACTTCAATCTGTGGTTATTGACATCGGATTTCTTTTCCCACATGTTTCTTTCCTATCTTGCACAAGCTTGTGTCATGCTAGAGAATTTTATCATCGCTTTTGTCTAGTTCACATATATTAAGGTTTAATATCTCTCTCGTTCAACTGTTACTAATGCTTCAAGTCATAGGTGGTTTTGCTCCCCATCATTCTAGTAAAAATTATGATAGACCTTATGTTTGTCTGGTTGCAGAGGAACTTGAAAATCATGGTCAATATGGGGCTGTCAGCAAAACAAGAGAAAGATAACAGGGTTCAGCACATAAAGAGGGAAGTTGCTGAGATGATTAAGTTGCGGATTCCATTGATGAAATCAAAGGTATGACTCTGTAATATTATGCTTATTTCTTACCATGAGTGCATGTTGTGTCTGCTAGAATTTGGGGGATTCAAGCCTTTTGTCATTGTTCCTTAATGGTCAGGAAAAATGTGTATCATTTTTGTAGAAGTGAATGTTTCGATAGGAAATCTCAAACCAAATGCCACTCCCTCAGGTTATGGGAGATGGCTTTATGAAAAAACTACAAAATATCTTTTTATTGATGCTTCACGTTTGTTTGCAGTTACTTGAACAACAAGCTGGAGCTTCTGATGACTTCCAGGAAGCAAGTGCTGAAGAGAAAGAAGCCTTTAAGAGGAAATACAGCATGGATGTTGCACTGGAAGACAAAATATGTGACCTTTATGATCATTTTGTTGAGGTACTTCTACCCCTCCCACCTCCCACCTCCCACCTCAAAACAATAAATGTCCTCAACAAGTAAACCTCTTACTAGAAACAGTTTGTGCTGGCGATTTACTTAGTCTTTACTTGTAGGGCCTGGATGAAGATGCTGGTCCACAAGTCAGAAAATTGTATGCAGAGGTAAGGTGACTTACAAATTATGCTATTTCTTGAAGAATGAACCACATTTTGCATGCTTGGTCTTTATTTTTGTCATCTCCTTCATTTGCCATTGGGCAGTCTTGGAAGTTTAAGTACTTGATGCAGACCAAATTCCAAGTGTATCTGAAGGTAGACTCTAGATCAGAAAACAGTTTTTGGTGTATGCAAGAGTCTGTTCTCTATTTGGTGATCACTTATCAGTGTATTTTCTTCTTAGCTTCATCAAAATAAAATTTTCCACGACGAAAATCTGATGTATGTTCAGGATTTTGGCGATAAAATGTGAATTATGAGCTGCTTTGACATCTGGGGGTTCCCTAACTCTTTCCTCGTGATGTTTTTTTTTTAACTGTAACTATTCTGTTTTTCATGCAGCTTGCAGGATATTGGCCAAATGGATTTATGGACAATCATGGTATTAAACGTGCTATATGTAGAGCAAAAGACAGGAGGAGAGCTTTGCACGCACGTCGGAAGGTAAAAAATGCCCTGTTTATATCCTTATTTTCTCTTCCTTTTTTGGTTCATTATTCGTTGTCTTGTAGCTCTTAACATGTGAGCTTGCACTCTCAGTGGAGGTCTATTTTAGGTAAATGTATAGGATTATTAGTCTATATCTGAATGTTGTGTGAGATTCCATTAAGAAATTGAATGTCACATAGGAATCAGTCCTTAGTTGTTCTCATTGTCTTCTCTCAATGAATTACATTAAGATGCAGGTTTCAAACCTGCGCCTAAATTTTGTAGCTTTTAAGTTCATTTGTGTTCTTTTATGTAGGATGGAGAGAAAATTAGGAGGAACAAGTTATTGGCGGCAACAAAGGAAGAGGATACTAGTAGAGTAGATGTTGGACCTGTTGCTCAGTCAGTGCATATCCAAGAAAAGATTATAGTTGATCATTCTTCAACTACAAACAAGCCAATATCCAGTACTTCAGCAGTAAATGCTTCTGCACGAATGCCTGTTTCCCTAGCCAATGGTTCTGATATGGATCGTACAAAGCAGGAGAAACTAAAGGGAGTTTCTGGCAGCTCTGTTGATCCACGAGCAGCAGATGCAGTGCCAAAAAAGAAAATAAAGAGGAAACAAGAGTCGGAGTTGGGTGGAAGTCAGTTCCACAGTGAGAAATTGACTAATGCACAGGCAGAGGAGAAGAACAAAACCAACAAGCATACCGTTTGTCCTCCTCCAAAACCAAATAATGTTGCGCCCTCGGGCTTTGAACAGCTGACATGATGCAAGTTCTGCCTCTTGCGGCTTCAGTGATTGCCCCTGTTCTGTAAGTATATAGTTGTTAACATGGCGCACCACCGATAAGAAACCGAGTCTCTTATTTTGAAGTTATAGCTGAAGGCACATGTAGTTTCTGTCATGAAGGCAAAAAGTTAGAAAATTGATGTCTTATCGGCAGTTAGGCTCTCTGCTGGGGCATTTTGATGCTAGTCTTTTTATGGACTGGAAAGTGCTCTCTTCCTTGGTTCCTTGTAGTACCAGCTAATATCCCGTAGTGCGTTGTGAGTTCGTTCTCTTTTAAAATTTATCCAGGTTGGATATAAGCACAAATGCACAATTATTTCTAGAAGCAGCAAAATTGTTCTCGTCAACGAGGCTGTTGGAAAACAAAATGAGAAACAGAACTCTTTTGCGCTCCATCAAAACAGAAAATATGATTTTTCATTTTTCTGATTTGCAGTTCCTTTTAGGTCCGCAAGTTTAAATTTTAATCATTCGAAAGATGAAACATCACCAACAATTATACCCTACTATACAATCATCTCATTTACAGAGTTGAGAGGTCTTATGAGGTTCTTTAATGTGAGCTAATATGAACAAAACATGTACGATTTACAATATAGGGATGATTTTTAAATTAATTGAATGATTATTTTTACCATAGAAGTTAATTTTGAAGAAATAGTTATATCATCATATACAAGAAGAGCGAATGAGCATGTACCTCTCTGCTTGAGCTGTCTACTTCTATTGCTCTATTATATGGAGTCCATGAAAATATTTCGTTGATTTTTAAAGTTAATTATTTTTAAGGCGACTTTTTTTGACATGTCTGCTTTAGTTACTTAATTATGTTCCTCTAGCCCTTCAACATGATTTTATGATACTACCACTAATAAATTATTTTTTTCAATTGTTTCAACTGTGACATTTTACAGTATCGCCTCAATCAATTATTTTAAGTTACTTAAATAGAGTAAGGATAACACAAACATAAAATCATAGATAAGTCCTTTTTTAACTGGTAAAATAAAATTGAATAACTATCTAATATCTCTCAATGATTATATTTGCATCGAAAAATAAGTACTTTTGAAAAAAATATATTATATAAATTAATCAAAAAGTTTATGTATATTAGTTGAAATGATGTATAAGTACTATATGTCATAATAATTGTCAATTTAATATTTTGATTGTTGAAATTTTATCCGTGTCACATAAATTGAGACAGAGAAAGTAATATACATTATTTAAAATTTATGTAAAAAATATAATAAATTACAAATATAATAATCTAAAATATTTAAATAAATAAGTAAAGTTTTGATTGACTCTCAAAATTTTATAGTACTACATAAAAATAAAATAAATAACATATATTATTTATAATTAATATAAAATGTAGTATAAGTCGCAATAATTATAATTAAAATTTAAAAAATATATAAAAGAATTCTACCAACGTCACATAAATCAAGATTAAAAAATAATAATTAATTGGTCCGTGCAGAGCAGACTTCCTCTTTTCTAGTATTATATATGAGTATGGACAATGGATAATTTTTCGTGAGTTATTTAAGGCTTCACTATTCATATATATTTGTAGTTCAATTTTTGTTTGATTATGGTATCTTGTATGTGAATTTTCTGTTTGATTATACTATGATATGGTGCAATTGATTGTTGATCCTTTTTTTTTTTGGCATACTATAATAAAATTTTCTGGGGTAGAATATGGTGTATAGTGTTACGCGTGAATTGCTTCTTTTAAGAGGAGGATGAATGTCAATATTGTGGGCATGTTGAATTCATACATATTGCCTTCTTCTCCATTTGGCTATAAATAGCCATAGTTTTTTCCAGAATACATACATTGATTGATAGATACAAATTTTCCCCTTATTTCTCTCTTCTTCTCAGTTTTAAGCTTTTGATTCCCCTTACATTTATTCTAGTTAATTCTAGATTTATTTTATAACACGTTATCAGCACGAAGCTCTGCCCATTTCAAGCTATTGTAAACAGGTAAAAGGGGTAAGAATTTATTTTATCAAAATGTCTAACATTTCAAAAGTTGAATTTACTGTACTTAATATTTCTGGATCTAATTATTCATCATGGGCACTAGATGTTGAACTGCATTTAGAATTAATGGGTCTGGCAGACACCATTAAAGATGAAAATAAGGCATCTAGTCAAAACCGTGCCAAAGCTTTAATATTTCTCCCCACCATCTTGACGAGGGACTAAAATTACAATATTTGACAATAAAAGATCCCCTGAAATTGTGGAAGAATCTAAAAGATAGATACGACCACCTGAAGTTGGTCGTCCTTCCACAAGCGCGTCATGATTGGTTAAATCTAAGATTATTAGATTTTAAAAATATAACTGAATATAATTCAACAATGTTTAGAATTATATCACAGTTAAATTTATGCGGGGAAGAAATAACTGAAGCTGACAAGCTTGAAAAAACATACTCCACATTTTCACCCGCGAATATGCTCCTGCAGCAGCAATATTGCAGTATGGGTTTTACAAAATATTCTGAATCAATTTCACACCTTCTTATTGCTGAAAGGCATAATAAATTATTGATGAAAAATCATGATAGTCGGCCCGTTGGTTCTTGCCACTCCCTGAAGTGAATCAGGCGAATTATAACCAACGAGAAAGAAATTATGGCCCCAGAAGTGGTCGTGGTCGTGGCCGTGGCCGAGGTCAAAGAAGAAATCATGATAGTCGTCTCGCACCGAGACACGACCAGCAATCTAAAAAGAAGGAAGAAAAGCCAGAAGCTCTTCCAAAGAAAAATTCAGAAAGTATATGTCACAGATGTGGAGGAAAAGGGCACTGGTCAAGGACATGCCGGTCATCTAAACGCCTTGTTCAACTATATCAGACATCATTAAAAAGAGCCGAAAATCCAGAGACAAAATTTTTTCCTGAAAATAATATAGAACATATGTATCTGGATGTAGCGGACTACTTAAATTTCCCAGAAGAAAATTTAAATATTAATGAAAATGTAAACAATGATGAGCATGATAATATATAAAATAATTTTCTTTATTTATATGTGCGTTTATGTTTTTATATCCCATGAAAATGAAAATAAATAAATAATAGCACGTTATACTTATCATTATATATTTAATTTATGCAAAACTCTTCATTAAATACGCGATGAGGTCCAAATAAATATTTACTTTATTATTTCTCTTTGAAGAATGGATATGCCTCAAATTTTGTTTGGATCAATAATCAATCGTGAAGATATTTGTGTTATTGACAGTGGAACGACTCATGCAATTTTTAAAGACGAGAAATATTTTTCTTCTTTACTTAAAAGAAAGGCAAATGTTACTACAATATTTGGTAGTGCAAAAATAATTGAAGGCTGCGGAAGAGCTACTATATTTCTGCCTAAGGGGACAAATATCATTATAGAAGATGCATTGTTCTCTTCTAAATCCCCAAGAAATCTGCTAAGTTTTAAAGATATCCGCAGAAATGGATATCATGTTGAGACACTAAATGAAATGAATATTGAATACCTTGGTATAACCAAGAGTGTCTCAGGCCAGAAATATATTTTAGAAAAATTACTAACTTTATCATCTGGCCTATATTATGCAGAAATTAGTGCAATTGAAGCACATTCGATCGTAAACCAGAAGTTTACTGATCCAAAAATTTTTGTGTTATGGCATGATCGAGTAGGTCATCCTGGATCAATAATGATGAGACGAATTCTTGAAAATTCAAGCGGTCATCCATTAAAGAACCTGAAGATTCTTATGAATGACGAATTTTCATGTGCTGCTTGTCATCAAGGCAAATTAATTGCCAGACCATCAACCTTGAAGGTTGGCATTGAATCCCCAAAATTTTTGGAACGTATACATGGGGACATATGTGGACCTATTCACCCACCTAGTGTAGTGTTTAGATATTTTATGGTCCTAATAGATGCATCATCAAGATGGTCTCACGTGTGCCTTTTACCATCCCGCAACCTGGCGTTTGCGAGGCTACTGGCACAAATAATAAGATTGAGGGCACAATTCCCAGATTATCCAATTAAATCCATTCGTCTGGATAATGCTGAAGAATTTACATCCCAAACTTTTGATGATTATTGCATATCAATTGGGATAAAAATTGAACATTCGGTAGCTAATGTTCATACTCAAAATGGCCTTGCAGAGTCATTTATTAAGAGCCTGCAATTGATAGCTAGACCACTGCTCATGAAATCAAGATTACCCATTGACGTGTGGGGTCATGCTATCTTACATGCAGCAGCACTTGTACGTCTCAGACCGACTAATTATCATAAATATTCTCCATCACAATTGGTATTTGGTCATGAACCAAATATAGCTCATCTACGAATTTTTAGCTGTGCGGTATACGTGCCTGTAGCACCACCGCAACGCACTAAGATGGGCCCTCAACGGAGGTTAGTTATATATGTTGGGTTCGACTCACCCTTCATAATTCGCTACTTCGAACCATTGACAGGAGATTTATTTACTGCTAGATTTGCAGATTGTCGGTTTGATGAAACAATTTTTCCGCAATTAGGGGGAGAGAAAAAGGAACCCCATAGAGAAATTGGAGAAATTGCGTGGAAAGTTTCATCACTATCTCATTTTGATCCACGAACACGCACATGTGAACAGGGGATCCAGAAGATCATCCATTTGCAGACAATAGCAAATCAAATGCCAGATGCATTTACAGAATTGAAACGGATAATTAAATCACATATCCCTGCAGTGAATGTGCCTATCCGGATCGAAGTCCAAAAGGGACCATCTGCTAGTATCACAGCTTCTGAATCCCAAACACGCCTGAAGCGTGGTAGAACAGTGGGTTCAAAGGATAAAAATCCTAGAAAGAGAAGCATAAGGAATGATAAAAATGATACTACAAAAGGACTTCCTGAAGAAGATCCAGACTTGAGAAATTCTGATATTCCTGAAGAAATCAGTGGACCCGAGACTTAAGTGAATAAAGAACTTCCAATAAGTTCTATTAGTGATGAGATAAGTTTAGATCGATCAAAAATTACAGTGGATAATGTTTTTGCATATAATGTTGCACTTAGCCTCATGCAAGATAGTGAAAGTCTTGAGCCTAAATCCGTCGAAGAATGTCGACACAGAGATGATTGGCCAAAATGGAGAGAAGCTATTCAATCTGAATTGAATTCACTCTCTAATTGTGAGGTATTTGGACCTGTAGTCCAAACCCCTGATGGTGTAAGACCAGTTGGCTATAAATGGGTTTTTGTGCGAAAACGAAATGAGAAAAATGATATTGTAAGATACAAGGCACGCCTTGTTGCACAAGGATTCTCTCAGAAGCCCAGTGTCAACTATGAGGAAACATATTCACCTGTTATGGATGGAATAACCTTTCGATATCTCATCAGTTTAGCTGTACATGAAAATCTTGAAATACATCTGATGGATGTAGTTACAGCTTACCTCTATGGTTCACTTGACAATGAAATTTACATGAAAATCCCAAAAGGATTCAAATTGCCCGAAGCATGTACTAAGTCTCGGGAAATGTTCTCAATCAAATTACAAAGATCATTATATGGTCTGAAACAATCAGGGCGTATGTGGTATAATCGCCTTAGTGAGTATTTGATAAATAAATGATATATAAATAATGTCATTTGTCTATGTGTTTGGAGTTTGTAATATACTCGCTGTTTATGTTGATGATATAAATCTCATTGGAACTCCTGAAGAGGTCCAAAAGGCAATTGAATATTTAAAGAAAGAATTTGAGATGAAAGATCTTGGAAGGACAAAACTTTGTCTAGGTCTACAAATTGAACATTTAGTAGACATGATCTTTGTTCATCAATCTTCCTATACTGAGAAAATCTTAAAGCGATTCTATATGGACAAAGCACATCTGTTAAGTACTCCAATGGTTGTTAGATCACTTGAAGTGAATAAAGATCAATTTCGTCCCCTAGAAAAGGATGAAGAACTTCTTGGTCCAGAAGTACCATACCTCAGTGCTATTGATGCACTCATGTATCTTGCTAACTCAACCAGACCTGGTATAACATTTTTTGTTAATCTGCTAGCAAGGTATAGTTCTTCCCTAACGCGAAGGCACTGGAACGGTATCAAGCATATTTTGCGATACCTGAAAGGTACAATTGATATGGGTTTGTTTTATACTAACAAAGGCTGTGCAGACCTTGTTGGTTATGCAGATGCAGGTTATTTATCAGATCCACATAAAGCCTAATCTCAAACCGGCTATCTCTTTGCATATGGAGGAACTGCTATATCATGGCGATCTACAAAGCAGTCAGTTGTTGCTACTTCTTCAAATCATGCTAAAATAATTGCAATTCATGAAGCAAGTAGAGAATATGTGTGGTTGAGATCAACGATACATTTCATCGAAGAAAAATGTGGACTGAAAAAGGATGTCATAGTACCCACGGTCATATTTGAAGATAATGTTGCGTGCATAGCTCAATTAAAGGGTGGCTTCATAAAAGGAGACAGAACGAAACACATTTCACCGAAATTATTCTTCACACATGATCTTCAGAAAAAAGGTGATATTGATGTACAACAAATTCGTTCAAGTGATAATTTTGCAGATTTATTCACTAAGGCATTACCAACGTCAACATTTGAAAAGCTAAAATATAAAATTGGAATGCACCGTCTCCAAAATATCAAATGAAGTCTTCATCAGGGGGAGTAAAATACGCGCTGTACTCTTTTTTCCTTAACCAAGGTTTTATCCCACTGGGTTTTCCTAGTAAGGTTTTTAATGAGGCAGCTAATGAAACGTATTAAGATCACCTAGAACCTTCCTTTTTACATGGACAATTCAGGGGGAGTGTTACACGTGAATTGCTCCTTTTAAGAGGAGGATGAATGTCAACATTGTGGGCATGTTGAATTCATACATATTGCCTTCTTCTCCTTTTGGCTATAAATAAATAGCCATAGTTTTTACAGAATACATACATTGATTGATAGATAAAAATTTTCCCCTTATTTCTCTCTTCTTCTCAGTTTTAAGCTTTTGATTCCCCTTACATTTATTCTAGTTAATTCTAGATTTATTTTATAACATATAGAAAATGATATATTTGATCATTTGTACATTTGTTTGTTTTTGCTGAATTCCTGATCTTTTTTTATAGTTTTTATTGTTATTTTTTTGTGGCATGATGGTATTAGATAGGTAGAGTTTGATTATCTTGGCTATAGTGATTTGATTTTTGTGTACTGCTTAATATATGATAGTGTTCCGATTTTTCATTTGTGAAATTTTCGGTGCGTTTTAAATGGTTATATTTTTTTGTATGAGAGGGTGGTTTTTGTGGAAAAATTATAATATAAGTTGGTTTTTTTAATTTTTGATAGAAGAATATTTTTTGTATGATATGTATTTAGGTATTTATTTTTTGATGATTTGTGAATGGTTATATCTTTGTGAAAATTTTGGTGTTTTTCTAAATTAAATGATGATATTAAGTTGTTTCTTTGGTAGACGAATGTATTTTGGACAGTATAAGTATTTTTCTTTTAGAAGTAATTATTATGTGTTTGTATTTTGATTTGTATTATTTGATGTAATTTTTTGTGGGGTGGTATTTAAGTTTTTTTGATTGGTGAAAATTTAATTCTTTTGATAATTGGAATTTGATTTGCTAGATTATAGTTTGATTATATATTTTTTTTATAATCCTTTCGTTTATTTTAGTTCGTGTATGGTATATTCTTTGTTGTTTTAATTGGAGTTTCATAATATTTATGGTAATTAATAATAGTATTTTTATGGTTTTTACATGTATTGCTGCTTGTAATTGTTGGTTAGACTATGGTATATTGAATTAATTTATAAAGTATATAACACAAATTTTAATAAATAATGTAGGTAGATATGTTGATTTCGAGAGGAGGAGTGATTTTTTATCCAACAAGTAAAATTAATTTATGAAGACTTTTTCGAATAGGGATTGATTCAAAAATTGATTTTGCCATAATAAAAACACAAACTCAAAAACTTAAAAGGAAAAACAACAATAAAAGTGAGATATGGAAATGATAGAATATTCGTGGATCTTATCACTATCTCACAGACTCAAAAACTTAAAAGGAACAATAATGCAAAATTAAAAAAAATAAATTGAAACGGATGAGTGTGAATTGGATGAATGATGGTGGAAGTGTGAAAGTTGTTTTGTTGAAATCAAGAAGCAAAGAAGTTTAATAATTTTGGAGACTTAATTTTTTTTTTTAATATTTATCAAATTCTCAAAATTCTGTACATGTAATAAAAAAGAGAAAAGAAATGAAAAGATTAATATAAAAAGAAATTATAAATAAAGGGACAAGGAAAAGAAAGGGATATATAATAGCCTTAATTACACAAATACACAACATATATTTACCTAATTACAAAAAATTCCTACTCTTTTAAAAAAAAATACAAAAATCTCTTATTTGATACAAAGCTGCAACACTTACTGATACAAAATTACAAATTCCTACTTCTCTTTTTTTAGCACAACTAACAATTAATGCTCCTACTTTTTGACATGTATCACTGAATTCATTTTTTGTATCAACACATCCCAAAAAGAAGGGATTTTTGATAATTTTAGAAAAAGTTAGTATTAATTGAAATTAACTCTAAAAAGTATGAGATTTCTCAATAAAGTTTAATACATTACCTTTGCATATAAGTCACAGTGAGTTTATTTCTAATTGATTTGAATGTGGTACTTTTGTCCCTTAGATATTCATTTATCTCATGTCTTATATTTAATGATTATTTCGTAATTCATTAATTTCTCAATAAAGCTATTGATCGTGAAAATTCTAATTCCTTATCATTTTATTTTCCTTGCATGAACCTCTTGATTCCAAGTTCATTATGGACTTGTCCCTCTCTTTTGCGTTCCGGCTTAAGCAAAAGGGGAATCGAATTCCTCCATCCCCGAGTCAATCTCCTTGCTGGTCCGGGAAAGTAGTTACAGTTTGCCAGGAAGCTGTCATACAGGTTTTTGGGGGCTAAAACGTTGTTGTATACACTGGTATACAGTTTATACACAGTAGCGTGATATAGAAAAAATGATTGCAAAAATTTGGATTAATGCAGGGGACTGTATACACTAGTATATACTATTGTGATACAGGGACAGGAAATGGGCCAAAAGCTCAAACTGTTAACTCTCTCTCCTTTTGTTTGTGTTATCTATTGAATTTTTTACACAAATAGTTATTATTGGTGCAATATTTACAACTCCCATTTTATTTACAAAAATGACAACATATTTACATAAATGTTTTTTTTTAATTTTTTTCTGCACCGCATTTAATGCATTGTTTAAATTTATTGGTTAATGCCCTCACCTCGCCGTCAACATTTATTGTGGCGTGATGCCACTTTTACTTTCAATTAATGCGGTCTCTGACCAAGCATTAATTAGGGGAATAATCCCCCCAATACTTTAATTATCGGTCAATATATATATATAAATTATTATTTTTTAAAATTCGAGAGGCGCGTCATTATTGCGAAGAGACGTTTGTCAGTCTCGACTGACGCGCCGGTTAAATCAGCCGGCGCGTCCCCCCATATGTATAAATACACTATTCTAAACACCATACGATTTTCATTATTTTACATTTATATTTTTTTGGCGATTTATTTCTTCTCCAGACGGAACTTTTGATCAGGTATGTTTTTTTTTTGTTTTTCAGTTTACCATTTTATGTGTTGCAATGGTTATTAGGATGTTTATTTTGTTTAGTTGATTTTTTATTGTTTTGAATGTCTGTGGGTGAGGGGTTTTTTCTGGTATGGGTGTCGTTTTTTTCTTATCCGACCCCCCCTTTTTCTTTTGTTGGTGTTTGTTGGTACAACCTTTATGTGTTGTAATGGTGGGGGGACATAGCGGATTATATGTGTTGTTGGATTGTTTTTGGGTGGGATTTTATTTATACCTTTTTATGGGGTTTCATGACTGGTCGTAAGTTTGGTTTTTAGGGGGGTTTGGGTGGTGGTTCAGTCGTCGGGGGGGGGGGGGGGGGGGGTTGGATGTTCATATTTTTTTTTGGGGGGGGGATCTTAATGTTTCAATGTCCTCCCACACCCCGAATTACATAAACCCGTATTTAATTTATGCTATTTTCTTGTTTTGCAATTTTGTTGGTATGAACAAATGTTTTTTTTTGTTCTAATTTTGTGCTTTATGATTAGTAAGTCTATATTGATGATTGTTATTTATTGGTTAGGTGACATAGCGGATTATTTGTGTTTTTTTCGATTTTTTTTGTGTTGGGATTTTTTTTTATGGTTTCGGGACTGCCTGTCACCTTGTTTTTTGGGGGTGGGGGGTGGTGGGTCAGTGTCTGGGGGTGCGGGTGGGTTGGATGATCATAGTTTTTTTTCTTTGGGGATCTTATGTTTGAATGTCCTCCCATACCCCGAATTACATAAACTCGTAATTTATGATATTTAGTTTTTTGTTGGTATGAACAAATGTTTATTTTGTTCCATTTTTGGTGGTATGAACAAATGTTTCTGTTTGTTCTATTTTTGTATTTTATGATTAGCAAGTCTATATTGATGAATTTTAGTTATTGATTTCTTTTTTTGTGTGTTTTTTTTTTGCAAGTGTTTATGTAATGCCCTTGTGCCCCCTTACCCCCCCCCCCCTATCCATTTTTTAATTGATGGTTGCAAATTATATAATTTTTTGTTGTCATTCAGTGTGTGTGTGGGGGGGGGGGGGGGGGGGGGCTTTGGTTTTTTATTTTTTCTACAGTGGAATATATGATATTCTTTATGGTAATCTGTCCCACTATGTAATTCCTTTTTGTTTGGTTTTGCTACCTTTTGGTGAAATTAATGTTGTCTATCCCCCCCCCCCCATCCTTTTGTTTTTCAATTTTGGTGACATTCATGGGAGACAGTCTGCATGTTGTTAGTCCTATTTTGATATGTATTGTTTTTTTTTTCTGTTTGAATGATTTGTAGTATTTATAAATTATTACGAGAACTATGGACGCTACACCCACGAGAAAAAGTCCAAGGCTTTCAGTCTTGCAAAGAGACGTGAAGGGGAAATCTCCGGCTGTTAATGTACCATATGACAGCGACTTTGAGGACGAAATTCCTCTTGCTAGGAGATCAGCCATTAAAAAGCGTGTGGACTCAATTCCTGACGTGGAGGTGGAGGTAGTTTTTTTTCCTTTTTATGATTTTTGTTTCAGTGCATGTTGTAGCCTAATTTTTAATGTTTATTTTATTAATTAGGAATCCTCTTCTAAGAAAGCTAAGGTTCACTTGGGGTCTCCGTCAAAGAATCCTGACAAAGTAACATGCAGGAAAACCAAAATTGACACCAAGGTCTGCCTCTTTATTTTTTTGATTTCACAGTCTTTTTTTTTTTGGGGTTGGGGGGGGGAGGTTTTTGGGTTTTGGTGTCTGTACAAAAATGTTTTGATGTATAATTTTCTGTGGGATGTTTCAGGAGCATAGTAAAGTCACTAGATGGTGCTCCTACGTGAATGTTGATGCCTTTGATGAAATATCTGCCTTTTTATCACCTTATGGTATGTTAGAACAGTTTAAAAGCGGACCGTTTGGCTATCTTTTCGGTCTGCCACGTTTGAATGTGCAATCACAGCTCATCCGGGCTATGGTTCACCACATGACTAACAACAATAACATTGGTAATTTCTTTATTTTTAATTTCAATGGCAAGGGGTTGAGGTTTGGGTTAAGGGAATTTAGAGCCTTACGGGTCTGGGGTATGGTACTAATGATGACTTTATGCATGACTTGTCTGGGAGTTCAAAGCTAATTGAGCGGTACTTCCCGAGGGCAAGTGCAAGGGGCGTTGAGAAACATGACCTGATCACTGCTTTTTAGGCTGGGTTGTTTGAGAGGGATGATGTTTTCAATATGGCAGTGATATATTTCATCAGTACCTATATTTTGTTGTCCCCCGCCAATAATATTTTGTTCCGATAGATCATTTTTTGCTAGTTCAATCTGGACGCTACGTTACATACCCATGGGGTAGACGTGCGTTTTTTGATTTTAGGGATTTGTTGGTGAGCCAACTTGCAGGAAACCCGGACTATTTTAAGTTCTGCGGGTTTCCACTGGGGATGCAAGTGTGGCTGTATGAGTGTTTGAACAAGGTTGAATCGGCTATTGCTGTACGTGTGGAGCGTCGAACCCCTCGTATGTTCAATTGGAGGACATCTGAGTGCAGGATGTATTTCGACAAGTTGATGAGAGGATTGTTCAGGAAATATGGTAGCCAGGTATTTGATGTTGAGCAATTACAGGAATGCGTTTTCGACCGGGATGATGCCCGGCAGGATAGTGATGAGCAAATGTCAATGCGCGGGAGGACAATGTTAAAAAGTTGGTGGAGGAGATTTTAATGGTTAGTATAAAGTCTGCCCTATTTTTCGATAGTATGAAGTCTTTGCATAAAAAATTCACAGCATCAAGTTTATTATATTATATGTTTTTTTATCTAATTTTTACAAGGTGCGCAAGGACTTCAAGAATTTAGAAGTCAAAGTTGAAGCTCAAATGCAAGAGTTGAAAGAATATATGCATGAATGCTTCAAGTCTTTGCTTGTTGAGCTTAAGCAGTCATGGACTCACGGTTCAAAACATGAAGGTGCTGTTGACGTGGAGGTATGTTACTAAAAAATGTATCATCATTAAGTAAATTTTTTATTCATTGTGGCACCCTTTTTTTTTTACCATTGTGTTATGCTTACTGTGATGGTCAGTTTATGCTTACAAATATGCTTTTATTGTTGGTTAATGCATTGGTACATGTGCAGATTAATGGTATGCATATTAGTATATTATGTGGGTCAGTTGTTTTATTTTCTATCTTTTTTAGTCTGCTGGTTGTGGGTTTTTTTTTTGTTTTGTGCAATGGTATATGCGCCAGTTCAAAGGTATGCACATTGGTATCTTTGTGGGTGAAATGGTCAACTTTCTTGACATTTCTTGTGTCTTGCTTTTTTTTTTTGGTTTCTGCAATGGTATCTGTGGCAGTAAATGGTATGCACATTGGTATATTTCTGGTTTAAATGGTCAGTTTCTACATCTCTTTTGTGCTTGTTGAGTTCTCTTGTTTTTGGTTTCTGCAATGGTGCATGTGTCAGTTTTATGTTAGCCACATTGGTATATTAGTGTTTTTAATCGTTAGTTTTCTACATTTTGTATGCTGTTCTTAGGGTATTTGTTTGGCTTGTCATTGTTTGAATGTGCTCCCACACCCCTTCGCACCCCTTACTTCTGATATGGTATATGTTCCAGTCTTATGGTATGCACATGGATATATTTGTGTTTTAAATGGTAGAAATTAACCACCTGACCCACAAATATACCAATATGCATACCATTTATCTGGCACGTATACCATTGCAGTAACTAACACTACCCGTCAGGTTAATAGTATGCACTTTGTTATATTTGTGTATTACACGGTCAGTTTTTTGTACATTATTTTTGTTGTTGTTGAGTTTCTTTTTATTTTTTGGTTTCTGCAATGGTATATGTGGTAGTTAATGTTAGCTACGTTGGTATTTTTTTGTGTTTTTTTTTTGTTGTGGTATGTGTGACGTTATATCTAAAGCGGTAGAATGCATTTTACAATGTTTTTGTAGGTTGAGGAGTGTGACACAAGGGGTGCTGCCGATGTACCTATGGCTGACTGTGATAAACAAATCCCCGAATTGCCACGTGTTGTTGAAGTGCCAATTCAGGGTGCTCAACCAGAAGCTACGACATCTGCGTGTAGGTCCCCCACATTGGATGACTTCGAGTTGCCTGACTTTCGAGAGTCACAAATTATGGCGTTGGAGAACAAAATTCCATATTTTACACCAACGCAGCGTGAATGGATCCAGGCCACTGTTAATTTTGGGGATAGTAGTGCATCTGGTTCCAAACCCAGGCAGTCTCCGGCAATTTTTACTCTGAAGCACCATTTTGTTGGTCACGAAGAATTAGGAGTTCATCCAGAGTTGGTCGATGCCTTTACGAAGTGGATGAAGGATAGATTATCAAAAAAACGTGGCAGGTTTGTGTATTTTCTTCTCTATATATTTTTTTTACGTTTATTTTTATTTAATTAGTGTTTTAAATTATTTTTATAGGAGACTTAGCGCGTTTACGGCCAATTCTAACAAGATAAGCCCTCCGTATGATTTTGGTGTTGAATCGGTTGGGTTAATGGATTGGTTTCACATCATGGTCACTAGTGGAATGGCATGGACTGACTCGATAAGTTTTGTTTTTCATGTTATGATTCTCCTTTATGTCACCCTTAATGTATGTTTTTGTTTCATGCTTTTTCATGGGTTTTTTTTCACAGCACGTGAATGTTATCATGTATTACTTGCGAAAGAAGTGCAAGTACGGGGATTCAACTCAGAACAGAGTAATGACCACGGATACATTTTTCTCTAATTGGGTTGAACAAATACATGATACATGGGAAGCAAAAGGCAGGGACAGTACCATCATAACCCAAGACCATGAAGTAGCACAGTACATTCGGGGTTATAAGATATTGGCCAACACGCCTTGGGACAAAGTTGATTTTGTCTGCATCCCGCTCCACGTCCCACAGAAGTGTCACTGGGTGCTGGTGGTATTTTCTATCCAAAGCAGGTGTTTATTCATTTATGACTCCCTTAGTGAACTGGGTATGATACATAACATGGCGGTTATTCAATCGGTGAAAAAGTTGGCAGAGATCATACCATTATTCTTGGTTAGTACGGGTTTTTATGGCAAAAGGGACGACATTGATTGGAAAAACTCACCTGACTATGCTGAGTATGCATTTTCTGACAGCCTGTCGATTATTGTCTGTGATAACATTCCACAGCAACGTGGAGATTCCAAGTAAGTTTTTACTCCTTTTTTTCCACTTTTTCATCCCTGAGAGTACTTCTTCTTAATTATTTTTTTTCGGATGTGGCAGCGATTGCGGTCTTTTTATCTCCGTGTTTGCTGAGCTTACATGCAATGGCTATGATTATGCTGAGATCTCAACCAAACCAATAGACCCTGTTTTCTGTCGTTTGAGATATGACACCTTATTATGGGATTATGGAAACAAGAAAATAGAGGCTGGTGCCATTAGCGAAAGCGAAGTAACGGGTAAGGTTGTTAGTCGGTTTGGTGGCCCAATTAGACAAGTAGTTATCGTAGGCGAAAGCGACAGGGTTTCCGTTTCTAAGTACGTTCCCAGGAAGAAGTCGTAGTTGTTAAATGCAAAGTTGGACAAATTTTTTTTTTTATGTACATGAGTGGCCTGGTGGTATTTTTTTTTGTTTTTTCAGACATCTTGTGCTCTTGTTTTTAGTGCATTGCTGGTTTTTTATTCTCCTGTGATTGCATATTCTTTTTTTTTTATCATTGCACTTTCCTTGGTGTCATATTTGGTAACACCCATATTTATCATTTAATTAACTCTCGTATTATGTTCAATTAACATTAATCACTAAGAAGTAGGATTTTATAAATTAATGATTTAAGTACAAAGTAATTTAACTACGTAAAACCAGTGCAAATTTTAAATAAACATGATATAGAGACATCAACAAAACCAGTCCTACATGCAGTTGAAAAACTAATACACACACCAAACGGCACCAAAATAACATGGTGAACCAAACTTTCTGCAGTTCTGTATACCATGAATTTGCTTTAAAAAAAACACATAAACAACCAAGCGGAATACCAAATACACCACCAAACAACTGCATATAGTAGACCACTTTAATTTTACTTTATAGAACCAACCACTTATTTAATTTGTAAAATAACTTGCATGTCATGGTAATAATTTTTTAAAAATAAAATACCAAGCACATGCTCAAAGGCTGGGATACCATTTTAGATTCCATTTCACACAGACTACGTGTCATTTTATTACTTTTTTTTTGGAATATCACTCACATGTCATGAAACTTTTTTTGATAAGCATATGTAAACCCGTAAGACAACACCTGCAGTTCTGTATACCAGGAATTTGCCTCAGACCAAAAACACATAAACAACCAAGGGATATACCAACTATACCCCCAAACAACTGCATACAGTAGACCACTTTAAAATGCCCCAAAAAATTAAATTTACCAGCTTCGTATACCATGTTTTTTCACAAAAAACAAAACAAACATACACAATCATTGGAACCAAAAAATAGGGTCTCACACATCTTTGGGCCAAAATCCTTATTTGCATCACCTTCCACCACTTATGGGTTGGGAACCTTTTTTTTTTTTTTGGAATTCCTCTCAATGAATCCCTTCTTGCGGTCCTTGTTTGATGGTCTCCCTGGTCGCCTTCTAGTGGTAGGTGGCAGTACTAGGTCACCAACCACATGACTTGGAATCTCCCGTGATTTTTCGGAAGGCAGTGGCTCAATTGGTATCGCGTAGTTACCTATTCACGAATGCAAACATACACCACAGTAACTAACATTAACAGTCAATATTACCATCATGCAAACAACACAGATGGTAGTCATGGAAACCGTGGCAGTCAGTAAAACATGAACAGAGGAGGCACCATTACGCACACTAGTTATTTTACCATCAAACTTCTATTTAGTAAAAAAATTTTCAATCCAAGTGAACATCATTACCAACTTCATAACCAATCAACAAACGTTTAACCAAATAAACCACTAATTTTTCACACAAACTCCCCCCAAGGAAAACCTAATTTCAACATTACCAACAAGGACCCAATACATACGAACCGTCTCTCAAACAATGCCAGTCGTCCAAACACGAACACAGAAGATACCATTACACATTTTTTGCACTGCGCAAAAAATACAAAATATGAAGTAATTTAAGGTATATGTAATTAAATTTTTTGTTACCTCTTACGTCCCACCTTCCATTATATTTCACCAAAATTGATACAATATTATCGCTAGCCATCCCTTTAAACCAAACGCACACCTTCCTAACGTCAAATTTTTTTTTTCTGCTTTCGTACAAACACAACACCAACCCTTTGCCTCACCAACCAAAATATTTACATGACTTAAGACCTTCTTATATACTAAAACAATTTCCCTCCAAAGTGGTACAATTTAATTTTTCAAAACATTTTACCATATGTTTATAAAGTACAATAGGCTAATAATAACCTAGGTCTTGTAGCTTGTTCAAAAGTACCTTCCCATCAAATCACATAATTGCACAACTTTTGAAACTCAAGAAAAGTCAATTTAAAAAAGAAAATTTCATACACCATCAAAAACTTTTTCTTCCATTTGTCCTTTTTTTGGGGGCATCTCTTCTTCTATATCTAAAATTTTAATGAATTATATACTTACACATGAAGCTTTTTTATATATATATATATATATATATTTAAATTCGCATATATATATGGGCAAATGGGCAGTGAAGCAGACGTATATGGTGATCTAACTGGTATTTAGTCTGGTCTGCCCATACATTACCCATTGGGTATTTTAATGTCAATAGTGAATAGTGTGCCCCTTTTCCCTTTTTCCCATGTTCTTACATTCCCCAACACTATCCTTTCAAATCAAAGACATCACCAATCATTTCCTCACAAACACTCTCTTTGCTAGTTATGTAATAAATTTACTACTTTTTTTGTAATAAAAAAAATGTTGCTAGGGGCATGTAAATACTATTAATATTTTGTATATTTGTACAAAATCCCCTATCTATTTGTACCTACTTGAACTTAACATTATTTTAATGTATCCGATTTAATTAAATTCCTCAAAAGTTAAACCATTTGTGCTCTTTTTTTAAAATTTGATTTTTGTGACTATTTAGTTCGAAAAAAAATGCATTTCTAGGTCTTTTAAACACTTGGTCATTTGTCTTTAGTTTAAGTTTTAGAAATTCAATTTCTCATTTATTTTCAAAATTAGTCAAATTAAACAATTTAAAAGTTCTTATGTTTAAACTTTAGATTTTTTTCAAGTTCCATTTCTAATATCGATTTTTTCTGAAGTTAGTCAAATATATTTTAATCACCGGTCAACTGCATGTTAGCGGTCATTTTTGAGTGATTAATTTTTTCTCAAAAGTGGAAATCGGACCGTTACCCATTTCTCTGAAGTTTTAGGACTTTTTCTGTTAGGGTCTTAAAATTCTTATTAATGTTTTCTTAATTTCTTAAAAAAAAATAAAAATTAAGTGGCGATTCTGTTTCCTATTAAAATTTTGAGAATTTGTATTATACTTAAATCAATTAAGTAATAAACTGAATTTTTGAAATAAAAGTCATTTTTTCTATTAGACATATATATAATATACTAATATTATATAAATATTTATGTGGTGTATATGTACTATATTAATATTATATAAATGTGTATAAACTTGTATTAATATTGTATAAATAGTTATGTAATATATTAACATTGTATAAAATTGTGTATTAGCATGTATCAATATTATATAAATAGTGTGTAAATGTGTATCTATATTATATAAGTTATATATAAACATATATCAATATTTTAAATATATAGGTACGTAATATTTCTTTTTTTCAAAAAAAAAAAAGAGAACATTTTTACTTTTTTTGTAAAAAAAAATTGATGTATTTATTGGGTTGCATTATTTTTTTATTAAAAAATATTTTATTTTTATTTTATTGTTATTTAAAAAAAATCGTATTTTTTTTCATGTATAAATTTTGTACAATCATATATCAATATTATATAAACAGTTTGTAAATGTACATCGATATTGTATAAATTGTATACAAATGTGTGTCGATGTTGTATAAATAGGTATGAAATGTATCAACATTATATAAATGGTGCATAATCGTGTATCGATATCAATATTTATTTGGCTATCATGCATCCCCACCTCAATAAAATAAAAGAATAAACAAGAAATAATAAAATGACAAAAAAAATTCACAAAAAAAGTAAAAAAATTAAAAAGGGCAAATAAAAAAAATAATATTGAGATTTAAAAAAAATTATGTAATAGACAAATTTAAAAAAAAAATGTCAATTTAACCCATCATCTAAAAAGGAAAAAAAAGAAAAGAAAGGAGAGAATGAAAGAACAGATAGATGCCAACAAATTAAGAAAATTGGGGGGAGGGGGGAGGGGGGAGGGGGGAGGACAGTCTAATTTTTAAATCAAATGGCCAACGGGTGTCGAATTTGGCCATTTTATGTAATAAAAAAATAGTGGGCTATTTTATGTGTAAATAATTTTTCTAAATAGTTTGTGAGTGTAATTATTCCTAATTTAAATTGGGTTCAATCTCAATCTATTCAAACCCTAACTTAATTTGAAAGAATCTTCAATTGAACCCAATTTAATCTCCAATTTCAACCCGTTTTAAGGTTTTTTACTTGTATTAATGTAATATGTATTTTCTATCTATTTTATATTTTTTATGATTTATCCATCTATTTGTAACCTTATATTTTTATTTGCTTGAGTTGAAACTTAATTTGTGGTTATAAAATAAATAATAATATGTTAAAATTATTGAGAATGAACGGGTCATGATCCAATTCAATTTTTAGTCCATTTGAGCCCAAAGTAAATTTGAGTGGGTCATAACTCAACCCAATTTCTATTTCAATCCATTTTAACATTCCCAATTTTAATTCAACTCATCCCGTTGGACACCGCTGCCGTATATCTATGGTCTTCTATTTTCTCGTAAAATGAACCCAACAAATAGGCAGGTGTATATGCATGCGTGTTTGTATATATGGACATTTTCTTTTTCTTAATTCTCCGAATAATTACTACACAAAATTCCCCATCTAATAATATGAGAACTTAATATGTATATTTATAATATGTATATATAAATATACAAAGAAGTCAATGAAATTTAACATAATATCTATTATATATAGATCAAAATAATAATTTTAATCTTATATATACCTTATAACTTTAGGTTCGAATTCCAACTCTCGACTTTCCCACCCACAATACAAATCTCTCACATACAACACATGCTGATCTCACTCTCTCCTCTGACACTAGAATAATTTTTTGGCTACAATTGAGCGGTAGAGATTAGATATTTAAGAGATCAGTTACTTGAATTTTGGTTAATATGGGAAGGAGTAATTAAGTAGCCAAAAATAGTTTGGCCTGCTACCATGTGGAAACTGCATACTCATCATTCTTTATTTTTCCCCACCCTAATTTTGGTAATAGTGTTGTTTGGAATTGACATCAAACTACCTCAAATATAATCATCATTCTTTAATTTTATTCTGTCTGCACCACTTCACATTCACTATTTATATATGTTGCTTTTCTTTATCTTTATATCTATGTACTATACGTATCGTTTGTCAATTTATAATGTTTAATTAACTTGGAAGGGTATTAGTTAAGTGGTATTTAATCCTATAACAACAGTTTGAATAGAAAGTTTTCTTTCTGTATATTACTAGTAAAATAATTTATTCACATACTTGTAGGATGAGAATAACTAAGGGTTGATAAATATGTTTTTGTGGGGCAAAGATAAGTGAAAAGATGAGCAAAGCAAGTCTAGAAATAAGCACTTAGACATAATAAAGAACAAGTGCAAAAGGGGCAATCTTATTACTATTATACTAAAACAAAAAGGAAGAAATAGAAATAGAAAATTGAATCTGTCCCATGTGGTGAATTTCAGAGATGAAGTTGGGCACTTTTGCAGAGCATTCTCTTTGTATCCACCAATTCTTCATGCACATTTGACATTACCATAGAAATTATGATGTCATATATGTGTATATGTCCACATCTTGATCACCAATAATAATAATAACATACCCAATAAAAATGGCGATGTATATTCAATTTTACTCCTTATTAACGTCTTGATAAAACTCTAAAAGTTTGCAAGATTTTGTGAGCTTGACCAGTTCTAATCACAAACCTTTTTTTTTAAAAAAACAAAAAACATATAATGTGAGATGACTTAATGCTATGAGATAAATACACTTAAAAGATATTTTATAAATTTTCCTCCGGTTAGGCTTTGTAACACTAACCTCTCTTATAGTCTATATTAATCTTCCTTATTTTGGTGTCATTGTAATAATTCTTTTATATTTATTATTAATATAATAATGTGCTATGGTTAAAATGCCCTCCGTGAGATAATATACGCTCATACAAATATTAAAGACCTATTTTACACTCCCTTTGTTTATTTTTATTTATCCATTTTAAACTTTAATTTGCATGCTTCTTAAAAAATAATGATTAAGATGAGTATTATATTATCGTAAGTTAATAATTAATTAAAAATAATCATGGTTGACGTGAATTGAAACTTAGCAGAGGATGTAAGTGATTTGGTCAAACTCTGTCGTTTCACCCTAGGTAATGAAGGGAAAAGAAACAAATTGGTAAAAGTGACTGGCGTTGTGCATGTGAAGTGTGGAAGAATAGTATTAAATGTGAGTGAAGATGACATGCAAGCATCATAAAATTAAAATTAAAAGTGTGAGAGTGCATTATAGTAGTACCAATTTGTGTTGCCCATTTGAGAGAACAAAAAGAATTATGAGACTTTCTTCACTTTCTATTTTGGGTAAGTCTAGAATTATATGATCACTATCCCTAATTGGAAATACACAAGAATAATTTTATGTACCTTGTCAGTGGTGGTTATGCGTCAACAACAACATCAATTACTACTTTATATTATTAGTCTTCTATTCTAATAAAAAGAAACGTATGCAAAATTTAATATATACGTATGAATAATAATTCTCAACTTATAAACTTTATACAATTTTTTATATACACCGTTAATTAGTAAGTACTGAAGATGCCTCAACAGTCTTTGGATGTAGGTCTTTGGTTACTGATCTTTGTTTAAAAAGTTTTTCACAAAAATTATTTGTAAGACAATGTTGAGAAATTATAACTAATGAGTTCTACATCATATCATAATTCAATATATGTATGAAAATTAGCAAAAGTTTTAGTTTTTCAGAGGGATTTGAACTTACATATACACTAATAATTGTAACAAAAATTTATAGAATATATATAATAGTTCCTTCGGGGACATCCGTTTAAAAATCAATATATAATCAATATACATAACTTGTATTTTAATAGGTGACTTGCCTTGTAATTGTTTAGGTTACTATTCTCAAATTTTCATTTCAAAAGGTATAACTATGTTTAAGTTGAGTTGATAGTGTAAAAAATCTTTTACCTTCTCAATATACAAAAGTCCATGCATCCAATTCCAAAAGAAACTAATTAAATTGGGATAACTGATTTTGACGACTATGAAGAAAGGCTTAAATAAACTACTTCCTTCGTTTCAATTTGTCTATTTATTTTCTTTTTTGGTTTGTCTAAAAAGAATTTTTCCTTTCTATTTTGACAATATAGGAGAAATTATCAAATTACACAAACATTCTTATCATGTTTGTTAATTCTCCTTGTAGTTTGAAACATTTGCATTCTATATCACTGATTAATCATTTCATATCAGATTTCATCTAGATACATAATTTTTACTACCAGATACATTGAAACAAGAAGAGAGGCAAGCGAAAATAGGAGGGAGGTGAATGAGATTTGTAAATGTATCCTTGATGCATGTGAATCACACTAGATACATGTATTTGGATGTGTTTGGTATGATTCACGTGTATTTGTGATACCAGATACATGTAGCAAGCGAGATAGGAGGGAGACGAGCGAAATTTGTCTATGTATCTCAAGTACATCTGAATGCACTTGAATACAGTTCATTTAAAACAAATTATACCTAATTTTGACCCCTTGTATCCTCAGATACATATTCCTGGACGCATCAAAATCGGATAAAATTCGTACTATTGCAAATTAGAGCATGTCTAAGTAATTTGCTTAGTAGGATTTTTGTAAGTTATCCTTCTTTAATTCTATTTTTTCATTTGGTGCGTTTAAGACCACAAGATCAAAGTACATTTTAGTATATTATACGTATTTTCAATTTAAGTTTACAAAATTCAAAAGTCTTTTTAATTTTCTCAAATTCTACGCCAAATTAAAATCAGATAAATAAATTGAAAAATGAGAGAGTAGTTTGTTGTTTTTTCTTCTTTAGTAGTGAGTAACACTAAAAGTCAACAAAGAAAGTGAGGAAAATTGAGAAGTTGGTTTACATGTATAAATATAGGTGATGTTACAAAGAAGACACTCACCCTCTAACCCAAATCAGAAAGCCATCCTGAAAAAAACACAAGAACAAAGGTAAACGCTTTATTATTTTCCTTTTTATCATCAAAATTAATTTTCAGTTTTCCATTTCTCATCTTAGTTTATTATTCTTCTTCTTCTTCTTCCTCCTTTTTTTTTTAAGAAAAATGGCTTTGTGCAACATGAAGGAAATTAACACATAATTGGTTTTAAAACTTTCAACAAGAAAATTAATTAAAAGGAATTCTGTTTCTCCACTAAAATCCATTTTTCTAATTTGATGCATGTGCTTACAATTATTCTTTATTAATAAGCTTAAACAAAAAGCTTTTATATATTACTTTCAATTAATTTTTTTAACGATAATTAGGAGAATTAATTAAATAATTGTATGTGTCTAGTAGGTTATAGTAATATAATGGGTCGAGGAAAGATAGAAGTGAAGAGAATTGAGAACAAAACAAGTAGACAAGTTACTTTCTCAAAGAGAAGAGCTGGACTTCTCAAGAAAACACATGAACTTTCTGTTCTTTGTGATGCTCAAATTGGACTCATCATTTTCTCCACCAAAGGAAAATTATTTGAGTACACAACTCAACCACACAGGTTCCTCTTTTTTAATCTAATTTCTTCATGCTATCTAATTTATTATGTGTTTTAATTTGTCAATAATATGGTTTAGTAGAAGAGCTTTTATTTTCAAACTGTTCTTATTCAGTCAGATAATTGTTATGGAAAAAAAAATTAGGGTTTCTTTGAAGTCTGAACTTCTTTGTGCTATTGTTTTTAAACTTCTTTTTATCAATTTAATTCTGAAAACAAATCTTCTATAGTTTCAAGAAGGTGAAGTAATGATAGAATAATTAATTAATTGCCACTAAAGAATTTTATTTAGACAATTATATCAATCCTTCTTTTAATGGGTACATAACATCTTTGTATGAAACTACTCATACAAAGGATTTTCATTTAGTACATGGCATAAGTATTTTATTAATTTTTTTAAAAAAATTTATTTAAATTGTGGTGTTGTTATTTAAATGTATTTTTATAGTTATATAGGTGTATAAAGTGATAGAACGGTTTAAGCAAATTTATTCTCATCAGAAACCTCTGGTTTTGGACGCAAATTTGAAATTTTCTGGGTGGTAGAGATTTTTGACGCAAATTTGAGACTTTAGTATTGGTTTTTTGGGTTGTTGATTAAATTCTATGAACTAATATGTGCTATTTATTCTTCATAATTAATAACAAATTTATTCTCCATTTTCTTTTGTTATCTTTTGTTAACCTCACAGCATGGGTGAGATCATTAATAAATATCTCCAAACCACTGGTGCCTCAATTCCAGTTCATGATCCTAGGGTATGACCAAAAATCTTGTATTATTATTATTATTTATTTATTTATTTTCTTGGTATAATTATTTGACTTGAGATTAATTTAAATTTTATAGGTTGAACAATATGATGAAATAACAAAAATGAAAAGGGACACACTGAACCTTCAATTGAGCCTTCAAAGATACAAAGGTGATGACTTGAACTCAGCACAATATGATGAATTAAATGAACTTGAGAAGCAGCTTGAAAATTCTATCAACAAAATTAGGGCTAGAAAGGTAAGTACGTACTAATTATTGCTTAATTTATTTCCCTTAACTAATTCCATTTGTACATCAATCTAATTTTAACAATAAACAAAAATTGATCAAACAATTAAAATTAAGAAATAATTTATATGACATAAAATTAAAGAGTATCAGTGAGAATTTAATTTCCCTAAATTCTATATGTTCTGTTTTTAAACAAAATTTCACAATGGTTGCAGCTTGAACTCTTGCAGCAGCAGATAGAAAACCTGAAGAAAACGGTATTTTATTTTATTTTTTCAGAGAAAAAAAAACCATCTCTTAATAAATAAATATATACTATGAGTTTTTTTGGTTAATTTATTATATTGTTCAATGTGGTAGGAGAAAATGTTGGAGAAAGAAAATGAAGACATGTGCCAGTGGGTAAGTTTTTATCGCACGTCAATTATTTGACTTAATTAATTACCCTTTTTATTGGTTTTCTGAGGAAAATTTTTGTCAACATACTATCTAGAATTTGATGAAAAAATAAATTAAAAATGCAGTGCTATAGGTCAAAATCAAATCCCTCATTATCTTTGAGTGAATATATGGCTTATCAAAAAGGAAAAAAAGATTATCATATCCAGGAATTATTGTTAACAAAAAAATAATTCATAATAAAGACAAGATACATTTGGATAAAAAAATTCTATACTAAACATAATTAGTTTTTAGCACTGTTGAGTGATAAAAAGATTTAAATGAATTTTTTCGAACATGTTAATAGGCTTGATTCATAATGCGAGTTATGTCGGGCCATAAATAAATTCAAAAATTTGGTAGACGAACGAATTGTATTCACATTTCTTACGACCAACACAAGCATATATAGAACGAAATTCAGATGGATTATCAAGACTTATAATTATTTTGGCATGCATTAATTGACTAATAAATTTGAATTTATAAATCGATATTGCATGTGAATTAGTTGATGAAGTATGAAATGTACAAGCAACAGCCAGCTGCATTGATGGAGCAGCAACAACAACAAGAAGAAGAGGCAGCAATTACTGAACTAAATTTACTTGGAGAACAGCCATTGTTGGCTCAATTTTCATTCCTTGGACATCAAGAGCAACTTGGAGTTGGAGGAGGCACTACTAGTAATTCTTCATCCTATCAACTTCAGCCTTTTCACCCTAATCTTCATCTTCCTCCCCCTAACTATGGTAAGTACATGTCAAATTATACTAACGGATAGTTTGATACGCGGAATAAGGTGAGATATCTTCCAAGATTAAGTCTGAGATAAATTTATATTGTGTTTGTTTGACAATAATAAATATCTGCCGTTAACTAAAAAATTTATTCCAGACTTAATAATCATGAGATATTTCATCTTAGGATTATTACATCCCATTTTACAGATGGAATGTTAAATTAGTCCATCTCAAAAGAATTTAATTCGCGTACCAAATGACCATAATAGTATAAAAGTTCTTTATTTTTTCAATTTATATTTTAAGTCTTTTTCTTTAGCTCCCTCTTTTTCTTGAGACTAATTTGTGGGAAATTATTTAGCATCATGCCACTAACATATCCGGTTAATTTTGTTAATCTACTTATCTTATTTTTGTTATAAAACTATATAATCTGAAGTACATAAAGCTTTTAGAAAAGCCTAATTATTTCATCATAAACCATTACTTCCTCGAAAGGCAATTTTCCTTTGTGAGGAGAAAATATGATAAATGTAATTTCTATATAAGTTGGTGTCTTTTTATCCTCTCTGTATATTTGGTTAAAATAGTTGTGCAGGTTTTACTGAGCTTAGAGTTTTGGTTCATGTCACTCTATATAATGTACCTTTTTGTTTGAATAAATTAAACATGATAAGGGTCAAGCCTAATCCGCCATGCTAAAAGGCTCATGACCTTTTAGTAATGGCTTAAAAAATTGTAAAATTTACGTAGATATATATATGACATATTTTATTGTCCCAAAAGAACGAGACAACTCTATGATCTAGAAAACAAAAGCATACATGTTCAACTCATTTGGGTTTTGCTTTTGGATGACATAAAAATTCATTTGATATACTAATTAATTATCAATTTCATTTTATTTGGGGAAAAATTGGTTTACTAATGTTTTTTCTGAAAAACATATTTGTAGATTGATGGTGCTTTAATTATGATGAGGAGCTGCAATTGCTGGGAAGCTAGACAGTGAAATTTCCAGGGATAATTAATTCTACATTTCCTTTTGGATTATTTGGAAGTTTGCTAGCATATATATACACTTTAATCAATTATTATGCATGTTAATTAAGGATCTATTGATTGTAACCAAGGATATCTAGTAGTTTTATGCATATATACTGGAATAGGAACTGGGATGTTCGATCATATGTCATTTATAAGAAATTTGCTTTGGGTACTAATTTTTGTTAATTCATTATATGGCAGTTTGATTAATTATATACGGATCTTATTTTTTTTATATTATTAACCGTGTAACGTGAGAATATTTATATTTGTTAGTTTAAAGTTGGAAAAAGATCGTTTCTTTTAGCTAAATGTGTGTAATAGTTAGCATACAGGCAATAATTGTAAAAACTGCACTAAAAGAACAACACAAAGAATCGATAGAAAAATACATGTGAGGGATCAAAAAATATAGTCAGAATTAGGGATATTAATGATATGATTCCACAATTATTCATAAAATTGGTAGAAAAATAATAAAATAAAATAAAAGAGCATGATCTTTAGAAGGCAAATGTGAAGAGAGGAGAGTTAAATAAAGCAAACACATGAGAGGTCTCTGAAATTTTTTTCGTTTATATATGACGATATTTAACTAGATATAAAATTTAATAATGAAATAAGAAAATTTTAGAGGAGATGAAATAAAATAATCATTAGTATTTTTTTTTAATAGACATTGATGTATTAGGGGTGTCAATTATTTACTGTGCAACGCAGTTATTTATAACATTTATATTATATCATGTTTTGATTGTTTTATTTTGTATAACCGCTAACATAGACTTTAAAGAACTGTTCAATTATCTTTTTTTTCTTTGGTATTGGTACAAGTATGTTTTTTTAGATTAAAACATGATGTGAAAATCACAATTAATTCTTTCTGTGTAACCAGTCCACACGTTTATGTGGCTGGGTTAGGGGGAGGGGGGCGGAAAGGGTAGGCATAGACCCTATTAATTTATTCATCATTAGTAATCAAGGAATTATATTAAATTTGGATCACCCATGTGGGCCAATCAAATTAATTTAAATGATAAATAAATATATATTTGTTATATATTTAATTTATATTTAAATATTAAAAGAGAAATGACACAACTATTCAGAATGTTTCTGAATAATTGCATCCTTTTATTATTATAAAAAGACTCCTCCTTCAAATCAGAAGGTGTATGTTTAAAGAGAAAAAAGTTTTCTGCTTTCTTCTCTTCTTCCTTCCCTAATTCTTAAAAGGTTTCATTGAAGATTTTAGTGAAGAATTCTTCTCCAAAAGATATAGACTTCTGTAACATGTACGCGATTATAGACTGTGACTATTTAGGTGTAGTTTGTGTTTCATAAACATGTGATTACACTTTTTGACTAGTGAAACAATATTCAACGATCTTGCAAACTAAGTATTTGATGACATTCTTCATTGATACCAGAGCATAGGCTAATTTTTATTGTTTTTTAGTCTAGATAGATTTCGGAAAAAAATTCTTTTTTTAAAGTCTGGGTACTGATAACGAAAATCTTTCTAGTCATATTTCTTGGTCTTGCATAAATTTTTTTTCTGTAGTAGTAGTACCATTTTTTATTGATTTTTTTATATGGTGTGGATGCCACATACTGGAACAAGAATTGAAAATTTTTGTAACTCTTCTGCAACTTTTGTTGTTTGGCGTGATAGCCATACACTTAAAAGCAATGTCATCTAGGTTGGGACTCTTATATTTTACTTAAGGAAGAAAGAAGAAAGTTGTTTTAAAAGCAAAGGAATAAACAATTTTCTTGACAAAGTAATTTGGGGAAACCTTTTGATAAAAATATGGGGATTTTGCATAAATATACAAAAAATTAATAGTATTTACATGCCCCTAGCAACTTTTTTTTTATTACAACAAAAGTAGCAAATTAATTACATAAGTAGGAAAGAGAGTGTTTGTGAAGAAATGATTGATGATGTGCTTGATTTGAAATGATAGTGTTGGGGAATGTAAGAAAATGGGAAAAGAAAAATAAATGACCCACTAATCACCATTGACATTAAATAACCAATGGGTAATGTATGGTCAGTCGACGTGAACTAGCAGTTAGAACACCATAGGCGTGTGATTCACTGCCCATGTGCCCATATAAATATATATATGCGTATATAAATATATATATCTGAATATATATATATATATATATATATATATATAAATATTTCATATGTTATTATACAATTCATTAAAAATTGAGATATAGAACAAGAGATCCCCAAAAAAAAGACAAACGGAAGAAAAAGTGTTTGGTGGTGTATCAAATGTCCTTTTTAAATTGACTTTTGTTCACTTTAAAAAGTTATGCAATTAATGTGATTTGATGGGAAAGTGCTTTTCAACAACCTACATGTCCTAGGTTATTATTAACCTATTGTACTTCATAAACATATGATAAAATGTCATGATAATCAAATTGTACCACTTGGAGGGAAATTGTTTGTGTATATAACAAGGTTTTCAGCCATGTAAATGTTTTTGTTGGTGAGGCTAAGGATTCGGGTTCTGTTTTTACAAAGCAGAAAAAAATTATTAGCGTGGGGAAGGTTGCGTTTGGTTTAAATGAATGGCTAGCGATAATGTTGTATCGATTTTGGTGAAATATAATGGAAGGTGAGACGTAAGAGGTAACAAAAAATTTAATTAAGTATACCTTAAATTACTTCATATTTTGTATTTTTTCGCAGTGCAGATAATTTGTAATGGTATCTTCTCTGTTCCTGTTTGGACGACTGGCATGGTTTGAGAAACGGGTAGTATGTACTGTGTCCTTGATGGTAATGTTGAAATTAATTTTTTCCTGCGGGGAATTTGTGACAAAAATTAGTGGTTAGGTAAAACGTTTGTTGATTGGTTATGAAGTTGATAATATAGGGGATGGTGCGCGTGTTTTGTGGTTCCTGTATTAATCACTTCATATATGTTGATGTTCACTTGCGTTGAAAAATCAGTTTACTAATTATGAGTATGATGGTTTTATAAGTGCTGTGTGTAATGGTGCCTTCTCTGTTCCTGGTTTGTTGACTGGCATGGTGTAAGTGACGATCGTGTGTGTTGTATGCATGATGGTAATATTGACTGTTAATGTTAATGACTGTGATGTATGTTTGCATGCGTGAACAGGTAACTACATAGATTATATGATTGAAGGGATATTATATGATACTACGTCAAATTCCGATGGTTTGGTGACAGTAATTGCTTCGTAAATACAGTTTGACACAACATGCGCCGACTTGGTGATACAGTATGTTGTAGATGCTCATTCACCGCCATTGAGAATCCACAATGACATGGGCATAAAGGTCTATTTGGATCAAAGAAAGTGTAACCCTGACTTCTTTTCAAAATATCCATTGTGTGTGACATCCATTGATCGAGTTGGTCAGCCGACAACTGAATTTCGAAATAATGAAGTGGTGTTATGCACCCCAATGCGAATTGGAGAGACGGGTTTTGCAGACAATGAAACTGTGTCTATAGACTTGTGAAGAAAATGAAGGGCAAATTATAATAAACAACCCGTTAACCAACATAGTTGACGTAGGCCAAATCTACGAAAACAAGAACACTTTGGTTGCCGCTGTCCAAAGGTATGCGGTATTGAGGCAGTTCAAATTCAAGGTTGTCAGATCGTCTACAACAAGGTTAAACTAACAAATTATTCATACTGTTACGATGTTTAGCATGATATCTAATAAAAAAAATGTGGCTCGGATGTTTGCTTCTTGTTTTGTAGTTTTTCATTGAAATGTGCGTGTGATGATTGTGGATGGATGTTAAAGTCGTCATCGCTTGGTAAAACTGGTTTATTCAAGGTGCGGGTTTTCAACGATGAGCACCAGTGCGGGAGCAGCTCCAAGGCGTGCATAAAACGGCAATCGTTCAGTTCAGTGCTAGGTACAATGTTGTTGCCTAAGTATGCAGACGCAAAAACAAATTACAGTCCAAAAGACATATAAACTGATATGAGGAGAGAACATGGTATTTCATTGACATACATGCAAGCGTGGAGGGGTAGGCAACATGCACTGAAAAAACTGCGTGGGGACCCAGAGGAGTCATACTCTAAATTACCAGTGTATCTATATATGTTGGAAGAAGCTTATCCAGGGAGTATTGTTAACCTTAAAAAAACCGAAGAAGATAGGTTTATGTATTCATTTATAGTACTTGCATCCAACATACAAGGGTGGGAATATTGCCGTCCCATTGTGGTGGTTGATGGAACACACATACGACCCGCATTCAAAGGGACACTGTTGATAGCTAGCACAATGGATCCTGGAGGTTGGTATTTGCCGTAAATTATTTTCGCCAACAATTATTGCATCTGACATACAATATTTGCTCAAAAAGTGTTCTACAATATAACATGATTACTTTGCTTGTAAATCATGATCTCGTAGGACATATTTTGCCACTGGCGTATGGTATTGCAGATTCTGAAAATGACAGCTTATGGGGTTGGTTTTTCGAAAATTTCAACGTAGCGTTTGGTGATAGAGAGGGCATGTGTTTTGTTTCAGACAGAAATAAAAGCATATGGAATGCTACGGCGTCAGTTTACCCAGGCATCAAGCATTATGCTTGTATCTATCATTTGTGGACAAATTTACTGAGGCTGACACACAAGAATACTGATGAAGTTAGGAAGTTGTTTTTCGCATTGGCAAAAGCGTATACAGTGCAAGAGTTTGATGAGTTGATGAGTCGAATGGATGAAATCAATCCAAAAATTCGTTCGTACCTGATTAGGGCTGATTTTGAGAGGTGGTCTCGCTGTCATACAATCGTAAAAAGAACATGGACTTTGACCAGCAACATAGTTGAGTCCATCAATAGCGCAATCGTGTCTAGGAGAAAGCTGCCGGTGATACCAATGTTAGAGTATGTGAGGGAAACAATGCAGCGCTGGAACGAAAAACACAACGAGGAGGGGAGGAAAACAACAACTGTTTTGACGACAAGATACAATAAAGTGCTAGTGGATAATATGCAATAGTCCAATAGTATGATGGTTGGTGCATTGAATAAAAATGTTAATGATGTGTTATAATAGTTGTAAAAAAACTTACAATATAATATATTCTGATGCAGGTGCGGGCTTCAACAGAACATCTTCATACGGTCGTCGATGGTGCTAAGAGATTCACTATTTGTCTAAACACACGTACGTGTAGCTGTGGAAGGTTTCAACATGACGAAATCCCGTGTAGTCATGCAATAGCAGCTATTGAGTATAGGAATAAGCGCATAGAGGACTTTTGCTCGGTTTACTATAGCACAAAGAACTTCAGAGATACTTACGTAATACCAATTGAGTCACTGCCTTCCGAAAGATCACGGGAGATTCCAAGTCATGTGATGGATGACCTAGTACTGCCACCCACCACTAGAAGGCGACCAGGAAGACCATCAAACAAGGACCACAAGAAGGGATTCATTGAGAGGAATTAAAAAAAAAAGGGTTGCAACCCGTAAGTGGTGGAAGGTGACGCAAATAAGCATTTTGGCCCAGGGATGTGTGAGAGACTGTTGTTTGGTTCCAATGCTTGTGTATGTGTGTTTTGTTTTTGATGAAAAAACATGGTATACCATGCTGGTAATGTGGTTGTTGGGCATTTTAAAGTGGTCTACTATGTGCAGTAGTTTGGTGCCATAGTTGGTATTTCACCTGGTTGTTTATGTGATTTTCGTATGCTTATGTAACTTTTGGGGAATGAAGGCCAATCAGTGTTGTTTTGGTTTCAACATTGTACATTTGTGTTTTGTTTTGAGGCAAATATTTGGTGTCGTTTACTGTATTTCAAGTGTTTAGTTAACTCACTCGGTATTGTTTGTTTTCAACATTGTGTATTTGTGTTTTGTTTTGAGGCAAATTCATGGTATACAAAAATGCAGGTAGTTTGGTTCCTTGTATTTTAAAGTAGTTAAGTCACCCAGTTATTTGGTGCCGTTTAGTGTATTTCAAGTGTTGTGTTAATGGTTTACATATGCTTATGAAAACTTTGGTGAAGGGTGAGTGATATACAAAAAAAACAACATGACACGTGGTCTGTGTGAAAATGAAATCTAAAATGGTATAACAGCCTTTGAGTGTGTGCCTGTTATTTAATTTTTTGAAAAATCATTACCATGACATGTTAGTTGTTTTACAAATTAAGTATGTCATTTCGTTCTATAGAGTACAGGTAAAAAAATGTTTTCAGAATAATTCATGGTATCCTAGATATGCTGGTGCTTTTGATTCCTGGAAATTTGAAGCACAAAAGTAGCCCAGTTGTTTGGTGTCTGATTTGGTGTTTCAACTGGCTGTACGACTGGTTTATTGATGTCTCTGTAGCGTGTTTTTTAAAATTTGGACTGCTGTTACGTAGTTAAAATTCATGGTTTTACTTGACTTTGTAGTTAAATTATGAATTTATCAAATCCTACTTCTTGGTGATTAATGTTAATTCAACATAATTCGTGAGTTAATTAAATGTTAAATACGGGTGTTACCAAGATGGCACCAAACAAATGACATCATAAAAAATATGCAATCACAGGAGAATAAAAACCCAAAATGCATAAAAAACAATAGCAAAAGATGTCTCAAAACAAAAAAATTACCACCAGAACAGTCATGTACAAAAACAATAATTTGTCCAACATTGCATTTAAAAACTATGACTTCTTCCTGGGAACATACTTAGAAACGGGTACCCTGTCGCTTTCGCCTACGATCACTGCTTGTCTAATTGGGCCACCAAACCGACGAACAACCTTACCCGTTACCTCGCTTTCGCTAATGGCACCAGCCTCGATTTTCTTGTTTCCATAATCCCATAATAAGGTGCCATATCTCAGATGACAGAAATCAGGGTCTATTGGTTTGATTGAGATCTCAGCATAATCGTAGCCATTGTATGTAAGCTCAGCAAACACAGAGATAAAAAGACCGCAATCGCTGCCACATCAAAAAAAATTAGAAGAACTTCTCTCGGGGTGAAAAATGGGAAAAAGGGAGTAAAAACTTACTTAGAATCTCCACGTTGCTGTGGAATGTTATCACAAGCAATAATCGACAGGCTGTCGGATAATGTATACTCGGCATAGTCAGTTGAGTTTTTCCAATCAATATCATCCCTTCTGCCATAAAAACCCGTACTAACCAGGAAGAGAGGTATGATGTCAGCCAACTTCTTCACCGACTGTATCACCGCCATGTTATGTATCGAACCCAGTTCACTAAGTGAGCCATATATGAATAAACACCTGCTTTGGATTGAAAAAACCACCAGCACCTAGTGACACTTCTGTGGGACATAGAGAGGGATGCACACAAAATCGACTTTGTCCCAAGGCGTGTTGGCCAATATCTTATAACCCCGAATGTACTGTGCTACATCATGGTCTTGGGTTATGATGGTACTGTCCCTGCCGTTTGCTTCCCATGTATCATGTATTTGTTCAACCCAGTTAGAGAAAAATGTATCAGTAGTCGTTACTCTGTTCTGAGTTGAATCACCATACGTGCATTTCTTGCGCAAGTAATACATGATAACATTCACGTGCTGTGAAAAAACCCATTAAAAAGCATGAAACAAAAACATACATTAAAAATGACATAAAGGAGAAGGATAACATGAAAAACAAAAATTACCGAATCAGTCCAAGCCATTCCACTAGTGACCATGATGTGAAACCAGTCTATTAACCCAACCGATTCAACACCAAAGTCATGCGGAGGGTTTATCTTGTTTGAATTGGCCGTAAAGGCGCTAAGTCTCCTATAAAAATAATTTAAAAACACTAATTAAATAACAAGAACATTAAAAATGTTATGTAGAGAAGAAAAGACACAAACCTGCCACGTTTTTTGGATAATCTATCTTTCATCCACTTCGTAAAAGCGTCGACCAACTCTGGATGAACTCCCAATTCTTTGTGACCAACAAAAGGGTGCTTCAGGGTAAAAATTGCCGGAGAATGCATGGGTTTGGAACCAGATGCGCTACTGTCCCCAAAATTAACAGTAGCCTTGACCCATTCACGCTGCGTTGGTGTAAAATATGGAATTTTGTTCTCCAACGCCATAATTTGTGACTCTCGAAAGTCAGGCAACTCGAAGTCATCCAACGTGGGGGGCCTACGCACAGATGTCGTATCTTCTGGTTGAGCACCCTGAATTGGCACTTCAACTACACGTGGCAAATCAGGAATTTGATTATCACAGTCAGCCATAGGTACATCGGCAGCGCCCCTCTTGTCACACTCCTCAACCTAGAAACATTGTAAATGTACCCATGTGAGTACCATAAAGTGGCAGATATGCCAATCCAGAAGGAGAAAAAAGACCAACACCAACACAACAAAAATGTAAAACTGCAGCATACTTAGAAAATTGGCCATTTAAATTACCACCATACCAATATGCATAGCATAAACTGGCGCATGTACCATTGCAGACAACCAAAAAAACCCCAACTAGCGCACGAAAATGTAGAAACTGACCATTTAAAATACCAACATACCAATATGCATACCATAAACTGGCGCATGTACCATTGCAGACAACCAAAAAACCCCCCAACCAGCACACAAAAATGTAGAAACTGACCATTTAAAACACAAGTATACCAATGTGCATACCGTAAACCTGGCACATATACCAATGCAGAAACCAAAAAAAAGCCCCAACAAGCACACAAAAATGTAGAAGCTGACCATTTAAAACACAAATATACCAATGTGCATACCATAAAACTGGCACCTATACCATTGCAGAAAACCCAAAAAAAAATCCAACCAAAAATGCTATAGGGGGGGACCAGATTTATATAAGGAATAACATATAGTCCACTTTACAAAATCCAAATCAATTTAGTACTAAAAAAAAGGCCCCACATACAATGAATGACAACAAAAAAAATAAAATTTGGAGCAAACGAAAAAAAATAAGGGGTAAGGGGTGGGAAGGGGGGGGGGGGGGAACAAAATCAGAAATAAGAGCACGAGGGCATTACATAAACCCTTAGGGAAAAAAATACAAAAATAGAAATCAATAGGTAACATTTATCGGTATAGAATTGGTAATCATAAAGCACAAAAATAGAACAAAAATTATTTGTTCATACCAAAACAATTGCAAAAAAAAAAAAAAAATAAATAAAACAAGGGTTTATGTAATCCGGGGTGTGGGAGGATATTCAAACATTGACAGCCCAAAGAAATCCCCTAAGAACAGCATACAAAAATGTAGAAAACTGACCATTTAAAACACAAATATACCAATGTGCCTAACATAAACTGGCACATATACCATTGCAGAAACCAAAAAAGAAATCCCAACCAACACACAAAAATGTAGAAACTGACCATTTAAACCACAAATATACCAATGTGCATACCATTAAAATGACACATATACCATTGCAGAAACCAAAAAAAAACCCAACCAGCACACAAAAATTTAAAAAATAACAGCATACTTATAAGTTGACCATCTCAATGACCATAACACAAGAAAAAAAAAAGTGCGCACAATGAATAAAAATATTTTCTTAATGTTCATACATAAAAAAGAGTAATATACCTCCACGTCAACAGCACCTTCATCTTTTGAAACATGGATCCATGACTTCTTAACCTCAACAAGAAAAGCCTTGAAACATTCTTGCATATATTCTTTCATCTCTTGCATTTGAGCTTCAACTTTGACTTCTAAATTCTTGAAGTCCTTGCGCACCTTGTAAAAATTAGATTAAAAAACAAAAAATATGATTAACTTGATGCTGTGGATTTTTTTATGCAGAGACTTCATACTCTCAAAAAATTGGACTGACTCAATACTAACCAATAAAATCTCCTCCGCCAGCTTTTTAAAGTTGTACTCCGGCACATTGACATTTGGCTCATCGCTATCCTGCCGGGCATCATTCCGGGCAAAAATGGAATCCTGTAGCTGCTCAACATCAAATGCAACCACTTCCTCGGGGAGGAAGGCAATCTCCTCAAACTTGTACTTCAAAAAAAAATGTAATAACGTAAAAAATTATTATTAAAAAAAAGGTTGCTAACTGCAATGGAATGGTGTTTTTACCTGGCTACCATATTTCCTGAACAATCCTCTCATCAATCGGATGTTCTCCAATTGAACATACGAGGGGTTCGACGCTTCACTCGTACAGCAATAGCCGGGTCAACCTTGTTTAAACACTCATACAGCCACACTTGCATCCCCAGTGAAAAACCGCAGAACTTAAAATAGTCCGGGTTTCACGCAAGTTGGCACACCAACGAATCCCTAAAATAAAAAAACACACGTCTACCCATGGGTATGTAACGTAGCGTCCAGATTCAACGAGCAAAAAATGATCTACCGGAAAAAAAAAATTGGGGGGGGACGACAAAATATATGTACTGATGAAATAGATCACCGCCATATTGAAAACATCGTCCCTCTCAAACAAACCAGCCTTAAAAGCACTGATCAGGTCATGTTTCTCAACACCCCTTGCACTTGCCATCGGGAAGTACCGCTCAATTAGCTTTGAACTCCCAGACAAGTCATGCGTAAAGTCATCATTAGTACCACACTTCAGTCCCGTAACGGCTCTAAATTCCCTTAACCCAAACCTCAACTCCTTGCCATTAAAATTAAAAATAAAGAAATCACCAATGTTATTCTTGTTAGTCATGTGGTGAACCATAGCCCGGATGAGCTGTTATTGCACATTCACACATGGCAGACCAAAAAGATAACCAAAAGGCCCGCTTTTAAACTGATCTAACATACCATAAAGTGATAAAAAAGCAGATATTTCATCAAACACATCGACATTCAAGTACGAGCACCATCTAGTGACTTTACTATTCTCCTGAAACATCCCACAGAAATTATACATCAAAAAAAGAATCTTTTTTGGTACAGACACCAAACCCCAACCCCCCCCCCCCCCCAAAAAAAAAAGACAGTAAAAGCAAAAAAAAAAGACATACCTTGGTGTCAATTTTTGTTTTCCTGCATCTTACTTTGTCGGGATTCTTTGACGGAGACCCCAAGTGAACCTTAGCTTTCTTAGAAGAGGATTCCTAATTAATAAAAGAAATATTAAAAATTAGGCTACAACGTGCACTGAAAAAAAATCATAAAAAAAAGCTACCTCCACCTCCACGTCAGGAATTGAGTCCACACGCTTTTTAATGGTTGATCTCCTAGAAAGAGGAATTTCATCCTCAAAGTCGCTGTCATATGGTACATTAACAGCCTGAGATTTTCCCTTCACATCTCTTTGCAAGACTGAAAGCCTTGGACTTTTTCTCGTGGGTGTAGCGTCCATAATTCTTTTAATTATAAATACTACAAATCATTCGAAACAGAAAAAAATAATCAAAATCAATATATATAAAATAGGGCTAACAAAATGGGGACTATCTCCCATGAATGTCACCAAAATTGAAAAAAAAAAAGGATTGGGGTGGGGGTGGGTGGGGGGGGCGAAACAAACAACATTAATTTCACCAAGATAGCATAAAACAAACAAAAAGGAATTACATAGGGGAGCGGGGGGACCAGATTACCATAAGGAATAACATATATTCCACTTTACAAAATCCAAATCAATTTAGTACTACTAAAAAAAAAGGCCCCCCACACAATGAATGACAATAAAAAAAATATAATTTGGAGCAAACGATTAAATAATGGGTAAGGGGTGGTAAGGGAGCACGAGGGCATTACATAAACACTTGCGAAAAAATAACACAAAAATGAAATCAATAAATAACATTCATCAGTATAGACTTGCTAATCATAAAGCACAAAAATAGAACAAAAAAAAACATTTGTTCATACCAAAAAATTGCAAAAAAAATAAATAAATAAATTAAAACACGGGTTTATGTAATCTGGGGTGGTGGGAGGACATTCAAACATTAACATCCCAAAGAAAACCCCTATGAACAACCAAGCCACCACCCCCCGGCCACCCCCCACCACCCCAACACAAAAAACAAACTAACTACCAATCACAAGACCATAAAAATAAATAAAATCCCACCCAAAAACAATCGAACAAACACAAATATTCCGCTATATCAACTAACCATTACAACACATAAAGGTTGTGCCAAAAACACAAAAAAAAAAACACTCGGCGGAGAAGAAAAAGAAAAGACAACCCGACCCCAAAAACCCCCACCCACAAACATTCAAAAAAATAAATAATCAACTGAACAATAAAAAGATCGTAATAACCATTGCAACACATAAATAATGAACTGGAAAACCAAAAAAAAAATACATACCTGATCAAAGTTCTGGCTGGAGAAGAAAAAAATCGCCAAATCAAAAGATGAAAGAAAAATAATAAACACCGAAATGGTGTTTGCAATAGTGTATTTGTACATATGGGGGGACGCACGGGCTGATTTAACCGGCGCGTCAGTCGAGACTGACAGACGTCTCATCGCAATAAATGACGCCCACTCGGAATTAAAAAAAAAATTATATATATAAATGTTAACCGGGAATTAAAGTAATGGGGGAATTATTCCCCTAATTAATGCATGGTCAAAGACCGTATTAATGGTAAATATAAGTGGCGTCACGCCACAATTAATGCTGACGGCGGGTGAGGGTATTAATAAAAAAAATCAATTCAAAACATTAAATGCGGTGCAGAAAAAAAAAGTTCATTTTTGTAAATATGCTGCTATTTTTGTAAATAAAATGGAAGTTGTAAATATTGCACCAATAATGGCTATTTGTGTAAAAAATTCTAAAAATATGAATCCTTATATGGACATAAAGACAGTGTTCTTTTACTAATAAAAAGAGTCATCATTAATAATTTTATGTTGCATTGACTCTTGAAAGTAAATTAATTTTTCTTGAAAAATTTGATCTTCTATGTTTAAATTGAGAATTTCAAACTACAAGTGTTCTTTGTTGTCTTGTCTCGGGCCCTCTGCAACTTTAACGCAAGGTTTTCTGCAACTTTAAAATTTTATTTGAACAACTGGAATAAGTCTTTTACTAGATTTTATATGCTCTCAAATTTTTACTTTTTTTTATTGAAAATAGTAAGGCAGAATGACCCTTATACTTGACTCCGTTTGTCAGTTAAACCCTCCTACTTATCACTTTGTCAACTAAACTCTTAAACCCATTTGAACACAATATTTTAAACCCCTCTGACCATTGATTAAACTTATGTAGCATTAATATTGCTGGGTTAGAAAAATACGTGACTTCACGCGTTGGGAAAGTAAGTAGACACAATATTTACATTAAAAAAATAATTTTAAAAATCAATAATCAATTTTAAAAAAAAATAAAAAATTATATTCCTCAACCATCCCTCCCCACCCCCTTCTTCTCCGCCCCAGCCCTCTCTCCTCTGCTAGCCCTCTAATCTACTTCTTCTTCTTGGAATTTCATTCACCACACTCACTCTTCTCATAATTCTCTTCTTCTTCCTCAACACACACTTCTCTTTTGCTGCAAATCGCCCCCACACCCATACCCCACTCTAAGCACTTCATTCTGCCCCTACTCATAATGCTTTTAAGTTTTCAATTTCTTAGTCTAAAAATATTAAAATCATTATTTGTGTTAGTTGACTTCAAAGAAGAGATGTAGGTATGTGTTTCATGAAGGATAATTGATGAATATTGAAAAGTTAAAAACTCCATTGATAAAGTTAGAGAAAGCTTGAAGACCAATAAATGGATTTTGAGAATTTGTGATATTAATTCAAACTTGTGATTGAAAGATGAGGATTTGGAACCAAGATCTGTCAATGAATGTAAGCATAGAAATAATTGGCCAAAATGGAAGGAAGCAACTCAAACAGAATTAGCTTCACTTGAAAAAACGTGAAGTTTTCAAACTAATAGTTCGAACACTTGAAGGTGTCAAGCAGTTGGTTACAAATGGGTCTTTGTGCAAAAATGCAATTCAAATGATTAAGTCGTAAGATATAAAGCACGACTTGTGGCATAAAGATTTTCGCAAAGGCCTGACATTGATTATGAGGAGACATATTCTCTTGTGGTAGATGCAATTATCTCCAGGTATCTAATAAATTTGTGAGTTCATGAAAAGCTTGAAAGACATCTAGTGGATGTGGTCACAACCTATTTACATGGCTCATTGGGCTACGACATTTTTATGATATTTCTGAAGCATTCAAACTGCTTGAAACATACAAAAATTCAAAAGAAACTTGTTTATTAAAACTTCAGAAGTCCTTTTATGGATTGAAACCATCAGTACGGATGTGGTATAATCATCTTAGTGAATATTTGCTAAAGGAAGGGTAAAAAAAATAATCCTATTTGTCCTTGTTTTTTTTTTTTAACTAAGGTTGGGATCTGAATTTATTATAATATCTATATATGTTGAAGACTTGAACATCGTCGGCAGTCCTAAGGAACTTTTAAAAGTTGTTGAGTGCTTGAAAAAAGAATTCAAAATGAAAGTTCTTGGTAAGACAAAGTTTTGTCTTAGCCTACGGATCGATCATTTGACTAATAGGATATTTATCCATCAATCAACACACACTCAAAAGGTTTTGAAGTGATTTTACATGGACAAATCACACCCATTGGATACTCCAATGATTTTGAGATCACTCTATATTAATAAAGATTCATTTCGACCTCAAAAAAAGGATGAGGAGATTCTTGGTGATTAAACTCCATATATCAGTTCTATTGGGGCACTAATGTACCTTGCGACAACACATGCAGTAAGTCTATTAGCGAGATTCAGCTCATGTCCAACGAAAAGATATTGGAAAGGTGTTAAACATATATTCAGATATCTTCAAGGAACAGCGATATGAGATTGTTGTATTCGAATTCATACAAATAAGAAATAATCGATTATGCAGATGCGAGATATTTGTCTGACCCCCATAAAGCCCGATTTCAAATAGGCTATTTGTTCACATATGGAGGTATAGCTATATCATGGTGTTCTATGAAGCAAACAATAGTTGCTACTTCTTTAAATCATGCGAAGATAATGGTCATTCATGAAGCCAGTCGAGAGTGTGTATGGTTGAGATCAATGACTCAATATATTTTACAACCATGTGGTTTTTCTATGCATACAAAGGCTCCAACAATATTATATAAAGATAATGCTGCTTGCATAGCTTAGCTGAGGGGAGGATATATCAAAGGAGACAGAACAAAACATATTTCACCTAAGTTCTTTTTCATACATGATCTTCAACAAAGTGGTGAGGTAGATGTTCAACAGATTCGTTCGAGTGATAATCTTGTAGATTTATTCACTAAAGTATTGCCGACGTCTTTGAAAAGCTAAGATATAAGATTGGAATGCGTCGTCTCCAAAATATCAGATAAAGTTTTCATTAGGGGAGTGCAATACACGTTGTACTCTTTTTCCTTAACCAAAGTTTTGTGCCGTTGGATTTTCCCGGTGAGGTTTTTAATAAGGTAGCACTCAAGGCGTACTACAAAATACGTGTATTCTTTTTCCTTCACTAAGCTTTTTCTCTCTGGGTTTTTTCTAGTAAGATTTTAACGAGGCACATTATCTATATACATCAAAAGGGGAGTATTACAAATTCATATACTCGTGGATATTCATTATTCCACTAATGTATCTAATGTACTTATGAATGTTCATTTAATTAAATCATTAGCGTAATACATCTATTTAATAAAAATGTACTAACATATTGATTAAATATTATAAATGGATGATTTCTACATCCTATAAAAGAGAACTCACCCTTTGTAGAGATACATAGAAAAGAGAATAAACAGTACCCTACATCCTATATACTATTCTCTCACTATTATTTTTATCTTTCATTTCTTCCTTTATATTATTCATATATTGCTAATATTGCTACATCCTATATTGCTAATATTATTTTTATATTGCTAATATTTTACGTGAAATTTAAACTACAATAGACTGAAAGGGTTTGGCAACCATCCAAACAGGGACGAGGTTTTTCCTGTTTTTCAGCCTGCTTCTGCCATAGTCACAGCACTGCTTCTGCCATAGTCACAGCACTGCTTCTAAGCTCTTTAATCCATCGCTTGTTTCTCGTCATCTCAACTCTATCATAGCAGCAAAAAAGCTAAGCTCAATCAGCAATCGACGCAAGTTCTAAGTCGATTAAGGTGAGATTTCCACAATATTGTCTTCTATTCATCCAATTATACTATTCTATTTGTTAATAAGCTATTATTTCATACGTCCACATCCTATCCTAAAATAAGAACTAAATTAATAAACTTCATCATAATCTGGCGAAACCAAGTGCTTCCGTCTCATATTGTGTTCGCTACTCTAGGACCTTCCTGGGAACAAGCAAATTTTTTTCCTTAATCTTTGGACTTAGGTAGCAAGAAGCAGGATTTCGTATGCCTTACACATTCCTCGATAATGCTAATAGTTTGAAGTGGCTTGTGGTGGGGTGTTCAATATGCATGTTAGGTGTTCGATGAAATTCCTCTGCCACATAAAGACTATGGATTGGGCCGCTTTGATGGGCTTCACGTAGGTGTTAGATGGAAGGTTAATCACTTTGTTAGGTAGCAATTCAATATCTTTTAAATGCCCTATGTCTCTACTTGCAGCAGTAGCCATTTGATCATGTATGAGTGAAGTGAAGGAACCCAATTTTTATGCTGTTGAGTAGGATCAATATTCTAATTAGGGGTAGTTGAGAAGGTGCGCAGTCCTTCATTACTCTACCCAGTTTGGGGGAGAAGAGGAACAGAAGGATTTAAGGAAGCCAAGTATGAGATAAAAAGAGAGTTGCTTTCTCTTTTCCTTTTTTGAAAAGTGAATAGAGAGCCATTCTCAAAAAAAAAAAAAAAAAAGAAGAGTAAATAGGGAGTGCTTTCCAATCTCCATATATCTGGATGTAAAGAGGACACCTCCTTTTAGTTGCCAACTTGCCATTAGGTCACAACAAACATTATCTTGGTGGGGAGGTGCAGAGGGATAATAATTTCAATGGAACAAAATAATAGGCCCGTTCTCATTTTTGCTCCTCCCTTGAATTTCCTTTTGTGAATGAATGTTTTGCAGGTTATCCTTGTCCTTTCTGGACTGAGCATACTAATTAATCATCTGACTGCAAGGTAGTTTTTATATGAATTTGTTCCCTAGACATTTAAAGATTCTACATTTGAAATTTAAATGAATGAATCTAGGACATGATGAGTTCTCTTGCTAAGGAAGTTGTTTGGAAGAGTTTGGAAAGTAGAAGGGAGGAGGGATTGAGGGTCGAAGAGGTAGAAATTCGAAGACAAAAGAAGATGAAAAATTGCTTTAGTGACATTCTTCTTAGGTATTAGTACAGAGTCTGTTGGCAACTCTAATTTTGTGTCATCATTCAAATTTATATAGTATTCAAGATACAGGAATTCTTACTTAGAATGGTCAACCTAGTTTCGAAGTGTTAGATTCAATTAAAGACAATGGGAGTATTTGGCATGTAAGTTTCTTCAATTAAAAGGTAGATGACAAGCATAATGACATTTGCATTTAGTAAAGGAACACTGTTTGCAGATTTTATCACCTTCTTTACACATCCCCAACTGTTCACTCTTGTTGTAGATCAAATCTTTTCTGCTTGTTGTAATAGTAGAAATGATCTATTCTATATTGGATAATGAAACAGTTGCTTACATGAGTTCGAATGGTATATCAATGGGGGAACACTTCGTTTGCTGCTTTCAGAGTTTCAGGATGGAACTCTAAACAGGTTGATACCATGTCTTCTAGTGATATGAAGAGTTGTATGGGGTTGTCTAATTTTCTGCATTTGGGGAAAGTGTGAAAAGTTACAAACCTGCATTTTACAGGAATATTCTCCATTTTACTGAAAAATGAAATCTTAAATTGAATTAGTCCTCCCAATGCTAATATCATACCCCATTTTATCTATTTTCTTATTTTTTCTGTTTATTGAGGACTTTGGTAATGAGTTTATGACCTACAATGGATCCTCTTGTCACCAGTCAGCTTGTATGGCTATAATATCTAATTTAAATCATCCTTCGAAGACTTCTGTGCAGGTGGACTGATTCTTGGTCAGCTCTGGTATCACATTAATGTTTGACCCTTCAAAGTTCTGAAACTTGGAGATATTGGATGCTTATGTTTGATATGTGAAGCTTATGGATGACCATACTGAGCAGCCTCTGCCACCTGGTGTTCTTTCTACATCATATTCTTCACCACTTGTGCCAACTTTGAATCCTGCTGGACATTTGCCCCAGTCCTTTCAGAAAACTGCTAATTTTCGTCACCATGCGGGCAATGGCGATGGAACTCTTTTCCCTGTGGTCACTTCTGTTCAACCTTGCTCTGAATCTTTTCATACCTCTGGACACGAGTCTTCTGAGGCTATACTCAATACTTTGCCGTCCAATTCGGAATCCATCAACGGGTTGAAGTTACAGCCACAAAGTGCTAATGATCTTGAGAGTGCTGCTCAGAATGCTGTTTTGCATGAACAGGTCTGTTATCTCCCCCTTCTTTTTTTTTTTTTTTGATAAAGTTAACATTTTTAGACAAAATTGGTGTATTTCAGTAGTAATTACGTCAGGAGTTTACAGTAAGCAAAACCAAATATATCTACCACCTATACCCCTCGTAAACTATCTATGAAGTGAGAAATATCCTCTACCTTTCTGGGCAGGACATAGTTACACCAAAAATAAAAATTTATAAGGCAGTTCAATTTCAAGCAGTAGAAAGGAATGCTCTTGTTTTCAAAACATATCTGGTTCCTTTCCTTCCATATTGTCCACCAATGTAAGCAGGGACAATCTTCCATCTCTCCTTGTGGGCTGACATAATTCCTTCTCTATTCCAGCATGTTAGCACTTCTGATGCATCCCTTGGCATGGACCAACTAATACCCCTCATTCCCTCAAGTCAAAAAACACATGCCACAGTTTCTCTGTCACTCTATAATGGATGAAGAGATGATTTGTTGTCTCAGTATCTCTTTTACCAAAAAAGCACCTGGAACATAATTGCCTTCCCTTTTCATTAAATTGTCCTGAGTTAGTATTGCTTGGCTGGCTACCAACCAAGTGAAACAAGCAATCTTCTCAGGTATTCTAACTTCCCATATCATCTTCCAAGGCCATGGTAAGAGCATTGCAGCTAGCCTATCAAGGTGTCTGTAAGCTGATTTCACAGTGAATATTCCATTTTTGGCCCTCAACCATTGTAGATTGTCTTCATTTGTGTCAAGGTTATTGGCCTGCTCCAAAGAATTGTAGAAATCTGTTAGGTTAACTATCTCCAAGTCTTTCAACATTCTCCTGAAAGAGAGGTTCCGATCTTGGTTGTTCCTGACATCTGCTACTGCTGCCTACTTTTGCTGGGTCAGATTGTAGATTACAGGGTACAACTGTTTCAAGGAGTATTGACCAACCCACACATCAGTCCAGAATGATGTCCTCCTTCCACTTCCCATTTCAATTCTTGAATTTCCCCCATCTTTTAGGCTACTTGTTCCTGATTGTTCTCCATAGACCTACACCGTAAGGGCTTCTAGCTTCCTTAGTGATCCATAAGTCTTCCATTGTATATCTGGAAGCTATAGCATCTTTCCATAAACCTTGTTTCCCAGAGGCAAACCTCCATAGCCACTTCAAGAGAAAATCTGGTTCTGTACTTTGAGATGCTTTATGCCCATTCCCCCTTCTTTTTTGTTGTTGATCACAACATCCCATTTCACCAAGTGATACTTCTTTTCCCCCTCTCCATTTCCTTGCCATAAAATGTTTCTCTCTCCTACTTCCTAGGAGAGAAGCTTCACTAGATGTCGAAAGATTTGAACCCAATGCTAAATAGATTATGTTGTTTTCCATGAAATGAGTCGAGGAGAGAGAAAGAAGGGGTTGATGGTTAACACGTAAGATGTTAACTGCGGTTCAAGAAGAGAAATTTTCTGATGCCTAGGCCACTAGAAGGGTGGTTCTATCCTCCTAGGAAGTAGGACAGAGAAACTATCTTCGGTTTTCATGTCTGGGAGAAAATCAGCTCAGTTGAGAGAGCGTTTGACTGAAGAATTTCATTTTCCTCAACTCTTTGATAGGTGCTTTATTTATTTCTTCATTTATTGATCTAAATTATTTTTTTGCCTGCACAGGAAATTTCTGCACAGAAAGTAATACAAAGTCAAAGGTTTGTTTTATTTGGCTTTTGTTTTAACTTTATTCAAGCTGAAATTATACAAGAGGAATGAATGTTTTATGACAATTTCACTTTTCCAATCCAGAGAAGCAAGGGATGCAAGTGGACCTAAGGATAATCCAGATATTTTCTCTGGTCGTCATGACCCAAATGCTTTAAAGGTGTTTTAAGTCTCTTGGACTCTTTGTTACCTTTCTTGATCTCTCATGCTAGCACATTTTCTAGTTGGCCTTACTATACGCTCTGCTAACTGCAATTTATAGGAACATTTACTCCAAATGACAGCAGAGCATCGTATTCAAATGGCCTTAAAGCGTGGAAAGTCAACACAGCCCGAACAAGGTAAGTATCTTACTGCAAATTTTTGGAACAGTTGATATCCTTTTAATGATGTAACAAATCAAAACATGCAATAAATGTATACAAAAACCTTTTCTGTTCCACTTCTAATATTTTTCTAGGCCATGAAACAACTAAAATGTACATGTTACCAATGGTTATTGGCAGAAGGAATGCCCTTTGAATTTTTCTAGTAGTGCATTGGAAAATCCCTATCTTTTCCCTCGCAAGCATAAATTGTATATGCCTACTTGTGGTCTATGAAAGCACGGAAATCAACAAGATGAATGTGTTAATGCCTCTTTGACTTGTCTGGATAATCCTCATTCTTTTGACCTTTTCTTAATGTGCCAACTTTGGCTCATAATGGTAAGAGAGGTGCCTTTAAGTTCAACACTATCTGGAACTAACCTTTAAGCTCAACACTGTCTTTAACTACTCTTCATCCTTGAGGTAATGAGGTATATTATGACTTTTTGACCTGGAAGGATGAGTTAACTTTATATCTTGCTCCTTGACCTCTCAACCAACTACTTCTGTCGAATACTGTATCAAACCCATTTATTGAATACAAGTATTAGCGTTAGTATGTGGGAAGTATCAAGTCTTTAGTTAAAAAATGGTTTCATATTGGACAAAAATATTACGTGTATTTGTGTTTGACGCCTATTAAATGATGGTTGTGATGGACATGCTTCTGTTTGATTGGCATATAGTTGAATTAGGAACAAGTACACATCCTAGATCATAATGTGTGACTTGTCACAATGAAAGTTTCTTACAAGTTGGTGGCGGGAAAAATCTAAATCCTACTAGACTATAAACTTGGTATTTCAGCTTCTGTAATCTGTATGTGTACACGTTCAATGCCCAAGGGTATGGCCTTGTGGTCAATGGAGTGGGTTGAGAATTATGAGGTCTCAGATTCAAATCCTAGTGGAGGCCAACAAACACTAGGCGATTTCTTCCGATATCTTCAAGTCATGGTGGACAAAGTTACCCTATACTTATGCCTTATGCTGGTGGGAAGTAGCACCCTAGTAGGTACCTGTGCAATAGTCAAGGTGTGAGTGAGTTGGTCTTGGCACCATCATCCTAAAAATGAAGTTTGACTTGCCCTTATAAAAAGAAAAGAATTTTGGCTTGTTGCGACTTGCGATAGTAAGTGTATGTCCACTCCTCCCAAAAATTTCATCAGGAGGGCATGGATTAGATGATAAGCTAGTAACACTTAAATATCATAGGACTAGGGTCAAAGTTGTCATATTGTTCCAGTTGTATATGTTTTTGTCATCTCATTAAATTGAGGACGTGAAATCGTTGATTGCTGTTGGTTTTTTTTAAAGGATGAATAGGGTAACAAAAAAGAATTAAAGAGTCTCTCAATGGATTGAAATGCTTTCAATAATTTTATTAAGCATTGAGAGACTTTAAATAGCCAATGTAAAACACAAAATCTGTATAATTTAAAATTTAAAATAACCTAAAATATCTCAACAACTCAAACAACAACATACCCAGTGGAATCCCACAAGTGGGTCTCAACAACTCAAACAACCTACTAAAATTTAAAATTCAAATTTATCTTAAACAAAACTTTTTTTTCTAAAAAATAGTGCAGTAACTAAAAACAAATTTCAACATTGCTCCTTTGCTTTAGTTACTGCAATTTAAAAAACTGCTCCTCAATTTCTGCTTTAGTGGTTGATGTAGAATTTGGATTATTTTTGGACTTGCAAAATTTCTTCTTCTTTTGATTTTGTGCTTAAAAATCACCATCAATGATTTCTCTTGTTTGAAAGTGCTTTATTTGGAAATTAATAGGATTTGCACAGAGTTGTGATGATTTTTCTTCCAACACAATATCACATAAAACATAGGTCTCAAAAATGAGATTTTATTATCACTAACCAAATTTGATAAATTTTGCTAGTGAAATTTGTAGAGCATTCAAAGAGAGACTGTTGCTTGCCATTCTTATGTTAAAAATTGGTTCAAAAAGCTTGTGTATTGAACAAAACACGGGTTGAAAATAGCCCTAATGGGTTAAAATGGGTTGAAAGATAGCCTTGGCGGGTTAAAAAGATAGCCCTTACGGGTTAAAAATAATATGGTAGTTCTTTGGAAGAATTCACAGATCCCGTAAGATCAATGAGGCTCTTGATACCATTGTTGGTTTTTTTAAAAGGATGAATGGGGCAACAAAAAGAATGAAAGAGACTCTCAATGGATTGAAATGCTTTCAATAATTTTATTAAGCATTGAGAGGCTTTAAATAGCCAATGGAAAACACTAAATTTGCATAATTTAAAATTTAAAATAACCTAAAATATCTCAACAACTCAAACAACCTAGCTAAAATTTAAAATTCAAATTTATCTTAAACTAAACAACTTATTTTTCTTAAAACTAGTGCAGTAACTAAAAACAAATTTCAACAATTGGACTGCTTTACCTTCTAATTTTGCCTCTTATTTGCAAATCTAATGATCTGTTAGGGTTAATTTTTTTGGATAATTCATGACTTTTAGAACAAGGTCCAATCAGTTTTACCGGTTATATGATGAACACTAAAAGAAATTTTACAATTCTGTCTAACTCTTAACATATTGGGACAATGATCATGACATAGTTAATGGGATATTAGCTTACTAGCGAGCTAGCTAATCTAGAACTTAGTAAAATCTGGTTGTTATTTGGAGAAAATGTAATTCCACAACAGCTTAACTCATTGGACGGGTTTTTGAAATGTTTTCTTTTACCATGTCAATGATGTATGTTATCATGATCAGTTGATTTGCTTTTAGTAGTTCTATTTGAGTTCTTTGCAACTTAGAGCTAGGGCTCTCTTTAGGATTTAAGTAATAGATTAAGACTCTACTTTATGTTATAAAAAGAAGTTATAGATTGGTGCTGTTAACATGTTGATTTACCATATGTTGTGTGAAACAAATCTTATTACTTGTTCGGCAGAATTTGAGATTTGAAAAACTTCATAGTTGACCTTGCTATGTTTATACAACAACATACCCAGTTGAATCCCACAAGTGGGGTCTGGGGAGGGTAGAAATGTACGTAGACCTTCCCACTACCTCGTATTTACATAGAAGTAGAGAGGTTGTTTCCTGGGAACCCTCGACTCAACAACCCATAAGCAGAATAAACTAGATATTGCAAAGGAAATAAAAGGGAGAAATAGAACTAGAAATCGAAATAAAAAGAATGACTATTTACGAAAAGCACATGTCAATATGTAAATACGATAAATTCGACACACATGCGACAAATAGTGACATCAATCACGCCTACCCCTGCTCCCTTACTAAACCTCGAGATCACCCATCCACCTAACCCGACTAACCAATCAGCCTGCTACTCTAATTCACGACCTCCACTGCTTCCTATCTAAGGTCATGTCCTCGGTTAGATCCAGATTCGCCATATTTTATCTGATCACCTTTCCCCAATACTTCTTCGATCTACCTCTACCTCTCCGTGTAGCTCCCAAAACCAACCTCTCGCACCTCCTAACAGGCGCATCGGTACTCCGTCTCCGCACATGTCCAAACCATCGCAGTCTCGCTTCCCTCATCTTATTAGCCACCGGTGCCATCTCCAACTTCTCCCGAATGATCTCATTCTTAATCTTATCCCTCCTTGTGTGACCACACATCCCTCGCAACATCCTCATCTCTCCGACATGCATCTTCTGAACATGTGCATTCTTTACGGGCCAACACTCCACCCCATACAACAAAGATGGTCTAACCACCATTTTGTAAAACTTACCTTTGAGTTTAGATGGTATCTTCTTGTCACACAACACTCCCGAAACCCTGCTATGTTTATATATGGTGAAATTATCTTGTTGTTGAATTGACACTGAAAAGCAGTAGGGTCAAAGGTAGATATAGATTTTGCTCACTCCATATCTTCCTAAATTGAACAAATGTTGAGCAGGCCTAAAATCTAAACAATTTAGAATCTAGATCTAAGTAAGTAAAGGCTAGAGTAATGTGTCACCAAAATAGACAAGGCTTTCAATTTTGGCATGGCATTGTAAAACACATTTCTGTCATTGGAGTTGCTCATACATGAGCAATAGCACAAATTCAAACTACTGTTTTTGTTCTTTATACAGTTCTTAGTATAGACACTACTTTTATCAAAAGTAGTTCTCATTATAAGCATTAAAAGACATGAAAGGACCGATTAATTCTGGAATTTTTGCTCAAACATCACCAATTCTGAGGAAGAATTTCATGTACAGTAGAGATAGGTTGCTTCTTTCCATCTTCACAAAATATTTTGTTATAAAACTGTGTTAAACAATTGTAGATGGAGAATCCTCTTAAGTTATCCTGTCACGAGTTAGTTTAGTATAGCTTCAAATTACCATGTTATTACAACAGAATGAGAAATGGTTAAATTTCTCCTTTGCCAGGTAATGTGGAAATTGGAAATGGATATGGAGTGCCAGGTGGAGGTGCTTATTACAGTGCCTCAAATACCGATGTCTCGATCTCCAGTAAGACTGGTTTCCTGTTCTATGGGCAAAGTGTTTATTTTGTTCAAAATTCTGCATTAGATTCTTTGAGTTATTTGGTTTTTGCTTTTTCATGTTCAGAGACAAGTAGAATCACTGGTCATAGAACAAATCAACATAGTACAGACCCTAATGGGGGTTCTGGACAAAGTTCTGTTGGTAAAGAATTGCCTGAATACCTCAAGCAGAAGTTGAAGGCTCGAGGTATTCTGAAAGATGATTCAAAAACAGAGAACCAAGGCATATCAGTCAGTGTAAGCTGGTTATGCATTACATGCTGTCTTCCTAGTCCCTGTTTAAATTTTCACATATTTCAGATGGTCCTGGTTTACTAGAATCTTGAATTTGACTTCCTTTGTCTTCTGACTTTTGTGATAAATTGAAATTTCTTTATATTTTTTTCCATTGTTTCTTACTTCTTGAGATACTTGTTCTCAACTCTTAGTGACCTCTGTTTTCAAGAACTCATTTCTCATTATCCTATTGTTCTCGTCATACCTCTACTCTCTTGAAAATGAAATGTTCCTAACAACTCTCTTCTGAAATAAATCTGCACATTTCAGAGCTCAAAGGCACAATTATCAAAGTCATCAGATGCCATTTTGCCGGTGGGATGGGTGAGTTGTGGCTTAATATAATACTTATTTAAAGCTTTCCTTTTGAAGGTCTTGATTGATTGCTTGCTTTTTGTGCCTGGCAACTATACTTGAACAGAGTAACGAGTTAAAGCTTCAATATAATATCTCTCTTATTTATTTACTTATTGATATTTTGGCAATTAGAGCATTTGCGAATGACATAGTATTGATTGATGAGACACGGGACATAGTTATGCTAGGTTGGAGTTTTGGAGACAGACTTTAGAGTCTTTAAATGTTCAAATTGAGCAGGACCAAAACAAAATACTTGGAGCGTAAATTCAGTGTTGCAATGGATGAAGCGAGTATGAGTGAGACTTGCCACTCAAGTTATTCCCAATAGAGAAAACTTTAGATATCTTGGGTCTATTATCCAGAGTAATGGGGACATTAATGATGATGTCACGCATCGCACTGGGGCAACATGGATGAAATGGAGGCTTGCTTCTAGAGTATTGTGTGATAAGAAGGTACCACTTAAAACTTAAAGGTAAGTTTTACGGAATGGTGGCTAGACCGTCTTTATTATATGAGGTATGGTGCCGACTAATAAAAAACTCACATTTTCAAAAGATGTATGTCAGAGAGATGATGATGCTGTTCCAAGTCTCTAAATCTTTGGTTTATTGTCTAGAGGCATACCCTAGTAGGTTGTGGGCAATTTCTCCACTTTGCAACCCAAAATATCAGCTAGCCTCTGGATGTTTGTCACTTCCCTAATAGGATATAAGCTGCTCTTTCCCCGGTTAACTTTTAAACCTGCAGAATTCTCAAGAAACAGCAAAATTAGTTTGATCAATCTAAGTTGCTCCTCCTGTGGCTCACAGAAGATCACTGTGTCATCTGCGTGAAGTAGATGATAGATCTCTTTAATATCACCATTGTTTCCACTAATCTGAAAACCTCTGATCCACCTATTTTGCGTAGCAATCCTCATCAAACTATCAAATCCCTCCATCAGCTAGATAAATAAAAAGGGGTGATAAATGATCACACTGTCTGATTCCCTTGCTTGAAGAGAAAAAACCTCCATTTACAAGAATGGAGAATCTCACTGTGTTTATGCAAAATTTTATACATCTCACACATCTTTCTCCAAAACCCATTTGTCTCCTAGTGTTCAACAGGTAATGCCAATTTACACGATCACATGCTTTTTCAATGTCCAACTTGCACATTAATATTCCCTTTCAACCTGGAGTCAACACATTCGCCAGAAATGAGAGCAGTATCCATAATTTGTCCTCCTTTAATAAAGGCCATTTGGTTTTTGTTGACAAGCTTATCAATCACTCTTTTCAATCTTTCTGCCAGTAATTTTGTTATCACCCTATAAACTCCAGATATCAGACTTATTGGCCTGAAGTCTTTTAGATCCAATATTACCGGTTTTCTTGGGGATGAGTGCTACAAAAGTAGCATTAAAGCTCTTCTCAGTCTTCTATATAGCATAGAATTCCTGTCTAGCCTTTAAAATGTCCTCTTTCAAGAACTCCCAGAAAGACAAGTAAAAGGGCATGGGAAAATCATCAGGTCCAGGTGCTTTCTCCTTAGCACAAAGTTTTAAGCAGCCCAAGATCTCTTCTTCCTCAAAAGGACTCTCTAATTCTATCTGCTCCTCCACACTGATGTTTGTGATCCTTGTAAATGTAGCTCAGGCCTCCACTCCTCTGGTTTTGTGTATAAATTTTGGTAGAAGCTTTTGATGGTCCCTTTAATGATAGAAGGATTATTAGTATTACATCCATCCACCATCTGAGACTCGATGGAATGGTTCCTCCTATGAGAAGTAGCTACTCTGTGGAAGAACTTAATATTTTTACCCCCCTGCTTCAGCCACGAGACTCTTAACCTTTGCCTCCACCGTATTTCTTCATTCTTAGCTACTAGCTCATAGGTGATACTTTTATTGTGTAAGTATCATTCTCATGATATATTTTTTACCGATCTGTTGTGAGTCTCTGGCGACCTTCAGACCGATGCCGGAGTGGAACAGATTATCGATGTGTCGGCAGCAAGTCAGAGGAGAAACAAAAGGTCAGCTATATCTCTGTTGATGAATGACCAAGTAAACATGGGAAAGGAAAGGAGAAAGTGTGTGCCAGCTGTGTCTCTGATGATGGCAGACCTAGTATACATGGAAAAGGGAAGGACAAAGAACAGGAAATAAATGCTAAGACCTATGGTCACACAAATGAGACAAAATTTTCGGAAACTTTCCATGTGGAAAGAGAAGAGGGTCCCACTTGGAGTTGATGGATGAAAGGCCTATTTTGAATGAGCTTCCTGACTGGATTAATGGAAAAAAGATCCAAAATCATATGGGCCTTAGAAAGTCCAAATATTTTACTGAGCCTTTTATTGAATTTTAACCTTTATTGGGATCTTCCTTTAATTCCTTTGATCACTCCACCCTAGTTGGTGACATGGAAGGATGCATGCGCATGGGAGGGGAGTTTTATATATGCTGAAAGACTCAATGCAGATCGCAAAATCCTTTAAGGATGACGAGACAGGGTAAGGTGATATATAATAACATGGAGGTGGAAAGTTTTGGTGGTGATGAGTCTATGGAGCTGTTGGGAGAGCCAATGGAGTTTTTGCACGAACCCAGGCCCTTAGCAATTGATGTCAGTATCTGCTGAGGGCTTTGAGTCTCAAGCAACGTTGAGATTTCACGCCACTTTAGTCAAATTAAGCCAAATGTTTGGGGTGTGCACAAAAGGGCTATGCAAGAGAGTTCTTCTCATTAATAAGCAGAATGGGACAGAACCACAGGGGAGGATCAGAGCAGCAGAGACAGTAAACGCAACACAACCAACCAATCAGTGCCAAAAGAGTTGAGGAATTTCATTTCCAATATGAAATTCAAAGAAGGGGAGCTAAGAGCTGAGGGAGGAGATTATTAATTGTGAAACAATGAGGGTAAAGATGGTTTCTTGCAATGTAAGGGCCTTAAACAGTGAAGGGAAGAGGACTTCTGTCAGAAACCTGATTAATCAATTGGGGGGGGGGGGGGCAGATTTGTATATCCTTTTAGAGCCTAAACTACAGGATAGTGTTAGTAGTCTAATTCATAGCATTTGGTACAACAGATGGTTGGGGTGAACTTCATGTAGAGGCACAGGGGTCTAGTGGAGGTATTTTAATGATGGGGGATAAAAGAATATGGGAGGGGGGGTAGCGGTGGAAGTAGGATCACAATGCATCTCCTGCAAATTTTTTCTAACCAGAATCAAGAATTTTCCTGTTTTTTGATAGCAGTTTATGCTAAGTGCAAGAAAATAGAGAGAAGAGAACTGTGATGTGAGTTGGGTGCCATGAGAAGTCTGTGTGAAAGTCCTTGAGTAGTATGGGGGGATTTCAATGTCATTAGATACCTGGAAGAAAGATCCAATTACTCTAGGATTAATGGTGCTATGACTGAGTTTTCTGAATGCATTGAGGAGATGCAATTAGTAGATCCTCCTTTATTTGGTGGGTCTTACACTTGGAGAAGAGGGAAAGGGCACCAAACAGCTTCCAGAATTGGCAGATTCCGATGTTGCTCAAAATGGGAGTAGTTCACTCTTATCAGGCAATCCATAATACCTAAGTTAGGATCTGACGACAACCCCATTCTACTAACATGTGAGAATTTGAATTACAAGAAGTCATACTTCAAATTCGAAGATTGGTGGCTGAGAGTGGAAGGATTTAAAGAAGAGGTGAAATTGTGGTGGCAGTCTTTTGTAATAACTGGAACCCAGGTTTTGTTCTGGCAGCAAAGTTGAAACTCTTAAATTAAAAGAAAAGATTAAGGAATAAAGTATAATAAGAGAATCAATTGTGAAGCACAGTAGAAGGAGATTATGGAGGAGCTGGCCAAATGGGAAGCTTTGCAGGAACAAAGAGTGCTCACTGAGGTGGAGATCCAACAGAAAAGAAAAAAAACTTTTTTATGTTCCTTGATTAATATACAAACCATGAGAATGATACTTATACAATGAGTCCTGAGACTACATGGAAAGACAATATAACATAATCAATTACATCCAATACAATATCATTCTACTACTATAATTAAGCTATCAATATCAATCGACACAACTACAATTTGATTCTTATAGTTCTCAACTAATGTGTTTGTTGTGTTCTAATTTTCCATAAATTGTGCACTTCACTTCAGCGCTCACTTTACTTCTTGCTTTTCACTTCAATTACCATAGATCTTGTTGCTTTTTTGTGCTTTTGCTTTTAAAAACAGTGATGTTTATAATGTTAATATTTGCCTGTAAATTGAGAAAGCAGATCGAAGCCAGGGACCCTACCAGTGGTGCTTTATATTATTATAATGGAAGTACTGGGAAAAGTCAGTGGGAAAGACCTATTGAGGCTCCTGCACAAGTTTCTGGGGTGTGTTCAGGGCTTCCTAAATATTGGCAGGAGGTTCTTGATGAATCAACTGGTATGCTATGTATCATGACTTTGCTTGCTGTTTACTTGCTTCATGTTATTTGTGGATGGAGAAGATCAGATTAGAACTCTCAGAACTTAACTCACAGAAAGAAATTGAGTTAAAATTGATATTTTTTGTTGAACATTCATTTTTTTCTCCTTTGTAGGCTGATCCTTTTTAATGAGAATCCTAATGTTGCTTTTCTCAAAAGACTTTTGCTTCCCCCTTTTTGGAAAATTGGTTTTGTCAGGCGTGTTCCATTCTTTAGCTACATAATTTAATGAAAATGACCTTTTCAATAAGATAAAAGTAAAAAGGATAGACTACATGATCATTCTCGAAAAATGTAAAATAGGGAGGCCTATGGTAATGTTTTGTTGTTGATAAATTTAGGACCTTTAAATATAAAAAGAAAAAAAAAAATAACAATAAAGAAAGACAAAGGGTGATTCGGGCTTACAAATAAATGCTAGAGTAATTTTCCTGAACAACCTTTATTTTATACATTGGAAAGTTCTTGAATCACAATGGTTGTGAAAAAGTTGATAATATCAAAGGATCTGGAGAAAGAGAGAATCATTTATTGCTACTAAAAATGAGGCACTGATTGCTGGCAAGTATGCAACTCAAGTGAAGAACTATACAAGAATAATTTGGGGCGCAAGCCAGGAACAACAATCAGTAGCTTCTCCTGACCAACCAGACCCAAACCAATATCCAAGTGGTCATTCATTTGTAGGTTACAACAAATGAAATCATTAGTAACACAATAAGAGTGTCATATTGGTACAAAGAACGATATTTGTAAGTTTGAAGCTCTTTGACATGAATGGAAGGACTTGGAGATATAGCTGAATGATTCTAGACCAATCACAACCTTCTTTCTTTCTAAAGACACCAATCCAAACGACAACGAGATTCCCAGTATAATCCAACAATGTGGGATCAGGGACGAGACTGGATCATCCTTACATCTCCTCTTCACATGCCGAACCATATCAATCTCGCTTCTCGTATCTCGTCTTCCATAGAAGTTGCTCCCACCTTGTCCTGGATATCCACATTTGTAATCCCAATCCTCATATATGTATAGGTAAGCTATGTTGTTTGGACCCTCCAAAAACGCTACCGAACATGGGCCATATCCTCTAGGTGGATTGTTGAATGCTTTTGGAGGACCTGACACACAACGGCGGTAGTTTTTAATGTCTGACCAGCACAACATGTAAGCCTTTATTTTCCCCAGATTCTCCACAATTTCAGCTTCAATGATCCTTCTTTGTCTATTTGTGCTACAAGAGGTCGTTACGGGTGAAACAATTAGATTTCATATGGAATACAACAACATACCCAGTAGAATCCCACAAGTGGGGTCTGGGGAGGGTAAAATGTACGCAGATCTTACCACTACCTCAAAGAGATAGAGAGACTGTTTCCGAATAACTCTCATCTAAAAAATCAAGCCCCATAAGCAGAAGATACTAGATATGGAAAAAAAGAGAAAAAAAAGGAAAAAAGAAAAGAAGGAAAATGACTAATAATGAAAAGCAAATGATAGTATGTAAATACGATAAAAGTAACAAATATAAGACGAATAATGATGACACAGGATATACAGACACGATTACTATATCACAAGGCCATATATCAACCTACCCCTACTAGCCTATTAGCCTTTTACCCTAATATGCGACCTCCACTCCTTTCTATCTACGGTCATGTCCTCGGTGAGATGAAGTTTCACCATATCTTGTCGGATCACCTCCCCCCAATACTTCTTCGGTCTACCTCTATCCCTCCGTGTAACCCCTAATCCAACCTCTCGCACATCCTAACAAGAGAATCGATACTTCTTCTCTGCACATCTCCAAACCATTGCAATCTCGCTTCCCTCATCTTGTTAGCCACGGGGGCTACCTCTAACTTCTCCTGGATGGTCTCATTCTAATCTTATCACTCCTGGTATGTCCACACATCCATCTCAACATCCTCGTCTCCGAGACCTGCGTCTTCTAAACATGTGAGTTTTAATTGGCCAGCACTCCACCCATATAGCAGAGGCGGTCTAACCACCATTCTGTAAAACTTGCCTTTAAGTTTAGGTGGTATCTTTTTACCACACAATACTCCAGAGGCAAGCCTCCATTTCGTCCATGTTGCCCCAATATGATGTGTGACATCATCATCGATGTCGCCACTACTTTGGATGCTGGACCCAAGATATTTAAAGTTCTCTCTTTGGAATAGGTTGAGTGGCAAGCGTCACTTTAATTTCTGGTTCATCTCTTGCAAAACTGAATTTACACTCCAAGTATTCTGTTTTGGTCCTGCTCAGTTTGAACCCTTTGGATTCCAAAGTATATCTCCAAACCTGATCATTAACTTTAGCCCGAGGCTCATCAATCAATACTATGTCATCTGCAAATAGCATACACCATGACACCTCCTCCTGGATAGACCGTGTCAGCTTACTAAGGCAAAAAGAAAAGGGCTCAACACAAATCCTTGATGAAGTCCCATCTCAACAAGAAAATACTCTGAGTCTCCTCCCACCGTTCTTATACGAGTTTTGGCTCCATCATACGTGTCCTTTATCACCCTAATATACACCATTGGAACACCTTTCTCCTCTAGACATCTCCATAGCACATCCCTAAGAACTTTGTCACAGGCCTTCTCAAGGTCGATGAATACCATATGAAGGTCCCCTTCTCTCCTTATATTTCTTCACTAATCTCCAAACAAGATGACTTGCTTTAGTAGTTGACCGCTCCGGCATAAATTTGAATTGATTCTCTGTAATATACACTGCTTTTCTCATTCTCATCTCCACCCCACTCTCTCCCAGACCTTCATAGTGTGGCTTAACAACTTGATACCCCTATAATTGTTACATTTTTGAATATCACCCTTGTTCTTGTACAATGGAACCATTGTACTCCTCCTCCATTCATCGGGCGTCTTAGTGGTCTTCATAATAGCATTAAACAACCTAGTCACCACTCAATACCATCCTTGACCATTCTCTTCCAAAAATCCACCGCTCATCGGGTCCGATCGCTCTCCCTCTGTTCATCCTACTAATAGCACGTCTAACTACGTCAGCTCTAAAACGCCTGCAATAACCAAAATCTCGATGACTATCGGAATGGGCGAAATCACCCAACTCAATATCTCTGTCCCCCTTTTCATTTTAGAGTTTATGAAAGTAAGCTTGCCACCTTAGCTTAATGGAAGTCTCATCCACCAACAACTCACCCACTTATCCTTAATGCACTTCACTTGGTCCAAATTGCGAGCTTTTCTCTCTCTCTCTCTCCCTCGCAAGCCTATACAATCTCTTGTCCCCGCTTTTTTCACCTAAGTCAACATACAAGCGCTCAAACGCTGCTGTCTTAGCACTCGTCACTGCCGTCTTCGCTTTTGTCTTCGCCGTCTTATAGATATCCTTAAGCCTTTGTTTTTCATCCTTATCCCTACATTCCAACCCCTTTGTATAGGCAATCTTCTTGGCTTTCACTTTGCATTGAACTTCTCCACGTCACCACCAATCACCTTGACGTCCACCAAAGGTCCCTCTTGAAATCCCTAGTACCTTGGTGGCTACTTTTCAAATGTAACCAGCCGTGGTATCCCACATAGTGTTCACATCCTTGCTGCTACTACTCCAAGCCCCCAAATTATTCAACTTTTCCTCCATCTCTCGAGAAAGGGTAGGAGTCAGGCCATCCCATCTAATCCTCGGTTGGGCATAAATAACCTTCTTCCTCTTACCCCTCTTAATCTCTAAATCTATCACTATAAGCCTATGTTGAATGGAAATGTTTTCACTCGGAATTACATTGCAATTCTTACAAAGGCTTCTATTACCCTTCCGGAGGAGTAAGTAATCAATTTGGGTCTTAGCTACCATACTACGGAAGGTAACAAAGTTATTTTTTCTCTTCGGGAAACATGAGTTTGCAATAACCAATTCAAAGGCTTTAGCAAAATTCAAGAGAGACGTCCCACCTCCATTCTTCTCCCGAAAATCAAAGCCTCCATGGACATTGTCAAAACCACTAGATATAGCACCGATATGCCTATTAAAATCTCCCCAATGAAGATCTTTTCTGTGTCCGGTATACCTCTCACAACCTCATCCAAATATGACCAAAAAAGTTTTTTGACTTCCTCATCCAGACCCACTTGGGGCGCATAGGCATTAACTATATTCGCAATATGACTACCGACCAAAAGTTTAATAGACATCATCCTATCATTAATCCTCCTGACCTCAACCATATACTCCCTAAGGTCATCATCTACTAGGATACCTACTCCATTTCTATCCCTAGAGCCACTCAAGTACCATAATTTAAATCCGTCTGCTTATCGAGCTTTGGTACCTACCCATCTGGTCTCTTGAACACACGTTATATTAATTTGTCTCCTCTTAAAACTCTTCACTAGCTCTATGGACTTTCCTGTAAATGATCCTACATCTCACGTCCCTACTCTCAACCTAAGTAAGCCCGTTCCTCTCTTACCACTTCTACCCCCAGCCTTCGATCCCAACCGATGACATTGACCCTAATCTATCATCAGACCCCAATTTTTACTAAACTACGATAAGAACCACTAATTCAACAAACTATAAAGGATAAAGAATAAATAATCTCACGAAGATACCCAACAATACAAAACAGTAAAATCTAAACTATAACTTATATTAATCAACTAACAAATCCTATAATCCTATGAAATACAAAAAATATCAAGAAAAACTATAATCCTATAAAATATTTGCAGCAACCCACAATATATAACAAGCAAGAAATAAAATATATTCAAAAATATGTAACAAGCAAGAAGTATGTAACAAACAAGAAATATGTAATAGGCAAGAAATATTTGCGAGAAAGAATTGCAAGATAGTATGTAACAAGCAAGAAATATGTAATAGGCAAGAAATATGTAGAAATTGAACAAGGAAAGAAGAAATGGCAAAAAAATTGAACAAGAAGGAATCGAAAAATATATATAAGCAGAGGAAAATGGAAGATATCACCTAAATAATATTCGTATCGATGTTTCCGAAGGTCTGTCCAGCCAAATTGATAAAGCTTGATGTTGTTAATTCGTAGAAACTCAATGTTTTCTTCTGGGAATCAAAAGGAGAAAGAGAGTGAGAGCAAAAGCAGCTTTCGTGAAGATTGATCGAGTCAAAAAGGTGCAGTAGAGTAATTTCTTGAAAGAGATCAAGAAAGTGAAAATGTATCGTATTGAGAAAGTACAATGGAGAAAGAAGTGTGTCCCACTATTCATTTGAGAAACAAAGGAAAAATCCCCAACAGAAAGTCAAGAAAACTAATTAATTCTGATTTCATATGGAATACTCATTAAATAAATGATTAGTACTTGTATCTTCTATACTAGTGCAAAATAGATCTCTTGAGGAGCAATCTGTTCTCCGTTTTTGAAACAGGAATTCCTTTCAGTTGGATTGAATAGAGATACAACTATTTACATCTATATGTATCTGATAAATAATCTTGATATGGTATGTTTTGCTAGGTTTAGACATTTAGTATTCTTTTTTTTTATTTGGCAAGTAAAAACCAAAAGGCCCTGAAGTGCTTTAACTGTAAATCTAGGGACTAAAGTTGTGATAATTCTTAAACACTTGAATGTGAAGTACAATGTTACTCGGAGCATGAGACACAGATGAAAAACACAAATTGATAAGTTGGTTCGACCTTTAGTGACCTACTGCCGTCATCTTGATATTCTTCTTTCCCTCATCCCTTCTTCACGGCACATGCTGATTTTCCAAACCCCTAAATCCATAGGTCCTGTTACATTTCTCCTTTATCGTAATGGGGCTTCTCCATTGTGTAATTGCTAACTAGGCATGCATTTACTACTGCTGGGATCCTTGTGCATCATAGGTTTGACATGTCTCTTTTTCATTCTCCTTTTTGAACTTGTGAGGAGTGTAACTAGTAGTACATTGTGTTCCTTTGTGGCTAGACAAATGAACAAAGAGGATGTCATCTAGGGTATTAGACTTAGCTGGTCACTATTTTGATTGTTATCAGTATCTAATCATCAAAGCAATCCAAGTGCAAGTTTTGTTGCTTTGAGTTCTTCAGATTTCATGTCATATTGAACCTATGTTTTCTATTATTCGAACTATTTGCAGGTCAAAAATATTACTATAACTCACAAACTAATGTATCACAATGGGAACATCCTTCTAACCAACAGCAGGTTGCCATTCAGCACCATGATAGAGCAGTCACCAACAATGCAACTAATGTAACTTGGGTTGACCAAGCTTCCACATTCCAGAGATGTATAGAATGTGGTGGATGGGGTGTGGGCCTTGTACAGTCATGGGGTTACTGCAAACATTGCACTCGGTATGTTGTCATTGCATACATTTCTCTTTTGACCTTTTTTTGTTTACTTATCTCGTCTTTGTTTTCGGCTGCATATGAGTACTTTTGCTTGAGTAAGATTTCAACAGAACTTAAACTTATAGGATGGAAATGAAACTTATAGTTCAACTTATAGGGCTTTCTTGTTTTCGCTCCTTTTTTACTTGTCAACTTACTGCACTGTCTATATGTGTAGTTCAACATCTACCACATGCAGTTGACTTAGAGGGTTCTTTGAGTTTAGTGTTTTTGGTTCGATGAAATAATTTGAGTATCAAATCAAAACCTAAAGGGAATGGTAGAGTGGATCGCGATATTACTCCAGCAATCACAGACAAGTGTATTTTCTAGCACCCTTCTGTATGTTAAATCAGTCCTAGAGTTTACACATGGATTGAGGACTTCTATTTTCTGTCTTTTTTCTTTTTCTTTTTTTTACTGTAGAGTTTACCTGACGTAAAGAGAGATCAAACTTATCAAAGCTAAAGAATGTGCCTTGAGCTGAGAGAGAAGAGAGAGTCGACTTAATATGCTAAGGACTGGAGCGAAGGTAATGGCTCAATGAGTTGAGTTGCTAGAAAAGCATAGAGCAACACAGTTGGCAGAGAGAAGATGGTGTTGCAAATGGGCTTATCAAAGTTTGGCTATAATACCATGTGAAATAATGAGTAATTTTTCAAAGCAGTAGCTCAATGGGTGGAGTGGCCCAACACGTTGTAAATCCTTTTTGAGGACTCTTGCAGAACAAAAGAACAACCCTATTTTCTAAGAGATTCTTTTCAACTTTAGCAAACGAAGTATTCAGCTGTCAGGTGTCATATGTTTAGGAAGAGTTCAATGGAAATTGATCATTTATTCCTTCACAATTCAATAGCAAAAGATCTTTGAAGCATGTCTTTCTTGATTTTGATAAAGTTGGATCATGTCACTCAGTATAAAAGATGCCTATGAAAGCTGGAGGTCATGGAAAGTTGGTAAAGCCATCAAGAAAATCTGAATTATGGTGGCTGCCAGTGTAATCAAGAGCAAAAGGCGCTAAAAAGTTCTGAAGTCTGTTGGGGCTTTAAGCACAAATAAAGTGTGAGCTTTAATGTGAAGAGGCGCCAAGGGAGAAAGAAAATACAAATATAAATGTTTATTCCAAGACTAATAATTATAAGCGTGTGACAAATATGAACAAAGAAAATGAAAAAATTGCAATAAAATGAAATATCAATTACTTAATGTCACCTCTAGCAAGGAAAAGTATGTCTTAGAACTTTGATGACGACACTGAAACACATTTAGCGAGGCAAAGCTCAATACATTTTTGGAGCCTTGGTTTAGAGCTTAAGCGCGCCATTGACAACACTGATGCTTGGAAGTATATTTTTGTGCGTATGGACATAGAAAGTGCAGATGTTTCTTTTATGGAATCTCAACTCCAAAATCACTCCTTGAAAGCTAGATGTTCAGTTAGTCTGTTTAGCTGGTCCATTCTGGCCCTTGTAAAGACCGATCATAGTTTGTTTTTGTTAGCTTCCTTGTGTTAGGCCATCTCAAACCCACTTTTTTTCACTCTCCAAATATAGAGAATAGAGAATTATTCGGAGACAACAACTCAAATCCAATTCTCTATTTTGCTCTCTGAAAAGGAATCTTTTTATCTCTCCTCAATATTTTATTATTATCTCTATTTCATTTTTGTTTTCATATTTCATAATATAATTTCTTTCTTTTTCTCATATAATCTTCATATAATAATTTTTTTTATATTTTTCAAATTCTTTATTTAATATAAATTTATATTTTTCTCTAAATAACGTAAATTGCAAGAAAATATTGTACATTATACATATTAATGGACAATTCGAATAAAAGTGAAATCATTGAATGAAATAACTTTACATAATAAATATTACATCATCATAAAATTTATTTTAAATGACTACACAAATACTCAACTTTCAAGATTACTATGCTGCTCCCATAAATGCTCGATAAGTGCTACGGAGCTCAAAATGAGCACTTTTGTCCTTAATTTTTTTATGTCTAGCCAAAAATTGTGCATTCTTTACATAGTGAAAAATAGTTATAATTTTAAATTATATGTTTAAAGTGACGAAAATTTAAAAAAAAATTAAATTAGAAAAACTATTTATTTAGAATGAAAGTAGTATACTTGTCAATAATATATTTTTAGATGCTATATTACATTAGAAAATAATTACAAATGTTAAAGACTTAATTAATGGTCTCATATAATAGAAATAAATAATATTAAAATAATTTTAGATTGAGGTGATGAAAGTTTTAAGAAAAATAATGTAGAAGGAGATGGTTTTAGCATAATCTCTTTTGTATTGAGGGTATGTTAGCTACAAAGGAAAATGTTTTCAAGTTTTGGAAAATATTTTCTTTAGGAAAACAACTTCTTTAAACATGAGGAAAATGACAGTGGAAGTATGGTAAGGAAAACAGAGGAGCAGAGAATCATGCAGTATGCAGAGGGTGAGAGTGGGCAAATATGTATTTATGGAAAAGGGTGGGGGTGGAAAGTCAGAAACATGACTTCTCCATTTGGGTGCAAGTTGTGGAGAAATATCTTGAAAAGCTGAGAGGAAGTTAGTGATAACATAACTTTCAAGAGGGACGGGAGTAAGCTTATTTTTTGGGGCCACAAGTGATGCGGGAATCACTTTGAGAGCCACCTATCCAAACATTCATAGTATTTTATGCCAAAAAAGGAGATGACAGTCTCAACAAATTCAGGAGATACAAGAAGGAAATGTTCTTTGGGATCTTGAGTTTAGGAGAAATTTCATGATTAGGAGATGAATGAATTGCAAAACTTGCTTGAGGTGCCTACAAACAAACTCTACACTTAGAAATTCAGGATTCTTGGAGATGGGAGACAGGAGTTAGGCAATGGTGGTTGTTTCTCAGTAAAGTCTAATCATGCCTAGATTCTCAGAGGAGATGAGATGATTTTCAGGCATGATGCAGTCTGGATTTGAAGGACACTGAGAAAGGTATGTTTATTCGTATGGATGGCAACTAGAAGAGCAATTTTGATGATCGAGAATCTGAGGTAAAGGAGGTTCATCTATGTCAATTGGTGCTTTATGTGCAAAAAATGAGAAGAGGAATTGGATCACTTTCTACTACATTATCAGGTTGCTTCAAGGTTACAGTTGGTGATTCTGAGATGGTTTGAATTCTTGTGGATCATGCCGGAGACATTAGTTTAGTTGCGCTTTTAGAAGATGGAAGAGAAGGCCCAGAGCAGGAGACATTGCTCCATTAGTTCTTATGTGAGTAGAGTGGTTAGAAAGAAATAGAAGAACTCTTGAAGGAGTTGAACATGCTTTATATATTTGATTAATAGCCTTTTATCCCTTTTTTATTTTTAGTGTACCCATGAGAATCCCACTTGTGCGGATGAATGGGTGCCCATTTAGAGAGCCATTTGTTTTTGTAAGCTCTCTTTTTTGGTTCACTACTTGTATACGTGAGTTTTTTCCCTTTTGTTAAAATGAACTTATTCTTTACTTGGTGAAAAAACAAATTCCATATGTGGCAATTCAATCCTTGCCATCCTATAACAAACCAAATCCAACTCTAACCCCCATAGCCCCCAGCTTCACCACCCTCACACTGCTACCCCTAACCTCCATCCCAATAGTATTTCCCCAGAATTTATATAAATGCTTTAGAAATAAATAAATATTTTCTGCTTACTTACCAAACACTAGAAATTAAGGAAAATCACTAATTTTCCAAGAATTTCTAGAATTAGACCACATTTGAGGGGGCATTTTGTCGACCTTAAATAAATAAAAGTATTCCTTCGGTAATAGTAAGCATTTGAAGTAGTGGTTTGCTCAAATTCAACAATCATAATTATCTAGGATGCATCATTCATCTGAAGGTTGATATTGTTCCGAATGCAGAGTTCTCAAGCTTCCTCAAAGCCAGTATGTGTCAGCAAATGTGGAGAGACAACAACAAACTTCTGGGGATGCAGGTGCCACAGAAGACTCTAACAAAAAGTTCCAGAGGCAGAGGTATGTTGTCTATTCACATATCAAGTCTATATAATTTTGAACATCTTTACTGGTACACTTTGGTCTTTTTTAAAGAGAGCCATGCAATTCTTGGTTCTGTGTACTGTTATTAAGCGTCTCCTATCCCTTTTTCTTTCCAAGTTGTTTGTTTGAGAGGAACTAGGCCAGAGAATATTAAAGTTAAGCATCACATCCTGATTCTGCACAGTTGATGTCTCACCAGTTTCTGATAGTCTTCCTGATATGTGTGCATCCCACTAGGAATTCAGTCCTTGATGTTGCATTAGTCCTTTTTGTCTATGATATAGATGCTTTCTTTTTGTCATATGGAATCCATGTATGTTAGTTTTGCACTTTAGTAGTAATGCATCATCATGCCAGTTGGTGAATGAACTAAATTGTTTATCCTTCTAAACATTAAATTGATAAATGTTTTTATCTCTACATTTTCCGTTATTACTAATTTGGAGCTTATATTGGTGAATACAATAGATATAGATGACAGTGGAAGTAATTTTTTGAAAAAGTTTCTGCAAACTAGCCGTATCTCTTGTTTATCATGATGAATTCTCATACTTGTTTTATTACCTCTTGGGGTAAGCAGTTTGTCCAGTAAATGATGAATAATATAGATGATGTCACCAGTGGAGCAAAATGGTGGAGCTCAAAGGAGGAGTAAAAAAAGAAAAAGAAAAGAAATTTTAAAATTAAGTAAAATAATTAACTACCATTAAGACTAGCGCAAGGGGAAACTGTTCACTGCACTAATGAAACTAATTGGGAATTCTGTTTAACCAATTTCATTCACATAGATCAAGGAGGCAAAAGGGAAGGAGAATCTTTTTAATTTTCAAAAGTCAATTATCTGATATTTAGACTGCAGGTCTAGTTTCAAACCTCCAATGAGTAAAGGCAACAAAAAAGACAAACGGAAACGCACAACTGATGAGGATGACGAATTGGATCCCATGGATCCAAGCTCCTATTCAGATGCTCCTAGGGGTGGTTGGTGCGTATTCCAAGGCTGTTTCCCTCTACTGCTAGTGTTCCACTTACATGGCTGTGCATTTTGCAGATTTTAGAAGTTCTGAAGTTAATACTGATGGTTTCTTTTATTGTTGACTCTGTAGGGTTGTAGGTCTCAAAGGAGTGCAACCACGGGCAGCAGATACCACTGCAACGGTATGCCGAGTGCCTTTCAAGTTAATCAATAAGGCTTAACTTGTCTGAACTTCTATATATTGTGTTCATTTATAAGAGAAACATTTTTATTTCATCACAAGAGATGATATACCCTTTTGATACATCAAAATTTCTAGATGCTCTCAAGAAGAATGTAATCCTGACTTCCACAGAGGAAGCAAAAGAGAAAGAAAGAACCTACAAAATTGTAGCCTTCAAACTGAAGAATCCCATTACAATACTATATGTACTTGGGTGCTTATATGACAACTAATTCTACCATATGTGATCCATTACTCATGTGCCCTTGTTTCTGTTCATCATGGAAAGAGATATCCCCTGACACATTGTTAGGAGAAAGCATAAAAAACACTTAATTTCAGCTAGTTCTTTAAGCACAAATCCCAATTAAAATACAGATTTAGTAAAGAAAGGAGAAAATGAAGAATAGTTTCAGATATATGTGTTAGAAGAAAAATAATTTTCTCATAAAAGAACTCAAAAACTACCATAAATGAAATATGTGAATTTTAACAATCATATCAATTGAGTTAAAAAATCATTTCAAATTTATTAGAAGATGCAGTTTAAGCTTCCCATCATTTGTAGTAATTAATTCTCTTATGGTGAATTTTTAACTTTTATTTCTACTCACTATATTTTGGGGCTGATATATTTGAGTTGAGAGAAAAAAGGAAGAGAAGGTAGTGGAGGTAATGGTGACAATGGTAGCGGGCAGAGGCAAGGAGGAAGGAGGAACAAAGGTTGATTGGTGGTAGAGGTAGTGGTAGTGGCAGAGAGAGAGAAAGAAGGAACCAAAAAATTTTTCAAAACTCAAAATTAAGGAAAAGGTCAAATTTGTCCTTGAACTATGCAAAAGGTTCATATTTGGCCTCCGTTAAAAAGAACTAATCTTAATTGTGGGACACATGACATCACCATTGCTAAGCTTCAGCAATTTGAAAATAATGACAAATTTAGCCCTTTTTAGTAATGGAGAGCGCAAGTTTGACCCCAACTATTAAAAAAGGATAAATATGTTCCATTTCACACCCTTCAGGGGTAAATTTTGACTTTTTGCCGTTATATTTATTTTTAAGAATAATGGAAATGATCGTAGCATTCTTGGGCATAGCTAATGGAGGTCAATTTAGAAATAAATATAGAATAGGAATAGGAACAAGAATAATATTTACAATCCTACTTAGAATAGGAAAAGGAATAGTATATAGAATCCTATTTGGAAAAGGATTGTATTGTAGTATCCTAGTTGGAAAAGAAGTCTAATATAGTGTGTATAAATAAAGTCACAATGTAATAATTTAGAGACACAATTCAATAATATTTTTCTCTAATATTTCTCACATGGTAGAGGGGAAACCACTTGATTACCTACCGTAGTACGGTAGCTAAGACTCAGATAGATTACCTACTTCTACGGAAAGGCGATATAAGTTTATATAAGAATTGTAAGGTTATTCCGAGTGAAAATATTTTCACTCAACATAGACTTCTAGTGATGGATTTAGAGATTAAGAGGGAAAAGAAGAAGAAGGTTATTTATGCCCAACCGAGGATTAGATGGGGATGCGTTACTCCTGCTCTTTCCCGAGAGATGGAAGATAAGTTGAGAGACTTAGAGATGGAATGAGGAAGTCCAGGCCAAAGTGAAAGATAAGAAGGTTGCTTACACGAAGTGGCTGGAGTGTAGGGATGAAGATGAAAAGCGAATACTTAAGGAGACATATAAGACGACTAAGTCAGAAGCAAAGATAGCGGCGACGAGTGCTAAGACAACAACTTTTGAGCGCCTATATGAGGAGCTAAGTGATAAAGGCGGGGACAAGAGATTGTATAGGCTCGCTAAAGTGAGAGAAAGGGAAGCTCGTTACTTGGACCAAGTGAAGTGCATCAAGGATGAGGAGGGTGTGGTGTTGGTGGATGACACTTCCATTAAACTAAGGTGGCAAGCTTACTTTCATAAACTCTTGAATTAAAAAGGAGATAGAATCATTGAGCTGGGTCAGTTGACACACTCCGAAAGTCATCGTGATTTCGGTTATTGTAGGCGGTTCAGAGTTGAGGAGGTTAGAAGGGCTAACAATAGGATGAAGAGAGGGAGGGCGGTCAGACCCGATGAGATTCCGGTAGATTTTTGGAAAAACATGGTCAAGGATGGCATAGAGTGGTTGACTAGACTGTTCAATGCTATTATGAAGACTACCAAGATGCCTGATGAATGAAGGAGTACAATGGTTCCACTGTACAAGAACAAAGGGGATATTCAAAACTGTAACAATTACAGGGGTATCAAGTTGTTAAGCCACACTATGAAAGTCTCGGAGAGAGTGGTAGAGATGAGGGTGAGAAGGGTAGTGTCTATTTCGGAGAATCAGTTTGTATTCATGCTGGGGCGGTCGACTACTGAAGCAATTTCACCTTGTTTGGAGATTAGTGAAGAAATATAGGGAAAGAAAGAAGGACCTTCATATGGTGTTCATTGATCTCGAGAAGGCCTATGACAAAATGCCAAGGGATGTCCTATGGAGGTGCCTAAAGGTGAAAGGTGTCCCAATGGCATATATCAGGGGGATTAAGGACATGTAAGATGGAGCCAAAACTCGGGTAAGAACGGTGGGAGGCGACTGAGAATATTTTCTTGTTGAGATGGGACTCCATCAAGGATCTGTGTTGAACCTTTTCCTTTTTGCCCTAGTGATGGATGAGTTGATGCGATCTATCCAGGAGGAGGTTCCATGGTGTATGCTATTTGCTGATGACATTGTATTGATTAATGAGACTCGGACTAAAGTTAATGATAGGTTGGAGGCGTGGAGACACGCCTTGGAGTCCAAAGGATTCAAACTGAGCAGGACCAAAACAGAATACTTGGAGTGCAAATTCAGTGTTGCAAGGGGTGAAACAGACATTGATGTGAGGCTTGCCACTCAACTTATCCCCAAGAGGGAAAACTTTAAGTATCTGGGGTCCATCATCCAGAGTAGTGGCGATATCGACGATGACGTCACACATCGTATTGGGGCAGCATGGACAAAATGGAGGCTTGCCTCTAGATTATTGTGTGATAAGAAAATACCACCTAAACTCAAAGGTAAGTTTTACAGAATGGTGGTTAGACCATCTTTGCTGTATGGGGTGGAGTGTTGGCTAATAAAAAATGCACATGTTCAGAAGATGCATGTCGTAGAGATGAGAATGCTAAGATGGATGTGTGGACACACAAGGAGGGATAAGATTAGGAATGAGACCATTCGGGAGAAGCTAGAGGTGGCTCCCGTGGTGGCTAAGATGAGGAAAGCGAGACTGCGATGGTTTGGGCATATGCAGAGAAGAGGTACCAATGCTTCTGTAAGGAGGTGCGAGAGGTTGGATTTAGGAGTCACTAGGAGATGTAGAAGTAGATCGAAGAAGTATTGGGGAGAGGTAATTAGACAGGATATGGCAAAACTTGATCTCACCGAGGACATGACCTTAGATAGGAAGGAGTGGAGGTCGTGAATTAGAGTAGAAGGTTAATAGGTTAGCAGGGTTAGGTTGATGTCTAGCCGTGGGGTATTGTGGGGTAGTAGGTTTTGTTGAGTCCGTATATTATGTGTTGTCTTTATCTGTATTATATGTGTTAAATTTATCGTATTTACATAATATCATGTGCTTTTCATTAGTAGTTGCTCGTCCGATTCCGTTCTTTTACTTTTCTTTTTGTCATGTCTAGTCTTATTCTGCTTATGGGTTGTTGAGACGAGGGTTCCCAGGAAACGTCTCTACTTCTATAAGGTAGTGGTAAGGTCTGCGTATATTCTACGCTCCCTAGACCCCACTTGTGGATTCCACAGGGTATATTGTTGTATTTCTCACATGGTATCAGAGCTTCTAAGGTCCTGGTAAAATCAAAGAGCTTCTACTGCCGGCAAGCGGTTATGACCCATATATGCTTGCCCGTTTGGCCAATGATTATGTTAGCAAAAAAAAATTAGGTCACCATGTATCTTTCTAATAACTATTTTCTCATCTCTAACTTGCATAGGACTGTGCATCTTTTTGGTGACTACTTTCTCATCCGATTGGTGTAGCACTGTGCCATCTTTCTGGTGACTACTTTTTCATATTCAATTTGCGTAGCACCGTGCCTTTTTTTGGTGACTACTTTCTTATTTGTGTTGGGTCGTGCCATCATTCCGACCCTATTCATACAATTTCTCTTTTTCAGTAGGGTCATGCCATCAATATGATCATACTCATATAATTCTCTTTCTTAGTAGGGTCCTGTCATCATTCTGACCTTACCCATATTATTTATTTCTCAATTTGTGATCACTTCAGTCACTAATCTAATAATCAGGTGCATGAGCAAGTTCCAACCAGTTTTAAAGTGACTTTCTTGGAGCAAATTCGAGATGATCCATATTGTCATTCTCCATTGACCTTTTAATCAATTGAATATTAAGAATGCTTTTCTCCGTGATGATCTCGAGGAAGAAATCTATATGGAGCAACTACCTAATTTATTGCTCAAGGGGAGTCTGGTAGCCTTGTATATTGACTGTGTAAGTCACTTTGTGGTATGAAAGAGTCTTCTGAGCTTGGTTTGGGAAGTTTAACACTGCAATTAAGGAATTTATTACTTGGTGTTTTATTGCATCAAATTTAGTATTTCATGAGAAGACTAAACACATTGAGATTAATTGTCAATTTTGTGAAGTCGAATGATCAACTTGCAGATATCTTACCAAGCTCTTCATCAGTCGTCGTATTAATTATATTTGTAACAAGCTAGGTAAATATGACTTGTATGCACCAGTTTGAGGGGGATTGTTAGAATAGGAATAGGAACAAGAATAATATCTACAACCTACTTAGAATAGGAATATAAATAGTGTATAGAGAATCTTATTTGGAAAAAAGATTGTATTGTAGTATCCTAGTTGGAAAAGGAGTCTAATATAGTGTCTATAAATAGGGTCTCAGTGTAATAATTTCGAGACACAATTCAATAATATTTTTCTCCCGTATTTCTCACAATAACTAACTAATCTTAAATGAGAAGTTTCTTTTTACTTTTTCATATACATTAATAGCACAAGTAATGTATAGCAACTTATTTGGATCCAACAAGATTGTTCTATTTTCTTGTAATCATATGTAACTTGTTATGGAAAATTACTTCTTGTAGGAGATCAATTTAGCATGTTGGTATAAAAAAATACACATTATTGGTACATAGAGTTTTAGACTATTTTTTAAAGTTCATTAGATGATCAAGTTTTAAAACTTTTCCCAAATTATTTTACCTCTCTCCTCTATGGCTGTGCCTGCTGTACCTGAATGCAAATAATGTTTGATTGTTCTAGTTATGAGATTTCTTACAATTTGAGATCGCAACTGCTCCAAAGTTGGTACAGATAGATCAAGCAAAGAATGTTGTAAGAGAATAAAAAAACATGATCAAGTTAAGTAAAGTTTTATTCACGAGTGGCAATAAAAAACGAGTTCACACTTTCAAATTTAAATTGATGTACTTCAACATGTCTTCATCCTCTTTATAGGTTATTCATATATAGTGGTCCTGGTCAAATCCTTTTAGCTTTTTGAATGGTCTAAATATTGCTCTTTAGCTGTTGCTGCTATCCCATAAGGTAAAAATGCCGCTTTGGTTATGACGGTAGGAACGAGGCACTTTTTAAGTGAGGGTAAATTGCTTCATTTCGCATTGTCTAGGGGCATTTTGACCCTTTACCCTAGAATGGAAAAAGTCATCACAACCTTTGTTTTGAAATTATTTCAAGTGATACTTACAGGGACTTACATTTGAAACTTTTAAATTCGAATCCTCTGTTAAAGTCAAAATTTTCCACTCAAACTAACTCTTTATATTTCAAATCATGTGTGATCTTGTCAATAATGTGATGGTTAAAGGGATTGAGCCATACGAGTAAGAACCTTGAGATCCCCGGCTCGAACAGTGACACCACTCTGTGCAAGCCCATTTTCTCCAACCTTAGTGGGTGGGTCTACATGTACCTTTGCTTGTGATTATATCAGGTAGTCTGACAGATTGGTCAAGGTGTGCACAAGTTGCCTCCGAAACTAATGTCTTTGAAAAATCACCTTCAAATGCTACTCTAGCAGACGCCATTCAACAATCTGTTCAAGATTTCCTCCTTTAAACTCCCTACTGGTTAAAATTGGTCAAGTTTTTCGGTGATAGGAGTAGAGTTTTTACTGAACTCGTTCTTTTGCTTTCTTGCTCTTCAAATAATAGGTAGGTTTCTTTCATTCCAAGCTGAATTTGGTTTGCCGGATTTCTTGTTACATTAGCTGGGATTAGGAGCGTCTCTGAAGCATTCGTGTGCCATATCCTTGCCTTTTCTTCAGGCACTCGGAATGCTAGACATACACGAGCATGTCTGTCTAATTTTGTGCAGATATTGGACCAGACAGGTTTTATATAATTGTAAGACTCCAAAACTTTTGATGAGGGATCATATTTTGCTTTGTAATTATTAGGTGTTTCGTCAGCACTTAATCAATCAAAGAAAAAGGAATGCAGAAAAAATATACTCGTAATGGAAGCTGTTTTCTGTCCTATTTTGCAACTTTTTGAGAACTTCCTCCATGTGTGTCCATAATAAGTGTTGGATAAGGATACATCTTTGATGTGTCGGGGAGCATGAATTGCGGAGCATGCCATCAGTTGTGAATTTTTAACATTTCATTGTTGAAGTATTGATATCTTTTAGTGTCATTGGCTAAAATAATCATGGGGAAAATTCTGTTCAAAAGTAATCAATCACGGGGAGAATTCTGTTCAAAAGTAAAGTTTACTCATTGTGATTGCCATTTGCACTAATCTTGATTTGGTTTTTTATCTTTAATGACATGGTATGTAAAACAGTCTTGGCTCTCTTTATAGGGTTTATCCTTGTGTTGCAGACATCAGTGGCTTCCTCATATCCAATTTCCTGCAAAATAAATATGCTTTTATAACCTACCGGCTCTTCATATTTCAGGGTCCTCTCTTTCAGCAGCGCCCTTACCCATCTCCTGGAGCAGTCTTGCGTAAAAATGCTGAAATTGCTTCTCAAAGGAAAAATACTAAATCGCATCTTACCCCTATATCCAAGAGAGGTGATGGTAGTGATGGACTGGGTGATGCTGATTGAAGAAGTTAAGCCATTGTGTTATATTTATTTGCTTAAAGTAAGTACAACCCCCCTCAGACAATTCTTGACATTGTCAGTTGAACTCAGTTACTGCATATTTTTTACTGTGAAATAATTTTTCTTGTTTCAGGGAGGATTTACAGAAAAGGAACTTTTCCAGTTGAAGTTGCTGCACCACAAGGCACTAAACATTATGACATTCTAATCGTAGAGGCTGTAAGATCAGGCATGGATGAATATGCGCTAAACACTATCACATTCTAATTATAGATGCTGTAAGATCAGGCATGGATGAATATTCTTCTCGAAGTTCCCGACATACTGCTGAAAGAGTTCCATCCAAAAATGCAGTAGGCGTGTAGAAGATAAGATTGGCTGTGAAATGCTAGTGTCTAGATTCCTTCTTCAAGACTTCTAAACTTCATAAACAGGGACTGCTTTTGGAGCATAGGCCAGCAGCTTATAGGAAGCGCTTGTAATCTTGTATATGTTTGACATATGATTTTTATAACCAGAGTATTGAGTAGTTTCTTTTTTCTTTTGAGAAAGAAATGTCATGAAAAAGGAGAAATATTGAATTCTCCACAGTAGTATCCACTCTTGCAGGATTAGGAAGTTAAAACGCTTGGATCCTATGAAGTGTTCATTTAACAATTAGTTTTGAGGCAACAGTCTATTAGAAAGCATCTCTACTTCTGAAGGTAGAGGTAAGATTTGCGTAAGACTAGCAGCGGCATGGGAACTGATGTCAACCTAGTGGGATCTGGCCGGGTTCAGGACGAAACCGATACCGTACACACCTAATTACAGAAACTGCCGTCCCAGTTTGGGACCCATCCTTTTTTCAGTTTTAATGTGAAGTCTTTAAATTAGTGAAAATGGTATAAAAATATCCTTCATTCGCCTATTGGGCTTAAAATACTCTCATCATTTATTTTAGGTTAAAAAATGTTCTTCATTTACCTTTTTGGCATATCTATACCATTGAAACTATTTTTTTTTTCTTTTTTGAATATTTATTATGTTTCATTTTCTTACGAATTAAGTAAACTCTCATTGTCAATTCTTTTTTTAAAAAAGAAAAACCTCAATTCTTTTTTTAAAAAAAAAAATCTTATAATTTATTTTTTATTTTTTTAAAGTTTGTTTTGGGTTATAAAGAAAAATATTATTTTGGTTTGAATAAAATATGTGAAAAATTTATATAAAAAAAAAACAAACTAGTAGTTTTACTGTAGTTTTTAAAAAAGGCTACTTCAATGACGAAAACAGCCGGAAACTCGAGAGGGTTGCTTTTGGAGGCCATGAAGAAGGTATTTTTTTTGGATTTAATAAATTATGGGGAAAAGTTTAAAAAAAAAACTCTTAAAAAATCTAAAGTTGCAATAATACATATTTTGAATTTTTTTTTTTAAAAAAACTACACATCTATAGTTGATTTAGACAAAACAATTATCCTGTTAAGGATCAAAGTGATTTATTAAAATCGAGTTAGTTTTTTTTTTTTATTATTTAATCAAATTTGAATAGTTTTCGTTATTTTCTATTATAACATTTTTTTCAAAAAAAACTTACTCTTTGAATAAATTAAAATTTACTTTTTTATTAAATTTAATAGAAATTGAGATTTATTTTAATTCATAAAAAAATGAAACATAATAAATATTTTAAAAAGAAAAAAAAGAGAGAATTGTTAATTTGTTTGGAGTTAGAAAGGCAACATATTTTTTTTGAAAAATTCCAAAAGGGAAACTAACTTTTTTTTAAATACTAAAATGGTAAAGGTGTGCCTTACCCTCTGCCACTAAACGTCGTTGTTGACAGAAATTAGAAATTGCGGCTGTCAGGTGAGACTGCTTTTTTAAAAATATATATATTTTAAGGTTTTATCATTAAGCTTTTTATTTTGTGCTTTACCTCCCTTTATTTTAACTTGGTTTTTTCTTTTTGCAGTTTACTTCTTATTAGGGCTGGACATTCAATCGGTTCGATTCGATTTGTGAAATTCAGTTTGGTTTTTTGGTTTTCGGTTTAAGAAAAATATAAATCGAACCTGAACTGAAATAAATTCGGTTTAGTTCGATTTTTGCAATTTCGGTTCGGTTTATTTCAGTTTAAAGATAAGCTACTCTATATTAGTAACCAATTAATGAGGCCATTATTTAAAAATGTGAATAGTTACATGTATTGAATTACTATGTGAAGTGCCATAACCTATAAATCAAAAGTCTACCATTTGATTCCTTCATTCCTTGACATATATGTTCCAGGTTAGCAATTAGGATTTGGGAAATTTATTTTTCACTAAAGTAAAGTAACATTATTTGGAACTGAAATTGGGCATTCAGTAAAGTATATGTTGCCCGGTTGAACTTGGAAAATTACCAGTTCATGTTGGGCCTATACTATATGTATTATAATTTATAAGTTATAACATATGTCGGCAGCCAAAACTAATAGGTAGTCGAGCAGAGGTGAGTTCTCTGGAGCTCCTGTAATATTCTCAATGAACTTAACCACAATATCATCTCATTTCTAGCCAAGAAGGTATGGCAAAGATCTATACATATACATATACATATACATATATATATATATATATATATATACATATACATATATATGTATATATATAAAATAGCTAATCTTTCTCGACAAGTCCGAAAAATATATATACATATATATATATATATGTATATATATATATATATATATGTATATATATATATATATATATACATATATATATATATATATATATATATATACATATATATATATATATATATTTTGCCACTGTAGCTGTGATGTTTCTAAGACATATTATCTTAGGATGTCTGTATATCCTTTATATATATAAGGACACTCTTCCAAAGGTTGTACTATAGCTTTTTTATTTTTCCATCAAAGAAGAAGTTTATCTGGACATAAAAAAAATTGGTTTTTCGGTTAACCGAAATAAAAAAAAGTTAAAACCGATAATCGAACCGAATTATCAATATTTTAAAATTTAAAACCAAAACCGACTGAATAAACCGATTAACCGAAATCGAAATTTAAAAAAATTCGATTCGGTCGGTTTTTTCGGTTCGAACCAAATAATGCCCAGCCCTACTTCTTATCAAGGTTTTTACTTTAATTTTTTTTTATAGTTTTACTTTATTTTATTTTATTTTATTTTTCTTCTATTATATAAAAATATTATATTTTTTTTGTGTGTAACATGTACTATAATTAGGGCCTATTTGTCTTTCATATAAATGTAATGACCTTGAAGGTTATTTTTTATCAAATAATCATTTTGCCCTTCACGAAAGTTGCTTTGAGTCATTTTTGGTCAAGTCTACATGTTAGATTTTGAAAACCTTGTAAAAAGTTAGAGATTTGCTAAAGAAAGAGTTTTAAAAGGCTTAAAGTTGAAAATTTTGAGTCTTGGGGTCATTTTGAGTTTCGAGTGTCAATTTGCGGTTCTGTCGATTCCATTAGCTCTGGAATATCGGATCTGATTTAGGAGAACTTGCAGAGCTGAATTTGGAGTTAAAACGGAGATTTTAGGCTAAAAGTTGCATTTTTAGTTCATTTTGGATCATAGTTTGACTTTGGTCAACATTCGAAGTTCGGAGGCTCAGATCAAAATTCCATTAGTTCCAGTGATTCTGGATGGTGAAACTACCGCTAGAAATGGGTTCGTTGCAATTTTTAGAGCTTCCGAGAATATTTTGAGTTTTTGAGTCCTAAACTAGTTTAAATGATCTTTCTCGGGTTCTGGGCCAAGGAAGTCCCGAATTTGAATTTTGACGGTTCCATTGGGTCCGGAACGTTGTTTCTGGTAGGCATCCATATTTGGTTTATGTTCATGAGGTTCCAAACGATTCCCAAAGGTCCATTTCTTGATTGTGTATGTTGTGTATTAGATGGTTATAACTGTTGCTGGTGCAGGAGAAAATTGTTCTCTGTGTTCGTGTCTCAATCCCTGCGTTCACGGAGGTCAAATTGATTAGACTTCTGCATTCACGTGAGAGGGTCCGCATTTGTGGAGTTATAGGAGCTGAACACCTTAAGCCTCCGCGTTCACAGAGTGTTGTCCAGCATAGCCTACGCGTTCGTGGAGTACAGCGGTGTGGCTGGCCTTCGCATTCGCGGAGAGTTAATCACCTGAAATAGTAAGTCCTTTTTTAAACGATGGGTTTTATTATATTTCACCATTTCCAACACTCCAAGATTCATTTTCAAGAGATTTTTCAAGGTTTTTCAAGGCAAATCGATTGGGTTACTATTTTCTAACCCATTTCTTCAATTTTCATTGATTAAATTGTGTTTTTAACTTGTAATTTTGAGATTATAATCGGAGAATTTGGGAATTTTTTGGACTTTGATTTCTAATATTAAATTGATGATTTCTCCATCATTTTAACTCCATTTTTTAAAATGGTTTTCACCATTGAACTCCTTATTACTTGGGGAACATTTTTATGTATTGATTTACAGATTTCAGCTACTTTTTGGCATAGAATTGTTTTACCATTTTTCCTTTTCATTCGAATTGATTGATAGTGTTATTAGATTCGTTATGTGATTGTGATGTTATATTTGAATAGATTCGGGTGATTCAGAGTATCGTAGAAAGGGAAAAGCTTTAGATTTGACTTAATTCGAGACTTTATCTAAGGCAATTGAACTTCTAACCTTTTGTTAGGTATGATTGAACTTGTAAGCTTCTATATTTATGGAATCAGTATTTTGATGACACAAATTGGGGATAGAGTTGTACCATTGTAGGTTTTGATTGTGGAATTTTGATTTGAGTATTTGTAGATGTTGTGAATTCTTATACTTGTGCTTTTATTGTGGGAATTGTACACTATTTTTTGTTGGTCTTAATATTTTGATGAGGTTGGTAATATATTGTGAATAGTTGTGCACTTGAGAATCACTCGGTTTCTATTGTTCAAATATATGATTCCTATGGACATCTTGCATATTCTATTTTCATGAACATGACTAATGATGATGAAAAGTTGAAGACAAATGGTTTTGGCTAGAAAAAAAAGAAAAGAAATGACAAGTTGAAGGAAAATGATTCCGGCTATATATGAAAGTAAATGTCGAAGGGAAATGAATCTGATGGATACATGATCCATGTGTAGCCCCCATGGATTCCAGTTTGAGGCTATCAACGGATGTGTATCGTAGGACATATATGCATCATGATTATTTGACATTACATCACATTGTTCACATTTCATATCATCCATTCCATTTCATATCAAGTCTGTCTTGAAATTGTTATGTGTACCATGTGAGATGTGTTTAATGCTTGGGATATTTGTACCTTATTGAGATTGAATTGTTGAGAGATTGTGATATATGTTGTTGGATAAATTGAACTTGGAAATTAGAGAATTAGACCAAATTATGAAATTACCCCAGGGAATGATAGTGATGGTTAGGGATGGATATGTATTGACTTGAGATTTAGATTGGGAATCTGTTATATTATAAGATTGTGACTTTTGTATCTTATTGTAATTGAGCATAGTAGATATTAGAGATATTGTTGTTGAACATCACTTGAGGGTTAGGGAATTGGCTATACACTTGGAACAGAAAGATCATTATACCTTATATATTGTGAGATTTGACTTGAATTTTGATATAATTGTTATCTATGGATTCTTTCATGCACTTATTATGTGTATACCTCTCTCTCTCTCTCTATATATATATTGTTTATTGTTGGCCCTTTTGAGATGTGATGTTATGTGATGAGTATATCTATATCCCTGTGATTTCTCTATATTGTGTCGAGACTTTTCTGAGTGCATGTTTGTAGCTTGGCGGTATGTGGTTGGGTATTAAGGAGCTTCTTATGTTCTTCATTGCTTTACTTTAGGTTAGTTTCCATTTGCTAAGTACCCTATGGTTTGGTGTTCACCTTGCTACATTTTTGTAGGATGTGAGCCCAATTCCTCTTTTTAGACGTCTTGTTATATGATCCAGCTTTTGGATCACTTGAGATAGTTGTTTGTCTCTTCGGCAGGCCTTCAAGGATTCTATTTTATGTTTTGTTCTATTTGATAACCAGATATTGAAACTTGTATTATCATTTGAACATTTCTATCATTAGAGGCTTGTACATGTGACACCTATTTTGGGATGATCGTAGTTTTCGATTCCTTATGCTATCTACCTTATATGATCATTTCTATCTTCTGCTTTATTTAATATGTTGAGTTGTTTAGGTTTGGACTGACTCGCTTTGGTGGGTTAGGTGAGTGTTATCACACCTGGATTTCAAGTCGTGACAATTTGATATCAAAGCCCTAGGTTCATAAGTCTCACAAGTGTATAAGCCCAATCTGGTAAAGTCTTAAGGATCAATGCAAAGACGCCCGTTACTTATCCTTGAGAGGGTACTAAGACTGTTAGGAAATTCCCTCTTGTTCTTTCAATTTCTGTCGTGCGTGGTTGTTGTTGGATTTTTGAATATTATGTGATCGTATGCCTGTGCCTGTGCATGTAACTACCCAGTAGGTGATCCTTTAGTGGTGGGAACTCGTGCTTGGTGTTTTGTGCGGGAATATGAGATGTTATTGTGTGGTTTGGAACTTGATCCAGCTTTGAGAAAGAGGTAATGAACTTAATGGATGAATGCATGGTCAACTTTGAAATATTTTATAATTCGAAGAGATTTGGATTTGGTTAAGGTCCGATGAGGTATGTGAAAGGTAAGGTATCGGAAGGTGAAACTGATTTGAAGGACTTTATTAACATCATATTCTTTTTGATTACCCATTCTTCGTCGAGGATGGTACTTTCCTGGTCTATTAGATGTTTGGGGTGATTCATAAATGTGGCATAATGTGGTTAGGATAATGACTATGTTATCTGCGCAATGATTATGAGATTACAATTGTTAAGGTTTTTTTTTCAATGAGGGTTGCTTAGTACTGGCAGAGGATGACATTGTGTTTATTGAAATTAGAACTTCTACTACGTCTTCTTAAAGTGGTATATAGCACGAATGATTATGATACAACTACTATAGTGATGTTTATGTCTGTTTGGCTAGGGTTGTGGGCTGTGTTACTTCCGCTACCTATCTAATCTATGGACGAAGGTATAGTTCTTGGTGAGAGACAAAACTAATTCAATTATGTGTGACAATTATTCAATGAAACAAAAGTGTGGACTATTCGAGCACGAACGTTTTAGAGAGTATGATGCATTCTAGTGGTGAATCTGGTGGGTCTTCTGATGTGGTACTGGTAATATACGAGGATAGAGGCATTTCCCTTTGAGCACGAATACTAGTTACTACGGAGTTATCAATTGTTTAAGGTAGCAGAGTTTGATATTACCATAACATTTTTGGGGAGAACCAATTGGTTGTTAATATGGATGCTTGGGTTTGGAATTGGCCATAAGGAAAGTCATAGGGGTGAATCTTGGAATGGGTATTAATATATTTTGGGTGAATCTCAGAGAACTATATGGGGACCGGTGGCTTCATTGTAAGCAAGGAGGAATGCATTGATATTGAGATGACAAGCACATGGATTAATAAGGTTTCGACAAGTTCACTTGTAAGGATGTAACTGGAAATGTTAGTAAGAAAGTGCATGTGGAGTTGAGTCATTAAATTTGGATGGAATGACTTGGGATTGGGTTACCATATCAACTATAAGTTCAGTTTTGTAGTAGGGCATGATTTTGTTTACCTTGTTCGGCATATGGTAATATGGTCACACTTGCATCATTGGGGTTAAGAGCCTACTGGATAAAGTATGAGAGAGAAGTCTACAAAGTTTGGCTCAAGTGTGAGAATGGAATTCCTTATGGATTCCGGTTCAATGACTAGTACGACTTGGGTTGCTAATGATGGGCATGATAAGATATATGAGTAAGTGATTAATGATGAACTAGGGTATGCAATCTCTAGGGATCTTCATGGTGTGTAGTGATCATGATTGAGAATGGAATTTGTTGCATAGTGTGAATTGGGATCCAAGATTTCATGGTAAGTTTGTATTTGTGATAGTTGATTTTGCCAAGGTATGAACTAGTCAGGTAATGAGATGATTGATTATGTCGGTTACTGAGTATTTTGAAGGAGGTTTGAGCATGACTTCGATTATGAATTTTGCTACTTTTGATGGTAAAAAGAACTTAATAAAGTTTCATTTGAGTAGTTTGGTGTGAAGAAAAAAATCCAAAACATATATATAATGTCCAAATCTCTCTCTCTCTAAAGAATCATATCAATGTCTCCACTTAGTCTTCACTCGAAATCAAAATAAGCTAATCATAAGGTCTAGGATCACTAACGTACCTCGAAAGTCATGAAACTTGGAAAATTATGGATGGTGGTATTTACAAGAGCATAGTCATTACCTAACTAAGGCCCACCTATAGACTTTAGTCTGCTATTCCATTCTATGAGGATCTGCGCCTCTCGAGTTACATCGGACGAAAAAATAATCGGTCTACCGACCTTGAATAACCTGGGTCTATGACATCACTAGTCTAAGCTTAGACTAAGATAATATAACACTATTTCAACCATAAATATCAATATATATCACAATCGGCCATAAACTTCAACACATATCACAATTTTAGCCATAAACAAGATTTCAGTAGGCGTGAATGATCAAGCAATACAATGCAAGTATCTGCTGACCCCAAAAACAACCAAATAAAATTTCATAATATACATGGCATAACCAACAAACTCCCTGCCCAATATTCATGCAATTTCATCAAAATTCACGTATTCAAACTCAGCCTAAAAGAAGAGTTTGTAGCCTACCAAAAACTCGGCCACTAGCTCAAACATACCGCCATTAATAAACCCCACCAGAAGCCAAGACCAACTATAACCACTATAAAGGACCTCAACAACACACTAAGGTTCAATCTCATTCTAAGATCACCTATTATCTCCTCAAAAGGGTATTATATGCCAATCAAGATATAACACAACTCTAACCCTACACCGAAATCTAAAAGGAACTTTACTAGTGTAAGGCTTAATCGGAGATCACGAAATGAAGATAAAATGGAAAGAAATAAGATACAAGGCAAGTACAACAGAAATTAACATGAAATGTATACTAGACGGTATCAAATGAGCTTAGTCAAATCGGAGACCGCTGCCTACCCGAAGTCGATCACACACACTTTAAATTTACTCCACGATAGCTATTTGTGCCTGAAACACCTCCAATTGCTTCCACGCTTATCAAATTATTGATTTACATGACAAAAAAATGTTTGAACATTACAAACATGGTTTTTAGATTGAGATCCAAAATCAAATCAAGCGGGATCATGGGACCCGCGACGAGAATCTAAAAAATAACTCCATAAAAAGGTTACAAATATAACTAAGAATTTATTCCCTAAAATGAGGCACAATTCAAGACTTGGAATGGAAGAATTTGAATCAACAAGATTTTCATAATAAAAAGGAACGGTAACTAATTTGGCTAAACCTCCAATGAAGCCTCCAATGCACTTTCTGATTACACCATGACGACCACCACAAAACCCCCTACAAACTAGGCTTCTGAATCAGTCAATTCAATCCTATATTGGTCAAGATATCAACTTCTAAAAATCACCAAAATTTCAACCCGAAAAATGGCAATGAAGCAGCTAAAACTCAGAATTTACCTTGAATGAAGCAACCACAATCAATTCTAATACTACCACGGTGTTTTCCTCGAAATTCTACGTATAATAGCCTTAAAATGAAAATGAACTTTAAACGCTTAAGTTATCACACCTAAATATTCCTCCAAAATTCAGTCCAAAAAAGATACATAACAGTAGCTATTTTTGAGAAAATACTAAAAACGAAGCCTCCAAAGCTAAACCAAGCACACCGTTACGTTCCTCGTAGAAAACCCCATAATTTAAACCCAAGAATCACTAGAAACGAAGCCTTCAAAGCTAAATCAAGCACACCATTACGTTCCTCGTAGAAAACCCCACAATTTAGACCTAAGAATCACTAAAAACGAACCCCGAATGCCCAAGTTACCATACTTAAAAAGTCACCCAAAAATCCAATCTAAAATACCAAAATGCAATAGCTAAATTTGAGATTTACCTGAACTAAAAGTCCCGACCAAGTTTTCGAGCTCACCACCCCCTTCCTTACAAAATTCCACACAGAATGGACCTCTGAATCGCTATTTGGATTGCAAACTATTAAGTTATGTCCTTTTGAAGTTGGTTCCAATGCTGGTTACAAACAAGGAATTAAATATATAGGACACCCATTAGGTATCACTAAAGGGACCCTCCCACAAAGGGCGGGCTTCACTATAGTGAGCCCCTGGTTGCTAAAGTGATGCTCGCCATAGCGAGCCCAAGGGTCGCTAAAGGGATGCCCCTTCTTTGGGAGGCTGTCGCCTAAGTGATTCCCTAGCCATTTTAGCGAAGCCAGGGCCGCTAAAGCGATGGCACCAATTAACAGCTGAAAAAGGCTGATTTTTCCCACTTTGTTATTTTGGACGGGGTACTCAAAATTCATTCGGAACCCCGTGCTCACAAACGGACTATACTACCCTACTAACTTTGACGTTTTGGACTCAATGGCACACAGTTAAAATATTCATACAATGTTGTTACAACTGAATGTGGTGTCCCACTTCCACGACTAATTTTTTCCAAATTCTATCGGGGGGCTTGGGATGAGTCTAGATGCCTCGAGAGTCGAACGAAAGGTCGTTCTAGATCAAACTCGATACTCCGGAGCTGACCGCGCTATCAAAACTTTCATTTGAGTGTGTTTTCCAAGAATATTGATTGACGTCAACTCTGAGCCAAATTTCAACAACCAAAATGCTAAATGGTCTCAACTCGCACTGAAGGCCTCGTTGCTCGGGCCGACCATACTTCTAGCCTAAATTGACCATTCCAGAGTTAATGAAACTGTAGAATTTTGTTTTGAGGCCACCTTCCTAGAGTTTTAACCGAAGTCAACCATTCAAACTCCAAGAGCTCCAAGACACAAAAACTGGCATAAAATCATACGAACGACTAGGCAACCGAGCTTTCAGTGCCAACAAGTCATAAATGACTTGGAGTCACTACAAGAAAGTTCTAAATGCTAAAAAGAATGAGCAGCGGATAAAATGACCAGGAGGGTCATTACAACTTTATAGTTTTAGATTAACTTAATTATACTATAAATCTATAATAACGTAAAAACACAAAGTTCAAAAGTCTTGAAAAACCTTTGATATGCTGGGTTGGAAATTTACTTTGGCACCAAAATTGGAGCGATTGGTTGGCCTTCCAAAGCAGTTTTCCTTGTTGAACATCAAAATAATATAGTATTTCTAGAGGCCGAAAATAAGTTTTTAAAATTTTTGCGCGGATGATTTTTCGAAACCAACTTCTCTATCTTCACGAGATAGGATTAAGGTTTGCATACGTTCTACCTTCTCAAATCTCATCTGATGGAATTACATTGAGTATGTTATTTTTGCTTTTACATTGTTGGTGTGTTTTGGAGGAAATTATTTTCCTGAAAAAGGTTGTCCTGGAAAATGAGTTGATTCTAACTCATTTTCTCATGTTTGAATGGTGATTGAAAAATATTTTTTGAAATTTTTTTTCTATTGTTTGGTTTATGAATAAAAATATTTTTTTGGAAAAAAACCTCTATTTTTAGCTAGAGAGTAGAAAATAATTTTTAGGAAAATAATTTCTGACATGAAAATATTTTCATAATTTGAAATATTTTTAAGAACAAATATTTAAATTCTTTTGTTTTTTGGGTGTGGAGTAAGGGTTGAGGTGGAGTGAAAAAATAAAATTTTCAAAATTTGATTATTTTCTTTTTAGGGGAGTGGAGGCCTGGGGCCTAGGGGAGGGAGATTGGAGTAAAAAGTTGAAATTTTTGAATTTATTTATTTTGTATGGGGGTGGAGGTTGGGGGCTGGGGGTGAGGGGTGGGCCTGGGTGGGGTGTGACGCCCGGTAAAATTTCCAAAATGCCCCTAGAGTGAGGGTATGCGCGTAATGCATCTTCGAGGGCTCGTATGGCAAATCCAAGATCGGAGTCGTGATCAACATGAAAAATGGAGCGGGGAAATGGTCCGAGTCGAATTTTAGGACGACCAGATTGAAAGATAAATTTTCGATCCAAGTCACAAAACAGTGACTGCCCGCGACAGAGGCGCGACGCGCACCTGTCACGGAGGGACACTTGTCTGTTTTTCCAGATGTTCGACGGGATGGAGAAAACTCGTTCAAAAATACTTTTCCAAAAATACACTAATCGCGATAGGTCCGCGTCGCGGACCGTGCATTTTTCGAACTGAAAATTTCTAACTTATTATGAGGGGCATTCCGGTCAATCCCTAAACCCTCCTAAACACTAATACACGGCTAGTTAGGTCGTTTCAACATGAAAAGGGCCTAAAACCCCTATTCTAAGTCCTATTTCAAAAATCCAACAAGGCTAGAGCTTAAGAAGAGGAGAGAAGGGCTTGGGGTAAGACATTCGAGAAGAGATCCTCGACGTTACCCGCTTGAATAGCTTCATCACAGGTATGTAAGGCTAAACTAAAACATGGGATTGTTCTCTCATGTGCCCCGTAGAGGTCATAGTTGAATTGATGATTGAAGAGTCATGATTTCTTTGATGGATTTTCTTGAAAATTATATTTGAAATTACATGTATTCTATGTTGATGATCATCATACTATTTGTTTTCTTAAATTGAATACTCTAATGGAATTTGCATAACCCTACATGACTAATTTGAAAAGCATGCATAATGCACTTGAGACTTGAGTCTAGAGCCTTGTAGTGGGATTGTTGTTTGTGATGATGAGTTGATGAAATCTTGATTGCCTTATGAGTCTCTATAAATGAACTCTACCAATGTGTTATTCACTTGTTTCCTAATGACGGTTATAAAATCTTGGGTCATTGAGGAGATGTTGATGATAGGGTTAAAACCCCTATGAGATGTTGATGATAGGATGGAAGTCCCTATGAGATAATTGATGAAAGGGCCAAAGTCCCTATGAAATATCAGTCGTGGACGGGGAGTGAGTCCCTATGAGACTGGCAGTCGTTGACAGGGAGTGAATCCCTATGAGACTGGTTGAGGTTGGTTTTATGAGCATTGAGTCGGGAGGAGTATCGAGCACCGAAATGAGTAGGAATGAGTCCCACTCGAACTCATTAACTACGTCGCCAAATGTAGGAGAGGCTTAAACCATCACACATATATATATATGGTTTCCCTCGAGGTTTAACAGTCCCTGAAAGCAATAGAGGATCTGTTCGGTTTGATTCCATATCGGGTATGTTGATATGGTATCCAGTGTTCCTTACTTGGCAAGTTTGGGACCACTGTGGCAACATCAGGGGGATTGTTGTACATTCACTGGCTCATAAGTGAGTGTTGTCGGATAAGAGAAACTCTCGAGAAAATTCGTACTTTACTCCGAGTCTAGATGAGATGAGATGGGGGGGGGGGGTGAACTCCTCTGAGATAATCCATGTGATGAGTTGAGACTATTGATGAGTCTGAGGTAATGGTGTGTCACTTGTCCACTCTGTACTCTTTCGTAGATGGGCAAGCCGGCGGTTGATGTGATTATGATGTTTATTTTTACTTGATGTTACTTTCCGTATTTTCTACCGGTTTCTGTTTCATTAAGCTATTTTACATACCAGTACATTCCAAGTACAGACGTCTACTCTGGACTGCATCGTTTTATGATGCAGAGGCAGGTACTAGAGATCATCAACAGGCGCTCCATTGAAGATCAGAGATTCGAAGCTGAGTTGGTGAGCCTCCCCTACTCCGGAGGAACCATTACTTTTATTTCATCATGCTTTAGAGTTAGGATTGGACTATTTCCTTATTTTGATTTGGGTGGCATGGGTCTGTCATTGGCACCACATGATTAGTGATAGAGGCTTCATAGACAAGGGTCGAGCATTGATGTTGAGATTGTGAGCTAGTTTTTTCTACTAGCCTTCAGTATTTTATCTATATTCCTTTGAGACTTTAGATGAGATGTGTCCATTATTTACATGTATTTTCCGCTGTTCATTAGAATTATGTGATTGAATGATGTGATGAGGCTAAGGGGTTCGCTTGGGGACTTGCAATAGTCTCTGAGTGCCGGCCACGCCAAGGGTACCCTCCCGGGGCGTGACATGAGGGTGGGGGATGGGGTTGAGGGAGAGGTTGGGGGCGCGGGGTAGAGTATAAAAATAAAATTTTCAAACTTTGAATTTTTTGTAAAATTAAATTTTTATTTTTTTTGTAAAAAGGGTGGGGGGTGGGGGGGGGGGGGTCGTAGAGTGGAGTAAAAATTAAAATTTTGATTATTTTTTTTGGGGTGGGTGGGTGGGGAATTGGGTGGGTTGGGATAGGAGTGGAGGATTTATTTTTCTTTCAAAATGCAAAATTATTTTCAAAAATAAATTTTTAATCTTATTTTATTTAAAAAAAAAATGGGAGGGGGAGGGGGGAGGGGGGGCGGGGAGGGGATCGTGGTAGGGATGAGAGTAAAATTAATTTGAAATTGGACAAGAGCTTTGAAAAATGTTTTCCTTAACTTTTGGAAGGAAGTCATTTTCCTTGAATTGGAAGAAAATGAGTTGATTTGAAAAACATTTTTCAAAATATTTAAGTCAATCAAACATGAGAAAATTGAACAATATTTTTCAAAAAATGTTTTCCTTCATACCAACGACACCCCGTAAAAAAAATATTTTCAAAAATATTGAGCAAACAAACTTGAAAAAAAATAGAAAATATTTTTCACACGAAATACATCTTTATTCAATATGGAAGGTCATATTCGTAGAAGATTTGGTTGCATCATGCTTGCTTATTGGAACTGTCCCCCAAAGTCTAATGTTTGTCTTCTTGGAACAGTGTTGTTTCTTCTTTTCTAGTTCCATTCTTGCTTGTCTCTTATGCAATGAAGACATACATCACTTGTCATAAAGTTGATGTCAATCTCTTTCACTCCTGATCATTGCATGAGAACATGCTATGACAGCAAATATAGTTTTTTTTTTAAAAAAAAATCTAAGGATCCAGGAAAATTGGAAGTCGCTATAATTTTGGCCGTTGCTTTTAAGGTAAGACACACTTGACTCATAAGGCATTGAGAGGGGATAAAAAATATTCCTTTTTTACTGAAATTATCTTTTACTATATTTAAAAATTAGCGTTTAGCAATTAAAATTTTAAATTCAGCTTAAAATTATATTTTAAATGTGAAAAAAAACTCATAATTTTTTTTTCATTTTAATTTTTAAAATTACATTTAAAAATCTAATAATACAATTTATCATGAAAATTATTCTAAATTAGCTTAGTAAAAATTATGGGAGTAACTAACATTACTTCTTCAATAATTTTAAAAGTTCTAAATAAAGTGAAAAATATTAGTACACCTCTAAAATACTAGAAAAGGGGAAGAGCACCGGTCCAATAATTATTATTTTCTAATATCGATTTATGTGTCATTGATAGAATTTTTTATATATTTTTAAAATTTTAAGTAATTAATTATTACGATTTATAGTATATTTTATGTTAATTTTAACTAATATATGTTACTTATTTTGTTTTAATTTATATAGCACTATAAAATTTTGAGAATCAATTAAAATTTTCCTTAATTATTTGAATATTTTTGTTAATTTTTGTAATTTATAGTATATTTTACATAAATTTTAAATAATGCATGTCACTTTCTCTGTCTCATTATTTGAATATTTTAAATTATTAATTTTTATAATTTATAGTATATTTTACATAAATTTTAAATAATGCATGTCACTTTCTCTGTCTCATTTATGCAGCACAGATAAAATTTCAAGAATCAAAATTTTAAATTGACAATTATTGTGACTTATAGTATTTTTACATCATTTCAAGTAATATACATATATTTTTTTATTTATATTATATTATATTTTTTCAAAAAGTACTTCTTTTTGACACAAATATAATCATTGAAAGATATTACAATAGTAATTTAATTTTATTTGACCAGTTAAAAAAGGACTTCTTTATGATTTTGTGTGGGCTATACTTTATTTATGATTTTAAGTTACTTTAAGCCCTTACATGATTAATTACATTGAAGTTATGAAGATGCATGTTCCCCTTTAAAGCTTAATTTGTGCATGGGTAAATTATATTATGATTTTAAATGTGGATTTAATTATGTTTTCACTTGAATTTCATATTATATTATTGGTTTTAGATCGAATCTCGATTACCCATGCTATTCTCACATCATTCATGGAATACGCATTCATGAACATTAGATTTTATGGAAATTATGAAGTGGGTTAAGCCCAATTATGTTCTATGATATGATTTTGATAAGATATTAGTTATGACAAGAATGTGATCACATAAATGTCTATGATTATAACTCTTTGAGCATTCTAGGTGCTTGCACCATTCCGTATATGTAAAGGAGCTATTCCATGCATAAGTATTATGGTTATGAATTATGTTTTGGCTTTTGAGCCTAAATGTGCATTGAAAGAATTGGAAATGACTATTGCCTCATTGAAAGCATGTATATATATATATATATTCTTGTGGGATGTCAACTTAGCACCGATGGATTGAGGGTTCACTCTCTTTCCTTGAACTATGTGCCTAGCATAGGTTATATGAAAATCCTATTCGAAATGGGAATGTCCGTAAGGAAGGTTGCTTCATACGAAATGGGAATGCCTATAAGGAAGGCTGCTTCATACGAAATGGGAATGACCGTAAGGTGAAGCATAATATGATATAACATGTTATACGTGAAAATCCTATTCGAAATGGGGATGTTTGTAAGGAAGGTTTCGACATACGAAATGGGGATGCCCGTAAGGTGAAGTATGATTTACCTTTGGCAAGTAGACCACCTCCTTACCGGTGAGGGGATTTTATCGAGATTCCAAGTAATAGCTCGCTTGGTCTTACTCATGTCGGTTGAGGTTACATCCCCACTATATATGAGTATCATTGCATTTTCATGCATCATGAATTTCACGGCATATTGTATGCAACTCTTCCTTGGATATATGATTATTTCTATATTAGGTGCCCTTGTCATCTAACATTAAAATGCAGGTTTGAGAAGTCATATGCATTGCATGCCTGCATATTTAGTACATTCAAACGTATCAACATATACTTTTGCCTATATAATCTCACCATGTAGGGACCGAGGAGTACGTTTATCCACCGGACGACGTTTAGCTCGAATCTCAAGTTTTGCTTGTTGTGGTGAGTCCTATTTTCAAGGACAAGCCACCCTTCCTCTAACTATGTTATTTTACTTGTTTTTATTCTCTTTGAGGGTGAGCCGGGGGTATGTCTTGGCCCCCGACCTATCGTATGTTTAGAAGCATTGTTGGACATCATGTAAACTCCTTTACGGTTATATGTTAAGTGCTATGATTGGGGATTTTTTTTATGTCTTGGTAACCTATTGAATATCGTTATGTGTTGTGGTTATGAGTCTTATGACTTGATTGAATGATAAGATGTGAAAGATCCTAACTCCCGAATTGCCCCCATAGCGTGAGTCCTGCTTCCCATCCCTTAGAATTATGTGGTTATCATTTGAATCTGCTTCCGAATCGATAATGTGGATTTGGATACTTTGAGGCTTATTCAGGGACTCTCGAGTTTCCATTCGCTATATCACTCCTAGACCCTAGATTCGTGTCGTGACAGTAAGCATGATAGAGCTTACTAATGCCTGCCAAAGGAATAATGAGGAAGTCATTGACTTCATTAATCTCTGAAGAAACTTGAGCCTTAACTATAAAGATCGCCTTAGTGAAACTTCTGGGATCAAAATATGCATGCAAGGTATGCATTGGGATCTTTGCTACATAATGCAAGTCATAAAACCTAAAACATTTGAAGAACTAGCAACTCGTGCTCATGATATGGAATTGAGTATCGTCACAGATAGAGATCAAGGGCTACTCTACTTTGAGCCTCATGAAGAAAATGTACATGATATTGAGGATGAGGACAACCTTTCATCCAAAATTGGAATTGAAGAGTCTATATAGGTAAAAATTCTCCTTGACGCATGAGCTTAAAATGTATGTCATAAAGCTCATTATATTCGAGCTAAATCTTCAAGTTGTGATGCTCTTAAAATTCGAACAACGTCTTCAAATTTCAAACTAAAGCTCATAAAATTTGAGCTAAGTCTCTAGTTTTGAAGTTCTTCAATTTAAGCTAAGTCTTCAAGACGTGAAGCTCATTAAATTAGAGCTAAGTCTTTGAGTGACAAAATCTCCGTAAAATGAGTTAAATCTTTAGGTTATTACTCTTGGTCCGCACGAGTTTAAATTTGTATGATCAAAAAAACAAATTCACTACGTTGAAAACCTCAAAATAAGTGATCTAGACAAATAAAAAAACTCACATGTTTTGCATTGAAATGTAAATCGAATATGTTTTATTGCTTCAAAATTACAAGAGTATTTATACATCAGGAATCTTAAGAAAAAAATTGATATATCATCCTGTACAAAAAAAGACCTAAGTAGGAAGAAGAAAAAGAGATTAGACGCCAAAAAGTGGCCTGCCAACTCATTTTAAATGCCTCTATCAAGTCTGCATAATCTCTTTATCAAACATTAATGTCGCCCAATTTACAACTCCTTTTTAGAGGATAAAGTGGCCGTTGTCAAGAAATAAAACATAACAAAGGTTAAGTTTGAACCCACAGGGAATACGTAGACTTAAGAGAATTCAATGACCGTAATTCGAATGGTTAACTAACTTACTTCCCGGAGGGGGGGGGGGGGTCTTGCAATAATCGATAAAAAAATATAACTAAACTAACTAACACAGGAGAGAAGTCAATATGGAGAGAAATTAGGATTGTGTTCCCCATGATTCCCCAACTCAGTATCACCGAATAACCTAATTCTTTTCTAGTGTATAGCATGCAGGACGGTAAGTTATGTTCACCAAGCCCTTTGGTCAAAGGTGAGATGTAAATTCCACTATGGGACTTGGCCCATTTTCATAGTGTGCATTACTAACCCTTACCTATTAGTCCTAGTACAACCTCCCCTTGGCCCAATTTGGTTGATTAGACGAGAACACATCAATCGAATTCTGTTAATTAATCTATTTTCCTTGTTCATTACTATCTTAGTCCAGTCAGTAATACTAGGCGGGTTCTAATATTGGCCACCATCAGAAAACATACAAAACGAAGAGAGTTAATTAATACATGCATATACACCTTTCAAGAATTATGAATTCTCCGGTTTTATTTTGTTTGTTCTTCATGGTTCCCACAATCTTAGTTGTGGATTTAGCTACTTATGCTTTGTGTAGATTCAAGAATTATGGATTGAGAAAACATAATTGAACACTTACACAATAGAATTAAGGCAAGAAAATCTAAATTCAATAAGAATCACAAGCTTAAAGATGAAATTCAAACACAAGTGTTCTCAAAGGCTCTCCAATATGATATCACAATTTTCTCTTTCTAGTTACTGAGTTCTCTAAGTACTAGGCGAAAAAACCTCATCAAAAATAACCTTAAAAAACATATTTATAATGAGTAAAATCCAAGTCCTAAACAAAATAAGAGAAATGGTCAGCACGGCATACGAAAGAGGTTTACGGGCCATATTGCATTCCATAGCCCATAATCGGGGTCTCGTACTCCGCTGTTGGACTTTTGGAGTTCAACTCTATGACACCCCTCTACGACTCGTAAAGTGGTTTACGATCCGTAAAGGGGGTTTTGTCTGATGAACTTCATAAAGTCCCAATCTCTTATCCTTAGGGCACGAACCATCTTTTATGACTCGTAAAACCTTCTACGGCTGGTCGGCATGTTCGTAAAATAAATTTCAAAAAATAGCCCCTCATTGGAATAGTTCACAAAACCACCTGCAGCCCGTAGAATGATCGATGGCCCGTAAAGGGTCTCGTATAACACCAAAAAATCAGCAACTTCTGCAATTTTTCCCAAAAATCAAGGCCAACCTGTAATCCTGCAAATATAAACACATAAAACCAACTGACATCACATTGAGAACACACAAAATTCCAAGTTTTAAGCATCAAAAGTGTTGTATTTTAGCAGCACATCAACACCTTCAACTTAAAATTGTTGCTTGTCCTCAAGCGACGAACTCAATCTATATAGATAATACAGTAACACAGACTTCAACCCCATGGCATACATCACATAAATCTCAAACTCAGTTACCCACACCAACTTCTCAAAATTGGATCAGATAGCTATCTAGAAAACCAATACAAATTGATGCATGTGACAACACAACTATGACAAGCAAGGTAGTCTCAACAATCCACAATCACTGAAAAAGTCTAGTGCTAACAATGCAATGCAAGTGCCCTCACAGAAAGAAGTCCCATATCTCACACTCAATGATGTTTTCATGTATAACCTTGGGACTATGTAAAATCACTCACTCTCACAAAAAGTATTCATGCATCATGCCTGTTACCATAGGCTTGCCCCTATACTCATGATTACGACCTTTAACTAACTGGACTAGGATCACTTTGGGACTTTCTAGGCTTGTAACGTAGGCTCTGGGGGCTTTGGTATGACATTATGGGAACATAGTGACTAAAGGCCCTCCTTGACACTGTGTTCTTCTACACTTTTGCCCTATCAACTCTGTTATTTTCACCTTATTCTCCTTTTTTCCTATTTTCAAGCTTTTCTGGGTGCTTTCTTTTCATTTATCAGCTTTTTGCCTTATTTCTACACTTCAGTTTGCTTTTTAGCTCACAACTAAGGCATCACTTTTTTTTCTTGCACCTGGTACATGATTTTTTCCTTTTTTCTATATCACTAATTCACCCCCTCATTTTTGTGTTTCACCCTTTCACCGGCCACCCTTAACTTAGGCTTTTAGCCTGTGTTGAAGTGCACAATATCTATCCTCAAAACCAAGGCCACTTTTGGTAACCCTCAAGTCAGGCTTTTTGCCTCAGTCAAGGTGCATAATGTTCAACGAAGGACCAGGGCCAATTTCTGGATTTTACGACTAACAAGGCTAGGTTAATCAGGTGTTTTCAAATAATAGGTACATGTTAGGCTCAAACATTAGGCACAAGGGATATATCATAGTTTTGGTTGGTCATTTTAGGCTGAGTGGACTATTAAGAACAATGACCTAAGATCCTTTCCTAATCCAATTAATCTACTATCTAACTTAGAGTAACAGGGCAAGTTCTGAATTAGAACAAAACACATGAATCTAGCAAATTAAGCTCACACTCCCATGATACTGGATACATCATCAACAAAAGGCTCTAAGATCATGTTTATTATCTCAATTTATCCTCACTTATCTGAACAAACATTGTGACATACCTAAACATGCATGGTTGCTATCTAACTACTAATCGAAATAATTTTGTGGCGAGTATCATTTTCAAACAAAACACGACAAACATGTTATATGCCATAACTATTGGTACTATATGCTACGAATACTATCTAAACATCCTAAATATATTGGTTCAACAGAAATTAAATACCCACTCGGAAAAAGAACATAGGCAAGAAAACTCCTGGATAAAAAATTGGGATAGTTATGGACCCAAGCTACTCAGACTTCACTGAGGCCCATAACTACCCACACCCTATCGAAAAGATGTGCATTGTCCCTAATGCACAAAATCAAAGCAAAATAAAATATATATAGGTCAAAAAACATACCTAGGCATCTAAGTGCATATGTCCACCTTGGGTTGCCTCCCAAGCAGTGCCTGATTTATTGTCGCAGCATGACTTGGACAAATTAGTTACTCAGACTTCACTCTTCAAATCATTTGGACGCTTCATGGATTGATAGATATTGAAGACGACCTTTTTGTTATTCAATCTAAACCTGAGTTGACCGGCTTCCATATCCACCAGTGCTCGCCCAGTGGCTAGGAACGGTCTTCCCAAGATGATTGGGACGTCAAAGTCAACTTCACAGTCTAGGATCACAAAGTCTGCAGGGAATATGAACTTTTCAACTTTGAGCAGCACATCATATAGTATCCCCACAGGTTTCTTCACCATGCAATCCGCCATTAACAATCGCATGCTAGTTGGAGTAGGGGCTCCCAATCCAAGCTTTTTGTAGACCGCAAGGGGCATCAGGTTGATGCCGGCTCCTAGATCACATAGTGCCTTTGTGAACTACACATCTCCATTGGTGCAGGGTATGTTGAAAGCACTGGATCTTCTTGCTTCCAAACGAAGGACCTCGTAGCAATGACACTGCAATATTGAAGCTCGTGAGAGAGCTCCTGACTCACAGTGTGCTTTTTAGTGACCAAGTCCTTCATGTACTTAGCATACCCTGGAATCTTCTCCAATGCCTCAATAAGGATATGTTGATGGAGAGTTGTTTCAGCATGGAGAGAAAGTGTTTGAATTTGCCTTCCTCCTCCCTCTTTTTGATTCTTTGAGGAAAAGGAGGGGGAGGCCAAGGAATAAGCTTCAACTTTTGTGGCGCATCAGTGGCTTCATTAACCCCATCCTTGCCACGATCATCTCCTATCTCCACATCCTTGGCTGCATCCATATCCTCTCGAATATCTTCCTCATCAACTTACATGGGAGGATCAATGGTGCTCTTGCCACCCTGAGTAGTAACCTCCGTACACTGCCCTTCATTTTTCGAATTCTGAACTGTGTTACTAGGCAGTGTACCCCTTTGATGCTGATTAAGTTGAGTCGACACTTGACCGATGTCACAACCTGGGGTTAAGGTCTAGATGTGACACGACGAATGAGAACCCGAGGCCCCCCAAACAAGCCTCGGATATCAAAATCCATATCATTGGTTTAAGAATAGCATCTAAACATACATACATATATATTCATAGAAAGACAGAGGGAGTTTCTCATAACTCGTTCGCAAAACACAAAGGAAAGATATCAGTCATAACAAAGATTTCGAAAGGGCTACATAGTATCCAATAATGCCTCTAGTCAAGAACGGGGGCTAGGACAAGTTCCGGGCTCACCCTTAATAAGTCAGGATGTTCAAAAAACCAATAAGAAGGATAATTGGCTCGCCCTCGGAAGACGGGACTCACCACACTAACCTCAGGAACAAGCTACTCGTCAAATAGCTGGCACTCGCAATGCTCGGCCCCTACATGGTAAAATCATGTAGGCATAGAGTATGTGTTAGTACGTTTGAATGAACTACGTATGCGGGCATGCAATGCATATGACTTACCAAATCTATATTTCAATGTTAGATGACAAAGGCACATAATATAGAAGAATTATGTAGTCAATAGAATCATATACAAGATGTTATGAAATTTATGGTGCATGACATGCAATAATGCTCATATATAATGGGGATGAACTATAATCGACAATTCAAACTCATGCGAGCTATTACATGAATTAGACCAATTTGGACCTCCCATCGATAGGGAGAAGATTACTTGCCAAGGGTAATCTACATCATACCTTATGGGCAACCCCATTTTGGTGGATGGACATCTTCCTTACGGGCGACCCCATTTCGGGAGGATTTTTCATGATCATATCATAAACATAATAAACGAATAACCATTCCTTACGACCTAATCATTTTGGTAATGGTGATCGTTCCTATATTGGCACATAGTTCAAGAAAAGGGGAGGGCCCTTGGGGATAGCCCTCACACGCCAAGTCCATCGATGCAAGTCATTAACATCCCACTTGAATATCTATATACATATACGTGCTTTCAAGAGATTTGATATTCATTTCAAACCGTTCAATGCATATTTAGGCTCAAATGTCAAACCATAAAATCATAATCATAATGCTCATGCATGGAATAACTCATCTACATATACAAGATGGTGCAAGCACCCATAATGCTCAAGGATCCATAATCACAGACATACCGGTGATCACCTTTTTTTCATGACCAATGTCTTACCAAAATCATATCATAATCATTTCATAAAACATAATTGGTCTTAACCCACTTCATAATTTCCATATATCAATGCTCTAATGCAATACATGATGTGAAGAGAGCATGGGTAATATAGATTCAAGTTAAAATCAACATCATAATATGAAATTGAATAAATTCGTTATTAAATCAATATCTAAATCATAGTAATAGTCACCTATGCATAAATCAATTTCAAAAGGGACATGCATGTTCATAACTTCATAACCCAAAGTAAATCATCATAATAGTAATCAAAATGAATTGAAATCATAGGTAAAACATAGCCCATACACTAATTAAATTTAATAAAATCAAATAATGAAATTTCACATTCAAAGTGACTAAAAATTCATAAAATCAAGTGAAAGGAATTTGGGTCTTCTTGGTTGAAAGAGACCAAGAATCAATCCTACATACCTTGATTTGAGGAGCAGGAATTTGGCTTGAATTAACTCCAATTGAGACCTTAGCTTGAATCCTTGAGAATGGAGAATTGGGGGGAAAATAAGAAGGTGATCTTGAGAGGCAATAGTGTGTTAGGAGAATGAAGTAGGAGGGGAGGGGTTATTAGCTGAATTAGGGGTTTAGGATATGTGAAAGGTCAGAATTCATGTTTAAAACCAACCAAAATTACATAAATTCCCTTTATAAAATGGACTTAAATTTGGTCCGTCTGGTTCACACGGCTCGCTACACGGTCCATGTAGCGTCACACAGACCGTGAACAGCGGTCGTGACCTAACACTTAAAATCTGTCGAAGGAGAATTTCACGAAACTGAGTAGTGTCACACGGACGACCATATGGTCCGTGTGTTTCCACACAGGTCATGACACCGACCGTGTCACAATACTTGAAATAGATTTTTGCATGACAAAGTTACGAGACGGTAATTTTACACTTAATCAAATTTCCACATAGTAAGTCACACAGAAAGCCACATGGATTATGTGGCATCACATGGATCGTGTGAACGCCCGTGTGCCTTCACTTGGCCCATTTTCTCGTTGTGCCAAAGTTTTTCCCAACCATGAACTTGTGTAAGCGTCACTTCCACTGGAGGCCAACGGCCCGTGTGGCTTCACACGGCCCGTGCAGGCTTCTCCGTGGAGTAATGCCTAGCAGTTCACTGGGGAAAATTTTAGGACATTTGGGAAATGCCACTAGGAAAATATAGGTCCTTACATCATCTCCCCCTTGGGAACATTCGTCCCCGAATGTGCAAAAACAAGGCCTGAAAGGCTTGATTTAGGACAAGAAACATCCAACATGAGATACAATGCATAATTCATAACCAAAAGCATAATGCAGAACTAGTTCAAGACCTTTAAGCTCATATCAAGATTGTATTCAAATCGATCAAAACAGTTATAAAAATTCTTTTAGTGCACATGTATGCATGTCATATCATGAGACTCAAGAAGGCAAGAAATGGCACCATTAGACAAGGAAGATTTCTAGTACCTTAGGCTTGAGTAGATTGGAAAAGATGAGGGTATCATTTCACCATATCCAGCTCCACCTTCAAAGTAGCATTCTCTACCTGTTGATTTCTCTACAGCACCTTCACCGAAGCTACATCCTTGTTACGAAGTCGTTTTATTTGCCTATCCAAGTTTTCACTGGAACTTCCTCATAAGACAAGTTTTCTTCAACCTTAATACCTTCCAAAGACACAATGTTGTTGGGGTCACCAACTAGCTTCCTCAACATAGATACATGAAAGACCGGATGAATGGAACTCAAATCCGAGGGCAATTCCAACTTATAAGCCACGCCTCCAATTCGCTTGACAATCTCATAAGGACCAACATACCGGGGGATTAGCTTGCCCTTCTTCCCAAAACGCATTACACCCTTCATAGGTAAAACCTTCTCAAATACCCAATCACCGACACGAAACTCAAGATCCCTTTTCTGAACATCTGAATAAGACTTTTGACGACTTTGGGCCACTTTCAACCTTTCCCTAATCACCTTCACCTTATATATGGCCTCCATCACCAAATCTGGACCAACTAGAGCTACCTCCCCCAACTCAAACCACCCCAGTGGCGATCTACACCTTCTCCTATGCAAAGCTTCAAACGGTGCCATACTAATGCTAGCATGAAATCTATTATTGTAAGCAAACTCAATGAGTGGAAGATGGTCATTCTAATTTTCCTTAAACTCCAACACACAAGCCCTCAACATATCCTACAAGGTTTGAATAGTCCTCTCCGCTTGGCCATCGATTTGAGGGTGAAAAGCGGTGCTCAACTTAATCTTAGTCCTAAGTCCCTTCTGAAAAGACCTCTTAAAGTGGGAAGTGAATTAGGTACCACGATCCGATATAATGGACCTAGGTACACCATGCAACCTCACCAACTCTTGGATATACAACCTTGCGTAATCTTCGGCGTTAAAATCTATGATTTTATGCCTCTCAGAGTCTCATCCTGTGTCTCAACTTTCTTCAACAGGTGATCAAACATCTCCTCAGTTCTGGAACTACCTGCACCTGCATCATGATTATGTTGTGGCACATAAAGACCAATTCTGAAGCCTTCTCTGCGGACCCAATCTATATCTCTCTCTAGACCTCTATTTTTATCATAGTAACCTCCACGATTGTCCTTGTAAGCCCCATCTCTATTAAAGTTCCGACCTTGATTTCCTTGACCTTGGCGCCAATAGTCCTGATTGGATCCTTGGACGTTGTCCGAAAACCCCCAGTCTGATCAGCAACAAAACATGAGTCCTTATCATAATATGGCTCATCAAATATGGGTGCACGTGGAGGTGGATGAACCACTACATTCACTCGCTCTTGGTTCTGCTTCATCATCACCTCCATACCTGTGCGAATCTGGGCAAGTTGTTGCATGATTTCTTCATTGATCCTTGCTTGCTCCGGACCAACACTGACAAAGCATGAACTTTTGGTAGATGCTCTGCCTCTCTGCCCCCACGCACGATTAATCTTGACCACTCTTTCTATTCGCTTTGCGATCCGTGCAAATGGTCGATCTAAGAACATGCCCCCTATGATAGTGTCAGCATAGGACTGATTGTTCTCATCAAGGGCATGGTAGAAGATCTCCAACAATGCATCATCAACTATCTTGTAGTCATGGACGCTCCTTAGACATTTGGTGAACCGTTCCCAAGTAGTACTGATTGAATCACCAGGAAGTTTTTCAAAGTTGTTGATATGGTCCTTCAACTTGAGCTTCTTCGATCTAGGGAAGTACCTCTCCAAAAAGGTCTTCTGCAAGTCTGCTCAACTGGTGATCGAACTCTGCGGGAGCTCAGATAGCCATAATGTTGCATTGCCCATAAGAGACAATGGGAAGACATGAAGTCCCACGACATCCATAGACAGATTTTGTGTTCCCATTACACTCTTGCAAATGAATGCCACATTGTGTAGGTGGCTACGAGGATTCTCCGATGGTCAGCCCGCAAATATCCCACGGTTTTGTAGCATCTGAAATAACCCACACAAGATTGTGAACTTTGTGTCTGCCAATAGTAGTGGCAACACAAGAGCTCTAGTCACCTCCATAGCCATAGGATTCGACCTGTATTAATTCCACTGGTAAGCATTGGCATTGAAATTCTGAGGCTATAGAGCAATGTCCTCCAAAGGAGGTGGGTTCTCATTCTCAATATCCTCATTGTTATTCCTGTTCAGAGCGGCATTGGCCACGTTATTGCCATTATCTTGGGCCATTCTCCTCAACGTTCTATGGTTCTCTGGGCAAATAGAGTTAATGGATTGCCTTAACTTTGGGTATTGGGAATACACTACACTTACACCCTGAAAAAGAACAAAAACAAAAAAACATAAGTAAAATAAGGGAACTAAGGATTAACATCCAAATTACTTATGAATTCACTAAGCCTAGTTGTATTCCCTGGCAGTGGCGCCAAAATCTTAATGTCGCGTAAGTTACACCTCCTTTTTAGAGGATAAAGCGGTCGCTGTCAAGAAATAAAATCTAACAAAGGTTAGGGTCAAACCCACAGGGAATACGTAGACTCAAGAGATTCGATGATTGCAATTCGAATGGTTAACCGATTTACTTCCCCGAGGGGGGATCGATAAAAAAATATAACTAAACTAACTAACACAGGAGAGAAGTCAATATGGAGAGAAATTAGGTGCATTATGGAGAGAAGTTAATATGGAGAGAAACTAGTTGCCCATTTCTATAGTGTGCATTACTAACCCTTACCTATTAGTCCCAATACAACCTCCCCTTAGCTCAGTTTGGTTGATTAGATGAGAACACATCAATCGAATTCTGTTAATTAATCTCTTTTCCTGTTCATTACTATCTTGGTCCAGTCAGTAACACTAGGTGGGTTCTAATATTGGCCACCATCAGAAAACATACAAAACGAAGAGAGTTAATTAATACATGCATATACACCTTTCAAGAATTATGAATTCTCCAATTTTACTTTGTTAGTTCTTCATGGTTCCCACAACCCTACTTATGCTTTGTGTAGATGCAAGAATTATGGATTAAGAAAACACAATTGAACACTTACACAATAGAATTAAGGCAAGCAAATCTAAATTCAATAAGAATCACAAGCTTAAAGATGAAATTCAAACACAAGTGTTCTCAAAGACTCTCCAATATGATCTCACAATTTTATCCCTCTAATTACTGAGTTCTCTGAGTACTAGGCAAAAAAACCTCTTCAAAAATAACCTAAAAAAATCTATTTATAATAAGTAAAATACAAGAACTAAACAAAATAGGAGAACTGGTCAACACACCAGACGAAAGGGGTTTACGGGTCGTATTAGATTCCACGGCCTGTAATCAGGGTCTCATACTCCGCTGCTGGAATTTTGAACTACTCTACGGCACTCCTCTATGACTCATAAAGTGGTTTACGACCCATAAAAGGGGTTTCATTTGATAAACTTAAGAAAGTCCCAATCTCTGATCCTCAGGGCACGAACCATCTTTTACGACTCGTAAAACCTTCTACGGCTCGTCTGCATATTCGTAGAATAAACTACAGAAAATAGCCCCTTACTGAAATTGTTCACGAAACCACCTTACGGCCCGTAGAATGATCGACGACCCATAAAGGGTCTCTTATAACAGCAAAAATTAGCAACTTCTACACTTTTCCCAAAAATCAAGGTCAACCTGTAATCCTGCAAATCTAAACACAAAAACACATAAAAACCAACTAATATCGCATTGAGAACACACAAAATTCCAAGTTTTAAGCATCAAAAGTGTTGTATTTTGGCAGCACATCAACACCCTCAACTTAAATGTTTTTATGAATCGATGCAGTCATAACCGAGCCTCTATCTTCAACATGGGGGCATATTTTGAAGTATGATTTGTGAATTTGATGTGTCAACTAGTTTCTCTCGAAAACTAGGAAAGACTACACCATAGTCTCTTTCTCTCCAAATTTGAAATCCAAAATGAAGAGACACAAAGTGTGGTTCGTCATCAAAGCTGCAACTTAAAGATAGGATGCACTGAGTATGATTTATCGCCAAAACCGCAACTACAAAGGAAGAAGCACACAACATGGTTCATCTCCAAAGCCATCACTACAGAAAAAGACACACTAAGTATGGTTCATCTCTAAAGATGCAACTCAAAAAAAAAAAAAGATGCATCAAGTATGTTCGTCACCACCAAAGTCACAATTCCTTAAGAATGCATTAAGTGTAGCTCGTTGTCAAAGTTGCGACTACAAACCAAGATGCACCAAGTGGTTCCCTGCCAATTTTGGATTACCCTTCATATTTGTTTGGTTTGATATTAAGATTGTTTGCGGTCTATTGTAAATCTATGCAAAAAATAATAAAAAGATGTGATGCGTCATATGGTGCCAATAGCACGAAGCTTCAAATTGCTATGGTGAAAAATGTGGCATATGCTCTTGCGCATGTCATGATGAATACAATTCTACTAACTTAAAAGTCTCGTATATTTGTCTCCATGTTTATGATGGCAGAAGTCTCAATCAATACGAAAATCAATATGCAACTCTTCAGCGAAAACACAAAGGAGTGAACTCATGAACATTGTCCAAAGTCACACAAAAGTTTATTCTGTAGCTAATTTTACAAAAAAAAAAAAATTCGGTCCTTTGATAAGGAATTTGACTTTAACCTTTGGAGATGCTGTAGACATTGAATTCTATAGAATCAAGTTGTTTGCCATTCGAACGCTCATACATCAAGATACGGACGTTTGGATGAGACTCCATAAAGCTATAAAAAATCAGATCTGGAGAAACAAAATTAAAAATTAATTTCTGACAAAGGATTTTGACATTAATCTTCGAATATGTTGTGATTTATGAGTCTAGATTTTGAAAAATCAAAGGGATCATGATTTTGATATTTCTACAATAAGATATGAATTTTCTACCGCAGGTGTGCTGAGCTGGAAAAAAGTGACGAAAGTTAGAAAATAAATATTACCTAATGGAGATGGATCTGATTGAGCCTGGTGATGCCGCAAATTGACGATCAGCCTCCATGGGGGTATGGATATTTATATATATCAAAAGTACATAAATTGTTTTCCTACAACTTATGAAAAACTCATAATTGAAATCAAATTATGAAAAGTTTCATAGGATTCGCGTTATGGAAAATTACATAGGAATCAAGTTATGAAAAATTTCGTTAGAGCCAAATTATGGAAAATCTCAATTGAATCAAATATAAAAAGTTTTGAAAAACTTCCTAAAAAACAAATATTTGATTCATGAATACCTTAAGCCTTGTCTTTAAAGGTTCGACAAGTCAAGCACCCCGACAAGCCTTGAAGTAGGGGGACATTTGTAGACAGTGAAATTTTATTGATCAATCCATATTAAATGTGGATTAAATTTTAAATTCATGATACATTGACCAAGTCAAAGTATTGGTTAATGAGGTTGGATTAATATTTTAGTTAAAATTATATGACTTAAATAAAATCTAAATTATATTTGGGTGAGTCTGTTAAATTGAATAGACAAGCCCAACTCATCTTCTTCAAGCCCAAGGTCTTCTAAAATTAATTGAAGACCATAATACCCCCGAACCCTAACTTACAACTATATAAAGTGGTCTTCATAAGACAAGGAAAAAAAAGAACAAGAGGAACAAGAAGAAGAGAAACATATAGAAAGGTTCTGCTCTTCAGTGGTGATCCGCAAGTCTTCCGTATACAAAGGAGTTTTTGTCTCTAAGTTGTAGACCACAAGTTCTCATATTTCTGCGATTATGATTAAAACTTGGCTCTACATTCGTAGTGAAGTTTCAACAAGTATTTCTATGATTCAAGAACAAAACAAAGCTCTTGAGTTGATAATCATGAGGAGAAGAATCAGAGGATTACATCTTTTTCATTAGATTTTATAAAGATTGTAACCTTCGCACAAATTCTTAAAATACAAATATTGTTGTTTGCCTCTATTTTTCTTTTCAGGATTGTTATTTTTCAAGAACGAAACTTAGTCGCTTACAAATTAGTTTGTTTGCAACAAATTTTAATGTGATGAAGAGATAAATTACAATCACAAATAACATATGAAGAAACATAATTTTATTGATAAACAATGTGGGTACAGATCTGTTTATCCCTTGGTTCTTCTCTCATTAGATTTCTCCATTATTCGAGGGTCGTTAGTGACGTATTTCTTGAATGTAAGATGATTTTGACCTCTTTGAACATGAATTAGGGTTTAGGGTAGAGTAGCCTCCAAGAAACCCTGACTGAAATAGGACTAATTTTGTAGAGTCCTACAAAATTACAATGTCTACAAATGCCCCTGGTTCAAGGCTTGTCGGGGTGTTGAATTGATGAAACTCGAAGATGGGGCTTGAAGTACTCATTTTTCAGCATTTTCAGATTTGCGGATTCGATTTATGAGAAAAGAAATGAAGGGCAGATTTGGTTCCACTAGGCATGCCTATTCGTTTGCAACAAATTTTAATGTGATGAAAAAATAAATTGTAATCACAAATAAAATATGAAGAAACATAATTTTATTGATAAACAATGTGGGTACAAATTTGTTTATCCCTTGATTCTTCTCTCATTAGATTTCTCCATGATTCGAGAGCCGTTAGTGACGTATTTCTCGAATGTAGGATGATTTCGACCTACTTGAACATATTTTGATCTCTTGATAAATATCCCCAGAATTTATGAGATATTTGAGATGCTTCTTTAAGAGAACATAATTACTCTTTGCATATACATCAATTAGGGTTTATGGTAGAATAGCCTCCAAGAAACCCTGATTGAAATAGGACTAATTTTGTAGAGTCCTACAAAATTTGAATATCTACACTAACATTTCATTTTCAATTTAAATGTAACCAGTAATTCTAACTAAAAATGGTGTACAAGAAATTGATCATGACGTGAAAATTGCATCTATTACTGCATCTATTTTTGGTCTACTTTGTAAATAATATATTGATGTAATTAGTACTCCTACATATGTAAATGTTAAAGTACGTAATCATCTCATTTCAACATCCAATAGTATGACATTCACATGTATATATGAACAATATGTTTGGCAGCTGAACTATGTTCAATAATTTGATCATTTATATTGCGCAATTTTAATTTTCTATTAAGATTCTAGCACGGGCCATACTTATCCTGGAGTATTATAAGTTACATATTGATGATTAAATTACTTTATTTAAAAAACTTCTGAGAATTTCATTGTACATACATGCTAAAATTATATCAAACAGAGTCGGAGGTAGAAGCGCACAACCTATCAAAAGTTACAACAAAAAAAGTTATTAAATATATTATTATTATCTAAAAATTAAATTTCACGTCAAAACAAAAATAACAAATATCCACTGAATCTATTTTACAACATAAACTAAATGCACTGCAATAAATTTCAACAACAGGCATTGCAAAAAAATCAAAATAAATTATAAAATATTAAAGGAGAAGCCAAAAGACTTTTTTTCTTGCCTTTTTCCTCTCCAGATGCCTATTAAGTAATTAGTGAATGCAATATAGAAAAAATAGAATAAAAAGTCAATGTTTCAAAATGTTACCTTAAATAGAATTATGGTTTTTTTAATGTATATATAAGGTAAAATTTTAATGAATTTAGAACTGTTAAATAATACTATGATTTCTTACCTAAATCAAATAAGGACTTTAATTAATTTCAAAGTTTAAATATTAAGATAATATCAAAATGATAATTATCTAAAACAATAATAAATAACAATTTTATCCATCGTAGAATCCTTTAATAAAAGAGCAAAATTTCAATCAACATTTTAAAGATTTTTTTATATATTTAAAGTTACTAGGTTCAGGCTATAACTTGATAATTGAAACTACTAAGAATCGTTTTGATATTTTAAAAATATATACAATGGTCTAACTCATTATGTCATTGATTTAAAACCAGAGGAATTAATTTATCATCTTATTGGAAATGTGAAGGGATATTGTTTCTCAAATCCAAAGATATTGAGTGAATAAAATGAGTTTTTATTTCAAAATATATCCTCACCAGCTTACCAAATTTGATGAATTCATTAAGCATATTAGAATATTTACCTCTTTAACTTGAAATATGCTAACCTTATTATTATGGTAAGTATATTAATTTCAATGTTTACCTTGAAATATTAAATTTCAATGTTTACCTTAACATTTCAAGTTAAAGAATCTTTAATTTAGAATATTTACCTCTTTAACTTGAAATATGATTATCTTATTATTATGGTAAGTATATTATTTTTCAATGATGTGAAGAAATTTTTCTATAAATAATCGTGTTATTTCATTATAGTCAGCACACTTTTTTGAGAGTCTTGTCATTAGATATATAATTTTCTTTATTTTCCCCCAAAAGTCGAGTCATGGAAGGAAAAAAGACTCTAGGACGTCAAAAGATTCCGTGGTCAAAATGAAAAATGAAAGTGATCAATATAAAATATTTTCAAAACATCATTCAACTTTATTTAAAGAGGCTAGTGAAATCATTGAAAAATACAATGTTGATATAGGAATAATATTATTTTCACCGACCGGCAAACCTTACTCTTTTTTCCACCCTACAATTGATTCTGTTGTTGATCGTTTCTTTAGTCCACATACAGAGTCAAGTGAAAATAATTGTGTTGCTATTGCAAACTCTCGAAAAAAAGTGAAGGAATTAAAAGATGAGTTTGACGAGCTCGATCTCGAAGAAATGGTATTATCTAATAGTACTAATGAGACGGACATTAAAAAACTGTGGAAATCTATAATGTAATTCAATGAAGAGGAGGTAAACGAATCGGAGCTTTGCTTGAACTCTATTGATCATGATTTGAATAATCGTTTATGCAGTTGAAAAATGTTGCTTCTTCCGCTGCACAAGTACCTCCAGCTATGACAGATTAAACATAGGGTGATTTTTAATAGATGTGTTATTTTAATTAGATTTAATTCCATATATCGTGAAAGTCCATTTTATTTTTTTAGTTTTTAAAAGAAGTTGATGGTGTTTACTTCATTTGTTTGATGTGCGATTTTATTGTTAAAATGGTCGAGTAGTTGAGAATCTATCTTTTCGTTATTTATGGCTTGGCCGCTTTGTTCTGCCGTGCTTGTGGCATGGTATTTTCTTTATGGGTAAATTAATAAAGTAATTAGCGATTTATTTTGCTTGATTGGAGGAGTTTTTTTTGTTAAAAAATTGCTATAAATAATAATTCCCTCTATATAAAATAAAAACAATATGTCCTCTCTTGGTAGCAAGCACATTTTTTATTTTGTCAATTTTTTTTTTAAAGTTCTTCTCCATTTTACATCTTTTCACATAATAATTTATCACGATTCCAAAAAGGTTGTCAGTGGCATCTAAGGGTGGCACCAGGTCCGGTACCGGCACCACCGGACCGGGACAAGTAAATCGAGGGGAGTTTTTTTCAGAATCGGTACCGGCGATTCCGGAAAAATATCCCGTTACCTTACCGGTCCGGTACCAACCGGTACGGGACCGGACCGGACTGGACCGGTAATCCGGAAATTTGAAAAAAAATTAATTAATTATTAATATATTACAAATTTACAATTTGAAGTGTAATTTTTATATGTTAAATTAATATTAATATTTAAAAATTTAAATTGAAGTTTAAAATGTTAAAGGTTAAATTAAAATTTTAAAATAGTATTATTATTCATTATATAAATTTTTTAAAATTTAAAATGAAGTTTGAATTTAAAGTTGTCATAAAATATAAGTATAAAAGTTTTAAATATATAAGTAGCTCTACTTATATATAAAACATTTAAAGTGTAAAATCAAATTTTTTTAACTTTCTAGTTTCTACTATAAAAGTTTAAATTTTTAATTTTTTAAATATAAAATTATAAAGTTTAATTTTTAAAGATTAAATTTTGAATGTTTCTTTTTATATTTTAAACTTTAAAGTTAATAAAGATTTGAGAAATAAGGGGGCAAATATATTTAAAAAAAGTCAAAACTTAAATTAAAATTAAGTCAAGATAATAACATTAAAAAAAGAAGTAAGGCGAATAGCCTATAATTTTATTATGTTATTTTAAAATTTAAATTGTACAATGTAGTGATGTAAGATATTAGAAATCAACTTAATTTACGCAACCACCTTCTAGGAAGGGTTCTGTTTCAACTAGGTCTTATTTATTGTAAATTTGTAATACAATAAAATTTAATCACTAATATCTTAAACTACTTTGAAATTCTTGCCTAAGTGTTTCTAAAATTTCAAGTGTTACCTTTTCTGGAATCGACTCTTGAGCTTGTTCCTCCAGAAAGTCCATGCCGTCTTTGCTTGATTTCGATAAAATATTATCGATATCGGCTTCAAATTGAGAAGGCAATATTGGACGCCCTAAATTCATGCGCTCCACATTTATCCAATCTCAAAATAAGACTGAAACTTCCAAGTTATTAACTGCTAGTGAATGCCTATGGTCTCCAAATTGGAATCTAGCAGCACTAAAAGCGCCTTCCGAAGCCACTGACGAAGCTTGAATTACGAGGACATCACGAACCACCCGCTGAAGTCTTGGAAACATTTTTCCACGATTATTCCACCACGCCAAAAGCTGCTGCTTCCCCTATGTATCCTTGATGCTTTCTGGTGCCTGGTTAAGATATTCATCAAAATCATTGTTTTCGTTAGCGGTTAGTCCAAGCTGAAATTCTAACATGGAGTCAATATCATCATCGTATCTAGGCCTACATGGTTGTGGTTGGTATTGTACAATTTCTACTAAATTATACTGTTCTAAATCATACAGTTTTCTAGCTTCTGTTCTAATGTTACTTTTAACTACGTCTAACTTATGTGATTGATTTTCTTCATCGTATTCGATTTCTAAGTTTGTATATATACTATCTACCATTCTAGATACACAGAATTCTTTGTAAGCCGGATTAAATAAACAAGCAGTTAAATAAATCTGAGGGATTGGGAAAAAGTATTTCCTAAATTTTTCTATCATTTTTTTAACAGGTTCTTTAAATTTTGAATTATTTTTAAACATAGCAAATTTAGTACAAATAGCACAAATATTGGGCAACACAAAACAAATTGTAGGATAATAAAGATCAAATATTTTTTTAGTTTCTAAATAAAAAACTTTTAAAAATTCAATTAAATCCTTAATATCAATCCAGTCATTTTCATCTAGCCGGTAGGTCATATCTGCATTATGTGCATTCCAGACCATTGAAACTGGTCTCCTATATTCGTAAGCTACTTTTAACATTTCGTACAATGAATTTCACCTAGTAGCTACGGTCTTAGGAATTTTCCTAACAAGCAAATTAAATTCAATTCAACGACTTTCAAATTCTTTACGCCTAGCCTTTACTTGACATTTAAAAATAAAGTGGCATGTTAATTCTACTTTATTACAACGGTTTTCAAATTATGAAACACCATCTCTAACAATTAAATTGTAAATATGAGCAGCACATTTGTAACCCCCGATAAATTACCAAAATACTCCTAAGGAAGAGGTGTGCGTAAAATGCGTCTTTCGATGCTCGGATTGAAAATCCGAGAGTGGATTCGTTATCAACACTGAAAATTGAGTGGGAGAAGGGTCTCGGTCGATTTTTAGAGTGACCGAGTCAAAAGATACTTTTTCGTTCCAAAACGAAAAACAGTGTGACTGCGCGATGAAACCGCGTCGTGGACTTGTCGCGGAGCCACACTTGTATTTTTTGTGATTTTTTGACGGAGTTGAATTTTTCGAAATTACACTATCCGCGACAGGTTCGCGTCGTAGACTTTGTTATTTCAGGTCGGGAAAAAATTCTTTGAAATTACGGAGGGCATTTTAGTCCATTCCTATCAATCCTAAACGTTCCTCTACGACCAATAAAGGTCGGTTTCTAAGAAAAGGGTTTCAAAAACCCCATTCAAGAGGTATTCTTCCTAAAAGTCACGAAGTCAGGGTTTGAAGGGAGTTGAGGTTGAGGAGATCGAGAGGAGGCGGTGCATAATTATGTTAGCACATCATTCCAGGTAGGTAAGGTTAACCTAAAGCATGGGAATGTTCTCCCATGTGCCCTTCTGAGTGTAGAGTATTGTGTCTTGACATGATGAAGTTAATGTGGAGAATTTGATGCATGTATAATTGATGTTATTTTATGCATAAATATTTTCTTACATGAATTGATGATCATCACTAACCTATTTTGTGTCATAATTCATTTTCATGAGTGTATTTTAAACCCTATAATTATTTTAGTTGAAAAGCATGCATAATGAACTTAGGGGATGAGTCTAGAGCTTTGACGATGATGATGTTGTGATTGTGTTTCACATTTTATGAGAGTCTTGATGATGATGTTGATGAGAATGATGTTTTATGATGTCTTAAAATTGGAAGTTTAATTTCTAAAAGAGTATCTTGAGTCCATAATGTTGATGTTGATGTAAATAAGGTGAGGTGATGTTGATGTTGAGGTATTATGTCCCTACGGGACTGATGTTGATGTTGAGGTATTATGTTATGTCCCTATGGGACTGATGATGAGGTATTATGTCCCTATGGGACTGATAAGGTTGATGTTTATGCGCATGTCGAGTTCTGGGAGGAGTATTGAGCACCAAAATGGGTGAGAGTGAGTCCCACTTGAACCCATTAACTACGTGGCCCGCGTAGGAAGAGAGGACTAAACCGCAATGAGGATGGCTCCTTTCTTGTCCCAAATGAGGACTGAGGTTTTTTCTTGTGGATCCACTGAGGTTGATGTCCTTTACCTCGGCAGGGTATTGGATGGATGTGGAAACGACATCGCTTCATTGTATCATCACTGGCTCATAAGTGATGGTTGTCGATTAGAGAAACTCCCAGTTAGGTTCCAGTTGATAGGACTCTAAGGTTGATATTGATGTGATGTTTGAGTCGAGTTGATGTTGAGGTTCCTTGATGTGAGTTGATGTTGAGGTTCCTTGATGTGAGTTGATGTTGATGTTCCCTGAGTTGAGTTGATATTGAGTTTCCTTGAGATGAGTTGATGTGACGATGATGCTGAGATGAGAGGTTGATGGGTCAATTGTTTATTCTAATCTCTTGCCTTAGATAGACGCTTGACGTTCTGATGGAGTATGATGTTTGAGTTGATATTTTTCTATGCTGTTGTACTTATATTGTTATTCAGCTGTTTTACATGCCAGTACATTCCACGTACTGACGCCATTTGGCTGCATCGTTTCATGATGCAGATACAGGAGTTAGAGGACTTCAACAGACTCACTGTTGAGGTCAGAGATTACGAAATCCAACATTGGTGAGCCTCCTTGCTATTCGGAGGAGACCTTTTTTATTTAATGTTTCCTTTCTTCATTGAGTTTGGTAGCCATGGCCTGTCATGGTACCATCTTAGACAGTTGAGTCAGGTTAGAGGCTTCGTAGACATTATGTCGAGGTTGATGTTGATGTTGTCTTTATGAACTGAGTAGTATTTTTACTCACTTAGTTTGATGTTGAGACTGATGTTGGCCTTTGGACTTTTATTGAGTTAGTTCCCTATTTACTTCTGCTATTATGATGTTAACTGACTATCCAGAGAACAAGTGGTTCGCTTAGGGGCTAGCAATAGTCTCTAAGTGCCGGCCACGTCTAGGGTACCCACCCGGGGCGTGACAACATTTAATATGGAAACCATCTTCATAAATTGGACTAAGAACAGGTCTTAAAAAATCTACAGCACGTTTATTACTAGAAGCGTTATCTAAAGTTACACTAATTATGTGTCTAGTTATACCAAAAAATTGTTAAACATCAAGAATAGTTTGCGCAATATAAGAACTTGTTTTGTGCATTTTACAACTTTTATATCCTAAAATTCTTTTTTGCATATTCCAGTTTTCATCTATCCAGTGGGCGGTAATTGTAAAGTAATCATTACCGGTTATACTACGTCCCATATCAGAAGTAATTGATATCCTACAATTATTATAAGCAAAAACAAATCTAAGATACTGTACATGTCGTGCCTGAAAATCAAAAACAGCTTTTTTAATTGTATTTCTAGAAAAACCATTAGAAGACGGGTTATAAACAATTTGAATATAATGCACAAAACCTGGATTTTCAGCAAAACTAAAAGGAAAACCAGTAACAACAATCATTTTAGCAAGCTCGTCTAAGTCACGTTGTCTATTATAAGGCCGATGTGTACTAGGACCGGAAATATTACTAGGGTTTAATTGCGATTGCACCATATTTGAACCTCCCACCGATTCATCGGGAATGGGAGTTCCATATTTTTTTGCGTCCGCAACGGCTTGGGCATGCAAAAATTCTAATTTACAACAATGCATTAAGTGATTTTTCAAATGAACTGTCCCGCCCCCCTTTCCCGAAGTTTTATAGTTTAAAACATGTTTACATTTGTTACAAATCGCTTTTGTTTTATCTTCATTTTGAGTTAAAAATTGTCAAACAACAGATTTTTCAGCGCGTTCCGTCTTAGGCCTATTAGATGACGAAGGTTGTACGAAGGGGGCGGGAGCGGGAGGGGGGGGGGAGTAGGAGCAGTATATGGGGGTTGAGTTTCATCGTCATAAAAAATATCTTCGTCTTCATTACTTTCAAAATTATCTTCTGGTAAATCTTCATTAAAGCCAAATCTATGTTCAAGAAATTCGTGTTCTAATTCCATATTAGAGTCAATATTAAAACATGTGTCGTCTACTTGAGTAAGATCTTTGGTATTAAATCTAAGTGGTGGTTGTCTTGTAGATTTAGACGAACTACAACCAGATTTTTTTACCGGTTATAGCTTTCTTTATTCCACCAAAAAAATTACTTTTTCCCTTTCCTTTTCTACCGGAATCCATGTTAAATTTAATTAAACAAATAACGATTATATGCAAAAATTCAAGTTATGAAATATGAACTTATAATTTATGAATATAAAAAAAATAATTTAAGTAGACAAGTAATCAAATAACTAATTAGAAGAACAAATAAGTAGGAATGAAGGTACCAAACGTCTGTGTAAAAACAGACGTAGAAGCCGAAATTGATGAAAGTTGAAGCTTGAATATGCTCCAAATTGATCCACCAAAATTTGCTCCAAATTGCAATTATGAATTAACACACCAAACTAAATAATATTTTTTATAATAATTGAGAGAGTAAATAATTAATATATAATATATTTGAGAGTAGTATGTATAATATAATTATAAATTTATAATAGTAAGTGGAGAGAATTGGATTGAAAAATTATGAAAGATTTAGGAGTATTTATAGTTGAGAAATTATTGTATTTTGGAAAAACAAATAAACAAAAAAAGTTAAAACGGTCAAAAACGGTCCCAAAAATTTTGTTACCGTTGGGGCCCCCACCCCAGCGTTAACAAAATTTAAAAATAAAATAAAATATTAAACCGGTATTACCGATCCGGTACCAAATCGGAATCGGTAAACCGATACCGGTAATAACCGGTAAAATACCCCGGTCCCTTCCCGGTACCCCCTAATCGGAATGAACCGATAGAGTACCGGGACCGGAGTGACACTTAACCGGTACAGGAACCGGTTCCGTTGCCACCTTTAGTGACATCCACACTAACCCTCCAATGAGAGAATCAATATTCTAACCCAACTAACTGGACTACCTCAACTCAGATAATTTTTAAGTTATGAAAGCAAGTTAAAATAAATACAAACTAGTCGAGTTTGCATAAACTCAAATAAAACTTAACAATGCAAAACACTATCTAGAAATTGAAAATCATTGTACCATAACTCTAACTATATAGAACATAAGGGTCTGAACTTACATTTTATCCTTGATTTCTGTTAGATTTTTGTTAGTATGAATTACATTTTTACTCTTCATCATCCTACCTTTCATATTTCTAGATATATATGCTATATTTTTAAATAGATTTTTATTAGTATAAAATTATATTTTTATCTTGGTCGATATTTACAATATTTCTTGAAAGACTTTTATTAGTACCTGTCGTTCTACCTTACAACAACAACAACAACATACCCAGTGAAATCCCACAAGTGGGGTCTGGGGAGGGTAAGATGTACGCAGACCTTACCACTACCACATAGGTAGAGAGGCTGTTTCCTGAAAACCCTCGTCACAAAAACCCATCAGCAGAACACGCTAGATACGATACACAGGCAAAAAGAGAAGAGCACATAATAATACCTAGATACAAGATAGTAAACATATAAAGGCAGATAAATAACATATAAAAGACAGACAATTACCACTCCTTCCTATCCTCCCTATTAGCCTGCTACTCTAATTCTCGACCTCCACTCCTTCCTATCTAAGGTCTGAGATCAAGTTTCACCATATCGTTTCTAATCACCTCCCCCAATACTTTTTTTGGTCTACCTCTACCCCTATGTATAGCTCCCAAATCTAATGTCTCACACCTTCTGACAGGGGCATCAGTACTCCTTCTCTGTACATGTCCAAACCATCGCAGTCTCGCTTCCAATACTTAATTGTTCTACCTTCCAATACTTAATTGTTCATCGTCTTCTACCTTTCGCTCTCCTTCAGATAATAATATCCACTTTCATCACATTTACACTGAACTTTGAAAATTACAACTCAAAATCTGCAAATTGTTAAATAATGATCCTTTGTTTGTTCTTGACAGAAGCAACTACATAAGAATATCTACTTCAAGAAATTGTTACGAAGAATCTTGAAATTCAAGTTTGGATCATACCCAGAAACCAAAATTGTTGATTTATTTAAGTGATTTTCTGTAAAAGAATTGGAGTATAATTGTTAATTCTCCCCCGAATGGTGGTATGGCAGTCTATTGTCCATGCCAGTTTGATATGTGTCGGACTGGGGCAATCCATCTTCAAGATTGTCACCTAAGATGTGGGAAGATTTCAAGGTTTGGAATTGGGTTTTCATATTCATATGGGTCTCTGTTGCGGAGGAAGCTCAAATGGGTTGAAAGACCAAGACTGAAGGTTGTTGTCAGTGCTGAGCTCTCCAATGCTTTCTCTGTTAACGTTGGCTTGGATTCTCAGGTGCGTGTTCCTGTTTTTCCTTTAATTGATCAATGTTGGCGAGAATTGGTTGTGAAAACAGAAATCTAGTCCACCCCCACTTTTTTCCCTACAATTCAAGTTTGACTTCTGTCATTTAAAGCTTTGGATGTTTGCCTTGTTATTTTGTTAATTAGCTGGCTGCACTAGCCAGACATGGCAAGCCTTCAGCCTAGCTTACCAAGGACATGACATTTGATAGGAAGGTGCAGAAGTTGGGTACTCGGTAGAAGGCTAGTATTTAATAGCTTCACATCTGGTGGCTAGTACTATTATTATTATTAGTTCTGTATTTCTCGCTCGTAATTTTCTGTTACTACTCTTTGTCTTGTATGCCTTTGTTTTCTTACTATATCCTGCTATTGTTACTGCTTATGTCTTCATAAATATTGTCAGCGCTTTACGTTTGATCCCATGTACCCATAGAATTTTATGTATTCTCCACTTTCGGATCTTGCAAAGAGAGAATGGTTTTTTCCTCTAACTTTCTCTCTCATTTGCGGAGCGAAGAAAGCAGGCTTTACCCCAGCTACTGCTATCCTTGGAAAACCAAAAGAGCTACCGAAGGAAAGGATTACAGTCTCTTCCTTGACCTTTGGAGAGGAGAGGGCAGAGAAGAAAACGTCCTTCGTGCACGTTTTTTTGCTTCGTGCATCCTTACTAGTAAAAAAGGGGGCTCTTTTTGCTTTCTTTGAGTTGAGGTTCTATCGAAAACAACCTGGCAAGGCTGATGGGTAATGTTTGCATACACTCCACCTTCCCTCCTCGGATTCCACTTGTGGGACTATGCTTGGTATGGTGTTGTTAGCTAGCTGCATTGATGATGACAGAAAGGGATGGTATTGGAAGCTTACCTTTGATATTGCTTGAAATGTACCAGTGATGCCAAAAGTTTGATCTTTGTTTATATGCACCAGTCACTTTACAGGCTGATGAGTCTTTAAACGAGTAGACTTGAAATTGTGTTTCAGTTTGCTTCATGTAAGATATGCCATGGTTGAACCTTGATGTGTCCTGAAATAGAAAGTAAAAGAAGAGAGGGATGAATTCTAAGCAGGAGTTGGAACGTGTGTATTATTTATGTGTTCTTCCTGTCATTACTGAATCCAATTAAGAACCAATGCTCTTTTTCCTTGGATTCCATATACTGGATGGAACACAGTAATGATTGGCTCGAGTTTCTAGCTATTTGATCTGCTTCTAGCTATTTTGTTTCCCCCCACAATAGTATGGCATATTGCCTATTTCAGTAGTTTGGTGTCTCTTGTATAGACTGATACAAAAACCAAGTGTTTCTTGTTTGAAGTTCGAAGTGAGAAACAACTTAGTTGATTTATTTTGTTTCTTAAGCAAACCAACGTTTGAACACAAATATTTCAAGTTTCAACTATGTTGTTGTCCTACTTGCCTTTCTTTTTTGTTTGTAATTACAACAACAACATACCCAGTGGAATCCAAGTGGGTTCTGGGGAGGGTAGAATGTACGCAGACCTTACCACTACCTTTCTTTTTTTGTCTGTAATTAGTTCATTTATTTTAAGTTTTGCCTTCTTTTCATATTGTGTTGTTATTGTCCGTCATTCGTTGTGTTACTTAATTAGTTCATTTATTTTAAGTTTTGCCTTCTTTTCATATTGTGTTGTTATTGTCCTTCATTCGTTGTGTTACTTTTATTGTCTTTACAAATTACCATTTGCTTTTCATTCTAGTCGTTTGATTTCATATCTAGTATTTTCTACTTTGGGGATGATATTTTTGAGACGAGGGTCTTTCGGAAACAACTCTCTATCTTTATGAGGTAGTGGTAAGGTCTGCGTACATTTTACCCTCCCCAGACTCCACTTGTAAGATTTCACTTGGTATATTGTTATTGTTGTTTTATCATTGTTTATTTACTTACTTGGGGATTTTTTTTGGGGGGTGGGGTAAGTTGTGATTCAGGATGATTTCTGAACAAAATTTTTACTTTGTTTTTATTTTGTGATAGAAGTAACCCAATTGACTAAAGAAGGGACTACCCTGTATATTAGGAATATTATGAAGTCCTTAATAGGTTCCGTCTGCTTGAATATTTATTGGTTTGAATTTCATGAGTTAGCTGACTGTTTTCGTGAAATTTGTACTCCCCCAGCCCCGCGGTATATCGAAGTTACCCTGGATAGGCCCTCTACCTGGGGACATTGCTGAGATAGAGGCATATTGTAGAATATTTCGAGCTGCCGAACAACTTCATAACATATTGATAATGGAAACACTATGCAATCCAATGACTGGAGAATGTAGTATCTCATATGATGTGCCCTCAGAAGATAAACATTTACTGGAGGACAAAATAGTTTCTGTTCTAGGATGCATGGTATGTCTTCTAAACAAAGGGAAGGAGGATGTCCTATCTGGGAGATCCTTGATCATCAACCCATGTAGTGACTTTGATGTGCATGTAATGGATGATAAGCTTCCTCCACTAGCTTTTTTCAGAGGTGAAATGAAGAGGTATTGTGAGAGCTTGCATGTTGCTCTTGAAAACATTTTATCACCTGATTATCCTAGGAGCATTGATGTCTGGAGAAAGCTGCAAAGGCTGAAGAATGTATGTTATGATTCTGGATTTCCCCGTGGAGATGATCATCCCTGCTATACATTATTTGCTAACTGGGATCCTGTTTATTTTTCATCAGAAGAAGAGACGCAGTCTGCAAGTTCTGAGGTTGCTTTTTGGAGAGGTGGCCAGGTAACTGAAGAAGGTCTTAGTTGGCTGTTAGAGAGAGGGTTCAAGACTATTATAGATCTTAGAGCTGAGACAATAAAGGACAACTTCTATGAAAAAGTTCTGGATGAAGCCATTTTCTCTGGAGATATTGAAGTTCTCAAACTTCCCGTTGAAGTTGGCACAACACCTTCAGTGCAGCAGGTTGAGAAGTTTGCAGCAACGGTCTCTGATGTATACAGAAGACCCATATATCTCCACAGCAGGGAAGGAGTTTGGAGGACATCTGTTATGGTCTCTAGATGGAGACAATACATGACTCGTTACACACCAGACTTTGTGCCCCATGCCAATAAGGATGTCACCTCCAGTGGGAATCCATTGTGTGGTAGTAGTGGAACGCAGGAGGTAGGCACGCTATCTAACTCAGAAGAAAATGAAACTCTTACTTATGAAGGTGTTTCTGCAACTGATCATGAAAATGGGACAGTACCTACAAGATCAAACAACATAACTTCTGCTGGGAAACTTCTTAGACAAATTCCTGAAGCAAGGGAAAACAAATACCTAAACAAGAATGTAGCTGATGATACTGTTGCATCCACTTGGAAAGGCACATTGCTTGCAGCTGATAGTGGGGTAGTATCCTGTACTAATGAAAACCCTCTTAACTCTCAACTGCCTCCCTCTAATTTGTTCTCCCGAAATGAGATGTCTACATATTTCAGGAATAGGAAGGTTTCACCGACGACATATTTCACTCATGAAAAGAAAAGATTGGAAATACCTAAAGGGAATGAAATCATAGACAGTTATGCTGGAGACAGAGCTATAGAGTCTCAAAATTCAAATGGACCATCTAGCAATATGCAGTTACCAATGAAATCTTCAAACTCCTCTGCGAATACGAAAAAGTATGGGACCCCTAATGGTTCTGCAGCTCCAATTTTGAATGGATTCAACAACGGTAAAATACATACTTATGTTAAAAATAGTGTTTCTATTGATGTAACTACAAGTTGGATACTAATGGTGTGTTCTCAGCAACATCCACAGAAAGGAGGAACATCGAGGCCCCCAGGCCTTCAGTTGATGCTAACACGGAGCTGATTGAAGGAAATATGTGCGCGCCCGCAACTGGTGTGGTAAGAGTGCAGTCCAGAAAGAAGGCAGAGATGTTCTTGGTTCGAACAGATGGGTTTTTGTGCAACAGAGAAAAGGTAACAGAATCTTCCTTGGCCTTCACTCATCCTAGCACCCAGCAGCAGATGCTTTTGTGGAAATCCCCGCCAAAGACCGTTCTCCTTCTAAAGAAACTGGGACAAGAACTCTTGGAAGAAGCCAAAGAGGTGCTTACACAGTAATCATTAGTTGAACTTGGACTCTATTTGACTACTCTGTTAATGCTTGTAATCATTAATTGAACTTGGACTGTATTTGACTACTCCGTTAATGCTGGGTATGCTCTCCCTATTTGTTTTTCCTGAGGATGCATACAGTTATCAGTAGGTTTAATAGAGCTGCTAATTATTCTAGCGAGGCTCAAATTTGTGTTTTCTACAAATGAAATGAAGACCCTCATATTTCCTTGAGAGTAAGACATCTATTTTAACTCATTTGAAATTTCTATGCTACACAATCATCTTATCTACTTTCTCACTCTATGTATATATCTTGGAAATTACAGGTTGAGAGATCAAGTGAGCCTACTTGCTCCTGTTTGTTCTTTGTCAATAATTAGCAAAGAAAATAATATGCTCAACATCTGTTCCTGATTCATACTAGCCCAACCTGTCGGTATATACAAACACATTACAAAAGCTGCCATCAATTTGTGAATGAACATTTAGTGCTGTCAATCATCTGTAATATGAATCCATCTACTTTCTGTCCAAGTTTGTATCCACCAACTAAATCGAGAAAGGAATATATGACCATTAATTTTCTCTAATCGTATTGGATCTTCTTTTCCACTGACTTCCATCCCTCATATGTCATGGATTTTTGAATGCCATGCAAATGACTTCCTAATTTTGGCCAAGTGAATCTTGGTTAGCTTAGGCCATGGAGATTTTCCTCCATTTCTTTTATTTTGAGAACATTTAATTTCAGCTTGTTGCACATAGCTCTATGATTCATGTATGAAACTTATCTTTGAAGGTTCCATATTTCAGAAAATATTCACTCTAGCAGATCCACTATTTTCTTTTTCAGCATGCTTATATAGTGGAAACTATGCCCTTATCGTTCTTTAATACTTGGTTTTACATTTACTTTAAGCATCTGGCAAGTAGTTTACTATCTCATAGTTTTAACTCATTTGCTTGTTTATTTTCATTCTCATCTGAAGGTTGCTTTTTTCTTGTATCACCAAGAGAAAATGAATGTTCTTGTTGAACCGGAGGTGCATGATATATTTGCTCGAGTTCCAGGTTTTGGATTTGTTCAGACCTTTTATAGTGAAGATACCAGGTGGGATGTCTCATAAACTGTATGCGCATATAGTATCGTTCATTTATTTGTTTGTTTGTCTTGGTTCACTTCTTTTATTTCACAAAAAGATGCTAACCTTGCTTGATGTACCTAATGCAGTGATCTTCATGAAAGGGTTGATTTTGTTGCCTGCCTAGGAGGAGATGGAGTTATACTCCATGCTTCTAAATTGTTTCGAGGTGCTATCCCACCTGTTGTGTCATTTAATCTAGGATCCCTTGGATTTCTCACTTCCCATACGGTATGCTTCCTGACTGACAATGTTATGATTTAGTTCTTAATTCACTTGGAAAGTCTCTCCTCTTACTTTTTCTTATTAATCCATAAAGTTCGAGGATTATAAGAAGGATCTAAGACAAGTCATTCATGGGAACAGAACTCTGGATGGTGTCTATGTAACTCTCCGAATGCGTCTTCGATGTGAAATATTCAGAAATGGGAAGGCAATGCCTGGAAAAGTGTTTGATGTCCTAAATGAAGTTGTAGTTGATCGTGGTTCTAATCCATATCTCTCCAAAATTGAGTGTTACGAACATGACCGCCTCATTACAAAGGTGCATTTTTGTAAAGCATTGCCAGCCATCCCATTTTTCATAGTTCAGGCTTTTTAGATCATTCTTAGACAACCTTTTTATTTCAACAAGCATCCACTTGATTAGGGAGCTAGATAATATGGAGATAGCTGATGCCAGTTTATGTTATTTGGCAGGTGCAAGCTGATGGGGTCATAATAGCCACACCAACTGGAAGCACAGCTTATTCTACAGCTGCTGGAGGATCCATGGTACCTACTATTTCTGCAAGATGTGAACCTTTTTAACCTACATGAATAATTGTACATAGTGTACTGAGTTGTATCCGAAACAAAGAAGCAGTTGTATCCTGGAAATTCCACAAGCAATTAGTTATATCCAAAGCAAAGAGTAAAATAAAGCTGAATTACAGAACAAGTGTAATAGGCTGTTTTGATTGGCTTTTGGCTTATGATTTGTAAGTCAAAAGCCATAAGTTAGGATTCTAACTTGTGCTTTTGGCTTTTTTTTGCTATTTTCCCTTAAAAATTAAGTGCTTATAAGCACTTTTTAATTTTACCCAAACACATCAAAACTGCTTAAAAGCTAGTTTGGCTTAAAAGCACCTAAAATAAGCCAATCCAAACGGGCACTAAGTTATGAGATTTCACAGCTTGAGCAGTTTGTGTGGCAATAATGAACTACTGAAAATGAACCACAGAGAAGCAGTAAACTAGTACACTACCTCGTCCTTTCTCAAGAAGAAATAGGAGAAGAGATAGAAAGAAAGAAGACTGCATTATGCGGCATTATGCACTTACTAGTATAGGTATAGAAGTTTCATGACATATTTGGAAGAGCTATTTGCAGAAGCAGTGATTCCTACTGTCAATAGTTAAATCTTGATGTGGAAATGGGGGGGGATGCAATAGACTGAAATTGAATTAGATGAAATGATCACTTTGAAGATGTGGAAGAAAGTTGCCAAGTTAGTTGCATTTGGGCTCCTGAGTTAAAACCTACTATTGATTTTTCTAGAAAGGTTGATAACCTATCTTTGATTACCGAAAAAACTGATGGCAAACTTCTCTGTATGGTTCTTGATTCAGTAGTATTGATGTTTATGGTTCCTTGCTCCTTAATCTAATATTGATCAAGTGGTTTACTTCTTTCCACTTCCTATTTTTATTTGTTATTGATTAGACATGGAGAGAATAACTTGTGTATTATTCAATAGTTACACATGTATAGATACAATAACATTAGAAGCTAACTAAGGAAAGAAATAAATAGGAAATCCTAAAGACTTGATATCTATCTATATAAGGAAAGAAATAAATAGAAAATCTTAAAGATCTGACGTCTGTCTATATCTTTGTACAATATCAAGAAAAAGATATGCATATATTTTGTAATACTCCCCCTCAAGCTGGAGCATGTATATTGGTCATGCGCAGCTTGTTACAAAGGTAATCAACTCGAGTTCCATGGAATGCCTTTGTGAACAAATAAGCTACTTGTTCTCCTGTCTTCACGTAGCCCGTAGAGATCAAGTTTTCCGAATCTTCTCTCGAATAAAATGACAATCAACCTCAATATGTTTGGTTCCTTCATGATATACCAAATTTGAAGCAATATGAAGCGCAACCTGATTATCACACCAAAGTTTTGATGAAGTAGAATGCTTCAATCCAATTTCAGTTAAAAGATGATGTATCCACATGATTTCACACGTAGAAAGTGCCATTGGTCTATACTAGGATTCTGCACTGGACCGAGATACAATATTTTGTTTCTTATTTCTCCATGATACTAGGTTTCCACCAACAAAAACACAATAACCCGTAGTAGATCTTCGATCAATCTTGGATCCAGCCCAATCTGCATCTGCGAAACATTCAATGTGAAAATGTCCATGATTTCTTTACAGTATGCCAAGTCCAAGGGATCCTTTTAAATAACATAGGATCTGTTCTAAAGCTGCCCAATGTCTGGCTATGGGTGCGGACATGAACTGACTAACCACACTTACTACAAAGGCAATATCTGAACGAGTCACAATAAGATAGTTTAATATTCCAACTAATCTTCTGTACCGCTCTAGATCTTCAAATGGATAGTCATCATCTTTCATAAGATGCACATTAGGAACCATTGGAGTACTACAAGGTTTCGCAGCCAACTTTCCGACTTCTGCCAGTACGTCAGGATCGTCTGGAGGATCACTTGGAAGAGGATCTGATATGAAGGAACTGGTGCAGAAGAGGTATCATTAGCATCTCGCCTCCTAGAATAAACCTGAACAACTGGCGGTCTTGCTAGAGTGGATGGAACTAGTGTTGATTGGTACTCAACTGAAGAACTAGGCGGTGCATGTGAAACATCGTCTGATGATTCTGGTGTGGCCCTAGTAACCTGGTACACTAGCCACTCATCTTCCTCCCCCTGACTCATTGAAATGGGAGGTGCGTAGAAGAATGGTGTAGCTTCCGCAAAGGCTACATGTGTTGACACCAAATATTTTCCTAGTTCAATAGAGTAACAACAATATCTTTTCTATAGGAGAGAATATCCCAAGAAAACACACTTCAAGGCTTTGGGATCCAACTTGGTAACTGATGGTTGAACATCTCGAACATAACAAGTGCTTCCAAACACCTTATGTTCCACCGGAAATAGGGCATATTACCATCAAGCACAGTAGATGACATGCGATTGATCAGAAACAAGTTGTAGAAACCGCATTTGCCCAAAACTGTTTAGAAACTTTCATTTGGAACAGAAGTGCTCGAGCTGTCACAAGTAGATGCCTATTCTTCCTTTCAACGACTCCATTTTGAGAAGTTGTATCAACACACGAAGACTGATGAAGAATACCATGTTGTCTTATATATGACTGAAACAATTGTGACATGTATTCTTTAGTATTGTCACTTCTTTAAATACGCACAGAAGTATTGAATTGAGTTTTGATTTCAGCATAGAAGGCACAAAAATGAGTAAATACTTCAGGATGACTCTTCATAAAATAAATCCAAGTCATTTGAGAGAAATAATCTACAAAAGTGAGAAATACTTGTGTCCAATTTTGGAGACGACCGGACATGGTCCCCAAACATCAAAGTGAACTAACTCTAAAGCCGACTCAACCCTCTTATTGATTCTAGGACTTGATGAGTTACGACGATGTTTTGCAAATCGACATGACTCACATTCCAATGAAGAAATATTTTGAAACTGAGGATATAACTTCTTTAACACAGGTAAAGAAGGATGTCCCAATCGGCAATGTGCTTGACATGGAGAAACAACACTAGAGCGGGCAATAAATTGAGGCTCCCATTCATCAAGGATATAAAGATCGTCAACTACATGTCCTTTACCAATAACCTGATTCGTTTTAAGATCACGAAACAAATAATAGTCGGGAAAGAACAAAATTTAACAATTAAGATCGTTGGTCACTTCGCTAATAGAAATCAAATTAAAGGCCAACTTTGGTAAACTCAATACAGATGACAAGGTAATAGAGGATGTTGGTTGCACAGTTCCAAATCCAACAATGTTACAAGTTGATCCATCAACTACAGTAACAAGAGAGGGCGCTTTGTGTGACTGAAAGCTAGAAAACATATTAGGATTACCTGTCATGTGATTTATTGCACCTGAATCAATCACCTATTTATTCGAAGACGTCATAAGGCATGTCTTATCTGACTCCGTAAAAGCATTAACAGTAATAGGTTCCTTCACTGGTTTCTGATGAGAGGTTTTAGCAAATTCTTTTGCCGAAACCAATACCAGTTTCCCAAACTCACTATATCGAATCAGAATAATAGAGAAGCTGTCAAAGCTCTACACCAGAATGTTATCCCAACAGTTTTATCCACTCCAACAATTCAGATTGTTTGACTCACCAAATAGAGCAAACCAGAGGAAACCAAATATCCCAAAACAGTGTTCAGATGGCTGGAATACCCAGCAGTTCACAGAGTAACAAGGAACTAAAATATGAATAGCCAAAGGTTCTGGACAGAGAACCAATCAAGCTTCAGAAAGGAGATTTGAACCAGCAGCAACAGAGATCGGAGAAGTTCAGTGATCGGAAAAATAATTTGGAAAAGTCGTCGGAAAGCCAACTGCCACAGTGGAATCCGAGTTCCAGTGATCGCAAAAACTAAAAAACTGGTAGAGATAGGCCCGAAATGTCCAGCAACGCCGTTAATTTCCAAAAGGAATTGGCTGGAAGGAGATTGTACTATGAACAACCAACCTAGAAAGAGAAAACTTGACCTCTTAGATAGAAACTGACCCTAAAGCTACGAGGGAGATAACTCACCTCAAAAAGGCAGCAATGACTCTGATACCATGTTATTGATAAGACATGGAGAGAATAACTTGTATATTATTCAATTGTTACACATGTATAAATACAATAACATTATAAGCTAACCAAGGAAAGAAATAAATAGGAAATCCTAAAGATCTGATTTCTATCTATATCTTTGTACAATATCAAGAAAAAGATATGCATATATTTTGTAACATTATTCGTGATAAAGCAATAAATGCATAATCTTGTTTCCGGTTACTATTTATCATACTGATTGAGAATACTGGGGATCATAAAATTATTTCTTAAACTGTCACTCTTAGTGTCAATGTGCACGCTAAGACTGTAACTTGCAGCACTCAATCACGTTGTCAGCAAGTATGAACTGTATTTTGGCATCAAAAGAGAATTGGTGGAATTATGTTAAATAAATGAGCTTTCAGTGTACTGCTAAGAAGTTTTAGCTTTGTGAAGATTTCCTTTTGATTTCCTTGTCGTCAAAAAAGAAAAAAAAAAGACTGACTTCTGATTCCCTGGTCATCAAAAAAAAAAAAAGGTACTTCCTTCTGATTCCTTTCATTTCACTCACTCAATCTTGAAATTGCATTTTAAAATAAGATGGTTTTGCTTTGGAAGTCTTATGTTTGTCGTTCATTTAATTGATGATGAAGCATCACTCAAAACTGTGTTCCTTCTGGTCAATTTTAGTTGATTGTTTCGTCTTGACCAAGTGGATGCTAGAATGGTATATCACAAGGAAATTTATGTCATGCAGGTGCACCCAAATGTGCCTTGTGTGCTCTTCACACCAATCTGCCCACACTCACTCTCATTCAGACCTGTCATTCTTCCCGATTCTGCAAGGCTGGAATTAAAGGTGACTTTCTCAGTAAATATCTTAATAGTCATAAATAAGTTCTTTTAATTACTATTGCTAGTACCTTGATGTTCATTCATACTTTCTGGGCAGTGGTACTTAATGGACTTAATTTCCTAACTATAAGCCCTAATATTGAATACCTTGATTGAATTGGAAAGTAATAGGGAAAAATGGAAAGAAGAATAACTGGAAAAAAAAATATTTGAGAAGAATATAGGAGCATTGTTGTATCTTGGTCCTTAGTGATCTCCTAAAACAGGATCCTAGAGTAGTTTGCTTTAGGAGAATGTCTCAAACTATGTGATAACCAATATATGTTTCAGGATGATTCTTCTTATTCAACTTTTAGTTTTCAGTATCTTTTGTTTCCCTCCTGATCATTGGTTCAATGACTAAGGTAGTAAAACATGGTATTTGTTGTTCCCGCTTGTCATGAGTTTGAATCCTTACTAGAGAACCATGTGGGGCTACTTAAGCAAGAAAGAGTTGAGGGATGGGACCCATTAAAAGGAAAAAAAAATGGATTGATCAGTTGTTGGCAAGGGTATCTATCAAATAAAAATAGCCAACTTATTTTAAGGATGCATTCTTTGGTTCAAAAGAATGAATGTTGAGAAATAATAAAAGACGAAGCAAACGAGAAATAGACAGATGTCATGTAGGTGCAACCCAATGTTCCTTGCATGCTCTTCACACCAATCTCCCCATGCTCACTCTCGTCCAGACCCGTCATTTTTCCAGATTCAGTGTGACTGGTATTAAAGGCATCCTTCTCAACGAATATTTGAATAGTTATGGAATAGATTTGCTTTTAACTGCTATTACTTTGATACATTGTTAAATACTTTTGGGCACTTGCGTAACTGAATGCATTGGGGAATATATAGATGAGCGAGGGAAAAATGAGGAAGATGAAAGTGAACAGAGAGTTGGTTATGATAACAAAGTCTGCTTTTGAAATCAAGGTTGGATGTAGACTCTAATTCTGTTTCTGAAAGCACAATGATGTGGTGATGACAATCTGATAAAGCACTGTAGTAGGTATATAGATACCAGAGGAAAAAAGACACTTGCTCACGTACATAATATGCACTGTGGAGAAACTCTTTGGGGCTTGAGGCCCAGAGGATCCCTAAAAAGTGGGAAAGATGAATTCCGAAACCTTTTATATGAATGGATATCTCACAAATGGACCAAGATACACTGAGATGGAAAGAAAAAATAATGGTGCTTATTTGATACAATCGTTTAGGAGAATGGAAAGTGCATTTCTATTTTCTTTATTGAATTTTAAAACGTTGACAAAATTTTGCTTTTTCACTTGGCAAGTAATAAGGAGCTAATCTTACAACTGCAATTTGAGAAAAGAATATAACATATGCTGGGTAATGTTACATGTGTAAATGTTGGACCACCTATGCTTCCGTGAGAAAGTAGAGAGTCAGTGGATTATGGTGGATGCTGCAGAATTTTTTCTGCATACAGTGAGAAAAGTCTGCCTCTATAGTGCCACTATTTGTTCAGCTAGATTTTCACAATAGGCAGAATATTGAATGGAGCATCATTGGCGCTTATGTAAGTAGTTTGGAGAGAGAAATAGAAGAGTTTTGAAGGGATAGAATATACTTTAGTACATGAGGACTAGTCTTCTACATGCCACTCGATGTCTTTTGTAGAGAGCCATATTCTTTTATAGGTTCTCTATTTGTACAACTATCTCACAACAGAAATGATTTTTTTCTTTTAGAATGTGTGTCCTTTTCTTGTGTAGCTTCTGATTTTGTACTTCTCTTTGATTCCCATGTTGAAGTTACTAAAACAATTAAATATGATATTGAATGTTGTTGGTTAATTCATTCTTATGGCTGATTTATCAAAATCAGATATTGAAAATCAATTGTAATATGAGTAATTTTTTTTAAGTTGCTGTTGAATTATGCTTGACGTTCAATTTGAGTTGTTTGATTATTATTGCCAATAGTGTATGATGGATGTTGAAATTAATAATTTCAATTGCAATATGATGCTTTACATTGTAATTTGTTTGTGGATATCTTAAGTCATTCATTAATTGAGCACTTCACTTTGAGGAAGTGTGTGCTTTGCTTAACAACAACGACATACCTAGTAGGATCCCACAAGTGGGATATGCGGAGAGTAAAATGTGCGCGGACTTTACCACTACCTCATAGAGATAGAGAGATTGTTGTCAAAAGACTCTCGTCTAAAAAATATCAAGCCCCAATAGCAGAAAATACTAGATATGAAGAAACAAGAAAGAAGAAAAAACGACTAAAGTGGAAAGCAGATGATAGTATATAAATACAATAAAAGTAACAAATGTAAGAGGGACAGTGACAACACATGATATAAAGACACGACTGATTCTACTACCCTACCATATCGCAAGGCCAGACAATCATCCTACCCCTACTAGCCGTCTAACCTTCTAACCTAATACGTGACTTCCACTCTTTTTTATCTAAGGTCATGTCCTCTGTGAGATGAAATTTCGCCAAATCCTGTCTAATCATCTCCCCCAATACTATTTCGATTGACCTCTACCCCTCCGCGTAACCTCTAAATCTAACCTCTCACGCCTCCTAACAGGAGCATCAACACTTCTTCTCTGCACATGCCCAAACCACTTAAAGCCCCATAGGTGTTCTCTTTCTTGCATTTTTCTGTTGTAGAAACATTGCCTCCGGTTCACAGGTCTGCATATGCAACTTGTTGAAATTTGCTTTTAGTTACTGCAGTAATTTTTAGCAAAATAAGTTATTTAGTTTAAGATAAATTTGAATTTTGAATTTTAGTTAAGTTGTTGAGATATTTTAGGTTATTTTAAATTTCAAATTATGCGGGTTTTATTTTATGTTGGCTATTTAAGCCCCTCAATGGTTAATAAAATAATTGAAAGCCATTAAAAACATTTCAATCCATTGAGAGACTTTTTCAATCCCTTTTTGCTGCCCCATTCGTCCTTTTAAAAAACCAACAGTGATATCAAGAGCCTCATTGATCTTACGAGATTTGTGAGTTCTTCCAAAGAACTACCATATTATTTTCAACCCGCAAGGGCTACCTTTTTAACCCGCAAGGGCTACTTTTAACCCATATGGGCTAATTTTTTAACCCGCAGGGCTACTTTTTAACCCATCAGGGCTATTTTCAACCCGTGTTTTTTTCAATACACAGGTTTTTTGAACCAATTTGTTACGTAAGAATGACAAGCAACAGTCTCTCTTTGAATGCGCGAAAAATTTTCACTGGCAAACTTTATCAAATTTGGTCAGTGATAACAAAATCTCATTTTGAGACATGTTTTACGTGATATTGTGATGGAAGAAAAATTATCCCAACAATTCTCTACAAATCCTATCAATTGCCGAATGAAAGCACTTTCAAACCAGAGAAGATCATTGATAGTGTTTTTTAAGCACAAAATCAAAAGAAGAAAAAGAAAGAAGAGGAATTTTGCTAGTTAAAAGACAATCAAAATAATTCAACATCAACCACCAAAGCAGAAATTGAGAAGGAGCAGTTTTTAAAATTACAGTAACTAAAGCAAAGGAGGAATGTTGAAATTTGCTTTTAGTTACTGCAGTAATTTTTGGCAAAATAAGTTATTAAGTTTAAGATAAATTTAAATTTTGAATTTTGAATTTTAGTTAAGTTGCTGAGATATTTTAGGTTATTTTAAATTTCAAATTATGCAGATTTTTATTTTATGTTGGCTATTTAAAGCCCCTCAATGGTTAATAAAATAATTGAAAGCCATTAAAAGCATTTCAATCCATTGAGAGACTTTTTCAATCCCTTTTTGCTGCCTCATTCATCCTTTTAAAAAACCAACACAACTACTAATACTAGCTACAAGTCTGCCACCTCGCTCTCTATTTCTTTAAATGCTTCTGAAGCTTTGCTTGATTTTAATAGGCCATCGGAGAATATGTGCTGGTCAATATTATTAAAAGGAGATTAGTATGATTCCTAAATTACTTGACATTTATGGGGATACTTCAAATTTTGTCTCAATTGAGTACTGTTGTTGAACCAGCCTGTATACAACTATATTGTTTGACGATTGGCACCTATGTCCAATGCACACCATTACATCTTATTTGTTGTTTGGCACCTTGATGAATGCATATATGTGATGTTATACCATGACATCTCCGAATTTCAGTAAGATGTGTCAAGTTGGTAGTGAAGGCACAACTGCTTCTTTTTGGTTTGAAACTCAAGCTATTTGTGTGTAAACAGATTCCAGAGGATGCACGGAACAATGCTTGGGTCTCCTTTGATGGGAAGAGACGACAACAACTGTCGAGAGGAGATTCTATTCGAATATGTATGAGCGAGCATCCACTTCCTACCGTCAATAAGTCTGACCAAACAGGTGATTGGTTTGGTAGCTTGATCCGTTGCCTGAATTGGAACGAGAGACTAGACCAGAAAGCACTCTGAAGCTAACTTGAACTATTTGTCCCCACATTTATGTAAAAAAATTGTACAGACATATAATAACAACTGAATTGCTGAAGATCCACTTTTACAGAATAGCAAATTCATTTCCCCATACTCTTGTTTATGGACCTCTTGAAGTGTGGCAGCTTCCTCTTGTTAAAGCGTTTGATCACCTATTTTACATTTAGCAGATAATCAAACATTCCATTGAGAAATTATCTACTGTAGTATCCGTGTGCGTTAGTGGTTAATGAGCACCATGAGAGTCTCAGGGCCTTGGTGGATGATGTTTTGATACTTGGTGGTGGTAGGAGGTGAGAGATATTTAGTGAATTTGATCGAAGTGAGCTAAAACTAATCCAGGGACCATGATGATAAAAAAATCACATCATTCTTTTTTCATGAGGGTTATTTATAAAATGGAAATGTTGAGTCACCCTGTCAAAAGAGGGAACTTCTCAGGATTAGTGTATATAGTAGAAGTGCGCATGGTATGGTATTCAAAACTTCGGTTCCATAATTTTGGTTTTCAAAAAGGATTAGTTACCCGAAAAAGACTATTCGATCATTTTAATTGAAAAAAAGCCAGATTTTTATAGACATTCATCGTCTTCATCCTTGTTCTTCCACCTTTTTCTCTTCGGTCTCCTTTTTAAAAAATTAAGGGACCGGCAAACTTGAATCGTTTTAAGCAGATTATATATCAAAAGATTTGGAATCTCAAGAGGATTTCATATCTAAAATTTGAAATTCTTTAGAGGTGATTTTGAGTTGATCGAGACTGAATAGTAAGTGTATAATTCATCTATAATCGGGATATACTTCAAGTATAGTTAAACTATATTCAGCTTTTTGAGTATATTATAATGTAAAGTCAATGTATAGCTCATGTATAATAAGCTACATTGTATAGTCAGTTTATGTTTTTATGACTTTTCGCAAGCTATATTGTATAGTCTATATAATTTCTATATATTTTTTTTATGTAAATAAAAACATGGTTATACATGTTGTAAATTGATAACTTTATTGTATATATTTGAAAGTATCCCATTTAAAAATGAAAAAATTGCTTGGGCAAGTAATTTTTAGAAAATAATTATTGGTTTTGGGTTACTTTTTATTTATCATCATTTATAGCTATACATAACAATATTATGATAAATATATACTTGTATTAAAAGTGAATTATGCACGCAATATGAATGTATTATAAGTGTTTAAAAATATATTGTGATTGTTTGCTAAGAATTTAACACAATGTGTATTAAAATGTGTGATAAATGTATTATCTATCGATAAAATTTGTATTATATATATTTTATAAATAGTTCTATGTAGTATGTATTAATATTGTATTATAAGTGGTCAACGAAAAAAATTGATCTTGCTATAAATGAAAAATATTTTCTTAATATAGTGTATCTATGTAAGTTTCCCTTTAAAAATATTATACTATCACAATAACAAATTGATTCAGTACGATTTGATATTTTTAGTTCAACTTCAATAAATATATTGCGGTATGTGAAATAATAATCATGATTTGTTCCACTCTGTCTTACATAAGCATGTCATTGAGAATTATAACTTTGAATTTTCAAGAAACGTCTCAATTATATCATATTAACACGTTTAACATATAGAAATATTTAAAAGAAAGCATAAGTAATTCCATTTATAATTACAAATTAAAAAAATATTTCAATCAAGATAGGATAGTTCAATTTTCATGCCTAAACAATTAATTTTATAATAATAATAATACTAATTTATCAAGATAGGATAGTTCAAATTTCATGCCTAAACAATTAATTTTATAATAATAATACTAACAACAACAATAATATACCAGTTTTATAATAATAATACTAATTTATAAATTTGTAGTGTCATAATAATATATGTAATTATACTTCAGTACAATATTTGATATGCCAACATGTTTTATAAATATAGAATATCATAATGAATATCAAAAAGGAATTAAAATACATATCAAATATCATAATATTAAAATTATAACATCAAAAATTTTGAGTTTAAATATAATAAATAAACATTTACCATACTATGCCCCATCTCTAGTCAGGATATATATGAAAGGAGTTGATGGGCATAACCTCATCAATCAGTAATGTTCAAGCATCAAAATGACATCAGGCTTAATGTCTCTAGAGTATGTTGTGTACAAAAATATCATTAAGGACCTAATATATTAATTCACATATACATACAGTAATACAATCAAATATATTTCTTCCCTCGTCCTACTTTAGTTATCAGGTATGTTTTAAATTAATTATCAATTTAAATAATTAGTCCCCTTTTTCCAACTCTATCATTTAGTAATTAAGTCATTCTTCAATGTAAAAAAACTTGATTACTAAAATTTTCAAAAACTAATAGCCATTCTAATAGGGTTATATTAGCCAAATTGAACCCTTTATTAATTGTTTTCTTAAGACTTGTGTCAAGCCTTATCCTGACAACTAAAATGGGACGAATGAAGTACTTATGTCATTGATGATACTATGTTATTAAGATAAATTATACTCTCTCTGTCCTATTTAGTTGTGAGGTACACCAAAATTAGTTGTCTCAGAATAGTTGTTAATTTAAATAATCAAGAGAGAATTATAAATTATTTTTTTCAATTTTGCTCTTAGAATTAATTATTCTAGAATTAAGAGGCACACGTATTGATAAAAGCTCAATTATTTATAAGAAATATATTAGTCAAATTGTCACGCCCTGGGAGGGTACCGTAGGTGTGACCGACACCCAGAGACTATTGCTAGTCCCCAAACGAACCACTCGATTTCAGGACAGTCACTCAACATCAAGCATTCCGGAATAACAAGATAAAAGGAGTGAGCTACGTCAATCAGTCTACATCAATAAGGAGGGCCAATGGTCACTAAGTCTCAACATCAATGGTAAGCAAATGTAAATGCTAACTCAACTTAAAAGGGGAAAAAACCTCGACATCAAACCTCAACTCATGTCTATGAAGCCTCTAACTCAACTAGACAGTCTAAGAGGGTACCATGACAGGCCAAGGCTACCCAACTCGATAAATAAAATAATAGGTAAAGGAAAAAGGGCTCCTCCGGATAGCAAGGAGGGCTCACCTATGACTGAAATCAGAATCGCTGAACCTCAACGATGCGCCTGCTGAAGTTCTCTACCTCTTGTATCTACATCATGAAACGATGCAGCGCCGAGTAAAGTCAGTACGTGGAATGTACGGTATGTAAGATGGTTGAATATAAAAATGCAGATTAAGCAGTATAGGGATAATATCAACTCAACATCATACTCCGTCAGAATGTCAAATGTGTATCTAAAGCGGGAATAAAGAGTAGACAAATGGCCCATCAACATCTTATCAATACATCATCAATACATCATCAATACATCATACTCATCTCAAGGAACTCGACTCAACTCGAAGGACTCATGCCCGTCTAGGACAAGGATAAAGGGTAGATAATAAAACATCAACATCCATCAAGACTCATACCATCACATCAACATCAGATTTATATCAATATGGAACCTAGCTGGGAGTTTCTCTAACCGACAACCATCATCTATGAGCCGGTGATGATACAACGAAGCGATGCCATTGCCACATCCATTTAGTACCCTGCCGAGGGTAAAGGACATCACCATCAGTGGATCCATAAGAAATAACATCAGTCCTCTTTTGGGACAAAGGAAACATCCGTATTACAATTTGATCCTCTCCTACGCGGGCCACTTAGTTAATGAGTTCGAGTGGGACTCACTTTCACCCATTTCGGTGCTCAATACTCCTCCCTGAACTCGAAATACTCATAAAACATCATCACCATCATGATTTCTCATCATCGGTCCAATAGGGACATAGTACATCAACATCAACTCGTATCATCAACATCAACTCATCTCATCAACATCAACATCATGGACTCAAAATATTATTTTAGAATTTAGTTTCAAGTTTTTAAGACTCACGAACATCATTCTCATCAACATCATCATCAAGACTCTGAACAATTTGGACCACAATCACAACATGACAAGCATCATCATCGTCAAGGCTCTAGACTCATCCCCTAAGTTCATTCTTGCATTCTTTAGTAAAATAGACATAGAGTTTGTAAAATCATTCATTGAAATAACTTATTCAGTAAATCAAGTTTATGATGATCATCAATTTAAGAAAAATACATAAATTAAAAAGAATCTCAGTAGAATACTCAAGGATTTTCACATATAACTCATCTTCTTCAATCATAGATTCAATTTACTCAAAGGGGGAACATGGAAGAACAATCCCATGCTTTAGGTCAGTCTTACATACTTGGAATGATTGCTAACAACACAAATCCCTTAGAACTTCCTCTTGACTCTTCAATCTCAACTCTTCTCAAGCCCTAACTTGATGATTTGCTAGGAAGGGAATTGTAAGATGGGTTATGGAACCCTTTCTTCGTGAAAATGACATATATTAGTTGTATATGAGTTTTAGAAGGTATTAGGAAAGGACCAGAATGCCCCCTCGAATTTGTAAAAATTTTCCAGCCACGAAATAAACCAGTCCACGACGTGGACTGGTCGCGAACAGTTGATTTTTGACAAGAATTTTCCTCGACGAGTTTTCTCAATCCCATAAAAAAATTATGAAAAAACATAAGTTACCCTCCGCGATGGGTCCACGATGCGACTCTATCACGGATCCTTACTCTTTTGCATCTCGAAACGAAAGACACGTTATGTGTACCTCTCTCCTCTAGGGGTATTTTGATAATTTTACTGGGTGTTACATCATCTCCCCTTTGGGATCATTCGTACTCGAATGATGAGTAGGAGAAGTATTATGGCACGAATAGACTCAAGACTCATCTCGATACCCACTCAACAACTCAACTTCTCAACTCTTCATTAACCTTAATTACTCTACTCAAAACATCAAGAATAGACACATCAACGCAGGATAGAAACATCAATTTAAGTTAAGAATAGGAATATTACCTTTGATATTCTCATCATCAGGCATGAATAGGTGCGGGTATTTGGCTCTCATCTCTTCCTTAGCTTCCCACATGGCTTCCTCAACAAATTGATTCCTCCACAAAACTTTAACGGAGGTTATCTCTTTGTTTCTCAGTCTGTGAACCTGTCGATCAAGGATTTTGGACTGGAATTTCCTCATAGGACAAGCTATCTTTGACTCCGGTGCTCTCAACAGGGATCACCAAGGCAGGATTTCCCAAACACTTCTTCAACATAGAAATGTGGAACACCGGATGAATTTCTTCTAACTCAGAATGTAACTCTAGCTCATAAGAAACCTTCCCAATTCTCCTCACAATCTGATAAGGGCCGATATAGTGAGGACTTAATTTTCCCTTCTTCCCGAACCTCATGACACCTTTCATGGGTGATTCCTTCAAGTATACCCAATCGCTCACCTCGAACTCTAAGTCCCTTCTCCTCACATCGGTGTAAGACTTCTGACGACTTTGTGTAGTGTTTAACCTCTCTCTAGTAATCTTCACCTTCTTCATGGACTGGAGGACAAGGTCAGGCTCAATGAACTCGGCTTCTCCAACCTCAAACCACCCAATAGGTGATCTACACCTCCTCCCATACAAGGCCTCATAGGGGGCCATTTGAATGCTTACACGATAACTATTGTTATATGCAAATTCAATCAGTGGAAGATGGTCATCCCAATTCCCTTTGAAGTCAAGGACGCAGGATCTTAATATATCTTCTACCATCTGAAAAATGTGCTCTGCCTAACCATCCGTTTGTGGATGAAAAGCTGTACTCAAATTTACCTTGGTACCCAATCCTTTTAGGAAAGATCTATAGAAGTGAGAGGTAAATTGGGCTCCTCTATCCGAGATGATGGACAAGGGAACTCCATGCAACCTCACAATCTCATGGATGTATATCTTGGCATACTCTTCTGCAGTATTAGTCGTCTTGACTGCCAAGAAGTGCGTTGATTTAGTCATCCTGTCTACAATCACCCATATGGAATTATGCTGTCTCTGGGATCTCGGTAGGCCGGTGATGAAGTCCATGTAAACCATCTCCTACTTCCACTCTGGAATCTCAAAGTTTTGAGCCAAGCCACGTGTCCTTTGATGCTCAACCTTCACTTGCTGGCAATTCAGACACTTTGAAACAAACTCAGCAATGTCCCTCTTCATTCCACTCCACCAATAGACTTCTCTTAGGTCGCGGTACATCTTAGTGGAGCCTGGATGAATGGAGTATCTAGTATTGTGGGCTTCAGCCATGATCCTCTCTCGGACACCATCAACATCAGAAACACATAGCCTACTCTGGTATCTCAACACCCCATCTCCCCGTTTGGAGAAGACCATCACTTTTTGTTTGTGGACAACCTCCTTCAATTGGAGTATGATAGGATCTCGATCTTAGTATTCTTTTACCTCTGCTACTAGGGATGATGCAGACCCACTCTGAACACTGATTCCTCCCTCATCATTCTCCTCGAGTTGGACTACCAGTCGAGCCAACCTAGGCACTTCCTTTACTAGCTCTTTCTTCTCTTCCTCAACATGGGTTGTGCTACCCATTGACAACCTTCTAAGAGCATCAAGAACAATGTTAGCTTTCCCTGGGTGGTATAGGATGCTCATGTAATAATCCTTGAGCAACTCCAACCATCTCCATTGTCGCAGGTTGAGCTCTCTCTGACTGAAGACATATTGCAGGCTCTTGTGGTCAGTGAACACGTCCACATGCACTCCATACAAGTAGTGGCGCAAGATTTTAAGTGCAAACACTATCGCCGCCAACTCAAGATCATGGGTCGGATAGTTCCTCTCATGAAATTTAAGCTGCCTGGAAGAATAGGCTATCACCTTCCTTCTTTGCATCAATATACAACCCAACCCAAATCTTGATGCCTTATAATATATCACAAAATCTTCCGTCCCATTGTGCAATGTCAAAACAGGTACAGTGGTCAATCTAGTCTTTAACTCTTGGAAGCTCTTCTCACATTCCTGAGACCACTGAAACTTAACCTTTTTCTGAGTCATCTTGGTCAATGGCGCAGATAAGGAAGAAAATCCGTCAACGAATATGCGGTAGTAGCTTTCCAACCCCAAGAAACATTTTATGTCGGTTGGAGAGGTTGGTCTTGGCCAGTTCTTAACCGCTTCAATCTTCTTGGCATCTACTCGAATTTCTTCACCCGAAACAACATGGCCTAGGAAAGCCACTGACTTGAGCTAAAACTCACACTTTGAGAACTTTGCATACAACTCATGGTCCTTAAGAGTCTGAAGGAAATTCTAAGGTGTTTGGCATGCTCCTCCTCATCCTTCGAATACACCAAAATATCATCAATGAACACGATTACAAACATGTCAAGTTAGAGTTTGAACACCCTATTCATTAAGTCCATGAAAGTTGCAGGTGAGTTCGTCAACCCAAAGGACATGACCAAGAACTCAAAGTGGCCATATCTAGTCCTGAAGGCTGTCTTTGGAACATCATATTCTCTCACTGTCAACTGGTGGTAACCCGATCTGAGTTCTATCTTTGAAAAGCATGAGGCATCCTGAAGTTGGTCAAACAGATCATCTCTCTTGGGAAGAGGATATTTATTCTTGATCATGACCTTGTTCAGTTGCCTATAGTCTACGCACATCCTGAGAGACTCGTCCTTCTTTCGTACAAACAGATTGGGAGCAGCCTAAGGGGAAACACTTGGCCTAATAAATCCCTTCTCTAACCAATCCTTCAACTGCTCTTTCAACTCCTTCAACTCAGCGAGGGTCATCCTATATGGGGGAATTGAAATAGGCTGCATATCGGGAAGAATATCAATCCCAAAGTTGATCTACCTATCAGGAGGGACTCCAGGTAAATCCTTAGGGAACTCATTCACAATCAGAACTAACTCAAGAGTAGGGGACTTGATATCCTCAGATTTAACTCGCACGAGGTGGTAAATATATCCTTTAAAGATTAACTTTCTAGCCCTCAGGTAGGAAATAAATTTACCCTTGGGTGCAACAAAACTTCCCTTCCACTCTAGGACCGGTTCATTCAAAAATTAGAACTTGAGAACTCGAGTCCTACAATCTATTGAAGCATAACATGCATGGAGCCAATCCATAGCAAGGATTGCATCTAAGTCAACCATTTCCAACTCTACCAAGTCACCCAAAGTATCCCTATGATAGATGGATACTATATAATCTCTATAGACCCTCTCAGCTAGGATAGACTCACCAGTAGGAGTAGAAACAATATAAGGCTCAAGCAAACACTCTGGAAGAATCTCAAATTTATTGGCCACATAGGGTCACAAAAGATAAAGTGGCACCCGGGTCAAGCAGTGCATAACAATTATAAGAAAAAACTCAGAGCATACCCGTAACAACATCTGGTGCAACCTCTTGGTCCTGTCGATTACCCATCATATACAGACGGTTTGTCCTGCCTCTTGCACCCGTAGTCGTAGCCTTCTGATAACTACCTGCAAAGGGCGCTGTAGAAGACTGACTTTTGTTACTCCCATCACCCCATCTCCTCGTAGGACACTCATCCTGAAAATGGCCAGGTTTTCTGCATGAATAACAAGCATTTGTGCCCTCACGGCATGCACTAAGGTGAAGTTTGCCACATCTGCCACAAAGTGGCTTTCCTCTCGGGCCGTGGGTCACGCTAGCTTGGGAATGAGGACCCTGAGCTCTGAAATTCTGGTGATCATAAGATTTTTTATCATACCTGTTTTGCTGAACAGGCGCACTTGTCACCGAGGATGCATAGCTAGAAAACCTCTTCTGAAAGTAAGTTTTATCACTTTTATTCTGCTTCTGTTGGCTGGGCTCATGCCCTGCCGATTTGGCCTTCTTACTCTGCTACTCTTCCCTGTCCTTCTTCTTGTCCTCCTCAGTTTGCTGGGCATAGACCATAAGTCTAGAGATGTCCATACCTAGAATTAACAATGCTGCCTTACACTCCCTCTTTACATGCCTGCCCAATCCAGACACGAACTTTCTCATCCTCGACCTCATATCCAGAACCATCTTTGGGGCATATCGGGATAGCTGAATGAACTTGAGGCTGCACTCTTTGATAGTCAACCCCTCTTGCTTCAAGTTCACGAAATCCTCAACCTTCACCTCCCTAAACTCTTGGGAAAAAAATGGTCGAAAGCACTCTCAAACACCTCCAACTCAGTAGGTTCAACATCCTCACCTGTACCATCTTCCCATTGGTCATACCAGACATTAGAAACATCCTCAAGTTGATAGGAGACAAGCTTGACTCCCTCAACCTCATTCACATGCATAGCCCTCAAAATCTTGCACATCTCATCAATGATGTTTTGCGGATCCTCCTCAACTTTAGACCCCTTTTAGACTGGCGGGTTCATCCTCAAGAAATCTCTAAGCCTTGTTGCAGCTGTAGGCTCTTGGGAGTTAGAGCTAGGGGCATGGGACCTCGGCTATTACTTTGGGAGGCACCAACTGAGTGAGCATAACAATGACTCCCCTGAAGTCTGCTTCCGAAGTGGAGGTTGACTGAGCAAGTGGTGCCTGTGGAACCTCAGTAGCTCTGGCAGGTCGACCTCGTCTCCTTGTCTCAGTCTGGATAGGGACCTCTGGTGCGGAATTCTCAGTGTTTGGGGCTGAGGCATCTCTTTGGGAAATAATACATATCGGAGGCATGATCAGTAAACGCGTAATGCACAAATTAGAAGAGAGTTTCATAGAGTCAAAATCTATTGCACGAACTCAGAATATCAAAGAAGTGTAACCATTCCTAATGTCCTAAACTCTTCCGTTTATGAAGTGTAGTGCACAACACACACATAAACATGACTCTACTAGACACGGCTTCATAGACTCCCTAGGACTCTTGAACTCTGTGCTCTTATACCAAGTTTGTCACGCCCCGGGAGGGTACCCTAGGCATGGCCAGCACCTAGAGACTATTGCGAGTCCCCAAGAGAACCACTCGATCTCAGGACAGTCACTCAACATCAAGCATAGCGGAATAACAAGATAAAAAGAGTGACCTACGTCAATCAGTCTACATCAATAAGGAGGGCCAATGGCCAACACTCAGTCTCAATATCAATGGTAAATAAATGTAAATCCTAACTCAACTCAAAAGGGGAAAAGACCTCAACATGAAACCTCAACTCATGTCTATAAAGCCTCTAACTCAACTAGACAGTCTAAGAGGGTACCATGACAAGTCATGGCTACCCAACTCGATAAATACAATAGCAGGTAAAGAAAAAGGAATACTCCAGATAGCATGGAGGGCTCACCAATGACTGAAATAGGAATATCTGAACGTCAATGATGCGTCTGCTAAATTCCTCTACCTCTTGTATCTGCATCATGATATAATGGAGCATCGAGTGATGTCAGTACGTGGAATGTAGGGTATGTAAGATGACTGAATATAACAGTGAAAATTGAACAGTATAGGGATAACATCAACTCAACATCATACTCCATCAGAATGTCAAATGTCTATCTAAAGCGGAAATAAAGAGTAGACAAATGACCCATTAACATCTCATCAATACATCATCAATACATCAGACTCATCTCAAGGAAACTCGACTCAATTTGAAGGACTCATGCCCGTCTAGGACAAGGATGAAGGGTAGATAATAAAACATCAACATCCATCAAGACTCATACCATCACATCAACACCAGAGTTCTATCATTATGGAACCTAGCTGGGAGTTTCTCTAACCGACAACCATCACCTATGAGCCGGTGATGATACAACGAAGCGATTCCTTTGCCACATCCATTTAGTACCCTGCCCGGGGTAAAGGACATTACCATTAGTGGATCCACAAGAAATAACATCAGTCCTCTTTTGGAACAAAAGACACATCCGTATTACGGTTCGATCCTTTCCTACGCTGGACATGTAGTAAATGAGTTCAAGTGGGACTCACTCTCACCCATTTCGGTGCTCAATACTCCTCCTAGAACTCGACATGCTCATAAAACATCATCATCATGATTTCTCATCATCGGTCTCATAGGGACATAGTACATCAACATCAACTCATTTCATCAATATCAACATCAACATCAACATCAACATCATGGACTCAAAACATTCTTTTAGAATTTAGTTTCAAGTTCTTGAGACTCATGAACATCATTCTCATCAACATCATCATCAAGACTCTGAATAATTCAGACGACAATCACAACATCCAAAACATCATCATCGTCAAGGTTCTAGACTCATCCCCTAAGTTCATTCTTGCATTATTTAGTAAAATAGACATAGAATTTGTAAAATCATTCATGAAAATAACTTATGCAGTAAATCAAGCTTATGATGATCATCAATTGAAGAACAATGCATAAATTAAGAAGAATCTCAGTAGAATACTCAAGGATTTTCACATATATAACTCATCATCTTCAATCATAGATTCAATTTACTCAAAGGGGGCACATGGAAGAACAATCTCATGCTTTAGGTTAGCCTTACATACCTAGGATGATTGCTAACAACACAAATCCCTTGGAACTTCCTCTTGACTCTTCAATCTCAACTCTTTTTAAGCCCTAACTTGATGATTTGCTAGGAAGGGGATTGTAAGATGGGTTTTGGAACCCTTTTTTCATGATAATGACATATATTAGTCGTATATGGGCTTTAGAAGGTGTTAGAAATGGACCAGAATGTCCCTCAAATTTTTAGAAAATTTTCAGCTGCGAAATAACACAGTCTGCGACGTGGACTAGTCGCGAATAGTTCATTTTTGGCAAGAATTTTCCTGAATGAGTTTTCTCAATCCCGTTGAAAAAATATGGAAAAACATAAGTTACCCTCCACAATAGGTCCATGACGCGGCTCTGTTGCCGATCCTCACTGTTTTGCATCTCGGAACAAAAAATTATCTTTTGACTCGGTCGCTCTAAAAATCGACCAAGACCTTTTTTTCACTCAATTTTTCGCGCTGATCACAAATTCGACCTCGAATTTTCCATCCGAGCATCGGAAGATGCGTTATGCGTACCTCTCTCTTGTAGGGGTATTTTGGTAGTTTTACCGGGTGTTACACAAACAACACTTTTGATTAATTTTTTCTTAAGAGTTGTGTCCAATTTTATCATGACAATTAAAATAGGATGAAGAAAATAGTTAATTTAATAGACATCACGATCACCTTAAGGGTGGACTTTTGATTTCTTAGTTAACTATAGTTAGTTCCTTCACAAGTCTGACTTTTAACTGTTAACTGTTGGACTTCTGATTTTCCTAGTTAACTACTCCCTTCGGTTCATTTTAATTGTCGGGAATTCTAAAAATAATTGATTTAAAAATATTATTTCTTAAAAAAACAAAAATTTAATTATAAGTGTTTATTTTTTCATTTACTCAAAAATAATTCGTTTCTTGATAATTCATTTCAGCAAAGAAAAATAGGTTTATGACTTTCTACTACTTTCTGGTTATTCTCTCAATTTTCTAACTTGTGTGGACAAGTTTTTTCTCAAGAAAAAATAATATGTATTCTAATTTCTTCCTCTATTTATCTTTCCAGATATTCAAAAGATGGGAAGAAAGATAGAGAGAAAAAATATTTTCAGTCAATTATGGAAAATTAATAATTATTAAAATCAGCCAAATCAATAACCATTAACCCTAATAATAGCCAAAGGTTTTTATTTTCTATTTAAGAGATAATATTTCATTTTTAATTAAATAGTATCTTTATTATTAAAATAACATATATGGAAGGTCAGTATTTTAACTCTTTCCAGAATTTTTTTTGTATTATCCGAAATTGATCAATAAACAAGACACAGTAAGGACCATAGACTTATTAATAGAGGCTTCCTATAATGATAATAATTTATAAATGAATGAATTATCATATCACAATAAATTACAAACTATTCCACTAAAAGTTTTGTAATTGAACTCCTCGATTTAATTTCAAAATCCATCATCACATCTTATTTTAACTCTCCGTGTTATATTTACCGACGCCAATCAATTAATCAAATCTTTTGAAATTTTTTAATTTATTGACTAAATTAATCCTTTTCTATTTTACTTAACTTATTTCACATAACGGATATTAAAATCCATCTGCAGGGTTCTCACATTTAAACTTATAAGCAACCATAAATGGGTGTCTATTTTTAAACTCGGGGCTGAGACACGATTCTATCAACTAATTATTATTTTGCTAATGTAATTTTTCATTATCCAATCTACTAGGATTTTATCGACACATTGAAAAAGTCTCACCTTTTGATTGATTAACATAATAAATTAAATCACATAGATCATAACAATTATATCAAGATTAAGAATATAAGTAAATGTAATGAACTAGAGAATTTATTTATAAATATTCAAATATAAATAAATATCTTTGATTGGTTCGTTAAATACATACAAAATGTACTAGCACAAAAAATTGAAATTTAACCACTCCCATAATCAAGATCAAATTATATTCAATCTTGTGCTACGATCAACAAGATGTTTATCCTACTTCATCTTTGATCATGAATGTAAATTTATAACTTATATGCACCGACAATTTTAATCTTCCGTGTATAATTTAAAATACTCCATACACTAAATCGTCTGTTATATAAGTAATAGACTCACATATATATACAATGATCTATTTAAACCAAGAATTTATTATAGCAATATAAATAGTCTTTACAAGGGATTACTTTTAATATAATTACATGGTTAATAGTATATCCCAACACTCTCCCACTTAAACTCACAACCATGTGTCCACAATTTTTAACATTCATTTCTTCTACGTACTTATCAAAAACTTTCTGAGGTAAGCCTTTTGTAAATGGATCTGCCAAATTATTCTTCAACTCGATCTTTAAAACTCTCACATCACCCCTTTGAGTTATATCACAAATCAAGTGATATTTTCTCTCAATGTGCTTATTTCTTTTATGGCTACGTGGTTTCTTCAAGTTTGCAACTACACCACTATTATTACAATAAAGGGTGATTGGTGCTTCAATCGAAGGAACTACTCCAAGCTCCTTTAGGAAGTTTCCGAGCCAAACAACTTCCTTAGCCGCCTCGGTGGCAGCTACATATTCAGCTTTCATGATGGAATCAGTAATACAAGATTGGTTGATACTCCTTAATATCATGGCTCTACCTCCCAAATTAAATACATATCCCGAGGTAGATTTTTTTAAATCTTTATCTGATTGAAAATTTGAATCTGTATACCCAATAGATAAAAAATTTTCAGGATGGAAAACAAGCATGTAGTACCTAGTCCTTTTAGGTACTTAATTGTATGCTTGACTGTTTTCTAATGTTCTGGCCTAGGATTAGACTGAAATCTGCTAACCATGCCTATAACAAAGCAAATATCTGGTCTAGTACATAACATATCATACATGAGACTCCATATAACAAAAATATAAGGGACTGCCTTCATTCTCTCTATCTCATCATTCATTTTAGGTGACTGGTCCTTTGATAAAGTAATTCCATGTCTAAAATGAAGAAAAATATTTTTGGAATTTTGCATGTTAAACCTTGCAAGAATGTGTCGATATAAAGTGCTTGAGACAAGCCTAATATCCTTTGTTTATTATTTTGCATAAGCTTGATCCCAAGGATATGAGCCGTTTCTCTCAAATCTTTCATATTGAAATGAGACAACAAGCATTCCTTAACTGAATATTCAGCATGCTCACATTGTTTCCTATGAGCAAAATGCCATCTATATACATAATAAAAAATGCTACTTTGTCTCCCTCCAAAATTTCGATAAATGCATGATTCATTTTGAAGTTTATTAAAATCAAAAGTCTTAATCTACTTATCAAAACAAATGTTCCATGCTTTAGATACTTGTTTCAACCCATAAATGGATCTCATAGGCTTACAAAACATGTGTTCATTGTCACTTACTATGAGATCCTTTAGTTGTGCTATATAGATGCACTCATTAAGACTTCCATTTAGAAAAGTCATCTTGATATACATTTGCCAAATCTCATAATTGTAATGAGTATCTATGGATAGGAGACTTCTAATGAATTTAAGCATGGCTATTGGTGAAAAAGTTTCCTCATAATCAATTCTTTCTTTTTGAGTAAATCCTTTTGCAACAAGTTTAGCCTTAAAAGCTTTCACTTTTCCATCCACATCTCTCTTTTTCTTGAAGATCAACTTAAAACCAATAGATTTAACACCCACAGGTAGTTCTACAAGATCCCAAACTTTATTAGAGTACATAAACTTCATTTCAGATTTCATAGCAACAACTATATTTTAGCATCTTTATCATGTAGTGCTTCAGCCAAATTCAATGATTTTGTATTAGACTCTGCAGGGATTCTATCATATGATTCTCCCAAGAGCATAAGCCTTTTGGGCTTTCTCACAACTCTCCCACTATGATGACTAGCCACTACATGATTTGCTACTTCTTAAAGTAAATTCTGAACATCTTGAATATCCTCACAAATATATTCTTCCACAACGGAATGCTACTAGACATTGCTCCCACTAATTTGTGGTAGTGAAATGTCTTGAGTTCGCTCTACAACATCTTATGCAACCTCAGGTGAAATTTCTTGTCTATTGATATGTCTCCCACCATGTGGTCATAATGGAATGTCAAAAACTGATTGTGGAACTTATTCTGTCAAAAGATGACTAGTTATTCTTTTGGACAATTCCTGTAACAAAATGTCACGCCTCGGGAGGGTACCCGAGACGTGGCTGGCACCCAGAGACTATTGCTAGTCTACAAGGGAACCACTTGGCCTTATCACATCCATTAAATCAGACAACTCTAAAGATCAGTGGAAGTAATAGCAAGTAAATGGGCTCATCTCATCTAATGTCTCAAATAATATATATAATAATAGAAGGCTGATAGAAATAACTAGCTCAACAATCTCAACATCAACGTTCGACTAACATCTATAAAGCCTCTATCACTAATCAAGTGGTGCAAATGACAGACTCAAGGCTACCGAATTCAAAATAAAAGACTAGTCTAGTCTAACTCAAAGCATGATGAAATAAATAATAGTGGATCCTCTGGAGTAGAGGAGGCTCACCAATCAGTTGAATCTCTTGGATCTTCAACAACGAAACGTCAGTTGATGATCTGTACTCCCTGTATCTGCATCATAAAATGATACAGCGCCGAGTGGCATTAGTATGTAGAATATACGGTATGTAAAATAGCTGAATGAAATAGAAATTGGTAGAATAATTATGAAACAACATCAACTCAGAAATAGTAAACAATCAACATGTCAAATGTCTATCTAAAGAAAGAATAAAGAGTGCAGAAGTGACTTATCAACCAATCAACCTCATCAATCAAATCAACTCAATGGAACTCATCTCACCATAGCTCATCTCATCTCGACTCAGAGTACTCAAGGTAGGAACTTTCTAGGAGTTTCTCTATCCAACAACAATCACTTATGAGCCAGTGAATGTACAATAGTCAAGCTGATGTTTCCACAACCGTTCAAACTTGCCAAGTAGGGAAAGAATCGAATCCATAAGGGAAACAACAATCAACTAAGTCATCTATTACTTTCAGGGACTTCTAATCAAGAGGGAACCACAATGTAATATGATGGTTTTATGCCTTACCTATGTTTGGTGACGTAGTTTGATGAGTACGAGTCAGACTAACTTTTACTCTTCGGTGCTCGATACTCCTCCTATGACCCAATGCTCATAACACAATCAATCCAATCAAATCATAGGGACCTTTAACCCTATCATCAATCAATCTCATAGGGGCTTTAACCCTTTCATCAATCAATCTCATAGGGGCTTTTACACTTTCATCAATCAATCTCATAGGGACTTTAAGCCTTTCATCAATCAATCTCATAGGGGCTTTAACCCTTTCATCAAGGAACATTTCAATCAACGATTCAAGATTTAAAACAATCATAAGGGAATAATCGACTAGACAAATCAGTGGATTTCATTCACGGGGACTCATAGGACTATTGAGTTCTATCAACTCATCATCACAATCACAATCACAATCGACATTCTCACATTAAGGCTCTAGACTCAATCCCTAGGTTCAATCATGCATGCTTTCAAAATAGTCATGTAGGGTTACACAATTTCACATGAAAATATCTAATTCAAGAAAACAAGTTTATGATAATCATCAATATAGGAAAATATACGAATTTAATAAGATTTTCAATAAAAACCCATCAAGAATCATGTATGTAGACTCATTAGACTATCAACTCATCTATGACCGTCTATGGGGAACATGAGAAGACAATCTCATGCTTTTAGTTTAGCCTTGCATACCTGTAATGAAGCTATCAACAATCACCTTCAAGAACTCCACTTGAATCGCTCAACCTCAAGCTCTTCTTCTCTCTCCTTAAGCGCTAGTCTTGTTAGATTATTAGAAAAGGATTTAGAATGGGGTTTTAGACTCTTTTAACATCAAAATGACCTAATTAGGTCGTGTATAGAGTTTAGAAGGGGTTGGGAATTAACCGGAATGCCCCTTACAAAATTTAGACAATTTTCAACCTCGGAATAGCCCAGTCCACGACGCGGACTGGTCGCGCACAGTGTATTTTCTCCAAAACGTTTATGAATGCGTTTTCCTAATCCCATTGAAATTTTTTGAAAAAACATAAGTGTCTCTCCACTATAGGTGCGCGACGCGCCTCTGTCGCGCACCGACACTGTTTTTCGTTTTTGGGTCGAAAATTTATCTTTTGATCCGGTCGCTCTAAAAATCGATCGAGAGCATTTTCCCACTCATTTTTTCATGCTAATCAGAAATCCGGTCTCGGATTTTCCATACGAGTATTGGAAGATGTATTACACACATACCTCTCCTCTAGGGGTATTTGGTAATTTTATCGGGCGTTACATCATCTCCCCCTTGGGATGATTCACCCTCGAATGATGAGTAAAGGTTGGTATTAAGGCACACATAGACTCAAGACTCATCTTAACATTCAACTCAACCAATCAAATTCTCGGCTTCTCATAAATCTCGATCAATTCTATTCAGACTCAGGAATAGACAATCAACTCAAGAATAGATCAATCAATTTAGTCAAGGATAAGAAATTTATCATCGATGTTCTCATCATTTGGCACGAATAGGTGCTGATATTTGGCCTTTATCTCTTCTTTAGCTTCCCGTGTGGCTTTCTCAATGAATTGATTTCTTTATAGGACTTTGACTGAGGCTATCTCTTTGTTTCTGAACTTACGAATCTAACGATCAAGGATTTAGACCGGAACCTCTTCATAGGACAAGCTATCCTTCACTTCAATACTCTTAACAGGGATCACCAGGGCAGGATCTCCCAAGCATTTCTTCAACATCGATACATGGAATGCCGGATGAACTCCATCTAACTCAAAAGGCAACTCTAACTCATAAGCAACCTTCCCCATCCTCTTCACAATCTGGTAGGTCTAACATAGCGTGGACTCAACTTCCCCTTCTTCCCAAATCTTATGACACCCTTCATAGGTGACACTTTCAAGTACACCAAATCATTTACCTCGAACTCTAAGTCCCTTATCCTCACGTTGGTATAAGATTTCTGGTGACTCTGGGAAGTCTTCAATCTCTCTCGAATAACCTTAACCTTCTCCATTGATTGGTGGACAAGATCAGGCCCAATCAATTCCGTTTCTCTAACCTCAAACCACCCAATGGGTGATCTACATCTCTTCCCATACAAGGCATCATAGGGAGCCATCTGAATGCTTGCATGATAACTATTGTTATGTGCAAATTCAATCAATGGTAAGTGATCATTCTAATTTCCTTTGAAATCAAGAACACAGGCTCTCAACATATCCTCTAATGTCTAAATTGTGAACTCTGCCTGACCATCTGTTGTGGATGAAAGGTTGTACTCAAGTTCACTTTAGTACCCAATCCTTTTTGGAATGATTTCTAAAATTGGGAGGTGAATTGGGCTCCTGAGTCCGAGATGATGGACAAGGGAACTCCATTCAACCTCATAATCTCCTGGATGTATAACTTGGCGTACTCCTCCACTCTGTTGGTCATCTTAACTACTAAGAAGTGAGCCGATTTGGTCATCTTATCTATAATCACCCATATCGAATCATGTTTCTTTCGAGAACTCAGTAAACCAGTAATGAAGTCCATACTGATCATCTCCCACTTCCATTCAGGAATTTCAAAGTTCTGAGTCAATCCACATGACCTTTTATGCTCAACTTTCACTTGCTGGCAATTCGGACACTTTGAAGTGAGTTCAACAATATCCCTCTTCATTCCCACTCCATCAATAGACTTCTCTCAAGTCGTGGTACATCTTGGTAGAGCCAAGATGAATGGAATATCTAGTGCTATAGGCTTCAGCCATTCTCAAATACCATCAACATCTAGAACACACAATCTACTCTGGTATGTCAACACTCCATCTCCCCCTTTGGAGAAAACCATCACTTTTTTTTTGTGGACAACCTCCTTCAATTGGAGTATGACAGGATCTTGTTCTTTCTTTTCCTTCACCTTTGAAAATAAGGATGAAGCATACCCATTCTGAACATTAACTCTTCCCTCATTATTCTCCTCAAGTTGAACTCCTAATTGAGCCAATCGATGCACTTCTTTAGTTAGCTCCTTCTTTCCCTCCTTAACATGGGTTCTGCTACCCATTGAAAACCTACTAAGAGCATCAGCAATAATGTTAGCTTTACCTGGATGGTAGAGAATGCTCATGTCATAATCCTTGAGCAACTCCAACCATCTCCTTTGTCGCAGGTTGAGCTCTTTCTGACTGAAGACATACTGCAAGCTCTTGTGGTTAGTGAACATATCCATATGCACTCCATATAAGTAGTGGTGCGAGATTTTAAGAGCAAACACTACCGCTGCCAACTCAAGATCATGGGTTGGATAGTTCCTCTCAAGAACCTTGAGTTGCCAGGAAGCATAGGCTATCACTTTCCCCCTCTGCATCAGCACACATCCCAATCCAATTCTTGAAGCATCACAATAGATTACAAAGTCCTTTGTCCCACCGGGCAAGGTTAGAACCGGTGCAGTAGTCAGTCTCGTCTTCAACTCTTGAAAACTCTTCTCACATTTGTCGAACCACTGAAACTACACCTTTTTCTGAATCAATTCAATAGTGCGGGTACGGAAGAAAACCCATCAACAAATCTGCGGTAGTAGCCTGCCAACCCCAAGAAACTTCTTATGTCAGTCGGAGAGGTCGGTCTAGACCCCTTCAATCTTTTGAGCATCTACTCGAATACTATCGCCAGAAATCACGTGGCCTAGAAAATCCACCGGCTTAAGCAAAAATTCACACTTCGAGAATTTTGCATACATCTCATGGTCCTTAAGTGTTTGGAGGACAAATCTGAGGTGATTATTATGCTCCTCCTCATCTATCGAATACACCAAAATGTCATCAATGAATACAATCACAAACATATCAAGGTATTGTCTAAATACTCTATTCATCAAGTCCATGAAGACTGCATGTGCATTCATCAACTCAAAGGACATGACCAAGAACTCAAAATGGCCATATCTAGTCTTAAAGGTTGTCTTTGGAATATCACATTCCCTCACTTTCAACTAAGAGTAGCCAGATCTGAGGTCTATCTTTGAGAAACAAGAGGCACCCCGAAGTTGGTCAAACAAATCATCTATTCTTGAAAGAATATACTTATTCTTTATGGTGACCTTATTCAGTTGTATGTAGTCAACACACATTCTGAGGGACCATCTTTCTTTCACACAAATAGGACAAGGGCGCCCCAAGGAGAAACACTAGGCGTTATAAAGCCCTTCTCTAACAGATCTTTCAATTGTTCTTTCAGCTATTCTTTCCACTATTTCAACTCAATGGAGGCCATCCTATAAGGTGGAATTGAGGTAGGCTGGGTACCGGGAAGAACATCAATCCCAAGGTCAATCTCCCTATTGGGAGGGACTCCAGGTAGATCATCAAGAAACTCATTCACAATTGGGACTGGCTCAAGAGTAAGAGACTCAACATTATCAAATTTAACTCGCACGAGATGATAGATACAACCTTTGGAAATCAACTTTCTGGCCCTAAGGTATGAGATAAACCTTCCCCTAGGTGCAACAGAATCACCCTTCCACTCAAGAACTGGTTCATTCGAAAATTGAAACTTAACGATTGGGGCTCTACAAACAACAGAGACATAATAGGCGTGAAGCCAATCAATGTCAAGGATCACATCAAAATCGATCATCTCCAACTCAACCAAATCAACAAGAGTATCCCTATGATGGATGGACACTATACAAGCTCGATAAATTTTCTCAGCTCGAATAGACTGACTCACTGGAGTAAAAACATCAAAGGATTCAAGAAGACTTTCGGAATTCTATCAAATCTACTGGCCACAAAGGAGTTACAAATGACAATATGGCACCATGATCCATCAAAACATAACAATCAAAAGTAAGACTCGAATCATACTCGTCACGACATCTGGGGAGTTCTCCTGATCTTGGTGACTACCCCATTACATACAAACAGTTTCTAGCTCTGCTTGTGCCTGACGTAACACCCTTATGGTTTCCTCTAGCTGGCGGGGACGGTGTAGAAGATTGAGCCCGGTTAGCCTACTTTGGACAATCCTTATGGTAGTGACCCGCTTGGCCATATTTATAGCATACATCATTCCCTTTACGACATCTCCCCAAGTGCATTTTGCCACACTTACCACATGATGGTTTACCCTGTGAATCTTGAGCCAGACTAGCTTGTGACTGAGATCCATGGGTTCCGACATTCTGAGACCTCTGATCATATCTGCCTCTAGGCGCAGGTGCACTAGCAGATGATGGTCCTGGGAATCGGTTACCATTACTTTTCCTTCCAACCTTATGGATGGATGTCTTTGCTCTCTTATGTTTGAATTCTTCTTTATCCAGTTGTCCCTCCTCATCGGCTTGTTGCACGAATGTCATCAATCTCCCAATATCCATATCACTCACAAGCATTGCTCCCCTCCCATCTCTCTTGGGTCCTCTATTTAACACATCAACATACATCTCCATTCATCCCCTCATGTTAGCAACCATGTCTGAAGCATAGCGAGACAGTTGCGTGACCTTCAACCCATACTCTTGCACAGTCCAAGAGCCCTATTTCAGATTCAAGAACTCTCTTACCTTGGCCTCTTTTTTGTTCTCTTGGGAAGAAGCATCCCAAGAAGGCTTCCTCAAACACCACCCAAGTCAACAATGGGGCATCCTCTCTTCTACCCTTCTTCCGTTGATCGAACCATAGTTTGGCCACACCTTTGAGTTGGTAAGTAGCCAGTTTAAATCTGTCCATATCATCCACATGCATTACTTGGAACACTTTCTGAAGCTCCTCCACGTAATTCCCAGGATCTTCAGTGGATGCAGACCTTGTGAACTCAGGCGAATTCATCCTCAAGAATTCCCGAACTCTAGATGTGTCATGGGAATCATGTCTACCCGCTCCTTGTCTCGCAGCAGGTGTTGTAACAGCCTGGGCTAGAGTTTGAATAGCCTGGCGTAGCTCAGCATTAGAGGCCTCATCTTGCGGGGGCTACTTAACAGGGAAAGTTTGGCCCGCAGGCTCCTCATGTTCTTAAGGCTAAGGTGGGTAACCATTCTTCTGGGAGGCATGTCACAACTTTGCAACGTGTAGAGCACGAATTAGAGAAGAACCTTTCATAGAGTATAACTCTATCGCACGATTTAGAGCATAAAAGAAGTAAAAAAATTCCTAAATGTCCTATAGCCTCCAAATTATGGATGTGGAGCTCTTCACACCAAAAATAAGAACTTTACTAGACACGGTTTCATAGACTCCGTCCCTAAGACACTTGAACTTTGTGCTCTGATACCAAGTTTGTCACGCCCCGAGAGGGTACCCGAGACGTGGCTGGCACCCAGAGACTATTACTAGTCTCCAAGCGAACCACTTGTCCTCATCACATCCATTCAATTAGACAACTCTACAGATCAGCGTAAGTAAAAGCAAGTAAATAGGTTCATCTCATCTAATGTCTCAAATAATATATATAATAATAGAAGGCTAGTAGAAAGGACTAGCTCAACAATCTCAACATCAACGTTCCACTATCATCTATGAAGCCTCTATCACTAATTAAGCGATGCAAAATAATAGACCCATGACTACCGAATTCAAAAGAAAAGACTAGTCTAGTCTAACTCAAAGCATGATGAAATAAATAAAAGTGGATCCTCCGGAGTAGGGGAGGCTCACCAATTAGCTGAATCTCTCGGATCTTCAACGAAGCGCCGGTTGATGATCCCTAATCCCTGTACCTGCATCATAAAATGATACAGTACCGAGTGACGTCAGTACGTGGAATATACGGTATATAAAATAGCTGAATGAAATAAAAATTGGTAGAATAATTATGGAACAACATCAACTCAGAAATAGTAAACAATCAACATGTCAAATGTCTATCTAAGCAAGAGTAAAGAGTAGACAAGTGACCCATCAACCAATCAACCTCATCAATCAAATCAACTCAATCCAACTCAATAAAACTCATCTCATCATATCTCATCTCATCTCAACTCAGAGTACTCAAGGTAGGAACTTTCTGGGAATTTCTCTTATCCGACAACAATTACTTATGAGCCTGTGAATGTACAACAATCAAGTTGATGTTGCCACCGCCGTTCCAAAGTTGCCAAGTAGGGAACGAATCGAATCCATAAGGGAAACAACAATCAACTAAGTCCTTTATTACTTTCAGGGACTTTTAATCAAGAGGGAACCATAATGTAATATGATGGTTCTATGCCTCACCTACGTTTGGCGACGTAGTTTGACGAGTGCGAGTTGGACTAACTCTTACTCTTTTGGTGCTCGATACTCCTCCCATGACTCAATGCTCATAAGACAATCAATCCTATCAAACCAATCAAATTATAGGGACCTTTTACCCTATAATCAATCAATCTCATAGGGGCTTTAACCCTTTCATCAATCAATCTCATAGGGGCTTTAACCCTTTCATCAATCAATCTTATAGGGGCTTTAACCCTTTCATCAATCAATCTCATAGGGGCTTTAACCCTTTCATCAAGGAACATTTCAATCAACGATTTAAAATTTAGAACAATCGTAAGGGAACAATCGACTAGACAAATCAGTGGAGTTCATTCACAGGGACTCATAAGACTATCGAGTTCTATCAACTCATCATCATTCTCTCATCACAATCAGAATCGACATTCTCACATCAAGGCTCTAGACTCAATCCCTAGGTTTAATCATGCATGCTTTCAAAATAGTTATGTAGGGTTATTCAATTTCTCATGAAAATATTCAATTTAAGAAAATAAGTTTATGATGATCATCAACATAGGAAAATATATGAATTTAATAAGATTTTCAATAAAAACTATCAAGAATCATGTATGTAGACTCATTAGACTATCAACTCATCTATGACCGTCTATGGAGCACATGAGAGGACAATCTCATGCTTTTAGTTTAGCCTTACATATCTGGAATGAAGCTATCAGCAATCACCTTCAAGAATTCCTCTTGAATTCACCAACCTCAAGCTCTTCTCCTCTCTCCTCAAGCCCTAGTCTTGTTAGATTATTAGAAAAGGACTTAGAATGGAGTTTTAGACCCTTTTAACATAAAAATGACCTAATTAGATCGTGTAGAAGGAGGGGTTGGAAATTAACCAGAATGCCCCTCACAAAATTTAGACATTTTTCAGCTTTGGAATAGCCTTGTTCGCGATGCGGACTGGTCGCCGTAGTGTCTTTTCTCCAAAAAGTTTCTGAACGAGTTTTCCCAATCCCGTCGAAAATTTTTGATAAAACATAAGTTTCTCTCCACTACAGGAGTGCAACGCGCCTCTGTCGCGCACCAACACTGTTTTTCATTTTCGCGTTGAAAATTTATCTTTTTCCGGTCGCTCTAAAAATCAACCAAGATCATTTTCCCACTCAATTTTTTGTGTTGATCATAAATATGATCTCAGATTTTCCATACGAGCATTGGAAGATGTGTTACATACGTACCTCTCCTCTAGAGGTATTTTGATAATTTTACCAAGCGTTACACAAAAGTTTACTTCTAGGAACATGGTTCATTAAATACTCCTATTCTGGAAACTTCGCATTTGTAGAGACAATTGCATTTTGCTTCTTAGGGAAATAAAATAAACCTCCTTTAGTATCTTTTGGATATCCAATAAAAAAAATGCATACTTCTGTTCTAAACTCTAACTTATTTATTTTCTCTTTTAGCAACTGGACAACCCCAAACTCGAATATGTAGTAGACTAGGCTTGCGCCCATTCAACACAATTCAAATGGGTTAACGGAACAAATTTGAAAGGAACCAGATTCAGAATATAATTTGCAATTTTCAAGGGATATCTCCAACAACTAAAAGGTAAATCAGAATAACTTAACATTGATCTAACCATTTCTAAAAAGGTGCTATTTTTGCGTTCTTCCACACCATTTTGTTGAGGTATTCTTGAGGCAAAATATTGAGAAGTAATTCCTTATTTTGATAAGTACTTAATGATTTTTGTTGAAAGGTATTCACCACCACGATCAAATCATAATGTTTGGATACGTTTACCATGTTGCTTTTCTGTTTCAATCTTTAATTTTTTGAATTTTTCAAAGCATTCAGATTCACGGCGCAACAAATAAATGTATCTGTATTTTGAGTAATCATTTGTCAAAGTCACAAAATATTCAAAACCACCTCTTGCTTGTATATTCATAGAGCGATGCAAATCAAAATAAATTAATTCTAACTTATTAATGGTTTTATTTCTTTTAGAAGGGAAATGTCTCTTTTGTCATTTTACCTTCTAAACAGGATTCACAAGTTGGTAGTGCCTCCACATTCAACGAACTCAAAGGTCTATCAAAAATTAACTTCGTAATCTTATTTATATAAACAAGACATAGATGTAAGTGCCATAAGTAAGTAGGGCTCAATTCAAAAATACACTTTCTTTTATTTGAAATATCAATGTTATGTAGTTCATTTTGTTGTAGCATATGTTATGGGAAACTTCACACACAAATAAATCATGTATTTTAGGAGCACTATGGATAAAATGGTTATTATGCTTAATAAGCACAATTGCTATTAAAGTAAATTGAATAGTCAACATCCATTATATTTGAAACTGAGATTTAATTCCTTCTTATTGAAGGTACATAAAGGACATTATTTAAAACAAGAATTCATGAAGGAATAAAAGAAATGGAAACATCTCCTATAGAGGGTTGGTGTTGATTCTCCTATTTCATCTTTGATCGTGAACATAAATTTATAATTTATATGCACTGATAATGTTAACCTCCCGTGTATGATTTAAAATACTGCATACACAAAATTCTCTACTATATAAGTAATGGATATATATATATATATATATATATATATATATATATATAATAATCTATTTAAACCAATATTTTATTATAGTAATATAAATAGTCTTTACCAGGGATTTAACTAAATAATATAACAACATGACATGATTAATGATATATTCCAACACTAAGGAGTATAAAAATTGAAGAATACAAAAAATTTAAAATACTGCATACACAAAATTCTCTACTATATAAGTAATGGATATATATGTATGATTTAAAATACTGCATACACAAAATTCTCTACTATATAAGTAATGGATACATATATATATATATATATATATATATATATATATATATATATATAATATATATAATAATCTATTTAAACCAATATTTTATTATAGTAATATAAATAGTCTTTACCAGGGATTTAACTAAATAATATAACAACATGACATGATTAATGATATATTCCAACACTAAGGAGTATAAAAATTGAAGAATACAAAAAATTTTAAAAAAAAGAAAAAAATCAAAGAAGTAGAATGATATGAGTAGCTAGATCACATTATATATTGAGCATCATAATCTAATATCAGATGTAAGCAAATCATGTATATTATCATCCAAACCTAACATCATAATATATTTCAGTTGATTTGTGAGTTTTATCCATTTGATGATAATTATTTGATTGCATTCAATATTTCTATAAAGTTATATTAAATTATCCATATGCGGATCCTGATTAAATGATGCAAATATTAATTATAGTTGGGTCATGGGTGATAGTATAACAAAATATTGATTTAGTGTAAAATGAACTAAGACTACTATTTAACTACCTAAATTAGATGGCAGAATTATATTATATTATATTATATTATATTATATTATATTATATTATATTATATTATATTATATTATATTATATTATATTATATTATATTATATTATATTATATTATATTATATTATATTATATTATATTATATTATATTATATTATATTATATTATGAACATGGAGGATAAGTAATTTTTTTATGAAAAAAGAAAGAATTGCAAGAGGGAGTATAATCGAAAATGTATATATGTAACAAAAGGAAATAATTATAGTATATGGTCATTCGATCAAAATAATTTAAAAGTATATAGTTATTCATTGTATAGGCATGTATAATCAGTGTCTATTTCATATATAATCAAGTTATATTCAATTAGGTATATATCTCGTGTATAAGTAATCTACATTGTATACTTTCTATGACTTTAGGCAAGCTATATTGTGCAGTCATATATATTTTCTATTATTTTTACTATTTTTTAATATAAATAAAACATGACTATATTTGTTGTAAATTAATTAGTTTATTATATTATTTGAAATTATCCCAAAAAATCGAGAGAAGTTAAATAATATGACTCGTCACTCGAAGTGATATTATGTAAATCACAATATATATCGATCATCTTAACCTATTATCCTAATATACTTCAGTTGGTTTATGATTTTTATCTATTTGATGATAATTATTTATTTGTATCGATGTTTATATTAAGTTATATTATATTATTCGTGTGTGAATTTTAGTTAAGTTTTTAACTGTTAAGTGATTAAATGATGCAAAAATGTATTTACTATCATAATTAGGAGATAGTATCGTATATTTGAAACACAAAATATTGCATATAGATTTAGTGTAAGAAAACTTGGACAATCATTTAACTACCAAAATTAGATGGTAGGAGGGGAGTATATTATCATACAAAATCAAATAAATTTGGAAAGATATAAGAAATTAAAAGGCAAAAAAGTAGAAAGATATGATTTGTGACTCAGAATAGTATCATCTAGATCACAATATAGTACAAATGAATTAATAATAACCTAAAATCGGATCTCATGTATTATATTTTAGAATACACAATCAAATCATTTATGTATATTATATTATTATAATTGATATCATCTTAACCTAAATATTGGTGTATAGCACAAGATTGCTTATATATATATATGTCGATTTGTTTCTGAGGCTTATCTATAAATGGACAAATTAGTAGGCCGTAATAATATGATTTATGATTTTTAAAGTATAATGAACCAAACTTATATTATCTCATTTGTATTATTACAAAAAATGATACGTAGAGAGAGGAGGACCATGCCGTGAAATAATTTATGCTCTAATTAAATTTGTCTAAGATTTATCCTACATGCATCAGAGGGGTTATTAATACAAAAGTTATTCATCAATCTCATTTTGCTCAATATAATTCAATATTTAATCAAGTGCATTATTTAATTTTAATTTTTTAAAATACGAATAAAAAAAAACAATCATTGTAGTAAACTTCTTGCTATATATAGGGTTTAGAGAAGGACCTGACCATAAGAATAATTATTTTTAGATTGATTTAAAAATCATGAATATACGTGTTCCCGTACATGAATAAGACTATAAATCTGCCCAGGTAGGTCTAGCTAGTTAGTCACATATCAAAATCATAGTAGGTACAATTGCCCTAATGTATAATGAGTGCATGACATGCGTTGAGTACGTAAAGTCCCACTAGAAGATATTCAACATGTCTTTATGTGTTTGCTAACACCACAACTTGGACAACAAATAATTAAAGAATCTTCAATACTTAATTTGGACTATGGTCCTATTGAATTGAACCAAAACACTATTAGACATACTATTTATATTTTAGTTTAATTGAATTTAATTTTTTCCCCTTTTAACATTACTTTTTTTTTTCCTAATAAGTTTGAAACATTCAAATCGTATATGGAATCTTAAAATCAATAAGATGCCACTACAACATTTTTGGGTTTTAACCACCCTGACTAAGTGTGGCCTAAACTATGAAAAAGTGATGTCTTTGATCAAAGGCAACACTTTTTGGCTTTAGGCAACACTTTTGCAGGGGTGGCCTAAAGAAGCGTAACCTTTGACTTTAGGCAACACTTTTTAAGTGTTGCCTCAGTAGCTACACTTTAAAAGCGTTGCCCATGAAGTACAAAAGCAACGCTTTATAATAGTCCATATAACAACACTTCTACTTCATACAACTACAGTTTTTAAGCATTGGCTTTTCGTGCTTATTAGCAGTATTTTCGAAGCATAGCCATTTATAGCATCTCTAAAATAACAAGTGTATCCTTTGCTTATTGAAAATTATTACACTACACATAGTTTATAAATTATCTCGAATACCAATTTTATTACAAATACTTAAATGTATAAATTTGCAATAAACTTCAAATAATAATGTTTTGCACTACAAATTCTTAGAAGACAACATTATAAAGATGTGCATACTCGCAATGAATTGCACAAAATCAAATATATTTAAACTCTAAAAAATAGTTCAAAAACTCTTTCTATTCACTTCAATAAATCAAATTGACTTGTGGCCGCCATTCAAATTTGATCTCGCATTTTCCTACACATTAAAAAAATAAAACAATTAGAGAGAAATCAAAACAGATGAAAGATCCGTATCTAAAAATGAATGTAAATATGGAAGGCATGAAAACTGCAAGTCAAAGGACAAGAGTAGTTCACTTTCATTTGTAACTTGAAATAGATGCACACTGATAGTTCACCAAAATCAACAACTTTAGTTATCATTTTTTAGTCAAGAAGAATGTTGTTGGCTTTGATGTCCCTATGGAATACAGGTGGACGAGCTTCTGTATGGAGTTAAAGAATGTTCTTATGTTGCACCTAGTGCAATCTCCAATCTTGCACCAAATGTCAAGGTTCCTTTACTATTAACTGTCAAAAAATGATATCAAGTGTTACAACAATATAAACTTACCTAGAGAAATTCTACAAAGTGGGGTCTCGTACATGCAAACCTCACCCCTACCTCAACGTAAAGAGGCTGCAGTGCAGAAAAAGAAGCAACAGAAGTAAGGAAAAACATATAGTGAAAAAAATTGCAGATAGTAAGTCAAACAACCGCTAGTGACAGAACAATAACTACAGTAAATTAATATGGTAGTCGAAGTAAATTTTAAATTTCCTAGCTCTAGTATTGGCTTTTTAGGCAATATCCATATAGACATACAATTATTAGATCAAAGCTTGCTTCTTGACATCTGATCTCCCTTTATAGACATAAAAAATAATATTTAAGAGCATATATCACCAGTCTATTGTACCAGTTCAAAGATACTACTACTATTTGTTTAAGGAACATAGAAAGGGTGGCCTAGTGGTGGTAGTTGTGGAGTAGCAAACTCAACAATCTAAGTTGTAACCCCGACATAGGTGAGCCATCTTCTTAAACCTTGGAGGACGGAGTTATCTAATATTTTTGCTAGTGGGAGGTAGCACATATGCAATAGATTAGTCAAAGTGCGAGCAAGTTGACTCAGATAACACAATTATTAGAAGAATGATAAATATCAAATTCCTCTCCCTGGCTCTATAGCTTTGCCCTAACCAAAAATAAAGAAGATGGAGATGATGGACCAGAATAAACCAGGGAACTATTTCCTTACCAGAAAGCCAGTTTCGCAAAGTTCCATTGCGCATAATTAAATTCATAAACCAGAATCTGCAAATACATTAACAGGAACACACTAATTGCTTCACATGGATGATATCTAAAGAGACGTTAGAACAAATGACAAAAGATTGTTACAGCGAAAAAAAGAAACTATAGCATACAATGTGAGCCTAAACACATATGACCAGGGAATAGGAATGGCAACAGGGCGGGTACGAAACAGGTTTAGAGCTATGCTGGAAATAATATTAGGCAGGATCTCTTTATGGACAACAAAGTTCCTTTCATATGCAGGTAGAGCATAACTGATAAAGAATGTGATATTTTCAATACAAACATATTGGTCATAAATATTCATACTTCCAAAGAAAGTAACACAATTGATTGAACAAATGTGTAAAAGATTTTTGTGGACTGGGAAGGCAGAAACCATAACGAAAGCACTAGTAGACTGGAATAGATTGTCTCAACCACAATCAGCAGGTGGGCTAAACATGACTAATATGATAACATGGAACAAATTTATTTCAAAAACATAGATGTTTTATAGATATTATAATTCCGGTAAGAAGAGAAGATGCAAGCTATGCAGAAACAATTTTAAGGAAGATGCATCAGATCAGCAGCAGGGTTAAAATTTTCAAATCGCAGCTATTGCATAATGCAATACTGGCAAATCAGCAAAGCAAAAACTGATAAACCAAGGAAATAAAACAGTCTGCGTTTCACAATCTCTTATCATACTGTGGGATATTTAGTAGTTTTCATATGAAAAGTGGGTATAGAAGAGAGGTGTCCCTCTTCCTCTGTTTGTTTGTTTATAAAAATACACACATCCATAAAGTGTGTAATCTTCTCGTGCTGAAGAGAATTTCATAACTGAAAAAATCTCAAACAATCAAATAACCGAAGAACTGTAGTTAATAATAGATTAAATGCCCGCAACACATTATAAGCATGACTAGGATTTGGATTTGCAACAAAATACTGCTTCTGAAGTAAGAATTACTAAAGGCTAAAGGTCCATTAGTAAGATTGATTATATGGTTTTATTTGGTCTATAATAAAATTTCAAACTGCGTAATAGGTGAATCATAACATATCTCACCTTTTCTTTGGCCAAACACCATAGAAAGAAGGTCTATGACACTTATCAAAATGCAACAATTGCCTCCTCAATAAGCCCTTCTGGCGACAAGGAATAACATCGAGTTCACCTGCATTACATGATCTGGTATTACTATTAGGCTCAGCCCATTCATCAATTAGTTTCTCTATATTATCCTCAAAATCACAACTCAGTCCTCTACTGGCTGGTAGCTTAATTTCCTTGACTACATTAGTCTTGGGCTTTCGACGGATTCCCCAATGAACTTTTCCTTTTGAAAGAGAAGAACAACCTAAGCAATTCCATGAAGATAAACGCGACATGTAAAGTAAATCCAAGCAATATATATATAAATATCAAAAAAGAAAATCACCACATTGAAATGAAAGAATAAAAAAGAACCAACTTCCATGAATTATCAGCATTAAGGTCATCATTTTGTGCAAGGGCCGAGTCCATTGACAGAATAATAGATTTAGGCATCTTTTTACACTTGCTACGGGGAAAAAATTAGAAGTTGGCTCATCTTGACCAATCTGGGAAGAAGAGTTAGTTTTGCTTCTTTTGAGAAACCATTCCATCATTGAAGCTCTTTTTTGTAAAGCAAGTTGCGTTTTAACTTTAGCTTCTTCCTTATCCTTGCGGCGTCGATTTTTCTCAGTTTCTTCTTGCTCTCTCATCACTGCTTTTTCAGTTTAGATTCTTCTTTCTCAAACCATTTTTCCTCTTTCACTGCTTAACTTTGTAGCCGTTTCAACTCTTTTTCCTGCACAGAGAGATTTAGCCATAAAAAAAGATCAATTGAGATCATATTTGAAGCATAGCCAAATTAAGCATTACATAAAACAGTAAGGTTTGATATGCTTCTCTTATCCAACAGTACAACACAAATAATTTTGTGCACACCACTAGCACACTTCTAAAGATATTACAACAACAACAAGCATTTAATCAACAAGTTGAATCAACTAACTCACACTTCTCAATTTTTCTGTCTGAACTTCACGCTCCATTCTTTTCTTCTCTTTTTCAGCTTCTCATTTGTTTCTCTCTAACTGCTTGATCAAAAGTTTCTTCGACAAGTCCGGCGAATCTTCAGAGTAGCCCGGACTGATTTGGGCAACAATTTAAGGTCTCGTGTCTATAAATTAAAGGATTGCATTAGCATTAGCATTGTTTACACTAAACTGTAGACCAAATATTAGAGAAAAGTGTATCCTGAACATATTAAATGAATAAATTGTGGGGTAGAGTCGTATATGGGTTTCCACTTACTAGAATCAAATCCATTCATCACATAAAAGAAGACCCAATATTACTCTAATATTTGCCAGAAACACATCTGGCAAGGGCTGCAGGTTAACTTTCCTAGCACCAAAACTATTATGTGTTTGTTTGTTTATAAAAATACACACATCCATACTGTGTGTGATCTTCTCTTGTGCTGAAGAGAATTTCACAACTGGAAAAATAAACCTCTAACAATCAAATAAATCATTGTCGGTAAATCACGAATTAGGGCTGTCAGTAAATCATTGTCGGTAACAATCAAAGAAATACCTGAATTGTGAATCTGAACTTGAGTTTGCTGATGGAGATCGACTTTATGAATTAGGGCAAATTACAGAGAGAGCGTACAGAGAGCGAAGATTGAGCAGATGCTCTTCTTGGTATGAACTTGAGCAGATGCTCTTCCTGGTATGAACTTGAGCAGACGCGAACAACGCGTATGAGAAGAGAGAGCGCATGAGAAGAGAGAGTAGATGTTCTTCTCTTAGTGTTTTCTCTTGGAGGGTTTTGTTATCTATTTTTGACTTTTAATAATAATGGTGGAAAAGTTAAATATATTGGAGGGAATATAATGTTTTAGAGAAATTTATAAGGCAACATTTATAAAGTATTGTTTTTACAATTATAAAAATAATACACTTTAAAAGTGTTGTCATATGTATAAATTTATGTTGTCAATTATAGGATGATGTGCCAACACTTATAAAGTGTTGCCTATACCATTAATGAGCACACTTTACAAGTGTTACAAAAATTATTGTTGCCAAAAGCTAAAAATTAAGGCAACGCTTTAAAAGTGACCCCAAAAATATTTTAGGCAACACTTTATAAGTGTTGTCCAGATTTAGTGTGGCCTTAGGACTAAAATGTTGTAGTGTGCCTTTCATTTAAAAATTCTTCTGAATTTGATTTTTTTATCATTATTATATATTCATCACAAAGCTCAATTATCACCAACACCAATATTTTATAAATGCAAATTATCACTACCGATCACTACCACCAACTGTCTCTATTGCCAACTACATACTACAAAAAAGACACCACCCTAGGCATCTCCATCCCCATGACCACCAAGTACCAACCATCTCCACCGTTGCCTTCATTACAGCGATCACTATTGTTAGTCGTCACCACTGATGTTCCCGTATTTTAATAAGCAACACAGAAAACATAATTTAAACAAAATATATACAACAATTTGAGTCCACAGAATTCACGGAGTGTCCTTAAGGAATTTAATCCCCTCACTGTAGTTGAGGTTCGTGGATTATTTCCTCCCAGGATAAAACAAATTAACAATCACAAAAGTATCAGTACCTCAAACTCTTGTGATTTTTAGCAAACTCAAAGAACCAGCAATGGCTTCACACAAACTTGAATTTAACTTTGTAACAAAGTATATGCAGAAGAAGAGAAAAATTTATGTATTTGGAAAATGCAGCAATGGCCTCTACTTATAGGCAGTGTTGGGTATGAATCTACATGTTCAGAACAGGTATGATGTCTTTTGGGAACAAACATGTCTATTCTGAAAGAATAATTACGCGCGGAATTTTAAATTAGTTAAACTGACTTCACGTATTAATTTAATTAATAAATAATTTATGAATTAAATAATTAATTAATAATACACAGAAGAAAATATCAGAAAAGGAAAATTTTGAGATTGATTAAATAAATTTTGTCCAAAAAATTTATCAATGAAGTCATTTGCCGAAGCTGAGCATGCGACTATGGTGCGAGGGGGTCCCCTTTACTTGACTCTTTAAGAGTTAGAGGAAGTATTTTCTAATATAAGGATAACACTTTTCCTCTATTTTACCGATGAGAGAGAAATGACTCTTCATTTTCCTTTACTTGATTACCCCCAAATTTTTCTTATTCTTTCAACCTTCATTTCTCAATTCATACTAACTATAAACCCAACAATCCCCCACATGAATGGGGAATGTCCATTGGTTAAAACATATGCATGAAAAACATATGTGATCCAAAAATGAGGATTAATTGTATCTGGATAAGTAGATTTTCGTTTGAACTTTCCATAGTAAACATATATCGGATGTATTCGATCAATCGATAGATGTGGTATCTTTGAACCTTCGATCTTTGCCGTACACCTAGACAACATAAGTCACACAACTAACCCTTTTACTAGTTTTGTTTCTCATTATTTTGTTCGTTTCGGCCATGAACATTTCCTAGTTGATAAGTGCATAGAGAACTGGCCTTACCAGATTCTCCTTGAAGCGGCTTACACTTCACATTTACATAGGTGATTTCTAAATGTGTAATCCCATAGATACACTATTTGATATACCCTGTATCAAACTTAGAATCCATTAAAAGGTCATATTACCTTATCCTTGTTACAAAACATTGTCTCATCATGAGAATAGACCTAATCATAGTTTTGACAATGTTGAACCTTCATCAATGACTTTATTTGATCTCTTTGAACCTAGATCTTAGGATATCTAGTCTTCTAGGTAGAGTTACCGCCACGAGAATTTGTCCTCATCCATAGTTCTGTTCTCTTTGATGATCTCTCAAGTCCCTCTATAGTTAGGCCTTTTGTAAGTGGATCTGACATATTATACTTTAACTTTACATAGTCAATTGTCATAATTTCACTAGAGAGCAGTTGTCTAATGATTGTGTCTTCGACATATGTGATGAAACATATTGTTATATATAACGCTCTCAGTCTTCCTATTGTAACTTGACTATCACAATGTATGCATATAGGAACTATTGGTTTCGGCCAAAATGAAATGTCTTCTAAGAAATTTCGGAGCCATTCAACTTCTTCACCAGCCTTGTCTAAGGTTATGAACTCAACCTCCATTGTAGATCGAGCTATACATGTTTGTTTTGATAATTTTCATGATATTGCTTCTCCACCAATAGTAAATACATATCCACTTGTGGACTTAGTTTCAGTTGATCTAGAATCCATTTTGCATCACCATATCCTTCAACAACTGTTGGATACTTGCTATAATGCAAAACAAAGTTTTGAATGTGTTCTAAATACCTCAAAACTTATTTCATTGCCATCCAATGATTGTGGTTGAGGTTACTCGTGTACCGACTCAATTTACTTAGAGCATAAGCTATGTCTAGCCACGTACAGTTCATGATATACATCAAACTTTTCAACACTTTGGTATAATCCAATTGAGACTGGCTTTCACCTTTATTCTTAGCCAGATCAAGGTTCAGATCAATTGGGGATTTCGCACTTTTGTAGTTTAAATACTTTAATTTTTCTAATACTATTCAGATATAATGAGATTGAGACAGTGCTAGACCTTGAGGAGTTTTGTGAATCTTAATTCCTAATATCAAGTCAGCAACTCTTAGGTCCTTCATATCAAACTTACTAACAAGCATACGCTTAGTAGCATTTATACTAGCAATGTCATTACTCATTATCAATATATAATCCACATACAAGCAAACAATAACAATTTTATTGGGAGTGTTCTTAATGTAAACACATTTGTCACACTCATTAATTTTGAAACTATTTGGTAACATTGTTTGGTCAAATTTTGCATGTCATTGTTTGGGTGCTTGTTTTAGTCCATACAATAACTTAACAAGTCTACACACTTTCTTTTCATTTCCAGGAACTATAAACCCTTCAGGTTGTTCCATATAGATTTTTTCCTCCAGATCTCCATTCAGGAAGGTTGTTGACATCCATTTGATGAATCTCTTGACCATACATCGCTGTTAATGTCATTAACGTTTGAATTGATGTAATTCTAGTTATCGATGAGTACGTATCAAAGTAGTCAAGATCTTCACGTTGTCTAAATCCTTTAACAACAAGCCTTGCTTTATATTTGTCATAGTGCCATTAGTTTTCATTTTCCTTTTGAAAATCTATTTAGACTATAGGGGTTTAATTCCAGGAGAAGATCAACCAATTCTCATGTATAATTATCCATTATGGATTCAATCTCATTATTGACTGCTTCTTTCCAATATTGTGCTTCTGAAGAAGTCATAACTTCTTTGAAGGTTCGAGGCTTATGTTCTAACAAAAATATTACAAAATCTGGTCCAAAGAGGTAGAGGTCCTTTGATGTATGCTACGCCTTGGAGTTTCCTTATTATCAACACTCTCTTTTGTTTCTTCTTGAAGTCGTTTAGTCCTTCATTAGATGATTCATATTCTTTCTTATACGGGTATATTGTTTTGAAGAATTCAGCATTATCTGACTTAATTACCATATTAATATGAATGTCAGGATTTTCTAATCTGTGCACAAGAAATCGATATGTTTTACTGTTCATCGCATACCCTATGAATACACAATCAATCGTCTTGGGTCCTTTTTTTGTCCTTTTAGGTTTAGAAATCTGGACCTTAGCCAAACACCCTCACACTTTCAAGTATTCAAGGTTGGACTTTCTTCCTTTTCATTTTTCATATGGAATAGATTGTGTTTTATTATAGGAAACTCGATTGAGTATTCGACTATCCGTAAGGATAGCTTCCCCCTATAAGTTCTGGGCTAAACTAGAACTAATTAACATGACATTCATCATCTCCTTAAGTGTTCGCTTTTTTCTTTCAGTAATTCCATTAGATTGTGATGAGTATGGGGTTTTTGTTTGATGAATAATGTCATATTTCTAATATATTTCCTCAAAAGGAGATTCATACTCTCTGCCCCTATCACTCCTAATCATTTTGATCTTTTTGTTAAGTTGTGTTTCAACTTTACTTTTGTATTGTTTGAATGTTTCAATTGCCTCATCATTACTACTAAGTAAATAAATATAGCAATATCATGTACAATCGTCAATAAATGTTATGAAATATTTCTTTCCACCGCGAGATGGTATTAACTTCGGGTCACAAATATCTGTGTGAATTAAGTCTAAGGGATTTGAATTCCTTTCAACAAACTTATAAGGATGCTTAACATATTTAGATTCCATACATACTTGACATTTTGACTGTTTGTTTTCAAACTTTGGCAATAGATTCAAATTACTCATTTTCACAAGGTTTTATCATTTGCATGTCCTAAACGTGAATGCCATAGATCATTTGACTCAAGTAAATAAGAAGAATTCTGACTTTATTACTTTCAACAACCATTATATTCAGTTTGAAAAGGCCCTCAGTAAGGTAGTCTTTTCCTATATACATCTCATTTTTGCTATTGCAATTTTATTAGAAACAAGAACATATTTAAATCAATTCTTAACCAAGGGACTAGCAGAAACTAAGTTCTTCCTCATTTCTAGAATATGAAAAACTCTGTTTAGAGTCACCACTTGATGGATGTCATCTTTTAAATATACTTTGTCATAACCTTCAACTTTTGTTGTGGTAGAATTTTCCATGTAAATGGTCTAATCAGGTGCAGCAGCGGCATATGTTGCAAAGGCTTATTTAACTGCACAAATATGTGAAATGGCTCCAGAATCAAGACACCACTCCTTGGGATTTCCTACCAAGTTACATTGAGTCAACATGGCACACAGGTTCTCCACTTCTTCATTGTTCTCAATTATATTTTCTTGATTCTTTTTTCTTCTTCTTTGAAGAGCGATATCAATGGCTTTATATCCAACCTTCCCACAGTTATGATAATTACCCTTGAACCTATTTTGAGGCGGATTGCCTTTTGTTCTAGATGACTTCTTTGTCTTTTTGATATTTGATCCTTCTTCAACAATATTTGCCCCTCCTATTGTTGAATTTGTTTGTGACCTCTTTTCTGTTGCCTTATTATCCTCTTCAATTCTCAAGCGAACGATAAGATCTTCAATAGCCATCTCCTTGCGTTTATGCTTTATGTAATCCTTGAAGTCCGTCCAAAGTGGGGGTAACTTCTTAATGATGGCTGCCACTTGAAAACATCATTCACAACCAATCCTACATTAAAAATTATGTGAGTATTAAGAACAAATTTAATATGTTCAAATCGGGTATCAAATAAAATTATATCTTCTGTAAAGAGATCTTGAATTATAACCTACAACTCCTAAACATGGGTAATAACAACTTTATAATCTACCATCTTGTAGTCCAAGAACTTTGCCACAATAAATCTTTTCATTCTAGCATCTTCAGTTTTATACTTCTCTTCTATAGCATCCCACAGTTCCTTGGATTTTTCATGTTACTGTACTGAAAGGACCCGGATTCTGGACGTCATTTTGGGTCCCAGAAAACTGCCCAGAAAATATTGCCAGGCATCACCTCACGGAAGGGCCTACACGGCCCGTGTGAAGGCACACGGGCTGTGTGGCCATCCGTGAGGTGGCACCTGGGAAAATGGGAGGAAAACGGGCCACCACACGGTCCGTGTGAAGCCACACGGTCCGTGTGGCAGGTAAACGGGCGGGGTCACGGTCCGTGTGACCCCAGATGGTCCGTTTACCAGACCGTCTTGAGGTACTTGGTCCGGAAAATTTTCAGGGGAAAAATTTTAAGTCTAGGGCCACGGCACGGCAGACGGTCCGTGTGGCCCCAGACGGACCGTTTAACGGTCCGTATGCCTCAGACGGACCATTTCCTGCTCCGTTTCATTAATGACATTTTTGAAATATTGGTTTATTCTAACGGAAATTTGGTCTTTTCCCACCCTTCCTAAGCCCCCTATATAACTAAACACTCTCATTTTTTTAGCCATTTTACACTTCTTCTCTCTCTCTCTCTAAAGTTCATCCCTCAAGAACTCTCCAACATCTCTCTAGATCATTCAAGCTTAGGGTCAAGATTTTGAGTCTATTTTCCTCCTCAAGTTTGTCTTCAAGTCAGGTATGTAGGGTTTGATTCTTGGTTCCTTTCAACCAAGAAGACCCAAATTTCCTTTTAAACTAAATTATGAACTTGACTCCTTAAAATGTAAATTTTACTACTTGTTCTTGGTATTTTGAACCATGCATGTGTTAGTTAAGACTCCTTATCATGATTTATGTTAAGTTTATGGTAAAGAACTATTTGGATTATGAGATTGTGAACATGCATGTCCCTTTAAATGTGTTATTATGCATGGGTGATATTTACTACCATTTCTACTAATTTTATTGAATTTCCTAGTTTTTATTTATACCATGTTTTAGATATAATCCACATTGCCCATGCCATTCCTACGTTGTGCATAGCATCATACATTCATGACATTGACACATGGGAATTTTGGAAATGTGGGGTTATGCCCAATTTTGTCCTAAAAAGGAATTATGGTATGAATTTAGGAAAAACATGGGATATGACAAGAAGGTGATCACCGGTATGTCTAGAATTTTGGCTCTTGGAGCATCTTGGGTGCTTGCACCATCTTGTACTTGTAGACGAGTTATTCCTTGCATTGGCATCTTGAATGTGATCTTGTAAGTTGGCGTTAAGCCCAATTATGTCTTGAATGTTATGAACTTGCACTCGACTCTCTTGAAAGCATAAGTATATATATATAAGTATTCTTGTGGGATGTGTAAGACTTAGCACCGATGGATTGGGGGTCCTTCCCCTTTCCTTGAACTATGTGCCTACATAGGGACGGATGTAATTCGTCTATCTGTATATGATTATGATTTGTCTTGATATGATTCTGCAAATCCTTCCGAAAAGTGGGTCGTAAGGAAGGTGTCCATCCACCGAAAAGTAGGTAGGTCGTAAGGTGTGATGTAGATTACCCTTGGCAAATAATCTTCTCCCTACCAATGGGAGGTCCAAATCGGTCCAGTTCATGTAATAGCTCGCATGGATTTGGTTTGTCGGTTATAGTCCATCCCCGTTATGTATATAGGAGCATTATCGCATTGCACGCATCACGCATCTCATGGCATCTCGTATACTAAATTCAATTGATTATATGCTCCTTGTATATTATGTGCCCTTGCCACTTAGCATGTTTATGTAGGTTCGGTAAGTCACGTGCATTGCATACCCGCATACTTAGTACATTCAAAAGTACTAACGCATACTCTATGCCTGCATGATTTTTACCATGCAGGGACCGAGCAGTTTGAGCCTCATCCACAGGGCGAGTAGTCCCTCTTTTCGTAGCTATTTTGTGGTGAGCCCCGTCTTCCGAGGGCAAACCTTATTTCCTTGTGTTCCTTATGTACATATGTGTTTTGCTGAGGGTGAGCCCGGAACCTGTCCTGGCCCCCGTCCCTTCTTAGAGGCAGGTGTTGGGTGTTGTAAAGACTTGTTATTTTGTTATCTATAAAATATGCTCTTCTTTGGATTTAGAATTTTCCCCTTTGATATTTGTCTTTAGTTTTCTGAAAATTTGAGGCTTGTTTGGGGGCTTTCGGGTCCCCATTCGTCGTGTCACATCTAGACCCCGACCCCGGGTCGTGACAAAAGGTGGTATTAGAGCCTTGGGTTTATAATGGTCCTCGGAGCCCAACATGCCGCGTTGAGTAAAGTCTTATTCATGGGTGTGAAGTGCACCATACCTATGAATGAGAGGCTACGAAGACGTATTAGAAAATTCTCCCTTCTTTGTGTCTTATATCGTGCTATGGCTAGCTTATGAATTCCCTGACTTATGGTGTCGTTGATCCCTTTTCAGAAAATGCCTCGAGGAATACCTCCACTCCCTAGGTCGACTCCGATTGCCAAGGATCAGGCCCCTCCCGAGCCTATGGAGGAGCCTATATCTAATGGCAAATTTTGTGCCACTTTCGCTATGCTTGCACAGGCGGTGACAACTCAGGCAAGGCAGGCCAAGTTGCCACGGGACCCTGCACCCGCTTCTATTATGAGGGATTTTATCCGAATGAATCCTCCGAAATTCTACGGGTCGAGGGCTAATGAGGATGCTCAGGAGTTCATTGATGAGCTCTCAAAGATACGGAATATTATGGGCGTCTCTTCTGAGGAAAAAGCTGGGTTCGCTGCCTACCAGTTGAAAGATGTGGCCCAGGTATGGTATACGCAATGGGCTATGGAGCGGGTTGATGATAGTGATGTTAAATGGGGAGAGTTTAAAACTGCCTTCCTTGACCGCTTTTTCCCACTTGAGCTGAGGGAGGCCAAAATGACCGAGTTTATTAACCTCAAGCAAGGGAGTATGAGTGTGAGGGATTATGCCCTCAAATTTACCAAGCTGTCTAAATATGCTCCGTCGTTGGTGGCCGATCCCCGTGCAAGAATGCACAAATTTGTTTCAGGTATTTCTGACTTGCTAGTGAAAGAATGCCGGACTGCTATGATGACTGGGGACATGGATATTGCCCGACTCATGGTGTATGCAGAGCAGATTAAGGGGGAGAAACTCAAGGAGAAGAGGGCATACGATCCCAAGAGGGCCCGCATTGATGGTAGGTTCTCCGGAGCTAAGAATGTTGGTTTTGGTCGCTTCCAGCAGGGCCAAGGCTCGGGAGCTCGGGTGGCTAATGCTCGGGCACCTCCTCCCGGGGTTCAGGTAGGTGGCGAATCGGGATATTTGATGTGTGACAAGTGTGGAAGGCCCTACACAGGTGCCTGCCGGAGGAAATTGGGACTCTACTTCGGATGTGGGAGCAAGGACCATAAAGTTGTTGATTGCCCGAGGGGCACGTGCGGAGGTCGAGGTCAGGTAGCCCGAGGCAAGCAAGGTCAACAAAGGGGTCCTCAAGGTGTTTCCCCAAGGAACAACAGGTTGTATGCACTTCATGCTCGCCAGGATATCGAGGAGGCTCCAGATTTTGTGACGGGTATGTTAAAAGTTTTTGATTTTGATGCTTACGTTTTGCTTGACCCAGGTGCAAACTTGTTTTTTGTGACTCCGTTATTGGCTGTTAACTTCGGTTTGAAACCCCAGGTTCTAAGAGAGCCTTTCTCGGTGTTCACCCCCGTGGGTGAATCTATTGTTGCTCATAGGGTCTATCATGGGTGTCCTGTTGCTGTGTTGCATAAAATCTTTCCATGTGATCTTGTGGAACTTGAAATGTTTGATTTTGATGTGATTCTTGGAATGGACTGGCTGCATGCATCTTACGCTTCCATAGATTGTAGAACTCGGAAGGTCTTGTTCCAACCTTCCGGTGAGCCAGTTCTTGAATGGAAGGGTAGTGTCAGTTAAAGGTAGGTTTATTTCCTAACTCAAGGCGCAGAAAATGATTTCTAAGGGGTGTATCTACCATATGTTAAGGGTCCGAGATGCAGATTCTGAGGTGCCTACTCTCGAGTCAGTCCCTGTGGTGAATGAATTTTTTGATGTGTTCCCCGAGGACTTACCGGGCATTCCTCTGGATAGAGAGATAGATTTCGGCATAGATCTTCTTCCAAATACTTAGCCTATCTCTATCCCTCCTTATCAGATGGCCCCGGCAGAATTGAAAGAGTTGAAGGAGCAGTTAAGGGGCTTATTAGAGAAGGGCTTTATTCGGCCTAGTACATCGCCGTGGGGTGCTCCCATATTGTTTGTGAAGAAGAAGGACGGGTCTCTCCGTATGTGTATTGATTACAGGCAGTTGAATAAAGTGACAGTTAAGAACAAGTACCCGTTGCCGAGGATTGATGATTTGTTTGACCAGCTACAAGGTGCCACCCACTTCTCGAAAATTGATCTACGCTCCGGGTACCATCAGTTGAAGGTTAGAGAGTGTGATATCCCCAAAACAACTTTTGGAACAAGGTACGGGCACTTTAAATGGTGATATCGTTTGGTCTAACTAATGCTCCGGCCGCATTTATGGATTTAATGAACAGGGTGTTTAAGCCTTTCCTGGACAACTTTGTGGTGGTATTTATTGATGATATCCTCGTTTACTCCCGAAGTGAACAAGAGCACGGGAACCATTTGAGGATGGCCCTCCAAACTCTGAGGGAAAAGAAATTGTATGCCAAATTTAGCAAGTGTGAATTTTGGCTGGGCGAAGTGGCTTTTCTCGGGCATGTGGTGTCCAGGGATGGTATCAAGGTGGATCCAAGGAAGACGGATGCCGTGAAAAATTGCCCTAGGCCGTTGAATCCTTCGGATATCCGCAGTTTTCTTGGGTTGGCCGGGTACTACAGAAGGTTTGTAGAAGGTTTCTCCTCTATTGCATCTCCGTTGACCAAGTTGATCGAGAAGCAGGCTAAGTTTATATGGTCGGATGAATGTGAGCGGAGTTTCCAGACCTTGAAGGATCGACTCACGTCGGCTCCTGTCTTGACCTTGCCAAGCGGTTCAGAAGGGTTTGTGGTGTATTGCGATGCCTCGCGGGTCGGATTGGGTTGTGTGCTTATGCAGAATGGTAAGGTGGTAGCGTACGCATCAAGACAGTTGAAAGTGCATGAACGAAACTACCCCACTCACGAGCTCAAATTGGCAGCGGTGGTTTTTGCTTTGAAAATTTGGAGGCATTACTTGTACGGGGTCCATGTCAATGTACTCACTAATCAAAAACGTTTGCAATATGTCTTCACCCAAAGGGATCTTAATCTCAGGAAAAGGAGGTGGTTGGAGTTTTTAAAGGATTACGACATGAGCATGTTGTATCATCCGGGCAAGGCCAATGTCGTAGCCGACACGCTTAGCAGATTGTCTATGGGGAGTGTGGCGCATGTTGAAAATGAGAAAAGGGAGCTAGTAAGGGATGTTCACCGGTAGTCTAGGTTGGGTGTCAGGTTGACCAATTCCAGCACGGGTGGTATACGGGTTCAGAACGGGTCAGAATCGTCAGTGGTGAATGAGGTGAAAGCAAAACAAGACCTAGATCCGTCGTTGTGTGAGTTGAAGAAGTTGGTTACTGCAAAAGAGATCGAGGCTTTCTCCCAAAGGGGAGATGGTGTGCTTCGGTACAAAAACCGGCTTTGTGTTCCCGACGTGAATGACCTTAGGAAGGTGATTATGAGTGAGGCCCACAACTCTCACTACTCTATTCACCCGGGGTCTACTAAGATGTACCGGGATCTGAGAGAGATTTATTGGTGGCATGGTATGAAGAGGGATATTGCCAAGTTCGTGTCTGAATGCCCGAGTTTTCAGCAGGTAAAGGTTGAACACCAGAGGCCTAATGGTTTGGCCCAAGATATTGAAATTCCCACATGGAAGTGGGAGGATGTGAATATGGATTTTGTGATTGGATTGCCTCGGACCCGAAGGTAATTCGACTCTATTGGGTTGTTGTGGATCGGATGACGAAATCATCCCACTTTTTACCAGTCAAAGCTTCTTTCAGTGCCGAGGATTATGCGAGGTTGTATATCCAAGAGATAGTGAGGTTGCATGGTGTACCTAGGTCCATCATATTGGATCATGGTACTCAATTCACTTCCCACTTTTGGAAATCTTTTATGAAGGGCCTTGGGACCAAAATTAAGTTGAGTTCCGCTTTCCATCCTCAAACCGATGGCCAAACGGAGCGGACTATTCAAACTTTGGAGGACATGTTGAGAGCATGTGTGTTGGAGTTTAAAGGGAATTGGAATGATCATCTTCCACTCATCGAGTTTGCCTATAATAATAGCTTCCATGCTAGTATTGGCATGGCACCGTTTGAAGCTTTGTATGGGAGAAGGTGTAGATCCCCGGTGGGGTGGTTTGAAGTGGGGGAAATGGCCTTGGTTGGCCCAGATTTGGTGATGGATGTTGTGGAGAAGGTAAAGGTGATTAGGGAGAGATTGAAAGCGGCCCAAAGTTGCCAAAAGTCTTATGCGGATAGTAGGAAGAGGGACCTCGAATTTCATGTAGGGGATTGGGTCTATGTGAAAGTCTCTCCTATGAAGGGCGTAATGCGTTTCGGCAAAAAGGGCAAGTTGAGGCCCCGGTATGTTGGCCCTTATGAAATTATTGAGCGGGTTGGAGATGTGGCTTATAAGTTGGATTTACCTCCGGGTTTGGGTTCCATCCATCCGGTCTTTCATGTCTCTATGTTGAGAAAGTTTGTTGGCGATCCTAGCTCCATTGTGCCTTTGGAAGAGATTGAGGTTGAGGAAAATTTGACTTACGAGGAGGTGCCGGTGGCAATTTTGGATAGGCAAGTTAAACGGCTTTGCAACAAAGATGTGGCTTCGGTAAAGGTACTCTGGAGAAATCAACTAGTGGAGGGTGCTACTTGGGAGGCGGAGTTGGACATGATGAAACGATACCCCCATCTTTTTCAAACTACTCAAGCCTAAGGTACTAGGAATCTTTCCCTTGAGTCTCATGGAATGACGTGCATATGTGTACATTAAAGGATTTTCCTTTCTTAGCAAATGAGTTGAATACAATTTTGACATGAATTGGTTTTGAACTATAATTTGATTTGTGACAAAAGCTTTTATGTACAAACCTTGTAAGTTGAGTTGAGTATGCATTGTGTCTTGTATCGGGTATATCTTGTCTTGACTCTAGCTTTTCCATCCTTGTTCTTTCACATTCGAGGACGAATGTTCCCAAGGGGGAGATGATGAAAGGACCCAGATTCTGGACGTCATTTTGGGTCCCAGAAAACTGCCCAAAAAATGTTGCCAGGCATCACCTCACAGAAGGGCCTACACGGCCCGTGTGAAGGCACACGGACCGTGTGGCCATCCGTGAGGTGGCACCTGGGAAAATAGGAGGAAAACGGGCCACCACACGGTCCGTGTGAAGCCACACGGTCCGTTGGCAAGTAAACGGGCGGGGTCACGGTCCGTGTGACCCCAGACGATCCGTTTACCGGACCGTGTTGAGGTACTTGGTCCGAAAAATTTTCATGGGAAAAATTTTAAGTCTAGGGCCACGACACGGCAGATGGTCCGTGTGGCCCCAGACGGACCGTTTACCGGTCCGTATGCCTCAGACGGACCATTTCCTGCTCCGTTTCATTAATGACATTTTTGAAATATTGGTTTATTCTAATGAAAATTTGGTTTTTCCCCACCCTTCCTAAGCCCCCTATATACGAAAACACTATCATTTTTCAGCCATTTTACACTTCTTCTCTCTCTCTCTAAAATTCATCCCTCAAGAACTCTCCAACATCTCTCTAGATCATTCAAGCTTGGGGTCAAGATTTTGAGTCTATTTCCTCCTCAAGTTTGTCTTCAAGTCAAGTATGTGGGGTTTGATTCTTGGTTCCTTTCAACCAAGAAGACCCAAATTTCCTTTTAAACTAAATTATGAACTTGACTCCTTAAAATGTAAATTTTACTACTTGTTCTTGGTATTTTGAACCATGCATGTGTTAGTTAAGACTCCTTATCATGATTTATGTTAAGTTTATGGTAAAGAACTATTTGGATTATGAGATTGTGAACATGCATGTCCCTTTAAATGTGTTATTATGCATGGGTGATATTTACTACCATTTCAACTAATTTTATTGAATTTCCTAGTTTTTATTTATACCATGTTTTAGATATAATCCACATTGCCCATGCCATTCCTACATTGTGCATAGCATCATACATTCATGACATTGACACATGAAAATTTTGGAAATGTGGGGTTAAGCCCAATTTTGTCATAAAAAGGAATTATGGTATGAATTTCGGAAAGACATGGGATATGATAAGAAGGTGATCACCGGTATGTCTAGAATTTTGGCTCTTGGAGCATCTTGGGTGCTTGCACCATCTTGTACTTGTAGATGAGCTATTCCTTGCATTGGCATCTTGAATGTGATCTTGTAAATTGGCGTTAAGCCCAATTATGTCTTGAACGTTATGAACTTGCACTTGACTCTCTTGAAAGCATAAGTATATATATATATATATATATATATATATATATATATATATATATATATATATATATATATATATATATATATATATATATATATATTTGTGGGATGTGTAAGACTTAGCACTGATAGATTGGGGGTCCCTCCCCTTTCCTTGAACTATGTGCCTACATAGGGACGGATGTAATTCGCCTATCTGTATATGATTATGATTTGTCTTGATATGATTCTGCAAATCCTTCTAAAAAGCGGGTCATAAGGAAGGTGTCCATCCACCGAAAAGCGGGTCGTAAGGTGTGATGTAGATTACCCTTGGCAAGTAATCTTCTCCCTACCGATGGGAGGTCCAGATCGGTCCAGTTCATGTAATAGCTCGCATGGATTTGGTTTGTCGATTATAGTCTATCCCCGTTATGTATATAGGAGCATTATCGCATTGCACGCATCACACGTCTCATGGCATCTCGTATACTAAATTCAATTGATTATATGCTCCTTGTATATTATGTGCCCTTGCCACTTAGCATGTTTATGTAGGTTCGGTAAGTCACGTGCATTGCATACCCGCATACTTAGTATATTCAAAAGTACTAACGCATACTCTATGCCTGCATGATTTTTACCATGCAGGGACCGAGCAGTTTGAGCCTTATCCACAGGGCGAGTAGTCCCCCTTTTCGCAGCTATTTTGTGGTGAACCCCGTCTTCCGAGGGAAAACCTTATTTCCTTATGTTCCTTATGTACATATGTATTTTGCTGAGGGTGAGCCCGGAACCTGTCCTGGCCCCCGTTCCTTCTTAGAGGTAGGTGTTGGGTGTTGTAAAGACTTGTTATTTTGTTATCTATAAAATATGCTCTTCTTTGGATTTAGAATTTTCCCCTTTGATACTTGTCTTTAGTTTTCTGAAAATTTGAGGCTTGTTTGGGGGCTTTCGGGTCCCCATTTTCCATGTCACATCTAGACCCCGACCCCGGGTCGTGACATGTACACACTGTACAGATCATCTTGCAGACCACTTAGAATGTAGTTTCTACATAGAAAATCTGAGTGCCTCCAAGTTTAAGTCACCAGGAGTCGTTCATCATTCGGAGTTCCTTCAGCAAGTGCAGGAACATTCTCATTAATGTATCTCTATGGACTTAGGGTAGTCAAGTAGAAGAATATCTTTTGCTTCCACCTTTTGAAATCAACACCACGAAATTTTTGCAGGTTTTTCTGCCGGTGGAATGGTAGGGGCAATATTTGAACGACTTAAAGATGCAGTAGATGGTACGGTAGCATTCGTTGCTCCAACATTCACTTCATTTGAATTAGTCATTATTTCTGTCACAAACAGACAAACAACTTAGTATGTAGAATACTAAAAATCAATATATATAGATTCTGTTAGCAATAGAATGAATTTGAACGATGAAGTTCTTATAACTTCAAATCAATTTCAAACTCAACCGGAGTAGATACACAGAAGGCTTTAATCTCCAAAGTAGAAGTCAGAAGATGAAATTACAGAAAAAAATTAAATTTCTTAAGCTTGATGTTCCTGTATTTTAATAAGCAACACAGAAAATAGAAGCTAAACAAAATATATACAACAATCTAAGTCCACAGAATTCATTATGTGTCTTTAAGGAATTTAATCCCCTCACTGTACCCAAGGTTTGTGGATTATTTCCTCCCAAGATAAAAAAAATTAACAACCACAAAAGTAATGGTACCTCAAACTCTTGTGATTTTCAGCAAACTCAAAGAACAAGCAATGGCTTCACACAGACTCGAATTTAACTTTGTACGAAAATATATGCAGAAGAATAGAAAATTTTTTGTGTTTGGAAAATGTAGCAATGGACAGGTATTATGTGATGACGACGACGGCGCGAGGGGGTCCCCTTTACTTGGCTCTTTAAGATTTAATGGAAGTATTTCCTAATATAAGGACAATACTTTTCCTCTATTTTACAGATGAGAGAGAAATGACTCTTCGTTTTCTTTTACTTGATTACCCCACATTTTTCTTATTCTTTCAACCTTCACTTCCAGATTCATACTAACTATAAACCCAACAACCACCGCTGCCCACCTCAACAACAATTAGTAGTCGTGTCACAACCAACTACAACCACTCATCACCACTTGCCACCTCCACTACAAGCCATTTCTACCGGTACATTTTGTCAATCACCTTCACCATTATCATTCTCTACCCTATGCCAACCACACCATAAATCATCAGTTTTGGTCACCATTAAATGATCATCAACTATAATTGTGACAAGGCTGCGTACAATAAACCCGTGTGATCAAATTCTTTCTAAGGATCTGTCACGATCCGGGGTTAGGGCCTAGATGTGACACGGCGAATGGGAACCCGAAAGTCCCCAAACAAGCCTCAAATATCAATATCCATATCATCGGTTCAAGAATAGCATTCAAATAATAACACATAGTTCAAAAGGGATGGGGAAAAGGCCTCGTGCTATAGGGCAAACCGGGGTTAGGGATTTCCCACATTTCGACACTAAAACATACAGATAATCAATAGGAAATTTTCTCATAACGCTCCCACAATACATAGGCAAGATACCAGTCATAACAAAAGGGTTTCCGAAGAGTCTACATCATGTCCAACAAATACCTCTAGTCAAATGGAATAAGGGCCGGGACAAGTTTCGGGCTCACTCTCAAATAAAGAAGAACGTTCGGAAATAACATAAAAAAAGGTAGTTGGCTTGTCCTTGGAAGACGGGACTTACCACAGTATTACTCCAGGATTGGACTATTCGTCAACCTGTTGATACTCAAAATGCTCGGCCCCTACATGATAAAATCATATAGGCATAGAGTATGCGTTAGCACGTTTAAATGTACTAAGTATACGGGCATGCAATGCATGTGACTTACCAAACCTACATTTAAATGTTAGATGACAAAGGCACATAGTATAAAAGAATCTTATATTCAATGGAGATATATACAAGATGCTATGAAATTTATGATGCAAGAAATGCAACAGCACTCATATATATTGGGGATGGACTATAGCCGAAAAATTAAATCCATGTGAGCTATTACATGAATTAGTCCGATAAAGACCTTCCATCGGTAAGAGAAGACTACTTGCAAAAGGTAATCTACATCACACCTTACGAAACTCACCATTTCGGTGAATGGTCACCTTTCTTACGGAACTCACTATTTCGGAAGGATTTTTCAGAATCATACAGAACATATAAGAATCATAAACGAATAACCATTCCTTACTACCTGGTCGTTTCGCTAATGGTAACGTTCCTATGTTGGCACATAGTTCAAGGAAAAGGAGAGGGCCCTTGGGGATAGCCCTAACACTCCCAATCCATCGGTGCTAAGTCAATAACATTCCACTAGAATATTTATACATATACGTGCTTTCAAGAGATATAAAGCTCATTTTAAACCGTTCAATACACATTTAGGCTCAAATGCCAAATCATAGATCATCATCGTAATGCTCATGCGGGGAATAACTCATTGACATATACATAATGGTGCAAGCACCCAAAATGCTCAAAGAGCCAGAATCAGAGACATGTAGGTAATCACCTTCTTGTCATAACCAATATCTTATCAGAATCATCTCATAATTGTTTCAAAAAACATAGTTGCGCTTAACCAACTTCATAATTTCCATATATCAATGTTCATGAATGCAACAATGCATGATGTGAGGATAGCATGAGTAACATAGATTCGAGTAAAAATCAACATCATAATATGAAATTGAATAAATCCATAATTAGATCAACATGTAAACCGTAATGTAGATCACCCATGCATAAATCAACTTTAAAGGGGACATGCATGTTCATACTTTGTAACTCAATGTAAATCATCATAATAGTGATCAAAGTGAATTGAAATCGTATGTAAAATACAGCCCATACACTAATTAGATTTAATAAAATCAAATAATAAAATCTCATATTTAAAGTAAACTAAATTCATGAAATAGATTAAAAGATCTTTGGGTCTTCTTGGTTGAAAGGGACCAAGAATCAATCCCACATACCTTGATTGAGGAGTTGAATTTGAGGGATGAAATTAGCTTGAATTGGACACCAAATAGAACCCTAGCTTGAACCTTCAGAGGGGAGACTAGAGAGGAATGGGGAGGTGATCTTATGAGGGGTAGGAGATTTTAGGAGAATGAATTAAAAGGGGAGGGGATATCAGCTGAATTAGGGGTTCAGGATAGGTAAAAGGTCATAATTTATGATTAAAATAAACTGAAATTACATAGACACCATTAATGAAATGGAAAGAAAATGGAACCCTCAGGTCCACCTGGTCCGTGAAACGTCACACGGACCGTGAACAATAGTCGTGATCAAATACTTAGGATTTCACAGGGGGAATTCACACGGAGTTAAGGGGAACCACACAGACGGTGACACGGTCCGTGTGACTCAACCTGGGCCATGACATTGATTGTGTGATGGCACTTGAATAATTTTCGCACGACAAAGTTACGAGATGGTACTTCCATACTTAAAAAACGATTACGCAGTGAGTTACAAGGAGGGCCACACGGTCCGTGATACACCACACGGACCGTGTGAGTGGTCGTGTGCCCTCACTTGGCCAAAATTCCCTTCCATCTCAAAGTCGTCCCCACCGTGAACTAGACCAAGTGTCCCTTCACGGGAGGCCACATGGTCTGTATGGCTTCACACGGCCCGTATGGGCCCTCTATGGAGTGATGCCTGGCAGTTCACTTGAGATAATTCCAAGAGATTCGGGAAACGCCACTCGAAAAATTTGGGTCCTTACATCATCTCCCCCTTGGGAACATTCATCCCGAATGTGCAAGAACAAGTCTTGAAAGGCTTGACTTAGAGCATGAAACACCCGACGTAAGATACAATGTATAGTTCATCATTGGAAAAAATCACAAAGCCTTTAAACTTATATCAAAATTGTATGCAAGTCACTCCAAACATTATAAAATCCTTTTTCGTGCATATATATGCATGTCATGTCATAAGACTCAAGAGGGCAAGAAATGGCACCGTTAGAAAAGGAAGAATCCTAATACCTTAGGCTTGAGTAGGTTGAAAAAGATGAGGGTATCGCTTCACCATGTCCAGCTCCGCCTCCCAAGTAGCACTCTCCACATGTTGATTTCTCCAAAGAACCTTCACCGAAGCCACATCCTTGTTACGAAGCCACTTTACTTGCCTATCCAGGATCTCCACCGGATTTCCTCATAAGACAAGTTTTATTCAATCTTAATCCCTTCTAAGGGCACAATGGTGCTAGGATCACCAACTAGCTTCCTCAACATACACACATGGAAGACCGGGTGAATGGAACTCAAATCCGGTGGAAACTCCAACCTATAAGCCACACCTCCAACTCGCTCAATGATCTCATAAGGGCCAACATATTGGGGACTTAGCTTGCCTTTTTTACCAAAATGCATCACAACCTTCATAGGCGAAACCTTCACATATACCCAATCACCGACACAAAACTAAAGATCCCTCCTCCTAACATCCGAATAAGACTTTTGACGACTTTGGGCCATTTTAAACCTTTCCCTAATCACCTTCACCTTATCCATGGCCTCCATCACCAAATCCAGACCAACTAGTGCCATCTCTCCAAACTCAAACCACCCTACTGGTGACCTACACCTTCTCCCATATAAAGCCTCAAATAGCGCCATACCAATGCTAGCATGGAAGTTATTATTATAAGCAAACTCGATGAGTAGAAGATGGTCATCCCAATTGCCTTTACACTCCAACACACAAGCTCTCAACATATCCTCCAAGGTTTGAATAGTCCTCTCCGCTTGGCCATCGATTTGAGGATGAAAAGTAGTGCTCAACTAAATCTTAGTCCCAAGTCCCTTCTGAAAAGACCTCCAAAAGTGGGAAATGAATTGGGTACCACGATCCCATATAATGGACCTAGCACACCATGCAACCTCTCCAACTCTTGGATATACAACCTTGCGTAATCCTCGACGCTGAAAGTAGTCTTGACCGGTAGGAAATGAGCCGACCTCGTCATCTGATCCACGACAACCCAAATGGAATTAATTGCCTTCGGGTCCGAGGCAACCCAACCACAAAATCCATATTCACATCTTCCCATTTCCATGTGGGAATCACAATGTCATGGGCCAAGACACCGGGCCTTTGGTGCTCTACCTTCACTTGTTGGCAACACAAGCATTCAGATACAAACTTAGCGATGTCTTTCTTCATACCATGCCACCAATACACTTCTTTCAAATCCCGATAGATTTTGGTAGACCCCGAGTGAATAGAATAATAAGAGTTGTGAGCCTCACTCATAATCATTCTCCTAATTTCATCCATATCCAGAACACAAAGCCGGTCTTGGTACGGGAGCACACCATCTCCCCCTTGGGAGAATACCTCGATCTTTCTTTCGACAACCAACTTCTTCAATTCAAGTAACGATGGGTCTAAATCTTGCTTAGCCTTTACATCACTTACCACGGAGGATTCTGCCCCACTTTGAACACGAGTACCACCATCGCTCAAATCGGCCAACCTGACACCCAACCTAGCTAACCGGTGAACATATCTTGCCAACTCCTTCCTTTCTTCCCCTACACGTGCCACACTTCCCATAGACAACTTGCTGAGAGCATCGGCCACAACATTAGCCTTGCCGGGATGATATAGAACACTCATGTCGTAGTCCTTTAGAAGCTCCAACCACCCCCTTTCCCTCAAATTCAGATCCCTCTTAGTGAATACATATTGCAAACTTTTGTGATCAGTAAACACATCAATATGAACCCCATACAAATAGTGTCTCCAAATCTTCAAGACAAATACTACCGCCACCAATTCAAGGTTGTGTGTTGGGTAATTACGTTCGTGTACCTTCAACTGCCTTGATGCATACACTATCACCTTACCATGTTGCATAAGCACATAACCCAACCCAATCTGCGAGGCATCACAATACACCATGAATCCCTCCAAACCATTTAGTAAAGTCAAGATGGGAGTTGATGTAAGCCGATCCTTTTTGGAAACTCCGCTTGCATTTGTTCGACCACACAAACTTAGCCTTCTTCTGGGTCAACTGAGTCAATGGGGATGCAATAGTTGAGAACCCTTCAACAAACCTTCTGTAATACCCGGCTAATCCAAGAAAACTGCGAATATCTGAAGGAGTCAACGGTCTGGGCCAATTTTTCACGGCCTCGGTCTTCTTCGGATCCACCTTGATACCATTACCGGCCACTACATGAACAAGGAAAGCCTCTCTCCCAACCAAAATTCACATTTGCTAAACTTGGCATACAATTTCTTCTTTCTCAAAGTTTGGAGGACCATCCTCAAGTGATACCCATGCTCCTGCTCACTTCGGGAGTAAATGAGAATGTCGTCAATAAAGATCACCACAAAACTATCAAAGAATGGCTTAAACACCTGGTTTATTATATCCATAAACACGGTTGGAGCATTGGTTAGGCCAAACGACATCACCACAAACTCAAAGTGTCCATACCTTGTCCAAAACAACTGTTTTGGGAATATTGCACTCCCTAAGCTTCAACTGATGATACGCGGAACAGAGATCAATCTTTGAGAAATGAGTAGCCCCTTGAAGCTGGTCAAACAAGTCATCCATCTTAGGCAACGGGTACTTATTACTAACGATCACCTTATTTAGTTGCCTGTAATTAATACACATCCGAAGAGATCCATCCTTATTTCTTACAAACAGCACTAGAGCACCCCACAACGATATACTAGGCCGAATGAAACCTTTCTCCAACAAATCCTTTAACTGCTCCTTTAATTCTTTAAACTCCACCGGGGCCATATGATAAGGAGGAATAGAGATAAGTTGAGTATTCGAAAGAAGATCTATGCTGAAGTCTACCTCTTTTTCAGGAGGGATGCCGAGTAAGTTTTCGGGGAACATATCTTCGGGGAACACATATGAAAACTCATTCACCACAAGGACCGACTCAAAAGTAGGCATTTTGGACTCCATATCCTTGATCCTCACAATGTGATAAATGCACCCCTTAGAAATCATCCTTCGCGCCTTGAGGTAGGAAATAAACTGAACTTTAATAGAGGAGTCACCATCCTTTCAGTCAAGAATGGGCTTATCGGGAGGTTGGAACTTGACCTTCCGAGTTCTACAATCTATATAGGCATATGATGCATGCAACCAATCCATCCCAAGAATCACGTCAAAGTCGAACATCTCAAGCTTTACAAGATCACACGGAAAAATTTTGTGCAACACGAAAACAGGGCAACCATGAGTCTATATGCAACAACAGATTCACCCATGGGAGTATAGACTGAGAAAGGGTCCCTCAAAACCTTGGGACTCAAACCAAATTTAACAGCCAACAGTGGATTCACAAAAGACAAATTTGCACTCGTATCAAGCAAAACATAAGCATCAAAATCAAAAACTTCTAACATACCGGTCATAACATCCGGAGCTTCCTCGACATCCTGGCGGGCATGGAGCGCATAAAATCGATTGTTCTTTGGGAAAACACCTTGAGGAGCTCTTTGTTGACCTTGCCCACCTTTGGCCACTTGACCTTGGCCTCTACGGGCATTCCTAGGACAATCAGCAACCTTATGATCTTTATCACCACATCTGAAGCAAACACCCAAATCTCTCCAGCAGACTCACGTGTGGGGCTTCCCACACTTGTCACACACAGGATACCCCTAACCGCCACCAACCGGTGCTCTAGGAGGAGACACACGATCATTAGCAATTTGAGTATCGAAACCTTGGCCCTTTTGGAAGCGACAAAAACCACCACTTCGAGAACCAGAGAATCCACTATCAAAACAGGTCCTCTTGGAGTAGTGAACCCTTCTCTCCTTAAGTTTCTCCCCTTTGATCTGTTCAACATACACCATGAGTCTGCAATATCCATATCTCGTATAAGCATAGTAGTACGACATTCCTTCACAAGTAGATCAGAGATACCCGAAACAAAGATCAGAGATACCCGAAACAAACTTGTGCATCCTTGCACGGGGCACAAGCGACAGAGGATACTTTGAGAGCTTTGTAAGCTTGAGGGCATAATCCCTCACACTCATACCCCCTTGCTTGAGGTTGATAAACTTAGTCATTTTGGCCTCCTGAGCTTAAGTGGAAAGAAATGATCAAGGAAAGCGAACCTGAACTCCTCCCAATTGACATCACCACCGCAAACTCTCTCCAAAGACCATTGAGTATACCACACCTCGCTACATCTTTCAGTTGATAGGCAACCAATTCAGCCTTCTCTTCAGAAGTGACACCCATGATGTTCAGAATCTTGGTAAGCTCATCAATGAACTCCTGGGCATCCTCATTGGCCTTTGACCCATGAAACTCCAGAGGATTTATCCGGGTGAAATCCCTCACTCTAGAAGCAGGCGTAGGATCCCGTGGAAAGCTAGCCTGCCTTGTCTGAGAAGTCACCACCTGAGCGAGCATAGTGATGACTGCGCGAAACTCATCGTTTGAGATGGGTTCCTTCATAGGCTCGTGGGGAGACCAATCCTCATTAGCAGGAGCCGACCTTGGTGGGAGGGGTCTTCCTCGAGGCATCTTTTGAAATGGATCAACGACACCGTCAAGATAGGGGACCAAATATACTAGTCAGAGCACGACATAAGACATGAAGAAGTGAAACAATTCCTAAAGCGTTTTTGTAGCTTTCCATCATAGGCATGGTGCACTTCACACCCATGAATAGGACTCTACTTGACGTGGCATGTTAGACTCCGAGGACCATCTATAAATCTAGGGCTCTGATACCATCTTTTATCACGACCCGGGGTTAGGGCCTAGATGTGACATGGCGAATGGGAACCCGAAAGTCCTAAAACAAGCCTCATATATCAATATCCACATCATCGATTCAAAAATAGAATTCAAATAATAACACATAGTTCTAAAGGGACGGGGAAAAGGACTCGCGCTATAGGACAGACCGGGGTTAGGGATTTCCCACATTTCCACACCAAAACATACAGATGGTCAATAAGAAGTTTTCTCATAAACGCTCCCACAATACATAACCAAGATACTAGTCATAATAAAAGAGTTTCATAAAAGTCTACATCATGTCCAACAAATACCTCTAGTCAAATGGAATGTAGGCCAGGACAAGTTCTAAACTCATCCTCAAATAAAGAAAAACATTGGGAAATAACATAAAAGAAAGGTAATTGGATCGTCCTTGGAAGACGGGACTCACCACAGTATTACTTCGGGATTGGACTATTTGTCAACCTGTTGATACTCAAAGTGCTCGGCCCCTACATGGTAAAATCACGTAGGCATAGAGTATGCGTTAGTACGTTTGAATGTACTAAGTATGCGGGCATGCAATGCGTGTGACTTACCAAACCTACATGTAAATGTTAGATGACAAGGGCACATAGTATAGAAGAATCATATATTCAATGGAGATATATACAAGATGCTATGAAATTTATGATGCATGAAACGCAAAAATGCTCATATATATTAGGGATGGACTATAACCGACAAATCAAATCCATGCAAGCTATTACATGAATTAGTTCGATAAAGACCTCCCATCGGTAGGAGAAGACTACTTGCCAAAGGTAATCTACATCACACCTTACGGAACTCACCATTTCGGTGGATAGTCACCTTCCTTACGGAACTCACCATTTCTAAAGGATTTTTCAGAATCATACAGAACATATCAGAATCATAAATGAGTCATTTCGGTAATGGCTAACATTCCTATGTTGGCACATAGTTCAAAGAAAGGAGAGGGCCCTTGGGGATAGCCCTAACACCCCCAATCCATCGGTGCTAAGTCAATAACATCTCACTTGAATACTTGTACATATACGTGCTTCTAGGAGATGCAATGCTCATTTCAAACCGTTCAATACACATTTAGGCTCAAATGTCAAATCATAGATCATCATTGTAATGCTTATGCGGGGAATAACTCATTCACATATACAGAATGGTGCAAGCACCCAGAATGCTCAAAGAGCCAGAATCAGAGACATGTAAGTGATCACCTTCTTGTCATAACCAATATCTTATCAGAATCATCTCATAATCATTTCAGATAAACATAGTTGGGCTTAACCCACTTCATAATTTCCATATATCAATGTTCATGAATGCAATACAATACATGATGTGAGGATAGCATGGGTAACATAGATTCGATTTAAAATCAACATCATAATATGAAATTGAATAAATCCATAATTAGATCAACATGTAAACCATAATGTAGATCACCATGCATAAATCAACTTTAAAGGGGACATGCATGTTTATACTTTGTAACTCAATGTAAATCATAATAATAGTGATCAAAGTGAATTGAAATCATAGGTAAAATACAGCTCATACACTAATTAGATTTAATAAAATCAAATAATAAAATCTCATATTTAAAGTAAACTAAATTCATGAAATAGATTGAAAGATCTTTGGGTCTTCTTGGTTGAAAGGGACCAAGAATCAATCTCACATACCTTGATTGAGGAGCTGAATTTGAGGCATGAACTTAGCTTGAATTGGACTCCAAATAGAACCCTAGCTTAAGAGGAATAAGGGAAGTGATCTTATGAGGGGTAGGAGGTTTAAGGAGAATGAATTAAGAGGGGAGGGGATATCAGCTGAATTAGGGGTTTAAGATAGGTAAAAGGTCATAATTCATGATTAAAATAAACCAAAATTACATAAATGCCATAAATAAAACGGACAGAAAATGGAACCCTCAGGTCCACACGGTCCGTGAAACGTCACACGTGCCGTAAATAGTAGTCGTAATCCAATACTTAGGATTTCACAAAGGGAATTCACACGCAACTAAGGGGTACCACATGGATGGCTACACGGTCCGTGTGACTCCACAACGGCCTGACATCGACCTGTGATGACACTTGAAATAATTTTTGCACGACAAAGTTACGAGATGGTACTTCCATACTTAGAAAAAAAATTTATGTAATGAGTTATACGGAGGGCCACATGGTCCGTGACACATCACACGGACCGTGTGAGTGGTCGTGTGCCCTCACTTGGCCAAAATTCCCTTCCATCTCAAAGTTATTGCCACCGTGAACTGGACCAAGTGTCCCTTCACGGAAGGCCACACGGTCCGTGTGGCTTCACCACGGCCCCCGTGGGCCCTACGTGGAGTGATGCCTGGCGGTTTACTTGGGACAATTCCAAGAGATACGGGAAACACCACTCGAAAAATCCAGGTCCTTACAGAACCCTATGGATAGCGCGAGCTTTAGTGTACCGGGCTTGCTCACATCAAGAGTGTACTTTAACAAGTGCACAAATATTCTTACATCACCACATAAATTAAGTTTTTAAAAAATATTTAATTATTTTTCAAGTTCTCTATTTATTACCTCTTATATATATGAAGATGAACAGAATTTACATAATAATGCGGGTTAATTATTCAATTATTCTGATTTGGAATAATATTTGAAGAAATAATACCAATTAACATATTATTAATTTGAATTATAAAATTATGGGTCCACGTCAAGCATTCATGTTGGGAAGAAAAATCATGAATCACAAGGAAACCATGCATCATTTTATTACATAATGATTTTGTTACCAACAAATTAAATGGTGGATAATTTTACTATATTAGCGGAGGGAGTTTAACTGCTCAAGCAGGTAGCAAGCCGACATGTCTGTTTGAGGGTATATTCATAATTTTTTTATAATTTTTTTATTTTAATTTATTTATCTTATTTTAATATTTTATATATTTGAAAATCGCATAAAAATACTACTAATCATGATAATTGAAAACATAATTAAAAACATGTAATGTCAAAGCATAAAAAATACTATAACTTGTGATAATTAACAATTTAAAATACTTTAAAAATAAAATCAAAATTCGATTGATTATTCAATTAATGTATCGGCTTCAGATAAAATAGTACGAAAGAAGTAACTTGTATTATTTAATCAGGAAACTATGTAAAAAGTACTGTAAATCTAGATATTTAATAGTAGTAACATATGTACATTTAAAAATTTTAAAAATGTTATAAACCACAAGAATTAATAACTTAAAATGTTTAAAAGACCTATAAAAAGTTCAATTAACACTCGAATCAGTGTCGCATAAATAGGGATAGATGAATGACATGTATTCTTTAAATATGACGTAAATGTAATATAAATCACAATAATTGAAAAATTAAAAATAAACAGACAAGTAAAAAATTTTAACTTTCAAAAATTTAGTGTGTCACATAATTGGGACAACAGGAGTAACATGTATTATTTAAAAATTACATAAAATAGTACAATAATTTACAATATAAATAATTTAAAATTACGTTAAAATTTAATTAACTTTTAAAATTTTATTCATATCACATAAATTAAGAAAAATTATAGATATTGAGCCCGTCCTAGCACGGAGATTGATATCTAGTAATAGTATAAAATTAAATCTATTAAATTTGAATCCGCAGGCGAATAAAGTTTGACTGAAGGAGTAGGCAATAGGCATGCAGCAAGCCAACATCACATGGGAAGGGTACAAATCCAGTAGTACATCTGTTTTGCCTTAGTTTACCTTGGTCTGCTCTCATATTTATTAAAAAACTCATTATTATATGGTCTTGGATCAATCATGACTTCCCATGCATTAATTATTAGTTTAACATGATAATTTAATTAAGAGAGAGAATGTGTCTAATCTTTTCTCCCTAAATTTGAAAGTCTCCGATGGCTAATCATTTTTCTTCCTTAAGCTTAGATTCAACTCGGTTAATTACAATATTATATATATTTTTTTCAAAGCTCGACATATATACTAGAGTCCCTTTGGGTTAATTAACTAATGAATTTAATTTTTTGTGCTGAAAAATATTTTTATTAATTTTATATATAAAAGCGTTTGAATAGATATATGGTGGATCTGATACCCTCTCCGGTTTATAATAAATGTTCAGTAGTCCTTTTATTTTGGTTCAAAAGTGTTCATTAAGAAGGAATTTATCAATTTTTTTCCAGATTTGCCCTTTATTGCATGTATTCTTAAGAAGACTTTTAAATTACTCTAATTTTCTATGATATCATTAATTATTTAGTCAAAATCCTTTTTTATTTCCAGGAGCATTTAAGTAGTATTTTCTGATGGGGTGCCAGAGGCTTAATAGACACTTATTATGAATCTGAGGGAGCAATAACAAGAAGTGGTAAATATCGAATACATTAACATCATTTAGACGGATGGAGTAATTATTAATTAAAAACACATAAAATATTACTAATATATCATGTATCATGGAAGAACTAAAGATTCAACAGTCATATTGGGATCAAGCGCTTTCTAACGAAAACGACTTTTTATCGAAGACATAAATCCAAGACCTCTGATTAAGAGAAACAGCAAAAGAAACGTTTAGTCTCAAGATACATATGACACCTTGACTTTATAACGGGAACAAAATTAAAAAGTTTGATTATTAATTCACGGCTAAAATGCTCCTAGCTAATTGAATTTTCTTATAACTCACCCATAGTTAACTGTGATTAGCATGCTATTTTTGTTGTTTATCAATAAAATTTTATCCGTCATTAACTCCTCGTTTTCTAATGGTGAAGAATAATCTATATATCATAAAAACATGCATGTTCACAATACATATTTGTAATTTATAAATACCGAAAAATTGGAAAACCCCAAAAATACAAAATATTCCAAGAAAGCAGGCGTAATTTTGTGCACTGCCATATTGAAGATTGACAAGCCAAGTAATGTAATCAATTCCACACGAACCAAATAAAGAAGAAACAAGCTAGACTTCATACATTACAAAAAAAAAAAAAAAAGCGTCTCCTTCTTTACCATCATCACATGGCTCTAACAGCTTGAAATCTTGGCTCTTTAGGTGAAAACTTCTGTTCACTATAAACATTCATGTAATCACCAAACATAAAAGCTGGATAATTACTAATCATTTCCACCTTGTTATTATTATTCTCAACTTGAATTAACTGAGGTGCAGGAGCAATAGTTGCTTTCAAAGACGGATTGTAAAAAGATGCAATTGACCTTCTATTCCCATTTTGCTTAGCCAAAACGCGATGCCAAACACTCTTGTACTTCCCGTTACTAAGGACCTCAATTTGGTCACCCGTGTTGATGACGATGGCGTTCTGGATGGGCTGAACGTCTATCCATTCGCCATCTTTAAGGATTTGGAGACCGTCCACTTGATCATCCTGAAAAAGCAAAATTACACCACCAGCATCGGTGTGTGCTCGTAGACCTTTCACCATTTCTGGATTTGGGCACGGTGGATAATGACTGATTTTAGTCCCGAAAAATGCGTTTTCGGAACTTTCTTCACCGTTATTAAAGGCTTTGTTTATGTAACCTTTTGGTAGACCTAAGTTTTCGTCCATTATTTCCATCACTCGTAGTGCTAGATTCTTCACTTCTGATCGGTACTCCTTCATTATTTCTCTGTTTAATATCAGCTTGTTAGTGTAAATTAAATGATATATAAAAGCATATTCTATAATTTATTTGATTTTGGTTTTGCTTAGTTACCAGAAAAAGCAGTGTCTTATATAAGTTGATGGATCGGATAATCTTGTTAATGTGAATCAATACTTGGCAAATCCTAACAAAAATTAATTGAATGTCACTGTATTTTAATTTGTTGCAGTAAATAATATACTTATTTTTCAGGTTACCAATCAAAGCATATAGTTATATAGTACTATATTATATTGTTTAATTAGGTGATCTGATTGTATAAAAGAACTAAATATATATACTGTCGATTCTACTCTTTTTCTCCACCAAATGATGCAATGTTTGCAAGTTGCAGCTGCTTAGATTGCAAGATAGATTAATCTAATTATTTTCCATGTTTATTTAAAATTTAAGATTAAAGGTAAGAATATATTAACACAAAAAAGAAAAGTTATTTTATATTCTTTTCTTTTTTTTAGAGTTACACTGACTCTCAAAAAGCAAAATTTTGGAATTAAAAAAGAACTAAATGCAAGTGTAAAAGTTACCTGAATTGAGGAATATTGGAGGGCCATTCATTATCATCAGTGAGAAGGAATACATCTTCCCAGTCTACAATTTCAGCTTTACCATTATTGCTTTTATTCTTCTCCAGCTCATTCAACAATTTCATTGCTGTTGACTTGTTGAAATTTTCTTCTCTTTCCTTCTTGAAGCATTCTGAGGAAACTTTCTTCACCTTCTCAAGAAGTTCCACAGGAATCCCATGATTCACCAACTACACAAATCACAATTCAGATTTCACTCTTGATTAGACATGAAATTTATCGTTTTGATTATTATAAAAGCTTGTGTCATTATACGTGGCATGCACTCAAGGTAAGATGAGAATTGTTGGAATCAAATTTAAAAATATGCATTCTTTTCAAGACCTAAGAACTAATAAGAAAGTAATGTCCTTTTATATACTGTTCAATAGCTTTGTAGTTGCTCATTCTAGCAAATCATGACGACTAAATAAAAGAAAATTACCTGAAAGAATCCCCATTCTTCACAGCAAGTGGCAATCTGAGCCAAAGTCTTGGCTCTCTCCTCTCCATTAAGCTTTGAAAAATCAATTACTGGAATAGCCATTGATGAATTATTATAACAAAATACAACTTTCCAAAAAGAGAGTCAGTATACAAGTGAGAGAGGAAATAATATATTGTTTTTTTTGGTTTGCTTCTTTTAGGCTGGCACTATTATGTTGTGGTATAGGAAACGATTACCATAGTCCTATTTATAGCTGAAAAATAATTTCATGATGTCAACTCTCTAAATAAATTATTACTTTATTTTTCTTATTTAATCAACATATTTTAACAAATTAAGAAAGTGTAGCCGTTGGAGTAGCTAGGGTAATTTGGACGGTGACATAATAGTATTAATTAACTTATGAAATAAGGTCAATGCCTTTTGAGTCATTGCCTACACCAAACACAAGGACTTTCATCATCACATAATAAATTATTATTAATGGCAAATAAGTTGTTAAGGACATAATCAATAGTAGTATTACTACTGGTACCTTTCAATATACATAAGATTCATAGGCTGCATTATTAGCATATATGTTTGAATTCAACCATATTTATAAGTTGGACAAAGACACTAATTGCCCATTTGACTTAATTTCTTCCAAATCACAAGTGTTTTATTCCTTTTTGAGAAAAATTATACTTCCCCGTTCCCTTTTATTTGTCATCCTTACTATAAATGTATTGTCTTTAATATATATCATTTCATAATATCAATGCATAAATTATACTCTTCTTTCTATTTTGCCCTTGATAGTTAAATGACTTTGAAAATATATACTCTTTGACCAACTAAAAGAACTAAAAAGACAATTACATTAAATAAAGACAAAATGTTAAAACTCACCTTTTTTTTCTTAATGCAATTGTCATCCCAAAAGGTGACATATAAAAGGGAACGGAGGAAATACTTATTTTGGAAAATTAACTAAATTTTATAGTGAAGAACTTAAACATTTTCTAATAATGGTAGAACCTAACTTTTGTTGCGGGGAGAAATTGAAGTTTTAAAAGAATGCCTAGAAATGTAGAAAGCAAAGGTGGGTTTTAATCTTTGTATTGACTAGCAAACACTTCTTAGAATGACATATTTTGAAAGCTTGGATTAATAATAATCTGTAGCTCAAAATTGTCATTGGAATGAAGGATAAATTGCGTAACTAGACAAATATTTAATATGTATTTACATTATTATACTACTATAGTTTGAAAAAATTACAATTTATAGCTATAGTTAGAGTTTTATTGCTATTTCTTGTCTCCTCTCTACCTGCAATCTCTTTCTACACATATATATATATATATATATATATATATATTAGTTGCATATATACAATTATTTAACAAATATACATATTCAATTCAACAGATATATATTTATAATTTATCTCTCTCCTCCCTCTCTCGATCTCTCTCGCCTCCCTCCCTCTCCCAATCTTGCTTGCCAGATATATACATACATATATATATATATATATACAATTATGTATACACATACAATTTGACAAATATACATATACAATTTGCCTCTCTACACTCTCTCTCGCTCGCTCGCCTCTCTCCTCTCTCTTGATATCGCTCACCTCTCTCTTATAATGTGTAGCTATAAATCATAACTTTAGCAAATTATAGCTATTTTTTGCCTTATTATATTTTCAAATATTTGCTCTTTTTCAAAAATCCCTATTTTAATTAGCCAAAAGAGAATTTCACTTTAACTTTTTTTTTTTCGTTGAAGAGTTTCAGTTTGAATAATTATCACAAAAAGATGTAATTGCTTCATAAATTGTTAACTGAAGATGGCTGCCGACTAGGAACGTTGACCATTTTCAGTTATCTTGCCTTTGACTTTGATAAAGCATGACATGACATGTATTATTTGTACTATAATGCAAAGGGATCAGTTAATTAATTTAATCTGCACTATTTTTTAGGCATAGTTTGAGGTCTAAGAAAGATGGTAACTTTAATTTAAAATTCTTTAAATCTAATACTGAAATTTGTCAACGCCTTAATTAGTTAATTTTAAGTAATGACTGGGGCCTGAACTGAAACAATTAATTTAAAATTAAAATTAACTTTGTGGTAACATGTTAGAGGACTTGAAGATAATATATATAATTTGTACCTTGAGCCACCTTCGTTTAATACTTCAATTTGAACACTTGGTTAATTGTAAACCATTGATTTTATTCTGAATGTTCGAATATTGGGGTTCATCATTAATGGATACAGCTAATAATGACCCTCAGATAAACAACACATAATTTCATCATAAAAAATTAATTCTCTTTTAATTAGAAATTTTGAATTTAAATCCTAAGTATGAAAAATTATTAATATAAAGTATTTTCATTCGATTGGGGTTTTACGCGACATAAATATAAATTAATTAAATTTTGATATAAATATTATATATCAAACTTTTTTTTTTAAAAAAAAAAGCATATGATTTGGGCTTTTTATTAATCATTGATGGTAGTACTTTTATCAGTACCTCTCACCCATCTGTCCTTTTTTTTAAAATTGATATTACATCAAGGTAGCGGAAGAGGGAAATGAGAGGGGGCTACAAGATAAAAGAATCAAGCATTATTAATAGAAAATTGATATTCTATTTATTACATTTTAAGAAACTTGCCAAATTTATACAGGACAAAAATGGACAGAGAAAGTATCAAATAATTGCAGACTTGTTTATTCACTACTTTGTTTGTAGTGATAGATGTTGTTGAATCAAATAATTATTGACTTGTTTATTCACTATTTTGTTTATATTGATAGATGTTGTTTAAGCAGTGGCTTGAATGATGAAATCCTCATTAAAACATATTATTATGTGAGTACAAAAGTATCAATTGACCTAATTAATGAGAAGATCATATTTGATTGTTTTATCATATATTTATGAAGGACATTTATATGGGAGTGATAATTAATCAAGAAAAGCTTCCAACAAGAATTTTTCCATACTCAGAGCTCGAATATAAGGTCTCTGATTAAGAATGGAACAATCTCGTCATTGCATCACAATCCATATTGATAATTCTATATTTTTCTAGTATTCAAGGGAAAGAATATCTTAATTTATCATCGAGTTATAAATTCATGTCAACCTCCTATCTACTTTGATATGAATTGTAATTAATATGTTCATATTTTTTGTTACAATATAATTCAAATAATAAAATATTTACTTACCATTTATTTGAAACTTTTAGCAAGAGAACGGATATAGTCGTTTCAATAACTTGGATCATATACTTGAATGCCATAATTTTTATTGAATATCAATTTATAGTTCATTTTGGTCGGGGCTATAAAGTTGCATTTTGAAAGCTCCTTCAAGTTTAAAATAAACACATGTATTCCTTCCATGCATGCATACATACAAACAAAAATTGAAGTCAATAAAAATGCAAACAAATTATCAACCAACATGCATATAAATTACTGGATAATATGATATTATGAAAGATGGAAAAATATTGTTACCTCTAAACCCATCACTGTATAAGTGTGTTACTTTTACGTGAATATAGATTTACTCCATATATAGATAATATGTGTTTTAATGTTATTGTCTAATTGGAATTAGTATTGGATTATAGAACTTTATGTTCTGCGTGTTAGCTGTTTCAATCCTAAATATTAGGTAAATTGCTAATTGAAAAAAAATAATCCTTTTTTTTAATATTTTTTCGAGGATTTTTTTGCCTATTTTCGGGATGATTTTTAAACCTTTCTTTTCTTGCGACCTTTTTGGGGATTTTTTCTGGACGTTTTTTTGATTTTTTTTCATTATTTGTAAGTTTGTTTTTTTTTTGACTATTTTCTTTCTGGATCAATCTATTTTAGTTGGGAAAAAAAAATCTTTGTATAGGAATTTAATCATAATAAGGAAATCTTGATTTCTGCATTTAATTTTTATTATGTTTATTATATGTAATATTTAATAATTGAAAAAAATGTGAAAAGTCGATTTTGTCTAAAGAGGAGTCTCTTAATGAAGGAAAAAAGTTTAAAACAACATTTCTAAGGTCTTCATGTTTTTAATATAGTATAGATAGTTAAAAAAAATTATGTTTAACGAGCTTTTTTTCTTGTAAGAAAAGGTTTATGATTCTATAGATAGAAGTTCACTCCTTCTAATTTAGTAGCATCACACAATGTAGTCTTAGGGACTTTAAGAATTTTGTTTAAGGAGAGAAATTGTGAAACATAAGTAGGTGTGAATCTCTTTTTATTCTGAGTGAATTGATGGAGTTATTTTTCTCGATATTATGTACTCTATTTATATAGTAGATTGTTCATCTCATCTTGTGGTCTGTGGATGTAAGTTAGTTGACCGAACCACGTTAAATATTTGTATCTCTTTGGTATGTTTCTCGTTTATCTTCTTACTCATGGTCTTTAAAGGTTTGCTTTACTAGCTTTCGTATGACACTTGATTCTTGTCATTCCCAAAAAGTAGTATCAGAACTTGAGGTTAGTTTTAGTGCTTGTCGGCCCTAACTAGTGGTATTAGAGCCTTGGTTGCATAACAATTGATATTAAAAGAAGGTTAAAAATAGGTGTTCATCTTGGTGGGTTCAGTTCTAGTCACAACGCATTTGACAATAATGAAGATTTTTCTTTGAGAAATATTTTTGGAGAGGTTCTCTATGGCGTGACATAGATAGAGGCGATTCAACCTGTTGAGGATTATGTAAAGAAGGTAAGCAACTTTATTTTGTTAGAAATTTAGGCCAAGGGGGAGATTTTTGGATGTTTATCCTGACTTTCCTAGTATAGTTGGGTTTTCCTTTTTTAAAAGAAAAATATAAATTCTCTATAGTTAGAGCGTTCTTTTTCTCGTAGAAAAAGGTTTATGACTCTATAAATATTAGCTCATTCCCTCTAACTTACTAGCATGCACAACATAGTCCTAGGGGCTTTCAAGTTTTCTGTAGAGGGAGCAATCGTGAAACACAAGTGTGTGTGAACCACTTTTTATTCTGAGTGAATTGGTAAGATTATTTCTCTCGATATTATGTATTTTCTTTTATATAGTGGATTGATCAATTCTCATTGTGGATGTAGGTCGGTTGACTGAACCATGTTAAATATTTGTGTCTCTTTTGATATATTTCTCACTTGTCTTCTTACTCATGGTCTTTCAAGGGTTGCTTTGCTAACTTCCACATGACATTTGATTCTTGTTGTTCGATCCTAAAATATTTTTTAGTCCATTTAAAAAATGTATACTTTTTTTAAAAAAAAAATATTAATTTAAATTTTCTATATGACATGACATATTGTCATATTTAAAATCACAAGATTAAAGATCATTTTATACATTTAATAAAAGATAGATTTAAGGGTAACAAGGAGTCACACGACCCCCCACAGTAGAAAAATTACACAATCTATATAAAGGTATTTTTAATTTTTCTTAATGCATTTATATAGATTTTGAACCTTCTAACATAAGATTAGAAGCTCACTTAGTGGTGAAGGAATTTAAAATTTACCTTTTCAAGTTTGTATTTCAAACACTACTTTTTAATTTTCAAACCCTTCTTAGTGAAAATTCTAAATAAGAGAGTATTTTTTTAATTTATTTTTTACCCTTCCTGAGATGCTCCCGATTCTTTTCTCTTTTGGTCACTCTAATTCACAATCTTAGAATTTCAAAAGAATGGTACTTACCATCCAAACATTTCCTAGATAAATTTAAATAGAGAACAAATTCATATCATATCGAAAAGACTATTCCCACATGCATGACCAAAACCAAGGGTATATATAAGTTGGTTTGATTCGTTTTTTATTAAAAATAACTAAATCAATTATGTGTTGGTTAGTCTATATTAGAAAATCATTTAAAACAAAATTTTGTATATAACAAAAACTTTGTGGAATCAGTAAACACAAAGTTTCTAGTAAATTTTCAAAATAAAAAATTAAACTAGAAATGATAACAGAATATGTAAAGAAAAACAGAAACAATATTGACAAAAAAATATCCAAGTCCACAAAATTTACTGTGTTTTCATAAGGAATTTAATCCTCATTGTACCCAAGATTGTGAATGATTTTCTCTCAGGATAAAATGGATATACCTGTTAAAAAAGTATTGGTACCTCAAACTTTAATAACTTCAGTGAACTCAAAAAGATCGCAAAAAAACCAAACAAGGACTCTACTTTTATTATAAAAAAAATACATAGGAGGAGAAAATTCAATACTAAAAAATGAGAGAAAACCTCTATAATACACTGTACGTTGGAAAGTTTAAAACTGAAAATGTTGCAGAAAAAATTGATTCTGATTAAGAGAGTACGAGCCCATCTATGGTTCGTGGTTTGTTTCATGGGTGATAGGTCTCGTGGTTAGAACTTGAGACTTGGTAAAATTTTAAAACTGAAATTCAATGTACGAGGCCATTTTATGATCCGTACATCATTATGAGTTGTGAACAATGGTTGTAAATGGAGCCCTGAGAGTTGAAAAATTCGACTAAGTATGGTTGGGAACTATGAGAAGCCTTTAAGGACCATAGTCCATCTTATGACTCGTAATTGGTCTTGTGGTTTGGGGTCCTGAGAGGTAAAAAATTTTAAATCAAGAAGGAATTTACGAGAGTACTTTACTCCTCGTAAAAGGAACGGTGAGTCGTAAGTGGGGTTTCGTAGATGGGGTTCATAAACCATTTTTAGAGGCCAAAAGTGTAACCAAGACGAAACTCCTGGTCTACGAGCTGTAGTCTGATCTACGACCCATTGATTGGGTTCGTAGACTAGGTCCGCCAAATTTTAATGAAGGGTTTTTTGGTCATTTCCTACTTGTTTTAACCCCCTAAACTACATCGTTTTGACTCCATAACTACCCCTAACCACCTTAAATCTGATTAAAACACTCTTATTCTCATTCTCTCCCAAGTTCTTTAAAATTTCTAAGATTTTCTCTCAAGAGGATCCTCCATGGAAGTTCTTAGAGTTTCAAGCTCTCCAAGGATTCAAGGTCACATTCTTCTAAATTTTTAAGGTTTCTTCAATCAGATATGTGAGTCTTCATCCATGGATCCCAAATCAAACTCAATTTTTCTCAAGTTTCGAGCATGAATTTTATGAATTTTCATGATTCTCCTTAATTTAAATTATGATTAGTTTACTCAATTATATATGAAGTATGATGGTTTACATGAATTTCATAATTTTTAATGGATTTCCAAGAGATTTCATCTACATGTTAATTAGGGCTTATGAAATTGATGTGAGTTCTCTTATTACTATTCAATTTGATTCCAATTGCATTCTTTCACATGAATTTCATTCAATTTCATGATTTTAGACAGACTTGACTATGAACCCATGTTTTTCCCTAATTTCTGTTTCAAACTATGATTCATGAATAAGACCCCAAGTATTCAAGTACATACATGATCATGATTATGAAAGGGTGACCTAAGACCCTATGTTTATGAAAGTTGACATGATGGGGAGTATACCCGCACTTTATGCAAGTTAACTAGATGAGCTATTCTTATGATATGAGTTAATTTACTTGGTTATGATATCTACTTTACAAATTATGAAAGTATGATTTTTATGAGTTATGAACTGTGTTGTTGACTATATTTATTGCATGTTATGTATTACATGGGATTTGACTTAGTACTGAATGAGGCTTAAGGTGGGGACTCGATCTAAGGGATCTTGATATAAAGTGTTAACTCTCATAAATAGGTGCCAACGTAAGTTTATGTGTCAGAAAGGCTTAGCTAGTGGATCCACATATAACATTATGTTATGACACCCACTTTGTAGAGTATAGTCTATCATGGCACCTAAGCTACTCTTTCTTTTATATAGAGGCAACATCGAGATTCCATGTAATAGTCCATATGATTTAATTCTTGATGTAAGACTCTCTAAATTTTTCTACTCAATGTCAACTTGAAAGTTCCAAAAAAGTTGAGAAAAAACTATAAATTGTCACTGGTAGTGACCATAAAGGGTCGTCTATAGTTCGTAGAAGGTTCCAAAGTCTGTAGATGGGGCCCGTGGTTACCCCTGTGACTTAGAAAATTTTCTAAGTCTGAAGCCCATGTATGAGCCTTTTGTATGGGCCATAATTTCTTTTACAGTTCATAGACAGATTCCTAAAACCCCAAATCCAAATATAATTCTATTTATTGAGACAATCCACGAAGGGGTCTATGACCCGTACTTTATTTCATGACTAATAGAACGTGTCCGTAGATTGAAAACTTTTAAAATTTTTCCAAGTATCAGACAAGTTTATGAGGGGTCTTTATGACCCATAAATCCCATTATGAAATGTTGATCATAGAACCAAAGTCCAATTTTCAGTAACCTGATTTTTGGGCACCCTCCATCTACGACAAGCCATTTATGGCTCATAAAGTGAACCACGACCTGTAAATGGGGTTTTTTTATTCATTCGACAGTTTTGAAGAATGTTATTTTTGTCCTTTGCCACTCCTTTTTAATTAAATCCACAACATTTTGGGGCTAATTATGACCCCTTTTTCATAACCTAAAGCATACTATTCCTCATTCTACACTTAGAAATCTAAGAGAATGAAGGAAGGGAGTAAAAGCTAGGGTTTTAGGCACGTGACTGCGGATTGTTTGAATTTCGTTCATTTATCAAATTTCAAGTATGTAAGGCTACCTAACGCATTGGATTGATTCCATCAATGTGCTCTTCTCTTTCTTCGAGTCAAAATTGAGGTCTAGGAGTCGAGTTGGAGTCTCATACTCTAAAAGTATTGAATTATCTATATTACTACCAAGCTCCTCATGTATGTTTATCCATGTATTGATAATATTCATGATGATTGAGTATATTTTGACTACTTGTTTTATCTTTATGTCATAAATCCTAGTCAATGTAAATGCATGTGTTAATTATGTGTCAAGCTAATTGAAAGAAGAATTGATAAATGTTAAATGATGATAAAGTGATCATGATGTTCCTATGAGAAGTCCTTGAACGTATTATCATTTGTGAGTCATGAAAGCATGCCTAATGGATTTTGACAATTGGGTGATTGTTGACTTGGGGGAAGACATGATTGATTTGTTAAGTGTTAATTAATTTGAATAGAGTCCAAGTGAAACTAAAATAAAGAGATGATTGAATTAATTGATATGTGCATATTGAGTCTTGGAAGGAGTACTGAGCACCAATATGGACTTGAGTAGATAGCACCGATATGGGTTTAAGTACATAACAACTCTAACCATAAAACTATGTAGGCAACATAAGATAGAGGAAATGCCTCTTATAACTCAATTATTCAGCATTGATTGATTGTGTATCCAAGATTGGTTTGATCATCCCTTACCTTGGCAAGTATTAAATGGCTGTGGCAACTACAGTGCAAATGTTGTATCATCACGAGCTCATATATGATGGTTGTTGGTTAGAAAATCTCCCTGATTTTACACTAATAATTTGACAGAGTCACATGCTAGAGTCTCTTAGCGGGCATTATTTTCACTACTATACTTGCATATTGATTGAGTTGATTGTGATTGGATTGAGCCAAATGAGTTTGATATCATTGAACCTATTCTTATTTTCCTTAGCCATTTTGCACACCTTTATATTTCATGTACTGATGTTTATTTAGGCTTGCATCATTTCATAATACAGATACAAATGATAGAGGCCTTCAGCAAGTGCACCGTTGAAGAACTATTTCTTACTCCCAGATCATGGTGAGCCCTCCCTGCTCTTAAAGGAGCTTATTTATTTCTTTAATTTTGTTTAGTACTTCTATTTTGAGATAGCGTGGACTTGTCGACACCTTCTAGGCTGATTAAAGGTTTCATAGATGATTAGTTACAGTTGATTGATGACTTGTTATTTCCAAGCTTGTTTTATTGGGAATTAAGATTGATAATAGAAAGCTAGATTGTTTACTTATTTCATTACTTGGAATTATTCTTTCATTGTCAAAATTGAAGTGATGTGTAGACAATGTTAAGTGGTTTCTCTTGGGAACCAACAATGTTTTCCAAGTGTCTGTCATGCCAAAAGTACCCTCCCAGGGCGTGACAGTAGGTTATGGTCTTATTCTTACATATGTATGTATATTAGGATATGAAATGTTTTATAATGCTTCCATTCATGATTTTAAAAATGCATTGATCATTCATCATCTCTTATGCTTTATTCTATTGATATAACTATGCATATTGCTCTTACTATGACGTAATATTTTTTTGTTGCATTGCATGCCTACATACTTAGTATATTCCAACGTACTAACGTATACTCTTTGCCTATATGATATCACCTTGTCGAGATGGGTGGCGATATTACTACTCCTCACTATTGTGGACAGATTTGGGATTGACTTTGAAGACTTGGTGAGTTCTCATGCTTCAGGGACAAGCCCTTATTTTCATGCTTATGTTGATTATGTTAAGACTCTTTATATCTTTTATTTTGAAGGTGATCTAGTGGCATGTTCTAGTTACCCCCAAGATCTAGACAAGCATAGGCATGTTTTAGACAAATGTTAATGTAATTCTCTTTAATGGGAAGACTATTGATCCTTATGTTTAGCTTACTTCGGAGACTAAATTTTTCCTTGATTTACTTATAATTATGATTTATTACCTTATGTATACTTATGATATGCTAAGAGGCTTGGATGGTGCGCCTTCGGGTTCCATACTTATCGTGTTACGACTAGGCCCTAGGCTTGGGGTATAACAAACTTTGTATCAGAGCACAAGGTATTGAAAATTCCTAGAGTGTCCAACATGCCACATCTAGTAGAGTCTTGTTCATAGGTATAAAGTGCAGTACACCCACGAATAGGAGGCTATGCGATGTTTAGGAAATCTTCACCTCATTTGTAATCTATGGTGTGCCCTAAGATATGTATAAGACTCTTCTTCTCTTACACTTATCTTTTGAAACTTTTAGAGAATGCCTCCAAGTCGAGAACCATTGCAAAGGAAAGTTGATTCTATTGAGGACCAAGTTCCTCAAGCTCCACAAGACCCTCTAACCAACCATGTGACAGATGCAAAGTTCCGGACCGCCATCACTATGTTGGCCAAGCTATGGCTACTCAAGCCAATCAAGGTGTCGTTGCTTCTCTGTATTCTCCTACCTCGACTTCTAGTGTGAAGGACTTTGCAAGGATAAATTCTCCAGAATTTCATGATTGGAAGGTAGACAAAGATCTACAAGACTTCATTGATGAAGTCTATAGAGTGGTGGAGATTATGGGGGTCTCTTCCAAGGAGAAGGCCGCTATAACACCCCACATCTTAGGTGTACTGTCCTATGCATATTGGAACATAATATGATTTGGTAGAAGGAGCACCAACTTTAAAAGTGCCTAACTTTTAGATGGAGAACTATATTTACTTCTAATGCTTAAGACGAGTAAGTGTATATAAGTTTTAAACCAAATTAAGGAGATCGCAACCTTAAACAAAGTGAAAAAAAAGTGAGGTGCTTGTAGGACTAAGGAAGCTAACAGGTGAGTCACCTACGTGCTTAGCTTAAATAGGCTAGGTAGATGGAGACGAGGCCCAACATTGAATTTGTTCAAGTCCGATAATGAATAAGGCCTAAGTTAAGGGTGTAATTTTAGCCCATTATTTGGAATTATAAAGGGACAATATTTTCATCCCAAGATGAATAGAAAAAAGGCCCAAGTACATTCACAACCCACTTGATGATTTGGGCCCAAACTAAGTGAAGGGAAAAGAGAAAAATGGGCAGCCAAGGCCCATCAAATTGGAGCCCTATAAGGTCCAAGTGAAAGGGCTAAGCAGGTGCATCACCACCTTGTTAAAATGTGGCTTAAATTGGAGGAGAAAGTCGGCCAAAAGTGGCCCTTTAAAGGGGGTTAAAAACAACAACTTCAAGTTATTTGAACATAGACCAAAAATAAGATTTTTCAAAGTTTTTCTCCTTGCTGTCTCTTGCCTTTACAGAGTAGTCACAGTAAAACGTTAGGGTTCTTGGAGAATACCTACTCCTTGGAGGTCAAGGTAAGTAAGAATACCTATGTATTTAGTGCAATTTTTCCATGAAAAACAAGAGAAGTAAGCTGGTTGTGCTTGTGCAAAATATTGGACAACATGTGTTCCAAGAGTTGCTGCTCACTTTTCTTAAATTTTTAGAGACTTCTCTCTTCTTGGTTGGCTTGATTATGAAGGGAGGTTGATGTTTTTAGTGAGTTCAGGAATGATGTAACCAGGTTGCTGCACCATTTCTATTCCTTACAAATGAATTCTTGCATGATATCTCAATAGTGCTTTTAGTATGAACTTGTGGGCTCGTAATTGGATATTGTTGTCTCACATCCTCCATCTACTTTGGGACTATTTTTAGAATTTTTTTTATGTGTAAATATGTCGGGGATAGTTTGGTTAAAGTTGGAACAAATTTGGGATTGTTGACGTTGAAATATAGCGAAAGGACGTAATGTTATACTACCTACTTGTGTGTTGTGTAGAGTTGTTATCTGTTGTACTTTATGAGCTGTTGTAAGCCTGTTATAGGTCTAAAACAAGTTGGATATGACATGTTTATGAGAATGTGTATTAGAAAATACGATTAGAAGTGGAAAGGTTGAAAGAATATTCTTGGGTTAATAATTACAAGCTTGTTGCCCGAGTGTTATTTTTATGAGATTGGACTGCCAAGACATGTTTATTAGCTGTTAATATTAGTTTTATCACCTACTCTATTGTAGATAAATATTTGGAGGAAAAGGAGATTACTTCAAGGTAATAACGAGGTCGTACAACGAGGTATGTAAGGCTACTCGATTTCCTATTATTTGGCATAAAATCTAGGTTCTTCCTTGGCACATAGAGACACTTACAAACTCCAGCATAACTAATAACCGTGTCTTCACTCCTTAACATGTTCATATCCTCCCATTCATAGCCATTGTCAAATCTGCATACATACTTGGATACCAAAGATACATGAGTTTCTTTTTTCTAAGTAAAGTCCATGTGTTGTTTCATCTCCTATGCATTTTATTAGTTGTGTAACTTACTCTTTTCATTGTGGTATTGTCTTGCATGATTGTTTATATGCCATATGTTATATCTATAGTCCTACAGCTCCAAAATGTTATGACCACCAAAACAACCATCTCAAGTAAATAAAAGAAAAAGTGAAGTTTCTTATTGATGGGTGGTATCCTAGGGGTGGAAGAATCACCTAGCATGGGTCGATCCCATACTACGGGGGGTATCCTAGGGGTGAAAGAAAAGCCTAGCATGGGTCGATCCCGATATTGATTTACCACTGATCAGCTGGTTATTTATATTATATACTCTGCGCAGATTATATAGTAAAGACAAGTAAAGTAATAAAAAGGACATAAAGTACATGATTCCACAGTATGACTAAAGGTAGTCTCTTATCTTTACACACTAGTGTTGATTTTATTTGAGTTCTTATTTCATATACAGTACTTCCTGCCTTACATATTCAGTACATTATCTCGTACTAACGTCCCTTACGAGGGACCTGCATTTCATGATGCAGGTACAGGAGCTAGTAGATCTCCCTAATAGGAGTATAGGGCATCCAGCTGTTGTTACTGAGCTCCAAGTTGCTTCGAGGCTTTGTGTGTCTAGATCTTATATTTTTGTATTGTATAGTTGGTCATGAGGCGGGGCCTGTCCCAATCCTTATAGATATTGTTCCTATCTAGAGGCTTTGTAGACTATGAAAGTATGGTCATGTATCATACTTTAAACATCATGGCTCCAATAGCCTAGTCATACGCATTTCTTTTTGGCATGTTATTACTGTCTACTTTCTTGAAAACATGTTGAATGTGGAAACCCCTCATAATGTTCATAGAAAGTGTATGGTTATATTTTTGTTCTCCCGAGCCTTGTCAGCAACAGGTGCCAGTCCGCTTTAGTGGGACTTTGGGCGTGACAAAAGTAGTATCAGAGCGGGTCATCCTAGGGAGTTTGCAAAGTCGTGCCTATGTAGAGTCTTATTTATGGATGTGTTGTGCAACACATTTATAAATAGGAGGCTACGTGGTATTTAGGAGTTGTCACTTTCTTTTTATTCTTTAGATCATGCCATAGAGCCAAGTGTTGTAGGTGGATTGTTTCTAGCCTCTAAATTGTTTTGTAAAACGAGTATGCCAGAAACAAGGAAAAGTGAAAGCAAGGGGAAGGAAGTGGAAGTGGTAGTTGGCGTACCTAGTCGGGTGAGACAACAAAATGATGCCCAAGATTAGTCTCTATTACAAATATCTCCAACTCCTCCAGCTCCCGATGAACCAGGAAGTAGTGAAATTCCCCAGAACCACCTACTGATGCTACCGTACAGGAACTAAGAAATGCAGTCCAAATATTGACTCATATAGTTGTTAGCCAAAGTCAAAGACAAGAAGGCACAGTTATAGATGCAGGTGGTGCGAATAGGGCAGCTAGCATGAGGATATGTGACTTCCTTAATTTGGACCCTCCATCTTTTACCGGGTTAGATCCTAACGAAGATCCACAAGACTTTATCAATCAGATCCAATGCACTTTGGATGTTATGCACGTAAGCAGTACAAAAGCTATGGAGCTGGAACCATATAGGTTGAAGGGTGTGGCTATATTATGGTATGAAGCTTGGAAGCAATCTAAGGGTATAGATGCACCTCTAACTACCTGGAAAGAGTTCAAAAAGGCATTTCTTGACCATTATTTGCCACTAGATATCCGTGCAGATCAGTTTTTGAATTTCCGCCAAGGGAATATAAGCGTGAGGGAGTATAGCCTTCAATTTAATTCCTCGGCCAGGTATGCTCCTAATGTAGTCTTTACTATGGCAGATAGGGTTCATCAATATGTGGATAGGTTGGATTCGTATCTGGTTAGAGACTGTACCATTACTTCTTTGAATAAAGATATGGATATAGCGAGGATGCAAGCGTTTGCACAAAAACGGGAGGATTAGAGGCAAAGAAGAAGGACACAAGAGTTAAAAAGGGGGCAGTCCAAGAGGGGCAGATCTACGGGGCAGTTTATACCATTCCAAGGTGAGTTTAGGCCTCGGTTTTCTAATAGACCACCTAGCCAATCATCCTCCTACTCTGCAACTAGTGCTCCACCACAACTTCAAGGGTCTAGAAGTAATCAGTTTGGTCAAAGAAGTGAAGGCCAAGGTGCACAGACAACAAGATATTCGGCAAACCAGCAAATGCCTCCTAGGCAGCCTTGCAAACAATGTGGGAGGAGTCATTTAGGTACATGTCGTGTTGGGACAGATGCTTGTTATTAGTGTGGTGTGTTAGGGGATATGATGAGAGATTGCCCGAGGAGACGTATGGATGATATAACACAACCTACTGGGTTAGCTGTTGCATCAACATCATCAGTCTCTCTATGTGGTAGGGGTCAGCAAGCACCTACAGGTAGTGGTAGAGGGGCAGCTAGCTCTAGCGGAGCCTAGAATCGCACTTATGCTCTGGAGAGTCGGCAAAATTTGGAAGCGTCACCCAATGTGGTCATAGGTACATTTTTCATCTTTTCATGTAATGTGTATGCATTAATTGACCGTGGTTCTACACTATCATATATCACTCCACTAGTTGTTGAAGAACACCTAAATCATTGAACAAGTCATTTGAAGTGTCTATACCAACTAATGAATCTATTATAGCTAGAAGGGTCTATTATAACTGTGTAGTAACTGTTTGTGACCGTGACACATTGGCTTGACTTTGTTGAGCTAGAAATGGTGGAATTTGATGTTATAGTGGGTATGGATTGGTTAGTTTCTTACTATGCCACTGTGGTTTGCAGAACTAAGAGAGTATATTTCCACTTTCCAAATGAGGCGGCCCTTGAATGAGGCAATGTTGGGGCACCAAAGGGTAAGTTTGTTTCTTATTTAAGGCAAAGAAGATGATGTCAAAGGGATATATATATATGTCATCTAGTTAGAGTAAGGGATATGGAGGAAGAATCACCAACTCTTCAATCTATTCCAGTAGTGAATGAATTTGTTGATGTGTTTCTTGAAGATCTTCCGGGTTTACCTCCAAAACAAGAAGTAGATTTTGGTATTGACTAACTTCCAGGAACTCAACCTATTTCTATCCCTCCATATAGAATGGCCCCAACAGAATTACGTGAATTAAATGAGTAATTAAAAGACTTGCTAGAGAAGGGTTTTATAAGACCTAGTGTGTCCCCTTAGGGTGCACCAGTGTTATATGTACATAAAAAAGATGGCACCTTGAGAATATGTATTGACTACCAATAATTAAATAGGGTGGCAATTAAGAACAAATACAAGGTTACAGGGTGCCAAATGCTTTTGAAAATTGATTTGAGATCAGGTTATCACCAAGTGAGGGTGAAGGAGAAAGATATACCCAAGACAACCTTTAGGACACGCTATGGTCACTTTGAGTTTCTTGTCATTTGGGCTGACAAATGCACCATCAGTTTTTATGCATTTAATGAACAGGGTATTCAAGCCATTCTTGGATGTATTTGTGATAGTATTTATAGATGATATTTTGATATATTCAAGATCAAAGAGAACCATGCAAATCACTTACGATAGGTATTACAAGTTCTTCGTGATCAGCAATTGTACGCCAAGTTTTCCAAATATGAATTTTGGTCAAAATCAGTGGCATTATTGGGTCATATTGTATCCGATGAAGGAATAAGGGTTGATTCATAAAAGATAGTGGTGGTGAAAGATTGGCCAAGGCCAACAACACCCACGGAAGTTCGAAGCTTCCTAGGGTTGGTAGGTTATTACAGAAGGCTTGTTGAGGGTTTTTCTTCTTTTTTGGCACCTCTAACAAAGTTGACACATAAGGCGACCAAGTTCCAATGGAATGATGCATGTGAAAGGAGCTTCCAAGAGTTAAAAAGCAGGCTAACCTCTACACATATGCTAGTGCTTCCAGAAGGCACGGAGGGGTATGCAGTGTATTGTGATGCTTCAAGAGTTGGTTTAGGGTGTGTACTGACACAACATGGTAGGGTAATTGCTTATGCCTCGAGACAACTACGACTGCATGAGAAAAACTACCTAACACATGACCTTGAGCTAGCAACGGTTGTGTTTGCTTCAAAAATATGGTGCCACTATTTTTATGGGGTTCACGTTGACATATATACTGATCATAAGAGCCTACAGTACATCTTTAAACAGAAATACCTAAATTTAAGACAGTAGAGATGGCTAGAGCTAATAAAGGATTATGACGTTGATATACTATACCATCCAAGGAAAACAAATGTGGTAACCGATGCTCTGAGTCGTAAGGCAATCATGAATATTGGTGATCAGACCGTGGTAAGTCAAGGAGTGGCTAAGTATCTACGTCAACTAGCCAATTTGGGAGTTCACCTCCTTGAAACTCCAAAGGAAAGGGTTGTTGTGCATACTGTTGTGGAGTCTTTATTGGTAATGGAGGTGAGAGAAAAATAGTTCAAGGATCCTATTTTACGATGACTTAAGGAAAATATGAGTCAAGGTATGATGAAGGGCTTTGAACTTACATAAAATGGAGTGCTTTATTGCCAAAATAGATTTTGTATTCGTGATATCAATGGACTAAGAAGGAGGATAATGGAAGAAGCCCATCATTCAAGATATTCCATCCATCCAGGATCAATAAGATGTATCATGACCTGAAGGGAATGTTTTGGTGAGGAGGCATTAAAAAGGACTTTGCAGAATTTGTGGCACAATGTCCGAATTGCCAACAAGTCAAGGTAGAGCACCAAAAACTGGGAGGTTATAGCAATGTATAGAGCTTCCAACGTGGAAATGGAATATGATTAATATGGATTTTGTTACTGGGTTTCCTCGCTCATTTCAGAAGTTTGAATCCATATAGGTAATAGTTGATAGATTCACAAAGTCAGCACACTTCTTGCCAGTTAAGAGTGATCTTACAGTTGAAGAGTATGCAAAGTTATACCTCAAAGAGATAGTCAGGCTACATGGGTTCCTAATCTCCATTATATCTAATCGGGAAGCTCAATTCACTGCAAAGTTTTGGAAATCCTTCCAAAGGAGTTTAGGGACACAAGTGAATTTGAGTACAACTTTCCACCCTTAAACAACAGTCAAGTAGAACGCACCATTCAAACACTTCAAGATATGTTGTGGGCTTGTGCATTGGACTTCAAGGGTAGTTGGGTGGACCATTTGCCACTTATTGAATTTGCCTATAATAATATCTACCATTCAAACATCAAGATGGAACCTTATAAAGATTTGTACGGAAGGAAATGTAGGTCGCCAATCAGATGGTTTGAAGTGGGTGAAACCACCTTGCTTGGGCCAAATCTAGTCCAACAAGCCATGAAAAAAGTCAAGGTAATACAATAGCGGCTAGAAACAGCCGAAAGTCATCACAAATCATATGTGAATGCTATAAGGAGAGGATTGGAATTCTCAATAGGAGATTGGATATTCTTAAAAGTGTCTCCAATGAAAGATGTCATGAGATTTGGTAAGAAAGGAAAACTAAGCCCACCATTACATAGGGCCATATAAGATTAATAAAAGGCTTAGGTAGGTTGCACATGAATTAGAGCAACCTCGGGAGCTTTCAATGGTTCATCTAGTTTTTCATGTCGTAATGCTTCGAAAATGCATAGGTTACCCATCTCATATCACTCCTATTGAAGATGTGCAGGTTGTAGAAAATCTCACCTATGAAGAGGTACCTATTGCTATCCTAGATCGTCAAGTCAAAAAGCTAAGGAATAAAGAAATACTTTCAGTAAAGGTACTTTGGAGGAACTAGCAAGTAGAAGCGATAATCTGGGAGGCAGAAGAAGCAAAGAGATCTAAAGTACCCTTATTTATTTGAAGCTAAAAAGGAATTAAAAGATGCAGAGTTGGGGAGTTAATAGGTACGTGAGTTTGAATCCTTATTATGTTGTCAAAAGTTTAATTAAATGAAGGTTTAAACTTGTTTAGCCTATCCAATTATGCTAACATTCGGGAACAAATGTTCCTGGGGAAGGGAAGATGTAACACCCCACATCTTAGGTGTACTAGTCCTATGCATATGGAACATGATATGATTTGGTAGAAGGAGCGCCAACTTTAAAGTGCCTAACTTTTAGACTGGAGGACTATATTTACGTCTAATGCTTAAGATGAGTGAGTGTTTATTAGTTTTAAACCAAATTGAGGAGATTGCGGCCTTAAACAAAATGGAAAAAAGTGGGGTGCCTATAGGACTTAAGAAGCTAATAGCTGAGTCACCTATGTGCTTAGCTTAAATAGGCTAGGTAGAGGGAGACGAGGCCCAACACCGAATTTGGTCAAGTTCGATAATGAATAAAGCTAAAGTTGAGGGTGTAATTTTAGCGCATTGTTTAGCATTATAAAATGACAATATTTTCAGTCCAAGATGAATAGAAAAATGGCCCAAGTACATTTACAACCCACTTGACGATTTGGGCCCAAACTAAATGAAGGAAAAGAGAAAAATGGGCAGCCAAGACCCATTAAATTGGAGGCCAATAATGCCCAAGTGAAAGGGCCAAGCAGATGCATCACCACCTTGATAAAATGTGGCTTAAATTGGAGGAGAAAGTTGGCTAAGAGTGGCCCTTTAAAAGGGGTTAAAAACCACCAACTTCAAGTCATTTGAACATAGACCAAAAATCAGATATTTCAAAGTTTTTCTCCTTGCTCTCTCTTGACTTTGCAGAGCAGCCACAACAAAACTTTAGGGTTCTTGGAGAATATATACTCCTGGGAGGTTAACGTAATTAAGAATACCTATGTGTTCAGCGCAATTTTTCCATGAAAAACAAGAGAAGTAAGCTGGTTGTGCTTGTGCAAAATATTGGACAGGAGCTTGCTACCTGAGTGTTATTTTATGAGATTGGACTGCCAAGACATGTTTATTAGCTGTTAATACTAATTTTATCACCTACTCTATTATAGATAAATATTTGGAGGAAAAGGAGATTACTTCAAGGTAATAACAGGCCGTGCAGTGAGGTATGTAAGGCTACTAGATTTCCTATTATTTGGCATGAAATCTAGGTTCTTCCTCGGTGCATAGAGGCACTTACAAACTCTAGTATAACAATAACTGTGTCTTCACTCCTGAACATGTTCATATGCTCCCATACATAGCCATTGTCAAATCTGTATACATACTTAGATACCAAAGATACATGAGTTCCTTTTTGCTAAGTAAAGTCCATGTGTTGTTTCATCCCCTATGCATTTCATTAGTTATGTAACTTACTCTTTTCATTATAGTATTGTCTTTTATGATTATTTATATGTCATATTTTATATCTATAGTCCTACAACTCCAAAATGTTATGACCACTAAAAGAACCATCTCAAAAGTAAATAAAAGATAAAGTTAAGTTTCTTATTTATAGGTGGTATCCCAGGGGTGGAAGAATCACCTAGCATGGGTCGATCCCATACTACGAGGGGTATCCCAGGGGTGAAAGGAAAGCCTAGCATGGGTCGATCTGGATATTGATATACCACTGATCAACTAATTATTTATATTATACACTGCGCATAGATTATATAGTAAAGACAAGTAATGTAATAAAAAGGACATATAGTACATGATTCCACAGTATGACTAAAGGTGGTCTCTTATCCTTACACACTAGTGTTAATTTTATTTGAGTTCTTATTTCATATACAGTACTTCCTGCCTTACATATTCAGTACATTATCTCGTACTAACTTCCCTTACCGGGGACCTGCATTTCATGTTGTAGGTACAAGAGCTAGTAGATCTTCCTTCTAGGAGTAAATGACATCCAGCTGTTGTTACTAAGCTCCAGGTTGCTTCGGGGCTTTGTGTGTCTAGAGCTTATATTTTTGTATTGTATAGTTGATCATGAGGCGGGGCTTGTCCCGATCCTTATAGATATTGTTCCTTATCTAGAGCCTTTGGACACTATGAAAATGTGGTCATGTATCGTACTTTAGACATCATGGCTCCAACGGCCTAGTCATACACATTTTCTATTGGCTGGTGATTACTGTCTACTTTCTTGAAAGCATGTTGAATGTGGAAACCCCTTATAATATTAATAGAAAGTGTATGGTTATATGTTGGTTCTCCCGAGCCTTGTCGGCAATGGGTGCCAGTCACCTTACTGGGACTTTGGGCGTGACAACCGCAATTATGGGTGTCTCTTCCAAGGAGAAGGTGGCGTTGACGGCTTACCAACTCAAGGGAGTTCAAGTTTGGTTCATACAATGAAAATCCGAGAGAATTGATGAGGGTCCTATTGGTTGGGAGGTATTCAAGGCCAAATTTCTTGATCATTTCTTTTCGCTTGAGCTAAGGGAAGCTAAGATGATGGAATTCATGGAACTTAAACAAGGCAATATGAATGTGAGGGAGTATGCCCTCAAGTTTACAAAGTTGTCCAAGTATGCACCTTTTTTCGTGGCAAATCCTAGAGCACGCATGAACAAGTTTATTTTAAGTGTATCTGACTTGGTGATGATAGAGTACAAGACCGCAATGCTTGTGAAAGAGATGGATATTTTTGGCCTCATGGCTCATGCCGAGCAAATTAAGAATGAGAAGCTCAAGAAAATAAGGATGAGGGAGTCCAAAAGGGGTCATTTTGAAGGCGGATTTTCACATGCTAAGTCTGGTAGTAGTATCTATTTCCAACAAGGCCAAAGATCATCTCAAGTCCCTAATCAAAGGTTTTCTAAAGATAAAAAAAAAGCTTGTCCCTAAGGTCCAAGGTGAAGGTGCTAAGGCTAGTAGTACTATCTTTCCTAAGTATCCCAAGTGTGGAAGGAGTCACGGTGGTGATTGTTTGAGATGCACGGGTGCTTGCTTTAGATGTAGAAACATGGTGCACAAGATCTTCGAGTGTCCTAGTGTTGCCAACAAAGAGAGAAAAGGGCATCCTCAAGATCAAGCATCTCAAAGAGGGAAGTGAAACAAGGTTCCCAAACTTAAGGAGGTGGTCCAAATGGCAACCGATTTTATGCTCTTGAACTTAGCATAAAGCTGACGATCTCTTAAAGTTTGGAGCACAATCCTCAAGTGCTAAACATGCTCATTCCCGCTCCGTGAGTATACTAAATTATCATCGATGAATACGATCAAGAAGGAGTCAAGATAGGGCCTAAGTACTGGGGTCATCAAGTCCATGAAGGCAGCATGACCATTAGTAAGGCCAAATGACATCAACAGAAACTCATAGTGGCCATAACAGGTCCGAAATGCAGTCTTAGGAACATCAGCTGCCCTAATACTCAACTAGTGATAACCGAATCTCAGGTCAATCTTAGAAAATACAACGGCACCTTGAAGTTGATCAAATAAATCATCAATACGAGGCAAAGGTAATGATTCTTCACTGTCACCTTATTAAGTTTCATGTATCTATGCATATCTGCAAGGTTTCGTCTCTTTTCTTAACAAACATAATAGGAGTATCCCATGGCGATAAACTCAGATGAATGAACCCCTTACCAAAGAGGTCCTCAAGATGAACACTGAGCTTCCAAAGCTCTACATGAGCCATCCGATAGGTGGAACTGAGATGGGCTTAGTGCCTAACTCCAAATCTATGGCAAAGTCAATATCTCTCTTTAGATGTAGGCTAGACAGGTTAGTAGAAACACACCAATGAACTCTTGGACCACAGGTAGAGAATCAATAGAAAGAGTCTCACTAGAAACATCACAGACATAAGCTAAGTAAGCTAAACACCCCACAGAAACTAATCGCTAAGCTCACATAGAAGATATAATCCCCATCAGTGTGTGGCTATAGGCACCCTGCCACAAGATTGGGGGAACATTAGGCAAAGTTAAAGTAACAGTACTGGCATAGCAATCCAAGATCGTGCGATGAGAAGATAACCAATCCATTATAACGTTAAAATCCAACATATCTAGCAAAATAAGATTTGCCCGCACAAGGGAGAATTTATGCTATTTTTTGGGTCACGAGAACCTGTGATCATCCGACTAAATTAGGTATATTACTTGTATGAATCTTAAAAATATATTAAATATTAGCTAAAGGAACTCATGCTCAAAATGACTAGTTGGTTCACCAGTCTGAAGGCTTTTGTCTAATATGAAGGTTTGGGGTTTGAGCCCCACCAACACTTCGACCACTTTTTGCATAAAGCCATAAAGAAATTTTTTCTTAAAAAAAGAAGAAGAAAAAACTGAAATCTTAAAGGGGAAAATTCAAAAGCCCACACATTTTCCTTCTACTTTTTACTTACAAAATTCAAATACTTTTTCTTCTCACTTTCCAACAATATTTTTTCTTCCTTCTTTATATTTTTTGTTACTTATCACACAAAAAACTCCAACTTCAAGTCATTGAGATTTGAGAATCTAGAGATATCATCATTGTCAAGGTCCAAGATAAAATTCTTCTTTAGTACATGATTTATAATCTTAGTAAACAAGCAAACAAAATCAAAACTTGCAAAATATATGATAATTAATTTTAGAGTTTATATAAAAAATAATTGCTTGTCATTACTTAAAAGTTATAATAAATTATAGGAACTCATCAAGAGCTATTAAATTGGTTACCTCAAACTTACACATTTTGAGAATGAATTTAGTAAGATTTTATTTTTTAATTTTAAATTGAAGGGATGTGCTTTTTAATTTTATTATTAATTTTAAAGGTGAAAAGGGTATGATTCCTCTTCTTTATTATAAATTTATGGTTCTCGAAAGTGGTGTGAATCCTCCTTTTTTTTATTATGAATCTATGATTTCTTATGTTCAAATGCGAAATTGCAAGTGTATTCATCTATTTTATATTAAGTTGCACGTGTATGATTTCTTATTTTATAATGTGAAAATGATGAATTCCCTTATTTTTTGAATGTGGAAGGAGTGTGATTTCTCTATTTTATTTGAATATACAATTTTGTAAAGGTTTGATTTTACTATTTTTGATTGTGAAAGATGTGTGATTCTCTCATTTTATCTTCAATTTATAAATTGAATTTGTGACTAACTTAGATAGTAATTTGAATTTGTAGGAACATTTATTCTTGAATATCTAAATGGATAGATTCTTGATTAACCAACCACATTCTAGTAGCGGTCTATTTTTTAGTTCACATGTAACTCCGGAAGTGCAAAGAGGAATAGTTTCACCTTCTTCAAATGTTGATTGTATTCTTGGAGTTGCATCTCTTAAACAGGATCCCAAAGAAAGAAAGCTCATTTTTGAATATGATTCTAATATTCGAGATATTGTGTGGAGATATTAAATTTTGATGGGGCCTTATCAACCGGAACTTCATGTGTATCCTAAAACAACATTTGGAACCAAAGATCGTCAGTTCAATCCTCCATGGTTTAAACCTCCGAATTCTTCTTGGTTGGAATATATCATAAAAGATAATGCTATATTTTGCTTGTGTTTATATTTGTTCAAGAGTGAATTTGAAAGTCATGGAAATGCGAGAAAATCATTTATACAAGATGATTTTAGAAGTTGGACCATGGTCCGGAAAGAACTCGACTGCATGTTGGTGAGGTAAATAGTATTCATAACAAATATTTGGATAGAATGCTTGATTTTATGAATCAATGTCAATCGATTCAATCTTCTCTTCACAAGCAAAGTAAGAAAACAAAAAGTAATTATCGAATTCGCTTAAATGCCTCAATCAATGTGGTAAGGTTTCTCCTAAGAAATGGATTACCATTTCATGGCCAGGATGAGAGTAAAGATCCCAATTACAAAGGTCTTTTTCTTGAACTTCTAGAATTTTTCATGGAGCTAATCGCCCAGATGTGGAAAAGGTAATATTACAACATGCTCCGGAAAATGAGATGATAATTTGTTCAACAATTCAAAAAGAATTATGGATACTTGTGCTAACAAAACAATTAAAGCTATCATTAAAGACTTGAATGGTAATTATTTTGGAATACTAGTTTATGAATCTAAAGACATCTCAAAAGAGCAAATGGCACGAGTCTTACAATATGTCAACAAAAGTGGAGAGTTGATCGAAAACTTTTTGGATATTGTTCATGTGAGTGATACAACCGCAAGATCATTACAAAGAGTAATGTATTTTTTATTTTCGGAGCATTCACTTTGTCTAGTGAAACTACGTGGACAAGGTTACGATGGATCCAGTATTATGCAAGGAGAAAAAATGGCCTAAAGTCCTCAATTTTACAAGATGCTCCATCCACATATTGTATTCACCATTTTGCCTATCAGTTGCAATTGACACTTGTGGCTCTTTCTAAAAAGCATCCGGACCTGAAATGTTTTCCTATGTTGTTACTAATGTATTAAATATTATTGGAACATCGTTTAAACGCGGGGACTTACTTCAACAACACCAAATTGAGAAGTTGGAAGAACTACTTAAATCTGGAGAAATTCTTACTAGGCAAGGATTAAATCGAGAACGTGGCCTCCAACGACCAAGTGATACTTGTTGGGGATCCTATTTCAAGACCTTGGAAAATTTTATTATTATATTTTCTTCAATTACTAATATGCTTAAAGATCTGAAAGAAGTTCTCCATTTGATCTTGATAAACTTGCAGCAAGAAACCTCTTAGATAAAATTCAAGATTTTGAATTTATCTTTATGTTGCATTTGATGTTCAAGATGTTGCTTCTTACAAATGAATTGAACAAATCTTTACGACATAAAGATCAACATATTGTTAATGATATGGGGTTGCTTAATCTTTCAAAGGGAAGATTGCAAACAATGAGAGAAAGTGGTTTTGAGTCTTTGATGAATGAGGTTTATTCATTTTGTGGCAAACTTGATATTTTGATTCCTAACATGACTGAAGACTATCCAAGGTCGAAGTGTAAGAGGTCTGAAGTTTCTTATTTACATCACTTTTGTGTGGAAGTATTTTATACAGTTATTGATTTGCAACTTCGGGAGCTCAATAACCGTTTCGATGTTGTGACTAGTGACTTGCTTCTTGGTATGGCTAGTTTGAATCCGGTTGATTCACTTGCTAATTTTGACAGGAGCAGAATAATGAAGTTAGCCGAATATTACAAAAGTGATTTTGATGATAATCAACTTCAGGATCTTAGTTATCAGCTTGATAGCTTCATTGTCTATGCTAGAGAGTATGATAACAAGTTTCTCAACTTGAAAGGGATTAAGCATCTTGCTATAATGATGGCAAAAACAAAATTGGATCAAACTTAGTCTCTTGTTTTTTTACTTGTAAACCTGACGTTGATTTTGCCAGTAGCTACTGTAAGTATGGAAAGAGCATTTCCCTAAATAAAGCTCATAAACAATGATCTACATAATAGCATTGGTTAAGAATTCTTGAATGGTTGTTTAGTTTGTAAGATAGCGCGTAAGATATTCACCACTGTATGTAATGATACTATTATGGATCGTCTTCAAATATGAAGTGTCGTCGAGTACAATTGTAAACTGATGATATTTTTATGACAAAGTAAATTATTTTATTTTGCTCGTCAAGTTATCATGATTATAAGATTTTAGATCTTATTTTTAAAGAAATGGTGTACCCATATTCTTGAATTCCTAGATTCGCCTGTGTGCCGGCGTATCATGCCCTTGAATAGTTACCATACAGGATCTCACATACCTGATCCACTAGTAAAGAATCCCCTACAGGGGTACAAACATGCAATGACGCTTCTAACATCTTCAAATCAATAGACAAACATGGAGCAAAATACACAAATACATAAAAGAAAGCAAAACTTGGATCAAATAAGGCTAAAGCAGTCTGCTGGCATATAAGAACAGTACTTATGATCAAAGCACCTGATGCCTCAGCCTCTACTCTAGCTAGAGCAGCATAAAAGTGGCCTTGTCAACCTTGATATGCCCAAATTACACTCCAAATAGAAGAGTAAAGCGGTCGTTGGTCAAATATAGAACTCAACCGGAGTTGAGGTCGATCCCACAGGGAACACGTAAGAATTATTCTATCAGTATCGGCTTTCAGTTGTAAATGCTATTCCCAAGATAAATGTACATAAAGTAAATGGGGGGTTGCGTTATTTAATTTAAATGATTGTGCAAAGTAATTAATGAAAACATTGTTCCGATTTTTAGGCAGATAAAAAGAGGCTAGGGTTGTGTTCCCCATGACTTACAATTACGACAACTAAACTGGATTTGTAAACTCGTTCTTAATGCTGCACGCAAAATCTAACAACTTAACTAATATCTAGGTCACCTTTCGGTCCTTCCTAGTTATATTTCACTCATCTCCTTTCGGTCTCAGAGTGTATGCAGTTCTAACCGTTGTTTTTGATCTCAGAATACCTTCACCTTTCAGTCTCAGGCACATAGACTAGGTTCATGACCCCGAATCTCTGTTGTTAAACTCTTTTCCTAATCACTACATCCCTCTGGGGCATGTAACGAATACAGGCTTACCCTAACGCGTCGATTCATTAAGGAGAAGTTGAAACGAAGAATTTAACAATACATGCGATGTTTATTTGAACGAATTACCCCCAGTTTGTCTTATCTTAATTGAGTTGTCATGGTTCCCACAACCCTAGTTGTGGGTTTAGCCTAGCATAGTATTGATAACTTGCCCACAACAATTAGAAGAAGACATAAAGATTGACTTACAATTGAAGAACAAGAATCCGTGTTACAAGCTTCGAACAACAATCACAAACGCGATTCTCACAAATTACAAAGCCAAACTAATGTTTTTCTCCTTGTTCTCTCTTGTTTCTGCCGTAAAAACCGAAGTGTCTCATAAAATAAAATAATATACTATTTATACTAAGTAAAACTAAGTCGATATAATTTAGGAAAAATAAACTTGGCACGGGGCACGGTCCATTACACGGACCGTCTCAGGTGAGATGGTCCGTGCGAACGGACCGTCTGGACAGCGTCTGCGTCGGCACGGCCCGTGACACGGCCCGTGTGGCGTGAGACGGTCCGTGTGCTCCTCCGTGTGGCTCCACTCGTACGAATTCTGATATTTTCGACGAAGGCCCTCCGAGCTATGTCAGTTACACGGCCCGTGACACGGTCCGTCTGGTGTCAGATGATCTGTGTGATGGTCCGTGTGGATCTCCTTGCACGATTTCCTTAATTTTCGACGAGTTGTCTTCCGAGCTACGTCAGTTACACGGCCCATGACGGTCCGTCTGGCGTCAGACGAGCCGTGTGGACTGACCGTGTGACACGACTTAGCGCGAGTAGCACCAAGTGTCGTGCCACGGTCGGTCACACGGATCGTCTGGCGTGAGACGGCCCGTGTGGGCCTTCCGTGGTCCAACACTTGGCCTCGATTTTCACTCGTTCCTTGTGCTTTCCTCAATTTCCCATGCCTTTGCTATTTTCCTGCACAATATCAAAACATACCTATTAAACCAACAACAACGCTCAAGAACGCACAATAATTCTCTGTCGTAAGCGTCATAAAAGTCGTATTTTCATGACTCATCAACACCCTCAACTTAGAATCATTGCTTGTCCTCAAGCGATGACCAAAAACACATACGATACACAAAGACAGGCACTTCAACAAAAAGTAAATAGAGACCCCTTTATCATCAAATTCGTGTTCAAAAAGTGCACTTGTGATGTGCTCACACCCTAATGGACTGTTATTAGATCAACCTAAGCACTATACTATATCCCGTTAGCCCTACTTAAGTCCGAGAATAAAGATGAGCTGGTTAACATAGCCACCGAATAGTGTAGTGATAGTGCACCTCACGACAAAGAAGTCTCACACACAATGTAACAATGTAGCACAGAGACTGGAATGTAGACACTCACACTCAAAAAGAATTTTCAACCGACACACAAGTATAGACCATATGCTTGCCTTTATTTTCACCACCTTGACTCTTGAATGACCTTTTTAGGATCACTTTAGGACTTTTAAGGCTTGTAACGTAGGCTCGGGCTTGGGTGAGATATATTTAGGATCAAAGTGACTAGTTTTTCGTTCCAAGACCCTGCTTTGACTCAGCCACTACTTTCGGCTCCCCAAAATCTTTGTTTTTCCTATATTACCACTTTGCTTTGCAGATGGGCGTGGTTACCTTCTTCGTTCATTCTTTCACACGCCCCAGATTTCTTTTATCACTATTTTTTTTTTCAGTCCAACTTTTCTTCTCATCACTCGACTCCTTTCCATCCATATTCTTCTGCTTTTCTTACAATAGCCACCCTCAACTTAGGATTTTAGCCTGAGTTGAGGTTCACAATGTCTTTTCAAGGACCAGGGCCAATATAAGCCACCCTCAACTTTAGGCCTTTGGCTTGGGTTGAGGTTCACAATGTCCTTAAAGGGACCAGGGCCTGAGTACAGTCTGCAGATAGATTGGAAACATGAATTGGGTAATAAGAAAGAAAAGGTCTATTTAGGCTCAATTATTTGGTTCAAAGGGATAAACTTCATTTGGTTAATTCATTTTAGGCTTAGTGACTTCTCCACAACAATGGCCTAAGATCCTATCCTAATCCACTCATTCAATCGTTTTAGGGGGACCAACCAGGCAAGTTCTAGTTTACAAGTGCGTCAATTGAATTTAAGCAAGTCCACTCCCACACATATGGCACATATCCCCCACTATTCAGCACTACACAACACAGTCAAGCTTTCATTCTTCAAGATGCCAACTAGACAATGTACAACGTGCTTTAAGAGGATCACAACATCAGTCAGTACGGGATGCATGCCTACACAAGTTTCGTGGATTTTCATTTTTAAATTGTTGGGGTTACTATAAACTCTTCTGAACACTTGTCTTTACACATACAAAACAAACAAAGTAAACCTAAACATGCCAGTTCTACTAGATACTACACCTTCAGAGAAAAGAAACATGGCAAGAAAAACTCGTCAGGGTAGGATGCCCCACCCCCAACAAAAGACAGTGCAATGTCCCCATTGCACCAGAATGCATATTAAAGCAAAACTAGGAGTGGGACATACCTGGGACGCCCTAGCGTCAGGTGGGTCATCATGGCCCGAACCAGCTGGGGGGTCCGGGCAGGCAACATCATCGTCCTGCCCCACGACACTTCCAAACGCACCTGTCCGGGCAACCTCATATGCTAGGCGTGCCTGCTCCTCCTGGGCAGCTGCCTCTCGTCGCTGAGCCCTCAACGCTTTTCGCAGCCTCCTCGCTTCCTCACGCTACGGATCTTCCGGGGGGCTCGTGCGCTGGTTGTGGCGCTTACCCTTGTCCTTATGACCGGAAGCCGTAGGAGCAGGTACTGGGGCAGCAGGAGACACGACGGGGACACCCCAGCCCTCGATCAGGCTCGGTTCCACCGGGGCACTGAACAATGAGATCAACGAATCTGGCGTCGGAACCGGGGCTGGCGCCGTGGTGTGATACCGGGCGTACAACTCTGTAATCTTCTCCCTCATATCCTGCATCGTCTGTACCAAGTGCGCCCGCTCGTCATCAGACAAACATCCAAACATACGATGGAAGTAGCCCTCCAACATGTTGACCTGCTCCTGTAGACTCTGTATCTGGCCCACTAGTTCTGCTCGGAGACGGTCCTCAGCCAGCTGCACATGAGTCTGTACCACCTGAGGCACCCTGACCACCATTTGGTCAACAAGTGCCCGTGTCTGTCGCTGTTCGGTGACCATGCGGGCGAGAAGGTCATAAGGGACATAAGTGTATCCCGGATGCGCTTGAGGGGCTGTGCCACTGCCCCCAGGCTGCTCAGAATCTGTACCGGTCTTGGGGGCCGTGAGGGGCTCCTGAAATGACAAGGGCTGCTGTGGAGGAGCCCGAGGAAGCTGTGTCGGAATCCCAAGCCGACGGGATCTGCTGTGATACAACGGGTTGTCGATATCCTTGATGATGGATATGTTTATTACACCCGTTGGAGATATCTTCCTATCCAAAAAGTGGGTGGTGGGGACACGGGCCTGCCTGCAAAGTGCCCGAATCAGACATGAAAATGACATACCTGCTCGTTCTGAAAGGGCACGATCTTTTATCTCCATGGCAATAACGCGACCCACATTAATACCAAGACGGGCCACCAAACTCGCTACCAACGAAGCATGAGAGAGTTGGAGCGTGTTGTCGTTCACTGTGGGTCGAAGCCGGGCCCGCACCACCGACCACCAGAACTTTGCGACAAACGTAAGGGAGGCCTTTGTAATAGGAATCTTGGGGTTAGTCACCCAAGGTGCCTCCGCCCCCTGGAGCGCAATCTGCTCCGTAATCCACTGCAACTCCTTGGCCCGGATAGACGGGTCTGAGATACGAACCTCATCAGTGACATTCACATAATGGGCAATGAATATCCCATCCGGTGGGGCACGGTAGTCTGGGCCAAATAAAAATCTGTTGATCGTTTCTGCCGAGATGTCTACCTGAGTGTCCCGGATGGTGACATAGTCCCGGTAGGACAATTTGGCAGCGAGCCGCTTCTTCGATCGCCTGGGCAGGTTGCCATCTATGGAGGCAAGTAGACTGGCGGCATAGCTAGAATAAAACTCTGCGATCATGTCCGGGCCATAATATCCAGGAGGGCTGGCCATCCATCCAAACTGGTACGCTGCAAAGGCGTTTCGTATCTCCGGGATGGAGTCCAATTTGTCCATGAGGACTCGCACCTCCGGGATAATTGGCCTCCCCTGATAGCCCCCGGTACCTTTGGGGATGCCATTAACATAAATCTTCTTTGCCCCGGGTACTGACCACCTCCTGCGTAAGAAAATCAGAAGCCACTTGGCGGTTTCCGGGTCAGAAGTCCAGGCAACCGCCTGCTGAATGGCCTCATCATCACTGTCGCAGAGAAGCAGAATATCCTCCTCACCTCTAACATCGTGCTCTGCAGTGACTGGAGTGCCAGCCTCATCCTCCTGCTCTGGGGCTGCAGCTTCCCCCTCCACCCCCGCCTCTGGAGCTTCCTCCTCAGAATCTGAAGCTATGTAGCATCTCACTGGATGGGAACGGGCAGTACGAGGTGGGTGGGAGGGCACAGCTGACCCGCCGTCGGAGTCATTGCCTGAGTCACCCCCCGGATTTTGACTGGAGGAGTCGGTGATCGAATCCCGGAGACGTGACTTATGCTCGTCACGGTGTTGGCGAGGTCTTAAACGTGGGGCCATAGTAATCCTGCAAACATCACAAAAAATAAAGAAAATATTAGTTATGCCAGGATGCTTGGGATGACACACTAACGGGTACTCAGACTTCCCCTGTGGAAATGTAGTGACAAAAACCCTTAAGAGTGGCGTCACCCGGTCTATCATAGGGAATTTCGCACTAAAAATGCATATGAGAATCAATGAAAGTAAATACAATAAAGTCTAGAAAAAATAAAGTGACATAGTACGGTGGCGCTACACGGACCGTGTAAGGGTACACGGGTCGTGCAGAGGCTCGTGGGAGGGCCTGGGAGGGGGCAGCCGCCAAGTGGTGTGGGACGGGCCGCCACACAGCCCGTGTAGGGTCAGACGGTCCATGCGAACGGACCGTGTGGCGTGCCTTGGCGTGAATCTTGGGAACGCGAGCCGGACGGTCCAAGACACGGCCCGTGTGATGCCACACGGACCGTGTAACGTATCGTGACACGGTCTTCGTCCCCAATCAGCCCAATAACATAAAATCGAAGCTCACACGCACAACAAGTCATCAAAAACTCCAGATCGGGCATTTAAACTACGCGAACCCACTTTCTACAACACAAATCCTATTTTAACCATCCTAAAATCACAAATACCCCATGTTTCAAGAGTTCAAGGAAGCAACAATGGTGGTTAGGACTACCCATTACCAAATCTTTAAGGAATCGTGCCCTAGAGAGTTATAGACTTCAAAATCAACAAAGATATGCATAAACTCATACAAAGGAACAAAACTAAAAGCAATATTTCAAGAAACATACTAAAGAACAACAAACCCAAAATAAAAATAAAAAAACTTACTTGAAAGAGAGAAGTAGACTTGAAACTCGAAAATTTGCCTAAGGAAAGTGTGACGGATCGTGAGTGGAGTGCATAAATCGTGTGAGAAGAGATGAAGATTTGGTGGTGTGAGGAAGAGAGTATTGGCGTGTGGGGGGTTTAGAGAGAGAGAATGAATGTGAGGAAAAATAAAATTTGGAAAGAGGGTATAAATACCCAAAAATCCGTGGCCCAAGACGTGTGGGGAAACGGGTCGTGCCACGTGGCACGTTCCGTGTTGCGTGCCGTGGGCGACAGAAGCGTGTTCCCGAGGCGCACGCCCAAACGGTCCGTTACACGGACCGTTACACGTGGAACGACCCGTGTGGCGTACCGTGCGACGTGCAACTTACCCAAGGCGAGCTCAAACGGTCGGTTACACGGACCATTCGAACTCAAACGGACCGTGTACCTTGCCTTAGCGACGAGAAAATACTTACCTGAGGCACGCCCACAAAACGGTCCACCGCACGGTCCGTTCGATGTCACACGGCCCTTGTTGACGGACCGTGTGGGTTGCCTTAGGCTACCTTTGCGCGCGTACTGGGGCACACTTCAACGGACCGGTACACGGTCCGTCTAGCTTCAGATGGGCCGTGTGAACGGTCCGTGTGATGCCCCTTTGTGGCATTTTGTCCTTTCTTTTGCCCGCACGCCTGATTGGCCTTCCTGTCACCACGTGCATCCTTTCCTGAGACAAAATATAAACCAATAGAAAGCATAAGGCAGTGTTTTTCTCTCTCTTTTTTTTTGATTGATGGGTTGCCTCCTATTAAGCGCTTGGTTTAACGTCACGGCTCGACGTGGTGGTCCTGACTACTCAGACTTCGTCAAGATGGAGAACCTCTATCACCGAGGTTTCCTCTGCAGCTCCCAAGTACTTTTTCATGCGCTGCCCATTAACCTTGAACCGGTGCCCGTCATCCGTCTCTAACTCAACTGCTCCATTAGTCAATACTTGTGTGATCTTGTATGGGCCAGACCACCTTGACTTCAACTTCCCTGGGAACAACCTTAATCTGGAGTTGTAGAGCAGCACTCTGTCACCAACCTCAAAGCTCCTCGGGGCAATCAGCTTGTCATGATAAGCCTTCATCTTGTCCTTGTATAGAGCAGCACTCTCGTAGGCCTGTAGACGAAACTCATCCAGCTCATTCAACTGGTCCATCCTCATGTTGGCTGCCTCCTTCCAATTCATATTCAGGGCCTTGAGAGCCCATAGTGCCTTGTGCTCCAACTCAATTGGCAGATGGAAGGCCTTACCAAACACCAACTGATATGGGGACATACCGATGGGTGTCTTGTAAGCTGTCCTATAGGCCCACAGTGCGTCATCTAATTTCCTCGCCCAGTCCGTTCTTGTGGCATTCATAGACTTGGTCAGGATCTCCTTGATTTCCCTGTTGGATACCTCAACCTGCCCACTTGTCTGCGGATGATAGGGCGTGGCAACCTTGTGTTGGCGTACCCCGTATTTAGCCAGTACAGCCCGAAAGGACTTGTTGCAGAAGTGGGAGCCCCCATCACTAATGATAGTTCGGGGTGTCCCAAATCTAGCAAAGATGTTCCGCCTCAGGAACTGTACCACACTCTTGCTCTCGTTGTACTGTTAGGTAGTGCTGTTGCCTCCACCCATTTAGAGACGTAGTCCACAGCCACCAGGATATACTTCATCCCATAAGAGCTCACGAACGGGCCCATGAAGTCAATGCCCCATACATCAAACAACTCAATCTCCAAAATGGGGGTCATAGGTAACTCTTGATGCCTTGAAATGTTCCCTTGGCGCTGGCACTGGTCGCACCCCTGCACCAAGTCATGGGCATCTTTATAGATGGTGGGCCAATAGTACCCACACTACAGAATCTTTTTGGCAGTTCTGGCACCACCATGATGTCCCCCCACTGGAGAGGAGTGGCATGCTTCCAGGATGCTCAACATCTCTGCCTCTGGGACACATCTTCGGATGACCCCATCTGCGCATGTTCTGAATAAGTATGGATCCTCCCAAAAGTACCTGCGCACATCATACAAAAACTTCTTTCTCTGGTGATGGTTAAGGCCTTCCGGCATAATATTGCTCACCAGGAAGTTAGCAAAATCAGCATACCAAGGGACTAAGTCCGCAGAAGCGGCTAATACCCGCTCATCGGGAAATGAATCATCGATGTTCAACCACTCATTCGCCCGGGCTGCATTCTCTAACCTGGATAGATGGTCAGCCACTTGGTTCTCCGTGCCTTTACGATCCTGGACCTCGAAGTCGAACTCTTGTAGCAAGAGCACCCATCTGATCAAGTGAGGCTTAGCATCCTTCTTGGACATGAGGTACCGGAGTGCGGCGTGGTCAGTGTGTACGATCACCCTCGTGCCCAGTAGATATGCTCGAAACTTGTCGAAGGTATACACCACGGCTAGCAACTCCTGCTCTGTGACAGTGTAATTCCTTTGAGCCTCATTTAGCGTCTTGCTGGCGTAGTAGATAGGATGGAAGATTTTGTTCCGCTTCTGCCCCAGCACAACACCCACGACAACTCCACTTGCGTCACACATAACCTCAAATGGAGTGTCCCAATCTAGTGCAACCACGACAGGCGCTGAGATTAGCTTCTGCTTTAAGGTCTCAAAAGCTTGCCGGCACGCATCATCAAAGTGGAACTTGACATCCTTCTCCAACAGTTTGCACAATGGGTGTGCAATCTTGGAGAAGCCTTTGATGAATCTGCGATAGAATCCAGCATGCCCAAAGAAACTCCGGACCCCTTTTACCGAGATAGGAGGTGGCAATCTCTCAATGACCTCGATCTTTGCCTTGTCCACCTCTATCCCCTTTTCTGACACCTTATGGCCAAGGACTATGCCCTCCTTAACCATGAAATGACACTTTTCCCAATTTAGGACCAACTGGGCCTCTTCACAATGCTGCAATGCCTTGCTTAGATTCTGCAGACAGTCATCAAAAGAATCACCCACTACTGAAAAATCATCCATAAATACCTCAAGGGTGTCTTCGACCATGTCTGAAAAGATAGACATCATGCAGCGCTGAAAAGTGGCTGGGGCATTGCAAAGTCCAAACGGCATCCTTCTGAAAGCAAATGTCCCATAGGGGCACGTGAAGGTGGTCTTCTCCTGATCTTCTGGGGCTATTGAGATCTGGTTGTAGCCCGAGTATCCGTCGAGGAAGCAATACCATCCTCGCCCTGCTAGCCTGTCTAGCATCTGATCCATGAATAGCATGGGGAAGTGGTCCTTTAGAGTCCATTTATTCAACTTCCGGTAGTCCATGCACACTCGCCATCCAGACACAGGTCTCAGCGGGACAAGCTCGTTCTTCTCATTGGCTACCACCGTCATGCCCCCCTTTTTTGTGACGCACTGCACTGGGCTCACCCACTTGCTGTCTGAGATTGGATACACCACCCCAGCATCCAGCCACTTAATGATCTCCTTCTTCACCACCTCCTGCATGGGTGGGTTAAGCCTTCTCTGATGCTCAATGCTGGGCACACAGTCATCCTCCAGTTTGATTTTATGAGTGCAGATGCCTGGGGGGATGCCAATTATGTCAGCAATGGTCCATCCAATAGCTCGCTTGAACTTTTGGAGGACCCGCAATAATGCCTCCACCTGGTGTTCCTGAAGATCTGCAGCCACAATCACAGGAAGAGTGTTGTTAGTACCTAAAAATGCATACCTGAGGTGTTGTGGCAACTCCTTGAGCTCCAGAACAGGCGGTTCCTCGATAGAGGGTTTCGCCGGTGGTGTTGGCCTATTTTGCAAATCCAAGTCCAACTTCCTAGGCACGAATGGTCTGGTCCTCATGCCCTGCAAGGCATAGATGGCGTCGTTGTACCCCTCAACACCATCTTTTGGGAAGTTCATCAGAACTGCCGCCAGTGAGTCGACAGTCATCTTTTCCTCCAACGAGGCCTCGGAAAAGGTGTTGTCATCAATATCCATGACGGACATCACAGCTAACTCCTTAGGCCTTTTCATGGCAGCGCACACACTGAATTTTGCCTCTTCGGTGTTTAACCGGAATGTGAGTTCACCTCGCTCTATGTCCACCAGTGCCCTGCTGGTTGCCAAAAATGGCCTTCCGAGGATGATTGGTACCTCGAAGTCCACTTTACAATCAAGGATGACAAAATCGGTAGGGAAGATGAACCGGCCAACCCGAACAAGAACATCATACAGGATTCCCACGGGCCTCTTTACTGATCTATCTGCCATCAATAGTCGCATGGTCGTGGGTGTGGGGGCTCCCAAGCCCAACTGTTGGTATACTGCCAACGGCATCAAGTTAATGCTGGCACCAAGGTCACAAAGAGCCTGTGCAAAGTCATATGCACCAATGGTGTACGGGATGGTGAAAGCCCCTGGATCTCCCTTCTTTTCTACCAAAGACCTCGTAGCGATGGCGCTACAGTGGTGTAAATTATCGACTGGCTCAATCGTGGCTGTCCTCTTCTTAGTAACTAAGTCCTTCATGAACTTAGCGTAGCCAGGCATTTGTTCAAGTGCTTCCACCAGAGGTATGTTCACAGACAGCTCCTTTAACATGGACAGGAACTTCTGGAATTTGCCATCCTCCGCCTTCTTTTGTAGCCTTTGGGGGAATGGCGGCCTCGGTTTCGGGATGGCTGGCAGATTTGGGCAATTGGAGATGTCTGTCACTACTGCCTGCTTGGTCGACTCTGGCTCTGCTGTTGCCGCCTCGGGTCCATCACTCTCAATGTCAACATGACCCTCCATAGGGCTATGCATCTTGTCATTTGCTTTCACCTGACCTGCATCATTAGCAACAACTGGGTTAGCAAGTACCTTACCACTTCTCGTGGTGATCGCCATGCAGTGGCCATCGTTCTTCGGGTTTTGCACTGTGTCACTCGGGAGTGACCCAGCTTTCTTCTGGTTAAATGCCGCCAAAAGTTGCCCCATCTGCTGCTCTAACTGCTTGATTGAGGTGGAGTGCGAATCTACCAGTTGCCTGACATTAGAGATTTCGCTCTTTACATCTCGCACCCCTGCCACAGTGGCCTCCACTTTGCTTAGGACTTTTGTCATCATATCCTCTAGCTTAGAGTTGCCGCCACCTTCGTTTTGGCGATCACGATTTAGCCATCCCTATTCTGCCAGTTCCCTTGGTAATTATCCCGATTGAAGTTCCGACCTTGGTTACCGGAGTTAAAACCCCGGTAACCCCCCTGACTACCAAGAAACTGAGCTTCCTCATCGTAGTCGCTGCCTTGATCGTCATACCTGGGTAGTGCTTCCATTGCTTTGACTTTCTCAGTGCCCCCACCAAGGAACCTCTTCGACAGCAAATCAATTTGTGTCCGCATATGGGCCATGTCCTGGTCCCGTTCTTCCTCCTTCTTGCGCTGCTCCTCACTCATCTCAAATACCATCCCTGAGCAATCTGCCTCTCTAGTATACCATGCCCTGTTGTTCTTTGCCACTTGATCTAAGATGACCACTATGTCCGGGAAAGTCCTGGACATATATGACCCTCCACAAGCTGCATCAATGATGGGCTTGGTAACGAAGTTGCAGGACCTGTAGAAGACTGCCTTCAAGTGTTCATCAGTAAGATGATGGTTTGGGCACTGTTTGAGCGTTTGCCTGAATCTCTCCCAAGACTGATACAGCGCTTCATTCGGCATTTGTTTATGAGATCCGATCTCATCTTTGAGTTTCAGTTGCCGTGAAGCAGGGAAGATTCGTTCCAGAAAGGCCTCCTTTAGTTCTCCCCATGTGCAGATGGAATCATGGGGGAGCTCGTTCAGCCACCTTATTGCCTCCCCAGACAGAGACAATGGAAATAACCTCAACCTCAACGCTTGCTAGGTAACTCCTGGAATTTCGGATGACTGGCATGTAGTTAAGAAATTCAGCAAGTGTTGATTTGCATCCTCTGTGGCCGCTCCAGTGAACAACCCCTTCAACTGCAACATTTGCAGCATGGTGCTGGTGATCGTGAATTTGATCCCAGCAGGCAGAGGTGGTAGTACTATTGCCCCAGTAGTCCCAGCACCATCATCATCATCTTGCACTGCTAGTGGGTACTGAGGGCCTTGAGGTCTCACCGGGGTTTGGTGTTGCTGTGGTGATACGAGTGGTACCTGGCGAAGTGGTGCCGCTGGTGGTACCACATTACCAGCGAGATCATCCATACCCAACCCATCCTGACCTCTATCCGCAGATTCACTGCCAACTCCCTCAGCCTTGCTGCTTCACGGTCCTGGGCATTCATTCTACGAATTGATTTAGTAAGCTCTGGATCGTAGGAAATAAGTGTTGCACCCTACCACCTGTCATGCCTCCCTAGGAACCTCCCCGAATACCCTGTTGACTTCCACATTGGTCCTATGGCTGATCTCTGCAGCCTCGGCTCTGACCTCTGCCTCTGCCTTTAAGTGGAGGTTGTATAGTTGCTAATGATCAAGCTTGGATGAGGCAATCTCTGGACCAGTGTATATTGAACCACAATCATAACAACCTGAGGTCGAATGCCCTAAAGTGTCTCATCCGCAGTGTGAAGACAGTGAACTTGGTCCTCTCGGGCTTTGACCTGTGTCGGAACCTCCTACGAGCAAGACTATCTAAACCGATTGACTAGGCTAACCCTGATGATATCTATCACGCTAAAACCTACGGTGTAGCCTATCATATCTGTCCTGGCCTCTAGACTAGGACCCACTAAAGTTGCCCTAGTGTTTGGCCCTATTATCGCTACCCCTTTGAGCTTTGTGATGGATAAGCTCTATAGTATGGGCGTGGTTAACTACATCAAGGAATGATTGGATTGCAGAAACTAAGTGCTTGGTCCTCAACCTTAACTAGGGCCTAAACCCATGCATAAAATATCTCACCCTCTCCTTATCAGTGGGTAGAATCATGGTGGCATGTCAAGAAAACTGGTGAAATCTGGCCGCATACTCAACAACTATCATATGGCCCTACTCCACCCATGTAAATTGATCTCAGAGTCAGTCCTTGATGCTCCTAGGGATGTAATTAGCTAAGAGGGCCTCTAAAAACTAAGCCCAAGTCAATCACGGTGACCCAACTAGGCTAGTTTGCAAATAGGTGCACCAGCACTAACTAGTGTGCCACAAAATTAGTGAGTGGTGAAGTCAACTCCTCTGGATTCCACAATACCTAAGGACTTAAGCTGCTCGTGACACGTACTCTAAAACTCCAAGGCATCCTCCCCGACAACTCCAGTAAATATTAGGGGTGACAGCCTCTAAAATACCCCTAACATGTTCTACTCCTGCAAGGACATAGACCTTCTAGGACTACTGGGGGGTGCAACATATGGTGGGAGTCGTTGAGCCTCAAGTGCTAGTGGAATAAGAGGATCCTGAGGTACTATAATGTCAGCAGAGCCCAATAGCCGTAAGTAAATGAGCAATCGTTGCCTGCAAGGCTGGAGTCATAGTTGGTGCTGCAGGGGGCTGTACTTTTGGTGGTGGCCCCTCAGGTTGCTGAGGGATAAGGGAATCCCGATGATCCTCCACTAGATGTTGTGCTACATCCCTATCCCCACCTTAGGGTCTACCTCTACGAGCCATAACCCTACGATAAAGTGAGACAAGTTTTCATTAAACCAATATGACACATGTTACATGAAAGGATACAACACAAAGAATAGTTCTTAAATGACATCATGTAGCTTCTCGAGGATAGGCTACAGATGTCTTACACTGATCTACAGGAGTCCACTAGACGTTAGCTCTGTACAAGTGAGACTAATAAACCTGGGATTTTGATATCAACTTGTCATGACCTGATTTCTCAGGTTGTGATGGCACCTACTATAACCCGTCGGTAGGCAAGATAACTTGTAACCCGAAACTATATGTAATGACTAATTAGGGGAAACTAGCAGAGGTTAAGCAAATAGAAACAACAAAGGAGAACAAAAATAGAAACTAACTGAATATATATATATATATATATATATATATATATATATATATATTAGAAATCCTCCCAGAACCTGGAAGTCACTAGTATAGTCTTGCTATACACAAAAATAAGGAGTACAAGCCCCAAAATGGACCAAAATATACAGGATTTGGCTAGTCTCAAAATATACATGAAAGACGGGCCAATAAGTTGAAGGAAACATAATGATCTAAAAAGGCCAAGAGCTCACCGTGACTCTGGTGCAGGCCACTGCAAGCTCGATCAATCCACGTTGGTAGTTGGTGCTCGGACCCGCATCACAAAAAGAGATGCAGTGTGTAATATGAGTGCCAGATAAAAAAGTACCCAGTAGGAATCATAGACCGAATGAGCAAAATAGGTAAAAGCAATATGAAGAAGAGGAATCAAATCTAAATAGGAGACCGATGACAATAATGAGGAAAGACAGTAATAAAGATGACTAATCCAGCTAAAGGATCTATACTAACTACACCCGATTGGAACACATGTGTGAAGTTTAACGTAAAACTTGAGCAAACCCCTATAAACTTGTCGGGCACATAAAATATCTATACTAAGAGAGTTAGGAGTTGGGGTGCTCCTGGAGTAAAATATTGTGGTGGTCATGAATTAGCAAGATTGGCCCTTAAACCTGACATAAGTATAGTCATAAATCTCTAAAAAGTAGGCCTCGAACCCTGATACCAAGGTAATGATAACTTTGTAAAAGTGAGGCCTCGAACCTTGATACTAAGGTAAAGATAGTTCTATAAAAGCAAGTCCACAAATCCTGATACTCTAGGCAAACATAACTCTATAAAAGTGAGGCCTCGAACCTTGATGCCTAGGTAATGATAACTCTGTGAAAGTGAGGCCTCAAACCCCGATACTCTACATGAATAATCGAATAAGGTGTGAATCAAATACTCTATCCATAGGGGCCTAATATAACACCCTATATTTTATTCGTACTAGTATGCATATGGAACATGATATGGCTTGGTATTACACGTAATATACTTGATTGGCTAGGCGAATGGTTACAATAAGGAAGCTTGGAGGTAAACTCCCGTATATTATAATGTGGCTTGATCGAGTAAGCCTCAATTTTAAAAGTGTTTAAATTTCAAATTGGAGGGCTATATTTAATTCTAACACTTAAGGTGATCTAGTGTATATAAGTTTTTTAAGTTAAATTAAGGAGATCATGGTCTTAAACGAAGTAAAAAAAGTGAGGTGCTTGTGGGACTTTAAGAAGCTAGTAGGTGAGTCACCTACTTGCTTAGCTTAAATAGGATATGCAGATGGGGAAAATTAATTCGTGCATGAGTGTACTCACTTAAGGACAAAAATAAAGTAAAAAGAATAGGAAACGAAGACGAGGCCCAACACCAAATCTGTCCAAGTTCAATAAAAAATAAAGGCCATGGTAAGGGTATAATTTTGGCCCATAGTTTAGTATTAGCAAAGGACAAGATTGATAGCCCAAAGGAATAGATAAAGGGACCAAGTACATTTACCACATACTTGACAATCTTGGCCCAAACCAAGCGAAAAGAAAAGAGAAAAAAATGGGCAGTCAAGACCCAACGAATTGAAGTACACTAAGGCCCAAGTTAAATGGCCAAGTAGGTGTGCCACCTAGTTGACAATTTAAGGCCAAAAGTGAGCCAAGAAAGTCGGCGATAGAGGCCCCTTTTAAAGGGTTGGAAATCATCTCTCTTTTTTTTTTCAACTTAGAAAATTTCAAATTTTATAAAGTTTCTCTCTTGCTTTTTCTTGACTTTAAAAAATAGCCCTAACACACCTCTAAAGTTCTTGAAGAAGCTCTTATACTTGTAGGTTAAGGTAAATGAAAATACCTATGGATTTAGTATAATTATCCCATGGAAAATAAGGGAGATATGTTTGTTATGCTTGTGTGTGGATATTGGACAACATGTTTGCAAAAGTTGCTGCTCACTTTTCTTATTTATTAAGAGACTTTTATATTTTTGGTTGGCTTAATTATGAAGGGAGATTGAATTTTTTAAAAGGGTTTTAGGTTAAAAAGGATAAACTATAAAAATTGAGGTAAATTTTTTACTATCCTTGTTTTTCGTAAAGATGAGTTTGAGTATGATGTCACAAGTATGCTTTTAATTAGAATTTGTGGGGTGATGATTGGAGATTATGTCTCACGCTCTCCTTCCATTTTGGGACTGTTTTGGTGTGTAAATAAGTCAAGAACATCTTGGTGGATGTTGGGAAGTGAGTGAACTGTTGATGTTGAAATATAGGGGAAGGCGTAATGTTGCACCATCTAATTGCGTCTTGTATGGAGTCGTTATGTCTTGTACTTTATAAACTGTTGTACACATATTATAGAACTAAAACAGGCTGGGATATCCCATGTATATGAAAATGTGTATTAGACAAATATGATTAGAGAAGAAATAGTTGAAAGAACACCCTTGGGTTGAAAATTACGGGCTTGCCGCCCGAGTTTTATTTTTGGGTGAGAGTGAACTGCCAATAATAAACAAGCCAAAATGTGTTTATTAGCAACTAATACTAGTTTTATCGCCTACTCTATTATAAATAAATATTTGGATAAAATCAAGGTTACTTTGAGGTAATAACAAAGTGGTACAACAAGGTATGTAAGGCTACTCGATTTTTTATTATTTGTCATGAAATCTAGATTCTTCCTTGTCACGTAGAAACACTTACAAACTCTAACATAACTAGTAACCTTATTTCCACTCTTTAACATGTAGATATGTTCCAATATATAGTCCTTTTCAAGTTTGCATATATACTTTGTATATCAAGATATATGAGTTCTCATTTTAGCTAAATAAAGTCCATGTGTTATTTCAGCCCCTACGTATTTTATTAATTGAGTAATCTACTCTCTTCAGTGTGGTATTGTCTTATATGATTATTTACATGTGATTTGTTATATTTATAGTCCTAGAGCTCAAAATGTTATGACCACCAAAAGAATTATCTAAAATATAAATGAAAGATAAAGTAAAGTTGCTTATTGATGGGTGGGATCCCAGGAGTGGACGAATCACCTAGCATGAGTCGTTCCCAGTATTACGGGGGGTATCCCAGGGGTGAAAGAAAAGCCTGGGATGGCTAGATTCCGATATATATATTTACCACTAATCAACTGGTCATTTGTATTATATATTGCGCACAGATTATAAAGTAAAGAAAGGTAAAGTTATAAAAAGGACATAAAGTTCATGATTCCATTATATGAATAAATGTGGTCTTTTATCCTTATATTGGTGCATGATTTCATTTGATTTCTTATTTCACATATAGTACTTTCTACCTTACATATTCATTACATTATATTGTACTGACATCCCTTTTGGGGACCTGTATTTCATGCTACATGTACAATAGCTAGTAAGCTCCCCAGTAGGAGTACAAGATATCCAATTGCTATTACTGAGCTCTAGGTTGTTTCGAGGCTTTTTGGGTCTAGAACATATATTTTTGTATTGTATAGTAGCTACGCCTGAGGCGGGGCCTATCCTGATTTTTATAAGATAGTGTTCATCATCTAGAGACTTTCTAGATTATGTAAAGTAAAGTGTGGTCATGTATTGTGTTTTAGACATTGTGGTTTCAACGGCCTGGTCATATGTATTTCTTTTTGGCTTGTTATGACTGTCTACTTTCCTGAAAACATGTTTATTATGGAAGCACCTTCTAATGTTCATAGATAGTACGTGATTACACGTTGGTTCTCCCAAGCCTTTTCGGCAACGGGTATCAGTCCGCCTTAATGGAATTTTAGGCGTGACACCGAAATAATCACAAAAGACTTTCTTTCCATGTTGAACCAAGTCCATAATTACATACATAAGGTTTGGGGCCTTTCCATTTTATAGAATGATTCATTAACTCTGCCCGAGCTTCAACCAGAATCGAGACAAGCCGATCAAAAAGTCTAGGGTCATCAACGTACCATAATAGCTAGGAAAACGCAGGGAAATTATGGATAACGGTGTTCACAAGTGCACATTTACTGGCTAACTAAGGCCCTGCTACATATACTAGTCTACTATGCCATTCTACAAAGATTTAAACTCTCTAGAGCGATGCCACGACATCTAAAGCAAGTTCTTTATCCTAAACTAAGGCTAACATGCTTCACAAAACTAATAGTAGGAACCAACAATAATATTAGCAGGGCTACCAAGTAATAACAATGATCACGTGCTTCTAGATACCCTAAGTACCCGAAATGATCTAAAATATAATTCAAATACTCAGGCTCATAACGTTCTGCTCAACCACAACAATTTCAACAACCCCACATGTTAATCAGGAATCAAGAATCTATGGGATAAATAGTACAAACAATAATAGAAAATCTAATAAGACATTCTATGATTCCATGTGTACCCAGTAATATCAACTAGTCATATAACATGAATTTTAACACTTGAAACAAGTAAACTAACTACCCCGCCCGAATTCCAATCAATTCAACATGAGCTCACACTAGCCAGCTCAACTAAAGAAAGGAAAATTATGGCCTACCTGTAAGCCGATCATGTACGCTCTGATTCACCTTGCCAAAGCTTTTCCCTTCCGTACAGCCTCTAACACCACCTTGTTGGAGCTTTTCCCTTCTGTACGACCTCTAAACATTGTCACGCTGTAACCAACAAACTCACAATGTCATAATAGTCGTTTTGACACTAAATTCATGAAAAATGAAGACAAATCAATTTCAGGGCCTAAAATGGAAAAATGTGAGACCTGTGGCTAAAATTCAAATTGACCCCAAAAACCAGTCCGAAACAACATTCTCAGCTCAATAAGCAATATTTAAACTAAAGTCAATCCAAAAATCAACATAAAAGGGCGCACAATCGAAATCCCAAAAAATTAGCTAAAGGCCAAGATATGGAGCAACAAAAAGGGGAAAAATACAAGAAATAAGCTTTGAATTCTGAAACGAACCACCCACATTGATATTCGCAAAAAAACACCCCAAATGGACCCAAGAATCGTTGAAAATGGGTACCTACAACTCAAGACATCATCCTCCAAAATGCCCGTAAAATCACTCCAAAAATGCACGGAACAACAACTAGAACCATAAAAATTACCTAAAATAAAGCCTAAACTTTACTTTTTGATGTCGCCAATGTGTTCCCCACAAAATTTTCTTAAATTTGGACCTTTGAAGCACCAAATTTGAGCTCCTAATGGAGAAGAATTCGTCCTTGAAAGATATGTATGAGAGCTAAAAAATTACCAAGTCCAAAAATTAAAAGGCCCTTGGGCATTGCTATAGCTACTCCTCCTTAAAAGGGCGGGCCTCGTTATAGCAAGGCCCTGGTCGCTATAGCGGCTTGGCTATAGCGACACCCTTGCCCCTGCTTAGGCGTCACTATAGCGACGCTCTAGACGCTATAACAACATCATTATAGTGAGCCTAAGGCTACTATAGTGACAATACCAGACTATCAATTGAGATAGCTAATTTCTAAACTTTAATTTTCTATAAGATGCTCGAAATTCATTTGGGACCCCATGGATACAAACGAACTATGCTACCATACCAAAATCAATGTTCTGAATTCACAGGCACAGTCAGAATTCCAATACGAAGTCATTTTAACTAAATGTGAGTCCCACTCTTATGACCATTTTTAGCAAATTTCTACTAAGGGGCTCGGAATGAGCCTGGAAGCCTCGAGAACTGAATGAAGGGTTATTCCAGAGCAAATTTGACATTTCAAAATTAACTGCGCGGTTAGAATTTTCATTCAAGAATGTTTTCCAAGAATGTTGACCAAAGTCAATCATTGGCCAATTTAGAGGCTAAAATACAAAACTTAGTACAAACTCGCACTGAAAGCCTCAATTCTCAAGCCGACCATGCTCCTAGCCTAATCTGGCCATTCTGGAGATAATAGAACTGACAAAATTCCATTTTGAGGCCGTTTACCCATGTTTTGTGCAAAAATTAATTTTTCAAGGTATAAGGCCTTCCATTACATGAAAAACTGCACAACTCCCTAACAAATGACCAGACAGTTCTGCTACGAGTGCCAACAGGTTATACATTACTTGGGGTCGCTATAAAAATGCTCTAATGGTGAAAAATAATGCAGTAAAGGCAAAATGACCTAGAGCATCATTACAATTTTCAATATACCAAGACAACAAGAGATGAGAAATGAGAGACGACAAACTCAAGGCAAAGACATAAGAAAAAACAACAACAAGGATACAAAAATGATATGGATTATATATGGGAATGAGATAAAATCACAAATTAAGAGCAAGGAACAAGAAGACAATCAATCACAGGAAAAAGGTGGTATCAAGAATATAGAAAACACCACAGGTTTTCTAACTCGGAGAAGGACTATTGGTTGTTATGATACAAAAGCAACTGAATCTCTTTATGAATACATCTTTGTAACGCAAGAAATGTGTATGTTAAGCTATATAGTATAGTTAAGAAAGGCACCTTATGGACTAGATAACTCTCTTCATCTTTAGGACCACAATATCTAGTCTCATTAAAGGCTTATTATTAAGTATATGTCTTAGTGTTTTGAGGATTAACAAACTAACTCGAGGACCAGGTAGACTATCAGATCACTGTGTTGTGTTGGATATGAAATACAATTATTTAAAGCTGTTGTGGCAGGTGAAATGTCAAACTCATTTGTTTAGAAGAACCAGTGATCCGTGCGTTGCATCCGTTGCAGTATAAAAGGAGCTTTCTAAGGAATAAAATCATCTTTTGGAAATATCACCAAAAAACTAAATATTCTTGTTGCTCCAAAACACTCTCTTGGCTCCTAGTGTGAAGATACAACTGCTATATTCAAGGGACCTGATAGAAGACTTCTATAGTTTCCCTGCTTGTTAGTAGCTGTGTTGGGTTGCAAACTGCAAGATCACTCCTAATCTATAAAGGAACGTGACCATTGTTTTCATTACTTTTGTAAGAGTTGTAAACCTTGTTGGTTGGGTGTAGCCATAAGGTGTAGTGGTATTGTAGTCTAACTTTATTAAGGTGGTGAGAGAGTAGGCTAGTTGTTGTTGTTGCTGCTCATTGCTTGTAACTGGGGTTGCAAGTGGGAATGGTGAGGAAAATAAATCGTGTGTGTTGTATTTCTTTACTTTGCTCATTCATTAGTGGATTTTGGGTTTTGGGAAATCTTGTTTAGAGAGGTTATGGTTGTTCCTCCCTTGAGCAAGGAGTTTTCCACGTTAAATCCTTATGTGTTTTCCCTTGTTGTTTACCTTCTTTTAGTTTCTGCTTATATTGTTTCGAAGGACCTGATCCCTTACTATGGCAGATGCATATTTTATCTACAAGTGGTATCAAAGCAGAGATCTCTATACATCTTACACCTAGAGATTTTTTGGTAAATATGACTGCTCCATTGAACCTAGAAGAAGGACAATCATCCACCAGACCTTTAAGATTTAACAACAAGTTTTATAGGTGGTAAAAAAGTCGCATGCATGATTTTCTCATGGTTGAGGACAGTGAACTTTGGGACATCATGCTTGATGGACCATATGTTCCAACTATTGAAGTTAAGGAAGGGGAGACTACTAGGCTGGTTCCCAAAACCAGGCAACAATACTCAAAGGCTGACAGGAAAAAAGATTGAGAAAAACTATAAAGCTAAGAAATTGATCGTGTGTGGGATTGGGGCTGAGGAGTATAATAGAATCTCAGCTTGTGAATCAGCTAAAAAAATATGGATCTGATTGAGGAATGCTCATAAAAATACTGAGCGGGTGATTGAATCGAAGGTGGACATGCTCACTTCACAATATGAAGATTTCTTGATGCTGGAAGGTGAATCCATACATGATATGGAGACCAGGTTCTCAACAATAACTAATGAGCTGAAGTGTTTTGGGAGAATCTGTTAGTCAGAGCAAATAAGTGAGAAAAATTCTCAGGGTTCTACCAAAACCCTGGGAGAGTAAAGTTGATGCCATAATAGGTTAAAAAATCTGAAGAAAGGATAAGATACTCGCATTGAAAACTGTTCATGGTAACGAGGAGATAGATGGTGTGGATATGGCTTATCTCACCAAAGATTCAAGAAAATCATTAAGAAAAATCATGGCTTTGCAAGAAAAGGAGGTGTTGGTAGATCTCTAGGTAATGCTGAACTATGTCATGGATGTGGGAAGCCAGGACGCTTCATTAGAGAATGTCCTCATAGAAAAGGTGATTACAAGGATGGTTCAAAGCTCTTGAAAGACAAAAGGAAGGACCAGGTTTTGGAGAAATTCAGGAAGAAGGTTGTTGCTGATCGCATTGTTATGAAAGTCCTAGGGGTTTGGGGCAACTCCTCCGGTAACTCTGAAGATGAAGAACAACATGAGGACTCATCCATGCTTGTTGTGAAAGATGATGATGAAATCTTTGACAACTTGTCTGCATTCATGGCTCAATCAGATGATAAGGATGAAGAAGAGGAACAGGTAAAACTGTTGGACTTGAAAGAGAACTTAAATCTTTATTCTACCAATGAGTTGAAAAAGCTTGCATGTGTTCTCATTGATTCCATTTGTGAACTAACTGCTGAAAAGGATTTGTTAAACAATAATGTTGATGTATTACAAGATGAAAAAATTGTGTTAATAAATCAAGTGTCTGACTTGGAAGTAAAAGTTGTGGCTCTAGAAACTGAAAAAGATGAACTTTTGAAGTTTATGGAAACTGAATCCAAATCTGATGCTAAGCTAAAAGGTGAAATCAATGAAAATGAACTTGTCTTAGAAGAGAAACTGAAGAAGGCTGAGTTGAAGTTGAATCTAGCCTTAGAAAGGAATGTTGTGATGGAGAATGACCTGCTAAAGGTTAAGGAGGACCCAAACAAATCCTTCAAATGGACTACCTCTTCAAAGCTGTTGGGGGACATGTCCCGTAGCTTGGGGCCTAAAAAGAAAGGTCTAGGATATGTCAATAAAATTGACCCCCTATAATCCCCACAGTAAATGTCTCTATTGCTGACAACTTGTTATGTTTACATTATGGTAGAAATGGTCACTTGAAGGGCAGCTGTGAAGTTCTTAAAAGAACCCTGAAAAGGCAGCAGTCTGATTACCCAGGAAGAAAAAGTATGAATGAGGGACCAGCTCCAAGTCAAAATTAAGTAACAGACCCTTGCCTAGTTGGATCAGGAAATTTGTGATTAGGCCTCTGTCTCATTATTGGGAACTCAGACTAAAGTGGGTTCTCAAAACTAACAAGTGAACATGTGCGGAAACAGTCAGGAGGAAGTAATCAGTGCTGGTTTATAGACAGTGGATGCTCAAAGCACATGACTGGAAAGACTAAAAACTTCCTCTCCTTGAAAGAAATTGAAGGTGGCAATGTTTCTTTTGGTGATGTTAAGAAAGGATACATCATGGATATAGGCAAGATCGGTAAGTGTTTTGAAAAAGCTATTGAAGATGTGTACTATGTTGAAGGCTTGAAGTATAGTCTTCTTAACTTTTCTCAAATCTGTGACAACGGAAATGAGGTGAAATTCCTATTAGACAAGTGCACAGTAACCAACTTGTCAATGCACTTCATAATGGGGTTCTCTTTAGTAAGAGCTCAATTTGATTAACAATTTTCCATAATAAGTTTGTTTATTATATTGAGTTGTGTTTCTATAAAAATTGTGATAAATATGATGCTTGGTGGATGTTTGTATTATGTCCTTGTCTAACTAAAAGCTTTCTACTTATTAAAAATACATTTAACTAATGTATTATTGACAGGGAAGTAGAAGAATTTTGAAAAGTAGAACTTTACATTTGGTTATCGCCTTCCACTGTTATGCCTTTGATGAGGATGCACTTTTGTCTCATTGAGCTAGTCTTGTCCTCACCACCAAGATGTGGTAAAAGAGATCTAGGAAAATAGATACTCTCTGTTAATGACTGTTATTGAGTTAGAATTGCACCAATTCTCATAATAGTTTTGTTTGGTGCAGATAAAGAAGTTGCAACTATTTCCACAAGCGACTTCTAAAAACTTATAAGCATTTTTTAAAGCTACAATAACTAACGTAAATTTGCAAATCCGAATATAAAATTAATATCAACCCTTAACATAAAGGGAGACTTTTTCTAAGTGGGTCACTTCGCGCAAGACATTGCTTAGGACCATACACACACAAAAGTAAAAAAAACGTAAATTTGCAAATCAACACACATGTAACTCATCATAACAAAATTTTAACCTTTACACTCTCAAAACCCTAGCTATGAGAGAAAGGAAAAAAGTTTTGCTTTGTAAATCAAATAGAACCAGATGACGTAGACAACAACGATGATGGAGACGACAACATTGACAATTGAAGTTGAAGACAAAGCTGAAAAAGAAGGGAGAGTATTTTTTGTGAGAGAGCGTTGATTTGTTTGAGAGACAAGAGTAAAGTAAAATAATTGAAAATTGAATTATTTGTGTATTTCTCGAAAGTTTAAAAGTTTAAAAATTATATTTTTACACTCCAATTATCTTAATCATAAATTTTTTAAAAAAAATTGGTCAAACTTGTGCCGTTTTAATTTCAAAAATTTATTAGTCAACTTACACTCAATTTACTTTAGTCTGCCCACCTTCCAGCAAATACACAGCACACAAACTCACACCACACCACACCATACCACACCAGACCACACCGCACGATCACACAACTCCATCTCCAGTCGACGTTACCAGTGGCGATCAAGTAAGGTCTCTTCTCCTCTACTCTTCTCTTCTTTACTTTCTTTCTATTGCAGAATTTCTTTTTTTCTTTTCTTTTGTTGGTGGAATTAGAAACCACAAATTGTGCAATGCCGCTATTGTTGGTTGATTCTGATGTATTTTTGCCGTATCGAACTATATTTCCCAGTAAACGAGAGGGTAAATCAATCACCAAATCAGTTAAAAAAATTTTGGTTGAAATTTGCCTGCAATATGTTCGATAAATTATATGAGAGACGGTTTTATTGACCGGTGAAGTCTGAGTTACTGAGCGACATTAGGAGATGCGTATTGGTGCGTGTGAGGTAGTTCGGATTTGTCCAATTTGTAAGGAAGTGGAGATTGGGGAGAGGGAAACTGTTACATAGAGCAGTAGGCTAATCTATAGCCATGAATTCTGAACTGTTGAAAATGGGTTCTTTTATTCATTTGCTTGAATTGAGCCTTTGTTAAACCTGATCTCCACTATATTGCTTGCTCAATGAATTCGCTGCTGGAGTCTGATTACCCGAGCGCTATTAGGAGTTGGTTTTGAGTAAATTTGGGGGATTTAGGTCGGTCTTAGACTGTTTGATTGAATTGCTTTAGTTGAAAATTATGCACACCTAAATCATCTTTCGAAGTACAATCCGTGACATTCTCTGTTCTTTCATGTTTTGAGTTGAATATTTTCTCTTTTTTTAGGCTGATTTTTTTTGTTAGAAGCTGTTGGTTTACACTACTAATTGGAGGAATTGTTGCTTGCTTATTCTGATGTTAAAACTCTGTCTTATGAACTAATACAACCAATTCTCATTCATGAGCAGACTGAAGAAAGCTCTCTTAGGCTTTTCCTTAATGCAGACATCTTGTGGAAGTAGCAATGAATATCTTCAGCTGAACAGCACTATTAGTCTAATCAAATTAATTTTTCTGTCGATTATGTACAAAAAAAAGAAAAAATAGCAGGATAATTTATTTAGGAGTTTCAAATGGGTAGGTTGGGTCAAATTTATAATATCAAAGCAGGTTATATTAATAGACGAGTTATAATCTAATCTGTCCAATAATCTATTTAGATATATGAATTAGGTCAATATAGGTTGAATTTTGGATCGTAACACAATCCACCCAACATAAAATCATTTTATAGATTTAGAATAAAGTCCATTTAGTTGACAATCTTTTCGAAAAAACTACTCGGGGGTACCCCAACATAAATTCTTTTACAGATTTAGAATAAAGTTCATGTAGTTGACAATCTTTTCGAAAAAACTACTCGAGAAACTGGTATCCATATATGTGCTGAGTTCAGGAGTTACAGAAAGGAAATATCGAGCTGAAAAGCAAAACCTAGGAGTCAAGCTTAAAAGTATAGTTTGATTGTGTTAATTGTCATGACCCGAAAATGGGCGTGATGGCACTCGTCTTAACCCATCGAGACAAGTCAGCCTAGCAACCCAATTAACATAGTAAAGTGCGAGAAGATGATAAAATAAAAGGTTTAATTGCAGATAATACATCAACTTAATTAAAAATCCCAAAACCTGGTTGTCACGCGCACAAGCCTCTAATGTATTACAATAGATTTGAAAGAAAAGCATAAGTCTCAAATGATATTGTCTCTAAAGTTGAACAAAATCATAAATAGGAGTGGGAGTCAGCTGGAGTGACAAACAGCTACCTTACACAATCTCCCCCGGAAGCCTCAGACAAGGAATAATAGAAGGTATCACGAAGATCTGGGCTCGTAACCTACAAAAAAATTGTAGTAGCAAGGGGTGAGTACCAAACACACGGTACCCAACAAGTGAACTACTAAACGCAAAATTAAGCAATACAAAATACAAGTACTCCTAACTCCATGCCAGAACCTTTACAACTATAACACACCTAACATCGGTCCAACATAATAGTTCATAATGTATGTAACATGTAGCTCAGTAACCACACCAATATTCATAGATCAACAACACAGGAATCGGTTCACCTATCACCAGTTTCACAAAAAGGCATCCACAAGCTCATAAATGATAAGAATGTGTAATGCAATGCAATGCAATGTCAAGTAGAATGATGCATGTCTGACCTAGTGATACACACCCGCTGTCTCTCAGTCTGGGACCCATGGGGGACTCTTAGTCCGTGCATCCGTCGCGGCGTGCGACACGACCCTCGAATCATATATAGTATCTGTCGCGGCGTGCGACACGTCCCTTGATTCATAATATCCGTCGCGGCGTGCGACACGTCTCTCGAATGGTACATCCTTTTTTTTGTTTAACTCTTATTCTTTCTCAGTTCACATAACATTTGCCACAAAATCAATGCAATAGACAGGTTTACACTATGATGAGGAGATAACCGAATTTTAACACAATGCACATTTCACAACAACATAGTCTTAAAATAACATCAACACCAAATTCATATTTCAAAATCACTATCAACACCTCACATAAGAAGCACAAGATTCTATATGCTTAACAGAGGTTAAGAAATTCACTTGCCTTAGTCAATCACGATCACTCTAACACTTGAGCCTTCCCTTTCCGATTAGAATCCGTAATACCACGATCTAAACAAATAATAATTCACAATAAGATTTTCAAACTAAAATTACTCATATTACTATACATCTAGCATAGACCCCCAAAAAAAACTAACCAATTCCATAGTTAATTTTCCAAAATTTCAAGTCTAAGATTAAGTCTTAATATCCTCAATATTTAAAATCTAATGATGTTCACATAATACAACTCCTAGTATTAGTACGAAAGTATATACATATATGCACGTTCAAACCCCCCAAAAAATAATAATAAGTTTTTGCTGGAAATTGGACCAAAAGCACTGGCAAAACTGTGAAAACGTGGAACTGTGCAAATTTGCACTTTTAAATTAATTCTCCACTATGTATAAAAGTGGAGATTAAGAATTTTGTTGTCACTTTTTGGAACTTACATGCCGCATGTCTTCACTGGAAATTACAAACATTACAATGAAATTAGGCATGAATTGACATGGTTCCTTATAATTGTTTAGTATAATAAAAGAGAACTTACAGTGGATTTGATAACCACAAAAGTCAAAAAAAAACAATAATGGCTCCTCTGTTCACAATTTCATTCTCCTTTGAGAGAATCTTGGTTCAGTTATCAACAATTGCGCACGCCGCAACTTCTTTTCTTCTTCCGCTATATTTTTTTTTATAATTAGATTCTAAAAGTTCTGAATTATATTAACCTAACAATTAGTAAAATATGGTATAAATGATCTAGAATTTTAATTAAATTATCACTTTAGCCCATCAACTAACCCGACTATCTAAAACTACCCTTCAACTCAATAACAAAAGTTATCAAGTAGTCCAAAAGACTCCTTTAAAATTACAAGAAGGATATTTATTGAAAAAAAATAAGATGAACAATTCTCGAAATGACCTAACGGGTCTCTACATTAATATTAATAATTTTGTAGTAGAGGGTGATCAGTAAAGCAATGAAATTTCACCAATATGTTGCAAGAAAGTAGAGTTTGATAAATCTACCAACAAGTTGATTTTTGAGATGTAAAACAAAATAATATCGACCTATGCCATTAAAATTTGATAAATTGAGCAGGTTACATATATATATGGGTCAAATTTGATACTTCTAAATGTGGTTATATCTAATTATGAAAATGCATAAAGAACAAGATTTGTGTTGAATTTTACTTTACAAAAATACAAACAATCGACTTTTAGCTTTGGGAAAAACCTATATCAATTGGTAGAGTAGACCAATATGTTCATGAACTCCTTTGAAAGCTCTTACACAACTCTAGTAAAATAAATATAGCTCTAACAATTCGTTAACAACTCTAACAATATAGCTCCCAGGAAACAGCCTCTCTACCTCTATGAGGTAATGGTAAGGTCTGCATACGTTCTACCCTCCCCAGACCCCACTTGTGGGATTCCACTGGGTATGTTGTTGTTGTTGTTGTTGTAACAATTAGTTAATATGTGAATGAAATAGGTGCATCTAAAATAGCAAAAAGTAAACAATTGGCAAGTAATAACACTCTCTTCCCTTAATATCCTTAAGCAAAGATCTTATTGAAATTGACTAAGATTAGGGGCTATTAGAAGCTCGTTCACTATGCCTAATTTACGTATACATCCCTGCTTCGATCCAATGTGTTAGGCTCGACCTTATCTTGTTACATTTCCTTTAATTTATTCATTGTCACGTATTGAGATTTGGAACATGGTTTCTATTATACTTGTGGGAGCTTTATGCTATTAATTTTTGAAGCAAAAATGCTTAAAATCTGAAAAACAAAGGTAGGTTCTTGGTTTAGCTACAACGATGTGTGGATTGAACAAAACAAAGGACACTCTTCTTCTCACCTTCTATCATATGGAGTTGTTGTTTCTACTTAACAAAGACTAGAAGGTTCATATACTAAATTGTGGACAAAACCAATGTAAAAGATAGGAGAGGTTTGGGGGAAGACCATAAGTGCACTAATATTGCAAATATGATGGACTATTAGTACTTCATATGAAAGAACAAGGATGATTTTGAGTCTTATCCCAAAGATAAATCACTATTTTGGGATTTTACTCCTCCTTCACAACACTTCTTGTAATGACCCAAAAGGTCATTTTTGAAAAATTATCCTTTTACCTCTCCTGAAAGTTTCTCCGAGTCATGTTATTAAGTTTGTGGGCATGTTTTGAAGTATCGTTGGAAAGTTGAGAAATTTTGAAGTTTTGGAGTTTTGAAGGCTTTAATTGTTCAAAAGTGATTTTTGGTACCAATTAGAGCTATGAGTTTCTAAATGAAATTCTGTCAGCTCCATCAACTCAAGAATGTGGAATTTGGTCTAGGAGTATTGTTGGTTCCCATTTCGGGTTTATTTCATGGAGTTAAGGTCTTAAGTTGGAAGTTTAGGTTATTTTAGATCAATTAGCTGATTTTGGTCAATATTCGGAGCTTGAATGTTCAAAATGAATTTTTGATTATTTTGTTGGATTCAGGAGGTGATTTTAGGCTTAGAAAGAGTTTCGATTTATTTTTCAAGAGTTTTGAGGGCGTTTTAGTCTTGTTGAGCCTTAAATTAGTTTAGTTGTGACTAAACAAGTTTCAAACCAAGGAGATCTTGAATTCATGTTTGGATAGTTCCACCGAGTCTCCAACATTGAATTTAGTAGGGTAACATATTTGGTTTGTGTACTCGAGGTTTCAAACAAATCCCGAGATCTTTTCGATGAATGTTTGTGCTCACTAGTTGTTGATATCTATCACTTCCCCACCTTCTTCGCGTTTGTGGTGCTCATGTCCACGTTTGCTGGGAGCAGTGTGATCAGGTCTCTGCGTTCATGGAGGGGTGTGTGGCTTGACCTTTGCAATTGCTAGATTTTGGTTGCAATCACAGAGAGGGGAGGATCATCGATCTCCATGTTATACTTGATAGACTTAAAATATTTTCTCAAATCAAGATTCTTCTCTATTTTTTATTTTTGAGCTTTGAGAACTTTTTGGTGACAATTTTTAAAGAAGATTTTCTTGGTTTAACAATTGGATAAGTAATTTTAATTTAGAATTTTCATCTTTCACTAATTATTTCATGATTTCAATCTTTAAATTCTTGATTTTGAACTTCGATTTTATGGGTTTTCTCATGAACATGAATTTTTGATATATTGATGATCATGCGTTAATTTCAACTCCATTTTTTTAATGATCTTTATTGTTGATTTCCAAATGCTAGGGTAATGTAATTATGTATTAATTTCTAAAATTACTCCTACTTTCTCGTGAATGAATTTTTGGGCTGTTTCATTTCGGTATTCAAAATTAATGAATTGGGTGTTGATGTTCTTGTATTCTTATTGTGATTCCATATTTGAATATACTTTATTGATTCGGATGCCTGTCAAAAAGGGAAGGCTGAAGTTTCAAAGTAGTTACTTGACTAATTTGAGGTACGTGGACTTCTTGATCCTTTATTATGTAAAACCTTGTCTGTTCCTCATTGTGTGTTGGGAGTAATGGAACTCGGTGAAGGGCTAAAATTATAGATTCAAGACTATGTTAAATGATTCTCACAATGAATAGATAGGGGAATGAAAAGGCAATGTGATAACACATATGTGTGATGTAATGTGGATGACTGGAGTCACTTACGTGATTACTTAATGATTATGAATATGATTGTATTGATATGGACTGTGATTTGATATTGACAATTCTCAGATTCTCATTCATACATATGAACATGCTCTTTTTGCATCGATTTCGAGAAATTGATATGATGAAACACCTTATGAGAAATGATGAGAAATAAGGGTCGGGCCACCCGTTCCGTGGCAAGTTCTATATGAGAGGTTGGACACACGCTCTGTGGCTGGTACTATATGAGGGGTTAGGCTACACGCTCCGTGGTAGATTACATAGATAGATATGTCCCTATGGATCCCAAACTGTGATACAGTAGGTGTGTATTATTAGGACAAACATGTATCAATCCTATGTGATAATTTGCATCGTATTGCATTTCATCATCTTTGGCTGAATCTTGTTGTGGATGTCTACTAGAATTCTCTTCCCGTTACCTATGTAGGAGAAATTGATTGGTGAATTTTGGTGCATAGAGTTCTTTTACAGGTTATTCCTTGCTCTGTGTTGTTATATGTTACATTGGGCTTATTATCTTGTGTAGGTAATATTTTGGAGGTTCGAATGGAGTGTGGAGTATTTGAATTTTGTATAGCTCTTTACTTAGGGTGAATAAGACTGGTTACATGGTATCTCGTTGTTTGGTACTTACCCCGTGCTTCTTCACTCGTATAGGTTTTTGAGCTCGAATCCCGTTAATTACCTTTTCCAATTTCCAATTTGAGGCGTTCTGTGGAGACTTGAGAGATAGCTGCTTGTCACCTCCAATAGGTCCTCACGTTCCTTCTCTATGTTCTTGTGTACTTGAGATACAAAGATATTAAGACTTGTATTTCTTTCTAATTCGATGTAAAACCTAGAAGCTTGTACACGTGACACCAGTTTTTGGAGATGTTTTAGAGTTGTGACTTATTTTTTGCTTTGTCTAGTTATTCGAGATGTTATTTCTGCTTTTACTTGTATGAACAACTAGTGTACGTGCCCGCGTGATGCGTGGATAATATAGAAGTATTTTTTTATTGTTATAAATTGATGCTTTCTTCAAGTATATTAAATAATATTATCTTTAAAAATATTAATTATCATATTGTTCCTCAATGAAACATATTCATCCCCATCTTCAATAATCAAATCTATATGAATAGTGACAAACAATCATGTAATCATTGAATAAATTTTTGTCTTTTTATATTTCTTTCATTGCATTGTTCCTTATTTAAAATTATTAAATTGCTAATATTAATTTTTATAATTTATTAATTAGCATATTTGAAATAAATAAAATAAAGCATATATATAACCTTCCTAAAAAAGGGTCAAAATTCAATTTTATTTTGTATAGAGTTATTTTTAATTCAATTTTAGGAGACATTATGTAGCTTCCAATTCAAATTCAAATTCAAAATTTAAAAACTTAACACTAATTTAATTGTCTAAGTTTGAGCAAATTGTAAACTAATTTTAATAGTTGCAATTCAGAACTATAAAGAATATTTAGGTTAGTTGTTTTTTTTCCGTATCAATTTTTTTTTTTCAATTTAACCTATGTATTTTTAACTATTTCTTTATTGATGTTTTATATTTTTTCGACTTTTCATGTTATTTTATAATTTAAGTAATTTTTATTGCTATCTTCACTTCCAACATCAACATTTTGGTGAGATAGAAGATTTTATGAGCATGAATTTAATTATCCGTAAGAAGAAAAATGTGAAAAATGGTAGTAGTGATGAATTTTTAGTCTTCTTTTATTATTTTTTTTGTTCTTGACAATATTATTTGACAGTGATAATATTGATATCTATTTTTCTTAAATTCTATTACTCTTTATGACTATTCATTGGATTGAGATTGTCTTTCTTATAATTAAATATTTAGAATATAAAAATTGATAATTTACCAAAAAAAAAAGAATCCTAAATGTGACTTATTTTTTGCTTTGTCTAGTTATTCGAGATGTTATTTCTGCTTTTACTTGTATGAACAATGTCTTAGGCTGACTTGTCTTGGCGGGTTAAGGCAATTGTCATCACACCCGAGTTTGGGTTGTGAAAAAATGGTATCAGAGCCCCAAGTTCATAGGTCTCATGTGTACAAGTCAAGTCTAGTAGAGTCTCAAGGATTGACGCGGAGAGGTCTGTTGTTTATATTTGAGAGACTATGAAGATTGTTAGGTTTTGTTCATTTAATTCTTCTGGTGCGTGGTTACTTGTGTGAGTGTTGAGTTGTTGCATGTTCTTTTTGGAAGATGGCTAGGACGAGAGCTTCAACTTCTAGTAGCAGAGGGGAGGCAGTCCTTGGGGGTAATTGTCGAGATCCCAGCCAGGGTAGGGTAGAGGTTGAGCTAGGGGCTGAGGCCATGCTCATGTAGTGGCACCAGCAAGAGGTCATGGTAGGGGTATCTCTCTCGAGCCAAAGATTTATGCTAAAGAGGATCAGATCCCTTTAGAGTATGCAGCTACACCGTTACTTCAAGATACTTTATAAGAGTGTTGGGTGTACTCGAGAGTTTTGCTCAGAGTGGTTGTGCAACAGGCACACTTAGGAGGTTGACAGACTAGGATGGGGGTTCAGACTCCAGAGCAGCATTAGGTTTCAGTCATTCAGGGTTCAATGGGCAGCCATCGTTGGGTTCTAAAAGTTGAGGGTGATCCTGCACCAGTAGATTGGTATGCGATTTCAAGCAATTTAAGTCCTTAATTTCACAGTAACATGCCTTGCTTTTGTTGTGCAGTATCCTGTCTCTAATAACTGAAATTTAATGGAATTGTCAATTCAATGTTGCAGGAGTTTTCTTACAGGAGGGCAAGTTAGATATGTCCAGGTTCCGCTCACTATTGCAATCATCGTGGAATGCTACAAGAAGAGGTATTTCACCATTATTGACCTGATTGTTCTGGAACTTTGTCATCCAAATCTCTATGCTCCTTCCTTTTCTATTTAGGAGATACTTTTCATTTCTATTACCTAATATCAGATATTACTAGGATTTGATGTTCGATCCATTTTTTGACCCTCTTAGCTGACATGAGACAGAATATATATTAATCCCAGCTTGTGATGCAAAAGTGCAGAATCGCCAGTGAAAAAGCTCACAGTAATACCAATAACAATGAGAATTTCATAATGACTAAGCTATGAACAAACAAAGGAAATCTAAAGTGGCAGCCAAAGAATGAGTTTTATTGATGTGAAAAGGTATTTATACAACAGATGGGAGCAACTAAGAATCAAGATTGACATCTACACTTATTTACAGAAGAAATCTCAACTAACTTCTAATCAATTCTCCATCCAAGTGCACCTAACTTCCATTAACAAACCTTATGTGTGCTGCACTTGGGATACTTCGTTGTTAATTGCATTCACCATCTTATTTTGGTGCATCAGCCTGTTTACCTTTCAGATTCTGATTGTTAAGTTATTTTAACAAGTTAATGTTTTTGGAAGCCATTTTAGTTTTAGCTTGTTAGGACACTTTGAAATATATGGGAGTTTTGCTTCATTAGTCTTTTCTTGGCAGTCTGACAGTTAAAAAATGGGTCATACTTTCTTTTCGTTTACCATTTCTCACAGATCAATTAAAATAAATTGTTAAAATAGCTGGTTGATCTGCAAGAATTCTTGTCGTCTTTTGAAACTTAGAGATGTCTCTGTTTTGGTGTCCTTTCACGTCTATTGTGGAGAGACTTGTATGTTTAAAAGGAGTTGAGTGAGGTTTAAAGATAAAAATGATACCCGGCCCCAGGAGTTCTTTACCACATTTATGCAAATAATGTAAAAGGAAGAAGAACAAGAACATAGAAAACTCTTTTGAACTGCACATCTCCTTTGATGTGCTTAGCTGTTGATATTTGTTCCTGCTGTCCGTTTTTTTTTTAAAGAATGGTAACGTTTTCATCTATATCCACAGGTATACTACATCACTACATTCCCCCTTCCAAAGCATATTACAATCTAACAGACTCTATCTGTGCTTTTGGTCACAAATAGTCTAAAACATCAATCAAATCTTCTGCTTGTACCAGTACTTCCGTCTTTCTATTTACACCAAAAGTAATAAAGAGCTAGGCGATTCATCTTAAAGGTCTGTAAATTGTTCTTCTTGCCCTCAAAACACCTTTGATTCCTTTCTTTGCACATTGTCCACCATATGCAAGCTGGGACAATCTTCCATCTCTCCTCCTTTACTATAGTATTGCCCACATTGATCCAGCAATTTAGGAGTTGTGCTATGTTTCTTGGTTTCACCCAAGTGCTCTTCCTAAGACTCTTGATATTCTCCATAGTTGATCAGCCCGTTTACAGTGCCAAAAAAGATGGTTGACTCACATGGGTAGCACCTTGAGCACAGTTGGAACTTTCTCTTCCACATATTTTCTTGTGTCAGCACTGCTTTCTTAGCTAATAACCATGTGAAGCAATTTATCTTGTATGGGATTTTATTTCTCCAAATCATCTGCCATGGTCAGTACTCCATCCTATCATTTGAATGATTGAGGTCTTTGTAAGCTGATTTGACACTGAAAACCCCTTTGCTGCTTATCTTCCAAACGACCTTATCTTCCCCATCAGTCAGATTGTTAAACTGTGCCATTGGGTCATGGAAAGCCTCTATATTTTTCATCTCCCAATCATTTAAGTTCCTCCTAAGATGCAAGTTCCACCCCTGTCCTGTCCACATTCCAGACACTGTTGCATTCTGTTGGAGACTTAGTGCATACAAGTCTGGGAATAATTGTTTTGGGGATCTTTGGGCTATCCATTTGTCTTCCCAGAATAACAGCTTCAAACCATCTGGAGAGTAGCAGAGTTACTGATCTCCAGATACCACATCCATATGGTGTAGTCGCCATCTTTGTCATCCACCTATTCTCCATTTTATATTTTGCCCTGAGCACCTCTTTCCATAGCGTGTTCACTCCTGTCATAAATTTCCACAACCATTTTGACATGAGGCTTTTGTTTTGCCTTTTCAAGTTCCTGATCCCCATTCCCCCCTCTTTCTTATTTTTTGTGCCCTCTTCCCACTTGACTAAGTGGAATTTCTTTTTATCTTCATTTCCTTGCCACAAGAAGTTTCTTCTTAAAGCATCTAACCTCGTTATGACATTATCTGGTGCTGGGAGCACGAAACATCATGTAAGTAGGTATTGCATCTGGCACACTGTTAATTATAGTTAGTCTACCTTCCCTGGACAAGTATTGGCTCTTCCAATTGGTTAACTTCTCACGCCTTTCTATTACTCCATTCCAGATCCTCTTTGATTTGCTCTAAGCCCCTAATGGCATACCTAGATACATAGTTGGTAGCTCCCCTACCCTACCACCCAAGGTTTTCGCCAAACTATCCACCTCAGTCACTTCATTAATGGGATAAATGAAGCTTTTTCCCCAGTTGATGTGTAATTTAGAGATTGCTTCAAAGATGATGAATATTACTTTGAGAATCAGCATTTGCTCTCTCACTGCTTCACAGAAGATAAGAGTATCATCTGCATAATTGCAGATGAGTTATCTCCAAGTCATTTAGTACACTGTTGTCCACCTGGAAGCCCCTTATCCAACTCTTCACCTTTGCTGTTTGAATCAGATTACTCAAGCCTTCCATGGCTAGGATGAATAAGAAGGGTGACAGGGGGTCACCCTATCTCAGTCCCCTTTGAGATAGAAAGAAATCACTAGGAGTTCTATTGAATAAAATAGAAAACTTGACTTTGCCTATGCAAAATTTCTCCAATCTGATCCACTTGGCTCCAAAACCCATCCTTTGCATCATAAGTAGTAAAAAGTTCTAGTTTAAGTGGTCATAGGCCTTTTGTATATCAAGCTTGCATAGAATTCCACGGCACTAGCTTCTCTGTCTGGGTTCTACACATTCATTTTCTATCAGCACGATATTCATTATTTGTCTACATATTATGGATGTCATTTGTTGTCTGTCTATGAGTCTGTGTAGCACCTTCTTCAGCCTCTCTGCCAAAAGCTTAGCTATGACTTATAAACTCCACCTATTAGGCTAATAGGTCTACAGTCTGTTAGTTTCATAGCTCCCACTTTCTTAGGAATTAAAGCCACAAAGGTGGCATTAATGCTCTTCTCAATGTGAAAATTCTGCACTGTAGCCACCAAATCAGATTTAATGATTTCCGAGCATTGGCTGAAAAAAGCCATGGAGTAACCATCTGGCCCTGGTTCTTTGTCCCCTGCACATTCTCTTATGTCCTCTAGTATTTCTTGTTGCTCAAAAGGTGCCAGAAGCAAGTTGTTCTCTTCTTCATGAATCATACGGCAGTTCCTCATCTCCTAGTCTCCAGTATTTTGACTCGTACAGTCAATTACTATCTCCTTCTATATCTTTTCTGGTCTATTCAGATCTTCTCCTTCATTTTCAGCTTTGAAATTGTATTCATTCTCTTGTGGGCATTTGTAGTTCTGGGAAAGAAAGATGTGTTTATGTCTCCGTGCTTTACCCACACTGCCCTAGATCTTTGTCTCCAAGCTATTTCCTTCCTTTTAGTTATGTCTTCAAACTTTATGTTTAATGCTATTCTAGAGGCAATCTTTTCTATTCCAGGTTTCTGTGCTCCTGTATCTTCTCTAATTCAGCTAGCTGTTTCAAAACATTGAGCTTTTGTACACCCAAGTTCCCTTGTTCAGTTTTACTCCATTCTTTTAGCTTCTCTTTAAGTGCTTTGAGCTTTGCAACCAGCACATAATCAGGTTTTTCTCTGAAGTTGAAAGAATTCCACCACTCTTTAACTTTGTCATTGGAACCCTCTATGTCCAGCCACCAATTCTCAAATTTAAAATATGACTGTTTTTCCAATCACCACATTGTAGCATTATGGGAGAATAATCGGAGGTCACTTTGCTTGGTGATGGATGAGCTGACGCGATCTATCCAGGATGAAATCCCGTGGTGTATGTTGTTTGCAGATGACATAGTACTGATTGATGAGACCCGGACCAAAGTTAATGATAGGTTGGAGGTTTGGAGACACGCTTTGGAGACTAAAGGATTCAAACTGAGCAGGACCAAAACAGAATACTTGGAGTGCAAATTCAGTGTTGCGAGGGATGAAGCAAACATTGATGTGAGACTGGCAGCTCACCTTATCCTCAAGAAGGAAAGCTTTAAGTATCTTGGGTCTATCATCCAGAGCAGTGGGGATATTGACGATGATGTCACTCATCGTATTGGGGCGGCTTGGACAAAGTGGAGGTTGGCTTCTGGAGTATTGTGTGATAAGAAGATACCACCTAAACTCAAAGGTAAGTTCTACAGAATGGTGGTTAGACCATCTTTGTTGTATGGGGTGGAGTGTTGGCCAATAAAAAATGTACATGTTCAGAAGATGCAGATCGCACAAATGAGGATGTTAAGATGGATGTGTGGTCACACCAGGAGTGATAAGATTAGGAACGAGGTCATTCGGGAGAAGCTAGAGGTGGCCCCTGTAGCTGACAAGATGAGGGAAGCGAGACTGCGATGGTTTGGACATGTACAGAGAAGGAGTACCGATGCCCCTGTTAGAAGGTGTGAGAGGCTAGATTTGGGAGCTACTAGGAGGGGTAGAAGTAGACCAAAAAAGTATTGGGGGGAGGTGATTAGATATGATATGGTGAAACTTGATCTCACCAAGGACATGATCTTAGACAGGAAGGAGTGGAGGTCGAGAATTAGAGTAGCAGGATAATAGGGTAGATAGGAAGGAGTGGTAATTGTCTGCCTTTATATGTTATTTATCTGTCTTTATATGTTACTATCTTGTATCTACGTATTATCATGTGTTCTTCTCTTTCTTGCCTGTTTATCATATCTAGCTTATTCTGCTGATGGGTTTTTGTGATGAGGGTTTCCAGGAAACAGCCTCTCTACCTGTGTGGTAGTGGTAAGGTCTGCGTACATCTTACCCTCCCCAGAACTTGTGGGATTTCACTGGGTATGTTGTTGTTGTTGTAATCGGAGGTCACTTTGTAGAGTATATTTTGCCTTGTATTTCTGAAATTTGTTTCCCGCTCTTCAGAGAACAAGATTCTGCCCAGTCTGGCTGTCGTTGTATGTACGTCTCCTATCTTCCAGGTGTATTGCCTCCCAAATAATTCAAGATCAACTAACTCCATGTCTTCTATGAAGTTTGAGAAGTCTGTTATCCCTTTGTTGATTCTGTTGCAATTTTTCTTTTCTGATGGGTACCTCACAGTGTTGAAATCTCCATAGAGTGCTCAAGGACCTGAAATCAAGCCCCTGGAACTACAATTTCCCACCAAGTCTCTTCCCTTTCTTCTCTACCATGTGGATCATCAACACCTGTGAGGTGCCAGTTAAAGTCTTGACCTATCCTTATGAAGCTGCAGGTGACAGAGTACTTCCCCTCACTACTAATTTCACCTTCCCACTCCCTTTTGTCCCACATAATAACTATACTTCCCCCTAGTTTCACTGGCTTCTAGCTGAGCATAATTGACCCATTTTTTCCCCCATACTTACGTAACTTGCAATTTCCCCTTCCACCTTTGTTTCTTGGAAGCAAACCACGCCCGCCTTCCATCTTTTCATAAATTCTTTATCAGTCGCCTCTTCCTAGCATAGTTCATCCCCCTTACATTCTATGAAACTATTTTTAACTTCATTATTGTTCTATGGTCAGGTATTTTCCTCTACTTCTAGTACCAAAGCTCATGAGTTTTGTCTCCAATGCCAGATCTTTCTATTCATTCGCCCCTTTTTTTGATAGTTGTGACTTCACCCTTTACCCTCTTGTTTTCTTGCTTGTTACTATCGATCTTCATCAAGAGCTTCTTTTCTTTCTCCTTGCAACCCCTAAAGTCTACCCCAAATTCTGCACTCAATTTGAGTATGTGTTGTTTAATCCAGAGTGGAGGACTTATTGAAATCATCAGAGGGATAGCATCTCAGTAATCTCCATGCTACTATCATTCTGACTATTCAATTGTGTTAAAGCCGTTACTTGTTTCTCCATGTGTGTTGCTTCGGCTACGATGACTGCAGTCTCCCCCTCCTCGTGTATCACCTCCTCTTGCTCGCAAGACACAGAATTTCTCTCCCCTGCCTCTAGCTTTTCCAATTTTTCGAATTTGTTTTGAGTGTTGTTTAGAGAAAGATTAGCCAAGATCTCAATATTTACTAAGTCCAATCTTTGGGCTTCATAACTCTTCTCTTTGTTTTTAGGCTTTGATGGGCCTAGTGTTGTGAAAGGCGATCGCCTTGTCACTAATGGCGAGAGGTGAGGTGATCCTTCATCGCCTTTTAGCTTTATGGCAAGATGATTTTCAAAAGGCGACCCCATAGTGACAATGGCGACAAAGGGGAGAGCAAGAAAGGGGAGAAAGCTGTTGCATTTTCTTAAAGAAAAGTCGACCAATTTTGGGTTTTAATAGTTAGAAGATAATCTTAGAGTTTTCTTTTCAAATTTGCACAATTTCACTCTTACACTTAGACTTCGACTCCAACCAAATGACCCGACTAGACTTCTCCGGCGACCAGCCAAACTTCCAGACACTCCAAAGTCCAACCAATACATATTTCTTTTTTCCTTCTTCTTTTCTTCTTGAAATTTCTTGTTCTAGTGTTTTTTTATACTTCTTCTTCTTCTTCTTCATACTACAAAGTTACTTCTACCTCTGTTATTTTTCTCACTGTTTTGACTCTTGTTTTGTTTTTTCTTATTCAAGTTCTAGACTTGTAATATCTACTATCTAATTTTTACTTTTTGAATTGAAATATTTGCTAATATGTTATTGAGATTTGAGATTTTGATTATTTGTATCTGCAATTAAATATTTTAATTTTTTGGTATTAATTGACGCCGTACTTCAAAAAAGCGAGCGCCTCGCCGCTTGCCTTGCCTTGTGGCGAGGCAGACCCTTGTGGCCTTTTATCGCCTTTTTCTGTCCAAAACACTGGTCGGGCCTAAAGCTTTTGTTGGGCCTCTGCTTGTCTTCTTACTTATGTGGCCTGCTATTGCATAAAGTGGCCCTTTTCCTTTCCAGTTTTGCGCACGTGCCTGGTAATGTGACTCCCAATTCAAAAAATTTCCAGCTGTCAATGTGTCCACGTGTTATCGTGTATAAACTGTTGGTTTCTCCACTGAACTGGAAATTAAAACTTCATTATCCAGTGGTCCTAGGTCTCCATCTTCTCTTCTCTTCTCTTTTCCAATTTTCTGACAGTCACCCGTGCCTCCCACTAGATCGAAGCTTTGTAGACATAGCCGTCACTGAAGATCTCTATCTCCCTCGGGACCTTTTCCCCATCACCCTTCACCTTGATACGAGCCCAGTGAAGATGGTTCTTGAGGTTTGTTTCTTATTCTGTCTCAATGAAACCGCCACATTGGTCTCCGATTTCTATGAAGATTTTCTGGGACCATAAGCTCAAAGGGAGTCCTGTAACTCTTATCCATAATCTCTTCTACTTCCTTTGGCCAGCAGCCAGTGGTCGGTTTCCACCATTCAAGGGTTAAGTTCATCTTCTTCCAAACCCATTTCCCCGACAGGACATGTTCTGTCACTATTCTTGATGGAAGTTCAAATAGGAATTGACTGTCATTCATAGCAAAAAATGCTTATTCATATGGCTGATTCCCAGATGTTGCAAACCCATCTTACATCATTTAAGGATGGGGTCTCCTGAAGTGTGCTCTGGAAATTGCAGACAATGAATCTATTGAGAAGATCTCCGCCGCGGTGCTCCGTTTGTAACTTCTATGCGAGCACCCTTCACATGTACCTTCGCTTTCTTTATGGAATCCGTCATCCACCTGTTGCTGTGAACTGCCTCCCTATAGGATATGCTCGATCGCTTTCCAATTTTTATGTGATGTGTTGACTGCCCTGTAGGCTCGTAGACGAACTTAGCTATTTTTTATGCAATATTAATCCAACCCCCTTTGTATGAAGATTCCAGTGTAACAATTATAGATCTGTTCTGTCCAAGAAAAGCAATAAAACTGACATATCTGTCATTTTCATTGTATTTAAGAAAGCAATAGAACTCTGCAAAATAGTCCTTTAGATTCCATCTCCTAATAACTTTTCCTTGTACCTTGTATGCCTCCATAAATATTAAGACCAACCACCGCAAGAATATAAAGCTAATCTTCACTCTTCTCATTAAGTTTCTGCTACTCTCAGGCCACTCATACCAGGAGTCTTCTCCTTTCCCTCTGCTGATTTCGTATGATTTAAATCTAGCGCTGTAATAAACATTGTTGTCCCTTGTTGATGTGATTCTGACCATAGTTGCTGGAGAAAAGGTCCATGATCAGTGGCTACTCGATTATAGATGAGAAAAGGCTCACCTCGAAAACTGTGCCTGGGAGCATTTCAAAAGTTTCCTCAGTCCCATTTTATGTGGCACCCTTTCTCTTTTAGTTTGTCCTAAAAAGAATGTCACTTTACTATAATTAGAAATAAATTTTACTTTAAAATTCCCCTTCTACCGTTAATGAAATGAATCACAGCCACACAAATATCTAAGATTATTTTAGAAATAAAGAATGTCACTTTACTATAATTAGAAATAAATTTAACTTTAAAACTCCCCTTCTACCGTTAATGAAATGAATCACAGCCACACAAATATCTAAGATTATTTTAGACCACAAGTTTCAAAGTCTTTCTTTTTCTCTTAAACACCGTGCCAAGCCAACTTGTGGCACATAAAATTGGACGGAGAGAGTAACTTCTTTGTCATGTTCTTGTTGTTTTCCCTCATATTTTTTGCTTCATTAGTTTGTGATGGGTATTAGTATTATCTTTTGGGTTTGCAGTAATCTCTATCTAGCTTCCTCTAGTTGACTAGTAGTTGACCAATCTTTTGCTAAGCATGTAACAGTCTATTCTTCATTGAATCAGCATGTGAGTAGAATGGTGTTCTTTCTTTATTACTTATGTTTCTATCAATTATAGCAACTTTTAATTCATAATAACTTTTTTCACCTGTAGCACTCGCATGGAACATTGAAGACCTAGTTCCACCTAGTGAAAGATACATCTTCAACTTTAGTTCAAAGGAAGAGCTCAAGAATTGGCATTTATACTCAGATTCAGAATATGGAGGTATACAAACATACTTACTTCTCTTACAAGTAATGCGAGTACTTGGTAACAGCCAAACAAGAGGTCTCTTTGGGTATATTCCAGCCTGATATTTTGGTGGAATCAGTTTTCCTTATTTGTTCTCCTTTAGTTATAGGTCTTTCATAGCCTTATGTTGCACAGGGTTCTTAGTAGAGGTGGACTCTTGGCTTTATAGAACACATTATTTTCCATTTGAGATGAATTTATTATTTTGTTACTCCAATTTTAAAAAAGACCAAACATTATGAAAAAATATTCTATTTTCTCAAGCATCTAATTACAAAGCCTAGATTCTTTGGTTTTACCAAATACACTTGTCTTTTCATGTCTGCATCTATTATGCGAGGTGCTGGTAATTGTTTCTTTTAGAAATCGGAGTGCTGGTACTTAAGGAGAGTTCCCAAGAAATGGGGCAGTTGCAAAGTTAATCAATGACTTCAGTCTTCAAGAATCATGCAAGGCATCTATAGACCGAGGACTTTCTTTTCTTTTGTCCAAGTGTTCAGCAAATCAAAGATTAAGTTAGCGACTAATAAATATCCTGATGATAATATCTCAGGTCTATCCTCAGCAGCTTTGGAGATTAAGGACACTGGAAATGGGTCAACTAGTGTAGGTAAATTATTTTGAGCGTGCATACTGTTCTTTATCTCCTTTTTGTTCTTTTTCTGTATTGGGTTGTTTTTGTTGATCTTGCATTTTCCTTTTTTACTGTTCTTAGTCACATATAAAGTCTTTATGTATTATACTTCTCTTATTCAACCTCAACTGTTAATGGTTATTTCTCACTTTTATCTTGGATTATTGACTGCATGTGTTAGATAGATACAACAACATACCCAGTGGAATCCCACAAGTGAGATCTGGGGAGGGTAAAAATGTACACAGACCTTACCACTACCTCATAGAGGTAGAGAGGTTGTTTTCGGGAAACCCTCGTCTCAAAAACCCATAAGCAGAATAAACTAGATACGGAAAAAAGGGAAAAGGAAAGGAATAACAAGGGAGAACAATTAATAACGAAAAGCAAATGATAATATAAGACGGATAATGACAACACATGATATAAAGACACTACTAATCCTACTACTCTTCTATAACCCAAGGCCAGACATCAACCCTACTAGCCTATCAACCTGCTACTCTAATTCGCGACCTCCACTCCTTTCTATCTAAGGTCATGTCTTCGGTGAGATCAAGTTTCGCCATATCATGTCTAATCGTCTCCCCCTAATACTTCGATCTACCTCTACCCCTCCAAGTAACCCCTAAATCCAACTTATTGCACCTCCTAACCGGAGCATCGGTGCTTTTTCTTTGCACATGTCCAAACCATCATAGTCTCGCTTCCCTCGTCTAGTCAGCCATAGGGGCCACCTCTAACTGCTCTCTAATGGTCTCATTCCTAATCCTATCACTCCTGGTATGTCCACACATCCATCTCAACATCCTCATTTCTACGACCTGCATCTTCTGAACATGTGAGTTTTTGATTGGCCAAACACTCCACCCATACAACAAAGATGGTCTAACCACCATTCTGTAAAACTTACCTTTAAGTTTAGGTGGTATTTTCTTATCACGTAATACTCCTGAGGCAAGCCTCCATTCATCCATGCTGCCCCAATACGATGTGTGACTTTATCGTCGATATCGCCACTAGACTGGATGATGGACCCAAGATATTTAAAGTTTTCTCTCTTGGGAATAGACTAAGCGGCAAACCTCACATCCATGTCTGCTACATTCCCCACAATACTGAATATGCACTCCAAGTATTCTGTTTTGGTCCTGCTCAGTTTGAACCCTTTGGATTCCAAAGCATGCCTCCAAACCTCCAGTCTATCATTAACTTTAGCCTGAGTCTCATCAATCAGTACTATGTCATCCGCAAATAGCATACACTATGGAACCTTCTCTTGAATAGACCGTGTCAGCTCATCCATCACCAAAGGAAAAAGAAAAGGGCTCGACACAAATCCTTGATGAAGTCCCATCTCAACAAGAAAATACTCTGAGTCTCCTCCCTCTGGTCTCACCCGAGTTTTGGTTCCGCTGTACATATCCTTTATCACCCTAATATACATCATTGGAACACCTTTCACCTCTAGATATCTCCATGAGACATCCCTCGGAACTTTGTCATAGGCCTTCTCGAGATCAATGAACACCTTATCTCTGGAAACCATATAGTTCTTTGGTGTGGAACTTTTGTTTTTCCGCGAAAACAGTACGAAAATTATTTTTACAGTTTAGCTAACTTTGTTAACTCATACAACAACATACCTAGTGAAATCCCACTAAGTGGTGTCCGGGGAGCATAGAGAGTAGGCAGACCTTATCACTACCTCGTGGAGGTTGAGAGGCTGTTTCGAAAGACACTCAGCTTTATTGCATCAAACTCAAGTAAAGGAAGACGAAAACAATGAAGAAGAAAAGCAGTATAAAGTCTACAAGAAAGAAGCAACAACTACATACGGGAAGAACTATAAGGGTATGAATAGTACTATGATAAGCACTAACAAGACCTTCTCAAGACAAGACAACACGCTACCCCCACTAACCTTCTATCTTAATATGCGACCTCCATTCCTTCCTATCTAGAGTCATGTCCTCAGTACTATGAAGTTGCACCATGTCCTATCTAATGACCTCTCCCCAATATTTTTTTGGTCTACCTCTATCCCTTTGCGTACCCCCTACAACTAGCCTCTCGCACTTTCTCGTTGGGGTATGTGTGCACCTCCTCTTCACATATTAAAACCATCTTAGTCTCGCTTCCCTTATCTTGTCCGTCACAGAGGTCACTCCAACCTTCTCCTAGATAACCTCATTCCTAATCTCGTCGCTCCTACTATGTTCAACATCCATCTCTACCTAAGTTGTGTGGACTCTTCACTTTTCAATGCCGCACCCGTGTCGGATTCTCCAAAAATACATTGCTTTTGGAGAATTCGGCATGCACCCATTTTGACATTTTTTAAAAATCCGAGCAACATAGAACTCAACATCCTCATCTCCGTAACATGAATCTTCTGAACATCTCCTATAAAAAAAGGAACCTTCAAGATAGAGTCGTCAAAGGTTAAAATCATAAAATATGTAGCTTTTAGCCAAAAACATCCCTTCAGTATAGCCATATCCTTATTACATCCTTGAAGTATCTCTTTGAGCAAAAAACATTCTTAAAATTCGAAGTGGGAGATTTCATCCTTCCATTGTTCACCATTACAAAACTGACAAAGCCCCCACAAAATCACTTGCAAGACATGTGACATTCATCCAAAACGTAGATGTCTCTCTTGCCAAAGCATTGCTTGCTTCACTATTCCCGATAGTTGACTTAAAAAAGCTATGGTGCACAGTGAATAAGAAACAAGAGGTCTGCTCTGTTTGCTGAAGAAAATACTTTTGTTTTTGACATGAAGCAGTGTTTAGTTTTTATTTCTTGTTTCTGTAGTTCCTCAGAATTTCTGGTTTCTGAAGTTTCTGATTCTTTTTCTTATGGTACCTCGAGTTTCTACATTTCCGGAGTTCAGTTCTGGTTTCTGAATTTTTCTGCTGAATCATTTAGCATTTTCTGCATTTCTGGTTCGGCTGCACTTTCTGCATTTCTGGATGGGATGAGGTGGAAGCTTGTTACAGAAACCTCTGAAATGTTGGTGTTTACGGTTAGACTATGAATCTCTTTTGGTGAATATGTTCTAACCATTTCTCTGGTGAATAATAATGTTGAAACTGAAAAGGATGAATAAGATTTCTGGTTATGCTGCAACTTTACTGCATCTTCTAATTGTTCACGATACTGGTGATTAAGAAGATGAATTGGTGGTTTTTTCTACAAGAGATTGTAGAACAATTTGAAGGATCAGTCTCTTGAGGCCTCATCTTTACCATGCTCCCATCTTACAATTCAGTAGTGGTAAGTCACTTGAAAGCACGATTATGTGATTCTAACAGTGTTATAAGTAGACTTCAGACATCCTCGTGCATGCCTTTTTTTTTTTTTTTGTTTTTAGTTTAACATTGGGTGAGGGAGTTGTCTCTATATGACCTATAGGTCACCAATTCCAGTTTTGGAATCAACCATTGGAACTAGTATTAGAATAGGCTGCCTATATTATAACACCCCTTTGGGTGCGGCCCTTCCACCAACCCTGCATGAACCTGGAATGCTTCATGCACTGGCTTCCCTTTTTTATTGGGCAAAGGAGTTGAAAAGTTGCGCGTAATTTTATAGGATTCCATTAGTTTGTGAGTTGTGACCATGGATAACCCAAAGGATGAAACCTGTTCATTTTGAAAATTTCACGACCCAATTTACCTAAGCCACAATGGCACCTACATCCAACCCGGCTGGCGAACCAATTCCACTTTTAACCAATTTTCTTTATTAAAAGACAGAAACGAAAGTTTTTGAAGCAGTTGAAAGTCATAATACAAATCTCATAAGTCATAAATGCGGAATAAATATAAAACCACCCCAAGAGTTGGCGATATGAGTCAAGAGTATCTACTGAATGGAATACAAGTCTGAAATGTCAAGTACACTGTCTGGAATAAAATAGAACAGTAGTACTAGTAGTACATAAGCAGGAGCGGAGTCCATGGTGCTGCGGATCTGGCAAACAGCTCACCCTGATACTCCGAAGCACACTCCTAAACACAATCACAAACTCCACCAGTATTGGGATCAATAGCTGCACGAGAAGTGAAGCAAGTGAAGTATGAGTACAAAACATGCACATCAAGTATGATTGTGGCTATTCCCAACAAGAAGTCGTGAGGGATGAATTTAGAAATACTTGTTTTAACCTGTACGGTATACTCTCAACAGATAAGGAAAATAACAGCACAAGGTAAAGCCAACTGAGCAGCATGATAATGATGCACATAAATTACATGTGAAGTGATATGCAAAGATAAGAATCATGATGCAATACCTATGTTACTGACTCTGTGCCAAATCCTTATCATAACCAATGCATCCAGCATTCTCCCTGCACACTGCCTGGGGTGCCCAGGATCAGTTACCCATGGGTGACAACCTCGTCGTCCTCTCACCGCACGAAATGACTCATTTGTGCCATAACCATATGAATCCACATGGAATGTCTCATCATTACAACCATACCAATCTGCACGGAATGTCCCATCTTGCCATAACCTCAGTCCTCAGTCCCTATTAGAGTAACCAGTACATGTCTCATAATTGCTGATGCCCAAGTCCATAGGTTCATCAACATACATCGCGTGAAATAAGCATGAGTTACATATGCAGTCATATGGCACACAAACAGTGCATGAAATGATCTATGCAACCCATGTAGTATGAACTATGAAATATCTGAGATGGAATAACCTAGCATTTGAATCAATGCTAACAATATTTCCTTAATCAATATAGCATGCTCAACCAATCATTTAACAATCAAGTAACACGGAAGGACATAAGCATAAAAAGCTAAATACTCCAACATGGCAACCGTTGCCCCGCATTAGCACTCGTCGCCTCGACTATAAGTTACCTCCATATACTTAGTATATTGCAGTTATCTTGGGGTGGCAATTGGGCGGGTTGGGTCTAATTTGAAGGGGTTATAATGGGTCAAGACAACAAACAGGTCAAGACCCAACCCGATCCGAATTTGCTTAGATCAAAATGGGTTGGGTCAAAACGGGTTGAGTAATGGGTTAGAGAGTGGGTCTTGTCAAGACCCAACCCGATCCAACTTTTACCAAGTTTTACATATTTATTTGTTCTTTTTCAATATTTTAGTACTTAGTTAAATTACATTTTTCTTTATTATAACTATATAAAATATATCAAATTAAAAAAAAAGTGTTTTAAAAATATTTTAACAAGATCTCTTTCGAGTCAATTCGGGTTGCATATCAATCCAATTTTAAATGGATAGGGTTGAGATGGGTTGCGCTAATAATTGGGCGGATTAACTTCAATGGGTTGGGCGGGTTGAATTTAATTTTGCCACCCCTACAATTATTATTTAGTTGGGAAAAATCCCCCATTGAAGTCGAGGTCTTAACTACCTCAGTTCAAACTATTGCTAAGCACCCCAAACAACCTTGTCTTTCCTTGGAGCCTCCAAATGCTCCCGATCGAGGCGTTAGTGAGCCAACAATATTCATATTACAATAGAAAAGAATTGTACTAAAAGGTAAAACCCAAGAAAATCCAAATTTATTTCAAAATTGGCTTACCCATTCATTTGGGGTTCCAAATCTATAATATTGACTCAATCCAACATCAAATTGGCCTCCAAATCAACAATTTATAGTCTCTTAACCTAGGGCTAGAAATCTTACTTTTACATTTTGAAAACACAAATTAAACATCTAAATTACGATAATCAATTATAAAAAATAAAATCCATGTTAAAAGGCTTACCCCAACTCAATTGGTGAAAGTTTCCTTTAAAAATGCCCGAATTGAGCTCCAAAAGTCCTGGAATGAATTGAATATCCTGACATTTTAGATTTATTCATGAAATTCTACCCTTGTTGACTGCAACAGGGTTTTTCGCAATTGTGAAGTGCTATATAGACACCTGCGAGATGGAGGGGCCCTTTACGCGACCGCAAAACATAGTATTCCTCACTACGCAATTGCAATAACCAATTGTTGCACTAGAGAAAAAAATCTAGTGCAACGCAAGTGAGATTGCAGCCCTTGAAACTAACTCGGGCTCCTTTGGTCCAATCCGAACATATGCACAAGTCCAAAATGATCATACGAAGATGTAGGAACCTTCAAACTATGAATTTCCATTTGCTTAAAAATTTGACTTTAGAAGTGAAGATCGATACACAAGTAATATCCAAGAGTGAAAGTTTTAAGTATCTTAGGTCTATAATCCAAGGAAATGGGGAGATAGATGATGACGTCACACATCGTATTAGAGTGGGGTGAATAAAATGGAGGTTCGTATTCAAGTACTATATGATAAGAATGTGTCACCAAAGTTTAAAGGTAAATTCTACAGAGGGGTGGTTCGACCTACTTTATTGTATAGGGAAGAGTGTTGACTAGTCAAGAAGGTATACGTTCCGGAGGAAAGTAGCGAGGATGAGGATTCTCAAATAGATGTGCTGGCATACTAGAAGAGATAGAATTACCAATTAAGTTATTTAGGACAAGGTGTGAGTGGCATCCGTAGCGGACAAGACGAGAAAAGCAAGACTGAGATGGCTTGAGCATATATGAAAAAGAGGTGCGTAGGTGCACCTCTAGAGAGATGTGAGAGGTTGGCTATAACAAGTTTCAAGAGAGGTTGACTAAGTTGCTTTGACTTTTCACTTTCAGTGCCGCACCCATGTCACCACGACATGGGTGTGGGGGTAGGATCCGTCCCCGATCTGGTCAATCGATTTGGGTGCTTTGACCAAATTTGAGAAATTTTTTGTGGACAGATTCAATGAATTCTGTAATTAAAACAAAACTAAGGTGAAATTGAAGAAAATGGATATAATAGAAATTTCTAAGTAGGATTATATTTACCTATTCCTCTTCTAACACTCCCCCTCAAGCTAGTGCATACACGTCATATGTACCTAGCTTGTTACAAATGTAATTAATACGAGGGTCGATGACGGGCTTGTTGAGATATCAGCAAGTTGATATTCCGGCTTCATAAAATTATCAGACAACCTCAATGTCTTAGTCTTCTCATGCAATTCTGGGATTGCATTGTTAAACTTCCCAAACCAAGCTTGAGAAGATTGTTTTAGACCATAGAATGATTTACACAACCGACATACAAGGTTATCAGTCTCCCCCTGAGCAACAAAATCAGGTGGATGCTCCATATAGATTTCTTCCTCAAGATCATCATAGAGAAAAGCACTCTTAATGTTCAACTGATTAAAAGGTCAATCGAGAATGACAATATGGATCATCTCGAAATTACTCTAAGAAAGTCACTTTAAAACTTCTCGAGACGTGCTTATGCACCAAATTATTAGATTTGATGGCTGAAAATGGTTACAAATTGAGAAATAAAATTATATGAGAAGGGTTGGAATGATGACACGACCCTACAGAGAAGAGAATTATATGGGTAGGGTCGGAATGATGGCACAACCCTACTGGAAAATAGAAATTATATAGGTAAAATCATATTGACGACATGACTCTACTGCAAAAGAAAAATTGTATGGGTAGGGTCGGAATGATGGCACGACCCTACGCAAATTAGATTTGATGAGTCACCGAAAAGACGAATGAAACTACGCAAATCAAATCTGAGTCACCAAAAGACACAGTGCTATGCAACTCAGATATGAGAACGTAGTTCGAAAAATTCACGGTACTACACAAATTGAATATGAGTAGTCCGGAGAGATGCACGGTGCTACACAAATCGAATATGAGAAAGTAGTCATCGGAAAGATGGTATGGTGCTACACATGATAAATATGAAAAAACAGTCACCGAAAAGATGATACGGTGCTACCCAAATTAGATATAAGAAAAAGTAGTCACCGGAATGATGGCGGTGTTACACAAACACTAAAAGATGTGGGGTTGACACAAAATAACCCTAGAAAGACACCGAAAATTGACGACTTGTTTGATTGAATTTTCTTCCCTTGAATATGAGAATCATATATATATCACTAACCCTACTTTGTTAACATAACTACTGGCCAGACGGGCAGCATATGTAGGTCATAACCGCCCGCCGGCAGCGGAAGCTCTTTGATTTTCTACCAGGACCGTAGAAGCTTTGATACCATGTGAGAAATATTGGAAAAGAATATTATTGAATTGTTGTCTACATTATTACATTGAGACCCTATTTATAGATACTAAATTAGACTCCTTTTCCAACTAGGATACTATAATACAATCCTTTTCCAAATAGGAATCTATATATTATTTTAATTCCTATTCCTATTCTAAGTAGGATTATATTTACCTATTCATCTTCTAACACATTCTTTGTTACAATTGTTGCTTTATGTGTTTTGTTTATCTTGTTATTTTGTTATCGTTACAACAACAACAACATACCCTGCAAAATCCCACAAGTGGTAAGATGTACGCAGACCTTACCACTACCACTTAGGTAGAGAGGCTGTTTCCGGGGAACCCTCATCGCAAAAACCCATTAGCAGAATAAGCTAGATATGATAAACAGGCAAGAAAGAGAAGAACACATGATAATACGTAGATACAGGATAGTTAACATATAAAGGCAGATAAATAACATATAAAGGCAGACAATTAACCATTCCTTCCTATCTACCCTATTAGCCTGCTACTCTAATTCTCGACCTCCACTCCTTCCCATCTAAGGTCATGTCCCTGGTGAGATCGAGTTTCACCATATCATGTCTAATCACCTCCCCCCAATACTTCTTTGGTCTACCTCTACCCCTCCGTGTAGCTCTTAAATCTAGCCTCTCACACCTCCTAACAGGGGCATTGGTACTCCTTCTCTGCACATGTCCGAACTTGTTATCATTATTTCTCTTTAATCTTGGAGTAACTGATAAAGTTGTTGCCATCTGACCAGGAGGTCACGAGTTCAAGCCTTGGAAATAGCCTATGGCAGAAATGCAAGTCAAGGCTACATATAATAGACCTTTGTGGTTGGGCCCTTCCCCGGACCCTATGCATAGCGGGAGCTTTAGTGCACCGGGCTTGCCCTTTATTTCCCTTTAATCCTGTTGTGATTACTTCTTTTGAGCTGAGGGTCTATCAGATACAACTTCTCTACCTAAAAGGTGGGGGTAAGGTATATGTACATCCTCCCTTCTCTAACCCCACTTATGAGATTACACTAGACATGTTATTGTTGTTGGTTACCTCTAAGCATTTAAAGCTTCGAGTTCGAGTTCGAGTTCAAGTGTCTGAAACCTTTCGAGCCCCTCAGAACCCATGTCACCCGTACCTGGAAGTCATAAATCACCCAATTGACCTATCAAAAGTCTCAAATAGGAGACAAGGGTTCTAGAACTCGAAACAACCTTTGAGGTTGTTACAAAAAAATCTTAAGGATGTTTTTGTTCGCCGGAATTTTTTGAAGATGGATATACTTTAGGTATGTATTTGGTCAAGAACTTGTAAAAAACACCAAGATCAGTTGTTTAGCACAAAGCGCATTTAGAAGATCATAGCAAATAAAGATACTAATAAAGAAAATAATAACAATAAATACAATGCTAGAAAAATAACTAGAACAAAAAAGATAATTATTTGCACGAGCAATTGAAAAAGTTTAATCAAGCGAAATATGTGAAGTACAAATCATATCATCCAAGTAATAAAACATTTAAATTTCTGATTTAAATGGAAAGATGCAATTTTTAAGTTTTTTAGTGATTAGTTTTTTTATACTAACATTTTGTTAAATTGATGCATTGAATTGACAACTATATTTGTTGTATATATATTGGTTTGAGAAAAGCCCATGAAGCACATTTCAATCCTTCTACTTAGGGTTGTTCAAAATCGAATCGAAACCGATTATCCAAGCCAAAAAAAGTTATTGGTTTATCATAACGAGTTATTGATTTAGTAGTTTCGGTAACAATTTAAATTTTTTTTATAATTGGGTTATCGATTCTTAACAGTTTAGGTTTTTTTATTAACGGGTTAAGCGATAACCCGATAGTTTCATACTTTTATTTCTTATGGTTTCAAACCCAAAATTATTCTACAATGTGATAGTATTTGATTTTGAGCAAAATACAATTTGTCAACTCATGTGTATGGGTCATTTGATTTGTCACCTTATTTTGAAGTAATTTTCAATAAAGAAAACTTTTTTTCAAATCTTAATGGTTAAACGATAACCAAACCGATAATGGTCAATAACCGATAAACCATTAACTGATAAGCTAATATCTTAATGGTTCTATAACGATTTAGCATACTTACAAATGGATAAGTGGAATCGAACCGACCGATATGCAATCCTACTTCTACTAAAGCGCCACGTGAATGAGGAGATGCATCCAACTAACTAGTTTCCACTAGATTCAAGGCTTAAATGAGACTTTAGGCTTTAAAAGTATTGCTTTTAGTAGTGAGTGTAAAGAATTCTCACTTGGTTGGGAAGGAAAAATCAAACGGTTAATTATAACAACATATTCAGTGTAATTCTACAAGTGGGGTTTGGGAGGGGTGATGTGTACGCAACCTTACAGCCCTACCTTGTGAAGGTAGAGAGTTTGTTTCTGGTAGATCCTCAACTCAAGTCGAGTATGATTAAATCAAGTACAAAAAGCGAGATACACCAGTGAAGCGAATATGATAAACATAATGGTGAAGAGAACAATAGTGGCAACAATTATACGATACTGAAGAAAAAGAAACCACAGGTAATAATAAAATCGAAGACAAGATAGTATGTGAGTAATCATAATAAAATTTATAACGGAAACTAGACAATGCTCGACTACTTACTAATCGCTACCATAATCCATTACCTGCATGTCCTCCTATCTAAGTCATGTCCTCGATAAGGTGCAAGTGTATTATGCACTATCTAATCACCTATCTTATGTATTTCTTCGGCCTACTTCTATTTCTCCTCGTACGCTCTGTATTCAACTTCTTACACCTCCTCATTGGGGCATTTGTGCTACTCTTATTCACATGTCTGAACCATCTCAGCCTTGCCTCGCCTCCCCCATCTTGTTGAAACAGTTATTTATGCTAGCTATAAATGTGAAAGCTGCTTGTTTATGCAATAATGCTCTCAAGCCATTGAAGTTTATAGTCTTGTGCAATAGTGCTCTTAAGCCATTAAGTAAAAAAGTTTGTAGGTTTTTTATTTTGCCAAAGTTGTTTTTGGTTCCCATAAGGTCCAACCAAGGAAGGTAAGATATTCTAAAATCATACTTAGGTAAACAGACAAGTGATGCAACTGTCTGAAGTTTCCCGCAGCTGGAATGATACCTTGGTTGACAAATGCTACTGTTCGTTAAATTTAATAATGAAAAGATTAGAATAGATTTACTAGTCACAACCATCTGACCTTTTTTATGCAAGAAGGTGATATTTAGCCAAAATACCGATACAAGCATTTGAGCTTTTCTTCTTATCCGTAACTAACAAACAGAAAAAGAAAAAAAGGTATTAGAACTTTTGCAATCTCAAATTCCTCACTGGTTAGAAATTATTGCTTGCAAAGCATTTTGAAGTTTGTATTAGTGAAGCTAAAGCCTTGCGCTTTTATCTTAGATTTAATCAAATTATGAGACACAGTGACTTCTCTACATGTTTGAATTTCTTTTAGGTAGTTTCTACATCAAAGGTGTATAAGTTTATTTTGTATCGCCTCTTATATTGAGCTTTAATTGTCCTGTGACATTGAAAATATTTAATGTGTAATTTGTTGGAATGATATTGTTGCGTTTGGCTTTAGTGTCTGTTTGTGGAAATTCTTCTCCTAAACCGACTGAATTAGCTAGGGTGTGCACTGAATCAACTGGTGAAAAATAGTGAAACCATGATCTCTTCTGTCTCCCTACCTATACTTGCACAGCATAGCCGATCTCAAGTACCGGATAAGGAAAGAGCATTGTAGTAGGTTGACAGGCAGCGTAAAAAATAGTCAAATTCCAACAATTCATATAGCTGACCCACTTTCTTTGTGATCAAGAAAATTAATTGATTGTTCTCTTCTATGTGGCTGCTGTAGAATTACTATAATTGGAGTAGCATTATTTGGGACCTTCGGTGTTGTACGTGTAGAAAACCATTGACCTCTGAGAATTCCACCGAGCCTAAATTCCACTTACATAATTTCTTTGTTCTGCCTCGTCTGTGTTCCTTCTTCAATCTTGCCGATTGTAGGCTAGTTTCTTGGTGATGATTGTGAAAGTATGTGAACAGATGTTCCACAATCAGTGTTACTTTTCTTCAGGTTCACATTTGGCACATTGCATATAGACAGATTTCTGGTGCTTTTGACAGGTCTTTTCTCTGGAAACCTCTCTTTGGATGTTATGGAAGGATCAAAGTGGAATATGACTCGAAGTGGCTTTTGTGGAATGCGGTCTAAAAAGGTGAATGCTACTCAACCATCCTGATAAATGCTTCGTCTCCTTTCTTGTTCGATAATGATAAGTAACAGATTCAAGATAAAGATCGAAAAAGAGATGACAAAGCCCTAGAACACCAAGTGAATAAGAGGATTTACTGGGAAAACCAAAATGAAAAGAAAAAAAAACTACAAGGTAACTGAATACAAGTAGATAAATAATGGATGGGGCAGCTCTCAATGAGCTTGGGCCATCTGCACATCTTGGAGTAGATGTCCTCCAACAGATATTTTTTTTTTGCAAGGGGGGGTTGGGGTTTGGCTTTGTGTCTGTTGATAGTCCTTCTATTCAAAAGCTCAGATCTGTCAAGTTGGCTGGTTAGCCCATGAACCAGCCCATTTAACCCCTTAAAACAGGCCTCCTAAGTGGTCCGCTACTACTATTTGGCTGACCTCTAAGTCTCTAAGATAGGTGGCATTGTCCTGGTCCATTACTTAGACTTTCTAACTGGACACCAGCTAGGAATTGGTTCATGGCCTACCGACCATCCCAGCAGGGCCCTGCTTGGTAAGACAATTTTAAAAAAAAACAAATAGAAAACACCGAGGAGAATTAATCAAATTTATTTGTATCCTCAAACATCACTTGATTACCTTTCGCAGTATGGTAGCTAAGACTCAGATCGATTACTTACTCCTCCGGAAGGGTGGTAGAAGACTTTGTAAGAATTGCAAGGTTATTCCGAGTGAAAATATTTCCACTCAATATAGGCTTCTAGTGATGGATTTAGAGATTAAGAGGGATAAGAGGAAGAAGGTTATTTATGCCAGCCAAGGATTAGGTGGGGAGGCCTGAGTCCTGTCCTTTCTCGGGAGATGGAGGAAAAGTTAAGTAGTTTGGGGGCTTGGAGTAGTAGTGGAGATGTGAACACCATGTGGGACACTACTGCTGATTGCATTAGAAAAGTAGCTACCGAGGTACGAGGGGTTTCGAGAGAGACCTTTGGTGGACGTCACAGTGATTGGTAGTGGAATGGAGAAGTTCAAGGCAAAGTGAAAGCTAAGAAATTGCCTATACAAAGTGGATGAAAGTGTATGGATGAGGATGCAAAACGAAGGCTTAAGGATATCTATAAGATGGTGGAGACAGAAGCGAAGATGGCGGTCACAAGTGCTAAGACAACAACGTTTGAACGCTTGTATGTTGTGCTAGGTGAAAAAGGTGGGTACAAGAGACTGTATAGGCTCACGAAAGAGAGAGAGAAAAGCTCGCGACTTGGACCAAGTGAAGTGCATCAAGGATGAGGAGGGTGAGGTGTTGGTGGATGAGACTTTTATTAAGCAACGATGGCAAGCTTACTTTTATAAACTCTTAAACGAAAAAGGAGACAGAGATATTGAGCCGGGTGATTTGGCGCACTCTGATAGTCATCGAGATTTTGGTTACTGCAGGCGTTTCAGAGCTGAGGAGGTTAGATGTGTTATTAGTAGGATATAGAGAGGAAGAGCGATCGGACCCGATGAGATTCAAGTGGATTTTTGGAAGAGCATGGTCAAGGATGGTATGGAGTGGTTGACTAGGTTTAATGTTATTCTGAAGACTGCTAAGATGCCTGATGAATGGAGGAGTACAATGGTTATTGTACAAGAACAAGGGTGATATTCAAAATTATAACAATTACAGGGGCATTATGTTGCTAAGCCACACTATGAAGGTTTGGGAGAGAGCGGTGGAGGTGAGAGTGAGAAGAAGAGTGTCTATTCCAGAGAATTAGTTTGGATTTATGCCGAGGCGATTGACTAGTGAAGCAATTCATCTTGTTTGGAGACTAGTGGAGAAATATATGGAAAGAAAGAGGGACCTTCATATGATATTCATTGGTCTTGAGAAGGCCTATGATAGAGTTCCGAGGGATGTTCTATAGAGGTGTCTAGAGGTGAAAGGTACTCCAATGGTGTAAATTAGGGTGATAAAGGACATGTATGATGGAGCCAAAACTAGGGTAAGGTATTTTCCCGTTGAGATGGGACTTCATCAAGGGTCTGTGCGAAACCCTTTTCTTTTTGCCTTAGTAATAGATGAGTTGACACGATCTATTCAGGAGGAGGTTCCATGGTGTATGCTATTTGCGGATGACATAGTACTGATTGATGAGACCCGGAGTAAAATTAATGATATGTTGGAGGTTTGGAGGCATACTTTGGGATCTAAAGGATTCAAATTGAGTAGGACGAAAACTAAATACTTAGAGTGCAAATTCAGTATTGCGAGGAATAAAGCAAACATTGAAGTGAAACTTACCACTCAACCTATTCCTAAGAGAGAAAGCTTTAAATATTTTGGGTTCATCATCCAGGGTAGTGGTGATATCAATGATTATATCACACATCGTATTGGGGCTGCATGGATGAAGTGGAGTGTAGCAACCCTCGTGGAGGATGCCACTTCTACAAGCACCATAATGATTCTTCCCACATTGTTCACCCGTAGGAACATGAATCCTGCCTTGGCTATAATTTGGAGTGCTAGCTGTAGAAAATTCTGATCTGCATTGCTTGAGTTGAGATGACTTGTTAATACCACTAGCCTTAGAATCATCAAACCTTCCCCTCTTTGATGGACCTTTAAAATCTGATCTGGGCTTTCTTAGTTTATTTTCATGTCTACTAACTTCTTCCTTATCAAGTCTTTCCCAAGTAAGGGCAGCAGAAACTAATTTACAAAAGTTCTCATGTTGTAAAATTGCCACATTCTTTCTGATGGAATCATTCAAACCGTCTCAAATCTCTGGGACTTATCTTTCTCCTCTTTAATAATATCTCCAACATAATAAGAAAGCGTTAGAAACTTTTGTTGATATTCAGCAATAGACATGCCTCGTTGCCTCAAATTTAAAAACTCCTTTGTCTTAGCATCACAGTAGGCAAGTGGGATATACTCATACGGAATTCCTTAACAAAATCATCCCAAGTAAGAACGAGAGGTTTTACCTTGGCATTTGGAACACTTACCCACCAATCATAAGCATCCCTTTGTAATGGTGAGACAACATACTTGAATTTGACAACATCTGAACACTCCAATTGCTCAAACATCCTCTCCATGTGTTCCAGCCATTGTTCAACTATTAGTGGGATCAACAGAGCCTTCAAACTCGACTCCACTTATTTTTCTCATTTTCTTGAAGTTTATTCCGTTGGGATCATACATTGCTTTAGCCATGTGATGGAAGAATTCAGCTGTCAGGTGGAAAGCAGGATTCATAACCTGAGTACTATGGCTAATATGAGAATGTGGGCTAGGTCTTACACCCTATTGGTTTCCCACTTCAGATCCACTAGTGCGGGGGATATATAGATTCGAGAAATGTTTGCCAACCTTTTCCTAATGCATGAGGTTGGGAATAAGTGAGGAGACATATTAATATAGTGTGTGTCAGGAGACTAGATGGGTAGGGACCAAAGCTCGGGATGTAGATAGGTTCAAGTTATGGTACGTGGGTGTAACTAGGGATAGAAATGGTATAGGTATACTAGTAGACGAGGACCTTGGGAAATATGTGGTGGAGGTTAGAAGGTTTAACGATAGGATGATGTCTATTAAACCTGTGGTGGGTAGGCACGTAGTGAATGTAGTTAGTGCTTATGCGCCTCAAGTGGGCCTGGATGAGGAAGTCAAGAGGCTCTTTTGGGAAGATTTGGATGAGGTGGTGAGAGGCATACCAGTGACAAAAAAACTCTTCATTGGGGGAGACTTTAATGGGCATATTGGGGCTACCACTAGCGGGTTTGAAGATGTCCATGAAGGCTTTGGTTTTGGGGAGAGGAATGGGGGTAGGACGTCTCTTGTGGATTTTGCCAAAGCCTTTGAGTTAGTTATTGCTAACTCATGTTTCCTGAAGAGGGAAAATCACTTGATTACCTTTCGCAGTACGGTAGCTAAGACTCAAATTGATTACCTACTTCTCCGGAAGGGTGATAGAAAGCCTTTGTAAGAATTGCAAGGTTATTTCGAGTGAAAATATTTCCACTCAACATAGACTTCCAGTGATGGATTTAGCGATTAAGAGAGAAAAGAAGAGGAAGGTTGTTTACGCCCAACCGAGGATTAGATAGAGAGGCCTGACTCCTGCCCTTTCTCGTAAGATGGAAGAAAAGTTGAGAAACTTAGAAGCTTGGAGTAGTGGCGGAAATGTGAATAATATGTGGGACACTACTGTTGGTTGCATTAGAAAGGTAGCTACCGAGGTATTAGGGGTTTCTAGAGGGACCTTTGGTGAACTTCAAGGCGATTGGTGGTAGAATGACGAAGTTCAAGGCAAAGTGAAAGCTAAGAAGGTTGCCTATACGAAGTGGTTGGAGTATAGGGATGAGGATGAAAAGCAAAGGCTTAAGGAGATCTATAAGACGGCTAAGTCAAAGGCAAAGATGGCGGTGACGAGTGCTAAGAGAGCAGTGTTTGAGTGCCTATATGAGGAGCTAAGTGATAAAGGCGGGGACAAGAGAATGTATAAGCTTGCTAAAGAGAGAGAAAGGAAAGTTCGCGACTTGGACCAAGTAAAGTGCATCAAGGATGAGGAGGGTAAGGTGTTGGTGGATGAGACTTCCATTAAACGAAGGTGACAAGCTTACTTTCATAAACTCTTAAACAAAAAGGGAGATAGAGATATTGAGCTGGGTAAGTTGGCACACTCCGAAAGTCATCAAGATTTTGGTTATTACAGGCGGTTCAGAGTTGAGGAGGTTAGAAGGGCTATTAGTAGGATGAAGAGAGGGGGGCGATCGGACCTGATGAGATTTCGGTATCTTATGGAAGAACATGGTCAAGGATGACATAGAGTGGTTGACTAGACTGTTCAATGCTATTATGAAGACTGCCAAGATGTCGGATGAATGGAGGAGGAGTACAATGGTTCCATTGTACAAGAACAAGGGTGATATTAAAAAATGTAATAATTACAGGGGTATGAAGTTGTTAAGTCACACTATGAAGGCCTAGGAGAGAGTGGTGGAGATGTGGGTGAGAAAAGTAGTGTCTATTTCGGAGAATCAGTTTGGATTCATGTCGGGGCGGTCAACTACTGCAATTCACCTTGTTCGGAGATTAGTGGAGAAATATAGGGATAGAAAGAAGGACCTTCATATGGTGTTCATTAATCTCGAGAAGACCTACGACAAAGTCCCAAGGGATGTCCTATGGAGGTGTTTAAAGGTGAAAGGCGTCCCAATGGCATATATTAGGGTGATAAAGGACATGTACGACGAAGCTAAAACTCGGATAAGAATGGTGGGAGGAGACTCAGAGTATTTTCCTATTAAGATGGGACTTCATCAAGGATCTGTGTTGAGCCCTTTTCTGTTTGGTTAGGTGATGGATGGCTTGACGTGATCTATTCAGGAGGAGGTTCTATGGTGTATGCTATTTGCAAATGACATAGTACTGATTGATGAGATCCGGACTAAAGTTAATGACAGGTTGGAGGTTTAAAGACACGAGATTTTCGTACATTACTCATACTACTACAGCTCACGCTATAAATTATCGCCTATATTAAAACACAAAAAATAAAGCTTACTAGTTTCTATTTCATACAACCACCTCAAAATAACTAGTAATTTAGTATTAAAACAACCAAGTTCACCGGCTCCAAACCAACTAAACATGCCAAAACTTTAAGTTACAACCCATAGTTTTATAATTTACACTAGCCTTCAAAATTTACATATACATATGCAATAGGAGAATCATGTACATGTCCCAAAACTACTACAAAATATATATATATATATATATATATATATATATATATGATAGTTAGAATAGAAATAGGAACAAGAATAATATCTACAATCCTACTTGGAATAGGAATAGGAATAGGGAATAGTACATAGAATCCTACTTGAAAAAGGATTGTATTATAATATCCTAGTTGAAAAAAGAGTCTAATATAATATCTATAAATAGGGTCTCAATGTAATAATGTAGAGGCAACAATCAATATTTCAAACAGTGATCTTCTTCAGAACTCCCAAAATTTATCTCCTTATGCTTAGCAATAGTTGTTTTTATCGTAGGGGATGTCCTAGATGATGCTTGAGGACGACCATTGGAGATAAATTCTGAGAGCTTTGAAGAAGATCACATTTGCATAGATATATATATTGTAGTAGGTTCGGAACATGTACATGATTTTCCTGTTGCATATGTATAAGCAAATTTCGAGGCTAGTGTAATTTATTAAGCAATAGTTATAACTTAAAGTTTTGGCATGTTTAGTTGGTTTGGAGCTAGTGAACTTGGTTTTTTTAAAAAACTAAATTACTAGTTATTTTGAGGTGGTTGTATGAAACAAAAACTAGTAAGTTTTATTTTTTGTATTTTAATGTTCGCAATAATTTGTAGCATGAACTCTAGTAGTATGCGTAGTGTATGAAAATCTTGTAAGATGGTTTAAATTATCTTGAAAAGTGTCTACGCCACAAATTGGAACTGGGATCAAATGAACTACCAAAAAGACAAAATCCTATACATGTAACTATTTTGAATTCACTATTAAATTATGATTAATATGTCGTGTATTAAACTCTTAATATTTTAGCAAGTATTATATAAGTCCAAATTGTACAGGAGTGGCAACCTCCCATGAGGGTTGCTGCATGGTGGCTTGCCTCTGGAGTATGTGTGATAAGAAGATACCACCTAAACTTAAAAGTAAGTTTTACAGAATGGTGGTTAGACCGTCGTTGCTATATGGGGTGGAGTATTGGCCAGTCAAAAACTCACATATCCAGAAGGTGCAGGTTGCGGAGATGAGGATGTTGAGATGGATGTGTGAACATACCATGGGTGATAAAATTAGGAATGAGACCATTCGAGAGAAGTTAGGGGTGACCTCTGTGGCTGACAAGATGAGGGAAGTGGGACTGCGATGGTTTGGGCATGTGTTGAGAAGAAATATCGACGCTCCTGTTAGGAGGTGCGAGAGATCGGATTTAGGGTAGAGGTAGACCGAAATAGTATTGGGAGGAGGTGATTATACAGGATATGGTGCAACTTCATCTCACCGAGAACATGACTTTAGATAGAAAATAGTGGAGGTCGCGTATTAGGGTAGAAGGTTAATAGGCTAGTCGTGTTTGACCTTGTGATATAGTAGGATTAGTCGTGTCTTTATATCTTGTGTTGTTATTGTCCTTATATTTATTACTTTTACTGTATTTATATATTATCATGTGCTTTCATATCTAGTATCTTCTGCTTTTGGGCCTTGATATTTTTTAGACGAGGGTCTTCCGGAAACAGCCTCTCTATTTCTATGAGGTAGTGGTAAGGTGTGCATACATTTTACCCTCCCTAGACTCCACTTGTGGGATTCCACTGGGTATGTTGTTGTATTTGTATCCTCAAACATATATAATCCAGATGTGAATGAGTCAAATGATCTATTTGGTGAACCATCCCCTTGGAGTTGGTGATACAGATAGATGTTAGGTCTTTTTCCCTCTTTTTCTGCTCTCCTTGTTTTAACTAAAGAACTATCTTTATATTTGCAAAGTTGTACTTCAATAAATTTTGGTGACGTTTCATTTGCTGCGAGATAGTCTTCTTTTATTTTTTGCGTTTCAAATTTTTTACTAGTCAATTAGTAAGAATGTATTTCATTATTCAAATTTTGCATGAAAATTAAAAAAGTAGAACTTTTTGCTTTCATTTGCTATGTAACTTTATTATATCATTAGTTGGCTTTATTAAAAGTGTGATTGTCATATTGCAGGCACTAGTGGTGAAACTTAAAAAAAAAAATCCTTGCCGGGGTAATGAAAGGATACGCTATATTATAATATATAAACTGTTAGGTTAGCACATTGTTTTGGCTGTTGCTATGATGCAAGTAGCCCATGCCAGCAACAAGGTTGTCCTCAAAATAGGGTCCTAAGGCCACATCCTGGTCCGAATAGGATATATTAGGTAATGTTTTCCTCCTAACATATCTAGTTCCCGCATTGTCTGCACCTAGCATTTCCTGTACAAACAAGGGAGGAACTACAAATACCTTAGTGTCTTCAAAACGGTCATACTTCAGCCCCTCTTTGGCCATCAAGTCAGCTGCTTGTTTCTGCCTCCTAAATGTGTGATGTAGCTCCATGCTTCCAGCTTGCTCAATTTGTAGCATTCCACAGCTTCCAGTGCATCTGTTTCAATTTGTAATTTCAGGAAGTTGTGTTAGATGGCCAATTGAAGTCCCCTTCTAATGGCTTTGAGTTTCGCTTCAAGAGGGCTTGTGTGGACTATTGCACCATAATAGCCCATAGGCCATTTACCAGTATGATCCCTGAAAATGCCTCCCAGACCGCCGGGTCCTGGTGAGGTCTTATTCGCCCCGTCAGTGTTTAGTTTAATAGTTCCCACATTGGGTGGGTTCCATTTGACGTGTATGAGCTCTTGGGAGCGATGCTTGGCATTTGAGTTGCTGGCAATGGCAGTATATTCCACTGCCAATATTACGATTTATTTTATCTATCAGCAGCGTGGCTTCTCCTTCTAATTATTTTTTCTTGCAGTTTGATGGCTTCATTGATTTGGATGGATATGACACAATAGCTCTTAAACTTAAAGGGGATGGAAGATGCTATATTTCTACGGTAAGTTCCTGCGTCTTATCTTTATTTGGACAATTACAAGCTTCAGATGCCCATGTTTTCAATGAACGGCTGCTATTGATATTTGGATGAACTGTGAGAATAATCATTTCTCACACAAAGCCTAACTGCAGATATACACAGAGAATTGGGTAAATAGTCCAGGACAAGATGAAGATAATTCATGGCAAGCATTCGTTTTTGTGCCAAAAGATAACTGGTATATCGCAAAGGTAAGTTGTTCATTTCCTTCATCCTTCATGTGATGTGGAAGCTATATCCCATCTCAAAAGGTTCAAACAAACTACTTGTTGAATTTGTGGGGAAGAGAAGATAAGTGGATTGCTATTATTGGCTGTGTAGGTCCCACTTACTCGTTATGTACCTACATGGAGAGGGAACTTAATAAATGCTAGGTTAGAGATGAATCCAGCTCGAATCGTTGGTATGTCTCTATCTGTCAACGCAGAAGGTGGAGTTCCAGGTGCGAAGTCTGGGCCTGGTGATTTCGGAGTTGAAGTTGATTGGATCAAAGCCTTGCGGATGCAGTAAAACAGAAGTCCCATCATAAAGAATGACTGAAAAAGACGAGGACGTTTGGGGCATCCATGCTTATTCGTTGGGGAAGATTGCAGAAATGGTAGCTACGGAGTTGTTATTTTTGAAGTCATCAATCGGAGATTGGAGAAGTAGGAAATACAGGTTCTTTTTCTGTGTACCTTGGGAAAAGAGTGAAATCTTACGATTCACTTTGCTTAAATGCAGTGCACTCTACATCACTAAAGCCAAATTATCAGATTTTTTTTCTCTTGTAATAAATGGGGCTTTTCATTTGGATTATATCCTTGTCTTTTGACAAGGTTCTGGCAATCAAATATTTCAATTATGTGCAATAATCAGTAATATTCTTCCAAGTTTTAATGTCAATCAACAATGTTGCTATTTGCTGTAAATTACTAGTGGCATAGCGATGACATTAACAATAAAAAATCACGTCTGAAAAAAAATTCAGCCTAAAGGAACTCCTCAAGATAGACACCAAATGTATCGATTTCATAGCCAACTCAGGATGTCGCATTGCCCAAATATGGAATATGACCAACTAAATTTTTTGGAGATATCATATGTTTCACCAAATACAGAAGGGAAACAAACACTTAGAAGCTATCAATTGTATGAAAGACTGAATACATGTACGCCCATATTAAATTGTAACACCCCAAAAAAATTTTAAAGTAAGACCTAAACCATTTTTCATTTGCGTAAAAGATCGTAATGGGTGATTCTAAATTGTGCATAAATGTCAACGTTAATTCTTTAATGTGAGAATAGTTTTGGAGATGAATAAAGGCCACAAAAATTCTCTAGCACATCACTAGGTTTGGATTGCAAGCTTGTTTACCAATTGGCTTTCGATGTAAGGGCACTACAATCTTTAACAACAAATTTTATACTAAAATGGTGTCAGCATTATTTTGGTGCAAATCAACTTCAACCCACTGCACCAAATTTTACACCAAAAAGAAATTTTTTTTTTTTCTCTTCATTATTATATTATTATTTCTTTGGAAATATCATACTTTTTGCAATCCTTATTTTTTGCCTGATTTTTCTCGTTCATAGAAAGAGTTTTCATTTGAATCAAAAATCAGTCTTTCGACTTGTATTTTTCATATACATATTGATTCTATTTTTAATCTCCTTATTTGGGTGTTGTTGGCACACACATTTGATATCTCACTTTGGTCTTTATTTACAGGATGTTTTTTCTTTAGTTTTTGTATTCTGTGTTGGTTCGGGAGGAGGACAGCCACTTCCTCTTCCGCGCCCTTCCAACCCATCAAACTCCTCCTTGGAAGATTCATTCGAGCTCCAGATCTTGTCGGAGCCTTAGCCTGACTCACAATGGAGGCTATGAATCTTTTCGCTCCGAAATCGAATTTTCGCACTAGAAAGGGAAAATAGCCTTTTTCTGCTTGATAAAGCAAAAGGGGAGTATTGGGCAGAAGTAAAGACTCAACTTGACAATTGCCCCTCTCAACGGGAATATAACCGAATACTCGACTTCGAGAATAGAGATCTCCGGATCCAGGAGCTGCAACACTCTTGTTATTCAAAATTCCAGCTGCTTTTTGCGGATCATCCTGCCTTGGCCGAAAATGCCGAATCCAACCCCCAAGAAGCCTTACTAGACTTTTTTCATGAGAAACGCGATGAACTTGACCGAGAGGGCGACCGCGAAAGTCACCGAATGGCTCATATTTGGTTGGGATTTGCTAAAAGTTTTGTGTAATGAATATTAATATTAAATTATTTAATAAAGTGAATCGGTGTGATGAATAGTGCTTCACCAAATTTAGTGTAACACTATTCACACACTCAAAATGGGTAGAATTTGAGGTTGGATTGGATCTCTAATACACAAAATTATGCACCCAAATAGGATTTGATGTAAAATTTGATGTTAGGTTGGAGATGGTTTAAGATTTTATAAGGGATAACTTCAAACAATCATATCTCTCAACATATAAAGAGTTAAGAGAAAAGACACAAAATCACCACTGATGTCGTTCCAAATTTTCAAAAAGACACTTTAACTTTGCGGGCGTCCTATTACCCCATAAATGCATTAAGTGTCTTTGTAAATACACCATTTCAACCCATTTTCTCATCATCCCTGGTACATTTTGAAGCGCGTGATGCACAGTCTCTATTAATATATCATTTTAATTTGAAAAGGCGGGTCAACATAACCTGATCCGTTTCCTTTCTAAAGAATTCTCGACCTTTCCATTCCCCACTCTCTCTTCTTTCCACCTTGTCTCTTCATTTTTCATTGAACATTACACAATTTTGTGCATCGTTAATTCGCCTCAATTTCAACATTTGTTGGTCAATCTATTGAGGGACTAGCTGGGTAAACAAAGAATTGAAAGTTAGCAGGTTAGGTTTTCACATTATAGTGTATATCTTAAAGATTATATTTTGTTGTTGCTGTATTTGTAATTATTTGGGAGTAAATACATGCTTAGGGTTTACTTTAGTCTAAGAAATGTAAGAATCGACTTTAATTTTTAGTTTCTAGTGATAGTGTTTTTAGTATTTGTACTATTAGAGTTTTCTTGTATTATGTTATGTTATTGACTTAGTGCTACTGTTAAAATTTTGTATATTTTACTAGCTTTACTGGCGATATGTGGGTTGATTTTGTGGACTCCTGTTACTGTGTGTGGAATTGTTAATAGTAGTATTGTTGTGTAATTTGTTCCTAAATGTATTTATTTACAGTTCTTTTCAGGAATATTCATGTCTTTTATTCTGATAACTTTAAGATGGTATCATGGGGGCAAAATAGAATTTGGTCGCCCACTAGAATATATTGGGGGGGGGGGGGGGGGGGAGGGGGGAGTGTGATAGAGTTCCTAGATGTAGATGTTGATAGAATGTCTTATTTTGAGTTGAGGAACTACATAAAGGATTTAGGATATACAACAGTTTGTGACTTCTTTATTAAGTGGGATGGGTTATTGGTCCTTATAAATTGTGATAAGGTTATATTTGACCTTTTCAACATGATAAAAAATAGGGATGAATGAACCTGTAGAGGCCCCACATGAATTGGAGTATTTTTCCAATGTGGGGGATAATGGAGTAAGTAAGGAATCTTTAAATGAGGATGAGACTTCTAACTCTAATAACCAACCTCCTTCTTCATTTGGTCATTCTGAAAATTTCAACTCTACTTTTGAAGTTCCTCTTTCTTCTGATCCTTCTCCTTTTAGTGTGCCCAATAATCAACTTTGTTCTCCTGTACCTTCTCAGTCACACCCCAGGAGGGTACCTTTGGTGTGGCCGGCATTCGGAGACTATTGCTAGTCCCCAAGTGAACCACTTAGCCTCATCACATCATTCAATCAATAAACTCTACTGAACAGCGAAAAATATAAGTAAATGGTCACATCTCATCTAAAGTCTCAAGAGAAATAGATAATAATAATAATAATTAGTAGAAAGAACTAGCTCACAATCTCAACATCAATACTCGACCATCGTCTATGGAGCCTCTATCACTAATCGTGTGGTGCTAATGATAGACCCATGGCTACCCAAATCAAAATAAAAGAAATATTCCAAAATCTAACACTAAAGCAAGATGAAATAATCATATTGGATCCTCCGGAGTAGGGGAGGCTCACCAAGTCAGCTGCGAGTCTCAGATCTTCAACGGAGTGCCTGTTGACGATCTCTAGTACCTGCCTTTGCATCATAAAACGATGCAGTCCAGAGGGGACATCAGTACTTAGAATATACTGGTATGTAAAATAGCTGAGTGAAACAGAAACAGGTAGAATAATATGGAAACAACATCAACTCAAAGAAATCATCAAATAATATCAAATCGTCAAATGTCTATCTATGCAAGAATAAAGAGTAGACAAGTGACACATCACCAAATCAAACTCATCAATAATCTCACCCTCATCTCAAAGGAGCTCACCTCCTCTCATCTCATCATAGAGGAGCTTACCTCCTCTCATCTCATCTCGACTCCGAGTACTCAAGGTAGGAAACTTATGGGAGTTTCTCTTATCCGACAACAATCATTTATGAGCCAGTGAATGTACAACAATCACGCTGTGTTGCCACAACAGTTCTAAACTTGCCAGGTAGGGTACACTCAAAAACCATATCAGCTCACCCAATATGGAGTCAAACTCAGTAAGTCCTCTATTGCTTTATGGACCGTTACTCTCGAGGGAACCATAATATATGTGATGGTTCTATGTTTTACCTACGTTTGGCGACGTAGTTTGACGAGTTCAAGTCAGAATAACTCTCACTCTTTCGGTGCTCGATACTCCTCCCATGACTCAATGCTCATAAAACCTCCATCTCAACCAATCTCATAAGGACTCGAACCTTGTCAACAATCGGTATCTCATAGGGTTAACGACCTGGCCCAACACTGCGAAGTATTGTCCGCTCTTGGGCCTAGCCCATCACGGATTTGTCCTTTTGGGCTCACCCCAAAAGGCGCCTCACAGTATTAGGTCCAACCCTTTACCTAAATAGCCCAGGACTCTCCCTCTCTTTTCCAATGTGGGATTTGCCTAAGTGAGCCAAGCATTATGTATCAACCTAAAGGACATGACCAAGAACTCAAAATGGCCATATCTAGTCCTAAAGGTTGTCCTTGGAATGTCACATTCCCTCACATTCAACTGGTGGTAGCCCAATCTAAAGTCTATCTTGGAGAAACAAGAGGTGCACTAAAGTTGGTCAAACAAATCATCTATCCTTGGGAAGGGATATTTATTCTTTATCGTGATCTTGTTCAGTTGCCTATAGTCAATACACATTCTGAGGGACCCATCTTTCTTTCGCACAAATAGGATAGGAGCACCCCAAGGTGAAACATTTGGCCGAATGAAGCCCTTCTCTAGCAAATCTTTCAGTTGCTCTTTCAACTCTTTAAACTTAGTGGGGCCATCCTTTAAGGTGGAATTGAAACAGGCTCGGTTTCGGGAAGAACATCAATCCCAAAGTCGATCTCCCTATCGGGAGGGACTCCAGGCAGATCATTAGGGAACACTTCTGGAAACTCATTGACAATCAGAACTGACTCAAGAGTTAGGGACTCAATATTATCATATTTAACTCGCACGAGGTGATAGATATAACCCTTGGAAATCAACCTTCTAGCTCTAAGATATGAGATAAACTTTCCTCTGGGTTCAACAGAATCACCTTTCCACTCTAAAACCGGTTCATTTGAGAATTGAACCTTAACAATTTGGGATCTACAATCAACAGTGGCATAACAGGCGTGAAGCCAATCCATTCCAAGAATCAAATCAAAATCAACCATCTCCAACTCAATCAAATCAACAAAGTATCCCTATGATAGATGGACACTACACAAACTCTATAGATTCTCTCAGCTCGAATAGACTCACTCACCGAAGTAGAAACATCAAAGGGTTCAAGAGACTCTCAAGGGTTCTATTAAATCTACTGGCCACATAAGGAGTTACAAATGACAATGTGGCACCTGAATCCATCAAAACATCACAATCAAAAGTAAAGACTCAAATCATATCCGTCACAACATCTGGGGAGTTCTCCTGATCTTGGCAACTACCTATGGCATACAAGCAATTTGTTGCTCCGCCTGCGCCTGACGTAGTAGCCCTCTGGTTTCCTCTAACTGGTGGGGCTGGGGTAGTAGACTAAGCCTGGTCATCCCACATGGACAATCCCTCTTGTAGTGACCCACTTGGCCACATCCATAGCACACATCATTCCCATCACGACATCTCCCCAGGTGCAATTTACCATACTTATCACACGGTGGCTTACCCTGTGAACCTTGAGCCACACTAGCTTGTGACTGGGATTCATGGGTTCCAACATTCTAAAACCTTTGATCCTACCTGCCTCTAGGCACAGGTGCACTAGTAGATGATGGTGCTGGAAATCGGTTGCAATTGCCTTTCCTTCCAACTTCATAGCTGGATGTCTTAGCTTTCTTATGCTTAAACTCTTCCCAGTCATGCTGTCTCTCCTCATCAGCTTGTTGCAAAAATGTTATCAGTCGCCTGATATCCATATCACTCATAAGCATGGCTCCTCTCCCATCTCTCTTGGGTCCTTTATTCAGCCCATCAACATACATCCCCATCTTTCCCCTCATATCAGCAACCATGTCCGGAGCATAGTGAGATAGTTGCGTGAACTTCAAACCATACTCTTGCATAGTCATAGAGCGTTGTTTTAGATTTAGGAACTCTCTCACCTTAGCTTCTCTTTTCTCTCTTGGGAAGAAGCATCCCAAGAAGGCTTCCTCGAACACTGCCCAAGTCAAACATGGAGTATCATCCATTCTACTTCTCTTCCACTGGTCGAACCATAAACTGGCCACATCCTTGAGTTGTAAGCAGTCAGTTCAACCTTATTGACATCAGCCACATGCATCACTTGGAACACCTTCTCAAGTTCCTCCACATAGTTTTCAGGATCTTCGGTAGATGTAGACCCCGTGAACTCAGGCAGATTCATCCTAAAAAATTCTCGGACTCTAGAGGTGTCGTGAGAATCTGGTCTACCTACTCCTTATCTCATAGCAGGTGTTGCGACAACCTAGGCTAGAGCTTGAATAGCCCGGTGTAGCTCAGCATTAGAGACCTCATCTTGAGGGGGTTGCTCAACAAGGACAGCTTGATCCACGGGCTCCTGGGTACTTGAGGCTCAGGTGGATTAACAGCTTGCCTGGCAGGACGTCCCCTTCCTCAGCTCTTCTAGGAGGTATGGTATCAATTCTGCATGCGTACAGCACAAATTAGAAGAGAGTTTTTATAGAGCTTAACTCTACGCATGAATTGGAATGAGAAGAAAAGTGTAACAATTCCTAATGTCCTATAGCCTCCTGCTTATAAAATGTGGTCGACAACACACCCATAAAAAAGACTCTACTAGATACGGCTTCATGGACTCCCTAAGACACTTAAACTCTATGCTCTGATACCAAGTTTATCACGCCCCGGGAGGGTAACCTTGGCGTGGCCAGCACTCGGAGACTATTGCTAGTCCCCAAGCGAACCACTTAGCCTCATCACGTCATTTAATCAATAAACTCTACTGAACAGTGAAAAGTATAAGTAAATGGGCGCATCTCATATAAAGTCTCAGGAGAAATAGATAATAATAATGGCTAGTAGAAAGAACTAGCTCACAATCTCAACATCAACGCTCGACCATCGTTTATGAAGCTTCTGTCACTAATCATGTGGTGTCAATGACGGATCCATGGCTACCCAAGTCAAAATAAAAGAAATAGTCCAATATCTAACTCTAAAGTAAGATGAAATAATCATAGTGGATCCTCCGGAGTAGGGGAGGCTCACCAAGTCAGTTGCGAGTCTCAGATCTTCAATGGAGCGTCTGTTGACGATCTCTAGTACTTGCCTTTGCATCATAATACAATGCAGTCCAGAGGGTACATCAGTATTTGGAATATACTGGTATGTAAAATAGCTGAGTGAAATAGAAACGGGTAGAATAATATGGAAACAACACCAACTCAAAGAAATCATCAAATAACATCAAATCGTCAAATGTCTATCTATGCAAGAAGAAAGAGTAGACAAGTGACACATCATCAACTCAAACTCATCAATAATCTCACACTCATCTCAAAGGAGCTCACCTCCTCTCATCTCATCTCATCTCAAAGGAGTTCCAAACTTGCCAAGTAGGGAACACTCAAAAACCATATCAACTCACCCAATATGGAGTCAAACTCAATAAGTCCTCTATTGTTTTAGGGACCGTTACTCTCGAGGGAACCATAATATACGTGATGGTTCTATGCTTCACCTACGTTTGGCGACGTGGTTTGGCGAGTTCAAGTCAGACTAACTCTCACTCTTCCGGTGCTCGATACTCCTCCCATGACTTAATGCTCATAAAACCTCTATCTCAACCAATCTAATAGGGACTCGAACCCCGTCAACGATCGGCATCTCATAGGGACTCAAACCCCATCATCATTCAACTCGTAGGGACTTTAACCCTCTCATCAATCAATCTCATCAATGACTCAAGATTTAGAACAATCATTAGGAAGCAATTGAATAGACACATCGGTAGAGTTCATTTACAGAGACTCATAAGACAATCAAATTTTATCAACTCATCATCATTCTCTCATCACAATCAACAATCTCAACTCAAGGCTCTAGACTCAATTCTCAAGTTCATTATGCATGCTTTTCAAATTAGTCATGTAGGGTTATGCAAGTTCTCATGAAAAATGTTCAATGCAAGAAAACAATTAGTATGATGATCATCAACCTAGAAAACATGTAATTCAAATTAATTTTTCAAGAAAAACCCTCAAGTATCCATGCATGCAGACTCTTCAACCATCAACTCATCTATGACCATCTATGGGGCACATGAGAGAACAATCCAATGCTTTTAGTTTAGCCTTACATACCTGAGATGCAGCTATCAATCAAGCACGTCGAGGATTTCTTCTCAGTTCTTTCAAACTCAAGCTCTTCTCTCGTCTACTCAAGCCCTAACCTTAGTAGAATATCAGAATAGGACTTAGAATGGGGTTTTTAGACCCTTTTTACGTCAAAACGACCTTATTAGATCGTGTATAGAGTTTAGGAGGGATTGACAATTGACCAGAATGCCCCTTATAATAATTTAGAAATTTTCAATTCGAAAAAGGCCCAGTCCGCGACATGGACTGGTCGCGCATTGTGTATTTTCACAAAAAGTTTCTGAATGAGTTTTCTCAATCCCGTCAAAAATTTTCAAGAAAATATAAGTGCAGGTCCGCGACACAGGTGCGATGCACCTCCATCACGCACCAACACTATTTCGCGTTTCGAATCAAAAAATTATCTTTTGATCGGGTCGCTCTAAAAATTGACCGAGACCATTTTCCCACTCAATTTTTTGTGTTGATCACAAATCCGACCTCGGATTTGCCGTACGAGTATTGGAAGATGTGTTATGCGCATACCCTCCCTCTAGGGGTATTTGGATAATTTTACCGAGCGTTACATTCTCCTTCTCCTGTGCCTAATATTTAGCCTCCTTCTCTTGTACCTTCTTCTTTTCCTGTGCCTAATAATCAGCCCTTTCTCTTGTATCTTCTCCTTCTCATGTGCCTTTTAATCAGCCTTCTTATCATGTACCTTGTCTTTCTCATGTGACTTTTAATTAACCTCATTCTCTTGTACCTTTTCCTAATACTATACCTAATAATCGTCTCCCTATCATGTACCTTCTTCTTCTCATGTGCCTTCATCTCTTATACCTTCTCCTTTGGTTGTACCTCCTTACACTGATGCAGATGATGATGAATTGGAAGGTGATTTAGGATCTGGAGAGGATACTAATGAAGATAGTGAGGTTGACAGTGATGTCCATAAGAGTAATATTGATATAAGGGCAAGTAAGAGGCATTTCAAAAGATCACAAAGAAGAAGTAGAGGTACTACTTCATAACAGATTCATGTTAATGAAAAGGTTCCAAATTTAGAATAAGATGAGACAAATATTAGTATTAAGAAAAGCTTAGGTGGTAAGCTAGGAGGTGATGGATATTACTATCTTAATGATGAAGTTCCTAAATTTGGAATAGATGATGAAACAAGTTGGGGAGATGGTGAAGAGGTTGAGCAAGTAGTACACAAACATGTATGAAGGAAGAAAACCCCAAATAGAATTGTTTTTTATGAAACTTCTAAAAAAATTGTTTAAGAATTAGGATTAGTTTTTGGAAGTGTTGAGAAATTTAGACTGACAGTGACAAAATATGCACTCCAACAAAAGATTGAAATTGAAAAATATATGAACGAGCCTGGTAGAGTTAGAGTGAGATGTTGCAAAAAGACTTGCCCTTGGCTGTTGTGTGCAAGTAAGGATAAAAACAGTGGAGACTTCATAGTTTAAAGATATAATCCTGTCCATAAATGTTTGACATCAACTTTTAACAATCTTTGCAACTCAAAATTTCTGTCTACCAAATACAAAGAAAGAATAACTCAACAGCCAAATATTAGCATTGTGATGTTGTAGGACATTATTAGAAAGGAGCTGGATATCTATGTAGGTAGGACAATAGTGAGAAGAGTTATGACTAGAGTGTTACAAGAGATCATGGATGATCACATTATAGAGTATGGGAGGATTTTTTATTACAGAGATGAGGTTTTGAGGAGTAATCTAGGTAGCACTTGTGCTGTGAAGGTTGGAGGAGAAGATGAAACTGGACAGAAAATATTTCAAGGATTTTATGTTTGCTTTCAGCTTTAAAAAAGGCATTTTAGGAGGTGTTAAGAGGTCGATTGGTTTGGATGGGTGTTTGCTCAAAGGTGTTTTCAAAGGACAATTGTTAGTGGCAATGTTGATTAATTTCTTGAATTAGTGAGGAATGATCTTGAACTTGGACAAGCGCAGCAACTAACCCTAATTACGGATATGCAAAATGTATGATCTTAATTACTATTTTATGATCTTAATTACTATTTTATAATCTTAATTACTATCTTATTATCTTTTTTATTTTGTATTTTAATTATTATTTTTCTGCTATGTTGTTTTATTGGGGACTGAAAATTATTGTTCAAGAGTTACTGCTACTGGTAGAACACAGAAAATGTGCAAGACATGTTTATGAAAATTGGTGTAAAAACTGAAAAGGAGTAGAAAAAAGAAGAGTGTTCTAGAAGATTGCTAAATCAACATTTGAAGCTGAGTTGAACGGTAATATACAGGAAATGAAGAAGGTGGGAAGGGGTTGTTTGGATGATCTTCTATGGTACAATTCGAATACATGGTGCAAGGTTTATTTTCAAGAGTATAGTAAATGTGATGTTGTAGACAATAATATGGCAGAGAGTTTTAATGCATGGATATTGCCTGCAAGGTATAAAATAATCATCACAATACTTAAGGAGATTAGGGTGAAGATGGTGAAAAGAATTGGTGATTTAAGACCGCTCTCAAACACTTGGATCACTGATATATCTCCTATGTCTTTGAAGATTTTGCAAGAAAATATTGACAAGTCCATGCAATGCAATTTGTCTTGAAATGGGGAAAGAGGTTTTGAGATTAAGCACCATGATTTTACACATACTGTGGACATTGTTAATATGAGTTATACTTGTAGATCTTGGCAGCTTAGGGGGACTCCTTGTCCTCATGGTGTTGCTTCCCTTGATTACAAGGAGTTGGAACCAATCAAATAAGCGTCTAGCTATTACAATAAGGAAACCTACCTCAGCACATATGCTCATTTTATTCAGTCAATGAATAACATGAAAATATGGCCAACATCGAATAACCCAACTGTAACGCCACTAAAGGTCAAAAAGCTACCTGGAAGACCAAGTAAAGTTAGAGGAAAAGAGGCAAATGAAAGTGAAAAAACTAGCAAATGTGGTGGTGCTATGACTTGTAGAAAAGAGACCAAGTTGATCCAACTCAGTCAGCTGAAACATCTGCTCATGCACAGACATTTTAATTGGTTACTTTTAAATATAAGTTACATGTACTTGTACTGATTATATTAATAAATAGTCTACTGGTAGAGCAAGAGGCAGAGGAAAGAAAAAGAGGCAGTATTGCAAGTGCTTCAACTAGATCTTCTTCACAGGTATATGTATTTTGCTTGTAAGAATTTTTTTACTAGTTCATGCACTAATATATTAAGAACCATGCCACCTCAGGATGTCCTACAAGTGACAAAGTCGGTCCAAGTCAAACATTTGCTCATGCATAGGTATTTTAATTTGTTATTTTTTAAATATAAGTTATATGTACTTATACTGATATATTAATATACAGGCTGCTGATAGAGGAAGAGGTAGTGTTGCAAGTGCTTCAGATGAAGCTTCTTCACAGGTATATGTATTTTGCCTTTAAAAAATATTTTTTACTAGTATATGCACTAATATATCAAGAACCAAGCCACCTTAGAATACCCTACAAGAGACAAAGCCGGTCCAAGTCAATCAGCTGAAACATTTTCTCACGCACTGGTATTTTAATTTATTATTTTTCAAATATAAGTTATATGTACTTATACTGATATATCAATACACAAGCTACTGGTAGAGAAAAATGTAGGGGAAGAGGCAGTGTTGCAAGTGCTCCAACTAAAGCTTCTTCACAGGTATATGCATTTTGCCTTTAAGAAAATATTTTTCCTAGTATATGCAGTAATATATCAAGAACCATGCCACCTAAAACGATGAAAGTGGTATAACAAGAGACAGAGATAGAAGCAGTGTTGCAAGTGTTCCAAATCAATTAGATGAAACTAAATCATACACACAGACTCAACAAAGAAATGTGAATGAAAGCATTGATAGAGGAGGGATGTCTCAACAAAATCAAACAACTTCTGAAGCAACTGATAGTGGAAGAGGCCTATAAAGGGGAAGAGACTAGTAGAAAATGAGGACAACAGTGAGGGATAAACAAGACCTTTTAAAAGGCCAAGAATGGTAGGTGTTGGAATATATCAAGCTGGAGATGGTTTTACAACTCTTAATGTAAGTAATGACATGAATATTAATTTTGATTTGATATAAATCTTAAACCACCAAGAATGGTACGTGTTGTAAGTTTGATCTGAATATTTCTAATTTGATTATGCAGCCTGGATTGCCAAGTAGAAGAGTAATAAATACTGGTACAAGATTGACAAAGAGGCTTGATATTGTTACTGGCGATATTAGTTACACACCAAGACATGGATTCAAGTGGAGGTAAAAACAACTATTACCAATAACAATTGGACTGACAAAGATAGAGAATGTCAGGTCTAAAGCTGCTTAATTAAAGCCAAATCAGTTCAAGTAGAAACACCTATGTGCCACGGAAGTAGCATTCTGATGTTGTGTTATTGATATTGAGAAACAAATTTCAATTGTGTATGTTTTGGTACTGTTTTTTTGTTGGAATCAAACAATGTTTTCTTATGTACCAAACAAAACAAGGTCAAATTTTTTGTTGTAATTGAAACATTGCTTATTGCTTGAATGAAGTCGCCAGTTTATTCAACTAGTGCAATATTTTTGTTACTTTTACTATAACTTCACGTATTTGTAGCATCTTTGTGAATCTTCTAACAAGATTACCAATACATATATTGAAGCCTTTACAGAACAAACTATATCAATGCTTATATTGTAGACTTTGAATCATCTCGAATGGTTACAAGATAAACAAAAAACATATGAAGCCTTACATAATAAAATACACTTATATCTTGTAAGAGTTATAACTATTCGAACTAACTAAAGCAATAAAAACAAGAACCAAACTAAAGATATAGAATAGAACAACTATGGCAATTTCAGTTGCACACAATCACATCTTCCATCCTTTACATTCTTGGTAATACTTCAAAATAGAAAAGACACCATGACTATTAAGACAATTACCTTCCAGTTACAACATGTGCGCTTCTTCTTATTATTATTCATTACCAATTTGTTACTTTTGACACTACTTTTATAAAATGTCAATACTTCTTGTAACTCCCTAATTCTCCTTACCAATCTCGAAATAATGTACTTGGATCGTGTATCAACATCTTCTTGATCTCTCCATCTAACGAAGTTGCTCGATGATGAGTCATAGAAATACGACTTTTATGACGCTTTGAACGGAGAATTTTTGCACGCTCTCAAGCAAATATGTTGGTTTGATGTATGTGTTTTGGTACGTTTCAGAAAAATGACGAAGGCGTGGAATGACGGAGGAATTGTGAGAAAAAAGAGTAAAATGGCTGAAGCAGTGGCATACGGAGACCCTCACAGGCCGTGTAGCATCACACGGACCATGGAAGGGTACTTGAAGGGCTCCCAATGAAAGAAGCTGTGAATTGAACCAAGTGAAGGTCCACGGGGGCCTTCACAGACCGTGTCACGATACACGAGTCGTGCACTCCGCCGTGACCTTACACTTGGCGTGGAAAAGACATGGAGCTGGAACGAAGCCAAGGAAAAACTCACGAGGGGCTCACACGAACCGTCGAAGCTGTCACAGGTCGTATCACGTGTCATGATGTTGACGTGAATTAGAAGAATCACCATCAAAAATAACAGAAATCATGCAAGAGAAGGAAGACGGGGCACGTCACGGACCGAGTGATCGACCACGGACCATGGCATGGGCCGTGCCGATGGAATATAAAGGCGTTGCTCAAATTTTGCACAAGGAAAGGTTCACGGGCTGTTTAACGGTCCGTGAACCTCCACACGGGCCGTGTCGGTAGGCGTAAGAAGCAGGAGCAGTGAAGATTCACGGACCGTGTGACGGTCCGTTTGGACCTACACGGCCCGTGTGAAGACTCATACCCATGCCGAAGTCTATTTTTCTATTTTTAATTGGGTTAGTTTTTCCTTGTAGATATATATTTATTTTATTCCATTTTTAGAGTTGTTGAACGATAGAGTCAGAAACCAAGTAGAGAAAAATTTTGTGCCATTACTTTACATTAAGTTCTTGTGTTTTGATCATCTCTTTGAAGATTGTAACACAGGGATTCATCATTATTTAAATCTTAAGTCAGTTATTATGATTTCCTTGTAGTGTTGTGGGAGAATTGTATTGAACATGCTAGGCTAAAGCCACAACTAAGGTTGTGGGAACCATGACAATTCAATAAGATAATACACGCTGGGTAAATTCGTGGGATTGATCATCGCATGCAGTGTATCATCCTTCACTTTGACTTCTCCCTAATGAGTCAACATATTAGGATATGCCCATGTTTGTTACATGCCCGGGAGGGATGTAGTAATTAGGAAAAGAATCCTACAACGGAAATTCGGTGTTTTTAACCTAGTCTAAGTACTTGAGACCGAAAGGTGAGAGCATTCTGAGATCAAGAACAAAGGTTGAAATTGCATACATTCTGAGACCGAAAGGTGACGAGTGAGATATAGCTAGGAAGGACCGGAAGGTGAACTAGGCATTATCCACTTTGTTTGATCTTACATGCGCAGTCACGAATGTTTACCATACCAGTTGGTTATCGTATTTGACGTCATAGAGAACACAACCCTAGCTTCTCACTAAGTGTTTGAAATCCAGTATCAACATTTTTATTATCCACTTTACAATAGGAACTTAATTGAAACATCGTAATCCCCCCATTTACTTTATGCAACTTTATTTTGAGAATAGAATTTACATCTGAAAAAGGGTGCTAATAGAATCATTCTCACGCTTTCCATGTGGGATCGACCTACTCTCTAGTTGAGTTCTATATTTGACTAACAACCGCTTTACTCTTCCTTTTGGAGTGTAAATTTGGGCGTATCAAATTTTGGCGCCGTTGCCGGGGAATGCAGCGAAGAAATAGTCTATCAGTTGCTACTTTGAGTTTTTAATTCTAGTCCCTAATTTTACTTTTATTTCTTGTTTTTACTTATTGTAGGGAACCAACATTGCATGCCAAACACCCGAAGTAAGGGTGAAGCACTTATTCCCTACGACCCCAAACTCACCAAGTCAATCCGCAGAATGAACGCCCAGGATCATGAAGCAGCAAGGCAGAGGGAGTTAGCAGTAAATCCTGCTGACAGAGGACACAACGGGTTGGGTGAGGATGACCTCGCTGGTAATGTGGTACCACCAGCGGCACAACTTCGATAGGTGTCACTTGTACCACCACAGCAGCAACAACCCCCTGTGAGGCCTCAAGGGCCCCAGTATCCCCGAGCAGTGAATGATGATGATAAGGATGCTGGGACCACTAGGGCAATAGTGATGCCCACTCTGCCTGCTGGTGTCAAGTTTACTACCACTAGCACTATGCTGCAAATGTTGCAGTTGAAGGGGTTGTTCAGTGGAACCGTCACTGAGGACGCAAATCAGTATCTGATGAATTTCTTAGCGACATGCCAGTTGTCCGAGATCCCAGGAGTTAGTCAACAAGCACTGAGGTTAAGATTATTCCCGTTGTCTCTGTCAGGTGAGGCGATAAGGTGGATAAATGAGCTCCCCCATGATTCCAGCTGTACTTGGGGAGAATTAAAAGAAGCTTTCTTAGAGAGGTTCTTCCCTTCTTCAAGGCAACTAAATCTCAAAGACGAGATTGGATCTCACAAGCAACTGCCAAATAAGGCACTGTACCAATCTTGGGAGAGATTCAGACAGAAACTCAAGCAGTTCCTCAACCATCATCTCACAGATGAGCACTTGAAGGCAGTCTTCTACAGGTCCTGCAACTTCGTAACCAAGCCAATCATTGATGCAGCTTGCGGAGGGTCGTACATGTCTAGAACGTTCTCTGACATCGTGGTGATCTTAGATCAAGTAGCGAAGAACAACAGGGCATGGTACACCAGAGATACAGACTGCTCTGGGATGGTCTTTGAGATGAGTGTAAAACAACAGAAAAAGGAGGAAGAGCGAGATCAAGACATGGCCCATATGCGGACACAGATAGACTTGCTATCAAAGAGACTACTTGGTGGAGGGACGGAGAAGGTGAAAGTTATGGACACACTCCTTAAGTATGATAATCAAGGCTACAACTATGATGAAGAAGCTCACTTTTTAGGCAGTCAGGGGGGTTACAGGGCTTTCAACTCCAGTAACCAAGGTCGAAACCATGGTAATGATAACTACCAAGGGAACTGGCAGAATAAAGATGGCTATAGAAATCGGGAGGGCCAAAACGAGGGTGGCAGAAACTCAAGGCTAGAGGAGATGATGGCAAAGGTTCTTGACAAGGTGGAATCCACCGAGGCAGGAGTGCGAGATGTGAAAGGAGAAATACCCAATGTGCAGCAATTGGTAGACTCGCACTCCACCTCAATCAAGCAACTAGAGCAACAATTGGGGCAACTTTCAACTTCACTGAATCAAAAGAAGGCTGGGTCACTTCCCAGTGATACTGTGCAGAACCCAAAAAATGATGGCCATTGTATGGCGATCACCACAAAAAGCGGTAAGGTACTTTCTAACCCTGTTGTTGCCAGTGATGTATGTCTAGATAAAGCAGATGGCAAGATACCTATCCCCGTGGAGGTGCTTGATGATGATGGGGATAACGAGATTGATGCAGCATCAACGGAACCAGAGGTTTCCAAAAAGGAAATAGATGTGGACACACCCACTACTCCGAGCGTGCCAGCCATCCCGAAGCCACCACCGCCATTACCACAAAGGTTGAAAAAGAAGGCTGAAGATGGCAAATTTCAGAAATTCTTGTCTATGTTAAAAGAGTATCTGTGAACATTCCTCTAGTGGAAGCACTTGAGCTGATTCCAGGCTACGCTAAGTTTATGAAAGACTTAGTCACCAAGAAGAGGACAGCCACGATTGAGCCGGCTGACAATCTTCAACACTGTAGTGCCATTGCTACAAGGTCCTTGGTCGAGAAGAAGGATCGGGGATTTCACCATCCCGTGCACTATTAGAGCCTATGATTTTGCACGGGCCCTCTATGACCTTGGTGCCAGCATAAACTTAATACCGCTAGCAGTGTATTAGCAGTTGGGCTTAGGAGCCCCCACACCCACTACCATGCAGCTACTAATGGTAGACAAATCAGTAAAGAGGCCCGTGGGGATTTTGTGCGACGTGTTGGTTCGAGTTGGCAGGTTCATCTTTCCTGCAGACTTTTTCATCCTTGATTGTAAAGTGGATTTTGAGGTCCCCATCATCTTCGGAAGACCATTTTTGGCAACTGGCAGGGCACTAGTGGATGTAGAGCGTGGAGAACTCACCTTCCGATTGAACGCCGAGGAGGTAAAATTCAGTGTATATGCTGCCATGAAGAGGCCTAAAGAGTTAGCCATGATGTCTGTCATGGATGTAGAGGATGATTGTTCTTAGAGATCCCGCTGGAGGAAAAGATGATCGTGGACACGCTGGCTGCAGTGCTGATGAACTTTCCAGGAGATGGTGTCGATGGGTACAAAGACACCGTGTATGCATTACAGGGCATGGGAACCAGACCATTTGTCCCTCAGAAGTTGGACTTGGACTTGAAAAATAGGCCGACACCACCAGCCAAACCGTCTACCGAGGATCCTCCTACTGTGGAGCTCAAGGAGCTGCCCCAACACTTAAGGTATGCATTCTTGGGCGATAATAACACTCTTCCTGTGATTTTGGCCGCAGATCTTCAAGAAGACCAGGTGAAGTCATTATTGGGAGTCCTCCAAAAGTTCAAGAGAGCTATTGGTTGGACCATTGCAGACATTATCAGAAATTCCCCCAGGAATCTACACACACAAGATCAAGTTGGAGGATAACTGTGTGCCCAGTATCGAGCATCAACGAAGGCTTAATCCACCCATGCAAGAGGTGGTGAAAAAGGAGATTATCAAGTGGCTAGATGTTGGGGTGGTATACCCCATCTTGGACAGCAGATGGGTGAGCCCAGTACAATGTGTGCCAAAAAAAGGGGCATGACAGTGGTGGCTAATGACAAGAATGAGCTTGTCCCTTTGAGACCTGTCACGGGGTGGCGAGTGTGCATGGACTACCAGAAGTTGAATAGATGGACTTTGAAACATCACTTCCCCATGCCCTTCATGGACTAGATGCTTGACAGGTTAGCAGGTAGAGGGTGGTATTGCTTCTTGGATGGGTGTTCGGGTTACAACCAAATATCCATCGCCCCGGAGGATCAAGAGAAGACTACCTTCACTTGCCCTTATGGGACGTTTGCCTTCAGGCGAATTCCCTTCGGGCTATGTAATGCCCCAGCCACTTTCTAACATTGTATGATGTCGATCTTTTCGGACATGGTCGAAGACACCCTTGAGGTATTTATTGATGACTTCTCTATTGTGGGTGACTCCTTTGATGACTGTCTGTTGAATCTTACCAGGGCATTACAACTCTGTGAGGAGGCTAACTTGGTGTTAAACTGGGAGAAATGCCATTTCATGGTCAAGGAGGGGATAGTCCTTGTCCACAAGGTTTTAGATAAGGGCATCGAGGTTGATAAGGCGAAAATCGAGGTTATCGAGAAGTTGCCACCTCCCATATCAGTGAAGGGGGTCTAGAGTTTTCTTGGGCATGTGGGCTTCTACCGCAGGTTTATAAAAGATTTCTCCAAGATTGCACATCCACTATGCATATTATTGGAGAAAGATGCTAAATTTAGTTTGATGATGCGTGTCGGCATGCCTTCGAGACTCTAAAGAAAAAGTTGATTTCTGCGCTCTTGGTAGTTGCACCAGACTAGGGTGCCCCATTTGAGGTGATGTGTGACGCGAGCGAAATTGATTTGGGTGTTGTGCTGTGGCAAAAGCGCAACAAGGTCTTTCATCCTATTTACTATGCCAGCAAGACCTTGAATGACGCTCAAAGGAATTATACTGTGACTGAGCGGGAATTGCTGGTTGTGGTGTTCGCATTTGACAAGTTTCGGGCCTACCTATTGGGCACAAAGGTGATTATGCATACACACCACGCAGCACTATGGTATCTCATGGCGAAGAAGGATGCTAAGCCGAGACTAATCTGATAGGTATTCTTGCTGCAAGAGTTCGACTTCGAGGTGCAAGACCAAAAAGGCATGGAGAACCAAGTGGCTGACCACTTGTCAAGGTTGGAAGATGAGTCAAGAGCTAAGGATTGGTTGAGCATCGATGATTCATTTCCCGATGAGCAGGTATTGGCAGCTTCTTCTGACTTAATCCCTTTGTTTGCTGATTTTGCTAACTTTTTAGTGAGCGATATTATGCCCGAGGGCCTTAACTCTCACCAGAGAAAAACATTTCTTCATGATGTTCACAGGTACTTTTGGGATGACCCATACTTGTTCAGAACATGCGTAGATGGGGTCATCAAGCGGTGCATACCGAAAGCAGAGATGTTGAGCATCATGAAAGCCTACCACTCTTCCCCAGTGGGGGGCCATCATAGTGGTGCCAGGACAGCAAAGAAGATCTTACAATGTGGATACTACTGGCCCACCATCTACAAAGATGCCCATGACATGGTACGAGGTTGTGATCAGTGTCAGTGCCAAGGCAACATCTCTAGGCGTCAAGAGTTACCAATGACCCCTATCCTTAAAATAGAACTGTTCGACGTATGAGGCATTGATTTTATGGGTCCGTTTGTGAGCTCCTATGGAATGAAGTACATCTTAGTGGCGGTGGACTACGTCTCCAAATGGGTGGAGGTAGTAGCATTTCCAAACAATAAAAGCAAGAGTGTGGTACAATTTCTGAGGCGAAACATTTTCGCCAGGTTTGGGACACCCAGAACTATCATTAGTGATGGGGGCTCCCACTTCTGCAACAAGTCCTTTCGTGTTATACTAGCTAACTACGGGGTGCGACAACACAAGGTCGCAACACCTTACCATCCGCAGACGAGTGGGCAGGTTGAAGTGTCAAACAGGGAGATCAAGGAAATCTTAACAGGGAGATCAAGGAAATCTTAACTAAGTTTGTGAACGCCACAAGAACAGATTGGGCTCAAAAACTAGAAGATGCACTATGGGCCTACAGGACGGCTTATAAGACCCCCATTGGTATGTCTCCATATAAATTGGTGTTTGGTAAGGCCTGCCATCTGCCGGTGGAATTGGAGCACAAGGCGCTCTAGGCTTTGAAGGCCCTAAACTTGAAGTGGGATGAGGCAACCAATGCGAGGCTTGATCAACTCAATGAATTGGATGAATTTCGCCTCCAGGCTTATGAGAGTGCAACACTGTACAAAGACAGGATGAAGTCCCATTATGACAAGCACATTGAACCAAGAAGTTTCGATGTTGGTGAAAAGGTTCTGCTGTACAACTTAAGGTTGAGGTTGTTTCTAGGTAAGTTGAAATCTAGGTGGCCTGGCCCGTACAAGATTGCTCAGGTATTCTCATATGGTGCAGTTGAGTTGGAAACTGACAAAGGGCTTTGTTTCAAAGTTAATGGGCAGCGAGTGAAGAAGTGTTTGGGTGCTGCAGATGAAACCTCATTGATTGAGGTCTTACATCTTGATGAAGTCTGAGTGGTCAACGTAACTGCATCGAACTATGACGTTAAACCAAGTGCTTAATGGGAGGCAACCCATTAAAAAAGAAAGTGTATTTTATGTCATGCATTGCATTATTTTTTAATTTTTGGCTCCAGGGAGGGATAAGCACTATGGTGAGAAGCATGAGAATAGTGTGGTTGAATGGTGTGACACAAAAACACAGCGATCAACTGGCAAAGGAAAGCCATACGGAAGCCTAAACGGCCCATGTAACTCCAGATGGACCGTCTCACGGACCGTGTGGTGCGTGCCCTAGGTAAGTGTCCTATACTCTAAGTCCGGGATCATGGTTGGTCTCCACGGACCATGTCAAGTTACACGGACCGTGTGACGACCCGTTTAGGTGGCACGCCAGGTAGGGTATTTATACCCTCTTTCCCACTTTCACTTTTCATCTTTTCCCCTCTCTCTATACACTTCTCACACCATTTTTCCCCTTCTTACCCTATGAAAATTTCTATCTCTTCTTGCACGATTTGTGAAACACTCTCACGATCCGTAGTACTTCCCTTGGGCGATTTTGTAGTTCTAACATTATGTCTCTCGTGTTAAGTAAGTTTTCTAGTTTTTCCTTTTTCTTTAAGTTTAAATTTTCTCTAGTCGTTAGTCCATGTGTGAATCTATGCTTCAATATGGTCTGTTGCGTAGTAGAAGACTCTATTATGTACATTTTATTTGGAGTTTGTGTTGGGTTAGGTTAAAACGCCATTGTTGAACCTTGTAGTCTTGTCCATGGAAGATTTGTGATTTTAGGGTTTCTATAGTTAAATTAACGATGTCTTGCGATATGTAAGCGAGTATGATGGTCGATCTTGTGTTCTATAGGCCGATTTGCATGAATGAATGTGGGTTTCTGTGCTTTGGGGATGACTGGGGGTGACGAGGGGTTTCACGGTGCATTACATGGACCATGCCATCCTACACGGCTCGTGTAATGGTCCTGTCAAATCACTTGTCGCCCCAATATGGAGTACCTCGCACGGACTCTCTTCATGGACCGTGTGACTCTACACGGACCATGTAGTCATCCGTGTCAGGTCACTTCAGTAACCCAACTGCCAAGTCCATTCACACGGGCTTTACCACGGACTGTGTAATGCTACACGGCCTGTGTAAGGCCCTCCGTCTAAGTTACTTTTGTACCTAATGTTGTACTTCATTGATCTTCGCTAGTTTCGATATGCATCCTAGTGCTAAATTCCCTATGATAGACCGGGTGACGCCACTCTTAAGGGTTTTCGTCACCTTTATAACACAGGGGAAGTCTGAGTACCCGTTAGTGTGTCGCCCTGCTTATTCTACCACAACTAACCATTTGATTTTTCGTGGAATTTGTAGGCACAATGGGTCCCCGATTAAGGTCACGCAAGCCTAGGAACAAGCATGAGTCACGTCTCTGAGATTCTATCATGGATTCTACTCGTCAGCACTAGGAAAGTGACTTAGGTGATGACTCCTCGAGAGGGTCCAAGGTACGGTTCACCGACAATGTCTCCCGTCACTCCCCTCGCACTACAAGAGCTCGTGCAGCGGGCTTACCTAAAGCCCCCCAGTCTGAGGAGGGGGTTCCTGAGGTGGAAGTTGAGGGGGGAGATGAGGTCCTGGGATAGGAAGAAGAAGCATGCACACCTGAAGAAGCCGAGCACAATGCAGAGGATGCGGACGACATCCTGGCCCTCCGAGACAGTGACGATGAAGCCACACACCATGCGGTTTCTCGAATGTCGGACTTTGAAACTGCAAGGTGGCTTCTTGTGTTTCTGCACGGACGATGGACAGTCCCTGATGCTAAGGAGATATATGTTAATGGTCTAACTAAAGGCTCCCGGGGATACCAACGGCGGGCCATCGTCCCTAAGATGGGTCCTCACTGATCAACTAGATGGACTTCTGGAGATCATAGATGCATTTGAGGCTTACCAGTTTGGGTTGATGGCGTAACCACCCGGCTACTTCGGGCCCAATCTGATTGCTGAATTCTACTCCAGCTATGCTGCCAACCTACTAGACTCCATCCAAAGTAACCAGTCAAAAAGGGTGAAGAGGCAGCTGGACTATAAACTGTCCCCACGGGACCATGTCACGGTGTGTGGGGACCAGGTAAATATTTCAGCAACTACTATCAATAGGTTTCTATTTGGGCCAGACTATCGAACCCCACCGGATGGCTTATTCGTCACCAGGCATCTGAGGATCACTGATGAGGCCCAACCACCTCACGGGCTACCCTACTCAAATAGGTGGCGGAGCAGATTATGGTACAAGGAGCTGAGGCAGCCTGGGTTTCAACCCCCAAAATTCCTATTACTAAGGCGTCTCTCACATTTGTCGCAAAATTTTGGTGGTCGATAGTGCGGGCTAGACTAGGACCCACAGCTAATGACAACACGCTCCAACCTTCTCATGCTTCATTGGTAGCATGCGTGATTGCACAATATGGGATTACTGTGGGTCAGGTCATTGCCCTTGAGATGCGGGACCTGGCCTTATTAGACAAAGTAGGTATGTCATTTCCATGCCTGATCCGCATATTTTGCAAGCGAGCCCGTTTCCCTACCACACATTCCCTGGATCGAAAGATAGCTCCTAAGGGTGTGGTCAACATTGTCATGATTAAAGATGTTCAGAACCCGCTATTGCACAGTAGAGCACGCAGGCTTAGATTGCCTACAACGTTTCCACAGGCGGCTCCACAGCAGTCCTTGTCCTTCGAGGAGTACCTCGCCGCCCCACAGTCAGGTATGGCTTCTGAGCAACCCGAAAGTAGTGGTGCAGCTCCTCTGATGCAATAAGGGTATGCATATGTCCCTTATGAGTTTCTAGCCCGAGTGATGACCGACCAGCGGCAAACTCGGGCAATTGTTGACCAAATAGTGGCACGGATACCTCAGGTGGTGCAGTCACACATCCAGCAGGCGGAGGATCGTCTCCGAGCGGAATTACTGGGCCAAATCAGCAGCTTACAAGATCAGGTCAGCACCTTGGAGGGATACTTCCGTAACATGTTTGGGAGTATGTCCAGTGATGAAATGTCCAAATTGGTGCAGACCATGAATTATATGAAGGCTGAAATTGTCCAACTGACAACCCAGTATAACCGCACGTTGCTGGTGCCGGCTCTACCTCCAGATTCTTTGATGTCACTTTTCAATGCCCCGATGGATTCGATTTTAGACGATATATGGGGTGTTCCACCCGCACCAACTGCTGCCCCGGTGCAACCTACGGATGCACCCAAAAGAAAGGACAAAGGTAAAAGATGCAGCCGTCGAGGCAGCCCTCCACAAGATCCTCAACGAGAAGAAGAGAAGAGGTTGCGCAAGTCCATGAAAGCCCAGCTCCGAGCAGCTGCTGGGCAGGAGGAGAGAGAGCGGCTCGCACACAAGGCCGCTAGGACAGGAGCCTCCGGGAGCACCGTCGGACTGGATGTGACTTTTGATGACAGAGATCCAGCCGGCGGGTCTGACCACGACGGCCCGACTGACGCCTAAGGCATCCCAAGTATGTTCTACTCCCATCCTGTGCTTTATTTTTACTTATGGTGCGATGAGGGCATTGAACCATATTTTTGAAGGGGGTGGGGCATCCTGCCACTTGAGAGTTTTTCTTGCCAAATTTATTTTCTCTCAAGTGTATTATCTAGTAGAATTGGCATGTTTAGGTTGTGATGTTTGATGTTTTTGTAAATACATGTGCTTATATTTGTTTAGGGTAACTCATGTCTTGAGTTGAGCATTAAAAATATTGTAAAAAGCTTGTATGTGCATGCATCCCATCCTGACGAATTGTTATGCATTTTGGAAAGCATGTATGCATTTTATGGTTGGTTTATTGATGAATGAAGTGTGACTAGGTTGATGAGTAGTAATTAGTGTAAGAGATATGCCGTGTGTGTGTGAGCATGTTTGTTTAAAATCAGGCGGCACACTTGTACGCTAGAACTTGCCTGGTTAGTCTCACTGAAACAATTGAATAAGTAAATTAGGGTGTGATCTTTGTCACTCAGCCTAAAACTTCCAACCAAATGAAGTTGCCCATGTTGAACCAAAAAGTTGAGCCTGAATAGACCCTTTCTTTCACATCTATCTGTGAATTTTTACGTTGGCCCTGGTCTTTCCAAGGACATTGTGAACCTCAGCCTAGGCCCAAAAGCTTAAGTTGAGGGTGTCTTACACCGGCCTTGGTCCTTTGAAAGACATTGTGAACCTCAACCTAGGCCAAAAGTCTAAGTTGAGGGTGGCTATTGTGGAGAAAAGCAGAAAAATATGTGAAGTGAAGAGCCGAACGAAAAGAGGGGAAGATAATTGGAAGTGAAACTGAAAAAAATAAATAAATAAATAAATAAAAAGAGAGAGAGAGAGAGAGATCTCAGAAATCACTCCCAAATGGCAGAAGAAAACTGAAAAGTAGGGGCATAGAAACTGAAGACCGAGGGTAACTGGCCGAAGCAAAGTAGTGATGTAAAGGGGCCGATTAGTCACCTGATCCTAAATATATCCAACCCTAACCCGAGCCTACATTACAAGCCACAAAAGTCCTAAGTGATCCTAGAACAGTCATTTGAGAGTTGAGGTGGCGAAAATAAAGGCAAGCATATGGTCGATACTTGTGTGCCTACTGAGAATCATTTGTGAGAGTGAGTGTGGCATTCCAGTCTCGAGTTTATATCTGATTTGGTGGGTGTGCGAGACTTTGTTGTAGTGAGGGCACTATCTTTACACTGATTGGTTGCTTACACAACTGATTCATCTTTGTTCCTGATCATATGAAGGCTGACTGCACATGCAGGCTGCCTACCTTAATCTGTGTGGGTCGGTTTGGGGTGTAAGCATACTCAAAGTATGGTTTTTGACCATACATAGAAAATTTGAAGGGTTACCCATAAGTTTGATGAGGCACGTGTATTTATGAGTTGTTTAGTTGAGTCACCATTACTTGAGGACAAGCAAACGTTCTAAGTTGAGAAAGTTGATAAGTCGTAGAAATACGACTCTTATGACGCTTTGAACAGAGAATTTTTGCTCGTTCTCAAGCAAATATATTGGTTTGATGTATGTGTTTTGGTACGTTTTAGGAAAATGATGAAGGCATGGAATGACGGAGGAATTGTGAAAAAAAAAGAGTGAAAAATAGCTGAAGCAGTGGCATACGGAGACCCTTACGTGCCGTGTAGCATCACGTGGACCGTGGGAGGGTACGTGAAGGGCTCCCAACAAAAGAAGCTGTGAATTGAATCAAGTGAAGGACCACGGGGGCCTTCACGGACCGTGTCACAATACACGAGTCGTGCACCCCGTCGTGACCTTACAATTGGCGTGGAGGAGACATGGAGCTGGAACGAAGCCAAGGCAAAACTCACGAGGGGCTCACACGGACCGTCGAAGCTGTAACAGGTTGTGTCACGTGTCGTGAGATTAACGTGAATTGGAAGGATCATCATCGAAAATAACAGAAATCATGCAAGTGAAGGAAGATAGGGCACGTCACGGACCGTGTGATCGACCATGGACCATGGCATGGGCCGTGCGATGGAATATAAAGACGTCACTCAAAATTTGCACAAGGAAAGGTTCACGGGCTATTTAACGGTCCATGAACCTCCATACAGGCCATGCCGGTAGGCGTAAGAAGCAGGAGCAGTGAAGATTGACGGACCTTGTGACGGTCCGTTTGGACCCACACGGCCCGTGTGAAGACCCGTCCCCATGCCGAAGTCTATTTTCCTATTTTTAATTGGATTGGTTTTTCCTTGTATATATATATTTATTTTATTATGTTTTTTAGAGTTGTTGAACGCTGGAGTCAGAAAACAAGCAGAGAACAATATTGTGCCATTACTTTACATTAAGTTCTTGTGTTTTGATCATCTCTTTGAAGATTGTAACACGGGGATTCATCATTATTTAAATTGTAAGTCAGTTATTATGATTTCCTTGTATTGTTGTGGGCGAATTGTATTGAACATGTTAGGCTAAAGCCACAACTAGGGTTGTGGGAACCATGACAATTCAATAAGATAACACACGCTGGGGTGAATTTGTGGGATTGAGCATCGCATGCAGTGTAGCATTCTTCACTTTAACTTCTCCCTAATGAGTCGACGCGTTAGGGTACACCCGTATTTGTTATATCCCCGGGAGGGATGTAGTAATTAGGAAAAGAGTCCTACAACAGAAATTCAGGGTTTTTAACCTAGTCTAAGTACTTGAGACTGAAAGGTGAGAGTATTCTAAGATCGAGAACAAAGGTTGAAATTGCATACATTCTAAGACCGAAAGGAGACGAGTGAGATATAGTTAGGAAAGATCGAAAGGTGAACTAGGTATTATCTACTTTGTTTGATCTTGCATGTGCAGTCACGAATGAGTTTACCGTACCAGTTTGGTTATCGTATTAGACGTCATGGGGAACACAACCCTAGCTTCTCACTAAGTGTTTGAAATCCAGTATCAACATCCTTATTAGCCACCTTACAATAGGAACTTAATTGAAACATCGTAATCCCCCCATTTACTTTAGGCAACTTTATTTTGGGAATAAAATTTACATCTGAAAAAGGGTGCTAATAGAATCATTCTCACGCTTTCCCTGTGGGATCTACCTCAACTCTGGTTGAGTTCTATATTTGACCAACCACCGCTTTACTCTTCATTTTGAAGTGTAAATTTGGGCGTATCACACGACTTCTCCTAAAATGCGTCATAAATAAATTAAAGAGATAAAATAGAAAGTAATAGAAATAATTTATATAGAGAACATACACGATAGCGTGGACAAGATCAAAATCTTCGAGCTAGATTGTCCGTCGACCACAAAGTTTGTATTAAAAGTAAGTCTCCATGTTTATATCACATTTTCACACGCAACATTGGATCATTTTCATCATTACAAATACGATTGAAAATTGCATTTGACATCATAATCTAATCGCAAGAAATATTAGATTGATCAACTTTAAAAGAAATTAGGAAGAAATTATACCCTGAACAACTGGAGAATATCGTTTTGCACCAGAAACTTTTACCTTTTTCGTCTGATTTCATTCAAAATTGTGCCCCCATTTTGTAGCTTAAAACGATCATCTCTATATGTTTGGTAGAAGATGATGAATTAATAGTGGAAGAAATAACACGTGGCTTTATTTAATTGGTCAGTCGAAGCGTCCTGTAACCATGTACGCTTCTCTTGCGTGAAAACAAACACAATAAAAAAATAGGTCAAAATGGTGTATTTACAAAGATACTTAATACATTTGTGGGGTAATAAGACATCCCCAAAGTTAGGGTGTCTTTTTGGAAACTTGGGACAGCATCAGTGTGTGACTTTATGTCTTTTCTCAAGAGTCAATTAACTCATAACCTATCAGATTAAAGGTCCATGTGTCTTCTTCCCAATGCAATCAAATTTACATCAATCAAGGTTTGAAACAAAAAGTTATGATTATTTTACTGGAGCATGTCTGGACTGGAAAATTCAGGGAGGTCACTTATCCATTCGGCGACTCGCCGAATGAGATCACCAAAGTGGCTCAAAAATCTTAAGAAACTGTTAATTTTGGTGTTTTAAGGCTCCCATTCGACGATCCGCCATATTTTAACGAGGGAAAACCTTCAAATCACCGATTTGCTAATAGAATAGATGTCATATTTCTTTGATTTTTATGGTCTTCTTATATTTCTAGAAGGGTATTCTTGGTCATTTACCCTCAATTAAATTCCCTAAGACCTTTTTATAACCTAATAATAACATCCTTATACAAACAAAACTCTCAAAATCTTAATTTTCATCCTCCCAAAGATAAAAAACTTTAAGAAATAAATTTCTCTAAATTCACAAATTTAAAGGGTCCAAGTTCAAGATTCTCTTCAACAATCCTAAGGTTTTAAATCAAGATTCTTCCCCATATATCATCTTCAGAAACTTCATCAAAGAATTTCTCAAGGTTTAAGTTATAAGATTCCAAGCTCAAAGCTTTCTTCAGGAATTTTTATTCTTCCAAATATGTAAAGCTACCAAGCGAGGAATTAAGTTTTTCCTCACGCCCTATATCTAAAATTTCAGTTAGTATGATCAAAGCTATATTTTTTAACCCAAAGTTTATGATTTTTGAATTTACTATATTTTTCTATTGTTGATTCTTAATTTTATCATCAAAATTCTTTTCTTCGTGGTTCATGCTTATTATTCCACATGAATCCTTTTCTAGTCAAAGTTATTTGAAAACTTTATCATATTATTTCATGTGCATTACTTTTATGAATGAAGTTCAAGAATTTCAAGAAGAGTTTCAAGAACACATATTTGGCATTAAGTGCATTATTTTAGAAGTGTTTCAGACAAAATAAATTTTTGCATCATCGTGCATGAATTTTAAAAATTAAGTAAAATATAATCTTTTGAAATACTATTTGAGAAGAGTTTAAAGACGCCTAAATGGTTCCAAATGCATTATATTGTATTGAGAAAAGCATGAAGATTTTAAAGGAAACAAAATGAAGTTGAAAAAAGAAGTTTTAGTAAGTTTAAAAAATCTCACGTATGAAAAATCTCACGTATGCTTTAAAGAAGTATTTTGTGTATTTACGCAACTTAGTAAGTATCAATATGAGCATTGTTGCATGTTTTGGGAGTAGTACTGAACACCAATTTGAATAAGAGTAAAGAACTCTATCTTCATAACTTGTGTGCCAGTATAGATGGGATGGTTCCGTTGATTCAGGTGACTCCTCATCTAGCCTCACTTAGGGCTTTCAGATGGATCCATGAGATGAGTCGTATCTCTTATCTTGAAAAGGTATTGGGATGATTTTTGCAACATGAGCAGTACGGTTATAATGACCTGGCCTAACATTGTGAAGTATTGTCCGCTCTTGGGCCTAGTCCATCACGGATTTGTCCCTTTGGGCTCTCCCAAAAGGCGTCTCACAGTATATAGACCAGTTCTTTACTTATATACTCAGCATCTCTCCTATGTTTGGCCGATGTGGGACATCTCATCTCAAGATGGTTGTTGCATACACCCTCTCAATGGACTCAGCGTCCTCGCTGAGGTTTGCCCCACCGCATGGGATTCACCTAGACTCAGTATTGAGGTTTGCCCCGGCTCACCAGGATTCGCCTAAACTCAATTGAACTCTAGCCCTACATCGACAAGGCTGACACAGGAGTGGCTCTGATACCATCTGTGATGATCTGACCCAACACTGTGAAGTATTATCCGCTCTTGAACCTAGACCATCACGGATTTGTCCCTTTGGGCTCACCCCAAAAGGCGCCTCACAGTATGTAGACCAGTCATTTACTTATATACCCAGCACCTCTCTTGTGTTTTGCCGATGTGGGATATCTCATCTCAAGATGGGTTGATACAACGGTGTATCATCACGAGGTTCATAATGGTGGTTGTATGGGGAAGCTCCCAAAAAAATAAAGTATATTATTTTCAATTTTTATCATTGCATGTGATTAATTGTAAAATTTTATTGTTTAATATACATGCATGCTTTAGTGTTATTCGAGTTTCAGCATGAGTACTTAGTTTAGTTAAGTATTTTCTTTTAATCATTTTACATTATTGTACATTCCATATACTAAAATCATTCAACAGTGCATCATTTTATGATGCAGATACAGGTGTTCTAGATCATCAGTAGGCACTCTATTGAGATCACTCCTCGTCGGTTTTGATGAGACCTCCTTACTTCCGGAGGACTCCATTTAGATATGCATTTTAGTTCAGTTGTCTTTCAAATATTTTGAGGTAGCAATGGGTCTTGTTCTGAAACTAATTCTTATGGCTAGTAGAGGCTTTGTAAATAGAGTTGAGTTAGTCCAATATTACTTTTCAGATGATTTGATTCAAACAGTTGCTTGAGATATTTACTAAGTGTTTTAAACGCTCATCTCTTAAAGCTTCCGCATTCATGTTTAGTTTTCTGCTCAGTACTCAATCATGTTAAGAATTTGCTTGAGACCAACAATGATTTCTGAGTGTTGTCATGTTTAGGGTGTAGGCTTAGGGCATGATATAAATTTTCATTTGGTGTCTAAGTGGAAATATAACAATGAATAGTTTATCATATGTTTAATTGAAACATGTCATAAATTCAAACACTCAAATTATGATATGTTTCAATTAAACACTTGAACATATGTTAAAGTATTTTTATTAGACACTTTCATTTTATATTTTAAAAAGTTTTTGTGTTTTCACATGTTCATTATGTAGGTAACACCACATAAAATATGTTTCATCAATAATTTACGAGGGTTGAAAACTACCTAATTATACAAACATTCCTATCATATTTACTAACTCTATTTATAATTTACATATTATTGTATTGATTAATGATTTCATATTAGATTTCAAGTCAGATACACCTAAATACATATATTTTTTGCTATCAGATACATTGCAAAATACATTATCATATGGAGAAAGGCGAATGAGAGAGGAGAGAGGCGATCAAGATAAAACAGAGGCGAGTGAGAGAGTCAACGTATTTCAAATACATGTGAATCATACTAAATATGAGGTACATTCTAAATTACAGATAAATAAGGAGAGAGACAAGCGAGAAAGTCAGATACATGTGAATTCATTTGGATAAAATATAACTAGAATAAGTTAAATCTACTTTTGACCTTATATATCTAAGTGTATTTGATTTGAAATTTGACATGAATGACAATTTAAAAAAATCTCACGAATAGACACATATTTAAACACTAAACTGGTGGAATTTACGTTTTTTGGCTTGAAACTTAAACACCATCGGTGGTGACATTTCCACCCCCGTGTCCGCTCCAGTAGCTCATCATAATATTGGGCCCGAGATTTCATCACTCAGAGCCACACTTAGCTCTGGCCCATCTTATAAATACGCTTTTCTACCTTCTCTCCTACAACTCTACAAACAATAGCTCAGCTGCCACATTTTCCATTTTCCAAACATCAGAAAACCTAAATATGAGGCAATTCGATCCGTGGCCTGTCTTCTTCCGTCGTGAATGGAACCGTAACTGGCCATTTCTCGTTGGTTTCGCTGTCACAGGAACCATCCTCACCAAGCTCACACTCGGTTTCACTGGTGAGCACGGAGTGTAATTCTTAATTTCTTTCCACGAGTATGTTTCAATGTCTGTTGTTTTTTATTGATCGGATCTGATTTTGATCTATTTACTGGTTGACTTTTGTAGAGGAAGACAGGAAGAACTCTCGATTTGCGCAGAGGCACGAGAAGTAAGTTAGTCATTCGTTGAAATTCTGATTTTGTAGATCTAGGCTCTTGTTCCATATTGATTTGACTCTTTGATTGGGAAACGGTGAATGTGCGTATTATGATTGAATTGCTTGCTGGCCTCGTCAAATTACTTGTGTGTTATTAGTTTGTTAATGAATGGTCAGTGTACTTCGCCCTAATTTGCAAGACAGGAATTTGACATTAATCTGTTGTTCATATCATTCGAGTACACAGGGTTTTATGTGTACGGGAGAAGAGAGAAGGATGAAATGTTTATGGAGCTAGATTAGAGCTGTATTTCAATAGGTTATTTGTACATGAAGAATGATAAACTGCGCTTCTACAAGTTATTTCCTTGAAGACGATGTGTGACTTGTTAGGTTTTGCAACCGTCTGACTGAAAATACTACAAAGAGACAGATAATACTAGAAAGTGATCCTAAGTTTAAGTGTAGGGTTCTGTAGTGAATAGGGACTTAATGATCAAGGAGACTTTTCTTCCTTTTACGATGATAGCAAAGAACAAGTAGGAAGAAGAAGGACGACATTATGAGATCTAGAAATGAAAATTTGAAGGAAGCTGTATAGAAATTAGGGAGTATTGGGATAATAAAGAGGAGGAAGTTAAAGAACTGATGTTGAGAATTGAATGAGGATAGTGAGATCTGTAGCAGAAATTTTCTGGTTAAAAAGAGAAGGAACCATGCATTCAACAGTATGACTGTAAATATTGCAGGGTCCAGTAATTTGACTGTAAATATTGCAGGGTCCAATAATTTGAAATAGCAATAGACCTCTAGTGCAATGAGGTGAAAACCTTAGGATGAATGACTAACAAAATAGATGAGTAGATTTTGCTCTTAATATCAATCATATTTTCAAGAGTTTGAATCACTATGAGAGATGGGTGGATAGTATATGTTTCATGCTGCCTTTTTTCCCTTCTATCTTTCTTTTTCGTATGCACACCATGCAAACTGTCATACTAACAATTGTTTGAACAATAAGCTCTTAGCAACATCTATTTAAGAATCTCAATATTTTGCTCCATCATTAGCCCGGGGATAAAATAGGTAGTGGATGAACCCAGTACAACTGATTCAAATGCTCGCCAAAAGAGGACCCAGAGGGGCTATAATATTGTATAGGGGTGGCAAAATTAAACCCAACCCCTTGATGCTTGGGTTGGATAATAACCCACTCATTTATTAGCTCAACCCATTTAAAATTGGGTTGATATGCTACCTGAATAAACTCGAGAGAGATCTTGTCAAAATATTTTTAAAACACTTTTTTTTAATTTGGTATGTTTTGGATAAGCTAGAATAAAAAAAATAATTTAATTAAGTACTAAAATGTTAAAAAAGAACAAATAAAATAAGTAAACCTTAGTAAAAGTTGGGTCGGGTGGGTCTTGGCCCGCTCTATAACCCGTTACTCAACCCGCTTTGGCCCAACCCATTTTGATCCAAGAAAATTCAGGTTGGATTGGATCTTGACCCATTATGATTTGCTCAAATTTTAACCCAACCTGTCTAGTTGCCACCCCTAATATTGTAGTTCAACCTCTTCAGATATTTAATGCTCATTATAGCTTTTCTTTCAACATTTTGTTCTCCTTGAATTGTCTTTCTTAGAAAGTGAGCGTTAATAAATGATACCAACTGACATCTTACAGTAATTGGAAAATATGATTTTATGTTGCTGAATGACCCATGTAATGGATACAGTTGCTCTTCTTAAGTTCTAAACCAATCTGAATTTTATGGATGTGAAAATATTCTTCTGCTAACTATAGTGGATCCTGATTTTGTAACTTTTGATGGGTTCAAGCTGGCACTGAAATTAGTATAGTTTTAAGATTACGAAATATTGAAATTTTGTTGTTTTCCACATTTATCTGTGTTCCGTGTGGCCGACTCCACTTGTGGGGTTTCACTAGGTATGTTGTTTTGCGTGCGGTCAACCCGTAGCACTAAGGTTACATCTGCCACCAGTTAATTGTAGATGGGCGGATAATTCCTAGTGGATATTTTGTGTCATCACCAATTATTTTTCTGTTCTCTTCCCAATTTGTGAAAAAAATTACATCCTCATTTATGTTTTGTATATGAGATACATCTCATTTGAGTTTTGTACCAGGCGGCATTGAAGTCAGTTTTATTAGTTTTGTCATTGAACTCATTATAAGTCTACTTATCTTTGCACTTCAAGTCTAAAAAAATCTATACTGTGACTTCTTCTTTCTTGCAGATGACTCTGTACATGCTCAGCCTGCTAGCTAAATGGGGACTACGTTACCAGAGAGCCCTTTTCCTTTTTCTATTACTTCCTTTTCTAGACTGTCAAAGTTGATACATGTTGCATAAAATGCCTCATGTTGGGATAAATTTGGAAGCTGTCACATGAACTTTAAAACCGTATTTGTTTGCTGGGACTTCTTATCTCGCATTAACAGTTAGCTGGTTCCTCCTTTCAAATGTAAAATTACGGGACTTTTGAATCATCCAGAATATTTTGTCCTAATAAAGATCTTGCTCCGTTCATTATTTCCCAGTACTACAACCCCTCTAACTGCCTGTATTGGTCATTCATTTTACTATCAATAGTTTAATCGAGTGTCTGGACAAGTTGGGTGGCTGAGCTACACCTGCTGTTGCTACTGCTTTTAAGTACTTTGTCACAAATGAATACGCCGACTCTTGTTGCTAGTAGGTTCATTTATGCTACTGCCAAATACTAACAAGAATAACATCATCCTGCTGAATCGAACTCCGAATGTGGTTTATGAAAGTATTGGCAAACATGTTTGACAAAAAAGGTAGTTTAAAGTTATTGCTATACGACTATTCATAGATAAAAAAGTTATTGCTATACGACTATTCATAGATAAACATACGAAAAATCGTGTCTCGAAGAAACAATTATATGAAGATAAGAAACAAACAATTTGGACAAACAGCAAAAGGAGGACATCTTATTCGATCACAATGTCCAGAATAACAGCATTAGTAATTCTTATTTTTTAAGTCAGTCTCCTCTTTGAGCCTAATTAGTTAACTAGATGTGAACTGTGTGAGGAAAAATATAATTTAAATTTCCCTACTTTTTGTTTTCCAATTTATCCTTGATAAGCCCTTGTACAAATAGAAATAGTTTAAATATAGGAAAACTAAGCTTATATTCCTTTAAAGCAAACTATTTATGTTCATATACCCCATACTAATAAATTTGCCCCCTTAATACTGAAATTTTTATGATGTCAGCATCCGCTGGTATGATATACCAATAGAGTATACATATATCAATAGGTTATCACAAACGATTAAGCTTAGTGTTATATGATACCAATATGGTATCAATATACCGATAGAGTATCACAAAGAATATATTTTTTACTAATTTAAAATTTAATAAATAAGCTTGTAACTTTAATAATTTTCTCTTAATTATTTTATAGGGCTCAAAATTATATGATACCGATAGAATATCAATATATCGACGGAGTATCACAAGAATATATTTTCTACCAATTTAGAGTTTAATAAATAATTTTTAAACTTTAATAATTTTCTAGTCCTATACGATATAAATATACCGCCGAAGTATCATAACAAATATATTTTCTACTAATTTAGAGTTTAGTAATTTTTTATTTGCTTTTTATTTATTTCTTATATATAAAAAAACATAATCTTATATGAGGGTATCAATATACTGCTAGAGTATCACAAAGGATTGAACTCATTCTATATGATACCGGTATGGTATATATATACCGCCGAGTAATTTCATAGTATTTATGCTGACGTTAGCATAGGCGCGAAATAAAAAGGGGTAACTGGGTAAAAAGGTAAAGTGTTTGGGTCATGGGTCCATTAAGGATAAATAGTTTAGATTGGGTCTATTAAGGATAAATAATTTCAAATTAGGTCTATTTTGTGTATTTTTCCCTTAAATATACCCTTTGTTTTACTTTTGGTTCAAACATACCCCTCCCGTTATACTTTCGGGTCAAATATACCCCTCTTATTATACTTTTACATAAGTTTACCCTTAATTTTAACAAATGATCAAATGATAGAATCTTTTTTTCTTCTTTGGGATATGTTATTTTCACTTTTAATGTTACTTAAATATTGATGAGTTTAAATTGTAGATTGTGGATTAGAGTACTTCATACTATGAAAATGGATAAATAAATACTTACGTATTGATGAGTTTAGCTAAAAAAAAAAAATATATAAGTTTTTTTTTTAATTTCATGACCATAATATTATGAATTTTTCTGTAAAAAAAAATATCATGTTAAAGGTATTTGTGTTAAAAGGGAGGGGGGATCAAATAAAATGTGAAATGGAAGTTAGTTGTTTTGTTTTTAGAAAGATAGTTCAAAATGATTTTTAAAGAAAATTAAGAATAAAAATATAAAATGTTAAGTCAAACTAAAAGTTTTTATAAGTTGAAAATTCATAGAGACGGATTAGTTAATCAACATTTTTTATTTTTACATATGATTTTTTTGACGAACCATTAAAATTAAGGGTAAATTTGTGCCAAAATATAATGAGAGGGGTATATTTGGTCCAAAAATATAACTGAAAGGGTATATTTGAACAAAAAATATAACGAATCATATATTTAAACCATTTCCAATAGCAAAAGGGTATATCTAAACCTTTTTCGTATGGTTATAAGTAAAGAAAAGTTGATTTGATGATTAACTAGTACTATTATTTGCTCTGTCCATGAAGAAAATCAAGACCTAATTTACTAAGTATTTAATTTCTATACTTATAATTTAAAACATTTTTTTTAAATATTAATTTAATAGAAAGTGATATAATAAAATTATTATTTTATTTATAATATTTTTTCCTCTTTTAATCTTTTTATTTTTAAGTTCTTGCGTTAGGTCAGATTTTTGTCAATAAAAGGGCCTTTGGCCCCATTTTAATTAGAAAAAAAGTTGTTTCTGTTGAGTGTGAATTGTCAATGTATTTGTCAACAATATTGTCCCCTTTTAGGAGGAAAAATGAAGGTCAGCAAATGTGGGAATGAGGAATTCCCACACACTTTCTTCTTCTTCTTTGGCTATAAATAGCCATGGTTTTGCAATGTACAGAGACGGATAGACATATAATTTTCCCTGATTTCTCTCTTCTTCTCAGTTTTAAGTTTTTGATTCCCCTTACATATATTCTAGTTAATTCTAGATTTAATTTATAACACGTTATCAGCACGAAGCTCCGCCCATTTCAAGCCATTGTAAACAGGTAAAAGGGGTAAGAATTTATTTTATCAAAATGTCTAATATTTCAAAAGTTGAATTTACTGTACTTAATATTTCTGGATCTAATTATTCATCATGGGCACTAGATGCTGAACTACATTTAGAATCAATGGGTCTGGCAGACACCATTAAAGATGAAAATAAGGCATCCAGTCAAAACCGTGCCAAAGCTTTAATTTTTGTCCGCCACCATCTTGACGAGGGACTAAAATTACAATATTTGACAATAAAAGATCCCCTGAAATTGTGGAAGAATCTAAAAAGATAGATACGACCACCTGAAGTTGGTCGTCCTTCCACAAGCACGTCATGATTGGTTAAATCTAAGATTATTAGATTTTAAAAATATAACTGAGTATAATTCAGCAATGTTTAGAATTATATCACAGTTAAATTTATGCGGAGAAGAAATAACTGAAACTGACAAGCTTGAAAAAACATACTCCACATTTCCACCCGCGAACATGCTCCTGCAGCAGCAATATCGCGGTATGGGTTTTACAAAATATTCTGAATTACTTTCACACCTTATTGCTGAAAGGCGTAATGAATTATTGATGAAAAATCATGATAGTCGGCCCGTTGGTTCTTCCCCACTCCCTGAAGCGAATCAGGCGAATTATAACCAACGAGAAAGAAATTATGGCCCCAGAAGTGGTCGTGGCCGTGGCCGAGGTCAAAGAAGAAATCATGATAATCGTCTCGCACCGAGGCACGATCAGCAATCTAAAAAGAAGGAAGAAAAGCCAGAAGCTTTTCCAAAGAAAAATTCAGAAAGTATATGTCACAGATGTGGAGGCAAAGGGCACTGGTCAAGGACATGCCGGTCATCTAAACGCCTTGTTCAACTATATCAGGCATCATTAAAAAGAGCCGAAAATCCAGAGACAAATTTTTTGTCTGAAAATAATATGGAACATATGTACCTGGATGTAGCGGACTACTTAAATTTTCCAGAAGAAAATTTAAATATTAATGAAAATGTGAACGATGATGAGCATGATAATAAATAAAATAATTTTCTTTATTTATATGTGTGCTTATGTTTTTATATCCCGTGAAAATAAAAATAATAATAATTTTGTATCTTGTCTTCCTTATTCTTATATATTTAACTTATGCAAGACTTTTCATTAAATAACACATGAGGTCCAAATAAATATTTACTTTATTATTTCTCTCTTTGAAGAATGGATATGCCTCAAATTTTGTTTGGATCAATAATCAATCGCGAAGATATTTGTGTTATTGACAGTGGAACGACTCATGCAATTTTTAAAGACGAAAAATATTTTTCTTCTTTACTTAAAAGAAAGGCAAATGTTACTACAATATCTGGTAATGCAAAAATAATTGAAGGCTCCGGAAGAGCTACTATATTTCTGCCTAAGGGGACAAAAATCATTATAGAAGATGCATTGTTCTCTTCTAAATCCCCAAGAAATCTGCTAAGTTTTAAAGATATCCGCAGAAATGGATATCATGTTGAGACACTAAATGAAATGAATATTGAATACCTTGGTATAACCAAGAGTGTCTCAGGCCAAAAATATATTTTAGAAAAATTACCAACTTTATCGTCTGGCCTATATTATGCAGAAATTAGTGCAATTGAAGCACATTCGATCGTAAAACAAAAGTTTACTGATCCAAAAACTTTTGTGCTATGGCATGATCGAGTAGGTCATCCTGGATCAATAATGATGAGACGAATTCTTGAAAATTCAAGCGGTCATCCATTAAAGAACCTGAAGATTCTTATGAATGACGAATTTTCATGTGCTGCTTGTCATCAAGGCAAATTAATTGCCAGACCATCGACCCTGAAGGTTGGCATTGAATCCCCAAAATTTTTGGAACGTATACATGGGGACATATGTGGACCTATTCACCCACCTAGTGGAGTGTTTAGATATTTTATGGTCCTAATAGATGCATCATCAAGATGGTCTCACGTGTGCCTTTTATCATCCCGCAACCTAGCGTTTGCGAGGCTACTGGCACAAATAATAAGATTAAGGGCGCAATTCCCAGATTATCCAATTAAATCCATTCGTCTGGATAATGCTGGAGAATTTACATCCCAAACTTTTGATGATTATTGCATATCAATTGGGACAAAAATTGAACATCCGGTAGCTCATGTTCATACTCAAAATGGCCTTGCAGAGTCATTTATTAAGCGCCTGCAATTGATAGCTAGACCACTACTCATGAAATCAAGATTACCCATTGACGCGTGGGGTCATGCTATCTTACATGCAGCAGCACTTGTACGTCTTAGACCAACTAATTATCATAAATATTCTCCATCACAATTGGTATTTGGTCATGAACCAAATATAGCTCATCTATGAATTTTTTATTATGCGGTATACGTGCCTGTAGCACCACTGCAACGCACTAAGATGGGCCCTCAACGGAGGTTAGGTATATATGTTGGGTTTGACTCATCCTCCATAATTCGCTACCTCGAACCATTGACAAGAGATTTATTTACTGCCAGATTTGCAGATTGTCAATTTGATGAAACAATTTTCCTACAATTAGGGGGAGAGAAAAAGGAACCCCAGAAAGAAATTGGAGAAATTGCGTGGAAAGTTTCATCACTATCTCATTTTGATCCACGAACACGCACATGTGAACAGGAGGTCCAGAAGATCATCCATTTGCAGACAATAGCAAATCAAATGCCAGATGCATTTACTGATTTGAAACGGATAACTAAGTCACATATCCCTGCAGTGAATGTGCCTGTCCGGATCGAAGTCCCAAAGGGACCATCTGCTAGTATCACAACTTCTGAATCCCAAACACGCCTGAAGCGTGGTAGACCAGTGGGTTCAAAGGATAAAAATCCTAGAAAGAGAAGCATAAGAAATGATAAAAATGATACTACAAAAGGACTTCCTGAAGAAGATCCAGACTTGAGAAATCCTGATATTCCTGAAGAAATCAGTGAACCCGAGACTCAAGTAAATAAAGAACTTCCAATAAGTTCTATTAGTGATGAGATAAGTTTAGATCAATCAAAAATTACAGTAGATAATATTTTTGCATATAATGTTGCACTTAGCCTCATGCAAGACAGTGAAAGTCTTGAGCCTAAATCTGTCGAAGAATGTCGACACAGAGATGATTGGCCAAAATGGAGAGAAGCTATTCAATCTGAATTGAATTCACTCTCTAATCATGAGGTATTTGGACCTGTAGTGCAAACCCCTGATGGTGTAAGACCAGTTGGCTATAAATGGGTTTTTGTGCGAAAGCGAAATGAGAGAAATGATATTGTAAGATACAAGGCACGCCTTGTTGCACAAGGATTCTCTCAGAAACCCGATGTCAACTATGAGGAAACATATTCGTCTGTTATGGATGGAATAACCTTTCGATATCTCATCAGTTTAGCTGCACATAAAAATCTTGAAATACATCTAATGGATGTAGTTACAGCTTACCTTTATGGTTCACTTGATAGTGAAATTTACATAAAAATCCCAGAAGGATTCAAATTGCCCGAAGCATGTACTAAGTCTCGGGAAATGTTCTCAGTCAAATTACAAAGATCATTATATGGTCTGAAACAATCAGGGCGTATGTGGTATAATCGCCTTAGTGAGTACTTGATAAATAAAGGATATATAAATAATGTCATTTGTCCATGTGTTTTCATTAAGAAAATAAGATCAGAGTTTGTAATACTCGCTGTTTATGTTGATGACATAAATCTCATTAGAACTCTTGAAGAGGTCCAAAAGGCAATTGAATATTTAAAGAAAGAATTTGAGATGAAAGATCTTGGAAGGACAAAACTTTGTCTGGGTCTACAAATTGAACATTTAGCAGACGGGATCTTTGTTCATCAATCTGCCTATACTCAGAAAATCTTAAAGCGATTCTATATGGACAAAGCACATTCGTTAAGTACTCCAATGGTTGTTAGATCACTTGAAGTGAATAAAGACCCATTTCGCCCTCCAGAAGAGGATGAAGAACTTCTTGGTCAAGAAGTACCATACCTCAGTGCCATTGGTGCACTCATGTATCTTTCTAACTCAACCAGACCTGATATAACATTTTCTGTTAATCTGCTAGCAAGGTATAGTTCTTCCCCAACGCGAAGGCACTGGAACGGTATCAAGCATATTTTGCGATACCTGAAAGGTACAATTGATATGGGTTTGTTTTATACTAACAAAGGCTGTGCAGACCTTGTTGATTATGCAGATGCAGGTTATTTATCAGATCCACATAAAGCCCGATCTCAAACCGGCTATCTCTTTGCATATGGAGGAACTGCTATATCATGGCGATCTACAAAGCAGTCAGTTGTTGCTACTTCTTCAAATCATGCTGAAATAATTGCAATTCATGAAGCAAGTAGAGAATGTGTGTGGTTGAGATCAATGATACATTTCATCGAAGGAAAATGTGGACTGAAAAATGATGTCGCAGTACCCACGGTCATATTTGAAGACAATGCTGCGTGCATAGCTCAACTAAAGGGTGGCTTCATAAAAGGAGATAGAACGAAACACATTTCACCGAAATTATTCTTCACACATGATCTTCAGAAGAAAGGTGATATTGATGTACAACAAATTCGTTCGAGTGACAATCTTGCAGATTTATTCACTAAGACATTGCCAACGTCAACATTTGAAAAGCTAAGATATAAGATTGGAATGCACCGTCTCCAAAGTATCAAATGAAGCCTTCATTAGGGGGAGTAAAATACGCGTTGTACTCTTTTTCCCTTAACCAAGGTTTTATCCCACTGGGTTTTCCTGGTAAGGTTTTTAATGAGGCAGCTAATGATGCGTATTAAGGTCACCTAGAACTTCCCTTTACATGGACAATTCAGGGGGAGTGTTGAGTGTGAATTGTCAATGTATTTGTCAACAATATTGTCCCCTTTTAAGAGGAAAAATGAAGGTCAGCAAATGTGGGAATGAGGAATTCCCACACACTTTCTTCTTCTTCTTTGGCTATAAATAGCCATGGTTTTGCAATGTACAGAGACGGATAGACATATATAATTTTCCCTGATTTCTCTCTTCTTCTCAGTTTTAAGCTTTTGATTCCCCTTACATATATTCTAGTTAATTCTAGATTTAATTTATAACAGTTTCATAATATATGGTGTAGTATTGTAGGAAACTTACGTAGATATACTAAATTAAGAAAATATCATTATTTATAATAATAACAATTTATTTTTGTTGAACATTTATAATACATTTATTATATAATTTTACTTCATATCATATAGAATTATTTCTAAAACATATATAATACAAGTTTTATTGATAGATAATATATTTATCACACACTTTTATATATTTATAATACATTCTGTCAATTTCTTACCAAACAAACACAATATATTTTAAAACTCTTATAATATATTTATATTGCAGATTTAAAATAAATGCAGATTTATCATAGAATTGCTATATATTGCTATAAATGATAATAAATAAAAGTATCGCTAAAATCAATAATTATTTATTAAAAAAGTACCTATCGAAGTAATTTTTTTTGTATGGTATTGTGTTTATTATATCATACTATATTGTTTTTAATGAATAACAATGTAATATTTTAATGAATGACAATATTTTGATAAGTTATATCATTCTACGTTATATAACTTTACAAATCCATGATTTGAATGATAAACTTATAAAAAAAAAGAAGGTACAAAGTAGATCTACAATGACAAGATAGAGTAAAAGATGAAATATAATTATTAAATACTAAATAAACATAAAATAAGAAGAAAATATTAAGCTAATGACGCAATCACAAGCTACATAAAATAAATCTTTTTATTATTATATAATGATGGATTTAAGTAGCAATCAAAATAAAAATTACATTTAAACTAATAATCTATATCTATATCTATACCACCTTAAAAGTGGGAACTCAAAATTTTTTAAAGTTAAATTACAAAAATGTCCTTTTTATTATTCTAAATATCCTATTTATAATTTGATTAATTAAACAAAACCGAAAAAGAAGCCACCTCTTCAAATCACATCTATATCTATATTTATCTATAGCGATCTATCTCTCTATCTATATTTATACTACCTTAAAAGTGGGAACTCAAAATTTTTTAAGTTAAATTACTAAAATGTCCTTTTTATTAATCTAAATATCCTACTTATAATTTAATTAATTAATCTATACTACCTTAAAAGTGGGAATTCAAATTTTAAAGTTAAATTACTAAAATATTATTTTTCTTTATCAAATATCCTATTTATATTTAATTAATTAAACAAAACTAAAAAAGAAGCCACCCCTTCAAATCACATTTACCGCTGAAGAGATGTCATCGCTTTACTTTATTATCTTTGTATCTATGGTGCCTCTCTTGATTGATAAGTTGAGCATTGTAATTTGATCCTTGAAAGCAATTCTCTTTTTGTGCTTATCGATAATAGGTTGATCTTCCATATGGTGTACAAAAGTCTCCACAAATTGATTAGAGAAGAAATGTGAACTCAATATTCATTTGGAGGTTCATCCCATTATTTTAGGTTTCCAAACAAAAGCGCCTTGTGGATAAAGGGAAGAGACAAAACTATGTGTACAAGAAGAACAATAAAGTTTCATAAATTGGCAAGAGGAAGACAGAGACAATCTCAAGAGAATATTGTGCAACAACACTTTAAGAGATAACTAGCGGTTGATACTAAAGTGTTCCAAGGGATCAAAACTATCTTTTCCTGTAAGTTACACGAACTCACTAAAAGTCTACAACAACTTAAATTCGTACAATAAATCGTAATAAGTAAATAACATGGACATTTTAAGAGATAATTAGCGGCTGATACTAAAGTGTTCCAAGGGATTAAAACTACCTTTTCCTACAATTTACACGAACTCATAAAAGTCTACAACAACTTAAATTAGTACAATAAACCGTAATAAGTAAATAACATGGACATGAGACATCATAATACATATGAGCGTATTGTGTTATGTTAATTTCCATGGTCTTAAAAATCTGAATAATGTTATGTATCTGAAAAAGTTTTCATAAATTTTAGAGCATTGTAAAACTACAATATTTATTTTGGTTTAGTAATATATATATATATATATGACACAAAATTTACACAAATGGTGACTTCCCTATTGAAATTGGAAAACGTATATGGAGGGAAGGTTTTTTTTTTTCTTAAATATTTTTTTCCTTCACAATACCTACATTTTTAAACTTTTGATTCAATGTATATTTTCAAGATCTCTCTAAATTAAAAGTCAAAAGGAGGAGAAAAAATATCAACAATTTAATTTGCTTTAAAAAAATTATTGCAGTGCAAGTCAGAGATAAAAGATGTGTATGATCCAAGAAGTGATGGTAGAGATTAAGCAATATATCCACAAAAAGACTATGACAATTAAGTGGGTTGTTTAAAATCATTTGCAAATCTGACGATGTTATACATGAAAGTACAAGGCGTAAGAAGAATCGAAAAGACCCCGATCATACTATCATGAACAATTTAATAGCGCTTTAGCATAAGCCGCTTCCCCTGATTCCTCCCCTCTTTGACTAATAATGCTAATTATTATTTTAAGATCTATATTCGTATTAATTTGAAGTTATACTGCTAATATATTTTCTCTTTATAATCATAAATATATCATCCTAATTTAGTCATCTTAGCAAATATTTTTCATTCATGAGTCATGACTAAAATAAATACAATACAATAAATTGATAAATTAAAAATATTTTTCTCATTGATAACCTCATGCAATGGAAAAAGTTACAATTTTGAAAATCTTATATCTGTATGTAATAATATTTGTGATATTCAAATTATATTAAGTTTTTGCATTTTTTGGTATACTTGTGAGTCTCACTCATGAATTTAGCATTTTATTTGAAGTCAAAGTAACAAAACTCAACTTATCACTACATATGGCTGATACCATCACCTTATAGTCATCTTCCTATAGGTACTAACGAAAAATTAAAGATCGAGTCCAGCAGCTGCTGGGAATAATACAGCAGCTGCTGTACATTTCCCAGCAGTTGCTATACATTTCCCAGCAAATGCTGTACATTTCCCAGCAGCTGCTGAGAATAATCCAGCAACTTGCCAACTTGCTACAACAAGTTCTAACAAAATGTTTTCCATCGAGTTATTTCTATTGTTGAATTGGACTAAATTTCTTATATTCATCTGTAACGAAAATTAATGAAAAAAGCCACCGAAATAAGTCTGATTTAGATCTGCCATCGTATTGTTTGTGTAATAACTATCTCAATGTATAAGATCACTACTGATTCCACCTCAACGCATAAGATAAGTAGTAAATTTATTACAAAACGTATCGACGCAACCAAGTAATAGTCACTTTACTTAGTCACCATCACTTACATATGCAATTGTTCAATAGATTGTTTATTACTTGTGAGTCTCACTCATGAATTTAGCATTTTATTTGAAGTCGGAGTAACAAAACTCAACTTATCACTACATATGGCTGATACCATCACCTTATAGTCATCTTCCTATAGGTACTAACGAAAAATTAAAGGTCGGGTCCAGCAGCTGCTGGGAATAATACAGCAGCTGCTGTACATTTCCCAGCAGCTGCTATACATTTCCCAGCAAATGCTGTACATTTCCCAGCAGCTGCTGAGAATAATCCAGCAACTTGACAACTTGCTATAACAAGTTCTAACAAAATGTTTTCCATCGAGTTATTTCTATTGTTGAATTGGACTAAATTTCTTATATTCATTTGTAACGATGAGCACATGGACTAATTAATGGAAAAAGCCACCGAAATAAGTCTGATTTAGATCTGCCATCGTATTGTTTGTGTAAGTACTATCTCAATGTATAAGATCACTACTGATTCCACCTCAACGCATAAGATAAGTAGTAATGTATTACAAAATGTATCGACGCAACCAAGTAATAGTCACTTTACTTAGTCACCATCACTTACATATGCAATTGTTCAATAGATTATTTGTTACTTGTGAGTAAGCGAAGGCAATGTATAAGATCACTCATGAATTTAGCATTTTATTTGAAGTCGGAGTAACAAAACTCAACTTATCACTACATATGGCTGATACTATCACCTTATAGTCATCTTCCTATAGATACTAACGAAAAATCAAAGGTCGGGTGCAGCATCTGCTGTACATTTCCCAGCAGCTGTTGTACATTATGATGACGATATCTTCCAGCTCACAATTTAATTTACAGCTACAAATAATTTGATTTACAAAATCCTCATACGAGATATCTCGATTCACAATCATTGCTATCGTCTCGACCATTTCTTTGTCTTTCCAACGCCAAATAAAACGATTGTTCGAATCAACTCATTCACCACGACAATCAACTCCTAATACTATTTTGTCTCCCATGGATGATCTTCAAGGTACCTATATGAGTAACAGTTAAAAGCGCAACATGAGAAAAGTGTACAGAAATACAACAATTGCAACTACTTCATCATATGAAACCAACTTGGTTAGTCAAGCAGCTGCTGAATTCAGTCCAGCAGCTGCTGAACTCAGTCCAACAGCTGCTGAACTGTGTGCAGCAGCTGCTGCGTCTTCCCCAAAACGACCAAACTGTGCAGAAATGGCAACAATGACCGAAAAATCAACAAAACCACAAAACACAAATAAATAGCACCAAATACACTTATATCAGTCATAATAAGGATGGAAACTTACCTTTCAAGTACTTTCAAAGCCTACCCAAACAAATGCCCCAAAAAAATTGATTTCTTTTCACCCAAATTTGAAGCTCAAATCTTGTGTTGGGAAAATACTAACAACAACAACAAGAAGAAGAAGAAGAACAACAACTACAACAACAACAAAACCAAAGGAACCGATGCAAATGGAGGAAAAAAAAGTTGCGGGAAATTGGGTCGCGGGAGCTGGGAGAAAGATGGGAGGGTTTGGGGGTATTTTGGGTATTTTCTATTGGTGGGTTAAAGTGTAAAAAATTGAACTTGGGGACCTTTTTGAACATTGACTTAAATCATTAACAATTAATTAAATTTTTGTCACCTACACTTAATTGTTAAAACTAGAGTCACTTTTTTTTAATTTCCAAACAAAGTTGTCACCCTTAATTAAATGCCCCTAGATAGTAGGTTGTTTGCTTATCTTTCCATATTGATAGTCATGGTCCTTCTCTAGTATTTTATGATCATCTCGTGCTTTAAAATTGACTTAATACATTACTTAATTTTGTCACTAAATTTTATTTTGATATTCAAACAACGATATATTCCAAATGAACATATGAACACATAATAAAGGGTTCCTAACACTTTAGATTCGCATATTGGAAAAATTTTCTATCCATATTTTCAAACATCTATTAGATAATTAAATTAATCATATGGGCATTTTGATAACATATAATTCTTTTCGAAATTTAAGAGAATGCGTCTAGTGGAAATAGTTCATCGTGTGCACAAGTTCTTAATATAAACATAATATAGTTTAAGTGTTCAAATAAAATTCACTAATAAATTTAAAAAGTTGTCAATTATTTTGCCTATTTTAATTACTTCACTGCTTGATCTGTATAAAAGGGAACTAAGGCATATGATTTTTTAATTAATTGTTATAATTTAGAAAAGGTGAAGGTTTATTTGAGTTTTAAGTTTTCAAAGCATAGGTTTTCTATTTTTTTCATCTGTTTTATATTCGTAACTTTAGATGATATTCAAAAATTTTAACTTTAATAAAATAAATTATCATACAATAATATAATCATTCACAATGAAATTATATATATTTTTTCTTTGATACCCTATATAACATAACCATCCAAACAAGGTGCAAGGAAAGAAAAAAGGTCAGCAACTACTGTAAACATTTTTTGTCTCCCTTAAATCGTTTTTTGCTACTCGTCGTTTTAATCATTTTGTTTGAGGATCCTTTGTGATTCTTGTTACTGTCTCTGTCTCTCTCCATCCCGCACCATAAACTTCCAAAATCATAAAAATACTGTGACAACCAGTTCTCCAATAAAATGGCGGCAGAGTCAACAACGCTGGAGCTTGAGCTACCGGAGTGCGCAGTTTGTCTACAACAGTACGGCGACGTTTCAACCATCCCACGAGTCCTCCCCTGCGGCCATTCCGCCTGCCAAGACTGCTTAACACAGCTACAGAACCCCTTTCCTGCTACAATCCGATGCCCAGCTTGTACTCAGCTTGTTAAACTCCCCAACCCCATTTCTTCTCTTCCCAAGAACATTGATCTATTACGCTTCTCCAATCTTCCACACCACAACAACTCAAAGGGCTCTCATGTTTCAACTCAAAAATATGGTAAAGATCCTGCTTTTATTAAACCCCCTTTCTGGTCTCATGACTTTTACTCGACTTGGAAGACATGGGTCCTACCTGAAGACACTATAATCATCGAATCAAATGCTTCTCTGTGTTATGGGAAGGTTTTGAAGGTTTCCAACAGCGTTTCTTATATGGGGTGCGCTTTGAAAGAGGGTGAAAAGGTTAGTCTTCTTGAAATTGGATATTTTGCTAAGGATTCTTATTCTTCTTCTAAGTTTGAATATAGTTATGAAGTGAAACTTATGAGTGTATTGTATGGATTGTGTGAAGGGGAGAGGAATGAGTTAGAGTCAATTATCAAAGCAAGTTTAGCTCTTCATGTAATGTGTAAGGTTTATGGATTTTGGTACAATATGGATGATCATTGTGTCTACATGGTTTCTGAGACATTTAGTGGGAGTTTGTTGGGGAAGATGGGCGTGTTAAAGAATGCAGTTCTTGAGAAAAATTCTGCAGAAAAGATCAGTAGTGCGGCTGAGTTCGTGATAGTTGGTTTGGATATATGTCAAACGGTGAATGATTTGCATATAAGAGGATTGGTTCCGGGTTTTTTGGGGCTTTCTTGTTTTGGTTTTGACAAGTATGGCCGTGTTTATATTGATATTAGTGAAGTTTTGGCAACAGGAAGGAGAGTCTGCGAGAGACTCACAGATGTTGTTGTTGGCAAGAGTGGGACTGCAAGGGAAGATTTAGTGGTTAGATTAAAAACTAACATGGTGGAAGATTGTGTTTTTGTTAGTCCAGAGGTATTCTTTGAGTTGTCAAAACTGGGTGGCATTGTGATAGATTTAGGTAGCTCAAGGCATCATGTTGGATATGGTTCTGATATTTGGTCATTAGCTTGTGCAATTATTTCACTTCTACTTGGTAAATCATTCACTGAAGAGATGCGGAATTATTTGAGTTATCTGGTTACTGCAGTAACAGATGAGAAATGTCTTGACTTTGTTAGATGGTACGTTGGGTGGAGGCAAAAGATTATAACTCTAATTGAATGCAGATTGGGGTCAGAGTTTACTAATATGAAGAAGATTCTCCTCAAATGCTTGGAATACAATCCAGAAAATCGGCCACTTATATCTGAACTGTGGAAAATTTTAAAGGTTCTTGTGATCAAATCTGAACTTGATGATGTAAAGGGCATAGAGCAGGAAATAAGAATGGAAGACATGTGTAATTGCTTAATTCTTGGAGACTTTTGTCAGTCAATCAATAAGGTTAGTAAACAATCGCTGAGGTGCCTTGATGATACTTCCGTGGTGGAAAATTCTAACACAGAGAAGGCTGATGGGGTTGAAAATTTCGGGGCTGATAAGGATGTTATTGAGGGTCTCTGTTGTGATCAAGTGAAATGTATTGATCTTAAAGGACATCGTAATTGTATCACAGGGTTAGCGATTGGAGGTACAAGCACTGCCTATTTTCTCTTTGATATCTCAGTAATACAGTCTTTCTTGAGTTACTTGAATGTACCAGATACTTGCAGTTTAATTCTTTCTTGTACTTGATATTTGTGTTGGAGCTCAGTTTTAGATGTTTTTCCTTGCATTTTTGCAATTATTCATGACTTCACAATTTTAATGCTTATTTTATGTGCATTTTCTCTGCATAAAGCTTAGAGAAAATACAGACGATTTCAATGCTTTTATAAATATTGATGTTGCCTTTTGCTCTTCCGTTCCTTTCAGGTGGCTTTCTGTTCAGCTCGTCATTTGACAAAATGGTCAATGTATGGTCTTTGCAGGTAACTTGTTAGAGCTAGTATTTGTACCAATTGGTCCATCATTTGGCATAGGATTTAGAATATGTCATTGTTGGACCCTTTTTCTGGAATTAGCCAATGACCTTAGTAATTGGAATAAGAAAAATTAAGGAGCTATTGGAAGGAAAGATCCCTTTAAAAGCTGCAAGCATATCTTTTTTCTATTTTAAAATATGGGTCTGATGGGCCCCTGCTTAGATTCATTCCTCCTACCATCTAGGAGGGAATAGGGCTTTGGAGGAACTGTGTTAGACTAGTTGATACAAGTGCTAATCCTTGAATTTTCCTATTATTTATAACAGCTTAAGCTACAGATTTTCTGGAAATTTATGTTATTGGAAATAGGAGCTATTATCCCAACGTTTCCTGAAGTGATCTCTGTGGCAGGATGTAATTTAAAATGTCTCAGACTATTATAATTCTTTTATCTATAAATGCATAGTTATGATTGTGGGATCTTTTTTAATTCAGAAGAGAATGAGATCCTTTCTTGATTCTAGTTCTACAACGCTGTTAACTTGGATAAGTTTATGTTTTACTTTCAAGCTGCTTATGATTCTAGGTCAGCAGTTCCATTTTAAACAGTAAAATATTTCACTCTATTCCAGGAATTCATGAATTAAGATAAACTGCAAAAACTTGGGAAACGATACAAATATTAAGAAACGATATATTGTATATCGCCTTAGGCCTCACAATCTCCATTTTTCAAAAAGTAGCATCGTCTTGCCTTCTCAATTTTGCTCTTATTTCACACTTTATAGTTTGCTCCCATATTTTTTTTCCAAATTTGGACCTGTGGATAGTTTCTGCAATTTTTGGCCCAAAATATTGATACTATAGTATAGTATTGTGAAAGGCGATCATCTTGTTGCCAATGGCTCGAGGTGAGGCAACCCTTCATTACCTTTTAGCTTTGTGATGAGGCAATCTTCAAAAGTCGATGCCATGGCAATGATGGCGACTAAGGCGAGAAAGGTGTCACCTTTTGTATTTTCTTAAAAAGGGCGACCAATTTAGGGTTTTAAAAGTTAAAAGGTAATTTTACGGTTTTCTTTCCAAATTTGCATGTCGCACTCTTAGACTTAGACTACGTCTCCAACTAGTCGACTTGACTAGACTTCTCCGACGACCAACTAAACTTTTTCGGTGACTCCAAAGTCCGACCAGTACGTATTTCTTCTTTTTTTCTTTGTTTCTTCTTCAAATTTCTTCTTCCTGTGTTTCTTTTTCCTCCTTCTTCAGACTTTAGAGTTCCTTCTACCTCTGTGTTTCTCACTATTTTGACTTTTGTTTTTTTCTTCCTCATTCAAGTTCGAAACTTTTTGTATCTACTATCTATTTTCAGTTTTTGAATTGAAATATTTGTTAATATGTTATGGATATTAAGATTTTGATTTTCTATACATGCAATTAAATATTTTTATTTTTTTGGTATAAATTAACGCCACGCTTCAAAAAGGTGAGCACCTTCGCTGCCAAGGCAGACCCTTGTCGCCTTTCGCCATCCAAAACACTGCTATAGTATTTAGGTGGAACATAAATTACGATTTATTATTGCCCCCAGGGTTCTGGTCTGATGTAAGAGCTAGTGTTGTGAAAAGCGCTCGCTTCATCGCTTAAAGCGCGCTTAAAAGCAAAGCACAGGGCTGGCGCTTATATTGGTTGAAGCGAGAAGCACTAGTAAAAGCGCACGCTTCTACTACTGAAGCGTGAAGCATGCTTCTTTTTGAAGCGACAAAAGGCTCGCTTAAGCGCTGTTTAGGATTTTTTTTTTGTAAAAAAAAGTTAAGACTTTAAATTACCCAAATATTTCTGCACTGCTGCGGCCGTGAACTGCGACTGCTGGTTCTTCTTCTTCTTCTTCCTCCTCCTCCTACTCCTCTTCTCTTCTTCTCAGTTCTTTTTCTGTTTCTCTGCATCTTCTCTGCTAGGGTTTTCCTTTTTCAGTTCTTTTCAGTTTCTCTGCGCTTCTGTTTATATCTTATAGTGCGTATTATGCTCTGTTTTTTTTTAAAAAAAAAAATATGCTGCTTTGTTTCTTTTTTAAAGAAAAGAATTAGTGTGTATTTTTTTGTTCAGTGATTGAAATCACTGTTGTTTTTGGCTTTTTGCTTGTAGTAAATTGTATTTTATCTATGCATATTTAATATTTTTTTATTTTTATACGAAATAGCACTTTATTTGAAAAAAGTGTGCACTTTACTTCATGCTTCTCGCTTCTGTGAAGCAAGCAGTCGTCGCTTTTTTCTGCTTCTTGCTTCTCACAACACTGGTAAGAGCATATCACATGATGTGTGGTTAGGGTTGCAGACTTGAGTTTGAACACTGTTGCAAACAAAAACCTGGTACTTAAATGCAGAAGGGTAGAGAGTTGGACCCATATCCACAGAATTCCTGGCATTTGGGGATATCAAAGAAAAGATCTATCAGGGTTTATCCTTTTTTTTAAAATCTGAATTAGATTTTATTACAGCACCGCTTTTATTAGAATACAGATATATATCATTGATATTGTATGTATTTTTACTAGATAAAACTTTTTTCCTTTTTGCTATCTCTGCATGAGAGTCTTGAGTTATACAACTGTTACAGGACTATTCTCATGTACATTCATTCAAAGGTCATGAGCAAAGAGTTATGGCTGTAGCTTTTGTAGATTATGGAGAACCACTGTGCATTAGTGGTGATAATGGTGGTGCAATTTGCATTTGGCAAGCTAGCTGTCCATTCAATCCAGAACCACTGAAGAAATTACAGGAACAACAGGACTGGCGCTATAGTGGTATACATGCCCTTGCTGTCTCTGGAAGCCAATATCTGTATACTGGCGGTGGTGACAAGTCTATAAAAGCATGGTCATTGCAGGCAATTTCTGTTGCTTTCTAGTTGTCATTTAGTTTATTCGAGGCAGAAATTGAAATACGGCTTCCTTCTTGACTCTCCAGGATTACAGTCTATCATGCACTATGAATGGCCATAAATCAGTTGTATCATCATTAGCAATATGTGATGAGGTTCTTTACAGTGGTAGTTGGGATGGAACTGTACGGTTATGGTGCCTTAGTGATCATAGTCCATTGGCAGTTTTGGGGGAAGAAGCATCTGGAAGTGTTTGCTCAGTTTTTTGTCTTGCTGTTGATGAGAATGTACTTGTTGCAGCTCATGAGAACGGTTTGACAAAGGTACTGTTTTGAATCCAAAGCAGATAAAAGTTTGTTTGATTAGGTTAGGAAATTGAACTCAACCTCAATATATGGGTACTTAGAAAGTATATTCAAGCTAGTAGTAATTGTGAATCAAAAAAGAAATCAGCTGTTTAGTTTTGTTAGATACCCTCATGCTATAATTGATTCCCTTAGATCTGGTTTGATGATATTCTGGTGAAATCTGCTCAAGAACATGACGGTGCCATCTTTTCTGCCTGCAAGAAGGAGAAATGGATTTTTACTGGTGGCTGGGACAAGACAATAAAAGTAAAGGTATGTGCACAACATATGAAAATAGCAGTTTTTGTGCTGTTCATGTATCATCCAAATGCTCTGAGATTGGAGTTGGTTGATGATTTAATTTGAGCTTTATACTGTAATTTGTGGTGCTGGAACTTTTACTGGCTTAAAACTGCTGCTTTAAAGGAACTATGCCGAGATGGTGATCAGATAGATGCCGTTCCACTTGGATCTATTTCATGTGATTCTGTAGTAACAGCTCTACTCCACTGGCAAGGAAAGCTTTTTGTTGGACAAGCTGATGGAGTTATCAAGGTATTGTCCCACTAAAGCTCTCTATTGGACAAGCTATCCGTTGACACAGTTGGATGCTTCTTTGACAAGCATGAAGTCCTGATGTAGCTTTTCAAATATTTTCAGGTGTGCTATTCTGCAATTAGATGAATACTTGAAGGCACTTTTTGATAGTTTTATCAGCTATTTCTCTCTGGAAGCATCTCGTCTCAGCGACTGCAAGGAACTGATTGTACCAAGTTCAGGGAGCTGTAGTGGAAAAAACCTTTCACCTTAAACCAAGGGGTTCGCATCATTAAGGAAAGAAGGAAACGGACCACTGTTGGCTACTGGGCAATTTACCGTATCAAGAGAAAGACCATCATTTCTGTTGTAAAAGCATGATAGTCGACGTAGTGATTGATGCAGCAACTATGTAAAAAGCACTCTGACGGAAGAAAGATGTACATGATAAAGAGTGTACAGCATAGCATGAAATGTATAGTTTCGACAGATCAATATGTATATATAGGTGATCTTTTCAACTTGTCTCTGAATGAGTGATATTCATGTTGAAATTCAACTGTCTTCTAACATCTAGAACTTTTGTAAGGCTGAAAGATTATGAAATTCCTTGAACTGGATATTTTTAAGAACTCTTTAATTACTGTGGTCAGTAGACAATTAACTAAAATAAGATGGGGAGTTTTTATTCCCTGTATTATGCAAGTTTGCATATAAATATTAGGACATAATTCCCATAGATGCATGCAGGAATTAATAAGCTACACTCTATACAAGAATGTTGTTTCACTTCAAATCAGCAGGTTTTCAGGATAGTTGCTTAGAGGCTTCTTGTAATCCTAGAAAAGGTTGAGGCTTCTTGTAATCCTAGAAAAGGTTGTCTGCTATCTTTAAAAGTCGGACAATCACTCTTTTGAGACTCTGATAATATCACACCTCGAGCCTTCTTGTGTTTCTGCATTTCTCTTATGTTTTCCTTGTTTCTCCATCAAATTTTCTATAAGTGGAGAGGTTACTTTTAGCCGGTATCAAATAGACGTACTGAGTCTGGTTGATATAGTCAAATCAATATAAATTAAACTGACATGACCTAACATGTCTATTTAATTTAGTTCAAGATGAGTACTTGAACAAGTGAATCCAATTCAGGTTTCTTTGGGCTAAGCCTTGATAGTGTTAAAGATGACACCATCACGGAAATAGACGGATTCAGTCAAGTTTGACGTATTGAGTTAATATACAGATCTGCTCAAAGTTTGTATAGGTGAACAAAACTAAGCAAGTAGACCTAAATTGGACAGAACAACATAACATAATATGCATAACCTTTTAAAGGTGTATATATCATTATGGAATATATGTGTTCCATATACCACCTTGCGCCTTCGACAAAACATTTTTTGAGATTTGAAATTTTTACACAAATAACAATTTTCACCCCCAAAATTACACTTTAAAATTTATTTATCAAAATACCAAAAAAAACACACTCTTTTTCATTTTCCAACACTATTATATCATACCACACACCACAACAATCACACTCAAAACACTCTCTCTCCTAAATTTGTAAATAAAGTTGGTATTTTATATGGTATTTTTCAATGATTCGGTAGGGGCATGTAATTTTTATCCAAAAACTTGGTATTTTTGAAAACTCCCCTTTTGATTTTGAGTCAAATATTAGTAGCTTGAACTCATATTACCACAAATAAGACATACATCAGTGATGGAAACAATGAACAATTTAAAATCACTCTTGTTTTGGAATGAATTTCTGACTTTCTGTAGCATTTTGGTGATCTCATCTATCTATTTATGCTATATTTTGAACTTTTTGCTCTTCGTTAAAAGACTCTCCTTTTAAATAAAATTGTTTTTTCACTGTTTTAAAATTTATTATTTTATCTTTTATTTATTTAGTTTCAGGATTTACTTTTGAATTAGAATTTCTTTATATTCAAAATTCACTATTGATTTAAGACAATTTTCTATAAATAATTGTTCAAGCTACGAAAAAAAAGGAAAAAATATTTTTTTAAAAAATATTTAAGACTACTTTGAAATTAATTAAAATTTTGATTATCAAATATTTTGTTATAACAATTTTTTTTTTTAAAAAAGAGAGTAATTAAAATTACGTTGGAACATCAAACTACTACTTTTATATTTAGGTGTCTTTTTTTTTTTAAACAATCTTTTTTTAATCAATTAATTATTTAACTTCCAACTATTTAACTCTAAATTATTGTTTTACGTATTCATAAATTATTAACATATCTTTTATGTAAAATAATTGAATTAATTTTCTCATCTTTGTCTATTCATAATAGATAAAACTATTGTATCAAATTAATAACATTTGTTTAATTTCATTTATATGAATATTGTATTTATTTTAATGACAATAATTATTTATATATAATTTTTAGATTGACACAACACATAACACACTTACACTAAACTAGTCCTGCATTAAAAGTGTGAATACCCTTAGAAATTTGAACTTTTTGCCCTCATTAAAAGATCCCTCTTTAAACAAAATCGTATTTTCACCATTTTTCTTTAAATTCTTGTTTAATTATATTTATAATATTAACTTTTAAATATATGCAAATAAATAATAAAATAAGGATTTCTATCCTGGAAATACTCCTTATTTAATAGAATTCCATTTCTTCCTTATTTGAATCAAGAAAATACTCTACAATCGATAAAGAAAATTCTAATTTACCATGATATGTAGGACCTTTATATATAAATAAGCTGCTCAAGCAAGTAATAAGTATAAATTTTTTTTAGTCTCGATTTATGTGACATCGATAGATTTTTTATAAATATTTTAAAAATTATAACTAAAGCAGCTAAAAAAATATTATGAAATAGTTGAAGCGGATTGAATTAAAAAGACTATAAAATATTTTTCATTAGTCCGCTCTAAATTACAAATATAGCTTCGAGCTCTGCTCACACATTGCAGCTCAACTGCTTAATAAGATAATTTAGCCAACCAATTACTTCAAAGTGGAAGTCAAATTAAGGATCAAAACTCTGAAAAAAATTTCTGATAAAACAATAAAATAATAAAAACTTATGTGCTTTTGTCCAAATTTAGAAGAGAAAACATTAGCTGCTAAAAGCTCAATTATCAGTCTTGAGAGCTGAAGCAAAAATAATGGCCTCCAACACCGCACTGCTGCCGCTGCAATTTCGGCAGCACCGCCGCAATAACCACCCTCCTCTATTCACTCCCCTCTTCTTCAAGTCTGCCACGTACCCTTTACTTGTTTTTCCTGCTCCTTCCAAGACTCGCCGCCGGCTCACTCTCTCACCAGTCTCTGCTTCTCTCATGGTACAATACACAGCTGCTTGTGATACACTTAATTTTTTTCCCTCTGATGAATCGTTTTCTTGTTTTATGCACACTTTTGTTCACGTGCCACTTTAATCAAATTGGGCTCGCTTCGTTTTTCGTTTTTTTCTAAACCTTTTTCTTTTTAAAGGAAGGAGCGAATGAACTGAAGAAAACATGGAGTGGGTTTAGTAGCTTGAACAACTGGGTTGTAAAAGATTATTACAGGCTTGTCAATTCTGTGAATTCCATGGAGCCCCAAATTCAGAGTCTTTCTGACGAGCAGGTTGGTTTCCAGTGTTATTTTTGTTAATCTTGTTTAAGTTATTCCCTCTTTTTACAAATGTTTTATCTTATTGGTATTTTTTTGTCATAGTTGAGTGCAAAAACTCTGGAGTTTCGTCGCCGTTTGAGAGAAGGAGAGACACTAGCTCATATTCAAGCTGGTCTGACAGTATGCTTTATTTTTTGGCTGATAAATACTGAATATTTTAGTCAAAAGAAATTAAAGTTATTGTTTTTAATCATTTTCATTGTCATTTCTATCTCTAGAGGCATTTGCGGTTGTTCGTGAAGCTGCAAAAAGGAAGCTGGGAATGCGTCATTTTGATGTTCAGGTATTTCCCGTGTAATCCTTGACCATGTTGATTGTTTAACCGTGGCATAACATCTTCTGAAGGATGTTGATTTGTCTAATTCCATAGCGAATACATATTGCAGTTTTCTTACTAATTTTCGTTTAAGAACATGTCATATTCTTATCAGAGAGTGGTCATGTGTAAACATATCATACACAGTTTTTTGGTATAAACAAATAGATATAAGAATAAGTCACTTCGTGAATAATTCAATATTTTTACATATGTGAAGTTCTTGTGCAAATTGATCAATTATGCTTTAATTGGAAATCATAGATTATTGGAGGAGCAGTTCTCCATGATGGGGCTATTGCAGAGATGAAGACTGGTGAAGGGAAAACCTTGGTGTCCACGTTGGCGGCATATCTTAATGCCTTAACCGGGGAGGGTGTTCATGGTATGCTCTGTTGAGTGTGTTTATGTGTATGTGTATATCTACGAATTAATCAATCTGCATGCACAGACATACACATGTAAATATTTCTCCATCTATTTCTACTTCCTTAGAAAACACTTTTGTCTGCTATAGCTTCAGGACTATAAAAGGTGGTCGTGGATGCTCGTTGAGTAATCTTCAACATTAGCCATTCAGGACACGAGTCGTCTCTGTGGGGTTTTACCTCAGATATACATTAATTAATCAGGACTTGCAAATATTAGCGTCCTTGTAAATGTCGGTGATAATACCTGTTGGTGTTTACTAATTTTTCTTTTGGCATCTCTTTTGATAGTGGTAACAGTGAATGATTATTTAGCTCAACGTGATGCTGAGTGGATGGGACGTGTTCACCGTTTTCTAGGTCTTTCTGTTGGCCTTATCCAAGTAATTTTCTGTAATCAACTGTCTGTATTTTCGATGTTATGATTTTTGATCTAGTATGTAATTTTTTCCTCAAATTTCATTTTACTAGTAGTTTTTCCTAGAATTGCTAATTAAAAGTTTGGTCTTTTTCTTTTTAGAGATCAACTGTTATAAATCAACTATAGTAACTCTTTCTATGCACAGAGAGGGATGAAGAGCAAGGAGAGGAGATTTAATTACAGCTGTGATATAACGTACACGAATAATTCAGTAAGTTGTAGTGAGTTTCATGTTGTTTGCTTGCATGTATGTTATGTCATGTATCTTTTCTGGTGTATACTTATTCATTTCTCTTAGTTGCATTACATGTGAAGCTTTGACATCCTTTTATGGTCGATTAGCTGTCTGATGATTACATCTCTCCGTTTTTTTCCCACTTTTTCCCTTTCTTATTTTCAATGGCCCAGGAACTTGGTTTTGACTATCTCCGAGATAATCTGGCCACTAACCATGAGCAACTTGTGATGAGATGGTAAACACTGATATACATTTTTTTTCTCTCTCGTTAGTTTGTGCGATGGTTCATATTTACCTTATACAACAGGCCAAAGCCCTTCCATTTTGCTATAGTTGATGAGGTTGATTCAGTCCTCATCGATGAAGGAAGAAATCCGTTGTTGATAAGTGGTGAGGTATGTCTCATTGTTATCTTATCTGGTCATAGCACCGTTGATAGAATTATCCAAAAGATATTAGTTTTTTCTTTATGTTACTAGAAACTATTGATCGAATGAGTTCTGATAGCTGGATATCATAATTTTCAGTTTTCCTTGTTTATGTTTGCTTTCTTTATTTCTGTTTGTCTTTTATTTATTTGTTTTTTTAAAAAATTGCTTTTTGCATTTCATCTCAGGCTAATAAGGACGCTGCTCGTTATCCTGTTGCTGCTAGAGTAGCTGAGTTGCTTGTTAAGGGTCTTGTGAGTTCCAAATTTCTGAGTTATCCCTTCAAAACTTGAGCTTTGTGGCAACATTACACGATAATGATGTTTACTTGTAATATCAGCATTATAGCATAGAGCTTAAGGATAATTCCGTGGAGTTAACCGAGGAGGGAATTGCACTTGCTGAGATGGCCCTAGAAACAAGTGACTTGTGGGATGAGAATGATCCATGGGCTAGGTAAATATTTACCTTGTTCTGTTTGCTTCCTTTGTTTTCCGTTTTGTTTCTTTAGTTAGATTGCATAAGGTACTTTTGTTTTAACTATTACACTAAACACTGCAGATTCGTATTTAATGCGGTAAAAGCCAAGGAGTTTTACAAGCGTGATGTCCAATACATTGTTAGAAATGGGAAGGCTCTTATAATTAATGAGGTACTTACAGAAGAAATGTCCCTCATAAGATGTGAATGTGGTCTTGGTCTCTTTTATTGTCACAGATGATTCTATTGTCATTTTTTTCATCAACTTCCGTTTCCTTATTATATTCAGTTTAACCCTTGGGGTGGAACTGTTAGTATTTGTTCTACCATGAAATGATAGATGTATGATCAGTATTAAGATAATATCATGATTATCTGCGTATTTTGGTAAAGATTGTCATTCAACCAGTAATTAATAATTCTAAACAACAACATCTCAATCCCAAGCAAGTTAGGGTAATAGAGAAATAGACAACAGCTGGTTTTTGATGGTACCATTTTTTTTGAGAAGGTAACATATTTTTGAGGGTTCCATTTTCTCATAGATCTGATGACTTTAGGCAGACATTATTGTGTATGGGAATGAAATGAGTCCAAATGGAGCAAAAATGGATACTGAGGATTTATATTCCTGACCCAGAATAGTATGGGGTGGAGGTGTAGTAGTCTGACGACTTTAGGACAGAATTTATTGGATATAAAGTTTTCGACAAGGGAGATCGTTTCCTCCTTGGCAAGTATGTGCCATGTTTCTTTCCTTATTTGGAGTACCCAGGGTAATGCCACAAAGTTTCAGAAGTCTCCTATGGTTCTGGAAGTCAAGCTACACTGGTGGATTGCATATGAAGATTTGGTTGACTGCCCCGATAACTATCATATGGAGCATAAGAACTGAAAGAAACAAGAGATGCTTCAAAGACAAAGGAAATGTCAGTGTTATTAAATGTGCTCACCTCTGCTTTAATCATGAAGCGAGGCACATCGATGGGTGTAGAGCTACTCTGCCCTGAATCGAGGTGGAAAGAAAAGTGAGCACTTCGACACCAGAAGCGAGAAGCATCACTTCAGCGATAAAGAAAGACTTTAGGGTTAATTTTAAAATAATTGTGAAACAGACATATGCTACTTGCTGCGTCTTCTGTTCCTCTTCCTTTGCTGCTCGTCTTAAAGTAAGTTCTTCCGGTTTTATCTTCTCTGAATTTTTCTAATTTTTTTCTCTTTCTTTGACTTGCTGCACTTTTTCCTCTGTTCTGTTAGTTTTTTCCTGTGTTTTGTTAGTTCTTTTTTCCTTTCTTTTTTTTTCTCTTCTTCTTTTCTCTGTTTTGTTAGTGTTTTCTTTTTCTCCGTTAAGCTCTTTTTTTTTGGTTAGCTTTTTCTGTTTGGTGTAGCTCAAAAATATTCATTTTGTTTTTTTGTTTGCAATTCTTGAAGAAGGATAAGATGTTGCTGCCATTGTGTTTTGGTTTTGAATGAGCTTAATACGTCATTAGAATAATTGACTATCTAGTTCTAGTATCTGTCGTTTATTTTTAATTCTAAGAATTGACGTTATTTCAATTGAGTTCTTGTTTTTTTTGGGGTCTCTGCTGGGGTTTGAACTTGAGACCTCATGGTTCTTAACCATTTCATTGAGCACTAAGACACACCCTTTTGGTTATTTATCTATGCAAATTTAATACATACATACAAATACATAAATACACATATATACATATGTACGTACATATGTACATACATTTACATATTTGTGGTATCCGAACCACCTTTCTCGCTATTAAAATGCAGTTCAGTTGAAAAACCACGTGCTTTGCTTCACACTTCTTGCTTTGATAGAGTGAGGCCTTGTTTTTCTCCATTTCTTGCTTTCCAAAAGACTGGGAATGGCTTTATGTTATTAAAAATACAGATATATACAATGTATGTCCTGGTGGATAGGGATATGGTTTTGAATATGAATAACCTCTGGACTTGTTAAATCTCTTGAGTATATGATTTTAAAAAAAGACCCAGTTTCTTCTTATAACTATTGCAGTACCAGATGACATCCCCACTTACTACATGTCTTTATTTCATGCTGCAACTTCGGTCACTGAAAAGTTGGAAAGTTTCAGAGAAATTTCTATGAGATTCGGCAGATGAGACAAAGAAATTTTACTCGATGTGGTGGGAGACTGTCATATCTCCTACAAAATTGGGAGCCTCTTGGCATTAAATATTTAAAGCTTTTTAATAAAGCATTACTTGGCAAATGATTATATAGGTTCGGAGTGGATGTGGGGTTGTTGTTGGTTAATAACTAATAAATATGTGATAAGTGAAGGAGGGTGGAGAACCAGAGATATCACTTTGACTTTTAAGTGTGGTGTGTGGAGGAATATTTTGAAGGAATGTGAGCATTTATGGGATAATATCTCATTCAAGGTCGGAGATGGCAGGAGAGTAAACTTTTACAGTCATAATTGGTGTGGGAACGTACTATGAAAGATGATTCCAGAGATTATATAGAATATCTTGCCAAAGAGGATCAACAATACAACTAATTAAGGAGATACAAGGTGGAGAGAGTTTTTGGGACTTGAGCTTTACAAAAGGAATTTCAAGATTGGGAAGTGTCTGAGTTACAAAGCTTATTAGTCTTGCTACACAAGCAGGTCAATCTAGTTGATCACCTGATGTTTGGTGGTGGAGCTTTGGGAATAATACAGTGTTCTCTATGAAATCCTTCAATGAGAAGCTTTTAGTTTGAAAGGAGCATGTTTTTTCATGTAATGCAATATGGATTCCAAATGTGTCGAAGAGGTGTGGCTTTTTACTTGGTTAGCCACTAGAGGGGTGATCTTGGCTGCGGAGAATCTTAGAAAGCAAAAGGTTATTTGCGAATTGGTGTTACATGTGAAGGAGATCGACGAGGATGTAAATCGTCTTTTGCTACATTGCGGATTAACCATGATTTGATGGTGGGATACGTTTAGGTGGTTTTACACTCCATGGGCAATACCAAAAACCATGAAAGAGTTGATGTTCAGCCGGCAAAAATGAGAGAGAATGTGGTTCCATTTGCCTTAATGTGGGTTGTTTGAGAGAAATAGGAGAGCTTTTGAAGGAGTTTCTCTCAGTTGAAAGTTCCTTGTTATATAGATGAATGGGTGGAGTTGGTAGAGAATCATATCCTTTTGTAGATCCTTTGTCTTTTGGTAATATCCCTTGTATACCAATTTGGCCATTATGAATAAAAATACTTTTACTTGATTTTAAAAAAATGAATAAAGAGGTAATCAAACTTAACCCAAATTAGAAAGAAAGAAAATTTGAAAATTTCAAAAAGTCTCAAGCCCATTTCCCAAGGGAGGGATTTTTCCCCCTCTGGTGTGCTATCAAACGGCGGTCCTCTTTTGGTTATACTCTCCAACGACATGGGTGAAAACAGAATTTACTTTGTGGTAGGGCTTAAATCATACAACGAGGCTCATAGCAAAGGCAGAAGTTTGGTTCGACTGGGTGGGAAATTAGAAATTTGATGCGTAGGACTACTTTTAACAAGAAAACTATGGAATGGATAGTTTTTGTACTACAAGAAGCTTCAAGGGATTCTGGTACACACATGAAGATGGAAGCTAAATGAATAGTTTGCGGAATATTTTTGCTCTAGAAAGCATAACAAGTTTGATAGATTCATTAGTATTGTAACAGTACAGCGGGGAAACAGATCTATCATTATTATACCAGTATTTGCTTTCAATAGAGGTTGGGGAGACATAGCATTAGAGATGGAAAACTTCATTAAAGATCAAAAGGTTTTCTTTTTACAAATAGACCCAGAATGGTGGACCCAAAAATTCTGTATGCTGATTCAGTCAGGACCAGCAAATGGCAATCAAAGGAAGCAGCGGAATCTGTAATTAATCACAACAACTAAGCTATCTGCCTATCCCCATCCTTTGAGGAGGCACAGGGCATGATCAGGGCCTTCTTGACAGATGTATCGTGGGGAGTTTTAATGTAGACCCGAAGGAGAAACCTGCGCTTGCAGACATCAGGAGATGGGCTGTTAATACGTGGAAAAAGTCCTTTAGGGTCAACATCTATGAAATGGGGGCGTCTCTTTTCTGTTTGAATTTCCAAACAAAACATGCCGGAACATGTCATACATGGAGAATGGACTAGAAATAGCTGAAGCTACATCTTGAATGGTGGTCACCAACAGTAGGATGCTGCACAAAATGTGAAAGCACAACATAGATAAAAGAAGTGGGTTTGCCGCTACATTTATGGACGGAAAGATGTTTAAAGCCATAGGAGACCAATGTGGAGGATGGCTGGAAATAGAAGAAGAGACATCTCTTAAAAACCACCTAAACTGGGCAAGCTTAAAGATAAAAGAGATGGAGGAAACACATTCCAAAAGAAGTTAAGATAGTAGATAAAGGATTAATTTTTTTAATCCTCATTTGGGCTGAAACCCAAACGATGGTGGTTGCCGGCGAGGTGGAGAAGACACTAGAGAATAAAAGTGAGGGGGGGGGGGGGAAGAACAATGGGTATATTACTGTAAAAAGTCTGGTCGACCATGTGGTTTTGAATTCAAACCCTACAGCTGGCGCGGGCCCAGTGGCACGTGCTGAAAAAGGAAGATTGTCTTTTGAAAGTAGTGGGCCAAGGTTGGATCACAGGAATTTTAATGAAAAGAGGAAGGCTTACAATACAGGCCTAGTCATTAATGAGGCCCAACTTTTTGAATCAAATCAGATTACTGAGGCGGTGGTTGCTAGGGCAGATCAATGTTAGTTGAAATAGAATCAAACACCTCAGATAGAGTCTTTTTTCGACAGTGTAACCGGAAGAAAAGTTGTTCTAGCGACGAGGACTGATCATATTATCGGACAGAATTCACAAGATTAGAAGAGAGGGAGGATTTTGCTGATGCAGTCACAAATATAGGAGGAAGAACCATCCAGTTATCAACAATTTCCAGTCAAACATGCAAAATGGAAATTGTGCAGAGAAAAGCGAGATGGAACATTGAGAAAACTGAACATTTAAATAACCTATCTCTAGAGGAGGAAAGTGATGGAGAGATGGATGCGTCAATATGGATCCATCAAAGCATAATCAAGATGAGCAAATAATTCAGGGTAGCATAGACAACAAAAGACACCAATTCATCAAGGTAACAGAGAAGTAAACAGGGAAACCTCCAGAATTAAAGGGCTGCAAGAGTTAAAAGGATTGACAATTGATATCAATTTTCAAAGCAAAGGTACGAAAACAAGGGGGAAGAGAAGGGATAGATACACGATGAATGTGAAGATAATATCGCGGAATGTGAGAGGATTGAATTGTAGGGAAAAGAGAAGGGTGGTAAATAGCTTGCTGTGGGACTGGGAGGCAGACATCATATGTCTGCAGGAAATCAAATTAGAAGGGAACAATAGGTATGTAATAAAACAAGTATGGGAAATAGAGGAGTTAAATATGGGCAGTTGGAGGCTAATGGTAACAAGGGAGGTATTCTGATGATGTGAGGAGGCAATTTTTGGGATGGGGAAGTAGTGGAGATAGGCTTGTATACTCTGACTTGTAGCTTCAAGTCAAGAACAAATTATCTTGCTTGGCATATGAGAGGAGTTTATGCCCCAACTTGCACTCTGGAAAGACAGGAAGTTTGGTGGGAAATTGGTGCTGTGAGGAGCTTATTCACAGGTCCTTGGGTTTTGGGAGGTGACTTCAACACTGTTAGATATGCTTCAGAGAAAAAGAAATGCTACAAAATCATTGTATACATGAATGAGTTTTTTTGATGTAATTGAAGACAGGGAACTGATTGATCCTCAATTTGAAGGAGGGGACTACACCTGGACTAGAGGAAGTAACAAAGAAGCCACATCTAGAATTTATAGAATTTTATATTCTATTGAATGGGGGGAAATTTTCAACAATGTGAAGCAAGAAGTTCTACTCGAAGTATGTTTAGATAATACGCCAAATGCACTAACAAGTGGCAGTTGGGTGTACACAAAATCCTATTTTAAGTTTGAAGGGTAGTGGCTGAAGACTGATGGTTTTAGCGAAAGAATCAAAGAATGGTGGACATCTTTTGTATTTGAAGGGAAGCCTGACTATATTTAGGCATCCAGGCTAAAAGATCTGAAGTCCAAACTGAAAGAATGGAGTACAAGCACATTTGGAAATCTGGAAAAAAAAGAAGGAACTGCTCAACAAAATGACTGAGTTTGACAGTATTCAATAGGAGAGACCTTTAACGGAAGAAGAAGCTGTCCAGAAAGCAAATGTGGTCAAGGATTTTGAAGATTATGCAAAAAAGGACGAGGTAGCTTGGAGACAAAGATCAAGAATGTTGTGGATAGAAAATGGGGAGAACACCAAGTTCTTTCAGAAAACTGCAAATGCTCACAAGAGTAGCAATCACATTGATAAACTGGTAGCCGAAGGACAAAATTGGTGGAGGCTACAAACATCAAAAGAGAGATTGTATCTTTTCATAGGAAGTTGTATAGTGAGAATGAGAACCGGAGACCGTCTTATAACATGAATCACGACCCTTCTATCAACATAGAAGAACAACAAGAATTATAGAAACCTTTCGAAGAGGAAGAAGTCTTGTCTGGGCTTAAGACTTGTGCTATAGACAAAGCACCAGGTCTAGATGGGTATTCCATGGGTTTTTTTTTATTAAATGATTGGAGAATGTGAAGGAGGATTTGATGGCAACCTTTCATAACTTTCACTCTGAGGAGATTTTAAAGAAGAGCTTTAATGCAACATACATAGCTTTTATCCCCAAGAAGAATGGTACCAAGGAGTTGAGAGACTTCAAACCAATCAGCTTTCTTGTGAGGTAGGCAAATCACTGATGCAGTTCTCGTAGCTAATGAGTATCTAAATAAAAGACAAGATTCTAGGAATTGTGTGCAAATTGGATATAGAAAAAGCATATGATTATGTCGGTTGGAACTTTTTTCTTGGAATCATGCAGAGGATGGGATTTGGAATGAAGTGGATCAGGTGGTTGAGATTTTGCATAAGTAGTGTCAGATTTTCAATGCTAATAAATGGTTCTCCTGAAGGTTTCTTCCCTTCCAACAGAGGACTGGTGACCCCCTCTCAACTTTTTTGTTCATTATGGTGATAGAGGCTTGACTAACATGATAAAGACAGCTCATGCTAATGGGTGGATTGGGGGTTATAATGTTGCAAAAGATGGGAATGCAAGAATGGAAGTCACACATTCGCAATATGCAGATGATACCCTCATCTGTTGTGATGCAGAGAAGAAACAACTCAAGATTCTGAGGATAATCCTTATTCTTTTTGATGCAACCTCTGGTCTCCACATACATTGTAGGAGAAGTCACGTTTTCCTTATTAATGAGGTGAACAGAATTCAACAACTAGGGAGTTACCAACTATCTATTTGGGGATACTTCTGGGTGCAAAAAGCAAGTCAAAAGAGATTTGGGATGGAGTTGCGGAGAGATTTGAGAAAAGGTTGTCTAGGTGGAAAACACAATATTTGTCCCGAAGGGGGAGATCAGTTTTGATCAACTCAGTCTTGGATGCCTTGCCAACTTATTTAATGTCAATTTTTTCCCTGCCAGCTAAAGTGGGAGAAAGAATTGATACCCTAATGAGATTTTTTTTGTGGAATGGAGATAAGGAGAACAAAGGATTCCATTTAGTTAAATGGAAAACTGTAATCCTATCTAAGAAGCATGGGAGTTGGGCATAAAAAATCTGAGAAAACAAAACAAAAGCTTGCTTATGAAATGACTGAAGATTTCCAAAAGAAGAACAGACTAAAGAACTTCTGTATATGGCATCAGTCTGGTGGAGGTCAATGAGAAACTTGGGCATGTCTTCTTTGACAGAACAAGCTTCAATGTAAATAGTGGAAGGAAGATCATGTTATGGGAGGATGATTGGATAGGAAGTGGCAGTCTCAAGCAACTTTTTGGGATATTTATCTACTGAATCAGCAGATGGCCACTTTGCAAGAAGTATGGATTCTTCAAGGATGGAACATGAATACAAAAGATTGATGCAAGATTGGGAGTTGGAAAGAACAGCTGAACTTTATGGCGCTTTAGATCAGTATGCAGGACCAAAGGAAGGAGAAGATACCCTCAGATTGAAATGCCATACCAAAGGCTTTCACACAGTCAGCTCTGTTTATTCTCAATCAGATTGGATCTCAAATCAATTTCTTAGCATGGAAGCTTACATGGAAAGTGAAAATCCCCTACAAAGTGATAATTTTTACTTGGTTAGTAGAGAAAGAGGCTGTTTTAACTCAAGAAAACCTCATGAAGAGGGGCATAGAAATGTGTCCAAGATGTTCTTTTTGTGAGCAAAAGGCAGAGATAATCAACCATCTGTTTTTACATTGTAAAATGGTCAGTCAGCTATGGAACCTATTTACTAGTTTCAGAGGCATAAGGTGGACCATGCCTGAAAGGGGCTCTAATAAGTTGGAAAAATGAAGGGAGTGGCAGCATAGACAAAAATAGATGGAAAATTGTCCCCAACAGTGATATGGTGGACCATTTGGAAAGAGAGAAATTCAAAATATTCTGCAAGTATCAATAGCCCTTTATATAAGATTAAAATGAACTGTATTATCACTTTTTGTTATTGGTGTAAGCTCTGAGTATATAGATGATCAAAATTTTAGGATCCTTGTAAAATGAAATAGGACCTGAGATAGCTTTTTTTTTGGGGGGGGGTTATTGAGCCTATTCAGTTGTATGCAGCTTTGTGATGTAAATTTTTGGGATTCCAGCCATAGTGCTGAAGATTTATATACAATTTTACCTTTGTCAAAAAAAAATTAAAAAAGAATAAAATTTTACCTTTTAAAAAGATAGAGCTGAGAAATCATGTTGTATTCCGAGAGGAAGCTTATTATTATCATTAAAGGCTTGGAACTTCCCAAATTACATAAATTTCTGAATAACTGAAATATTTTTCAGTAAGAATATGTGCTTTGAAATGGTCAAAAACTGTTAACTATCTATAGCAGCAAGACAAACCCATCTCGTAGTGATAGAGGAGGATCTAGGAAATTGGAGATGAATTGTTCTTCCAAGTCCTGAGCTCCTGCCACTGTTACCCAATGTGCAGATCCATAGCAGAAATAAGTGTGCAGTTGACCACCTAACCTCAAGAGTAATCCTGTAAGGTTGCTTTCTTTTGGTGAATCACCGTAGATAGCCCCTTAAAGTTGGAACAATTTGGCAAGAACACACCTTAACTTTACCAGTAACCATTTAGACGCTGCTTCTTGATATTGTCTCATGAGCACTCGTGTCCATAAGACTAAATTCATGAAAAACAATCGCATCTGACTTGTCAGATGAACCATTAGGTGATTTACATGTGGAATTTCAAAGGAAAATTGACAGATTTAAACAGAATGATAAAAAAGACAAGAAAAAAAAAAGAAGAAATATACAATTCCCTTCAACTTCTTCCCTCTTCCTTGTGCTCTCTGCTAAATCAGAATTTCTTCTTTCCCTCTTCCTCACCAGTGCACTTCTCCTCTCCCTCAACCTATGCCCTTCTTCTTTGTTATCATCAGACCTCTTTCCCTTCACCCCTCCATCCTCTTCCTCTCTTCACTAGATATTGTTCGCCCTAAATTCTACCCATTTCTTCTTCAGCACCTTATCTTCGAGAAAACTAAAGAAAGATATGATAATAAATATATCAGTCAATGTTGAGAAATCATAATTTCATTCATAGAAGAAAAAACTAAAGATACTATGCAACAATAAATAAATTATTAAATTCCTGGAAATTTTTGTAGATGATTAACGCTCACATACAATTCACACGACATCTAGAGTTCCTTCTAGATTGATGTAATGAGATTCCAAAGAATTGTTTTTGATTGTGATATCAGATTCCAGAATCTCGATCAGAACGCTGCTGGAATAGAGAAACTAAATGCAGTTAAATTGTGAAACTATTTTATGCATAAATTAAATCACTACGTTGACGGTGAGCAGGATAAGTAAAGGAGGAAACTGTTATCACTCCGATCAGTGGCTTTACTAGGAAACTTCGGAGAAATGGAGTTATTTCCTCGCAGAACAAGAGCATAAACTCCAAATTTCTATGCGTAGGTGAAAGGGGAAAGGTTTAGTACATTTCCTGCTCTAGTAATGTGGTGAGAAGCTCATGCATCCAACTTTTACTCCAAAATTCTTCCACAAACCAGAGCAACTGAAGAAAGAACTGGTTTTTGTCATTTATGAAAATTAAATATACTAATGAATATGTGAAGTCATGGTGGTTGAAGGGGATGAGGTGGTTGAAAATCTCTCCACCCACTGCCGGCTTCTTTTTCTACTTTTTTTTCCCATGCATCTTCTTCTGTGGGAAGTCAGGAAGAAGGTTGTGGTTGAAAGTTAAAAAGAAGAGAAAAGCAAAATATAAGTCATGTAAGTAAAAAACACAGAATTTGCCATGTCAGCATGCGGTGTTTGGGAGCCACACTTCTGCCAAGAAGAATTTTCTAAATGGTCAGTGGCAAAGTTAAGGTTGTAGCTTACATACGTCAGCAATGTTATATGTGTGTATGTTTGGGAGAAGATGTGGATCACCTCTTATTACATTGTCAGGTAGCTGCGTGATTATGGTGGGAGGTTTTGAAATGGTTCAGAATATAGTGGGTTATGCCAGGGACAGTGAGTTATTACATAGTTGGGCTTTCAAAAGGAAAAGCGAAGAGCCAAGCCATGGGATATGGTCCTACTGGCTCTTATATGGGTAGTACGGAGAGAGAGAGGGACAGAAGAGCTTTTGAAGCACTTGAGAATGACTTTTTGTATGTGGGGAGTAGCATCGTATCTCTAATTTCTCTTTGGGGTGCCCATGAGGTTTTTGTTATTATAAATGACTTGGTAACTTTTGTAGAGAACCATATTTTGTTCTATTTTTCTCTACTTTCTGGTATACTACTTGTACAGGGGTATTCCCCAGCTTTGCTTAAAGTATTGACTTCACTTCATGAATAAAAAAGGTGTCTACACGACAAGTTGAGCCAACTTTGAGTGACTATTTAGGTTTTTAGTCTGAGGGTTCATCTAGTTCAAATAATTACAGGGATTAGTAAATGTAAGGATGGTAATGCATGGATTTTTAAATTAGGGAGTGTAATGCAGTGATTTTTGGTGTTGAATATTTGGTTTGTTTTATCAAAGAGCTTAGTTTTGAACATCATGAGGGTATTTTTGTCATTTCAGTTGGTTTATTCCATGTATTGCTAATACCTGTATTCTTATTCCACATTCTATCCCGCCTAAAATATTACATAGATTTCTGCATAACTTGTGCATATGTTATTTTATGAGTAAAACCAAAATTGGTACCAAATAATGTAGAAAAAAGTTGGATTTTGTACAATGATTAATTCCCTCCACCAATCAACCTAACAATGCTAAATTATATACCATGACTAATTTTCCTTACAAGCCAACCAAACTGTCCTTTAGATTATATATCAGTATAATTTCAGAAACCAAAATCAAAAGAATAGTAATTTCTTAAAGTAAACTTGGAGGGCCTAAAATAGTGAAACCAATTGTCGAACACATTTTCCCTAAGGGAAGCGAGACTGCGATGGTTTGGACATGTGCAAAGAAGAAGTACCGATGCTCCTGTTAGGAGATGCGAGAGGTTGGATTTAGGAGTTACTCAGAGGGGTAGATATAGATCAAAGAAGTATTGGGGGGAGGTGATCAGACAAGATATGGCGAAACTTCGTCTCACCGAGGACATGACCTTAGAAAGGAGTGAAGGTCACGTATTAGGGAAGAAGGCTAATAGGCTAGTAGAGGTACGTTGATGTGTGACCTTGTGATTATAGCAGGTTAGTAGGATTAGTCGTGTCTTTATATCTTGTGTTGTCATTATCCGTCTTATATTTGTTACTTTTATCGTATTTACATACTATCTTTTTTTTATTAGTCGTTTTTCTTTTTTTCTTTTCTTTTTCCTTTTTTTGCCATATCTAGTATCTTCTGCTTATGGGGCTTGATTTTTGAGACGAGGGTTTTCCGGAACCAACCTCTCTATCTCTATGAGGTAGTGGTAAGGTCTGTGTACATTTTACTCTCCCCAGACCCTACTTGTGGGATTCCACTGGGTATGTTGTTGTTGAGCTGAATTCAGAAACGAAAACAACTTCGAATTATTAAAAAATTTGTAGTTCAGATATGAAGTTAGCTTTCAGAATGGCTCTCTATCATTACCATACTGCCAAACCAGTTTGCAGTTTGCAAGGCGATGGTAAATTATGGTAACTATCTATCCTACTATTCTTCTTGGAAGCTATTCTGGTACAACAACTAGTCAACTGTAACTAATCTCAATCCCAAGTAAGTTGGGGTAGGTCATATGCATCCCCAAGGACCGTGTCATTTTGTTAAGCTCAACTCAGTCTAAAATTAAATAAAAAAAGATTTGACAGTAGAAAAATAACTGTAGCACTAGAAGTTCTCCATGTATTTTCAACTGGCATATAAATATCTGACGACACAAAGACACTTAGCAAATATTTTACCTAATGGGAATGAGCAAAGCCTAAAACTTAGTCCCAACTAATTGGTATTGCCTATATAGATATTCTTCTTCCATTATGTCCTACTTCTTGGTAGGCTTGAATGGATTCCAGGAGATTGCAGGTCTTTCAAGACAACTTCCATCCATGCGTTTAGATCTTGAATGCTACTCTATTTGTTTACTAAATTCCAATCCTTGAGAATGGTTATTTGAAGAGCTCAGGTCATATTTGTTGGATGACAGATTTTGATTTCCTTTCTTGTTATTAATTTACAGTTGACTGGAAGAGTGGAAGAGAAAAGACGATGGTCCGACGGAATCCATCAGGCTGTGGAGGCTAAAGAAGGCCTCAAAATCCAGGTACACTATCTCCCACTGTTGACTCTCTGAAAATCGTTTCGTAAGTACCTAATTCATTCTTTATTGAAAGTTCACCATCTATGCATTTTGTAGGCTGATTCTGTTGTCGTGGCACAAATTACATATCAATCTCTATTTAAGCTTTATCCGAGGCTCTCGGGGATGACTGGGACTGCAAAAACTGAGGTGGGGTCACTTCTAAAGTCTCAAGTATAGTTTATGCTTTAGTAATGAATATTAGTGTTTATGATACTTATCATCTATATGCCTGTGCACTTCAGGAAAAAGAGTTCTTGAAGATGTTTCAAGTGCCTGTAATTGAAGTGCCAACAAATTTGCCTAACATTCGTAAAGATTTACCAATTCAAGCTTTTGCAGTAAGATGTTTATCATACTCAAGTAAGTTTAGTGAGGTTTTGGGAAAAGGAACGTACCAAGTCCCTGATTTCAATTTGTGTGCTTTCTATTATGCCTTCAGACTGCACGAGGAAAATGGGAGTATGTTCGTGAGGAAGTTGAGTTTATGTTCCAATTGGGTCGTCCAGTTTTAGTGGGGACAACAAGGTACTTCTGTGATAAATGTTTTCGGTTTGATTTGCTGCTTTAAAGTTAAGAAACTGTTTGAAGTATTGACTCTTGCATATGCTAAAATCATTGATTACAGCACTGCTTATGAATATATGCAAGCAGACAGAGGAACATACATAAATCTCTATGTATATATATATTCTTTTGTGGAGCTACTCTGTGAAGCACTTTTAGGTCTGCAGGTCTTCTATCTTTGACATCATATTTGGTTTGGTATACACTCTGTCATGGTAACATTTTCCTTTATGATGGATGATGTAAACACTCATATATGAGCCTTTATCCAGCCTAGGTGACCAAACCTCAATTTTTTTTACCTACCTTACTCTCTATCCTTCCATATCCCTTTGCGTTGTTATTAGATGAAATAGACAGTCAGATGTCAATGTGAAAACTGGGATCAATAGAGAAGTACCTTCTATAAGCTACTTGAGAGAGTGATGATTAGTTTGTCTTGTTCCTGTGGACAAGCATAACAGGGGAAAAATAATCAGTTAGGATAATTAGACTATCAGCGTTGTAGCAGGTTCTGACTTTTGTTTTGGAATAGAATACAAGTTGTTATCTTCTCAAAAATAAAATAAAAATTAGACTATCAGCAAAAGCAAAAGCCAATAGAGAGGATATAACATGTAGTTGAATGGCCAAAAAAACAAAGAGGAGGAAAACCATACAAAGAAGGATGCAGTTAGCAACTATTGAAACTGAATTTCGATCTTCTCTGTTTCCATTTGTCCTCATCTTTTTGTCCTTCTCTATTTTATGATTATGTTTCTTCCAGGAGTGCGATATATAGGTTTATATTAGTGAAAATTCTTCTGATAGATTTTTCTACAAAGAAGCATACTTTCTTAGGTCAGTGTGTTTCCATACCAGGTACTACTGATTTTACTCGACAAGTTACAATATTAAGCAATAATGGGGTTATTGACTTCACTCTGTTAGTAATTTTTGACACATATGAGATCATCCTTTCCATTACTGGGAAACTAGTATCTGCTTAATTTGACTTCATCATACTACTATTTGACAAGAGTATTTGTTGCCTCTTATTCTCTGTGGGTCTCTTTTTAGTAGCCTATGAAATTTCTCTGAACTGGATTGCTGTTGGACTTGCTAGAAATTTTGTATTTGTTAGTTCTCAGTTCGTCATGTAATTTTTGAATTTTCGTTTTTGTTCATCACATTGCTGGCAATTATGTTATTATTTGTATATCTGACTAATACATATTCTAATGCAGCGTTGAAAATTCTGAATACTTGTCTGACTTGCTGAAGGAAAGAAAAATTCCACATAATGTCCTCAATGCCCGTCCCAAGGTTTTTACAGAAACTCTTGAGTTCCATTTTAACTCATAATTTCAGTTTGGTTTGGTATCTCCTACTTGCACGTCTTTACATATGATATTATTTTGCTGGCTTTTGATTGATATTATCTTGATTCTTGCAGTATGCTGCTAGGGAGGCTGATACTGTTGCACAAGCAGGGAGAAAATATGCAATCACCATATCTACTAACATGGCTGGAAGGGGCACTGACATAATCCTGGGAGGAAATCCAAAGGCAAGTTAACGTCTATGTTCTTTGATATGTACTCATTCATATTTAGGCCCCAGCACTTGGAATGACATTCATACCTTTTCTATGACAAAGATGCTTACAAAAGAAATTTTGGAGGAAAGTATACTTCCATTTCTGACACAAGATATTCCTGAAGTTGATGTTCACGGAGAACCAAATTCTCAAAAGGTTCTTTTGACATTTCCTTCCTCATCAGATAAATAAGCAAGTATAGGTCCTCTTTTCCGCTGATAGTATTTTTGTATGTAGGTTCTGTCAAAGATTAAAGTTGGACCATCATCATTGGCTTTGCTTGCTAAGGCAGCTCTCATGGGTTAGTAATTTTAATCAACTAGCATCTCAAAGTCTAAATCAGTATAACTGATATCTTCACATGATCAATGGAAACTTTAATTGATAACTTCTGATGAATTATAGTTTAGCATCTTAATATTGATGTACTGAATTTTTTATCTGATAACTTTCTCTTTGTTGTTTCTGCTTCTTATGTTGCTTCTCTAGCTAAGTACGTTAGCAAGAATGAGAGGAAGAAGTGGTCATATCAAGAGGCGAAGTCTATGATATCTGAATCCATTGAGTTGAGTCAGTCTGTGGAGATAAAAGAACTACAGAAGCAGGCTGATGAGCAGTCAGAATTTTACCCTCTTGGTCCATCCATTGCTCTAACTTATGTATCAGTTCTTGAGGACTGTATGTCCCACTGTATGAATGAAGGGTTAGAAGTGAAAAGGCTCGGGGGCCTTCACGTCATTGGAACTTCTCTGCATGAGTCCAGGAGAATCGATAACCAGGTGAGTTGTAGTTTGGTAGGACTTTCTAGGAGGAAAAAGTTAACACTTTTATTAAGAAAGTATAAATGCAAAGTAATGTTAGCTTTTGGCCTCTTGAAATGCTTGTTCATGTTGGAGAAAAAATTGAAAGAATGCTTTGAAAAATTTGCATGCTTATGAATATAGTTGTTGTTTTGCTCGACTCCCTAGTCTTATCATTGTTATAACTAGTTTATGTGAGAGTTCCGTAGCAACTGTTTGTCTTTCATGGTCTTGTTAACTTTGTTTATGATTTAGGAGTGGGCAATTTTAAGACATTTTGGATGAAGTTACATATTTCCCCCTCGATTGAATTAGAAGAGAGAGAGAGAGAGAGTGGGTCTGACTTCTGAGAGTTACCCAATACCTGTGCTGGTCGGAGGTAGCAACTAACCAGTGGAACTATTCGAAGTGCGCACAAACTGGCCCCGACACCATGGTTATCCAAAAACATAAAAAGAGTGTGAGTGTGTGTGAGAGAGAGAGAGAGAGAGGAGAGAGATTTATGCATCTACAAATGGCTGAAAATGTTTCTTGACTCTTCTTTTCCTTCTAAATATATGTGAGACAAGATGCAAGTTGGTTATCTTTGTCACATGGGATTTGTCTCCCCACAAACCTTGAACTGTGAGTTTTCTTTATGCGTCTGTGTCCTCTTTAGTTTTCTTGAGAATCTTTTTAGTGCATTACATGCTTGACGATCAAACAATTCCTCTGAAATACAAATTCATCTCAAATAGGTTAAACAACCTATACAATATGTTGTTTGGGGCAAGTCTGTCATCCACTAAGGCCAGTGGTGCTTAATATTTGATGCTACGTCTGTAGTTTGCTTATAGAATGAAAGCTCCCTATTGTGTTCCTTTGCTTCATTGGGTTTTCTTTTGTCTCATTTACTGTTTGTATTTTCTGTTGACGTGTTTGGAGTATGGGTAAATGAGGCTAACTTTTAGAAAGAACGTTAATATAGACTTAGTGGTTGAATTCCCATGACAAACTGTGTTTATAGAGGTAAAATGCTCATTTGATCTATGCCACAAAAAAACTTGGCACAAATCATTAGTTTACTGGAAATACATCTTAATAGCAAGGATTTTTATTTAACTTGTAAAGTGTTTCATCTGCAAATCACTTTTCTTTGTGGTCTATCCTTGCTACATAATAGTGTACTTATTTGACAGTTGAAGTTTCATGTTGTAGTTTGACGTGAACATTTAAGCTGTAGGCTTTTTCACCTACCTGTTGTTTGCTTTATTAAAGTTGTTTTGAGACAGTAACTACCGGAGCAGTGATCTTAATCAATATTAGTTATACGGATTCATTGATGAGTGTCAAAGAAAAATGGTGATTGCTTTCTTAATCTTCAGCCTTGTCTTGAGCTTGCACATCTCCGTTCAAACGTGGTTTTCTTCATATGTGCAAAAGGCAAAATACAAAGTAGATGACTGTCAGTTTTCTTTCTTTTTTTGACTAGGAGTTTAGGTCAACAATAGATGCTTACCAACAATAACATACCCAGTATAATAAAGTAGGGTCTGGGGAGGGTAAAACATAGCAGTCCTTACAACTACCCCATGGTGATAGAGAGTTGCATATGAAAGACTCTCGGCGTAAATGTATCCGCCCCAAGTAAAAGAAGAAAACAATGGATATAGAAAAAAGGTTAAAACAAAGAGCAATGTCAATTCTACAAGAAAAAACCAAAAACGTACAACAACAACAACAACATACCTAGTGGAATCCCACAAGTGGGGTCTGGGGAGGTTAGAATGTACGCTGACCTTACCACTGCCTCATAGAGGTAGAGAGGCTGTTTCTTGGGAACTCTCGTCTCAAAAACCCATAAGCAGAATAAACTAGATATGACTAATCTTATGACAAACCTAAAAATTGTCATAAGGCAAGACAATATTCTACCCCTAACTTTCTATTCTAATACGCGACCTCCACTCCTTTCTATCTAAGGCCATGTCTTCAATGATATGAAGTTGCGCAATATCTTGTCCAATCACTTCTCCCTAATACTTTTTCGGCCTAACCTTACTCCTCCGCGTGATTCCTAAAACAAATCTCTCGCACCTCTTAACTAGGGCGTCGACGCACTTCCTCTGCACATGGCCAAACCATCTGAGCTTCACTTCTCCCATCTTGTCTGCCACAGAGACCACCCCCATCTTCTCCCAAGTAACTTCATTCCTAATTATGTAACTCTTAGTATGTCCACACATCCATCTCAACATCTTTATCTTCGCAGCATGCATCTTCTGAACATGTGAATTTTTGACTGGCCAACACTCCATCCCATATAACAAAGATGGTCAAATCACCATTCAGTAATACTTACCTTTAAGTTTAGGTGGTACCTTATCACACAATACTTTAGAGGCAAGCCTCCATTTCATCCATGCTGCCCCAATACGATGTGTGACATCATCGTCAATATCCCCACTATTCTGTATGATGGAACCAAGATATTTAAAGCTTTCTTGCTCGAGAATAGGTTGAATGGCAAGCCTCACTTTCATGTCCACATCATCCATTGTAACACTAAATTTGCACTCCAAGTATGTTGTTTTGGTTTTGCTCAATTTGAATCCTTTGGACTCCAAAGTGTGTCTCCAAACCTCCAACCTATCATTAACTCTGTCCTGAGTCTCATCAATCAGTACTATGTCATCCGCAAATAGCATACAACATGGAACCTCATCCTGGATAGACCATGCCAGCTCATCCATCACCAAGGCAAAAAGAAAAGGCCTTAGCATGGATCCTTGACGTAACAACAACAACAACATAATACCCAGTTAAATCCCACAAGTGGGGTCTGGGGAGGGTAGAAATGTACGCAGACCTTCTCACTACCTCGTAAGAAGTAGAGAGTAAGAAGTAGAGAGGCTGTTTCTTGGGGACCCTCGACTCAACAACCCATAAGCAGAATAAACTAGATATAGCAAAGAGAAGGAAAGGGAACAAAAGGGAGAAATAGAACTAGAAATTGAAATTGAAATAAAAGAGCGACTCTTTACAAAAAGCACATGTCAATATGTAAATACGATGAATTCAACACACATACGACAACTAGAGACACCAATCATGCCTACCCCCCACTCTAATTCTCGACCTCCACTCCTTTCTATATAAGGTCATGTCCTCAGTTAGATCTAAATTCTCCATATCTTGTCTGATCACCTTCCCCCAATACTTCTTCGGTCTACCTCTCCCTTTTCGTGTAGCTCCCAAAACCAACCTCTCGCACCTCTTAACAGGTGCATCGGTACTCCGTCTCTGCACATGTCCAAACCATCGCAGTCTCGCTTCCCTCATTTTATCAGCCACCGATGCCACCTCCAGCTTCTCCTGAATGACCTCATTCTTGATCTTATCCCTCCTTGTGTGACCACACATCCATCTCAACATCCTCATCTCTGTGACATGCATCTTCTGAACATGTGCATTCTTTATTGGCCAACACTCCACCCCATACAACAAAGAATGTCTAACCACCATTCTGTAAAACTTACCTTTGAGTTTAGTGTGACATCATCATCGATATCACCATTACTCTGGATGATAGACCCCAGATATTTAAAGTTTTCCCTCTTGGGGATAGGTTGAGTGGCCAGCTTCAAATCAATGTCTGTTTCATCCCTCTCAACACTGAATTTGCACTCCATGTATTCTATTTTGGTCTTGCTCAATTTGAATCCTTTGGACTCTCAATAGGGAAATGCTCTGAATCTCCTCCCACCGTTTTAACCGCTTATCTCCTTGACGACCACCAAAGATTCCTCTCAAAACCCCTAGTAGCTCAGTAGCTACTTCCCTGATGCACCCAACAGTCATGTTTTACGTATTGTTCACATCTCCTCTATTATCCAAAGCTCCCAAACCAATCAACTTGTCCCCCATCTCCCGAGAAAGGGTAGGAGTCAGGCCCCTCATCTAATCCTCGATCTATCATAAAGGGTCTTCCTCCTCCTATCCCTCTTAATCTCCAAGTCCATCACCAAAAGCCTATGTTGGGTAGTAATATTCTCACTCGGATGCTTACCATAGTGTTTATTTTGGAGTCTCTACAAAACGGATATGGAAAAAACTTTGTACCTAATACAAATGTAATATGAAGATAACTGTTGAAAATAGGAGGATAAGGACATGATTGCAAGTTGGACATGTATTTTGTTGTAAGTGTATAATCTTCTGTTTGGCCGAAATTCATAATTATGTGATACAGCTACACTATTATATGCACTTAAGAATTTTGTACTGGTGCTTCCTAGTTTGAAGTTGTCTACATGTGCATGGGTGCACTATCGAATACTTTGCATCTTATCTGACAAGGACTCTATTGAAATTCATTTTGCTGTTGATGTTGGGAAAATTTTCTTATTTTATTTTCTTCTGTTTTTCTCTTGGGGTTTTGGGGTGGGGAATGGGTATGCATTGTTTCATCTCTCTTCTTTTTGTTAGGCTTCTATTATGTTGATTTCTATTACAAGCTTGAACTTCCATAAAGTTGATTTTTACTGTAGAATACGAGGTAACTTAATTCTGCCTTCTTCAATCATGCCTGTAGAACTAGTGTAATGTCTGTAAATGGGAGAGGCAACTCATAATCGCTTGTTCTTCTAATTCATTTTTATGATGTAACTTTTCCGTATTGCTTTTCCTTTTAACATGTTAAGTTGTTTACCATGTATATTGATCTATAAGTTGTGCTTGTAGCTTCGTGGTAGAGCAGGCAGGCAGGGTGATCCTGGATCAACACGATTTATGGTGAGGTAAGATGCCCTGTTGAACTCTAATAGTTCCTCTTCAATACTTTGATCTTGAAGTAAATAGTACTTAATTGTATCTTTGTTCTATTTTTAAGATGATGAGTATACACACACACGACTTTAAAATCGTGGGTCTGGAGGCTGCTGCTGCATGTCTATATGCATGTTTCTGAAATAAACAGTTGTTGGTGGTTCAACTATGCAAGTCATAAGCAATGCATATAAAAGAACAAACAAGACAACATTTTTTTTTTGACAAAGGTAACAATTTTGTATATAAATCATCAGCACTAAAGGCTGGAAACCAGAATTACATCTTATAGCTATCAACAGATGTAGCCTCAAAACAGCTCACAAAAAAACTAATTTCTGCTTCTTCTTACAGATAACCTAAGATATCTACTATAGCTACAGGATCATTTACATATTTAAAACTGCACCAATAACAAAAAGTGATAATACAGTTCATTTTCACCCTATGTAAAGGACTGCTAGTGTTCTCAAAACATCTCAAATTTCTTTCCTTCCAAATTGTCCACCATATTACTGCCGGGACAATTCTCCATCTGTTCCTATCTGCACAGCCATTGCCTTCATAGTTCCAACTCACTATAGCCTGTTCTGCTTTGCCTGGCATGGTCCAGACGACAATGCCTCTGAGGCTGGTGAATAAGTTCCACAATTGCCTAACCACCTTACAATGAAGGAACAGATGGTTGATTGTCTCTGCCGGTTGCTCACAAGAAAAACATCTTGGGCACATGTGTATCCCTCTCTTCATCAGGTTCTCCTATGTAAGTGGAACTTCCTTTACTACCAACCAAATGAATACTACCACCTTGTAAGGAATTTTTACTTTCCAGATGAGCTTCCAAGGCAAGAAACTAAGCTAACTCTCCATATGTATCATACTCTTGTAAGCAGAGCTGACAGTATAGTTACCTTTCCTGTCAGGGATCCACCTTAGAGTGTCTTCTCCTGCTTTCAATCATCCAAAATGTTGTATAGTTCCATAGAACTCAACTAATCTATCTATCTCCCAATCATTCATCATCCTTCTAAAGGTCAAATTCCACCATTGTTGTTCCAAACTTCCTGAATAGTGGCCTGCTGTTGCTGATTCAACAAATAGATGTCTAGAAAAGTTGCTTGAGACAGCCATTTCCTAGCCAGTCATCATCCCAAAATAAGACCTTTCTGCCGTTATTTACATTGAACTAGTTTTTCCAAGGAAGCTTAACCACAAAAGTCTGATAGATCTCCAAACACTGACCCCATAAGTAGTTGTTACCTCCTTAGTTGTCCAGTTATTCAAAGTTTCATATTTGGCTTGGATTGCTCTGGCCCATAAGACTTGCTTCTCTCTAGTGAACCTCCAGAGCCATTTCATCATTAGACTTCTATTCTGCTTTCTCAAGTTTTTGATGCCTAATCCACCTTGCTTCTTTAAGAGTAGTATAGTCTTCCATTTTACCAGATTGTAGCCCTTGCTTTCCTTCTCTCTATTCCACAAAAAGTTCCTCCTTAGAGCATCAATTCTACCTTCCATCCGAGCTGAAAGGGGAAAAACTGACATCAGGTATGTTGGAAAGGCATCTAGCACTGAGTTGATCAAAACCAGTCTTCCCCTTCTAGACAGTTATTGTGCTTTCCATCTTGACAGTCTCCTTTCACATCTCTCTATCACACCACTCCATACTTCATTGGATTTGCTATTGGCTCCCAGAGGCATTCACAAATATGTTGAAGGCAATTGACCTACTTCTCCTCCCAAGATTCCTGTCAGACTTAGCATTTCATCTACCTCATTAAACGGAAAAAATGTGACTTTTCCTCCTATTAATGTTTAGTCCTGAAGCTGCTTCAAAAAGAACTAGAATTACCCTCAAAGTCTTTAGTTGGCTTTCTTCTGCATCACAAAAGATGAGGGTATCATCTGCATACTATCGGTGTGTGATTTCTAGCCTTTGGGTCCCATCCTTTGCTACATTGAAGCCCCTTATCCATCCTCTTGTATGTGCAGTTTTTAGCATATAGTTGAATCCGTCCATCACTAGAATGAATAAGAAAGGTGAAAGGGGATCGCCTTGTCTCAAACCTCTGTTTGATGGAAAGAAACCCTCAGATGATCCATTTATCAAAACAGAGAATCTGACAGTGCTGACACAATTTTATCCAACTGATCTATTTCGAGCCAAAACCTATCCTCCTCATTATCTCAAAGAGGAAATTCCAGTTGACATGATCATAGGCTTTCTCTATATCCAATTTACACATAATTCCTGGAACCTTCTCCTTTATTCTTGAGTCCACACACTCATTTTCTATACGACTGCATCAGTAATCTGCTTTCCCCTCAAGAAAGCCATTTGTTGGGTGTCTACCAATTTTTGCATCACCTTCTATCTTTCTGTGAGAATTTTGGCTATCAATTTATACACGCTCCCAATTAGACTGATTGGTTTGAAATCTCTCAGTTCCTTAGCATTCTTCTTTGGGATGAGAGCAATGTATGTTGCATTTAATCTCTTCTCAAAGAACTCATTGGAATGGAAATTTTGCAAACTCGCCATCAAGTCTCCTTTCACAATTTCCCAGCATTTGATGAAGAAACCCATTGTGTATCCATCTAGACCTGGGGCTTTGTCTGCAACACAAGTTTTAAGTCCCATCCATACTTACTCTTCTCCAAAAGGCTTCTGAAGCTGGTGTTGCTCCCTTGCATTTATTGAAGGGTACAGACTCGTGTTGAAAGAAGGTCTCCAGCTTTTACTTTCCATGTATAATTTCCCGTAGAAGTGTACGATCTCCTTTTTAATGTCTGCAGGTTCCACTAGTTCTTGATCTTCCACCACCAGTTTGTCAATGTGGTTGATCCTCTTATGTGCATTTGCCATTCTCTGAAAGAATTTGGTGTTTTTGTCCCCTTGCTTTATCCACAATGTCCTGGATCTCTGTCTCCAGGCGATCTCTTCCCCTCTTTGCATATTCTTCAAATTCTTGTACCACATCTGCCTTATTGAGAGCCTCTTCTATGGTTAAACTCCTGGATCGCTGTATGTTATCAAAGTGTTGTACTTTGTTGAGCAATTCTTTTTTCCTTTCTCTAGATTCCCATAAGTACTCACACTCCATTCTTTCAATTTGGTCTTCATTCAGGCCTTCCCTCAAACTCAAAAGATGTCCACCAATTTTTGACCCTTTCCTCAAAACCTTTAGTTTCCAACCACCAGCCTTCAAACTTGAAATAAGACTGTGGTTCCAGTTGCCATTTTTAAGTGCAATTGGCACATGATCGAACAAACTCTGGGCAGTAACTCTTGCTTCACATTACTGAAATGTTCTCCCTATCCAAGTGTAGCTTCCCCCTTCTAGCAGAGGATCAATGAGTTCCATCTCCTCTATAAAATCTGCAAAGTCACCCCCCCCAACCCCCAAACCCAAACAACAACAACAACACCCATGGTCCTGAAAATAAACCCCTAATTCCCACCGCACCTCCTGTCTACGATTGCCTTCTAACTTTGTTTCCTGTAAGAATATTACATCAGCTTTCCATTCTCTAATAACACTTAATGGTTCTCCGCTTCTCCCTGCAATTTACTCCCCTTACGTTCCATGAAACTATAGAGATATTCATCAGGTCTCTAGAGTTTTCCCTCTCCCTCTGTGTCTAGTGACTTTGTTCTGGAATTTCAGGTCTGTCATCAGTCCATTGAGTTCCTGTGTGCCTTTGATTTTATTGCTTTCCCCTCTCTCGTTTTCTGTATCTACCTTGGTAGCCTGTCTTCTATTATCAATCTTTCTGAAAAGTGCTAGGGCTTCCTTCTGACACCCTTCAAACTGCACCCCAAAAACCTTGCTCATCTTGATAATATTCTTGTGGACCCATAATGTTGCATCCATCTCCCGTTGCTTTCTTCTTCTATTAATTGACAATTGAGAGGCTCTACTTCTTCAATATTCCAGATCTCTTCCTCATTACGAGTCACTAATTGCATGTTTTGCTCAGCATAATTGTTTTCGACACTATTTTCCCCTTCACCATTCGTCTCTGCGTCCACATACACATCAACCTCTTCAGAAACTGTGAAGTTTGTTGTGTGTTTTTGTTGCAAATCCGCTGCCTGGTCCCCATCTGGTTCTCCATTCTCACTGTCGAAAAAGTGATCAGTGAGGAATTTGCTTCGATCTCCAATAGCATTGGGTCTGATGATATTTTATCCGTCTCCCCTAGCTGTTTAATTTCCAAAAATTGGGCCTCATCACGAATTGGGCCTGATTTGTTTGGCTGCCCCTCTTTGTTTGTTACTTTAAAAAGACCCAGACCTGTCGCATCCTTTTTAAAAAAAGAATAGGTGTTTTGACGTGATCCTTGGCCCATCCAGCTGTCTTCTTTGAATTCATACCCACGTGATTTCTCAGAACCTTTTTAGCGATATCGCCGCTGATTCCTATTGCTCGACAGTCTTTGTCTATCATTTTCTCCACTTCCATTTTTTTTGGCCGTTTCCTCCACGATCACTTTCAACTGGATTTTCGACCATATCGGAATGAAATATGTGAGATCATTATGCACAATTTTGACCTCTTTCGGAACTGTTCCACCGTCACCTTTTATCTTCAATCTCGCCCATTTTAAGTAGTTTTTTTAGGATAGTCTCCTCTGTTTCCAGCCAGCCTCCACACTGATCTCCGATAGCTTTGAAGATCTTTTCCGTCCAAAGATGCATTGGGAGCCCTATTGCCCTTATCCATGTCGTACTTCCCCGCTTTGTGCAGCAATCGACAGATGGCGACCACCACTCCAAAAGAACCTTTGATTGCTTCCAGGTCCAAACACCATGTATGATGTGCTCCGCCATGTTCCTATTGGAAATTCGAAAAGGAAAGAGTGTCCCCCCATTTCGTAAACATTCACCCCAAAGGACTTTCCCAGGTATTGAAAGCCCATTTCTGAATATCTGAGAGTGTGGGCTTCTCCTTTAGCTCTGAGTTGAAGCTTCCAATGATGCATCTGGAGAGAAGACCTTTCTCCTGCTCTATGTTTCCATTCGTGATGGATATGACTGCTTTGTTGCGATGTGTGGAAGATTCCGAAACCTCTTTAGATTGCCACTTGTTGGTCCATACCGCCTCAGCATATAAAATTTTTGGATCTTTCATTCTGGATCTTTGGTCCATACCGCCTCAGCGTATAAAATTTTTGGATCTTTCATTCTGGATCTTTCTGTAATAAATGGATTTTTTGCATCTTTAATAAAGTTTGTTATCTTTAATGCTACATCCTCCCATCCCCTATTTAATGCAAATACCGGCATAATGATGACTGATCTGTTCCCCCCATGCACCGCTACAATGCTAATAAATCTGCCGAAACTGTTTAGCAAAAAAATAGTCTGCAAACTGCTCATTTAGCTTCCATCTTCTCGTATGCGTTCCATTGTCCCTTGAAGCTTCACGCAGCACGAACACGATCCATTCGATAGTCTTCTTATTGAAAGTGGTTGTGCGCGTCAAGTTTCGACTTCTTTCCACCCATTCGAACCAACTGTCTGATCTTGCTGTGAGCTTTGTGATGTCGTATGACTTAAAACCAACTGCAAAGTAGATTGTATTCTCCCCCATGGCATCGGAAAACTTGGAGAATTGTCGGAAAAAGTTTTAGACTTTTACCTCGGGAAAAGCGACAGAGAGAACTTTTTAGTTAGTAGCCTAAAATTTTTAGAGTGGAATAACAAGACAACATAGTTCTCTATTCTTTATCAATTTAGATAAAAAAGAAAAAGGGGAAACTCCTTCACATATATACTTGATGCCTGTTCAGGTTAAGTTCTGCATATTGCACAAGGTACATGTGCATTGGATTTTTCTGCTGTTATTTATACTCTATTGTACTGTTTGGCCTCTATTCGCCTCCAGTTTGCTGAAAATATTCTTGGTTTAGGTGAAATATCAAGATTCTAGTATACATTTGTAGTATATTTCTACTTTTCATGAAAAGAATAGTGCGTACTGTAACTGACCTGTTATTCATTAGATGCCGCTACTGATTCTAGCTACTTTTACTTATTACAGCTTGCAAGATGAGATGTTTCAAAAATTTAACTTTGATACTGAGTGGGCAGTGAAGCTTATATCCAGGATTACAAATAATGAAGATATCCCAATAGAAGGTCATGGAATAGTTAATCAGGTGCTAAATAATTTCTGGTCACTCTATTTCTATCTCTGTAATTTAATATACTGTGGGTTTCCCTTGTTTTTTAAGATAACTATGGCTCGTCTGTGATTGCTTTTCAAAGATAATATCTCCCTTCTTTTTCTTTCTCTGACATGCTTCTAACAATGATGTTGAAACTTTACTTAACTGTCAGCTTTTGAGTTTACAAATCAATGCTGAGAAATACTTTTTCGGAATACGGAAGAGCCTAGTTGAATTCGATGAAGTTCTTGAGGTATCTACTTCATGTACTGATACAATTTCTGTTGTTTTGACGTCTTTGTTTTTCGTTAGGATATTATCCCCTATTTTTGACTCATAAATTTGTGCATTTTATTATTTAATCTACTGAGTCATTTTTATATAGGTGATTCTGCATGATAATATCATTTTTATGTAGTTGATTCTGCATGACCATATTCTTGCTATATTATTTGTTTTATTTTTTCTCCTTCGCAGGTTCAAAGAAAGCATGTTTATGATCTTCGGCAATTAATTTTAACTGGAGATTTTGAAAGTTGTTCAGAGCACATTTTCAAGTGAGCCTCTTGATTCTTTTCATTTGAATGCTGGAACCAGTGTTTCTGGATTCTAACTCATCTATCTGGACTCATGAAGAGTCTTGAGTTTTCATATGTAGAATACGAGAAGAAGCCCAAAATAGTCCCTTGTCTTTGGGTTAAGATTCAAAGTCATCCTTGAGTTTTCACACGACCACTAATAGTCCCTAATGTTTGCAATATTTGGTGCACTTTTAGTCCTTCCCAAACTTTTGCATATTTTTTAACATTGATTTTTTTCATAATTTTATGTATGAAATGTTCAATCATCTTTCTATATATTTAGTAGAAATAATAATTCCATGTGAAAAAAGGTGAAAAGATAGAAATATTATTGCAGCTTTTAGAAGGTGGCCAGCATAGCCCTTAATGTTGAGAATAAAAAGCCTGTAATGTTGAGAATACAAAATATTTCTAGTCTCACAAAAAAAATTGTATTCTCACATAAATTTTTTTCTTCCATTGTATCCTATATTTTGCTACGTCACGTTGAAACCAAGAGATTGTTTGTCTTTTGAGACTTCTTCATTCCATGTGAGGTTTGATCTATTCGACCCCTTTTTACACCTTTGCTCACCATGGTTTCACACCTATACACCAGATGACAATTGCATCTGGAGGTCGAACATACCCTGTAAAATCTGGTTTAGATCTTCTGGAAGTTTGTATTTATTCACTCTAGGTGTGTCGAAGATACCTGTAAAATCTGGTTTAGATTTTCTGGAAGTTTGTATTTATTCACTCTAGGTGTTCTGTGGGATTAGTCTTAACATTTCTTGATCAGTGTTTTCTGGGATCTGTACGTGGTGAAAGAGTTGAAAACCATATCATATATATAGAGAGAGAATGTTAGGCGGCCCGCCTACGTGGCACTCTCACATAATTCTTATTTTTTTTTTAAAATAATTTAATATTTAAAAATTAATTAAATAGTCCAACAGAAGTTAAAAAAAACTCAAAAGGCGTCATTTCTGATTAAACGGTACTTTAGCCTGTCACAACCATTCAAAAAAGTCACAACTATTCAGAAAAATCACAACCCTTCGAAAAAGTCACAACCCTTTAAAAAAGTCATAACCCGTCGGAAAAGTCATAACGTTTCGAAAAGTTCATAACTCTTCTAATTCGAAAAAGTCATAACTCTTCGAAAAAGTCACAACTCCTTAAAGAAGTCACACCCTGTCTAAAAAGTCACAATTCATAACAACAACAACAACATACCCAGTGGAATCCCACAAGTGGGGTCTGGGGAGGGTAGAATGTACGTAAACCTTACTACTACCTCATAGAGGTAGAGAGGCTGTTTCCTCGTCACAAAAACCCATAAGCTGAATAAGCTAGAAAAGTAACAATTTATAACTCTTTGAAAAAGTCACAACCTTTCAAAAAAAGTCATAATCCTTCAATTAATTTCTTCAGAAAAGTCACAATCCTTCGGAAAAGTCACAACCCTTCGAAAAAGTCACAACCCTTCGAAAAAGTCACAATTCTTCGGAAAAGTCACAACTCTTCGGAAAAGTCACAAGTCCTTGAAAAAGTCACAACCTTTCAAAAAAGTCATAGTCCTTTGATGTTAAAAATTATCTTCTTTTAATATAATATAACTAAATAAATATAATATAAAATATAAAAAAAAATCCTAAATTGACTTTTAAGTTAGGGGTATTATAGCAATTTAATATTCGAGTTTTGGAGTTCAAGCACTATTGAAAAAACAATTATATCGAGAAATAATGTTATAATCCAAAAATATAATTGAAGATAACTAGGACTTTAGCAATATTAAATTAATAAAAGTTCTTGAGATATATTTATAATGCTAAATATTCTATATAGAAAGAACTTAATAACTTTAGAGTATTTTATTAGTTTTAAATATTAAAATATATAAACTTATTAGGAAACTTTATGACCGCGCGAAGCGCGGGCTAATTACCTAGTATTGGATATTCTAGCCTATTTCCCTCTGTTAGACCAGTGTACTTGGTTTTTAATGGGAGGTCATTGTACATGGTGAAAATTCATTTCTTTATAAATGCATGTTGTTTTGGATTAATTTTTTCTCAAAGGATTTTTTTTTGAGGATCAAGAGTTTCTCACACCATTACAATTCTATGTAGATACATGCAAGCAGTGGTGGATGATATTATCCTTAAGAATGTTAATCCGCAAAAGGTAGCTAAACTCCTCTGAAGTAGACAAGTTTTTTATGCATTGTGTTGTTCTTATCTTCCATTTTTTATCTTTGATGCTACTTTGCCAAATATCATAGCACCCAAGTAATTGGTGCTTGGACAAAATCTTAGAGGAGTTCAAAGATGTCGCAGGCAAGATATTGAATGGTAAGAGTGGATTCTGATATAATTAGTGTTGAATTTTTTGCAAGTTTGCATCATAAAGTTTGACCAGGAAATTATGTGTAGATTCATTTGCTGGGATTAACAAGGAAGCATTACTTAATTCACTTGTACAACTTCGGAAGTTTCAATCCATATCTATTGACGACTTTTCCCTTCCAAATTTGCCTCCAACACCAAATTCTTTTAGAGGTATACGTGGAAAGACCTCTTCTTTCAGACGCTGGCTAGTTATATGCTCTGATGATTCAACCAAGTATGACCACTACATCACTGAGTTAAATGATTTAAACTTCTTGTGTGCAATCTTCTGATTACATATGTCTGATTTCTGTGCTAGGTATGGGAAGTACCGAGAGATGGTTAATTTCCTCCGGAAGTACCTGGGAGATTTCCTCATTGCCAGCTATTTAGATGTCATACAAGAATCTGGATATGATGCTGTATATGTAAAGGAAATAGAGGTAACATTATGCTCATTCCCCATGGTAAACTCATTGGTGTGCTATTATAGCAAGTTTGCTGTCCAGATATGTCATTATGCTTTTTCATTGAAAATGGTAACTTTATATGTATTGCTCGAAACAGATCAATACATGGGATATTAGGGCTGTATTTACAAGTAAGTCCAGATCCTACATCTCTAATGAATCTAACACGTCAATAATACATACAGGATCATTAGACCAAATCTGATTATACCAAAAACAACAATCAAGATACAATTCAATTTTGATCTGTTCTTTAAACTATTCTCTATGTTCTCAAAACACCTAGCATTTCTCTCCTTCAAGTTGTCCACCAGATGCTGGTTGGTATGATTCTCCACCTACTTTTGCTTCTTGCCTGAACCCCAGCTTCTTCTCAGCTTTTAAGGGCCTCTGTAACCTTTCCTGGCATGGACCAGGAAAAACCTTGAAGGTTTATGAATAGCCTCCAAAGCTGACCTGTGATCTTGCTGTGAAGGAACAATTATCTTACAGCCTCTGCTTGTTCTCCATAAAAAACACATCTGGGACATAAAGTCAACCCCCTTTTCATCAGATTGCCTTGTGTAAGGATAGCTTCCTTATATAGGAACCAGATAAAACATGCTACCTTGTTGGGTATATTCACCTTCCATATAATTTTCCAGGCCAGTTGACATTCTGGTTGTTGTGATTATTCAACTATCTGTACGCTTTGCCACCCTCGAAGGTTCCTCTATCACTGCCCTGCCACCAAAGCTCATCTTCCCTTCTCGTGTTACTTTAAACTGGCCAATAGTGTGAAATAATTCTACAACTCTTTGATTCCCCAGTCGTTTATTTGCCTCTTGAAACTGATTCCCACCCATCAGGTGTTGCTGATGTGTGAGATTAAATCGTGGATGTCTGGATAGATATTCCTCAGAACATCCATCTCATGCCAGTCATCTTCCCAGAAGCTTGTCTTTTCCCCATTCTCAACCTTAACCTTGGTTTTGTTCTTGAAGTCATCCCGCAAGGCCCTTATAGATTTCCACAGATTCACACCATATGGGGAAATTACTTCCTTTGTCATCCACCTGTTTTCTCCCTCATAATTGGCTCTTATGACTTTTCCTTGTAACATATGTTTGTTATTAGCATACTTCCACAACCATTTCATTATGAGGGCCTTTGCAAAGTGCGAGGTGTGGTTTATGCCACCAGTTTGAACCCTACGCAAGTTTTGCATGGTAGTCAAGTGGAGAAAAGTAGAGGGTGGGTTCATTATCAACAGTTTCGAACTGTGCACCACTAGCCCTTGGGGATTTCTCAGTCATCATCATCAAAAATTTAAAGAGGAAAAAGGAATGTAAATTTTGGTGCTGGTGAGTTTGAAATCTTTTAAATGTTTAAAATTTAAATAAGAGCATGCCACTGACCAGAAATCCTTTTGCTTCCTATGTGGCTATGATCTCATTTTCTCTCTATTTGATTGCATAATGATTGCCTTCTATATAAGGATTAGATTAGCACAGAGGGTTTGGATGTGTAATTTGTGCACACAAGTAGTTCAAAAAAGAATCTTATTCTCTAAATTGATTCCTTATGTTCTGTGGATTAGAGGGAAGTACTTCTGAAGACATTAGATTGCTTCTGGAGGGATCATCTTATAAACATGAACCGGCTAAGTTCAGCGGTATGGTATTTGCACGTTGGTTAAAAATTTATGCTTTCCTTGATTGGGACTTGTACATTAATTCTCCCTCTGGGTTCTCGGAACAGGTGAATGTACGGAGTTTTGGGCATAGAAATCCACTCGAGGAGTACAAGATTGATGGTTGCAAATTTTTCATCTCAATGCTCAGTGCAACTAGGAGGCTTACCGTGGAGTCTCTCCTGCGCTATTGGTCATCTCCGATGGAATCTCAGGAGTTATATATTTAATAAGTTGCTGTTTTTTCGTATATGCTTGCTGCTTATGTTCAGGTATGTCTATTTGTTGTAAGTTAACATGCTCTCCCTTTGCTCCTCGGCTTGGCTGGGACACTCTTAGTATTAATAGTATTATTACTATTACTTATTTGCAGGATCTTGGATTCTCATTATCATCTCCCAGTCTGAGGGATGAATTTCCCATTTTATTCCAGCTCAATCTAAAATGTACAGATGGCATGATCTGGATGCTTAGCCTGATACCGTTGGCAACTTTTATCAAGTATCTGAGGTAGCATTTCTTTAGTACCCAAATCTCATCTTTTTTCCCCTCTTTAATTTCATTCTGTTTGAGATCTTTAGGCTGGGAGCTCAAGTTATCGTGTCCTTTGAAGCAGGGATAAATCACCTCTGAACAGTTTTTAGTAGTTTGAACTCTTTGAGGACCACCTCAATACATGATACCAGTCAGCTTATAAATGGGATATAGAGTGTCCTGTACATGGTAGGACTATTGGAAAAAGACCGAGGAGATTCAAGAAGACAAAGTAGGGATGTGCCTTAGTTTGCACTGTGTGGACTCGTTAGAACTGTAGTAGTTGCAAGATTTTCTTTTTCCTAGTTGAGGATTGGTGTTTGGTACCTCTTGGCGTAGCTCAGAGGTTGTCAAAGAGAAGCCTTTTTTCGATATGGTTAAAAGGCACCAGGGATAAGCTATTACAGATGTCTCCACCAAATTGTTGGCAGGGCTTGCAGCAATCTGAATGGAATGAAGCTGAATATTTATCAGACCATGCATCATTCTCTATCATTCACTACAATAAATCTTGATTCTACAATTGCTTCCAATCTGGATTGGGAACAGGCGGGATGGGGTAGCTTCTCACTTCAAGTGTATAATGCATGATATTGATCCCTGATCTCAACCTCTTTGTTAGTTGTATAGAAATGATATTGAGAAGGATCCTCTCTTCAAATATGCGGCACATAATGTATGCACCATTTGTGGGTGCAACTTAGCAGAGCAAGCTTTGGTGGACATGTTACCTGGTACTTGTGCTGGTGAATTGTAGCAGGCAATCGGTTGTATTGTAAAAAAGTGCTTTATAGTTGGTTCCAACACGACTTACATAAATTAATGCTTGTAAAATGGGAATAATGCAAGTGTGTCAAGCTCCCTGCTCCTCCCTTCCTGCTGCAAATAATATTGGAAGCATTTTTGTGCAAAGACATGATTGGTACCGTATCGTTTTATTTATAAACAATACCTGCACTGTTAAAATACAAACAAAAGTCTATTGAATTTTTTTTTTATTATTAATTATTATTATTATTGGAAAAACCCCATCTTAAATTGGTGTTTGCTGCTGCTGAATTGTTTGTCAAATTCACCAATTTGTAGTGAATTAAAAAAAGAAAAACACACACATATATATAATACAACGTTCCAATTTTAGTTCAAAGCAAGTGGATAAGACGTAAATTTAAATTAATCACAGTTGATTGGGTTTTCTTTTCCAATTTATTAGTTTGGTAAATATGAAATTTTGACGTGGGCATTTTCGTGCTAAAAAAATTAAAAAGTACACGTTTTATGTATTGCTATTTTTCATAAATTGTTTGAAAGTTGAAAATAACTTAATCAAAAATGCCTCTCTTATTTTTTTTTATCGAAAGCTTAGTTCTAAATAAGTAATTGTAAAAGACACTTTTAGCCTTTCAAATTTAGCATGGGGTTGAATACAATTAGCTGAAGCAGGTAACGGTTGGACGACATGTTTGTTTGAGTTGCCTACTTCTCCTTTATTACATGTGGCCCAATCAAAATATTTTGTTGACTTTGATGTTTCTGCTTCAACTATTTAATTATATTCCTTTAGCTGCTTTTCCTCCTTCTCTATTGTATGCAACCCAATCAAAATATTTTGTCGGCTTTGACGTGTCTGCTTTAACTACTTAATTTTATACTTCTTTGGGTGCTTCAACTATTCCGTCGACTTTGACGTGCCTTTTTTAGCTACTTAATTATATTTCTTTAGTTGCTTCTCATTCTCCTTTATTACATGCGGCCCAATCAAAATATTTCGTAGGTTTTGACGTGTCTGCTTCAGTTACTTAATTTTATATTTCTTTAGGTGCTTCAACTATGATTTTACAATATTACCTCTAATAAGAAAGAGGCTACGAAAGTTGCTGACGTGGCCAGCTATCGGACGACATGCCTGCTTCAGTTGCTTGCTTGAGTTGTCTGCTTCTCCACCTCATTTATTCTATGCGGTCCAATCGAAATATTTCGTTAACTTGACGTGTCTGCTTCAACTACTTAATTATATTCCTTCAGCTGCTTCTCCTCCTTTATTACATGCAGCCCAATCAAAATATTTCGTCGGCTTTGACTTGTCTGCTTCAGCTACTTAATTTTATATTTCATTAGGTGCTTCAACTATGATTTTACAATATTACCCCTAATAAGACATTTTTAAAGTCTAGTTTTAATAGAAGGGGTCTCAAAAGGAGGGAGGTGAACTGGAGTGTTTACTTTAGCATAGAGCAGGTATAAGTCATGTGAATTTTTAATTAATAATATGGTAAAATAGTATAAGAATACAATATATATATATATATGCACTTTGTGTGTGTATCCACATCAATCAGTATTCAAAACAGTACTATAGAACTTTTGAAGAATTTAAGTAGAGATCACAAATCATAAGTCTTATTTAATGGTGTGTATTCAAACTCAACAACATAACTTTGATCTCAGTATAATAATGATTTACATGACAACTTACACGATGCCTCGTGAAGGTAGAGAAGTTATTTTCGGAAGATTTATGAAAAGAAAATAGAGCAGTAAAGAAAATACAACAAATAATAGAAAAAGTCTTACATAACATTTAACAACAATAACAAAGAAATAGAATGCGCTAATCAAAGTACAAAAAATAATAGATAGAACAATAAAATGTACGCATATGATAAAAAAAATTGGTAAAACAATCAAAGCATAATGTGAACAAAAACAAAATAGAATATCAGAATCCTAACTTCAAACAGAATTCAAGATATTATAATAAGTAGGACAAAATATGAAATTTAAATCTTGCACACCTCAAAAGTCATCCATCTATATGAACTTATACAGACATATAATGGTAATATAAAAAGGCATCATAATGTTCATTAATAATTTTTTAGAGCTACAAATATATGTGTTAGGAACACGCACCCTATGAATATTGCCTAGTCGTTGGAACAGGTTAATCGAACATGTTTCAATGACGCAGAAATAAACAGGACGCAGCAGTTTTACGTGGAAAACCCCCGGCTCAAGAAGGGTGAAAAACCACGACCTGTACTCTACAGGATTTAACTTCGACTTCACTACTTCAAAAGAGCCTTCAACAACAATTACAACCTAAGTTAGATCTTTAGCTAGTTAGCCCTAAGATCCAACAATTCAAACAGCAAGAATTGAAAAAACAACTTGTTCACCGAAGAATTCTTCCTAAAACCTAATTGTTTTTTACTTCGTGCTTTCTAGATTAAGTTCTTGCATTGTTGGTTTTCTGCCTCAAAACTCTCGCCTTCTTTGCAAGCTGCTTTCCCCTTTTTATACTTGTTTTTTCGAGTCCTAGTTGCTCTTATCTTCTCTTGATGATAATTCTCCTTAGTAGAATCCTTTTCTTATTAGTAGACACCTTTTTGCTTTCTACCTCCTTTTTCTTTGCTTCTATCATTATCCAATTCTTTTATTCTGACAAAGTCTCCTTGTGGTGAATGACCAGCTTCCTATTTGTATGCCTTATTTCCAGCGAATTCAGTGCAGGTGAGATGATGTGCTCAGGGACCTGATAGATGAAACCTGTTCCACACATTTTGTCAATCATTAAAAGTTTAGTGCACCCAATAGATTCCCCCTTTTTGATGATGACAAACACCCTGATTGGCGGACCTGTTGCTACAGCTTTGTTGGACACAAATCAAGTTAAACATGGGTTATAAATATTGCATGACTCATTTTCAATTGTAATACGATATCTTCCCCCTTTTGATATCATCGAAAATCAATGAATACACGAATTTAGAGAATAAGCATAACAACGAACATAAATGAAATGAACAATAACACTTGGAAGAAACACTGGTGCATAAATATGAACAAGAAACAAGCAGCTCTCCATACACAAACACATAGATCAAGGATGAGCTTAACACAGACTAACAGAAATTGAGCATAACACTAGCAAATATTGACAATGACCAACAGCACCCTAACCAACACAAGGGTGGACACAGGACACAAAACAAACGAACAGAAACAGGTTCAAGGGATCAGCATGATGAGTTTTCGAACAACCTCCGTATACTCTGCTCTCTCCTTCTGTAGGGTCTCCTCAAGAATAGTAATTTTGGAATTTACGTCTTCTCGTTCCTGGTTAAATCGTTGTTGAGCATGAGACAACTCAGCAGTCTTGGCATCCAACTCTATTTGAAGACGATGCAGGGGAGTGCCAGTGCGTTGCATTGAACCAGGTAAATGTGCATGGTTCACCTGCCCAAGTACATCCTTTGTGGTCTGCATGGTCTAGACCTGAATCGGAACAAAGTAAGCCTTGAAAACTTGCCCCAGCCAAAACCCATATGGAAGGGCATGACCATTTCTATCCTGGATGAGGACCCTCTGAATGTGATTCAGGATAAGGCAAGGCAAATTGATTGGAACATTTGAGTCGAGCAGTTCCATCAATGTGAGGTCCAGGTAGCTTGCCTCAGACCTGCGCTCCTGGCGAGGAATGATGATCTTGTGAACCACATCAAAGTACAGACGGTGGAGGGAAGACATCTCCCTACGTTGAACTCGCCTATGGTGAGTCAAGTTGTGCTTCCCAGAGAATTTCCTAGTTATATCGAGAGCAGACGGAAGATTGTCCAAGGGAGGCCATTCATGTCGAACATAGTGACCCCAACCAGCATCGGGGATCCCTAGGATTCGTGAAAAATCAGAGGCTGCCAGATTCAAGGGCACACCTCGAACAGTAGAAGAAAAGACAAGATCACGAACACGACCATTTGCGTAAAATTCATACATCTTAGGTCTGGCCATTTTCCTCTGAGTGTTGTGTTGAAGAAACAGGTCAGACCATCCCTGATGAGCAATCTTGGTCAATAAGGTGTCCATGTTAGGGCCCCCAAAGCCTGTGATCACCCGGCCCCGAATGAGGGAGCGCCGCTGAAAATGAGCAAGTGAATGAGATGGTGATTCTGGATTAAAGGGAGGAGTGGGATCAGAGGGACCTTCTGTGACGGGTTCTTGGGGAGGAAGAGGAGGAGGAACCTGTTTCCTTTTGGTAGGTTGTTTGGGCGTGGATGAACTGGGTGTAGCAGTTGCCCTGGTTGGCCTCTTGGGAGAAGGTGTAGACATGGACGAGGAGGAGGAGGAGGATGTGGACTCAGAGATGGAGAGACTCTCAGATGACGAAGGCAGAGGACGAGTACGAGGAGCCTTTGGGAATATGTGCTTTCGTCTGGTCCCACGAACCAGTTGTGGCAAGGGGTTTCTTGACGGAGAAGGACCAGATGCAGTTTTTTGTTTCTTACTCTGTTGGACGGCTTGGTGAAGAGCAACATCCTCTTGTCATTTACGACTTCTTGTGTGGGGTGTCCTGATAGAACCAGATAGAGGGACCCGTTCAGGGGAGGGGAACTCATCTGAAATTTCTATAGGTTCCCCTAAAATTCTTCTGAGGCGACGGCGAGTAGGGTTAGGGTTTTGAAGAGTTTCTGGCTGAGCCATCGTCGGAGGGGTACCGGTTTCCTGTGCAGTTGGGAATGCAGTAAATGGTGAAGGAACACGGGAAAATCCAGGAAAGCGGTTCGAAAACCCTCCCTAAAATGCGAAGTCGGAGAGATCAATTCTTAGAGGTGGAGGGATGTGTGCAGAGGTATGAACAACAAGGGCTTGAGAGTCGGAGTTTTGAGTGGCGGGGACAGAGGTGTTTTGAGAATCGCGTGGGGAAGCCATGGAAGCAGAAGGAAGATGGATGTGAGTGCAAGGAGATGGTTCAGGAGAGGTGAAGGTGGGAAGGATCAAAAATAGATTTTAAAAGGGGTTGGGAAATCGAAGAGTCCCTTTTGCATTTAAGAGAGAAGACGTGTGATGAGTGGTTCTTTGAACCTGTCAGGGTGAGGACACTTGAAGAGACTAGTGGCGGCAAAAGAGGGAAGTGGGTAATGTCAGTATAGCCCAGAGAAGGGAATAGGTTAGGGTACCTGGTCGTATTATCAATATTTAAAGTGAAATACGTAATGACTGTTACCTGGTTAAGGAGACCTGTTCCATTTGTCCTTGTAGGTTGAGTAAGTAATCCTGCACATAGAGTTATACACCATGTCAATCCAAATGGAATTTTATCACAGCATTATGACGTTTTATGAAAGGTGCCCTAATATCCAGTATTGCATTGAAGTCTAGTCAATCATTGGAGGGAGTTCAAGCAATCTTAATCATCCCCAAGTCTAACCTAATTTTTTCAAACCGTTCTCTGCTTAAGGCTTTAGTGAAAATATCAGCAATCTGATCCTCAGTGGGACAAAACAGTATAGATACAAGACCCTTTTCCACAGTATCGCGAAGAAAATGGTGCCTTATGTCAATATGTTTTGTTCTTTTGTGTTGTACGGGATTTTTTGCTATGTTAATAGCACTAGTGTTGTCACACAAAATAAGGACACAACCAATATCCATCCCAAAGTCCTGTAGTTGTTGTTTAATCCAGAGCAGTTAAGCACAGCACGAACCAGCTGCGACGTTCTCTGCTTCTGCTGTTGATAAAGCTACAGTGTTTTGCTTCTTGGTGGACCAAGAAATCAGACATGTTCCAATGAAGTGAGCCATACCTGAAGTACTTTTTCTGTCCACTAAGTAACCTGCATAATCAGCATCTATGTAGCCAACAAGATTGAAGTTGCTACCTTTGGAGTACCATAGGCCCAGGTCCTGGGTCCCCTTGAGATATCTGAGTATTCTCTTCACGGCCTTGAGATGAGATTCCTTGGGATTTGCTTGAAATCTAGCGCAGAGTCCCACACTGAACACTATGTCAGGCCTACTAGTAGTGAGATACAGGAGAGATCCAATCATACCTCGATAGAGTTTCCATTCCACGGATACCCCTCTCTCATCCAGGTTCAGTTTTGTCGCAGTGGCTATTGGAGTGTCGATCTCTTTGGCATCTTCCATTTTAAACCACTTGAGGAGCTCCTTTACATACTTGCTTTAATGAATCAGAGTTCCTGAAGAGGTTTGTTTAAACTGTAATCCTAAGAAGAAATTGAGTTCTCCCATCATGCTCATCTCAAATTCTCCATTCATCAAGTTTGCAAATTCCTGGGTCATGAGTGCATTTGTAGATCCAAAGATGATGACATCTACATATACTTGCACAATCAACAGATCCTTTCCTTGAGTTTTTAGAAACAAGGTGTTGTCGATTTTTCCCCTTGTATGCCCATGGTCCAGAAGGAACTTCACAACCTCTCATACCATGCCCTAGGAGCTTGTTTCAACCCATACAGAGCCTTGTCGAGCTTGAAAACATGATCTGGAAAGTCAGGATTCTCAAATCCAGGTGGTTGTTTCACGTAGACTTCTTCTTTTAAATACCCATTCAGGAAAGCACTCTTCACGTCCATCTGATATAGGGTGAATTCTTTGAATGCCGCAAATGCAACGAGCAGCCTGATAGCCTCAAGTCGTGCAACTGGAGCAAATGTCTCATCATAGTCTATTCCTTCTTCCTGATTGTATCCTTGAACCACCAGTCTTGCCTTGTTCCTCGTAACTGTTCCATGCTCATCAAGTTTATTATGAAACACCCATTTTATGCCAATTATGGTCCTTCCTTCTGGTTTAGGAACCAGGTGCCAGACTTTGCATCTTTCAAACTGATTCAGTTCTTCCTGCATGGCTAGAATCCATTCCTCATCTTGCAGTGCTTCACCTATCTTTTTTGGCTCCATCATGGACACAAATACTTGGAACGCACACAGGTTTTTCATCCCTGATTTGGTAGTGATCCCAAATGTCAGGTCTGTAAGAACATTGTCAAGTGGATGCGAGCCCTGGTATTTGTATTTCTTAATCACGAGTTCCTGGGGTTGATCGTCTTGTTCTGAAGGAGTGTAATTAGTCCCAGGGTTTGAATGTTGCACCTCAGCTTCAATGGTTCCCCCTGACTGTGTGCCTTCCTCTTGATCAGTATGTGAACCAGGTGATCGGATCTGTTCCTCTGGTCTATGCTCCTTGTCATATGTATCCTGCAAATCATTCTCAAAGACCCCACTGGTTTCATCAAAAATAACATGAATACTTTCTTCAACATAGTTTGTTCGTTTATTCAGTACTCTGTATGCCTTACTATGAGAGGAATACCTAAGAAGATTCCCTCATCACTTCTAGCATCAAATTTTTCCAAATTGTCCTTGCCATTATTATGAACATAGCATTTGCATCCAAATGTTCTAAAATGGGAGATATTTGGTTTTCTGCCTTTGAGTAATTCATAGGAAGTCTTGTTAAGTATTGGTCTTAGCATACATCTGTTGAGAGTGTAAGCTACAGTGTTTATGGCTTCAGGCCAAAGATTTCTTGCTAAGTTATTAGCAATCATCATGGTTCTGGCCATATCTTCTAAGGTCCTATTTTTCCTTTCTACTACTCCATTTTGTTGAGGTGTTCTTGGAGCAGAGAAATTGTGATCTATACCATTTGTTGAACAAAATTCAAGAAAGTTTGCATTTTCGAATTCTGTTCCATGGTCAGATCTTATGGAAACTAGGGAGGTCTTCAACTTCTTCTCAATTTTCTTGATGAAAATAGAGAAGACGTTGTAAGATTCATCCTTAGAAGTCAGAAACAGGGTCCATGTGAATCTAGAATAATCATCAATTATGACAAACATGTACCTTTTTCCTCCTCTGCTTTTCACTCTCATTGGTCCACACAGATCCATGTGAACCAGTTTCAAGCACCTGGTAGTACTTACCTGGTTCTTTGGTTTGAAGGATGCTCTGACTTGTTTCCCTCTGACACACCTTGTCGTCTTTGAACTTGGCTTTGGGTAGTCCTATGACTATGTCCTTTGATGATAGAGTGTTCAGTTGTTTCGAGCTTGCATGTCCAAGTCTTTTGTGCCATAGCAACAGATCATCTGTCATGGCACTTACACACTTCAACTGTGTTCCTGGCATTCTCACAATATCAGCCTTATAAACATTTTTATGTCTATTTGCTGTTAGCACGACTTCCTTTGTGTCTAGCCTTTTAACCTTACAACCTTCAGAGGTAAAGGTCACTTTATTGCCTTTATCACAAAGTTGAGATATACTCAGAAGGTTGTGCTTCAACCCATCTACATGGTAAACCTCATCTAAAGCATTTGAGTCTTTTCGTCCAATTTTTCCAACACCCACAATCGTGCCCTTTCTTCCATCTCCGAAGGAAACTTTTCCTCCTTTGAAAGGTGCTAGTGAAAGGAACTTGTTTCCATCTCTAGTCATGTGCCTTGAGCAAGCGTTGTCCATGTACCAATGCTTGCTTCCTTTCACTGCAACCTGCAAAATAGATCAGGGGTTAGTTTTAGGAACCCAGACTAGCTTGGGTCCTTTCTTGTTATAAAAGGGATGAATGAGATCTCTTCTTGCCCAGTAAGGCAGCACATTCTTTGACCTGTTTCCCCTAATCTGTTCCTGTTTTAGTTTGTGCATGTGAACATAGTTTCTGTTTTAAGCAGTTGAGGCAATTGGACATTCAGTAGTTGGATGTCCTACTTTGCCGCACAGATAGCACAGATCAGTGGAAGAGCCATTTTCATGAAAAAAAACAATTCCTGCTTTCTTATTGTAATTCTTGTTACCTAGGTGGTTTACAATTCTAGATGACTTGGTCCACCTGGTGGCTCTATCTAGATCAAGTCTCAAGGTTGAGATTTCTTGATTTAGATTTCTTACTTTTTCTTTTTCACACAGGAATTCAATGTTACATTTTTTCAGTTCAGATTCCACCTTCTGAAATTCTTCCCTAGACTTGCTTTTTCCCTTATCATCAAGGGTTAATTTTAGCACTTCTGATTTCAGATTTAAAACAAGAGAATCAAGTTGTTCGACCTGTTCCTTTAGCTTGTTATTTCTCTCATTTGCCTCATCCAGACAATTCTGTATTTCAAGATTTTCAAATTTCTGATCAGAAAAGTCTTTCATCGGTTGAGCCTTTTCATTTTCTATTTCTTGAAAATCGTTTATCAGACCAGTGATGAGAGAAATTAGTTTTTTATTTGAGAAAAGATGCAATTTTTCTTTGAGTTCTGAGCTACTTACCTCAGATTAGGATTCTTCTTCAATATCTGATTCTCCAGCAGCCATGAATGCAGTTTCATCAATCTCCTCTGTATCAGAATCTTCCAATCCTGATCCCCACGCAGCCACCATGGCACAGTTTCCTCTTTCCTTTTGCTTGGCTGCCTTCTCTTTAAGTTCTTTCTCAGCCCTTTCTTTTCTCCACTCAATTTTCCACTGGGGACATTGTTTGATGTGGTGATCAGTCTTTCCACACTTTTAGCATCCAGAGTTGTTTCTGTCATCGGACCACTTTTTGTTACCTGTTTCATCAACCCCCCTCTTGTTACCTATTTCTCTCTTGTCCTTGCCTTTCTTTTTCATGAATTTTTTAAAATGTTTTGCTAGAAAAGCCATTTGATCTTCATCCAAGTCTGACCCTTCATCATCTGAGGCTGCTTTGAGAGCGAGTGGCCTTTCCTCCAGGCTGGCTCCCTTTTTCTGATCCTCCATGTTCATCTCATAAGTTCTGAGATTTCCTACCAGTTCATTCAGTGTCATTGTCTCAATGTCCTTGGCTTCCCTGATAGCAGTAACCTTTACATCCCACTTAGCTTTGGGGAGGATCCTCAAGACCTTGTCAACCTGTTCCTCAGAGGTGAGTACTTTTCCTAAGGAGGCTAGTTCGTTGATGAGCAAGGGGTGAGTCTTGCCATCATTTCTTGCAGGGTCTCATTCTCCTTCATTTTGAAGGTTTCATATTCTGTGAAAAGCATTGCCACCCTGAATTTCCTAACCTGGGCTGTTCCTTCATGAGCAATGGTGAGAGCATCCCAGATTTGCTTGGCCGTAGTGCAGTTAGATATTCTATTGTACTCCTCAGGGCCTAGGCCACATACCAGTATATTTTTTGCCTTTGCATTTTTCTTCATGGCGATCAGATCGTCGGCACTGAACTCCCTTCTTTCTTTTGGGACCTGTCTGCCATCCACTGTCTGCATTGGGATAGTGGGTCCTACAATGATTCTATCCCAAAGCTCGTAGTCTTTTCCTTGGATGAAATCCTCTATCCTGGCCTTCCACCATGCAAAGTGTGTTCCATTGAACAGGGGGGGGTCGAACAGATGACTATCCTTCTCCGTGTCCTAGCGGTGGTGCAGTGTTCATGATGATCGGTTCTTAGGTATTAGCCTTTAATAAGAACACCTCGCTCTGATACCAATTGTTAGGAATACGCACCCTATGAATATTGCCTAGTCGTTGGAATAGGTTAATCGAACGTATTTCAATGACGCAGAAATAAACAGGACGCAGCAGTTTTACGTGGAAAACCTCTGGCTCCAGAAGGGTGAAAAACCACGACTTGTACTCTACAGGATTTAACTTCAACTTCACTACTTCAAAAGAGCCTTCAACAACAATTACAACCTCAGTTAGATCTTTAGCTAGTTAGCCCTAAGATCCAACAATTCAAACATCAAGAATTGAAAAAACAACTTGTTTACCGAAGAACTCTTCCTAAAACCTAATTGTTTTTGACTTCGTACTTTCTAGATTAAGTTCTTGCGTTGTTGGTTTTCTGCCTCAAAACTCTCGCCTTCTTTGCAAGCTGCTTTCCCCTTTTTATACTTGTTTTTCCGAGTCCTAGTTGCTCTTGTCTTCTCTTGATGATAATTCTCCTTAGTAGAATCCTTTTCTTATTAGTAGACACCTTTTTGCTTTCTACCTCCTTTTTCTTTGCTTCTATCATTATCCAATTCTTTTATTCTGACAAAGTCTCCTTGTGGTGAATGATCAGCTTCCTATTTGTATGCCTTATTTCCAGTGAATTCAGTGCAGATGAGATGATGTGCTCAGGGACCTGATAGATGAAACCTGTTCCACACATTTTATCAATCATCAAAACTTTAGTGGACCCAACAATATGCAATTAAGAGAGAATTTATAAGGGGAAGGAAAAGTGGAAAAGATAACACGTGAATAGAATATTAATGTAGGAGAAAGAAAAGGAGGTGAACGGTTTAAAAATGTTTGACTTCTGAAATCTTTCTTTTAACTGAAAAATAATTCAATTATTTCTCTTTTATCTTAGTTCTAAAGTTTTATTGATGTAATTCAAAAATAATATTTTCAATTTACTAACATATACTCTAACAATATATAGTAATAACTAAGAGAAATTATGGTGCAGTTAATAAACTTCAAATTTTATCCTCTTTAGAGTCATAAGAGTCAATATTGCTTTCTTGGTTTAGTTCAAACCCTTCAGCCTCTAGATGTGATATGTCTCCTAGCCCAACTTCAACATTGACATTTTCAAATTCTATCTCATCAAACAATCCTTCACTTTCAGTCACATTTATATCTTATAAATGTTCTTCACCAACCACATTAATATTTTCCTCAACTTTAGACCCACAAAGAAAAACAGTTGAGACATTTCCTAGAGCTTGTGCTTCATCCAGCAAATGCTTCACATAAAGGTCTAAATAGTCACCATCATTTAGGTCTTCCAAAAGATATAGTAACTTGAAATTATTTTACACCTCAACAAAGTCTTTTTTTGTGGGGTCCTTAATATAGAAGCCACCAACAGTAAGATATCCTAATTCTTTAGTATAATAAAGTAATTCGATTAATGAAAAGTGGTCTTTAATTGATATTAACACATTTCACCTTGTTTTCCCTAATATAAGTTGCCTTTTTTTTGTCTTGAATAAAATCATCACCATAATGAAAACGAGTTATAATAACACAATCCATAAGATTACCTAACAATCAATAGACTCTTTTATCAACAAAAAACTCTAAATTTTTTTTTTCAGATTTTAATAATATACAATCACAGGAATTGAATACTAAAATGCATTATATATCACGTTAAAGCCCCATCTGTATTGCATTTTTCGTGTCCCTCTACTGGGCTGATCCATTTTACTATATGATGATATATCTTGGGTTTGTATGCCCCTGTCATCTTTATAACTTCTGACCATGTCAATTCTCTTATCCTGATGTCTTTCTCTCTTGTTGTGATCATCATTTGTATGTTTCTCAGCACTGATGTTTAAGCTCTTCATAACTTACCTTACCTCCATTCTTGATTTGATTCTTTCTCTTCCATAAATATTAAAGCTAGAATAGCTCTAAATATTTATTGTAACTTGTGAGGGACTTCTTTATACCACCACCTTTTGATTGTTTGCGTTAAATTCCTTCCTTTTATTTCCACACCAACACAAGAAGCAAAATAATTTCATATCTTTTGTGCCACAGATGCTGTTAAAAATAAACGTAACATTGTTTTTCTTTGTTGTGTTTCACAACACCAACATTTAGATACAATGTTTATTCTCATTCTCCCCAGATTGTGATCTATGGCAATCCTCCCTTTTCATGCTCTCCATAAGAAAAAAAATAATCTTAAAAGGGAGTGTCCTTAATCATATCTGGTTGTAAGTATCATCTTTGTGTCTCTTCTTCCTTAATAACTCCCATGTTAATCCTATCGAGAAAGATCCTTTTTCGTTTCCCATCCACCATGCTTTTATCTTAACCCCTTGCTGATCACTGGGAAATATTGTTCACAATGTATTCTGTCATCTCTTCTGATATATATTGCAACAATTTTTCCTTGTTTCATTGATCTTCTACAATAAAGATATTTGCTTCTATTTCTTCTTCATCATTTGTTTCATTCTCCACATAGTAGAGTGCACCTTGCTTTTTCCAATTATCGTACCAGAAACTTGCATCTCCTGATTTAATTTGCCATCAAATGTTGTGTTCCATATTCTCTCTTATTTTAATAATCTTTCTCCAAATTTGTGAATGCTCCAATGCCTCGAGATATAACTGGATGCCACTTTTTACAATATTTATTTCATATAAACTCTCCCCATAATAAATTTGATGAGGTTCTGAACGTCCACCAAAGTTTTGCAAATAATGCATTTGATACATCATGTAAAGATCTGAAGTCAACACCACCTTCCTCCTTTGTCAGGCACAAAGTATCCCAGGCAACTCAATGTTTCCCCTTTATTTCATTTATATGTCGATCGAAAAAATTAGTCATATTTGATCAATTATTTCTTTAGGTAGGTCCATTGCAGATAATAAATATATGAGAAGGGATTGCAACACATGGGCTATAAGTATGTACCTTCCACCATATATCAATAGTTTGTTTTGGCAACTCATTACCCTTCTTCCCACTTTTTTGACCAATTCTTCATGAGTCTTTTTCATTCTTCCATAAAATATTAGACATCCCAAATAACTAAATGGCAAATTACCTTGAGCAATACTTGTAATCCTCTTTATCTTCTGAAAATCAGCGATTGGGACCTTTTCATGTAAAAATGCATGACTTTTTGTCAAATGAATGAATTGGCCCGACATATGTTAATTTCTCCTTAGAATCTACATTATTTTTTTCATCAATCCTTTGTGGCATAAATAAAAAAGGATTGTGTCCGTATATGATAAATAATTTATTGCCCTGCTCCACTTTGGTAACTCATAACCTTTAAATGTTGAATATTCATTTATGCTATTTAATCCCCTCGCCATAACCTCCCCGCTATTATAAATAGTGTTGGAGATAAAAGGTCCCCTTGCTTCAGTCCTCTTGTTCATACAAAGAATCCATAAGTCTGTCCGTAGATCAACATCGTGTGTAAGTTATTGAAAATTAGCCTCCATACCATATCTATTACCCTTTCATCAAAGCCAAATCTCCTCATCACCATAATTAAATAGAACCATGACACTCTATCATAAACCTTTGTCATGTCTAATTTTACCACCACATTATGATGCTCATTTTTTTTGTTGATGTCTCTAACCATTTCTTGCGCTAAAGACATTTTCAACAATGCTCCTTCCCTTATAAAACCCGATTGATTCTTCAAAATTATTGTAGGCAATACTAGAGCTATTTTTTATGCAAAACCTTTGACAAAATTTTGTTGGTAATTGCGCTCAAATTAATTGGTTTCAGATCAGTGATCTTCTTGACAGTGTCCTTTTTTAGAATTAAAACCACATTAGTATGTGATACGTATCTAGGGATTTCTCCTCCACAAAAAATGGCTCTAACCATCTTGCATATATCCAAATTTTTAATCTCCCAACATGATTGGAAAAATTCACCCGAGAAACTATCCGGACCGCTGGCACTCTCTTTGTTGAGACTAAACACTGCGTCGCTGACTTTTTCTTCAGTTACTTCCATTGTCATAAACTCATTTTGCTCTGCTGTCACTAATCTTGGAATGTATTCCAATATTGAATCATTTTTTGCCCACTTGTCTTCCCTAAACTGATCTTTAAAAGCTTTAATCTAGAGCTATTTTTTATGCAAAACCTTTGACAAAATTTTGTTGGTAATTGCGCTCAAATTAATTGGTTTCAGATCAGTGATCTTCTTGACAGTGTCCTTTTTTAGAATTAAAACCACATTAGTATGTGATACGTATCTAGGGATTTCTCCTCCACAAAAAATGGCTCTAACCATCTTGCATATATCCAAATTTTTAATCTCCCAACATGATTGGAAAAATTCACCCGAGAAACTATCCGGACCGCTGGCACTCTCTTTGTTGAGACTAAACACTGCGTCGCTGACTTTTTCTTCAGTTACTTCCATTGTCATAAACTCATTTTGCTCTGCTGTCACTAATCTTGGAATGTATTCCAATATTGAATCATTTTTTGCCCACTTGTCTTCCCTAAACTGATCTTTAAAAGCTTTAATCGCCTCTTCAATAATGCTTTGAGTTGTTTGCAATGTCACCCCCTATTTTGTTTGTATCTCATCGATTGTCAACATGTGTCTTCTTCCTTTCCTATATGCATGGAAGAATTTTGTATTTCTGTATCCCTTCTTAAACAATTGCATTTCTAAATTTTATTTTCAAAATTCCTCTTCTAACTTTAAATATTGCCTGGTTTCTCTTTTGTTTTTTTCTAGTTCTTCCTTGTTTGTCCTCGTAGGATTCTCCGCATTTTAATGTAATAATAACTTATCTCCTAACTAGCTATCAAACGGACCTATAAATGTAACGCTCCGGGAGAGTACCCTTGGCGTGGCCGATACTTAGATACTATTACTATTCCAAATAGAACCACTTAGCCTCATCACATTGTTCAATCAATAAACTCTACTAAACAACGGAATGTATAAGTAAGTAAATGGGCACATCTCGTCTAAAGTCTCATAATAAATAGATAATACTAAAGGATAGTAGAAAGAACTAGCTCACAAGTCTCAACATCGACGCTCAACCATCGTCTATGAAGCCTCTATTACTACTCACGTGGTGCCAATGACAGGCCCATGACTACCCAAATAAAAAATAAAGAAAATAGTTCAATCTAACTCTAAAGCATGATGAAATAAATGTAGGGGATCCTCCGGAGTAGAGGAGGCTCACCAAATTAGCTGTGAATCTCAGAACTTCAACAGAGCGCTTGTTGACGATCTATAGTACCTGTCCCTGCATCATAAAACAATGTGGTCCAGAGGGGACATCAGTACTTGGAATGTACTGGTATGTAAAATAGATGAGTGAAACAGAAACAGGTAGAATAATATGGGAATAATATCAACTCAAAATAAACATCAAATCACATCAAATCGTCAAATGTCCATCTATGAAAGAATAAAGAGCAGACAAGTGACCCATCAACAACTCAAACTCATCAATCATCTCAGACTCGTCTCAAAGGAGCTCACCTCCTCTCATCTTATCTAATCTCATCTCATCTTAGAGGAGCTCATCTCCACTAATCTCATCTCAAAACTCATCTCAAACTCGGAGTACTCAAGGTAGGAAATTTATAGGAGTTTCTCTTATCCGACAACAATCACTTATGAGCCAGTGAATGTACAAGAGTCAAGCTGATATTGCCATAGCCGTTCCAAACTTGCTAGGTAGGGAACGAATCGAAACCATATCAGCTCATCCAATATGGAGTCAGTCTCAATAAGTCCGCTATTGTTTCAGGGACTTCTAATCAAGAGGGAACCATAATGTATGTGATGGTTCTAAGCCTCACCTACGTTTGACGACGTAGTTAATGAGTTCGAATGGGACTCACTCTTACCTATTTCGGTGCTCGATACTCCTCCTGTGACTCAATGCTCATAAAACCATCAATCCAATCAAACTAATCAACTCATAGGGTGGGTGGCCCTATCATCAATCAACATCTCATAGGGGTTTTAACTCTCTCATCAATCAACATTTCATAAGGACTTTAGCCCTCTCATCAATCAACATCTCAAACAAACACCCAAGATTTAGAACAATCATTAGGAATCAATCGTATAGACACACCGATAGAGTTCATGTATAGAGACTCATGAGACAATCAACTTCCATCAACTCATCATCATCCTCTCATCACAATCAATTCTCAAGTATTCATGCATGTAGACTCTTCAACCATCAACTCATCTATGACTATCTATGGGGCACATGGGAGAACAATCCCATGCTTTTAATTTAGCCTTACATACCTGGGATGCAACTATTAACCAAGCACGTCAAGGATCTCTTCTTGAATTTCTCAACTCAAGTTCTTCTCTTATCTCCTCAAGCCCTAACCTTAATAAAGTATTGGATTAGAACTTAGAATGGGGTTTTTAGACCCTTTTTAAGTCAAAACGACCTTGTTAGATTGTGTTTAGAGTTTAGGAGGGGTGGGAAATTGATCGGAATGCCCCTCATTATAATTTAAAAATTTTCAACTCGAAAAAGATCCAGTCCGTTACGCGGACTGGTCACGCACAGTGCATTTTCAGAAAAAGTTTCTGAACGAGTTTTCTCAATCCTGTCGAAAATTTTTAAAAAAATATAAGTGTTGGTCCGCGACACGGGCGTGACATGCTCCCGTCGCGCACCAACACTGTTTTGCGCTTCGGATAAAAAATTTATCTTTTGATCGGGTCGCTCTAAAAATCGACCGAGATTATTTCTCCACTAAATTTTTCATGCTAATCACGAATCTGACTTCAGATTTTCCATACGGGCATTAGAAGATGCTTTACGTGCATACCATCCCTTTAGGAGTATTTTGGTAATTTTACCGAGCGTTACAATAAATTTAATTGTTGACATTCTAATATGTCCTTTGTTTTTGTTTTAGTATAGTGCACATTATCATAAATGAGCTTAAGTCTAGTAAAGGTCATGTGACCGGCTGAAAGTTGTTAAGAAGTTAGTTGTAACTAACTTCAAAATTCATTTTCCATATCTCAATTACTGTACAGTATAAATTGGGGTTCTTCCCAATTGTAAGATCAGATTTTAGAATATCAATCAATAATATCTCTCTGTTATTTTCTATAAAGTTTATGGAACTCTACTAGGGTTGACCAATTTAATAAGTTTGTTCTTCGGGTAATCTCAGTTACTTTCCAATTTCAATTTCAATTGGATTAAGTTGCATCATTTTGATATCAGAGCCTTAATCCTCTAACTTGAGGGATGGAGATCACAATATAATATACAGGAGTGACGAAAAGAAGTGGACAATAAGGTAATCCAGGAGAAAGTGCCTATGGTTTGTGTGTAAGGGACAACAATGGGGATCCAGTCTATGCTCAAGCAAAAAGAATTAAAATTACTACAAATATAGAGGCTGAGGCAAGAGTATTTAAGAAGCAGTAAGAATGAGTGCCAGAAAAGGACTACAAAATCTTATAATAGAAACAGACTCACTAGTGCTATCAAATATGATAAAAAAGAAGTGGAAAATCTCATTGAAGATTGCAGAAGTGATAGAAGGAATAATAGAAGAATTGGAGAGACAATAAATTAAAATAAGTCACATATTCAGGGAAGGCAATCAAATGCTAGATTACTTAGCTTTCCTAAAAACTACTCAACCTGAAAATCAAGAATTCAGAAGATTCAGTGAGCTACTGACAAAAGGAAAAGCATCATAAACATTGAAAAGGCACATATACCATACATTCGGATAAGAACAAAAGAGATAAAACCCCCATGAAAGCATATAAATAGAAAGGGGAGGGGTGTTTCACGATTAACATAATGACTAATGTTTGGCTAATCTATTCAAGCACATAAAAACTATCACAAAAAAGGCAAAGGAACAACATCATATTTTTTATCTAAGTATGGAGGTAAACACATAATCAAGATAGAAAGGGCTAGAAGCACATATCCAGAAATGACAAATACAACCAGAATCAAGCAGAGCAGATGAAGATAGAGGAAAATCAAAAGAAGGTGAAAGGAGTGTTTAGTTTAGCATGGAGCAAGCATAAGTTGTGTTAATTTTTAATTTTTGATTAATAATATGGTAAAATTCTATAAGAATGCAATACATATATATACATGCACTTTGTGTATGTATACATATCAATCAGTATATAGAACTTTTGAAAAATTTAAGTACTCACAAACTATAAGTCTTATTTAACAGTGTTCATTCAAACTCAATAACATAATATAATAATGATTTACGTGGCAACTTACACTATACCTCGTGGAGATAAAGAAGTTATTTTTGGAAGATCTATGAAAAAATATAGCGGTAAAGAAAATACAACAAATAATAGAAAAAGTCTTATATAATATTTAACAATAACAAAGAAATAGAATGCACTAATCGAAGTACCAAAAATAATAGATAGAATAATAAAATGTAAGTATATGATTAAAAAAAATGCTAAAACAATCCACGCATAATATGAACAAAAAAATTAGAATATCAGAATCCCGACTTCAAACAAAATTCAAGATATTATAATAAGTAGGACAAAATATGAAATTTAAATCTTGCACACCTCAAAAGTCATCCATCTATATGAACTTATATAGGCATATAATGATAATATAAAAAGGCATCATAATGTTCATTAATAATTTTTTAGAGTTACAAATATATGCAATTAATAGGGAATTTATAAGGGGAAGGAAAGGTTCAAAAGATAACACATAAACAGATATTAATGTAGGAGAATGAAAATGAGATGAAGGGTTTAAAAACGTTTGACTTCTGAAATCTTTCTTTTAACTGAAAAATAATTCAATTCTTTTTCTTTTATCTTAGTTCTAAAGTTATATTGATGTAATTAAGAAAATGTAAAGCAAAAACAATATTTTCAATTTACTAACATATATTCTAACAATATATAGTAATAACTAAGAGGAATTATAGCGTAGTTAATGGACTTCAAATTTTATCATTATATAATCAAGGTAGAATACATAGATAGACTCTTAAATTTGGTTGGTTTTTCCTCTCAGGCACCAAAACTATTTTGTCTTCCTATTGAACCCCTGAACCATCCATCATTTGTACCTTTTAAACATTCATCGATGACATTTCATTAAAATTCATAAGTTTCTTTTCTAAACTGACACGTGTAATCCACCTCTTTACACATCAGCACACCTAAGTTTAAAAAAATAAAATTGAAACAACATTTTCACGAAACACATTTTTTGACTTCTTGCAGAGATGGTTCTAAAATCTTAAAAATTATGCCTATTTTCAGTAATTTCTAGTGACATTTGTACTTTTTAGAACTAAAACCTTTAAATTTCAAAGTGATTTGGGTGTTTGTCGAAGATATCTTCGAAGATTGCAAAGATTTTAGAGTTCAATCACAATTTGGAGTTTTATCTATCGTGATAAGTTTATTTTCTAATTTCTGTGTCATTTTAATTGTTTTAACGTGATATATAGTGCATTTTAGTATTTGATTCCCATGATTGCATATTATTAAAATCTTTAAAAAAGAATTCTTTGCTGATAAAAGTGTCTATTGATTGTCAAGGAATCTTATGGATTGTATTATTGTAACTCGTTTTCACCATGGTGGTGATTTTATTCAAGACAAAAAAAAGGAGTAGCTTATATTGGGGAAAACAAGGTGAAATGTGTTAATATCGACAAAGACCACTTCTAATTAATCAAATTACTTTATCATACTAAAGAATTATGATATCTTATTGTTGGTGGCCTCTATGTTAAAGACCCTGCAAAGAAAACTTTATTGAGGTGGAAAATAATTTCAAGTCTTTTGGAAGACCTAAATGATAGTGACTATTTAGACCTTTATGTGAAGCATGTGCTGGATGAAGCACAATGTCCAGAATATGATTCATCTATTTTCATTTGTGCACCTAAAGTTGAGGAAAATATTAATGTGGTTGATGAAGAACACTTACAAGATATAAATGTGACTGAAAGTGAAGGATTGTTTGATGAGATTGAACCTGAAAATTTCAATGTTAAAGTTGGGCTAGGAGACATATCAAATCTAGGGGCTGAATCAAACCAAGAAAGCAGTACTAACTGAAAGCAGTATCCTCTTGAGTGTCAATATTGCTTTCTTGGTTTACTTTAGCCTATTCAGCCTCTAGATCTAATATGTCTCCTCGTCCAACTTCAACATTGACATTTTCAGATTCAATCTCATCAAGCAATCCTTCACTTTCAGTCACATTTATATCTTGTAAGTGTTCTCCATCAACCACATTAATATTTTCCTCAACTTTAGGCCTACAAAGAAAAGCAGTTGGGGCATCTTAGAAACTTGTGCTTCATTTAGCACATGCTTCACATAAAGATCTAAGTAGTCACCATTATTTAGGTCTTCCAAAAGATATAGTAACTTGTAATCATTTTCCACCTCAATAAAGTCTTTTTTGTGGGGTCTTTAACATAAAAGCCACCAACAATAAGATACCCTAATTCTTTAGTATGATAAAGTAATTCGATTAATGAGAAGTGATCTTTGTTGATATTAACACATTTCACCTCGTTTTCAATAATATAAGTTGCCAATTTTTTTCCTTGAATAAAATCACCACCATGATGAAAATGAGTTATAATAACACAATCCATAAGATTACCTAACAATCATGTCACGCCCTAGGAGAGTACCCTAGACGTGGCTGATATTCAAAGACCATTGCTAGTCTCCGAACGAACCACTTGGCCTCATCACACTCACTCAATCAACATATTTAACAAATCAGCGGAAGACTATGATAATCAAAGGTGGACAATCTTAATATATAAAAGTCAAGTCAACTCAACAAGACTAGTAGGAAAGAAACTAGCCCAAAGTACATATTCAACTCAAGACAAATCACTCTCTAGTCTATGAAGCCTCTATGAATTGTTTAATGGTGCCAATGACAGACCCATGTCTACCTCGAATCAAGATAAGAAAATCTAAAGTCTAACTCTAAAAGCTAGATGAAAATATAAATGAGTATCCTCTAGAAGTAGGGAAGGGCTCATCAACTCAACTGATTGCAATAGATCCTCAACGGTGCACTCATCGATGATCTCTAGTACCTGTCTCTGCATCATAAAATGATACAGTCCAAATGGACGTCAGTACGTAGAATGTACAAGTATGTAAAATGGTTGAATGAAACAGATATTGGTAGAACAATAATCAACGCAAAAATACTCAATAATAAATGTCAAATGCCTATCTAAACGAAGAATAAAGAGTAGACAATGACCCATCAATACAATCCAATCATTCCAATCCAATCAAAGTGTTGTCAATATAGAACTTTTATGGGAGTTTCTCTTATCCGACAATAATCACTTATTAGTCAGTGGTCATACAAAAATTCTGTTGATGTTTCCACAACCTTTCAATACCTTGTCGGGGTAAGAACAAATCGAATCCAGTGAACAGGTGAGTAACACGTAAGAACTATTCCTTGGGAGGGGAACAACAACTGGAAACGACTACTAATACCCTGTAGGCTGAGGAGAAAAAGGAGGAATCCTCCTGAGGAGGGGCTCGCATCTGACTAGCTAGTTGGTGAGGCAATAGCTTACCAAGGCGATGATCAATAGCTGGTCCGAGAGGATGATCAACCACACTAGGACTGAGACATGGCCTAGACTCCTACGGGAGGCAGCAATAGGGAATTTTCAGTAATGGGCGAAAGCCTGACGGAGCAATGTCGTGTGGTAGTGGATGCGGTAATCGTGTCCTCTATTGTTTCAGGGACACCTTATCACGAGGAAACATCCTCCTTAATGGTTCAATACTCTCCTACGTTTGGCGACGTAGTTAATGAGTTCAAGTTGGACTTACTCTCACTCATTTCGGTGTTCGATACTCCTCCCAAGACTCAATGCTCTTTAGGCTCAAATTATGCTCATGCAAGTAAAATATGTGAAAATTATAAGAAATCATGCTAGGATTCATGTAGAGAGGATTGAGTCGGTATTCGCTACGAGAGGCGTAAGGTGAAATCATGAAATTCAAGTAATTAAATCATAGAAATAGTAATTCATGCAAGATCATATAGAAATGTATTAGATTTTAAGAGAAACCTTCAAGAAACATTTATGAGAGACTCAATTTTCCCACATCTCCATAAATCCGAGTTCTGGCGCACATGGAAGAAGAGAACTCATGTTTTGGTTAGCCTTACATAGCTGGGAATAGAAGAAACGATCAATCTCTGATCGATCCTCGTGTTTGAATTGGAACCCTCGCTCTTATCACTCTTCTGGTGTTCTTCAAGAAATCCCTAAGCGTGAAGAATGGTGAAAATATTAGTGGGGTTTTGTCTCAGGGTTGTAATTAAGTCTAAAACGTCCCAGGGTTTAATTAAAAACGATAGGAATACATAAAAATACCTCTCTTTAAAATGTCGACTAGGTCTACGAGACCCTGTCTACAGGCCATAAACTGCTTCTCGTAAATAAAGGGTCCAGAAATTTGAGTTAGTGGAATTTGGCATGTGTCACGGCCGGGTTTAGGACCTAGATGTGACACGGCGAATGGGAACCTGAGAGTCCTCAAACAAGCCTCAAGTATCTATATCCACATCATCAGTTCAAGAATAGCATTCAAACACATATATATAGATAGTCAAATATGAGTTTCTTATAAATCATTCCAACAATACGAAAGTAATATACTAGTCATAACAAACAGATTTAAGAAGAGTTTACATAGTGTCCAACAAATGCCTCTAGTCCAAGGACCAGGGGCCAGGACAAGTTCTGGGCTCACCCTTAATAACGAAGAACATTCTGTAATAGCACAAAAGAAAGATAGTTGGCTCGTCCACGGAAGAGGGACTCACCACAGTACACTCCGAAATTGGACTATTCATCAACCTGTTGATAATCAAAGTGTTCGGCCCCTACATGGTAAAATCATGTAGGCATAGAGTATGCGTTGGTATGTTTGAATGTACTAAGTATGCGGGCATGCAATGCATATGACTTACCAAATTTGCATTTCGATGTTAGACGACAAAGGCACATAATATAGAAGAATTGTATATTCAATGGATATATATATATATATATATATATATATATATATATATATATATATATATATATAAGATGCCATGAAATTTATGGTGCATGAAATGCAATAATGCTCATATATAATGGGGATGGACTATAACCGAAAAATCAAATCCATGCGAGCTATTACATGAATTAGTCCGATAAAGACTTCCCATCAGTAGGAGAAGACTACTTGCCAAAGGTAATCTACATCACACCTTATGGAAATCACCATTTCGATGGATGGTCACCTTCCTTACGGAAATCACCATTTCGGAAGGATTTTCAGCATTTTACATATCACATTAGATTTTCATATAAATATAACCATTCCTTACGACCCAGTCATTTCGGTAATGGTTTACATTCCTATGTTGGCACATAGTTCAAGCAAAGGGAGAGGGCCCTTGGGGATAGCCCTAACACCCCCAATCCATTGGTGCTAAGTCGATAACATCCCACTTGAATACTTATACATATAAGTGCTTTCAGGAAATGCAATGTCCATTTCAAAACGTTCGATACACATTTAGGCTCAAAACGCCAAATCATAGTTCATAATCGTAATGCTCATGCAGGGAATAGCGCATTCACATATACAGAATGGTGCAAGCATCCAGAATGCTCAATGAGCCAGAATCATTGGCATATCGGTGATCACCTTCTTGTCATAACCAATATCTTATCAGAATCATTTCATAATTGTTTCAGAAAACAAAGTTGGGCTTAACCCACTTCATAATTTTCATATATCAATGTTCATGAATGCAATGCAATGTATAATGTGAGGTTGGCATGGGTAACATAGATTCAAGTTTAAAATTAGCCATATAAAACAAAATTTAGAAAATCCATAATTAAATCCATATCTAAATCGTAATGTAGATCACCTATGCATAAATCAACTTTAAGGGGACATGCATGTTCACTACTTCATAATTAAATATAGATCATCATATTAGTAATCAAAGTAAATTGAAATCATAGATAAATACAGCTCATACACTAATTAGATTTAATAAAATCAAATGATGAAATCTCATATTTAAAGTAAACCAAATTCATGAAATAGGTTGAAAGATCTTTGGGTCTTCTTGGTGGAAAGGGACCAAGAATCAATCCCACATACCTGGATTGAGGAGCTGAATTGAGGGATGAATTAGGCTTGGATTGGACTCCAATAGAACCCTAGCTTTGATCCTTAAGAAAGGAGTGTAGAGAGGAATAAGGAGGTGATCTAGTGAGGGGTAGAAGGTTTTAGGAGAATGAATTAAGAAGGGAGGGGTCTCAGCTAAATTAGGGGTTTAGGATAGGTAAAAGGTCATAATTCATAATTAAAATAAACCAAAATTACATAATCGCCATGAATGAAATGGACCAAAATTGGAACCGTTAGGCCTACATGGTCTACTACACAATCCATAAAACGTCACACGGATCGTGAATAGTAGTCGTGATCCAATATTTAGAAAGTTCACACGGAGCTAAGGGGTACCACACGGACGACTACACGGGTCGTGTGACTCCACACGGGCCGTGACATCGATCATGGAAAGGTACTTCAAATAATTTTCGCGCGACAAAGTTACGAGATAGTACTTGTACACTTAGAATAATTTTACGTAGGGAGTCACATGGAGAGCCACACGGCCCGTGACACATCACACGGACCGTATGAGTGGCCACGTGTCCTCACTTGGCCAAATTTCCTTCTGTCTCAAAGTTGTCCCAACCATGAACTCGACCAAGTGTCCCTTCACGGGTGGCCACACGGTCCATGTGGCTTCATACAGCCCTTGTAGGGCCTCCGTGTAGTGATGCCTGGCAGTTTATTGGGGAAAATTCCAAGACATTTGGGAAATGCCACTAGAAAAATCTAGGTCTTTACATTATCTCTCCCTTGGGAACACTCGTCCCGGAATGTGCAAGAACAAGGATTGAAAGGCTTAACATTAGAGCATGAAACACCCAACATAAGGTACAATGCATGGTTCATTATCCAAAATTGTATCAAAAGCATTATTCAAAATCATTATTCAAAAACCTTTAGGTCAAATCAAAATCATATTCAAGTCACTCAAAACATTATAAAAATCCTTTTTCGTGCACATGTATGCATGTCATGTCATGAGACTCAAGGGGGCAAAAAATGAGGACCATTTGACAAAGAAGAATCCTAATACCTTAGGCCCGAGTAGATTGGAAAAGATGAGGGTATCACTTCACCATGTCCAGCTCCACCTCCCAAGTAGCACTCTCCACATGTTGATTTCTCCAAAGCACCTTCACCAAAGCCACGTCCTTGTTATGAAGCCGCTTTACTTGCCTATCCAAGGTTTCCACCGGCACGTCCTCATAAGACAAATTCTCTTCAACCTCAATCCCTTTCAAGGGCACAATGGTGCTAGGATGACCAACTAACTTCCTTAACATAGACACATGATAGACCAGTTGAATGGAACTCAAATCCGAAGGTAACTCCAACCTATAAGCCACCACACCAATTCGCTCAACAATCTCATAAGAGACAACATATCGGGGGCTTAGCTTTCCCTTCTTACCAAAACACATCACCCCCTTCATAGGCAAAACCTTCACATATACCCAATCACCGGCATGAAACTCAAGATCCCTCCTCCTAACATCTGAATAAGACCTTTGACGACTTTGGGCTATTTTCAACCTTTCCCTAATCACCTTCACCTTATCCATGACCTCCATCACCAAATCCGGACCAACTAGTGCCATCTCTCCCAACTCAAACCACCCCACCGGTGATCTACACCTTCTCCCATACAAAGCTTCAAATAGTGCCATACCAATGCTAGCATGGAAGCTATTATTATAAGCAAACTCAATGAGTGGGAGATGGTTATCCCAATTGCCCTAAAACTCCAATACACAAGACCTTAACATATTCTCAAAGGTTTGAATAGTTTTCTCCACTTGGCCATCGGTTTGAGGGTGAAAAGCGATGTTCAACTTAATCTTAGTTCCAAGTCCCTTCTGAAAAGACCTCCAAAAGTGGGAAGTGAATTGGGTACCACGATCTGATATAATGGACCTAGGCACACCATGCAACCTCACCAACTCTTGGATATACAACCTTGCGTAATCCTCGGCACTGAAGGTAGTCTTGACCAGTAGGAAATGAGTCGACTTCGTCATCCGATACATGACAACCCAGATGGAGTCGAATGGCCTCGAGTCCGGGGCAAACCAACCACAAAATCCATGTTCACATCTTCCCATTTCCATGTGGGAATCTCAATGTCTTGGGCCAAGCCACCAGGCCTTTGGTGCTCTACCTTCACTTGTTGACAACTGGGGCATTCGGATACGAACTTAGCGATGCCTTTCTTCATACTATGCCCCCAATACACTTCTTTCAAATCCTGATACATTTCGATAGACCCCAGGCGAATAGAATAATGAGAGTTGTGAGCCTCACTCATAATTACCCTCCTAAGATCATCCACATCCGGAACACAAAGCTGGTCTTGATACTGGAGTACACCATCTCCCCCTTAGGAGAACACCTCGATCTTCTTTTCAGCAACCAACTTCTTCAATTCAAGTAAGATGGGTCTAAATTTTGCTTAGCTTTTACATCACTTACCATGGAAGATTCTGCCCCACTTTGAACACGAATACCACCATTGCTCGAATCAGCCAACTTGACGCCCAATCTAGTTAACCGATGAACATCTCTTGCCAACTCCTTCTTCTCTTCCCGACATGCGCCACACTCCCCATAGACAACCTGCTGAGAGCATCGGCCACAACATCAGCCTTGCTAGGATGATATAGAACACTCATGTCGTAATCTTTTAGGAGCTCCAACCACCTCCGTTGCCTTGAATTAAGATCTCTCTAAGTGAATACATATTGCAAACTCTTGTGATCGGTGAACATATCAACATGAACCACATACAAGTAATGTCTCCAAATTTTCAAGGCAAAAACCACCGCTGCCAATTCAAGGTCATGTGTCGGGTAGTTACGTTCATGCACCTTCAACTACCTGGATGCATATGCTATTACCTTGCCATGTTGCATAAGCACACAACCCAATCCAATTCGCGAGGCATCACAATACACCACGAATCCTCCAAACCATTTGGTAAAGTCAAGACAGGAGCCGATTTAAGTCGATCCTTTAAAGTCTGAAAACTCCGCTCACATTCATCAAAGAATACAAACTTAGCCTTCTTTTGGGTCAACTTAGTCAATGGAGATGCAATAGTTGAGAACCCTTCAGCAAACCTTCTGTAATACACGGCCAACCCAAGGAAACTGCGAATATATGAAGGAGTCAACTATCTGGGCCAATTCTTCATGGCCTCGATCTTCTTCGCATCCACCTTGATACCATCACCAGACACTATTACCAAGGAAAGTCACTTCGCCCAAACAAAATTCACATTTGATAAACTTGGCATACAATTTCTTCTCTCTTAAAATTTGGAGGGCCATCCTTAAGTGATCCCCATGCCCCTGTTCACTTCGGGATTAAATGAGAATATCGCCTATGAAGACCACCACAAAACTGTCTAGGAATGGCTTAAACACCCGATTCATTAGGTCTATAAACACGGTCGGGGCATCGGTTAGGTCAAATAACATCATCACAAACTCAAAGTGTCCATACCTTGTCCGAAAAGCTGTCTTGGGGATGTCACACTCCCTAACCTTCAACTGATAATACCAGAAACGAAGATCAATCTTTGAGAAATGAGTAGCCCCTTGAAGCTGATCAAACAAGTCATCAATCCTGGGCGACGGGTACTTATTCTTAACGGTCACCTTATTCAGTTGCCTGTAATCAATACACATCCGAAGAGTTTCGTCCTTCTTTCTTACAAATAACACTGGAGCACCCCACAGTGATATACTAGGCTGAATGAAACCCTTCTCCAACAGATCCTTTAATTGCTCTTTTAATTCCTTCAACTCTGTCGGTGCCATACAATAAGGGGGAATAGAGATAGGCTGAGTATCCGAGAGAAGATCTATGCCGAAATCTACCTCTCTTTCAGGAGAGATGCCCGACAAGTCTCCGGGGACACACATCCGAAAACTCATTCACCACAGGGACTAACTCAAGAGTAGGCACTTCGGACTCCATGTCTTTGACCCTCGGAATATGATAAATGCACCCCTTAGAAATCGCTCTCCACACCTTGAGGTAGGAAATAAACTGACCCTTAATAGAGGAGTCACCACCCTTCCATTCAAGAACGGGCTCACCGGGAGGTTGGAACTTGACCTTCCGAGTTCTACAATCTATAGAGGCATATGATGCATGCAACCAATCCATCCCAAGAAGCACATCAAAGTTGAACATCTCAAGTTCTACAAGATCACACAGAAAAATTTTGTGCAACATAGAAATAGGGCAACCATGATAGATTCTATTTGCAAGAACAGATTCACCCACGGGAGTATAAACTGAGAAATGGTCCCTCATAACCTTGGGACTCAAACCAAATTTAACAGCCAACAGAGGAGTCACAAAAGACAAATTTGCACCCAAATCAAGCAAAACATAAGCATCAAAATCAAAGACTTTTAACATACCGGTCATAATATCCGGAGCTTCTTCGACATCCTGGCAGGCGTGGAGTGCATAGAATCGATTGTTCCTTGGGGAAATACCTTGAGGAGCTCTTTGCTGGCCTTGCCCGCCTCGGGCCACCTGGCCTTGGCCTGTATGGGCATTCCTAGGACAATCAGCCATCTTATGATCTTTATCACCACATCTGAAGTAGACACCCAAATCTCTCAAGCAGACTCCCGTATAGGGCTTCCCACACTTGTTGCACGCAAGATATTCCTGATCGCCACCAACTGGTGCCCTAGGAGGAGGCACCCGATCATTAGCGACCCGAGTACCTGAACCTTGGCCCTGTTGGAAGTGACCGATACTACCACTTCGAGAACCAGAAAATCCACCATCAAAATGGGTCCTCTTGGAATCGTGAACCCTTCTCTCCTTAAGTTTCTCCCCCTCGATCTGTTCAGCATACACCATGATTTCGGCAATGTCCATATCCCGTATAAGCATAGAAGTACGACGTTCCTTCACAAGTAAATCATAGATACCTGAAACAAACTTATGCATCGTTGCATGGGGGTCAACCACCAGTGACGGAGCATACTTGGAAAGCTTTGTGAACTTGAGGGCATAGTCCCTCACACTCGAGATTGACAAACTCAGTCATTCTGGCCTCTCTAAGCTCAAGTGGAAAGAAGCGACCAAGGAAAGCAAATTTGAACTCCTCCCAATTGACATCACCACCACAAACTCTCTCTAACGACCATTGAGTATACCACACTTGAGCCACATCTTTCAGTTGATAGGCAGCCAGTTCAGCCTCATCTTCAGAAGTGACACCCATCAATATTTTGGTAAGCTCATCAATCGACTCTTGGGCATCCTCATTGACCTTTGACCCATGAAACTCTGGAGGATTCATCCGGGTGAAATCCCTCACCTTAGAAGCAAGTGTAGGATCCTGTGGCAAGTTAGCCTACCTAGTCTGAGAAGTTATCACCTGAGCAAGCATGGCGAAGGCTGTGCGAAATTCACGGTTTGAGATGGGTTCCTCCATAGGCTCGTGGGGAGCCTGATCCTTGTCAGTCGGAGCCGGACTTGGTAGAGGGGGTCTTCCTCGAGGCATCTTTTGAAATGGATCAACGACATCATCAAATAAGGGAACTAAATATACTAGCTATAGCACGACATAAGACATGAAGAAGTGAGGCAATTCCTAAAACTTCTTCGTAGCCTCCCACTCATAGGTATGGTGAACTTCACACCCATGAATAGGACTCTACTTAACACGGCATGTTGGACTCCGAGGATCATTTATAAACCTATTGCTCTGATACTATTTTTTGTCATGACCCGGGGTTAGGGCCTAGATGTGACACGGCGAATGAGAATCCGAGAGTTTCCAAACAAGCCTCAAGTATCTATATCCATATTATCAATTCAAGAATAGCATTCAAATACACACACACATATATAGATAGTCAAATAGGAGTTTCTCATAAATCATTCCAACAATATGAAAGCAATATACTAGTCATAACAAACGAATTTAAGAAGAGTTTACATAGTGTTCAACAAATGCCTCTAGTCCAAGGAACGGGGCTATGACAAGTTCCGGGCTCACCCTCAATAACGAAGAACATTTTGTAATAGCACAAAAGAAAGATAGTTGGCTCGTCCTCAGAAGACGGGACTCACCACAGTATGCTCCGGGATTGAACTATTCGTCAACCTGTTGATAATCAAAGTGTTCGGCCCCCTACATGTTAAAATCATGTAGGCATAGAGTATGTGTTTGTATGCTTGAATGTACTAAGTATGCGGGCATGCAATGCATATGACTTACCAAACCTACATTTCGATGTTAGATGACCAAGGCACATAATATAGAAGAATTGTATATTCAATGGATATATAAATATACAAGATGCCATGAAATTTATGATGCATGAAATGCAATGATGCTCATATATAATGGGGATGGACTACAACCAAAAAATCAAATTCATGCGAGCTATTACATGAATTAGGCCGATAAATACCTCCCATCGGTAGGAGAAGACTACTTGCCAAAGGTAATCTACATCACACCTTACGGCAATCACCATTTCAGTGGATGGTCACCTTCTTTACGAAACTCACCATTTTAGAAGGATTTTCAGCATTTTACATATCATATCAGATTTTCATATACATATAACCATTCCTTATGACCCGATCATTTCGGTAATGACTTACATTCCTATGTTGGCACATAGTTCAAGGAAAGGGATAGGGGCCTCTAAGGATAGCCCTAATACCCCCAATCCATCGATGCTAAGTCGATAACATCCCACTTAAATACTTATACATATAAGTGCTTTCATGAAATGCAATGTCTATTTCAAAACGTTCAATACACATATAGGCTCAAAATGCCCAATCATAGTTCATAATCGTAATGCTCATGCAGGGAATAGCTCATTCACATATACAGAATGGTGCAAGCACCCAGAATGCTCAATGAGACACAATCATTGACATATGGGCGATAACCTTCTTGTCATAACCAATATCTTATCAGAATCATTTCATAATCATTTCAGAAAACATAGTTGGGCTTAACCCACTTCATAATTTTCATATATCAATGTTCATGAATGCAATGCAGTGCATAATGTGAGGTTGGAATGGGTAACATAGATTCAAGTTTAAAATCAGCTATATAAAATGAAATTTAGAAAATCTATAATTAAATCCACATGTAAATCATAATGTTAATCACCCATGCATAAATCAACTTTAAGGGGACATGCATATTCATTACTTCATAATGCAATGTAGATCATCTGATTAGTAATCAAAATAAATTGAAATCATAGATAAAATACAGCTCATACACTAATTAGATTTAATAAAATCAAATAATGAAATCTCATATTTAAAGTAAACTAAATTCATGAAATAGGTTGAAAGATCTTTGGGTCTTCTTGGTGGAAAGGGACCAAGAATCAATCCCACATACCTTGATTGAGGAGCTAAATTGAGGGATGAATTAGGCTTGAATTGGACTCCAATAGAACCCTAGCTTTGATCCTTAAGAAAGGAGTGTAGAGAGGAATAGAGAGGAGATCTAGTGAGGGGTAGAAGGTTTTAGGAGAATGAATTAAGAGGGGAGGGGTCTTAGCTAAATTAGGGGTTTAGGATAGGTAAAAGGTCATAATTCATAACTAAAATAAACCAAAATTACATAACCGCCATTAATAAAACAGACGAAATTGGAATTGTCAAGCCTACACGGTTCACTACACAATCCGTAAAATGTCACACGGACCGTGAACAGTGGCCGTGATCCAATACTTAGAAAGTTCGCAGAGGAAATTCACATGGAGCTAAAGGGTACCACATGGACGACTACACAGTCCGTGTGACTCTACACGGGCTGTGACATCGACCGTGGAAAGGTACTTCAAATAATTTTTGCATGACAAAGTCATGAGACGATACTTCTACACTTAGAATAATTTTACGTAGGGAGTCACACGGAGAGCCACACGGCCCGTGACACATCACACAGGTCGTGTGAGTGGTCATGTGTCCTCACTTGGCCAAATTTTCCTTCCATCTCAAAGTTGTCCCAACCGTGAATTGGACCAAGTGTCCCTTCACAGGAGGCCACACTGTTCGTATGGCTTCACACGGCCCATGTAGGCCCTCCGTGGAGTGATGCCTGGCAGTTCACTTGGGAAAATTCCAAGACATTTGGGAAACGCCACTTGAAAAATCTAGGTCCTTACAGCATGAAACCTCTACTACGAATCGTAAAATATTTTACGAGCCATCTGATAACTCGTAACTCAAGATACTGAAAAGTTAATTTTTAGACCATCAATTCACGAAACCACTTTACGGGTTGTGGAACACTTTACGAGCCATAGGTGGTCTCATATGTGGGCCTCAGACTTAGAAAATTTCACCAAGTCATTCGGGGAAGTTATGAGACCGCGTCTACGGGCTGTAGATGGCTCTCGTGAACTCTCTTTCAGCAACTTTTTCTCAGTCATTCTGTAAGTTTTCTCTATACATCTTCTCATACTAGGTGGAAATAATTAGGGGGTGTTACATTATTTTTTCCAGATTTTAATAATATACAATCATAGGAATTGAATACTAAAATGCACTATAAGACACATTAAAGCCCAATCTGTATTGTATTTTAAGTGTCCCTCCACCGGACTATTTTACTATATGAGGATATATCCTGGGTTCGTATTCCCCTGTCATCTTTATAACTTATGGCCATGTCAATCCTCTTATCCTGATGTCTTTCTCTCTTGATGTGATCATTATTTGTATGTTTCTCGACCTTGATGTTTAAGCTTTTCATAACTTATCTTACATTCATTCTTAATCTGATTCCTTCTTTTTCATAAATATTAGAGTTGGAATAGCTCTTAATATTTGTTATAACTTGTAAGGGACTTCGGTATACAATCACCTTTTGATTGTTTGCGTTAAATTCCTTCCTTCTATTTCCATACCTGTAGAAGAAGCAATTTTTTTTATAGCTTTTGTGCCACAGATGCTGTTAGAAATAAATGTGTCACTGTTTTTATTTATTGTGTTTCACAACACCAACATTTAGATACAATGTTTATTCTCATTCTTCTCAGATTGTCATCTATGGCAATTCTCCCTTTCCATGCTCTCCATTAGAAAAAATTAATCTTAAAACGGAGTGTCTTTAATCATATGTGGTTGTAAGTCTTCTCTTTATGTCTCTTCTTCCTTAATAACTCACATGTTGATCCTACTAAGAAAGATCCTTTTCCATTTCTCATCCAGCATGCTTTATCTTGTAACCCCTTGTTGATAACTGGGAAATATTGTTCACAATGTATTTTGTCATCTTTTCTAATATATGTTGCAATAATTTTTCCTAGTTTCATTGATCTTCTACAATGAAGTTCTTTGTTTCTATCTCCTCTTCATTATTTGTTTCATTCTTCACATAATAGAGTGCACCTTGCTTTGTCCAATTATCATAACAGAAACTTGCATCTCCTGATTTAATTGGCCATCAAATGTTGTGTTCCACATCCTCTCTTAATTTAATCATCTTTCTCCAAACTTGTGATGCTCCAATGCCTCGAGCTATAACTAGATGCCACTTTTTACAATATTTATTCCATATAAACTCTCCCCATAATGAATCTGCTGAGGATTCGAATGCCCATCAAAGTTTTGCAAATAATGCATTTGATACATCATGTAAAGTTTTGAAGCCAACTCCACCTTTCTGCTTTGTCATACACAAAGTATCCCAGGCAACTCAATGTTTTCCCTTTATTTCATTTATATGTCCACGGAAAAAATTAGTCATGTTTGATCAATTATATATTTAGGTAGCTCCATTTCAGATAATAAATATATGGGAAGGGATTGCAACATATGGGCTATAAGTATGTACCTTCCACCATAGGTCAATAGTTTGTTCTGCCAACTCATCACCCTTCTTCCCACTTTGTTCACCAATTCTTCATAATAAAATTTTTTCTTTCATTCGTAAAATATTAGACATCTCAAATAACTAAATGGGAAATTACCTTGAGCAATACCTGTAATCCTCTTTATCTTCTGACACTCAGCAATTGGAACTTTACATAAAAAATACATGACTTTTCGTCAAATTAATCGATCCTTTGTGGCCTGAACAAAAAAGGATTGTATCATCCGCATATGATAAATGATTTATTACTTTGCTCCACTTTGGTAACTCATAACCTTTAAATGTAGAATCTTTATTTAGGTTGTTTAATCCCCTCGCCAACCTCTGCCACTATTATAAATAATGTGGGAGATCAGAGGTCCCCTTGCTTCAGTCCTCTTGTTCATTCAAAGAATCCATAAGTCTATCCGTAAATCAACATCGTATGCCAGTTATTGAAAATTAGTCTCCACGCCATATCTATTACCCTTTCATCAAAGCAAAATCTCCTCATCACCTTAATTAAATAGAACCATGACATTCTATCATAAGCCTTTGTCATGTCTAATTTCACCACCACATTATGATGCTCATTTCTTTTGTTGATGTCTCTAATCATTTCTTGCGCTATAGACATTTTTAGCAATGCTCCTTCCCTTATAAAACTGATTGATTCTTCGAAATTATTTTAGGCAATATTAGAGCTATTTTATTATGCAAATCCTTTGATAAAATTTTGTTGGTAAATGCACTCAAACTGATTGGTTTCAGATCTGTGAACCTCTTGACAATTTCCTTTTTTAGAATTAAGACCACATTAGTATGTGATATGTATATGGGGATTTCTCCTCCATAAAAAATGGCTCTAACCATATTGCATGTATCCAGCTTTATAATCTTCCAACATGATTAGAAAAACTCACCCGAGAAATTATCCGGATGTTGGCACTCTCTTTGTTAAGGCTACACACTGCCTACCTGACTTCTTCTTCTGTTACTTCCTTTATCATATTTTTCTCTGTTGTCACTAATCTTGGAACGTATTCCAATATAGAATAGTTTTTTGCCCACTTGTCCTCTCTAAACTGATCTATAAAAACTTTAATTGCCTCTTCAACAATGCTTTGAGTTGTTTGCAGTGTTACCCCCTATTTTGTTTGTATCTCATCGATTTCCAACATCTATCTTCTTCCTTCTCATATGCATGGAGAAATATTGTATTTTTGTATCCCTCCTTAAACCTTTTCATTCCTGATTTTTGTTTAGAAATTCCTCTTCTAACTTTAAATTTTGCCTGATTTCTCTTTTGTTTTTTCTAGTTCTTCCTTGTTTGTCGTCGTAGGACTAATCTCCACATTTTAATACTGTAAATAATTATCTTCTAACCATCTATTAAACGACCCTACAAAGTTAATTGTTGACATTTTGATATGTCCTTTTCAATTTTAGTGTAGTGCACATTATCAGAAATGGGCTTAAGTCTAGTAAAGGTTATGTGCCTGGTTGAAAGTTGTTAAGAAGTTAGCTATAACTATCTTCAGAATTCATTTCTCATACCTCAGTTATTGTACTGTATAAATTGGAATTCATTTCTCATACCTCAGTTATTGTACTGTATAAATTGGAGTTCTTCCCATTTGTAAGATCACATTTTAGAATATCATTCAATAATATCTCTCTTATCTTCTATAAATTTTATGGAACTCAATTAGGGCTGACTAACTTAATAAGTTTGTTTTTCAGGTAATTTCAGTTACTTTCTAATTTCAATTTCGATTGGATTAAGTTGCATCATTTTGGTATCAGTCACATTTATAAGTTGGATTAAGTTCCCAATTTCAAACAATAATTCACTTTCAGTCATATTTATATCTTGTAAGTGTTCTTAACCAACCACATTAATATTTTCCTCAACTTTAGGCCCACAAAGAAAAACAGTTGGGGCATCTTAGAAACTTGTGCTTCATCTAGCACATGCCTCGCATAAAAGTCTAAATAGTCACCATTATTTAGGTATTCCAAAAGAAATAGTAACTTGAAATCATTTTCCACCTCAATAAAGTCTTTTTATGGGGTCTTTAACATAAAAGCCACCAATAGTAAGGTATCCTAATTCTTTAGTATGATAAAGTAATTCGATTTAAGACAAGTGGTATTTGATGATATTAACACATTTCACCTCGTTTTCCCCAATATAAGTTGCCCCTTTTTGTCTTGAATAAAATCATCACCATGATGAAAACGAGTCATAATAACACAATCCGTAAGATCTCCTAACAATCAATAGACTCTTTTATCAACAAAAAACTCTATTTTTTTTCCAAATTTTAATAATATACAATCACAGGATTTGAGTAATAAATATACTATATATCACATTAAGGCCCATTTGTATTGCATTTTAAGTGTCCCTCCACTGGATTGAACCGTTTTACTATACGACGATATATCCTGGGTTCGTATGCCCCTGTCATCTTTATAACTTCTGGCCATGTCAATCCTCTTATCCTGATGTCTTTCTCTCTTGTTGTGATCATCATTTGTATGTTTCTCAACACCTGATGTTTAAGCTGTTCACAGCTTACCTTACCTCAATTCTTAATCTGATTCCTTCTCTTCCATAAATATTAGAGCTGGAATAGCTCTAAATATTTGTTGTAACTTGTAACGGACTTCTGTATACTACCACCTTTTGATTGTTTGCGTTAAATTCCTTCCTTTGATTTCCACACCTATACAAGAAGCCAAAAAATTTCATAGCTTTTCTGCCACAGATTCCATTAAAAATAAATGTGACATTGTTTTTATTTATTGTGTTTCACAACACCAACATTTAGATACAATGTTTATTCTCATTTTCCTCATTGTTATCTGTGGCAATTCTCCCTTTCCATGCTCTCCATAAGAAAAAATTAATCATAAGTACCTATGGTTTGTGTGAGAGGGACAACAATGAGGATCTAGTCTATGCTCAAGCAAAAAGAATTGGAATTGCTACAAACATAGAGATTGAGATAAAAGTATTCAAGAAACAGTTAGAATGAGTGCCAGAAAAGGACTACAAAATCTTATAATAGAAACAAACTCACTAGTGTTATTAAACATAATAAAAGGGAAGTGGAAAATCTCATGGGAGATTGCAGAAGTGATAGAAGGAATAATAGAAGAAATGGAGAGACAACAAATTAAAATAAGCCACACATTCCGGGAAGGCAATCAAATGCCGGATTATTTAGCTAACCTAGCAACTACTCAACCAGAAAATCAAGAACTTAGAAGATTCAGTGAGCTATCAGCAAAAGGAAAAGCATCATAAACATTGAGAAGGCACCGATAGTATATATTCAGATAAGAACAAAAGAGATAAAACCCCATGCAAACATATAAATAGAAAGGGGAGGGGAATTTCATGATTAACATAATGACTAATTTTTGGCTAATCTATTTAAGCACACAAAAACTATCACAAAAAAGACATAGGAACAACATCATATTTTTTAATCTAGGCATGGAGGTCAACACGAAATCAAGATAGAAAAGGGCTAGAAGCACAGATCCAACTACAGAAACAACAAATACAACCATAATCAAGTAAAGGAGATGATGATAGAGAAAAATAAAAAAAAATACCTTTGGCATCACTGCGAACTCCCGACGGCTACCCTTACGATATCCATAATCAAATGGACAACAAACTACCTCCTGAGAAGAAGGGACGAAGGCTAGTCAGTGAAGCAAAGAAAAAGAGAAACACATCAATTCTGAAAATGTTTAATACCTCCAAATAGTGAATGCTCGTGTGTAAGCTGGAAGACGATCATAACGATAGGGGCAAGGTGGAAACAAACCCATAGGATAAGACGATGAATAGTCCCGACTGCAATCGGACGAAAGTATCGAGAAAAAGATTAGAGAAGTTGAGGGAGAGGAAAAGTCGGATAGCGTTTACTTTCCATGCTAATATATTCAAAGTTGTAAGCCTAGAATGGACTCTTTATTATTTTTCCTTGAATCCGAAAAGAAAAGAGAGACAGAATGGAATCACTTTGTTTTAGTGACATATCTAATCAGTTGGGCTGCTTGGGCCAGACTCTGTTTTTATTTATTTTTTGACTAATAAAATGGCCTTCTAGGCCAAACATTTAATTTTAAAAGGGGAATTTTCATAAATGGCAAACTTATAAAACATAATGGCCTAAAATAGCTAATGTTTATGAAATTACATTTTCTAACTTTGGTCCTGGCAAATTAATGTATGAAGCCGACTTTTTGGTAGTGTATAAAACGAAAAAGTCAACAGTTTGCTCATTAAAGTGGAGACTTTTCAGCTATTATATATGGAAAACTGTTCTATAAATAAATGAAGTAAAATACAAATATAATTCATTTTCCTAATTGAAGTCTTCTTCTAAAACTAAGATGGTATTTTCATTCTAAATACAAAATAGATTTTCTTTCCTAGTTTGTCTAAAAAAAGAAAAAGGATCTATCCTAGTTTCTTGCAGACAAATTGCAAAACGGAAAACATTATTTTTTTGTTGTGTTTTTTGGGAGAAAATTACTGGTGAGATTTGCTTTGGTTTCCTTTTTTTAATTTTGTTTTTTGACTCTGTGAGTGTGATGCGTATTGGACGGAAAAAGAAAAATTTATAGCGAGCAATCAAATGATATTGATGTTCTAAACAATGGCGTCGATTTGTATATTATGGATTTAAATTTATATAAAAACTTTATATTCTGCCTACAGATGTAGAAAAGATCAATTTCCGTTATATACATGATTGAGACATGTTTTTTGTTGATTGTGTATTGCGTTCAGAAGCCAAATCGCAATGGCAAGAGAGGGAGGGATTCCGTACTATTTGTATTGGTGGTATAACCTTCTCACATGTCATGCAATTGGTTTATTTGGTTTTCGGGAAAAATATATATGTTATACGCAAGTTGATATGTGTTTAGATCTTCACGTTCGGTTGTATATGTATAAACCAATTTTAAGCAAATTTGTGTAATGTATATTATATATATATGAAGCAGCTTATTATGTTCTTATGTTGTTTTTGTTTTCATGAGTTTATACATGTGGGCTTACTTTTATTAAAAATATACACTTATACATCTATGACTTTTTAAAAAATTGCATAAACCAGATTTGTATAAGTTCTCCGATATACTAATTTTGTTGTTGTATAAAAATTGGGATAAATGATGCAGATCTGAAGCAAATATATAATTGAGGAGAATATACATTACATTGATATACACTTATATAGATCTGAAGCAAATATACAATCGGGATTCCATGGATGTATATACTTTACCCAAAATTTTTAATATTATATATAAAATATATACACAGTTCCATTTTACATACATATCATAAAATGTATAAATGTTCAATAGCTTATACATGTGGGCTTTAATGAAAATCTACACTTATACACCTCTGTCCATAAGACCTTTTTTTTGTATAAAAAATTGGAAAAAGGATGCAGATCTGAAGAACTCTACAACTTGGGAGAATTATACATTACATGCATATATGACCAAAAATCAAAATGTTTGCAAACTAAAAACAATTCTAAGAATTTATAAGCTAAGAAATACTTCCTTCTCGTCTGTATCATTCTCGTCAGTGTTGGAAGATTCGGAGCCATTATATTGCTTCGATTTGGTGCTAGACGAGTCAATATCAACAACTTTCCTCTTCTTTTGTTGACTCCTTAACTTGGAAATTGGTTCATTAATAGCGGCATTGGAGGCTCCTTCTTCACTAACCCTAAATTTTGAAATTGATTCTGCAATATTCTCAATTTCTTGAGTTAACTCGAGTGAAAATGAGGGTGATTCTTTCATTTTTTAACATGCACAGTGTATACCTTTCGTTATCCTTTTAGAGGAAGACTCTTCCACCATAATGTATGGAAGACGACTTCAACAGAGCGGCTGTTTTGTACAAAAATTGGGAAAAATTTTAAAGACAATTTGTAAAAATTAAAGGGAAATTTACACAAATACACGACTAATTTTATCAAAATCTCCAATTTTCCCTACCATTTAATTTAATTACTAAAATCCCTTTTTTCTAAAATTTTCCATCTTTTTTTGATACCTAAACAAATAAGAAATCCACTTCCTTTTTCTATGCATTTTTTTGGGTAACAGTCCAATTAAAATCAACCAGTTAATTAATTTTTTTCCTTTCCCGGTTTGTTTGTAGGCAGTTACCTTTTTTAATTTACTTTGGGAACCCACAAAACCGTAGGTTCCCTTTTCTATGTTACTTTTTTACTTTTTCTTTAATTTTTCCGCCTTCTCTCAATCTTTCTTCTTCTTCGCTTCAACTGCAACATCCCCATTCTTTATTTTCCGCCATTTTTTCTAATAGAATCTCCTTCAGTTAGTATAGGTTTAACCCAATCTCCTTGTGATAACCAAGATCTTCCATCGTCTATTTACACTATTTTTTGGATACATCTTTATGATTGTTATTCAATTTACATCCCTATATTATAATTCCAGTGAATGATAATAGATAATTACACAAAGGTTATTCTTTCATTGTTAGTTTATTATTAAAGTTTATTTTCACACACATGAATTTCACAATATGGGTATCAGACAAGGGTATCAGACATGTCTCATACATATAGGTATCCAACAAGGGTATCAGACAATGCTATCACAATATGAGTATCATACAGGGGTATATGCTACTGTTTTAACTAAAGCATATTCTTAAGATTCTTTGCACAAGGTGATATTGTCATTTTTTATTCCTGCACTATGTGATACCTCAAATTTTAATCTCTCACACACATGAATATCACAATATGGGTATCAGACAAGGGTATCAGACTTGTCTCACACATATAGGTATCAGACGAGGTATCAGACTAGGGTATCACAATATGAGTATCTGACAAGGGTATCAGACATCTCACACTTAATTTCGACATAAAGCTTCACACCCATGTCATTGCGAATCATTATTGGTGATCAATTGCCATCAACAACATATTGAATCACAATTTCCTTCCTCTGCTCATCAATACCCAACTCCACAACAATGGCCGAACGCAGGTTACTATAAGAAATATTATCGCCAACTATGACGCCATCACTTTTGTATCTAGTGTATATTACATCAGATTCCCATCTTCCTGAATGACGAATCAAAATCGAAATATTCATTTTGGTTGAAAAGCTTCTCAACAATGGCTGAAATCCATTTTTTTTGTGTTTGGTTTTTTTTCTCTAAAAATAACGATTTTGGTTTAATGATTTTGTTTGAGAATTTTTTGGGATTGCATCTTATTCAAAAGTGCAATCTGCGTCGATTAAGGAACCAGATCACAGGATCTGTTACAATTCCTTGATAAACGTAACTGTTTCCATATTTGACAATAATTTTTAGGTATCATCCGAAATTTTCTAGGTATCGTCGTTCTATGCTTGTGTATCAAAGTTCACAAAAAAGCTGGTATTATTAGTAATTTTGATAAAAGTCGGTATTTTTTGAATATTTCCTTCAATCAGTTTGGTATTTATCAAATTTATACAAAATTAAAACCCACCAAAAAGAATAAAACTTATAATTTCTTCTAATGATTTTGAAAAAAAAAAGTTACCTTAGTTAACTTGATTTGTGCTTGATTTGTTGAAATCTTTGAGAGATTTTAGAAATTGAGAATGGAGAAAAACAGGGGAGCTGTTAAGGTAAGTAGGGGTGTATATGGGAGAGAGAATGTGGGAGAGAAATTTTCAGGTTTTATACATGTGTAGGCGTGGGATTCACAATTTTTATAGACATTATTTTTTTACGTATTTGCCATAAAAGTAATAATATAAAAATATAGTTAAGTTATGATATTAATGGTTATATATTTCCTTGAGTGTGTAATTTTTCCATTTTAAAAAACTACTAATAAATAATTAGTGCTATTATAATTAAAACAAGAAAGAATAAAAATAAAATACTTTCAAATGAGGATGTGATTGTTTGATTTTGTGCCGAGTTACCTACTTTGTCCACGTTGACGGTCCACGTAACGTCGTCGTTCAGTTACTTCTGTTGTTTTCGTATTATCACCCGACTTCCCCACCGCAGTTGCCAGTGTATGCTCCTTTGAATCTGGATCCGACTATCTGCCTGCTCTTCATCTGGTGAGTTCTCATATCCTTTATCGACTTCCGCTCGTTGTACAAAGGAAAGGGACAAAAAATGACAACTAAATTGATTTGCCTTTTTAGATCCGTTTACTAGGGTTTTGTTTGTCGTAAATTTACTATCTCTTTGGAAAGTTCTTGATCTCTCGGGGTCGAACACTAAATTAGGTCGCAAAAAGGGTTAGGTGGTTGCTGTTTTGGAACAGTTTGATGGAAACAAAAATGGGTAGCTCTAACAGGGAGAAATGTGTGTTTTAAAATGCTTTAATTCAATGAACATTGTACAAGAAAATGGGCGTTTCTGTCTTCTAGATAAATATCAGCAGCTGGTTCTCTGGTTCTTCAATTTAGCAAAAATTACTCAAATGGTCCCAACTGCTCTTTTTTTTTTAATATGTATTTTCTTTAATAAGGATTATTCACGATCAACGGTAGTTTACAGGTTGCTTAAATATACTCCCCCTGCTTCATATTAAATGGTGTTTAACTTGGGCACACTCCTAAAAATCTACTCAATGGTAGAAAGTAAGAAGTGCTTTTACTAACTTACCCTAAATCAAAAAGTACTTATTTCATCTAGTGTCGTATTTGCTCATTAAGTTTCACTTATTTAAATAAGGGATACTTGAAAAAAAATTAATGCCTTTTGATTCTGTGCAACACACTTATTTTGGACCAAAATGAAAAGGTAAAAGCAACGTAGGGAAACTTGAAAAAAAATTAATACCTTTTTGATTATGTGCAACACAATTATTTTGGACCAAAATGAAAAGGTAAAAGCAACGCTTGATATGGACTGAGGGAGTATTCTTTTTTATGATGGTGGTGTCCTTGCTAGTTTACCTACACTTTGACTATTCCATAGAGTACTTGTTATTTTTCACCATCTTAAATACTCGATAACTTTGGCCTACAAGGTTTACGTAGATGGGAAGACATCATCTTGAACCACGTTGTGGAGCGGACATTATCTTTTGAGACTTCCTAAAAAATTAAAGCTGCTTAAGGAAGACACTAGGGTGTAGAATAAGGAAGTGTTTGGGAGGATAGGAGTGAAAATGTGGTAGATTATGATTGAAGTGGGGGTGTTGGGAAGTTTAGAGGTGGGAAGGGAGTTAGATGAGAGGAATAAGGAGAAGAAGGAAGTGTTAATAAGGTACTAATTTCTTTGGCTCAAGAAACTACGTGGAGACAAATATTGAGGTCATTATGGTTGGACTAGGAGAATTTTAACACAAAATTCTTTGATAGGGTAGCAATTGCGAATAGGAGGAGCAACTTGATAGAGTTCATGGAGGGTAGGGGGAGACATTTTGAGGTGGAGGAGGAAGTAGAGGAAACAATTGTTTAGTTCTATGAACGATTGTTCTACAAGGATGCAGAGTGGAGGCCAAATCTGGGAGGGGTAGATTTCAATCACATTGGAGGAGATAATAGTGAATGGCTAAAGAGGGCTATTGAGGAGAGGAGGAAGTGCTTGTTGCGGTTGAGAGTTGCGAGGGTTAGTTTTTGCATCTCTTCAATTAGATATTCAGTGTTGGAGAGTGGCAATTCGTGTGGTATCTTTGGTAGTTCGAGGGTTTGAGGCTGGGAGATCTATTATCACTTTTGTTTTTTATCTTGGTGATGGAAGCATGAAGCAGGATAATGGACAAAGCAATTTTAGGTGGGCATATCATAGGCTTCAAGGTTGTCGTAGTGGTGTCTATTCTATGTAAGTTGCACATCTATTATTTGCAGATGAGATTGTTTTGTTATGCAGACAAGCTCCGATTGGACTACCTTGGACAAGTGCTAACTTTGGTTCCAAGTGGTGTCAAGGCGTAAAATTAACCTAAAAATGTGAGATCATACTTGTTGGCGATGTGAATATCATTGATTTGCTTGCTCATGTTTTGCAATGCAATGCATGGATTCTTCCTACTATCTGCCTTGGATTACCTTTAGGCGCAATGAACAAGAATACTAATGTTTGAAATTTGTTTTTTTAGAGGATAGAGAAGAGGTTAGCAGGTTAGTTGAAATATACTTGTCCAAATGAGGCAAGGAAGTTCTTAATAAGAGCACTTTGTTGAGTATCCCTACATATTGCATGTCCTAGTTCAATGCTCTAGTTGTTATAGGGAAGTTGGAGAAGTTGCTAAGAGATCTTTTATGGGATGTGGCAGATGGGGCAAAGAAGTTTCACTTTGTTTGATGGGAGACCATAACATCTCCTAAATGGTGGGAAGGTTCTTAGGTTGAGGATTGGAAGTTTTTTAATAAAGCACTTCTGCATAAATGGTTGTGGAGATTTAGGGTTGACGGAGAAGCTTTATTCAGAGGGGTGATAATGGATAAATATGGAGAAACGAAAGGGAAATGGAGAACAAATAGGATAACTATGCTTTTGGGGCATGGTGCTTAAAGATGAATTCCCAAGTTTGTATAGGATTTCTTGCCAAAGGAGTTGTTTGTTCAATAAGTTAGGGGACACAAGGGGATGAGACTTTTGGGATTTGAGGTTCATAAGGAGTTTTCAAGATTGGGAGGTGACCGTGCTTCAAAGACGGCTAATTTTACTTCAAAAGCAATGTGAGCCTGTCAACAAATCTGATACTTTAGTTGGGAAATAACAATGTGTTCTTTTTCAGGTCCTTTTATTAGAAATTTTACTTCAAAAGCAATGTGAGCCTGTCAACAAATCTGATACTTTGAGTTGGGAAATAACAATGTGTTCTTTTTCAGGTCCTTTTATTAGAAGTTTCTATGTAGGGTGAATGAGAGATTCCCATATGTTTCGGTCAGGATACCTAAGGTGCTGAGGGATGTGTGTTTCTTCATGGAGTTAGCTATTTGAAGCTATGTAGTGTGGACTCTTCGTTTTTGTCGCCGAATCCATTTCGACATGATGCTAGTGCAGCCACACGTGCGGGGTGTGTCAAATTCGGTAAATCCCATCTGGATAATTTGACCAGAGTCAAGAACAAATTTGAGGGAAGAGCCACTGAAAGTTGATGACATTTTCTTGGACAAAGTTGATAAATAAATAGCTAATTGTAGTTGTAGAGACCACAGAGGAGCGAGAGAGTTTTCTTGGAAGAAGAAAGAGAGAAAAGATTTCTTAGAAGAAGAAATGGACAAACAAATTACTCTAATTATTAATTGTCTTGGGAAAAGAAGTAGTGACAGTGAAAGAAGAGAGAGAGGACAAATTTCATGGAAGAAGAAAGAGACAATAGATTACTTCAATTATAAATTGTATTGTGTTCACTGTATATGACCCTTATATTTTTTGAGTTGTGACATCAACATGTTAATAATTAAATTCTAAACAATATGTAGGTTATGCTATTTACAACTATTTCTTTCTTATAAAATGAGTGACAATTTTTAAATTAACTAATAGTATGTCAATTTTTGAAAATTTAAAATATCTTTATAACTGTATTTTATGATGTTGAATTTATTTACCCAGATTTCTGTACCCGTACCCATACTTAGATTTGTGCCCTGATTCTTAAAATTTAGATTTTGCCGAATCTGACTCTCGGATTGACACTCATTTCGGAAACCCGCACCTAAGTTCGAGCAACTTAGATTAGAAAAATGATCTTGATGGCAGAGAATCTTAGAAAACGAAAAATTGTCTACTTGAGTTGGTGTTTCCTTTGCAAGAAGGTGGGTGAGGACATGGATCATATTCTGTTGTATTGCAAATTAGCCATGAGATTATGGGGGATATCTTTAGATGTTTGATGTTTCTTGGGCAACGCCAAAATTTGTGAATGAGTTGATGTCAGCTGGAGGAGCGGCGCGGAGTAAGAAGAAAGCACTAGGTGTGGAATATGACTGCTCTTGCTCTAATGTAGGCATTTGAAAAAAGAGAAATATGAGAGCTTTTGAAGGGGTAGAGGTGAGCTTTGCTCTATTGAGAAGTAGCGTTTGATCCCTTATTTTCTTTTGGTGCACCCATGTAGTTCCTATTTGTATAGAGGACTTGGAGGGAACCATATTTGTAGGTTTTCTCCTTTTTAGAGACCAAGCTGGTTTTGTTATTATCAATGAAATCTTTTACTTTGTAAAAAACACTATGTCTACATAGTATTTGTAGCTAGTGAAACTAGAACTCTCATATCATGAATTAAATGAGTACACGAAAAGGAGGACATTAAGATGCAATCCTTAGATAGAAAAAACCTCTATGTGAAAAATGTTATATTAGTTGCCTTTATCACGGAATGAAGGTGACTGAAATGTATGAATGGCTTCCTGTAACTATGAGAAGAAACACCGGCAAAGGAAAAGGAGAAAAGACAAAAAAGATAGAACGTATTCAGCTGAGAGTATTTTCTTGAGGTTTTTTTTTCCCTTTCAATTCAAAGTTTACTACTTTGCACTCAAATGTATGAGTGGCTTCCTACAACTATGAGAATAAACAGCAGAGAAAAAAGGGACAAAAAAGAGAGAGCTTATTCCCTCAATGTTTTTTCTTGAGTATTTATGCAATTAAAAGTATAAAGATTTTTTTTTTGAAATTTTATGAAGATTTTCAATTACTGATGTCCAAATATATCACGCAGACTCAATTTCTTCCGTGTGTAGGCACTTCAACCTACATTGCTTGTGTTGAGTTTCCTATGTAACTAATTACATAAAAGTTAGTTTCTGAATTATGATTGGCATAGATTGTTGTCCTTTAGTTTTTTTAATTGTCAAAGGTAACGGATCATGCTATTGAATGCTTTTCTTTATGGTTGCCTTCTTGCTCTCATGATGTGCCTTTTTGAGTTGGCCTATCAGAATGAAAAAACGAGTTAATGCACTAGATGTCTATCGTTTTTTCAAATTATTGGTACTGGCTTAAAGTGAGAACCCAGCCATTCTTGATTATACCTTGAAAATTTATAATGAATTGGAGCTTATCTTTGAATTCCTGTTAGGCTGCTGCCTTACCTCTTTCTTTTCTTTTGACGTGTTTCCTTTGAACAATTCATCAGTCTGATTTATCTTTTTGTTTTTGTGTGTGCGTGCACCTGAAGTCATGGCTGGATCTGGGAATTCGATGCTATATTCATTTCTTCTATTCATCGGGACACTCTCTCTGCAGGAAGTGTATAGAGGAAAGTTAGCATCTTCAGAATTGTATACCATCCTTGGTGGATTCACTAGTTCTCTCATATTCATTTTGTTGTTAACGGTGAGAAAAACTACCTTTTGTGGTATCAAATGTTGTGCTTTAAGGTCTCAACAGTGCAGGCTCTGCTAAGTTTTACTAGTGTAATAATGCTGTTAAAATTTACAGTGCCTGTATTCCTATACATTAAAGCTGTACTAATTCAGATGTACGCTGTAGAAATTGTTCTATTCATCTGCAAACATGTGCGCAGCTTGCTAACTTTTTTTCTCCCTGACATCTTGTGTCAGAAATCTTTTTCCCTTTGAGATTATTCACTTTCCAATTTTCCCATTTTATCATTTTGTTGTCTGATCCACTGTTTTTATCATTCTTTACACGGTTTCATGAATGCCATGCATGTTATGGCTGCACAAGGTGAAGCATCACATGTTGCTTTGCTAGCACACTTGAATTAAAAAGTATGGCTTTGCTAGCACATTACAATGTTGCATACCAAGCTAGTATTGTATTGAGCTTGACTTGGTGGTACTGTTGCAGTTCATTGGAAACTATCAAGAAACATGTGGTGTAAGGACTGGATGGGGTGCTGGTGAGTGCATTATGTTTTGACTTTGCGTTGTCATATTTCAATCAATTCTTTTGAAGATCTAAATAACTCCGTAATATATTTAAAGTAGAAATAAACAAAGTTTTGTCTTTTAGATGTAGCATTGAAGTTATAGCATATTTTCCCTAACATTTTTATCTTAATATTCAAATCCATATGTATACATTGGCAGAGCTAGCTTGTGGTTATTAGTTCCATTGAATTCCCTTTGCCCGAAAATTATAATGCATAAATAAGCTAAAAATACTTTTTTTTTGTAATATATAAACTGTTGAACCTCCTTGACATAGGGAAAGATTCTACTATAGTGGCAAAGGAGCTTCAAATTGCTAGAGGCTAGGTACAAATCTAGGTGTGATCTATGTTAAGTTGTGTAATGACATATCTTGATTAGTAAAGAGATACAGCAGCTGTATGGGTCAATTGATTTTAATCTGTTCTATTGGTCTGTTACACTGCAGTTATACTTGCTGAGATAGTAGCTCTTATTGCTGCTAGCACTGTTCATCGAGTTAGCATCACAACATGGTAATGAACTATACTATCTAGTTGCTATTATCGTGGATAAAGAAACTTATGTTTATTGCATACATTTTTTCTTGTGGGAAGTCTCTTGGATGAGTTAAATGAGCTAAAAAGAACCTAAATTGCTTAGAATGTTACCTTTCTCCGGAAAAAATTACACAAAATTACTTAGCGACATTTATTTTTAGGTTTAAACCAAAAGTTTGTTGAATTTGGCAAAGTTCATTGTCCGAATACATAGACAGACGCCTAAACTTGTCAGGATATTTCATTTAGACACCTAAACTCAGTTCACGACCAATTAAACACTCAACTTTGTTTAAACAGTATCTATTAGACACCTAAACTCAGGTCATGACATTAAGCCACTGACAAGAATGGCAGAAACTTTGTTCCCCATATTTATATTGGATCCTTCTCCACGTTGCCTCTGGTTCCTTTGGGTATCCCTACAAATCATTTACTTGTGTTATTATGCGATTTCAGATTTCCTACTCCAAAAGCACCAAGTTTTTTTAACTCAACTTGACTGATTCCCAGTTGACAAATGGTAGGACTTCTTTTTGGTATTATCTTCCAAGGGAAGTTTCTTCTTAATCTGTTTATTGTGTCGACTGCTGCTGAAGGAATAAAGAACACTCACGAGTTACGTCGTCTATGTAGGCAAGGAATCCAAATCACTATTAATTAGAACTGTCTCCAAGTAGCACGTACTGTATCTTCTATGTAGATAGCTTCCTATTAAATTTTTCTATTGCCCCTTGCTATATTAAAGTAAGTCTTGCCAAACTATTCCTCACTTAAAACTGCTGATTTCACAGGATTTCTGTTTTACTGCTCATCTATCATCTCCACCTCCTTCCTTTTTACTCTTTTATCCATTTATGTGTTGGATGATTGTTCTCTCCAGCAGCTTAACCAAAAAGTATAGATCAGGCTTATATTATGGTTGACTCAAGCTTGACTTCCTTTCTGAACAAATGTCGGGCCCATTGAGTGGCACTCCACCATTATATATGGGTAATTAGTGGGTGGCGAAGCTTGTCATATTCATCAAACACATGCACAACTAGTTATTTAGACGATTACCCTTTTTGCCGACTCTAATGGAAGATGCAATCTCATATCTTTCGTTAATACTTGTGCCACTTTTCCACCAAACCAGAGCAGCTCATATGAAATGAGTGGTAAGGTCGGTTGGAGAATTTTGACCTTGGTTCTTCCAGTAATTAATTTTATTAGCTCATATGAACATGGTCATGCAAGAACTTGTCTACTGTACAGGTGAGTGTGGTCGTATAATGTTTATAACTCTGATTGGGTGTTCTTGGATCATAATGCAGCTTCTTGTTCTCAGCCGCATTGCTGTATGAGGTGAACAAGCTTTCAGGAGTGATGATTTCTAAAAGTGAATCTAGAGGCAAAAGGTACTAATGTACCCGTTGACCTCCATGGCTGGGATGGTTGGAGCCATTTGCTTACCTTTGTACTTTTCGTAGTATGTTATGAGAGGTGAGGCAAATTTTACCAGAACTTGCAGAATGATATTTTAAACAAAATCATGAGTGAGTTTATATCAACTACATTCTTGGTCATTTTTAGGTTTACTTGAATATTTTGATAGATGGTTGAGCAACTTAAAGTTAGATGATAGTTTTTTGGTGAAAATTCCCTAAAGTATTCCTGCAATGCACAATTTAGGGTGTATTAGTACTAGACAGAGCAGTAGCGCTTGAAGTGATTCTTGTAGTACAGAATCAAAAGTAGTAGGATCAAAACTCAAAGCGGTAATAAGTGTGGTGTTGGTTTAATTCCAGAATCAAACGGATAGATGCCCAATGCCATATATCTACCCTTCTTGTATTTCCTATTAAAGGTCTCTAAACCACATTAGTCGATTACCAAATGTTTGGACCTGGTGCTAAAAAATTCTTAAACTTAGGTCAATTCTTATGCTTTTGGTTTAAAGGCAATTAGGCTCGTTTACTATACAGATCCAGCAATCCTTCACCTTCGATTAAGCATGGTGTAAGATCATTTGCTGCGATTCGGTTAGTTTCCTCTCCGGCGAGAAACTTTTTATTGCGTTATCAAGCATGTGAAACGTCAAAATGTCCTTTAGCTTTGGCTTTGACTTTGACTTGGCTAGACATATTTTTTATTTATAAGATATGAAAAATTGGGGGAAGATATTAGGATAATTAAAAAATCAAAGAATCCTCATTGATAAAAATAAAAGTTCGTATGATTTCCCGCTCGACAAAGTTTCAAAGAATATCTGAAACATTACGAATTCAACCAGAAAAAGGAAGAGAGGATTTGACATTTTGACTATAATTGCAAAGGGAAATAAAAGCTTGTGTAAACTTTAGATATCTTGGGTTCCATCATCTAAAGTAGTAGTGATATCGATGATGATGTCACACATCGTAGTGGGGCAGCATGGACGAAATGGAGGCTTGCCTCTGGAGTATTGTGTGATAAGAAGATACCACAGTAAGTTTTACAGAATGGTGGTTAAACTGTCTTTGTTATATAGGATGGAGTGTTGGCCAATAAAAAATTCACATGTTCAGAACATGCAAGTCGCAGAGATGAGAATGTTGAGATGGATATATGGACATACCAGGATTAATAAGATTAAGAATGAGACCATTTGGGAGAAGTTAGAGATGACCCCTGTGGCTAACAAGATGAGGGCAGCGAGATTACGATGGTTTAGACATGTACAGAGAACTACTAATGCTCATATTAAGAGGTGCGAGAGGTTGAATTTAGGGGCTTCATGGAGGGGGAGAGGTAGACCGAAGAAGTATTGGGGGGGAGGTGACCAGACAAGATATATCGAAATTTCATCTCACCGAGGACATGACTTTAGATTAGAAATGAATGAAGGTCGCGTATTAAGGTAAAAGGCTAATAGGCTAGCAGGGGTAAGATGATGTCTGGCCTTGAGATATAGTAGGGTAGCAGAATTAGTCATGTCTTTATATCTTTTGTTGTCATTATCCGTCTTATATTTGTTGCTTTTATTGTATTTACATACTATTATTTGCTTTCATTTTAGTCGTTTTTCTTTTTTTCTTTTCCTTCCCCTTTTCCCATATCGGGTATCTTCTGCTTATGAGGCTTGATTTTTGAGATGAGGGTTTCCGAAAACAGCTTCTCTATCTATGATGTAGTGGTAAGGTCTGCGTACATTTTACCCTCCCTAAACTCCACTTGTGGAATTCCACTGGATATGTTGCTGATTTTTGAAATTAATAAGCTTGTGAAAGCCGTCTGGTTTTGTTCCCGTAGTTCTTTGAAAAAAAGTTGGTGAATTGTTGAAGAGTTGTAAGCGGTTGAAAATTACTCCCTCCCGCTTCAAATAAGTATTATTTTAGCAAATCTGTCTCAAATAAGTGTCACTTGAAAAATTCAAAACAAAAGTTAGGAGTATGTTTTTTTCAACCATACCTATAAACTCTACTTTTTTCAACAATGTTCAATTTTCAAGAGATATTTATTAGATAGCAATAATTTAATAAACTACATATTATATTTATTGATTTTTTTAAAGAGCATAAATTTTATTAATATGACACTTATATTGGGCCGAAGAGAGTATGTGAAAGTTACTATTTCTAACAAATATTTTGAAATTAAACTTAAAATTCTTTTAAGTTTTAAGTCGGAATTTTGTTCTCAATTTCACAAACACCTATGAAATACCCATTATTTTGCAAGCGAACCCTACAAACAAATGTCACTAAATTAACTATCACTCAATTAATAATAATTATCTAGAAGTTTTTTTTCTCAACAGAAAACTCATTCAGTTATTGACGTTTCACCTACAAAATCACTAGAAAATATGCAAGCAAATGATGGTTACAAAGTTAGTTAAAACTATGGTTGAAAGGCAGTTAGAAAAGATTATGCTTAACTGATTAAGCTAGTTAGATAATATAGCTGTCAATAAAGAATTATAGATGTGTGTTTTAATATAATTTCCGTACAAATTAATTAGAATTTGAAACAATAAAATAAATATTTTTTGTTCTTCTGATATTTTATGTTGGATTGAGCATACAACAGGTAAATTCACATGGTATCAGAGAAGAGTTAATCAGATCTAAAAATAAAAAATTTCTTCCAAAGAAGTGGCAATGACAAAAGAGATGATGTAATATATACACGATCAGAGAATTATGAAATGTGGGGAACATCTATGAAGATAGCTCTACAGGTGACTTCAAAAAGATAAATTATTGGAAGAAATTGCATGAACATTGAGAACCCTGCAATGCAATAGTTTTATCCTAGATAATCAATGAAACATCAAAGGATCTGATTAGTGAAATCATTTATGCTTCGAATGCTCATCTTATCTAAGAAGATTTGAGAAGAGATTCGACAAGGTGAGGAGAACTCGAGTCTTTCAGCTACACAAAAAAATCGTAACAATATTGCAGAAAACAGATTCTATCTTAGTCTAGTTTACGATATTGAAGAAACCGTGGGCTGAGTTTGATGCTATGACTCCATCACCCATCACCTAATTGTCATACCTGCAACAACAAAGACCAGTTCAGTTTCTAAGTGGACTGAATGAATCTTATGATCAAAATCGAGAAGACTCACCAATACTGTTGAATCAAGCATATGAAATGATAATAGAGAAGGGGAGTTAGAAACTAGCTCATATTCAGCATGTTAAGACAGAAGCTCCTTCACAACAATAGAATATGTGGCGTAAAAGTCAAATTTTTTCGACAAATATTTAATTCTAACTTTCACATGACGTGTTTAAGATCATAAATTTAAAGGGAATTTGGATACATATGACATATATTCAAAAGTTTTTTTGTACTTTCTTAGACTTCATTTCAAGATTTGTGTTTTGAACTTAAAAGAAAAAAGTATCACAGTTATATTTTGAAATTGACATACTTGATCCGTCTTCAAAATTAATTAGTGAGCTCTTAATTGAAAAAGTTCACTATTACATACTTTTTCATCGATATATGTATATTTGTGTTAATGTATCTTTATAATATTATCTTTTATGCTTTTCTTCTCAATACTTTTTTGATATACCCGAATATATGTTTAAAAAGCAGTTAACCTGATGAAATGATCTTTTACCTACTGTTAATTCTAATATTATGGCATTAATTTTTATTCATTTTCTTATCACCAAATGACTGTGCAAATCATCCATTAATGAACCAAATTGTTACCTAATATGTTGGGCTTGTGCCATTGTTATCCTAATATTTAATATTTTGAAGTTAATTCAAGTTATAGCTATTAAATCTTTATTTATTTGTAATTGGTAAAAGTAATTGATATTTAGTATTTTAAAATGACTAAAAGATTGCTTCTTAAATCTTTTCTAATTTGAACTATATTAAAAGTTCTTGCACTTAAGACTTTAAAATTAATATTTTTACTTTACATAAATCTTACTAAAATTGTGATAGAATAAATAAAAAATTAACAAATATTAATGAAAGGTGTTCATATTTTTTTAAAATAGCTTCTTAATTTTTCTACATAAATTTTTTATCATTTAAATAGATATAATATTTATTTTAAAGTCATTTGTTATTCTCTAATTATTTTGTTCATCTTATATGTAATTTTATCAAATAACATGAGACGCACGTGCAAAGCACATATCTTGAAAGACGACTTGAATCAAAATCAAAATAATAAGTAAAGAAAATTAAAAAAAGCCAAAACCTTAGTGTGAAGCTTTTCATCACTCCCTTATATAAGGTATCACCTACAAACTTTTTTCTTATTTGGGTAAAGTAACAATTGACCTAAATAAAAATTTTAATTTCATAATTAAACGTTGATGGAAATTCCGGTGGGCAGAGATACTCCAATTCTCAATTGGAATTGTAACAATGCTTTGATGATCCAATTTCAAATCGGAATCAACCTAGATATTCCATGAAGTCCCTAATGGATTTACTAAATAATTGTTATTAACAATTTATTTACATATCATATATAATAAAATTGTAGACATATTATATTTTTTATATAAGATAAAATTTTAATTGGTTTAGAATTGTTAAATATTATTTTTTTTAGATTAAATATGAAATTTAATTAATTTCAAAGTCCTAAATATTAGGATAATAATAAAATGATAATTATTTTGAGGAAAAAAATAGTAAAAAGATAATTTTGTCTAAAATGAACTTTTTTAATGAACAATGGTGTGAAATATACCTAGGGTTATGTTTTAAGGTTTTATTCAAGCCTAAAACGAACAAGGATTAATTAAATAGGGATTGAAAATGGACGAAAATACCCCTCTTAAAAACTGTCGTATGAGTCTACGAGACCCTGTTTACGGGACATAGACCATTCTACGGACCATAGACAGCCTCTCGTGAATGAGGGGTCTGAAAATTTGAGTTACTGGGAATTGGCACGAGACCTCTTCTACGAGCCGTAAACTAACTCTTGTAAATAAGGGTTTCTAAATTTTGAGTTACTAGAATTTATCATGAAACTTCCTCTACGAGCCGTAGAATCCTTTACGTGTCATATAGAATCTCGTATATAGATCTCAAACTTAGAAAATTTCACCAAGTCATCTAAGGGGTTACGAGACCCATTCTACGAGTCGTATAGTTGTGTACGAGTCGTAAGTGGCCCTCGTGAACCTTCTACTGCAGTTTTTCTCAGTCTTTTCTCAGCATCCTTTGTGCATCCACTCCAGGTTAGGTAGAAGGAAATAGGGAGCGTTACAGTTGTTCATCACTTGATTTTTTCATCATTATTTCATATTTTAACATTCTGAAATTGAATGGTTCGAGGCGTGATTTTTAACATACTGAAACCAAGGGTTTAAAGTAATCAAGGTGAAGATGCTTCGAGGCGTAATTTTTTGATTTGGACGAGGAAGAGTTTCCAGAAAGAAGATTCAAAATTGTTCATGATCCATTGTTAATGGAGATATATGAAAAAGAAAAAGTCGAAGGATCTTCTTCATGATTTATTGAGTTTATTGTATGACTTATTGTACCATGTATCGCTATATCGGTAAGTATCATGTATTCCCAATGATCACTGTATTGCTCATACATTTGTACAACCCATGTATCATTATCAATGATTCATTTAACTTATTGTACCATGTATTGCTATATCGATAAGTATCGTGTATATCCAATGTAACATTCTCAATGATTCATTTAACTTACTATATGACTTATTGTACCATGTATCACTATATCAATAAGTATCATGTATACTCAATGATCACAACATTGCTCATATATTTGTACAACCCATGTATCATTCTCGATGATTCATTTAACTTACTGAATGACTTACTGTATCATATATAAATATATCCTTCTATATGAATCATTATATAACTGGGTTACCATTAATATCTTTCTCTTTTCGATTACTAGTGTAACTGATACATATATATAATTTATGTTTTCTTACTTTGTTGTTGAATCAATCAGCATAAATATAGTCATTATATCATGGTTAATGATTGTTGACACCCAATTTTTACCCTCCACAGTACAAATTAATCATCGAGCTTTTAGTTTTAACAATTTGAAATAATTAACTTTCAAAGATGCAAAATTTTTTTCAAGTGATTTTTAGGTTTAAAATCTTTTAATTTTAATTATGTTTATATGTTGCCCACCATATATTTATCTTTAAATACTTTACTTTACTTTTTCGTATTATATAATTTTAATATTGTGCATTACTCTACTTTACTTTTTCGTATTGGATACATTTTACGTTTATATATTGCGGATTATAAATCTTTTAATTTTAATTATGTTTAAAATATTTTCTCAAATAGATTTTATCTTTAAATACTTTACTTTGTTCTTTGTCGGATTAATTACCCCATAGTTAATCTAATTATTTTAAGTTGTTAATATTAAAAAGCTCTTTGATTAATTTATATTAATTTATCTCGTGATCGAATTAATCAATTGATTTCAAATCGATTGCATTTTAATTGGTCATGTTTGTAAGTGGCTAATTTTTAAATCATTTTTCTTAAATCCTAAAATCTAAAACCCAAAAACCAACTATCCTATTTTAATCCCTGGCCCATTTCTTTTTCCCTCTTTCAGCCCAATTAATTCTTTCCCCTCCTGCCGGCCCAATTCCCCTTCCCTGGCCCAACTCGCCCCCCTTTCCAGCCCCAATTCCCCCAGACCAGCCCACTCTTCTTTTTTTTAAAAAAAATTCCCAGCCCAACACCTCAACCCAATTTATTTAACCCTAAAAAAAAACCGACCCGACCCGACCCACTCTCTCCCATATAGCAACACCAGAAAAACCAGGGAGAAAATCAAGGTGCCAGAAATCAGTGGCCATTTTTAAGCAAAAAACGGTCAACTCGTACTCCCCTTTGTCTTTTTCCCTTTTCTAATTCAAAATTTAAATTCAATCCGGAAAAAATCCCAAAATTACTCATCCTTTTTCCCTCCATTTTGCCCTAATTTTTGGGTATTTATACCCCTCTTCATCACTTTTTTGGGTAGCCGACATTACTCAAAAAGGGGAACCCAAAATACCCCCATTGTTGACCCTTTTTTGAAAAAGGGTCGGCCAGAAGAAATCCTAAAAAATCTCTTTTTTTTTTCACTGTTTAGAGATGAAAAAGCGAGGGAGACGTTGAAATCTCACATTGAAAACAAACCAATTCTCCAAAATATTCACTGGTTTCGGAAATTTCAAAAGCAAAAAAATAAAAAAAATCGACTCTTGAGAAAGTTGTCGACTAGGTCCCGTTTTGAGGTGGAGAAAAGTCTGCTCCGGGCTTGTCGTCGTCACCAGTTTCGCTGCTCATCAAAAGGTAACAATCCTAGCTCCGCTCGTCTTCTAGTTCTCTAGTTCGGATATGGGGTTTGGCCATAAAAGAAATTATTATGTCGTATAATCTCCCGTAATTTGGACTGTTTTGGCCTGAAATTGTCGTATGGTGGTTGATTGATGTTGTGATAGTGTTAATGTTGGTCGCCGATATATTTCTATCGAGTTCTTCCAATCATGTATGGAGTTATAGGAATCATAATCTTGATGCCTTTATTATTGTCTGTCTCTCAACATGTTAGTGTATGGGCATCTTTATACTTGGTTTGCATATTAGTATATGTTAAAAATTATGTATTGTCGAAACTTGGTTGAAATTGCTCTCTATCACAAATCAAATCATGTGTAGGCATATATATATATATATATATATATATATATACATATACATATATATACTCCTCAACTTTTCCATTTCTCCATCCATGCTTTCTGCTCATGTTAGTCAATCCTCCATTTATGCTTTCTATTCCTGTTAATTGATTAACGTGTGTGTGTATGTATGAATATGTATATGTTGGTTGATTTTCACTTTTTTTTTTCATTTTCTGCATCCATATGCTCTCTGCTAATGTGAGTGTATATATGTATATATGTTGGCTGATTTTTTTTATTTTTTTTTAGTTTTGTGATAATTGGGGTAGTGATAATGATATTTCTATATGAGTTTTGGCGTTTATTTTTTAGTCTCAAAGAGATGAGTATATGTTAATTCCTAGTTTTAAGTTAATGGGTTTTATGTGGTTAGTTAATTTCAAATTGATTAGTTTGATTCTTAGTTTTATATGCTTGTTTTATATAAGTGGATATCTTGATTTTTGGTTTCAAAATTATTGAGTTTGTGGGTTTAAATAATTTTTGATTCCTAATTCTTTTACTTTTATTTCTTATGCATCTGTCCGAGTCTTTCGGGACACCCACTTTGCATTTCTCGGGGCCGTGGAGGCTTAAGCAAGTCTTAGGGGGCCGATATTAAGTCGATGGACGTCGAAAGAGGCTACAGTGTATATACAGACAGCGTATACCAAAGATTGAAAATGGGCCAAAAACCCCCTTTGGATCAGCAGCAGTCACTTGGGGTAAAGTGGGCCAGGCAGGCCCATGTAGAAATTAGGACAGGTTTTGAGAAATTGGGCCTGCCAAGCCCAATGTTTTCTTTGTTGATTTATATCTTATTATTTTGCTTATTAGTTATGATATTTGTATACTAACAATTGTTTGGTTTATGTGTTTAATCTAATCTAATGTGCTTTAACCTAATTAAAGTGCCCCAAAGTCGAGATCATTTATGTTATTCTAATGACTTTGAATTTTTGATGTCCAAAATCACTATGTTTAGGAAATTAGACTTTTTCCTTTTTTTTTTTTTTAAAAAAAAGAACATAAAAACAAAATATTTTCTTTAAGATGCTTCAAGTCTTTTTTTTCTTAAAAAAAAATAATTTACGAATGTGCTTTTTTACTTAGACATTTTAGTGGATTTTAAAATTTTAATAACCTAGTCTAATTCACTAATCTTGATTAATTAAATAAAGTTTGGTTAGACTTTAATATTAGGTTTTCTTTCTTAATTATTTTTAAATGGTTCACTTAGATTAATTTTAATTGAATAAGATTTTAAATATTTTTTCTAATCTTTAAATATTTACTTAAACCTTTTTCTAATTGAGAGTATAAATTAAGATACTTTTAAAGTTAGTCAAAATTATTTAATCGTCGGATAACCGCACGTTAGCGGATATTTCGGGTGCGTAAAACCTTCCCGAAATAGAAATATGAACCCGAACCCATTCTTTGGATTTTAAAAGGAATTTCTCTGTTAAGTCTTTTTAAAATAATTTAACCGGTTTTCTTGATTTTTCCATTAAAAAATTAAGTGGCGACTCTAAAAATTGAAGATTCGATTTACTTAAATTAATTAAGTCTTAAATCGAATTTTTAAAAACCGAAGTCATTTTCCGACGTAACAATGATACTTGTACAGTGTTTGCAACAATTGGGTGTAACACACAATACAATTCACATTTTTATTGCTATGAATCATGCTAAATCATTTCTTTTATAACATTATGGTACATAGATATTCTGGTTGATTCATAAGTATTTATTTAATGAGTCGTAATGTAACATGTATCTAGTGTTTTTTTAAATAACATTGTATCATGACACATGATAAAACATCTGTAAGCAAGTTTTTATTCAAGTATCATTTAATATGATACTCTCAAATAAGAATTTTTTTCATAACTGGTAGAATTTAGCAGTCAAATTTGCTAAAGTATAAACTCATGTATATTATAATTGTCAAGTATCATGTGAAGTGATACATTGTCAAGGAATATTACAAAATAACATTGTATCATGACATATAATACATTAGACTGTGCAAACTTTGTTCAAGTCTAATGGATTTGGAAGTTGATACACTAAATTTGGCCAACATAGACATTTATATTAAATTTTTAAAACAAAACATACAGATTTTATATGAGTACTAATAAAAAATTTAATTAAAACCATCTTATATACATTTAAAATGTTTCATTTCTCTAACTATTGAAAAATAACTAATCTATATTAATTAAGTCATTTGCAAGTGGTTCTTTGAATTGATCTTTTGATTTGTTGTATCTGGAAAACATGTGAGTTCATTTATATTTGGAGTCAATCATTAAATCATTTGTTTGATAAATTTTTTCTTACAATAAGTCAGATTCAGAATAAGTTTTTTATTGAGATCTCGTTTTGATATAGGTTCTAATATGTTTAATTATATGTATAAAAAGTTGTATTTTTTGATCGTTACGTATCAAAACGACTAGATCTTTTTGTAGCTTGATACTATGGGCATGATACACGAATAAAATATCATGTATCATATATACTTAAAAAGTTACATGTATCAAATTGCAAACTTTCAGATATGCTTGTATCAAGTTCAACTTTATACTTCTAAATATCCTTGTATCAAGTTTGATTCATTATATCAAGTTTTTTTTTTTGGTATCAGGTTTCAGTGTATCAAGTTTTAAACTTCAGATTTTTTTGTGTCAAGTTCAACTTTATACTTCCAATTTTATTATATCAAATTTGATTTTTTTTATCAAAACTTTTTTTGAATGAACTTTCATTGCAAGTTGCAAACTTTCGGATTTTCTTGTATCATGTTTAACTTTGTATTTCTAATTTTCTCATATCAAGTTTGATTCTTTTTATCATTTTTTTAATCAAGATAATTGTATCAAATTGCAAACTTTCAGATTCTACAGATTTAAAACTATTTATGATACATGATTCTAAACTTATGTGTATCATGCTCAAATTTCAACAATTATCAAGTTAATAAGAACACAGTGATTGCTATTTTTTTTTTATCGAAAATAAGGTCATTCAATTACACAATTCCATGATTCACACAATTAAAATGCCATTCAAAATCTTTTAATTTGATCCTAATGATTCTCTTAAAAAAATTCAGAAAATTCAAATTATTCTCCTAAAATATTTATGTGAAGAAAAAAGAAAAAGAATGAAAATTGATGGTTCATTGGTGAATCAAAGTAGAAAATTAGAAGCAAATCTTGATACAATATTTGATTCTTTTAATAAAAGAAGCAATTGTAACTGATTCTTTTTTAAAAAAATTCAAAAATTCAAATTATATTCTAAACATATTTGATACCAGTCAAATGATACCATCGAAAAATATAAAGATCATTCGATACATATATTTTAAAAACAAATAACTTGATGCATGAAAATTTACATATAAGATAATTTGAAACAACTACATTTTTTATGACCCCGATTAATCACTATTCTTGATTAAACCAGTGCAAGAGCTTGCAGTGATGTTACAATTATACAATGATTCATACCAAAGGATATATTCACACATGATACAATAAGTCATACAATAAGTTAAATGAATCATCGAGAATGATACATGGGTTGTACAACGTATGAGCAATGCAGTGATGATTGGGTATATACGATACTTATCGATATAGTGTACATGGTACAATAAGATATTAAGTTAAATGAAACATCGAGAATGATACATGGGTTGTAAAAACGTATGAGCAATGCAGTGATCATTGGGTATACACGATATTTACTGATATAGGGATACATGGTACAGATAAGATATTAATGATAACCCAGATGAAGATGATGATCAAGATTTTGCTTTTGATATTAATGGGCAAAATATTCCCAAAGAAATTGTTCAAAAAAAATTTCCTCGAACCATTTATTACAACTTTACAAAAATAGACTCGAACAGAGGACTCACAGAATATTTAAAAAATGTGAAGAAATCAAAATCTTAAAAGATTTGAGAGTATCCGAAAATAATCCACCTCTGTTTGTTCTTCTTCGTCTTTTTCAGTTCCGCCTATGTTTCTTCTTCTTCTTCTTCTTCATCTTCTTCCTACCCACAGAAGATTTAAAAAATGTGAAGAAATCAGAATCTTGAGAGGAGAAAAGTATAAGGAGTATCCAAAAAAAATTCGCCTCTATTTGTACTTCTTCGTCATCTTCTTCCTTCTCTTCATCTTCTTCAGTTTCAAATGGAACTTACAAATTCAAGAACAAGTTTGAACAAAATAAAAAAAAAGATGCATTCATCTGAAGGGTTCAAAATGGAGAACAAGTTTGAAATCTAACAAAATTAATGTGTAGAACAAGTTTGAACAAATGGAACTTACAAACTGTAGAGCAAGTTTGAACAAAAATAAAAAAAAGGAGATGCATTCGTCCGGAATCTTCAAGATGGAGATTACAAACTTAATCAGTAGTGATTTCCTAGAATTTACAATTAACGAGATCAATTCCTCTCACCCCCCCCCCCCCCCCCCCCCCAAAAAAAATGGAGTGAATTTGACAGCGGGAAAGTAGACATATAAGACTATAAAATTGATGTGTCAAATGGAAAAGAAGAGGAATGGATATATATCACTTTTAGTTCTAAAAAGAGACCAAATGAGAGATTTTTATAATATTTTAAAATGAGTGTGATTTATTGATAATATGAAAACATAAGTAGTGTAATTAGGTAAAAATTCCTAAAAAAACATAAGCTATTTTTTTGGTAAACCTTTTACTTTTCTGTATGTATGTATGTATATATATATATATATATATATATATATATATATATATATATATATATATATATATATATATATATATATATATATATATATATATATATATATATATATATATATATATATGAAATTTCCCCTGTTTTTTTCTATCAAATGATAAATGGACATAGGAGATTGTTTTCTCTAATGGTGAAGAGTATATTCTCTTATGAAGAACAATAACAAAAAACTCAATATAGTCCCGCCCAGAGATTAGGTACAGGGAGGTTGGGTATACACACCTTACTTCTATTTTTATGGGGTAAGGAAGATATTGTCAACGGACCCTTGACTCCTGAAATAGGGGATAACATTTTCAATGTTTTCATTTGTGGTAAAAATATCTGGAAAACATCTTTCCTAGGATAACAAGTTACTTTAAAATGGAATATAAGTTCACTACCAGAAGAAGGCAAACAAATTTTGTAAGTGTCATTTCAAGTTTATTATCTTCTCCTTACCCACACAATACCTACCCGTAACCCCATTCCTTGACCATTCCCACTCCCCGCAACCTCCTGAACCCCTCCCCCATCCCATTCTACCTTAGAGTGTTTTGCTATATTACATATAAATATTTTAGGAATAATATTTTGACCAATTACCGAAAAATAAGAAAACCTCTTGATTTCCAAGAATACAATTTCCTTTCTCCAAACACACGTTTAACAAAGTTCAGATGCCCTTCCCAATAAGCCCTGTTATTTTTAGCTTTTAATGGCATTTACCAATAAAGGCGATGCTTGTTTCTTTAAGCTTGCCAAGATCAGCTTGTGAGTACATGAATACGACAACAAGCTAAATGAAGTATGATACAGAAAAATAAAAAATGACTCCACAAGAAAGACACAAAGGTAAATTCGTCGATCTTATTCACCTTTAGGGTAACCAATAAATCAAAGAAGAAAAAAATGAAAGGAAATTAAAGCTCTAGTCTATGCACATCAAACTTTCAGTCATCAATTCTCTTTGAGAATATACATAACTTATGCTTGCACAGAAAAACATCTTTCAGTGGAAGCAAGTCGGTTAGTTATCCTCAACACTGATAAATAGGTCTGCGGTGTCTAGGTGAGGATGATGAATGAGTGAGAGAAAGAATTCTCACCATATTTTGTGGCTGTTTCTGTTAGATTATCAAAATCTACAAATTTTTCATTGTTTTCGAGTGTGGAGAACCCTATATTTGAACTAAAATTAGACCATCCATTTGACTCATCAATTTTCTGGACCTCATGGCTTATTGACTGCAACTGATTCCGAAGTGTCTGATTGTAGTCAAACAAACAATCATATTTAAGACAGAATTTCCTCAAAGTTGTTCTTTAATTCCAACACAATAGCTTCTTCATCCATAGCCCTATTAGCTTTCCTCTGACAATCCATTTTCAGCTTCTTCATTTTAGTTGTCAATTCTACAACCTTCCCCCCCGTACGATGATCCTCCACATGCAATTTCCTTTCCTTGAGCATTTTTCTTTTAGTCTTGATAATCTTCCTAACAGAGATATTCTCTGTTATTACAGGGTGCACTTTGTCCAACACCATCCATGCAAATAGTGAAAATCCTGCAAATCACAGGTTTAGCATTAAAACCAAAGAGATTCGTAGAACGAGTTTGTGTATATTCATCTGCACAACCTCGATGTTTCTCCTATCAGCAATGTGCAAACTCCACCTTCAGTTTTAGGTACTTCATTTTAAATTGACTAGGCACAAAATTTAAGAAAGTAAAGAAACTTTTGGATCTTGTTGCGTTAAACTAAAGTTACGTGGAATATAGCAAAATATCTTTTAATCTTGAAGTCTTAAACATGGTATATGAAAAGTTGATGTTATCCGACTGAACAATGAGAATCACATTCATTGCAGGTGGATAAGCGGGAAGCCCCATATAAGCTTCAAAGTCAATTTAGTACAGAAGGATTCAACATGAAATAACCTTTTTTGGACGATATCTGGTGTCAGTGAATTACGAAGAACCATATGAACCGCCGCAGAGGCAGAAAGGAGAAGAGTTACAATCAACAGTAAAAGTAATCAGAATATACGCTTGCAATCCCCATAAGATAATGAAGAACGTCCAAAGACATGTATTTGAGGAAGAGGGAATATAGTTGTTACCAAAGGGATGACAAAACATAAGCACTAGTTCCAAATGCTCATGGATACGGAGAGACAAATATATGGACTAATTATGTAAAAGTTTGAAGCTAAAAAGATTCAATAAATGAATATGGATAGTTTTCATTGGAATTATTAGTATTTAAATATACAAGTTTAATACAACAACATACCCAATATAATTCCTCAATATAGGGTCTATGAAGGGTGAGTATACACAAAATCTTACCTCTACCTCAAAGGTAGAAATGTTATTTCCAATAGACCGTTGGCTCAAGAAAAATAGTCCAAAAAGTTCCAGAAAAAGTAGTAGAAGTACAACAAATATTAGACAGTAGAGGAAAGTAACTACAACAAAATAAAATGATAGGCGAAGTACAAAGCCAACAGGTAGTAAAAGAAATCAAAGGACAAGAAACATCCAAAGAAATACTACAACTACTATTTATTTACCTTCTACCCTAATACGTGCCCTCCATAATCTCTCATCTAAAATCATGTCTTTGATAAGTTGAAATTATGTCATGTTATATTTAATCACCTTCCCACCCACCCTACGTTTTTTCGTTCTATCTCTACTTCTCTTGAAATCACCCATAACTAACCTCACGGACCTTGCATTGGGCACATTTCCTCTTCACATACCCAAACCATCTCAACTTTGCTTCACACATCTTATCTTCCGCCAAAGCTATGGGCCCAATTAATATAAGTTCACAGTAATGTAATGACCCAGATATTGTACGACCTCGTCGGAGCTTGAAAATGTCATTTTTGGCTAGATTTAGACCAAGTGTTACCTCAAGGGAGACTACACGGTCCATGTGAGGTCACACGGCCCATGTGACCTCCAGTGAGGTAACCCTTGGCCTCAAAGTTTGGTGGTGACCCTTGATGTGGTGATTAAAACTAAGGCACATCACATTTGGACCCCTCAAGGTCCGTGTGACACTTTACGGACCGTGTGATGGCCTTGGCTTGAAATCCCACAATTTTGGGACCAAGTGTAGTCTCACGGCCACTCACAAGTCTCGTGTAGTGTGACACAGCCGTGAGGTCGTCCGTATAGCTTCCGGAGTGAAAATTTTTCTAAGTATAGAATCACCATCTCGTAACTCGTCGTGAGATTTGTTTTCTAAGGAAGGTGACATGGTTGGGTACACAGATCGTGTAGCTTCACATGGTTCGTGTAACCCTCTGTATATGTGATTTTTTCAAAAATTTTCTAAGTATGGGATTTCCACTCCAGACCTTCGTCAAGTGAAATTTTGCTAAGTGTGGGTTCATGGGTAAGTACACGGACCGTTTAGTGCCACACGGGCCGTGTGACCCTCCTTGAAGTGGTGACGTCCTATTTTTCTATTCGTTTCATTAATGGCATTTTCGTAAATTCAGTTTATCCTAAAGGTCTTTTAGGAGTTCCTATTCTATCTAAGGACTCCCTAATGACTTAACCCCTATTCCTAATACTTAAAATCACTCCTCACATTTAAAATTCTCTCAAGTCACTCTTAAGTTTCCTTCAAAGAACTCTTGTGGGTTTTAAGCTTGGGAATCAAGGAAGGACTCTTTGTTCACCAAATTTCTTGTTGAATATCTTCATTAGCTAAGGTATGTGGGTTTTGATCCTTGGTTTCTTTCAACCAAGGAGACCCAAACTCTTTCAAGTGATTTTCATGAAATTAAACTTACTTTAAATATGGTTTTCATTATTTTGATTTATTAAATTCAATTGATGTATGAGTTGTACTTTATTTATGATTTTAAGTTACTTTAAGCCCTAATATGATGGTTTGAATTGAGATTATGAAGTTATGAAAGTACATGTCCCCTTTAAAATTTGTTTTGTGCATGGATGATCTATATTATGATTTAGATGTTGATTTAATTATGGATTTACTTTAATTTCATATTATATTGTTGAATTTAGATTGAATCTCAATTACCCATGTTATTGTCATATCATTCATGTCATATGCATTCATGAACATTGGATTTTATGGAAATTATAAAGTGAATTAAGCCCAATTATGTTGGATTTTATGGAAATTATGAAGTGAATTAAGCCCAATTATGTTTTATGATATGACTTTGATAAGGTATTGGTTATGGCAAGAATGTGATCACATAAATGTCTATGTTATGGCTCTTTGAGCATTTTGTTGCTTGCACCATCTTGTATATTTGAATGAGCTATTCTTATGTATGAGTATCATGATTATCAATTATGGTTTGGTATTTGAGCCTAAATGTGCATTGAACGAATTTAAAATGACTATTGCCTCTTTGAAAGCATGTGTGTGTGTGTGTATATATATATATATACGTATATGTATTCTTATGGGATACCGACTTAGCATCGATGGATTCAGGGTTCTCCATCTCTCCTTGAACTATGTGCCTAGCATAGATTATGTGAAAATCCTATCTAAAATAGGGATGCCCGTAAAAAGGTTGCTTCATACGAAATGGGGATGCCCATAAAGTAAAGTATGATATGATATACTATATGTAAAAATCCTATTCGAAATGGGGATGCTCGTAAGAAAGGTTACTTCATATGAAATGGGGATGCCCGTAAGGTGAAGTATGATTTCCCTTTGACAAGTAGACCACCTCTTTACCGGTGAGGGGATTTCATCGGGATTCCAAGTAATAGCTCGCTTGGTCTTACTCATGTCGATTGAGTTCACATCCCCACTATATATGAGCATTATGACATTTCATGCATCATGGACTTCATGGCATATTGTATACTACTCTTCTTTGGATATATGACTCTTTCTATAATATGCGCCCTTGTCATCTAACATTGAACGCAAGTTTGGTCAGTCATATGCATTGCATGCCCGCATACTTAGTACGTTCGAACGAACTAATATATACTTTTGCCTACATGATCTCACCATGTAGGGATCGAGAAGTACACTTATCCACCGCACGACATTTAGCTCGGATCTCAAGTTTTGTTTGTTGTGGTGAGTCCTATCTTTCAAGGACAAGCCAACCATCCTCTACCTATGGTGCTTGGGTTTAGTTTATTTACATTTGAAGGTGAGCTCGGGGTATGTCTTGGCCCTTGTTCTATCTTATGAATAGAGGCATTGTTGGATATCTTGTAAACTCCATTACGTTTATATGTTAAGTGCTATGATTGGGGATTATGTTATGTCCTGGTTACCTATTGGATATCGTTATGTATTTTGGCTATGAGTCTTTTGACCTGATTGCATGATAAGATGTGAAAGATTCTAAGTCCCAAATTGCCCCATAACATGAGTTATACTTACCCTCCCTTTAGTCTTTATATGCTATGTGTTATGTTAATTCATGTTAATTCTTTTCCCTATGATATTCTCATAGCGTGAGTCCTACTTTCCCATCCCTTAGAATTATGTATTTATCATTTGAATACGCTTTCAAACCGATGATGTGAATTTAGATACTTTGAGGATATTTTAGGGACTCTCGGGTTTCCAATCGCCATGTCACTTCTCGACCCTAGGTCCGAGTCATGATAGAGATGGTATCAGAGCACTACGTTTGTAAATAATCCTCGAAGTCCAACATGCTGCGTCAAGTAGATTCCTATTCATGGGTGTGAAGTGCACCATGCCTATGAGTGGGAGGCTACGAAGACGTTCTAGGGATTTTCTCACTTCTTCATGTGTTATGTCGTGCTATGGTTCATATATTTGGTTTCCTTAACTTGACGGTGTCATTTCTCCATTTCAAATGATGCCTCGACCAAGACCATCTACCAAGACCGACCTCGGCTAATGAGGGTCATGCACCTCAAGGGCATACATATTAGCCTATCTCTAATGGTGAATTCTGTAAAGCCTTTGCTATGCTTGCCCAGGTGGAGACATCTCAGACTAGGCAAGCTAATCTTCCACGAGACCTTATTCCAACTTCTAGGGTGAGGGATTTTACCCTGATGAATCCTCCTGAATTTTATGGGTCAAAGGCTGATGAGGATGCTCAGGAGTTCATTGATGAGCTCACCGAGGTGTTGAACGTTATGGGTGTCACTTCTAGGGAAAAGGCTGAATCGGCTGCCTATCAATTGAAAGATGTGGCTCAGGTGTAGTACATCCAATAGTCTATGAAGAGGGTTTGTGGTAATGCTGTCAATTGGGAGGAGTTCAAGCTTGCTTTCCTGGATCGTTTCTTACCACTTGAGCTTAGGGAGGCTAAGATGACTAACCTCAAGAAAGGGGGTATTAAGTGTAAGGGACTACGCCCTCAAGTTCACTAAGCCCTCCAAGTATGCGCCGACGCTTGTGGCGGATCCCTATGCAAGGATGCACAAGTTTATTTCTGGTATCTTTGACTCACTTAAGAAAGAAAGCCATATATCCATGCTCATACGAGATATGGATATCTTTACACTCATGGTGTATGTCGAGCAGATCGAAGGGGAGAAACTCAAGGAGAGGAGAGTACATGATCCTAAGAGGGCCCGTTTTGATGGGGGGTTCTTTGGCTCTCGGGGTGGTTTTGGTCGCTTTCAACAGGGCCAAGGATCTGGTGCTCGGCTTGCTAATGCTAATGTGCCTCCTAAGGCACTGGTTGGTGATGGACCATGGTATCCTCTGTGTGACGAGTGTGGGAAGCCCTACACGGGTGCTTGTTGGAAGAATCTGGGTGCTTGATTTGGATGTGGTGATAAGAACCACAAGATTTCTGATTGTCCTAAAAATGTTCATAGAGGTCAAGGTCAGGTGGCTCAAGGTGGTCAAGGCCAGCAAAGAGCTCCCCAAGGTGTTTCCCTAAGAAACAACAGGTTCTATGCACTTCATGCCCGTCAGGAGGTTGAGGAAGCCCCGAATGTTGTGACTGGTATGTTAAAAGTCTTTGATTTTGATACTTATGTTTTATTTGACTTGGATGAAAAATTTTCTTTTGTGACCCCTCTGTTGGCTGTTATGTTTGGTTTGAGTCCCAAAATTTTGAAGGATTCTTCCTCAGTTTATACTTCCATAGGTGAATCTGTTGTTGCATTATGGAATAGGACTTATAATGGGGGTTTTAGACCTTTTTTTACGTCAAAATAACCTTATTAGATCATGTCTAGAGTTTAGAAGGGGTTGGAAATAGACCAGAATGCCCCTCGTAAATTGTATAAATTTTCAGCTCGAAAAAGGCCCAGTCCGCGGACTGGTCGCGCACTACGTCTTTTCAGAAAAAGTTTCTAAACAAGTTTTCTCAATCCCGTCGAAAATTTTCAAAAAAATAAAAGTGTTGGTCCGCGATGGAGGCGCGATGCGCTCCTGTCGCGCAACAACACTGTTTTGCGCTTCGGATCGAATAGAAGTCGACCGAGACCATTTTTTCACTCAATTTTTCGTGCTGATCACAAATCTAGCCTCAGTTTTTTCATACAAGTATTGGAAGATGCGTTACACACATACCCTGGTATTTTGATAATTTTACAAGGTGTTACACTTCGAATACATCATAACTCTTTGAAAAATTCACAACTCCTTGAAAAATCCACAACTCTTTGAAAAGTCAAAACCTTTCGAAAAAGTCACAAATTTATAACTCTTCAAAAACTCACAACTTTTTGAGAAAGTCAAAATTCTTTGAAAAAGTCGCAACCTTTCAAAAAAGTTACAATCCTTCAATATGAAAAATTATATGCTTTCAATATAATATAATATAATAAATATAATATAATATAATATAATATAATATAATATAATATAATATAATATAATATAATATAATATAATATAATATAATATAATATAATATAATATAATATAATATAATATAATATAATATAATATAATATAATATAATATAATATAATACAATACAATACAATACAATACAATACAATACAATACAATATAGTATAGTATAATATAATATAATATAATATAATATAATATAATATAATATAATATAATACAATATAATATAGTATAGTACAATATAATATAATATAATATAATATAATATAATATAATATAATATAATATAATATAATATAATATAATATAATATAATATAATATAATATAATATAATATAATATAATATAATATAATATAATATAATATAATATAATATAATATAATATAATATAATATAATATAATATAATATAATATAATATAATATAATATAATAAAATATAATATAATATAAAAAGCATATTAAATTTATAGAAGTTCTCGAGATAAATTGATAATGCTAAATTTTTTATATAAAAAAAAACTTAATAACTTTAGAGTATTTTATTAGTTTTAATATTAATATTTAAAAACTTAATTAGGGCTAATTACCAAGTGTGTGTATATATATATACACACATTATATATATTCCCTTATATTAGAAGGCATAGTTTGAGCAGCTTCAGTTGCTTGTGTCATGATTCTGATTTTGTCTCTTTATGGTCAATGCTAATTGGTGGCTTAATGGTGGAAGGATCATTTTGTCATGATTCTATCTCTTTGATAATTTCTTTAAGTTAAAGAGGCCTACTATAATATGGATCCACAATATCAATTTGTGCTATTTTTTCAATTTATTTTATGAACTTTCAACTTTAAATTTTATTCATGATTCTAAAATAGTAACATATAATTTATTTTGCATACAAAATATTTGATTAACTTTCAAAATTTATCATTATAACATAAAAGGTAAGAAAGTAACGTAATAAATGACGATAATTTGGCAACTTTTATTTTATGTATAATAGAAGATGGCATAGTTAATATATAAATAATTAAATTTTGCATAACTAAACTAGTTATAATATTTTATAACATATTTTATATTATTAGTTTATTATTAGTTTGGGAGAACATGAGTAGCTCGGTTGGTTGAGTATTTGAACTTTCATCTTCTTGGCGTGAGTTCGATCCTCCACCTTGTAGCATACATATTTTTTTCTTAAATCGGAGAGAAGATCACATAGTGGCGAATCGAACTCTCACCAACAAGATGGGAGTTCAATTAACTCACCAGCTGAGCTACCATGTTTTCCCGAAATGAATAGATTCTATATTTATTATATACATTTAAAAAAGAAAAGAAAAAAGAAATGTGTATGTATAAAATGATTTTTTTTAACAGACAAAATTTAATGAATGTACGACTCTCTAGCTCTGCTCCTAAATAGAATTCCGCAAATTAATATCAATATCAATATTTGTGCATGCATGCTTAACTAATATCTACATTAATTACTAACACCTTCATAACTAAATTTATATAATTAATTTATGAATTAGTGATATTGGGGGTGGGAGTGGGCGTAGGGGATAAGTACAAACAACTATCGAAATTCTATTGGTGCAACATAAATTGAAATAGAAGAAGTAACATATATTAGTTGATACCATGAAAGTAATATTGGAAGTGGGGGTAGGGGATAAGTACGGATAACTATCGAAATTCTATTAGTGCTACATAAATTGAAATAAAAAAAGTAACATATATTAGTTGATAACAAGAAAGTAATATTGGGGTGGGAGTGTAAGTGGGGGTAAGTACGGATAACTGTCGAAATTCTATTAGTACTACATAAATTGAAATAGAAGAAGTAACATATATTAATTGATACCATGAAAGTAATATCAATTACAACACTTAGCAATTTAAAATATGTAAAAACCATATCAAAAATTTGTTTGACTTTTCAGATTCTATCTATGCAGTATAAATCGAAATAAAAAAGTAACATATTGAAATATGTAAAAACCATATAAGTATTTGAAGAGTAACATATTCAACTATGCAAATATCATATAAGTATTTGAAGAGGGAGGTCAAGTTGTTTAAACAGGAATAGGTAGACATGCCTACTCGAGTAATTTGAGGACATATATGCAATTTCTTGATGATTTTTTGTTTTAATTTGTTTATCTTATTTTAGTATTTTATATATTTGAAAACAACAGAAAAAATACTACTAATCATGATAATTGATAACTTAAAATACTTTTAAAAACATGTTACGTAAAAAAGTATAAGAAATACTATAAATTATGATAATTAACAACTTAAATTATTTTAAAAATAATAAAAAAATTAATTAATTATAGAAATTAATCTATTGATGTCATATAAAATGGGACAAAAAAAAAGTAATATATATTATTTAATTAGGACATCACTTAAAAAGTATTGTAAATTTAGATAATTAACAACAACAACAACAATATATCTATATATAAAAATTAAATTAAAAATAATATATATCACAAGAATTAAGAATTTAAAATATTTAAAAGACATATAAAAAGTTCAATTACCACTCGAATCGGTGTCGCATAAATTGGAATAGATGAATAACATATATTGTTTAAAAATGACGTAAACATAATATATATATATATCACAATAATTAAAAAATTAAAGTTAAAAAGTAAAAGAGATATAAAAAATTTTGATTTTTGAAATTTTATCCATGCCGCATAAATTGGGACAAGGGGAGTAACTTATATTATTTAAAAATTATATAAAAAGTACTATAATTCACAATAATTAATAATTTAAAATATTTCAATACCATATTAAAATTTAATTGACTTTCTAAATTATATCCATATCGCATTGATTGTAACATAAAAATAACAAATATTGAGCCCGCGCTAGCACGAGTAGCTATGTCGTGTGTGTATATAGATGATATACATATATACAGGAGAGTGATGTAATTATAATTTAAAGCAATAAGATAGATATTTCTCTATTCACCCAATACTTTCTTATGCTTCCCCTCTCACTATTTCTATTAAGCTTCTTCTCCATCAATGGTAGCACAATCACTTTAATCATATTGAATTGAACATACATCAGGTAAATTCAGAATCACTTAATTGTTTGACTTTTAAGAAAGAAAAATGACTTTCTGAGGTAATTACTATTAGTTGAATGGCTTTTCTATTACAAAAATAAAGAAAATATTGAATATATGATGATATGAAAAATCAACTTGAGCTTTGTGTACAATTCCAGAGAATATCTACCTGACTCGAACCTAATCTTTATAAGAAAATAGTAAAGAAGAGGAATGAGGGGAACAAAAACTATAACATAACTTTCCTACTTTTGAATATACCTGGATAAGCTGTTGCTGCTGCTGCTAATTGAAATATCTCTGAATCTATCACTGTGTAATGAGTATGATTCAAATGACTCAAAACCAAGGGGAAGTGGCCTATCTGGTAATCTTGGTATATCAATATCTCCTTCAAGCATTTTCAAAGCATCTTCAATTGTTGGTCTTAAAGCCACCATAACATGAGCACAAAGTATCCCAACATGAACAAATCTCTCCATAACTCTCTTTGGCCCTTCCTCCCTTATTGACACATCGAAAACGCCTTCCACATTTCTTGATTTCACCATGGACCATGCCCAGTCAGTCACCAAAAGTGCAGAAGAATTTGATGCATCAAGAACTCTCCTTCCACTCATGATCTCGAGGATAACGATGCCAAAGCTATAAATATCACTCTTCTCTGTTAATTGCCCGTAAAGAGCATATTCGGGTGCTAGATATCCATATGTGCCAGCCACCCTTGTTGTAAGATGAGTTTGTCCTTCTTTGCTTTGCTTAGCTAATCCGAAATCTGCAACTCTTGCCTTCATATCCATGTCCAAAAGTATGTTTGTGGCCTTTATATCACGGTGGTAAATTGAAGGTTTGATTCCATAATGCAAGTAAGCTAGCCCTTTAGCCACATCAAGAATTATATTCTTTCTTTGAGGCCAAGATAATCGTTTCGTTCCGTTGAAGAGATGATCATCTAGGCTACCATTTGGCATGAAATCATAGACCAAATATCTCCCTTTTCCATTTAAATTGTCACTTGTAACACAAAATCCTCTTAGAGGAAGAAGATTCCTATGCCTAATCTTGCTTATAATTTCTGCCTCATTAATAAACTCCTCATCACCTTTACTATCCATATCAAGAATTTTCTTGACAGCAATTAAGGTACCATCAGAAAGGGTCCCTTTATAGACAGTTCCACTCCCTCCTTGGCCTATCATATTCCTTTGGGTGAATCCTTTAGTGGCTTGTTCAAGCTCACCTACTTGAAACCACTTAGCACCAGTGTTGGGCAAAATTTGGGACTTTACACTAGTCACATACCCTTGATGTAATGCATCTTGCTTTCTCTTCTTATCCCATTTCTTGTACAGAATAATGAAACCTATAGCACCCAAAATCCCAAACAGAGCACCTAAAAACCCGAAAACCAATTTTAACACCGTCTCTCTGCTAAGATTGCGCGATCTTCTTGCTTTGTTAGCCAAGGGCAAGGCAAGCACACAACCAGCAGTTCTTGGATCCTCAGGTCCAAATTCACTGACTATAGCAGCAGCATAAAGGGCAGTGAAATAAAAACACTTATCATTTGTCACATTTGGATTCAAAGAAACCAGATAAGTATTCACCTTATAACCAGCATCAAGACACAAACTGCACCTAGTAAGGCCTCCAAGATCACCAGTACAAGATGAGTCAAGTAGGTTATTTCGACCTACTTTTGACATCCAATCTTTCATTGTGAGAATACCTCCACAACTCGAAGGCTTAGCGATGAAATCATTAGTCCCATTCATGCACTGTGAGACAAAAGATTGAGAAATTGACATGGAAGAAAGCTTGGCTTTGAAGGCTGAAGTACATGAAAGAGCAGCATCCTCATTTGGGAGATAAAACATGGATGTTTCTTTGAGGTGTTGTGCAAGTCCTATTCCGAAGAGGCTACGGAGAGTTTGGCAGCAACTCTTCTCCAAAGACTCTTCTGTGCATAAAGAAGTGTCCCAATTGCAGGTTTCTATGTAATCAAAGTTTATTGGACATGAAGAAGAATTCAAAGCATAGGAGAAACATAAAAGGAAATGGCAAAAAGATATGAAGATGATAAATTTCATTGTTTCTCTGTTTGTTTGGATTGATTTGCCCCAAAGAGTTTGTTTTGCCAGATATAGTTTTGCCTATATAATACTTCAAAAGACGGCTGGCTTTGGTCAATTTGCACGTTTCTCTTTGGAAAGTTGGTTGGTCATAGTCAACAAAACCTCACTGCAGGTATTACTTTAATGAACAAAATAAATAGATCTAGAAGTCTCAATTATAATATACTAGTAATCTGTTTGTATTTTCATATAAATACTGGTACACGTTTTCATTATTTTAGACTTGCAGAAAAATTGATACCTTCCCTCGTTCTATTCACTTTCACACATGATGCCATGTTCTTGATCTCAGTGCTTACATATTTGATTTAATTTATTTCTCTGATTTTAATTTTACACAGAGTTTAAGATTAAAAAAAAAAGTAAAATCTTATAGTCTTCGCTAACGAGCAACAAAAGGGATGCACTAAGAAGCAAGGGCTTTCGTGCAGCTGTTGCGCCCTTGCTTCTTGCCTTATCTTACTTAGTAAAGCAACCTTTCGCGCTAGCCGCTCACCTTTTCCCTAAATAGAATATTTGGAAGTTGGTAAAGACCCGCCCCTTGTTCCAGTTAGAATGAGTCCCTGAGACACCGGGACATTGGCTTCCGCCAACAGTGAACTATTAAGGATCGCATCCCATACATATTCTACATTATAGCCTGCAACTGATTCCACTTCCGCTTCCCCTTTCTTGTGTCGAAGACTAGGAAGACAAATAATCCCTCCTAGAATTTGGTAGAAAGTGTACCATGCTGAGTCTAGACTTCAAACAGTTTGTTTTAACCATGTTAATAGTTCCACATGATTGATTAGTAGAGAATCAAAATATATTTACCAATGAATCGCGAAATGCTATAGTTCTTACATATAATAAACTGAAGGTATGTCAGAGACTATTCCTTTAATTGCAAGTACAACAAAAAGACTGACAAAGTAGAATAGATCAAATATCATAATTTTCTAACACTTGCGGCGTGTTTTAGTTGTGGCGTTTCTACGTTTACATTCCAGATACACAATGTTTTTACTCGTGTTGCATCCATCAGGTGCTAAAAAAGTATTACAGTAGGATTTTTGAAATCCAACATTTAGTGTTGCACTCTTCTCCTCAAATGTAAGGATATATCCTGTATACAAACTTTTGAATTTGTCCAGGTCAATGAACTAGGCGCGAAATTGCAACTGGAAAACAAAATGTCTAGTAATCATTTGTCAAACTCCCAAATGACTCCTCCATCCTCTGCAATCACAAGTCCAGCCGACTTAAATGACAAACCAGAGAAAATAGAGTGAAATATAATTGTATCAAACTAAATTAAACAAATGATATCCGGAATTCAAGTAGAGTGGGCTTGCTTGGAAACCTGAATATGTTTTCCGTGAGTACTAGACGATATAAACACTTGAACATTCATAAACAAATATACTCCTATTTAAGGAGTTGATCGCCCATCTTTCAAGAATGCTCAACCGATGACAGATTATAAAAATGTGGCGACAAAGTGGTGGAATGTTGGAAGATAACAGGGAACAAAATGATCACAGAATAATTAACAAGGAACCAACTTCTGGACTTACACAGAGATGGTAAGTAATGTAATTAAGCAGTTAGATGTATATAGTTATTTCATGTAGGCTAATTTACCAGGCCATAATTTATTTTTCTTGTTGGATGAAAGATTTGCAATTACGGAGAAGAAGAGTTTATTTAGTTCAAGAATTATTCGGACAAAGGAATTTGCTGCGAGATTTCAACACTCCAAGAAAATAAAACCATGTCATAACATCCAAAGGAAGAAAAAGTGGCTAAAAAATAACACCTCCCAAGCTCTTTAATATTTTAAATCAACTTGATATTCTATTTCCACACATCAACATGTAATTCTTACTGAGTCCCAACAATTTAACAATCTAAAAGCAAGCTCTAAATACTTAAACACTATCCTGAGGAATCTTTTTATCGACTAGGGAAGACTAGTAAGAATTACATTACACATGTTCTCTTGAGCCCCCTTACCGAAATACCAAAAACAGGTAATTAAATGCTTTAGGCTTCATATGCTATCAAAAGACAATAGCCACCTCCAACTAAAATTGGTTTCTAAAGAAAAGGTTTGAAATAACTTGTGAAAAAAAGACGCTAAGAGCTTCACATGCTATTATATACTCCCTTCATCCCATTTTATGTGGCACCCTTTGACTAGGCACGGTGTTTAAGTAAAAAAAGGAAGACTTTGAAATTTGTGGTCTAAAACAATCCTTATATACTTGTGTGGTTGAGATTCATTTCATTAAGGGTAGAAATCAAATTTTAAAGTTAAAATATTTCTAATTATAGTAAGGTGGCATTCTTTTGGGGACAGATTAAAAAGGAAAGAGTGCCACATAAAATGGAGCAGAGGGAGTATTAAGGAACATCAGCTTAAATTTTGTATTTGTATGTGCTCGCTATCTTGTGCAGTGGAAGCAAATGGCATATATTCAATTCAATCTCTTATGAATTAGAGCAGTGTATGCATACCTTTGACCTTCTTGTTAATCCATACTTCGAGTAGCATACCTGCACCCACTCCGGCAGCAATACATGACCCATAAAAGGCTATGGAATATGGTAAGGATCTCCGTGGGAGGAAATAATAATCAGGAACTTGTCGAATCTTTTTTGGAAGCCGCTTCTTCACAGCTGGTTCAAGACCAGGCTCCCTACTTTCTCCACCCAGACTTTTCCAGTCCATCTCTTTTAATGAGTCTTTTGGCTGTTCTGCTCCCATGACAGCACTCTAGCATGGAACCTGCTTATGAGATGAAATGTCCAAGAAAATCAAAGTCTTGAGCTTGAAATTATAAGGAAATCATCGTATTATAACAACACTTCTATAGTTGGCATCTTCTTCTTCTTCTTCTTCTTTTTTTTTTTTTTTTGATAGGTAAGGTAAAAGTTTATTGATATAACAGTACTAAGGAAGTACTGCAAATGTTACGAAATTCTGGACTCCATCAAACACTACGCAAAAAACAGAATCTAGACAATCCATAAAATTGAAATAACCTAAAATAAAGTTATGCCCAAAAGAACAAGTTTTGCCAGAATCTAACGCAGGCAATCAAACTCCTTTTTCCTTCAAAGCATCTTTTGTTTCTTTCCTGCCATACTATCCTGATGATGCATGGGAGAATTATCTCCAATTCTTCATCTGCTTTCTTCCATAGTCGGACCTTGCCAACAATTTAGTAATCTTTAAAGCTCTGTGGCATCACCCAATAAACACCAAAAATATTTTTAAGAAAATAAGGACCAGACCACCCATATTTGTTCACAGTGCAAAAACAAGCAACTTAACAGTTGCTTCGGAGCATCGACATAGTAAACACCTATTACATCAGCTAAATCCCCCTTTTTTGTAAAGTATCTCAAGTCAAAAAAGTTCCACAGGTAGCAATCCACCCAAAGCATGCTACTTTGGTTGGGACCTTAGTTTTCTAAAGCATTTTCCAAGGCCAGAGAATCTCAGAACTATGATTCTGTTCTTGCAGCCTGTTAGACCTGTTGTAAATAGGATCTATAACTGCAGGAAGAAGGGTGAAAATAAGGCTTAAATGTAACCTTTTCTTTTATTAATTATTATGTGTACGTAGTAATAGTAGTTACCTAGCAGTTAACTAGCATTTTAGGCAGTTCTTTTGTCATAAATTGTATTAGGAAGAAGGGAAGACAGTTGGTTCTTCTGGAGGATTTTCTCTGGCAAATTTCAAGGTTAAGGTTCCTCCAAATACCTTTGTTATTAGAAGTATATTCCATTTGCTATTTGTAAAAACTATTCTATTTGTTGGTGGCAGTAAATAACAATTGAAGTGTTGTTCCAATTTCTGTGTTGTGTTTGGAAGTTTACAGATCTATTGTTAGGAGAGTTCTAGGTTCCCAACACAGCCATTCATAGCCTTATTTCACTGTAAAGTTATTTGCAAGCTATATCTGTGTGTTCTCCTTCACTGTAAAATTATTTGCAAGCTATATCTGTGCGTTCTCCTTCTCCCCTTCAATATTTACACACTGTATTTTCTGCAAAAAAGAAGCTACTTCATCCAACTCCCAATCATTAAAAATCCTCTTGAAATGGAAATTACAACCTCCTTCAATGAAACAATCAGCCAGCAAACATTCTTGAACTAAAACCAAACTGTAAATGGTAGGAAATTGATTCTTCAACAGCCCCTCGTCACGCCATCTGTCAGATCATAATTTGATTTGTTTTCCATTCCACACCTTCTTAATATGATTCTTATATTCACCCAATAGATTTACAATTTCCTTCCATGTAGCCACCCCATTTGGAGAGTTTACAGGCTTAGTTCACAAAAACGCTCTCTGACATGCTTTAAGTCAAAGCTTTCTCGGAAAAGAGGTGAGTATCCCTCTCTTTCAATTGAGCTGATCACCTACCTTCGCTAGTTAGAGTTGTGCTCTTCCGGAACAGCTTGCGTGCACTGTTGGCAGAGCTGACTTGCTAGGGGTAGGGCTGAGGATCCAGCATCCCAATAAATAAAGCTGAGGTTATCGTTAAAGCTGCTAACAGAAAACCGAAATAACTAGCTATAGTAAGCATGAAGAGGCTAAATTAAATGAAATATGTTCTTTTTATATTTTGAAATAAGTCGGGACCTTTTTACCAAGTTTACCAAATAGAAGATGATAGAGGGCCAACTATTGTTGTCTTGCACAAGATGGTGCCCTTTCACTTCGAGTTCCTTCCTTCGTAGTCAAATCTGAGACACACTTTGGCGATGTTACCTATCAAAGAAAAGGCCTGCTAGGTTATTGAAATTGCTCAGGTCAGTGAGGACTCACTCCCTCATCTACTCCTTATCTATTTAATACTTTCTTGTATCTACAAAATGAATTTAAAAGGCGACCCGCCGCCTCAGGCTATAAGATAAGATAGAATTCTTGTACTACTTAATTGACCGGTAGGAAAGAGCTTTCGTAAAAAACGGAAGACTCTTCTATGTATGGTAACCCTCTCTTCTTCCGCTGCTGGTGGCCTGTTGCACAGAAAGGGCGATAGAAGTAACCTTTCTTAGCGTGCTCTTCAAGCACGTAGCTTCTGCTAATGGCGGGGCAACAAGGCCATGTTGTTCAGTTGGAAGCCTAAGCCAAGAAGGTACGAATGAAGTGATGGGCCCCTTTAGAAAATAGGGGGCGGCTTTCTTGTGGTAGTAATTGTGAACATCTCTCCTCTTCTCTTAGTATGCACAATTTGTTTGCATGCCGCCTTAGGCACATCTCTCTTTCTAGTTTCACACTGGATTAATGATAAAGAATGAAAGTCAGTCTTTTAGTAAACATATGTAAGCAACTCTTTAGTGTATGAGCAATTCTTTAGTGGTCGCACCGAAAGTACGGTAGAGGTTGGTTGAAGATGATGTTACGCGGCATTCAAAACCAGTCTTGAAGTGAATGAATTATAGAGAAGTAAGGAAATGAGACGGCTCTTTCTTGAACTATATCATAAACAAATCTTCCCCTCCACACCAATCACGAGTTTTTCTCTATCCTCTCGTATATCATTGTAACGCCAACGGACTTCTAAATAGAATCTCTATCATCGTTCCACTTCCATAACCACTTATACAGGAGACTATTATGCATTTTGAGGTCCACCACTCCCCACCCTCCTTTTTTCCTCGTCATATTTGTCGTTTCACCAAATAAAATTTCCAACTATCAACATTACCATCCCAAATAAAATTTCTCCTTAGTGCATTAATATACTTTGCCCTTTGCTAGGATTGGTATGAATGACAATAAATAAGTTAGTATCCAATCCAAAGTATTATTAATGAATATCAGTCTTCCACCAAAAGAGAGATACTACATCTTCCACAAAGATAATCTTTCTCGCTCTTGTCTATAACACCTCACCAAACACCAATGTCATGTCCTTTTTGCACTCAAATGAAATCCAAATAAGTAATAGAAAACTTTTCAGCTTTACATGTGATGACCCACCACATTATCATGACACCCATGTATCACTTAACACACATTTTTGTCATGTGGGGTATACTTACATAAGAAGAAGCCTAGCACTTATGAAAAGGTTCCGGAGAAATACGGATATTTTTTTTTAAGAAGAACTTAGAACCCTACGGATTTGCAAGGAAAGTCCTTCAAACTTTCTAACCTTATAGAGAATTTTAGAGAAAGTCATTACCAAGTAAATATTAGGAACTTGTACAATAATTTTTATTAACCCATTAGCCCCTAGATGACTAGTATAAACAGGGATCATTCATTTGTAAATAATCAAGCAAGTTCTCTACAAAACAAAGTTTTGTTTAGCGAACTTCTCCTGTATTCCTTATCTAGCATTCCCTTAGCAATTTTTAGTGTAGTAATATTACGTTGACTGGGCATCGCAAGATAGCCAGCAAGTTGTTAAGTGCCGGACATGCACTTAGGTAAAACTAAGGACATGACAACATGATATCAGAGCAAAGATTGCAACTAACGGAATAGCGATCGATGGAGAAATCAATACTTTAACAACTAAGCTAATGCCACCCGGGATATCATTGGCAAGAAGGGTTGTACAAAGAATGCCACCAACAAGAGCTATGTGGGATCAATTCAAAGCCAAGTTCAAATGATAATTCTTCTAAAACAATGTCTTGAATAAAGCAAAGCGCAAACTTAGGGAGTTGAAGTAGATAGAAAGGAAACGTAACTATGTCAAGCAATTCACCACCCTTATGCGTCTTCTTCTCGACATCACCTTGATGACCACTTGACTTTTTGTAAAACTTATAGGCATCTTAAGTTGTGCAGTGTTCTCAGCAGGTCTTTTTGCTTTTTCCATGATCTCTATCACCTTTGACATTGCTATCCGTTGACTCATTGCCTTTGCGTTTGTTATACTTGTCATGCTTGAAATCCATCAAACACTCAACCTCTACTATTGTTTGGTTTATATTTGTGAATTGTTGGTATTACAGTTTCTGCTTAGCTCAATTCTACAACCCGTTCATGAAATGAAACAACAAGTCATTGTTGGTAAGGTTGAGAATTTGAAGCATAAGGGTAGTGAACTCCTTGACATAGTTGCATATACTTCATGTTTGCTTCAACTCCCTAAGTTTGCGCCTTGCAAGACTGTTTGGGGAAAATTGTAGCTTAACCCGATCCCACATGTTCATGGTGAACAAATTTCTCTAAGCATCGTCCATTTTTCTTTTCCACCATAGCATAACATTCTCTAATAGGTACAACACAACATTGTTGATCTTGACCTCATAGTTCCTCACTTTATCATGCCTAAAGTAGTTCTCCAAGTCTTAAAGGAAGTTCTCTCCATCTTGTGCGTCATGGACACCTTTGAATATTAGTGGCTTGGGAGCCTTGATCTTGGCCTCCCTTGTCACGACAATACCTGACGGTTGCCTTGGCCACACCAGCATCGAACTGCTCCTCGAGTGCTTCCATCTTTACTTTCATAGCATCAATAGTGCTTATCGCTTCCATGAGCTTGCACTTGTACGGGTTTTCCTGCATTCAAACTCTGCCTGCTTATGCCCTTTCAACTTTTTCTATACACTCTTAAATCTCTTCAAAAGTGTACCCCTCAAGAACCTTTAGGGTTCCCTCCACCGTTCCAAACCGATGGCTAAGGATCTCGTTGATGTCTAGTCCCATAGTAACCTTCACAATCCATTCTCTATTGAGAGAGACATTCTCGAGCAAGGTTTCCTTGTCATCCTAGTTCACCTCAGTGGTGGATGGTACATTCTCGAGCAAGGTTTTCTCGTCATCCTAGTTCACCTCAGTGGTGGATGGTAGTTGGGATGTAAGTCCTTCACTTGACACAATCTCGGATGGTACCACCTAGATTTTATTGGAGGTATTCCTCTTTTTGTTATGATCCTTCTAGTGAGCGGCACCCTTGGTGACATTAGCTTGGGTGTTAACAACATTGATTTCTGTGTTGTTTGCCATTCCCTTATTTGCAATCTTCGCTTTGATATCTGATTGGCACTTTCTTAATCTTAAACTAAGTGCCTCGTAACAACGTGCTTGTGATCTTGCACAACTTGCTCACAATCGTACTATGCCAAGTCAGCCTACATTACTATACTTAAGATCGTTAAGGGAATGCTAAATAAGAAAAATAGAAGAAATTTGCTAAGAGAAGGTTTTTCTGTAGATTTTTCTTGATGATTTACAAATGAATGGCCCCCTATTTCTACTAATATTACTGGATAAATAATAATGACTGTATAAGTCCTTTGTATTTACAAGGTAAGGACTTTCTTTAGAATGCTCAACAAGGCTAGAAAGTTCCAAGGACTATTCTAGCAAATTCATAGAGTTCAAAGGTCCTCGAAGGAACATATCCACATTTCTCTAGAAACTTTTATAAGTGCTAGCCTTCTTCTTATGTAAGTATCCAACAAGGCAAAAATGTGTGCTAAGTGGCACCTAGGTGGCATAATGATGTAAATGGTAGTCACATTACATCCCAAAATTTAAGAAAAATCCTCAATGATACTATCTATACTAACAGAAAAGATGCAATTCTTACTCCAGTTTACTTTTAAGTCCGCAGACTGCTTCAAAGGCTAACAAGATAATTCTCAGGTGTAAATTGGCATCTTGGTCTCAGGTACTTTATGGCTAAACTATAACGATTCAGATTTTTAAATCAACTTTAAGCAAACATCAGGGTCTTCCAAGCCGAGAGACAAATGAACAACAACAAAGTACAACACCTTCAATTATCAGTGTATACGCATGTCAAGATCAATTCTTAAATAAACTGATAGAGAAAAGAAAAGATGGTTAAAGGTCAACAAAATAACCAAGAAATCTAGCACCATGCTATTACCTATTTCATTTACAGGCACATTTGCTTCCTTCTAAGCTTCCTCACCACATTAAAAAAATGGAAAAAGCCTACATTCGGTGAATATTCTTTTCTTATTTTCCTTTTGGGAAAAGAACAAGTTCTCGTATTAACATTGTGTCTGGATCGGAAATGAAAAGGTATAATTTTTCATGTCTCTTCCACAAAAAGAGTAATGCTTAATTCATTTTCTCCAATACATAGGGCATTTTCGATTCTAAAAGAAATTAAATAGAAGTCGGAAATCTACTAGCTTGTAACTAAATTAGGTTTCTCTATTATCAGTCATTCTGAGTTTTGCTTAGTATTTCTACTCTTGGATTGGGTTTAGCTAGTGCTGACAAATGGGCGCATCAGATCAGATATGCGCGAGTTGAAAATGGGTTATAAAAGACGGATAAAATATTCAAACCCCATATTTTGTATGATAAAAAAAGGTTTGAGTGAATGAAACATATATATATTTTTTACAGTTCTTTTATGATCAGGAAAAGAGAAGTGATGATCCTTTCTTGTTCACAAACCCAAAGGATTTGCTAATTAGCTGCTCTGTTTGCTAATGCTTGAGTAGTAGCTGCAGAAATCCAAAGGAAAAAAGTACCATAAAAAAAAAAAAGAAACAAATTCAAAGACAACAACAGAAAACCTACCAAAAAGCAAAAGGCTAAATAGAACCAAGAGAAAAAAAGGCTAGAGGAGAAAACATGAAACTGAATGATGAAACTGACTATATAGAGATTGTTTCTCAGTATAAGGCTATAAGCAACTTCTCACAGTTTCACCTAAAAAAATTGTTAACATCGGCTCAAGAAGTGAATAGGTGGAAAGTCTGATCCATTTTGAACCATCAAATACCCATGTCTTACCACGAATAATATGGATATGATCCATATTTGAACCAGTTTCAAACAAATCTATTACTAAACTATTTTTAATTGTGCAAGAGACTTGCTTTTAATCCATTTAGACAGGAATAGTTACTAGCCTCCCTTGAAATAAGCATATTTATATGCAAGTTTTATGAGTTAATCAAACGAGAACAGAAAATTTTCATTTAATCAGGTAATAATGTGGTTCTTATCTAAGTTGTACTCCCTCCATTTCAATTTTTTTGCTTTACTTTCCTTTTAGTTTGTTTCAAAAGAGTCTTCTCTTTCCTTTTTTTTTTTTGGCAACTCTTTTGATATCAACATTAAGAATAAAGAATATTTTGGTATATAATTTTTTACATATCTTTAGGCACAACATCAAAAATTCTGTTTTTATTTTCTTAAACTCCATTAAATCAAAATCAAATTGAAAGGGAGTAATATAAAACAATGGTAGAGTACACTGATATAGATCAGAAAAGTATAACAACTAATGAGGACATTGTGAATCCAAAAGACTGAGAATTTATCAAAGAAGTTGAAAGCTTTTTTGCCTCCATTAGCAGGTCTAATTCAACTAGCTGTTGGCTATACAGCTATATTGACCCAGATCATATAAACTGCATATCAGGGGGGTCTTTTAAATCAATTAATTTCGACATCTTCAGATTTTCAACAGCCAAAAAAGGCTGTTGTATTGGACATAGCTAGAAAAGCCGTTCATTAGGTGTATGAATAACTAAAAATTGTTTGTCAAAAAGGAGGAAAGAAAGTACAACTTACAACTTTGATCTCAACGAAGAAGGAGAACTAGGTCACTGCTGATGCCGAGCTGGACACATTTGAAATTGGCAACCCAAAACCACACCCAGTTTTTGGGTCCAATTAACTCATTACATGGTAAACCCTATTTTTTTTTTTTTAAAAAAAAAAAAAAAAAGGTCCAAATTATAAAAAAATTTACGTTATCTGAAAATTTCTACCATTTTTTAAAATTTCAAGAATTTCTATTCCTTTCTTTGTCTCTCCAATTTTCAAATACACAACTCTTTCAACCTCCTATTTTTTTTTTTAACTATATAAAAATCACATCTAAATTAAAGACACCATTTATGAAATTTAATTTACAATGATATTCTCCTTGATTTCCTATTTAGTTTTATCGAATTTGCCATATGAAGATGTAATACCCTCTCTTTAGAGATATTTTGATAATTTTACCGGGCGTTACACATCAATACTAATATTAAAGTTTTGCACTAGCTTATCTAAAATGATTTTTTTGCTCTAGCTTTAAAATAACACTATTTTGATCTTAGAAAATTTTAAATTTTATGCTCATGCCGCTATGTACATTATGATAACCTCAATATTTTTGTGGCAATTATTCCATTAACAAATGTGTTCTACATTACACAAAGAATTTATAGGAAATATCGTACAACGAGAGGATGTGGAGCATAGCATAACGAGGAACTCCATCTTAGCAGTGAATTGGGGCAATTTGTAGAGAAAGTTTAGCTTACCAACAAACGTCAAAAGTCTACCTCGAACTACGACAGACTCTAATCTCAAATATTTACTTACATAACTATCAAAACATTTTATTTCATTCTCATAATGTAACACCCGGTAAAATTTACCAAAATACCCCTAGAGGAGAGACGCTTGCATAGTGCGTCTTCCCAAACTCTTTTGAAAAATCTAAGGCCGGAGCCACGATCAACATGAAAAATTGTGTGAAAAAATGGTCATGGTTTATTTTTAGAGGAACCGAGTCGAAAGATAATTTATCGATGTGAAAACACATTCTAGAAAGAGTGCACGACATGTCCGCGCCATGGACTTGTCGCAAATTTATATTTGGATGTGATCCCAATATATTTTACAAGATTAGAAAACTCAATCAGAAAATGTTTAGCGAAAAAACCCAAAATGCACCCAAGTCCGCGATGCGGACATAGCACACTAAGGTGTATTTTTTAAAAATTTTCGTGAGAAAAATTTCAGACCTTTCCCCACTCCTCCTAAACTTAACCCACGACTAATTTAGGCCGTTTTAGATATAAAAAGGATTTTTAACCCATTCCTAAGCTTTTCTGAACATTCTAACAAAAGACCTAGGGCTAAAGAGAAGAGAGAAGAGCGAGGATTTGAGGAATTCAAGCTGGATTCATGCCAAGTTGATTATCTACCTTCATTCCAAGTATGTAAGGCTACTCATAACGTTGGATTGAGTTCATCCACGCAACCCACATGTTAATTCTTTGAAATTGAGTTCGAGCGTAGGTTTACCCTAAATTCTTGAATTAAACTTCTGAGTTTTCTATTGTGTTAACGAGTTTCTTGAAAAGTTGAGTATTTGATTGGTTGAATATTCATGTCTTCATTCACATAAACCCTAATTGAGGACTATGTTTGATTTAACATATTATTTTGAACCTGAGGTTGATGGTCATATTGAGCATGTTAAACACAAATGATTTCTTCGAATATTTTTACTGAGTCTTCTAGAGTACAAGTGTTGAGCATAAATAATGATTTAGAAAGATTCTTGATGAGACGTTACATGTTTTAATGAGTTTTTATGAAATTGATCATTTGGTTTAAATGATGTTTTGAGTAAACATTTGATGAGGATGTATACAAATTTTCAAAATATATTTATTGATGGAAGATGATGATGATGATGATGTTTGAGATGAGTTTTTAAAGAGGATGTTTGGGGAGTAGTATTGAGCACCGAGTTGGGTAGAGTACAAGTGACTCAAACCTCATAACTACGTAGGATAGTTGTGCAGTTAACTCTAGCAACTCATGTCCCAAAAAGAATGACGGGGATGAGGGATCCATGATGTTAATGTTGACGTCCTTACCCTAGTAAGTAATGGACGAGCGAGCAACGATGTCGTGTTTGTTGTGCACCACCAAAGAGGGTGGTGGGATGTCTGTTGGTTAGAGAAGCTCCCTAATTTACATAATTGATTTGACTGAGTTGCATATTATTGAGTTATTTTTGAATCATGACTATGTTCTTAAATTGGCATGTTTTACTGAGTTGAGTTAAGTAAATTTTGAGTTGAGTTACTTGATTTGACTATGTACTTTCCTTTCTAGCCATTTTACATACTAGTAACTGCATCGTCTTATGATGCAGAGACAAATATTAAAGGACTTTAGTAGACGCACCGTTGAAGTTCGAATTCGTGATTCCAGAGTTGGTGAGCCCTCCTTGCCTTCGAAGGAGCCCTTTCTACTTTCACTAAGTATTTTATTTCTTTTGAGTTAGGTAGCCATGGCCTATCATGGTACCATCTAGTTGTTAGAGGCAGAGGCTTCATAGACATTGAGTAGAGGATCTTGAATATTGTTTCTTTTCTAACTCTTGTTAATTGGAAATTACTTTTTAAATAAAAACTTGGTTATTTAATTACTTTACATCTTTTCTTTGAGTATTTTCTTCCGCTGTTGAGTATGAGGTGACGATGAGGCCAAATGGTTCGCTTTGGGACTAGCGACAGTCTTTGAGTGTCGATCACACCAAGGGTACCCTCCCGGGGGATGACAAACTTGGTATCAGAGCATAAAGTTCAAGTGCCTTAGGGAGTCTGTGAAGTCGTGTCTAGTAGAGTCCTTATTATTGGTGTGAAGTGCGCCATATCTATAATAGAGAGGCTATAGGACATTAGGAATTGTTATACTTCTTTCTTATTCTGATTCGTGCTACAGAGTTAGACTCTAGAAAATCTCTCTTCTAAATCGTGTGTTACATATTTGCAGACCATGCCTTCCAAATGCATTTGAACCCGAGAAATCTCGTTGGTACCAAGGAACTTGAGCCTACTACTCATCTTGTTGCACATGCTCAATGAGTAGAAAAGGTAAAGGAGAATGAGATAGAAGAACCTTGGAGTAATAAGGCTTAGCTAATAGAACATGAGCGTAGTAAGCATAAGCAAGGGAATAGAAATAGGTTCCACTTTCTGCAGAGACCCTTGAGTTATGCGCCACCACCATCGAATGCACCCACATTTATAGAAGATATAATTTGAGGCTGAGGAGAAACCGGCCTTTCAGGGTCTGAAATTCTCCACCCCGAGGAAGAATAGCTCGAGGACATAAATGAAAGCCACCATGTGAAAAATGTGCAAACTTCATTTGAGAAATTGTCGAAAGGGTACTAAGAAATGTTATAGTGTGGCCAAGAGGGTCACTTTTTGAGGGATTTTCCAAAGTGGGCCAACAAAGCTCAACCCACTACACTGGCACCACCAATTAAAGAAAATCAGAGAGGTGTTATTTCTGGAACGAGCAGGGCCATGGACCAGTTGTTTGCCAAGGGTAGACACCTAAATTAGAAAAAAACACTTAAGATATTGTGACGGGTATGATTCAAGTATTTACTTGCTTTTGATGTTATCCATGAGAGAGAAGCTTATGTTTCCAAGAAGTTTAATGTTTCCACCTAAGAATGTGATTTGAGGCCTTGCAAACCATAAGTGGAAGTGACATTCCAGGACTAGAAGGTTGACGATAGAGAGGAGGGGACTAGATAGTGAGAGCGGAGGTTGATTGAGGCTTGTAACTAGAGTTATGTGTCCACTAAGTAAGCAATGTGGTGACGATTTAGCTCCCATAATGCTTTGACAATAGAGTAGAGCTATAGAGAAAGAGTTATTGTTAGGATGAGTTGGAGTGTGCCCGACCTAGAAAGAGGTTTATGTCAATGTGTCACAGTGGTAGTGAGGGCGGAGTATAGATGTTGAATAAGGGAACAAAGTGCTTTCAATGTGATAGATCTAAACTAGACTTATGATTCTGAAGTAAGAGCCACATGAGATTCATAGAGTTATGAACTTAGCCAGATAAGGAGGTATAGTGAATGGGTAAATAATACTTGAGTTGTGAAGAAAGGATGTGTTAATAGAGTATTTGCTATGGGATCTTAGCGGGCCTATGTTCTTAAATTTCTACCTAGTAGTTATAGGTTGGTATAATATAAAATAAGTGTGTGATGTACATGTTAACACTAGGCCCTAAGCTTGAATTTTGAGAGCGATATGAAGAAGGATAGGGCATTATGACAGTGGTAGTCTTAGTTGGAGATTTTCTCTAAGAGTCTTACTGTAGAGTGTATTCGGCGTTAAGAGGTTGACATGCAAGGAATGTGATGCTACAAGTATGGTAGAGGTACCCCTTAGATGGAGATAGTAAATTGAGGATGAAACACTAGAAAAGAAGAGACTTAAGATGTGCATTCACGATAGTGTAAAATTGTGTAAAGCTCTAAGTTATGATTTCTATGAGAACCTAGATAATATATTTGAGCTTTCGATGTAGAATAAGTGGGTGTAAGCATTCTTTGTCATCCTTAATAATTAGGTCGCGGGGATTTATGTATAAATGACGATGAGTTTTACTTAACAACCCAAGACTTCTTTAGTCATATAGTGGAGCATAGAAGTTGGATGGTAGTAGAATAAACAGAAAGGTTAGATGATAAGAGTTGTAGAAAACGATTAAACATATCAATAAGAGCAGTAAGTATAGAATGATGCCCATAAAGCTAGAAGGAAGCTAGGAGTAGTATCTCAGAAGAAAGTTCTAATAGCGATTTTATATTTTTGAGTATAGTATAACAGGAGAGTTTAGGATGTTCTTGTGGATAGTGATTCCCTTAATCATTTGGAGAGCTACACTTATATCTTAAGTAAAGAGAATTATCTCGCAGAGTAGGGAGTGGACCTTTGAGCTAAGGGGGAGATGAAGAGTTAATAAACTAAAGTGAGTCTTGAGTTTTTGATAGTGATGAGTTGATCAGAATAAGGCATTGATGCTTTTCAATCTCATATATTCTTTATAGATCAGTTAAGGTGATATGTTATTTCTGTCTTGTGTATGAGTGTCATGCCTATGGCCTAAACTTATGCACCCGATGTTAATTCACGTTCATGTTAAGTTCTAGGATGAGGAGTGATAGTTGTACTTTTATCTCATAAAAATCTCAGAGTTTCCAACCTTATGTCATACGAGATGCGACTTGAATTTCACAGCAGTCAGCATGTTCGATTCCATAAACGCATGTTAGATCCTAAAAGGCAAATGACATTATATCACATTATGAATACTCTCAGTTCAAATTCCTTGAATATATCGTGCTTATGACCTTTCGCTCTAAACCTTTCTAATGATCCTTCTTTCTAGTCTTGATAGCGATGTTGTTACTTATGAATAATGGTGGATGTTATTTAATGTGATAATTATGACGTCATCCTTTCATTAAGGCTATAATGTGGAGGAAGAGATAGATGAGACCTCATGATGTGCAACCATTAGGTAAGAGTAGGTTAGAGTGTCTCTAGGCAAGAACATGTTAGTGTGTCTTTGAGTGAGAGTTCATCCAATGACAGAGGTAAAAGTGCTAAGTAGGCTTGATAATTCTCAGATATAGTTGAATTGGTTAGAGTGATAGGCTAGAATGTGTGGATATCATTATATGAGTGATTGGAGATGGCTATCAATGCCTTTTGAGTGAGTGTTCTAGGTAGATGCGTTAGAGTAGTGAGAGGGAGTAGTGTTTTCTAAATGGAAATCCCTAAGGAGGTATAGAGCTGGATTTGAGGGTTAGCTTTTTAGGAATATGACCATCTTAAGAATAACACTTTGAGGCTTAGAATTAGGCTTGAATGGAATAAAAGGATGTGGTTAGGCAGAGATTTGAATAGGAGCTATAAGCTTTAATTGATGAGGTATAGTGCCATTGTCACGCCCCAAGCCTACACCCTAGACGTGGCCGACACTCGAAAACCATTTCTTGTCCCAAGTGAACCACTTGGCTTGGCTACCTTACTTAGCGGAAGATATTAACATCATAATGAATTAGAATGAGCTCAAAATTCATGAACTCAAACTTACTATAATATATACAACATGACTCAAAATCTTTCAAATAACTTCAAGGAAATAACTTGAATAATATCTTTCTAGTCTATGAAGCCTCTAAAGTACTAACTCTAAACTAGGCACTGGAGTAGGCTCATGGCTACCTGAACTAAATAAATACCAGGAAATAAAGACTCTTAAGCCCTTCTAGATGCCAAGAGGTCTCACCAACTGTTGATAGGGACTGTCTTACTGAACATCTGCTAACATGCGTTGCTGAATCTGCATCATAAAATGATGCAGTGCCAATGTACGGTATGTAAGATGGCTAAAAAGTGCTAAGAATAGGATACTCAACTTTATTTGGAGATAGTGAATTGAGAAAAATATGTCGTGCAAGTAAAACATATGTTTAAAACGAATTTAAAGTAGAGTTAAAACATTCAGGAATTCCATAGACTGTTTAGGCTGAATTTATACTCATGCATACTCATTTAAGTGAAATATGTAAAAATAACAAGAATTCATGCTAGGGTTTATATAGAAAAGCAAAATAATCTATTTCAAGTATTTAATTGATAAAAGTTGTAATTCATGCAAGATTATGTAGAAAATACATTAGAATTTAAGAAAAACCTTCAAGAATCATTCATGGAAGGCTCAATTCACTCACAGCTCCATCAATCAGGGTTATGGGGCACGTGGAAGAACATAATCCATATTTTGGTTAGCCTTACATACCTGTAAATTTGAGTCTTCTAATAGCTTGGAAAGACTCACAAGATTATCTTCAAACCATCGCCTTTTTTTCTCCCTTGAAACCTTGTTCTACGTTTGGGAGAGTTTTTAGCGTAAAAAGATTGAACTGACATATTTAGGGCTTTATTTAGGTATAAATACGTCAGGTTTAGGCTTTTAAAGGATGGGAAAATACCAAAATATCCTTTCCTAAAAAGCTTTCAAATTCGTCTACGAGCCCATCTACGGCTTGAAGAAACTTCCACCGTCTGTAGGGACCCTTTCATAAAGTTTTTGGGCACATTTTGGGGTTTATGGATCAATTCTATGAGCCCCATCTACGACCCGTAGAAGTTTTTATGACCCGTAGATTGGTCCGTAAAATCTGGGACCAAAAAATAGATTTTTAGGACTTTTTCCACGAGTTAGCAGATGGGCCGTACTTTAATCCATGGCCCATAATAGGTTTCGTATGTCCAACTCTGCTTTGACAGTCTTCAGTAAAATGACCATAACTATTGACTGTGAACTCCAAATGAGGTGAAATTAGTTGCATTGGAAAGTAATTCAAAGAGATTTCATTTGGTAGGTCATAGGATATCTAATTATCCGTGTGCTAAGAGTTATGATTGTTTAAATTTGACTCCTATACAATCTAATACTAGAAACTCAATTTATAGGAAAGTTTTGAACTCGGCTAAGTACTAGAGGTCCCTTATGACCCTAATCCACTTTCCATATGTAAGAATGAGTCTTGAACCATAGGTACATGTAAAAATAGAGCTATGGGGTGTCACAATATCTCTCATTGGAATCATTCATCCTTGAATGATGAGCAACTAGGAGACCTCTCAAAGGAATACCATCAGGAACTCAAATACTCGAATGCTCGAATACTCATACTTTAAAAATCATCTTCAACTTAGGTTTCAAAATTAAGGGACTATTCCTAACGTCATCATTAGGGACGAATACAATTAAAGACATGCATACTCAAATATTGACTCAAGAGGAGCATCAACTTAGAGATAAGAACTCAATTCAACAATGGGAAAGTAACTTAGGGAATATAAATGAATCATTACCATCAATTTCATCATTAGGAGGCACGAATAGGTGAGGGGATCTAGCCTTCATATCCTCTTCAACTTTCTACATAGCCTCTTTAATGGGTTGACTTCTCCACAACACTTTTACATATGCACTGATTTAAGCCAGAACTCACATTTCGAAAATTTTGCATACAACTCTTTATCCTTGAGGGTCAAAAGAACAATTCGGAGGTGATTGACATGCTCTTCCCTATCTCTGGAGTACACCAAAATATCATCGATGAATAAAATTAGGAACACATCAAGTTACTGTCTAAATACTCTGTTCATCAAGTCCATGAAAACAGCATGAGCATTGGTCAATCCGAAGAACATTACCAGAAACTCAAAGTGACCATATCGGGTTCAGGGAATCATCTTCGGGATGTCACATTCTCTCACTTTCAACTGGTGATAGCCTAATTCGAGGTCTATCTTAGAGAAAACAGTGGCACCCTAAAGTCGGTCAAACAAGTCATCGATCCTCAGAAAGGGATATTTGTTCTTAATGGTCACCTTATTTAACTGGCAATAATTCACATCCTGAGGGAGCTATCTTTCTTGCACACAAATAGGACAGGAGTGACCTATGGAAAGACACTCGGCCTAATAAATCCCTTATCCAAGAGATCTTTCAACTGCTCTTTCAGTTCTTTCAACTCCGTGAAAGACATTCTATATGGAAGAATAGAGATGGGCTGAGTATGGGGGAGAACATTAATCCCAAAGTTGATCTCCCTATCAGGAGGGACTCCAGGAAAATTATCAGGGAACTTATTGACAACTGGAACTGACTCCAAAGGTAGAGACTCTACATCTTCAGCCTAAACTCGCACGAGGTGGTAGATACATCCTTTAGAAATTAATTTTTTGGCCCTAAGGTAGGAAATAAACTTACCCTTGGGCACTACAGAACTACCCTTCCACTCTATAACAGACTCATTTGGAAATTGGAATTTGACCGTCCGGGTTCTACAATTAACAGAGGCATAACAGGCGTGAAGCCAATTCATGCCAAGAATGACATCAAAGTTAAGCATCTCTAACTCAACCAAATCTGCCAAATATCTCTATGATAGATAGACACCGCATAATCTCTATATACCCTTTCAGCTAGAATGGACTCACCAATAGGAGTAGAAACACTGAAAGGCTCAAGAAGACATTCAGGAAGGATCTCAAATTTACTAGCCCATATTGAGTTACAAATGATAAAGTGGCACCTGTATTAAACAATGCATATACATTAAAAGAAAAGACTCAAAACATACTCGTGACAACATTTGGTGTAACTTCTTGATCCTGTCGATTTCCCATTGCATATAGACGATTTGTACCCCTTCTTGTATTAGTCGTGACACTTCTCTGACTACCACTAGCTGGTGGAGCTGCTGAAGACTGAGCTTTATTACCTCCATTGCCCCGCCTCTTTATTGGGCACTCATTTTGGAAGTGACTAGTGTGTCCGCACCTATAACAAGCATTGGTGCCCTAACGATACTCACCTAGGTAGAGTTTTCCACACTTAGCACATGGTGGTTTCCCCCTTGAACCCTGAGTTACACTAGCTTGCTCTAAGCTCTAGAATTCTGATGGCCCCGAGACTTCTGATCGTACCTGTTACTCGAAGCTGGTGCACTCGCTGAGGATGGTGCATAATTCGAAGACCTCTTATGAAAATAGGACTTGTCCCCCTTCCATTGCTTATGCTGGTTAGGCTCATGCACTACTGACTTACCCTTCTTTTTCAAGTGCTAATCCCTATCCCTCTTTTTGTCCTCCTCAAGTTGTTGCGCATAGACCATAAGCCTAGAGATATCCATGTCAGGAATCAGCAATGTCGCTTTGCACTCTTTTTTCACATGCTTGCCCAAGCTGGATATGAACTTTCTCATTCTAGATCGCATGTCAGGAATAATCTTTGGAGCATATCTAGATAGTTGTATGAATTTTTGACTATAATCTTTGATAACCATCCCCTCCCACTTCAAGTTAACAAACTCCTCAACCTTCACTTCCTTCAACTCTCGTGGAAAGAAGTGATCAGAAAAGGCACCCTCAAAGTTATCCCAAATGGCAAGCTCAACATACTCACCTAAACTCTCTTCCCATTAATTGTACTAGACATTTCCCACATCCTTGAGTTGATAGAAAGCAAGTTCAACTCCCTCAATCTCCGTCGCATGCATAGCTTTTAACACCTTCCACATCTCATCAATAAAATTCTAGGGGTCTTCCTTAACCTTAGACCCTGTGAAGACTGGTGGGTTTATCCTTAGAAAATCTCTAAGTCTCGTCGTAGCAGTTGGTTCTTGGGAGTTAGAGCTTGGAGTCTGTGAACTTCGATTCCTATTTTGGGCAGCTACCAGCTGGGTGAGCATAGTGATAACTCCTTTGAAATTAGCCTCTGTAGTAGGAGGAGGCGAAGTAGCAGGTGCCTAGGGAGCCCTAGCGACTCTAGCACGTCGACCCCGACCCCTCGTCTCTATCTGAGAAGGCACCTTTGGTGGGGGATTTTCAGTGTTGCAAGCTGAAGCATCTCTTTGGGTGGTGGTACGCTTAGGAGGCATGATCTGCAAGTGCATAATGCAAAAATTAGATAGATATTTTAGTAGAGTTGAACTCTATCGCAGGAACTCAGAATACAATAAAGTGTAACAATTCCTAATGTCCTATAACTTCCTACTTATAAAGTGTGGTGCACAACACACCCAAAAATAAGATTCTACTAGACACGACTTCATAGACTCCCTAGGACACTTGAACTCTGTGCTCTAATACCAAGTTTGTCACACCCCGGGAGGGTACCCTTAGCGTGGCCGACACTCAGAGACTACTGCTAGCCCCAAGCAAACTACTTGGCCTCAACACATTTGTTCAATCACATTCTAATAGTGGAAGATATTAATGAATAAAAATCCTTAAAGATAAGAATGACAAACGATAAATAAAGGATAAAGGACAAACAATCTATCAATCAACTAAGACAGACTAGTATGAAAGAAACTAGTCAAAATATAATCCAATCATATCTCAACAATCTAGTCTATCAAGCCTCTAAAACATCTGACTAATGGTGTCGACGATAGACCCATGGCTATCTCTAAATAAAATAAAATAAGTCTAAACTCAAAGTTAGATGAGAAAACATGATATCCTCCGAAGGTAGGGGAGGGCTCATCAATCAATTGAAAGTAAATTGGTCCTCAACGGGGCACCTGTTGATGACTGTTAGTACCTGTTTTTGCATCATGAAAAGATGCAGGTCCAAATGGACGTCAGTACATGGAATGTACAAATATGTAAAATGGAAGAAAGAAACATGTAAAAGAAGAATAGCATCAACTTAAATAGATCAACTCAAGAAGTAGGAAACTCAATCATCATATCAAAAATCTAAAGTAGGAATGCAGTTCCGGCAATGACCACTCATATACCATCTAGTCCAATCCACTCAGAGTACTATCAAGGCCTATTTGGGAGTTTCTCTAACTGACAACTATCACCTATGAGTCGGTGATGATACAACGAAGCAATGTTGTTACCACATCAATCCAATATCTTGCTAGGGTATAGGATATCCCATCATTGGATCCAAAATCAACATCAAGTGCTTTTTTGGGATAATAGAAAAGATCCAATTTGACGGTTCAATCCTCTCCTATGTCGACTATATAGTTATTGAGTTCGAGTTGGACTTACTCTTACTCAAATTTGGTTCTCAATGCTTCTCCCAAGACTCAACATGCTCAGAAGACCTCAACCCTATGGTTAACCCATTCGTGTAGTCTCATTGGACATTTGTCAACTCAATTCATCACATCAACTATCAACTCTTTGGTTTTACTCTTTTAAGGTTCAACTCTTGACTCATAAAGACTCTATCATGCATCATTCTAACTCACAACATTCAGGAACACAAAAGTAGAGTTAAAGCATTTACAAATTCCAGAGACTCTTTCGACTCAATTTATACTCATACATACTCATCTAAGTGAAATATTTAAAAATAACAAGAATTCATGTTAGGGTTTATATAGAAAAGCAAAATAATCTATTTTAAGTATTTAATTCATAAAAGCTATAATTCATGCAAGATTATGTAGAAAATACATTAGAATTTAAGAAAAACCATCAAGAAACATTCACGGAAGACTCAATTCACTCACAACTCTATCAATTGGGGTTATGGGGCACATGGAAGAACATAATCCATGTTTTGGTTAGCCTACATACCTGGAGATTTTAGTCTTAGAACAGCTTGGAAAGAGTCACAAGATTATCTTCAAACCCTAGCCATTTTCTTCCTTGAAACCTTGCTTTACATTTGAGAGAGTGTTTTAGGTAAAAAGGTTGAACTGACATGTTTAGGGCTTTATTTAGACGTAAAAACATCAGGTTTAGGCTTTGAAAGGGTGGGAAAAGACCAAAATAACTTTTCCTAAAAGGCTGTCAAATTCATCTATGGGTCCATCTACGACCTGTAGAAACTTCTGCGGCTCGTAGGGACCCTTCCGTAAACTTTTGGGCAAATTCAGGGTCTTTGGATCAATTCCACAAGACCAATCTACGGCTTGTAGAAGTTTCTACAACCCGTAGATTGGTCCGTAAAATACGGGACCAAAAAATAGAGATTTTCAGGAATTTTTTCCACGAGTTAGCAGATGAGCCGTACTTTAATCCACGATCTATAATAGGTTTCGTATGTTCAGCTCTGCTCTGACAGGCTTTAGTAAAACGACCATAACTTTTGACTCCAAAATACAAATAAGGTAAAATAAGTTGTGTTGGTAAGATAATTCAAAGGGCTTTCATTTGGTAGGTCATGGGACATCTAATTCTCTATGTGCTAAGAGTTATGATCATTTAAAGAGGACCCTTGTATTATCTAACACCAAAAACTCAATTTATAAGAATGTTTGAACTCGACTAAGTACTAAAGGTCCTTTATAACCCTAATCCACTTCTCATATGTAAGAATGAGTCTTGAAATATAGGTACATGTAAGATTAGAGTAATGGGGTGTCACAAAAAGGATAATGTAGAAGTAAATGTCGCCGTAGGACATGTTTCCGAGGTCATGAGATCATGCGGATTGATGTTCCAAAGGAGACACAAAATATTTAAGGAATCAAAGGGCCATTTGAAGGAATAATCTATTTAAAGTCTTTGAAGATGTCCCCTAATATTTCAGCCCGTGATATTATTCATCTTTTTTAATTGAAATGGGCTGAACTAGTGGATTAGTTTGAAATTTTTGGATTGGAAAGCCTTGGTTTATTTAAAGGACACTCTTCGTGAACCTTGAAGTAGTAGATTGGTAGATGTCTATCATAAGATTTGGCCTAGCCAGCCATTTAGGGTGTATATTTGTTGTCTTGAAGACTTGTGGGAAGATTTTAGTCTTTAAAATGCCTTGTAATATGTTTCTGTTTATTTGCTCTTCAATATATGAATTATGTAGTTTGTCTTTCTTATTAAAATCCATGTTATTTTATGTGAAGGCATTAAGACTTGGTCTTTAATGATACACTCACTAAGAAATAATTTTTATTTTTGATTAAACATTTTGTGTCAAACCCCGGGAGGGTACCCTAGGCGTGGCTGATACCTAGAGACTATTGCTAGTCCCAAAGCGAACCACTTGGCCATCACATTCATTCAATCAAATAACTCAGGACAATCAGCGGAAGACTAAGGAAAGTAAATGGCAACATCTCATCTAGTTCTAAAATAATGTATATAATAAAAGACTAGTAGAAATAGCTAGCTCACAATCTTAATAATTAACATCCAACTCTAGTCTATGAAGCCTCTATCACTATCAAGTGGTGCCAATGACAGACCCATGGCTAACGAAATAAAAATAAAAGACTAGTCTAGTCTAACTCAAATCATGATGAAATAAATAGTCGATCATCCGGAGTAGGGGAGGCTCACCAATAAGCTGAACATCCTGAATCTTCAACGATGCGCATGTTGACGATCCCTAATCCCTGTGTCTGTATCATAAAATGATACAACACCGAATCGTCAGTACGTGGAATGTAAGTATGTAAAATAACTAAATAAAATAGAAATAGGTAGAATAATATGAAACAACATTGACTCAGAAAAATCATCACATCAAAACGTGAAATGTCTATCTAGGCAAGAATAAAGAGTAGACAAGTGACCCATCAACTCCTCAACCTCATCAATCAAATTAGGCTCATCGCGATGGAACTCAACTCAACTCAGCTCAACTCAGAGTACATAAGGTGGAAACTTTTGGGACTTTCTCTTATCTGACAACAATCACTTATGAGCCAGTGATGTAGCGCCCAGTAAAATTACCGATATACCCCTAGAGAGAGGGTATGCACTTAATGCATCTTTCGATGCTCATATGGCAAATCTGAGGCCAGATTTGTGATCAACACAAAAAATTGAGCGGGAAAATGGTCTCGATCAATGAGTGACTTGATCAAAAGATAAATTTTCAATACGAAGCGCAAAAACAGTGTTAGTATACGACAGGGGTGCATCGCGCACCCATCGCGGACCAACACTTATATTCTTTTAAAAGTTTTTGACGGAATGGACAAAACTCGTTCAAAAACCCTTTTCTGAAAATACATTATTCGCGACCAATCCGCATCGCGGGCTACGTCTTTTTCGAGTTGAAAATTTCTAGATCATTATGAGCGGCATTCCGGTCAATTTCCCACCCTCTTTAATTCTATACACGATCTAACAAGGTTGTTTTGACGTAAAAAGGGTCTAAAACCCCCATTCTAAGTCTTAATTCAATACTTTACTAAGGTTGGGGCTTGAGGAGAGAAGAGAAGGGCTTGAGTTGAGAGATTCATGAAGAGATCCTTGATGTGCTTGGTTGATAGCTGCATCCCAGGTATGTAAGGCTAAACTAAAAACATGAGATTGTTCTCTCATGTGCCCTATAGAGGTCATAGATGAGTTGATGGTTGAAGAGTCTACATGCATGAATCGTTGATGGGTTTTCCTAAAATTTTATTTGAAATTACATGTTTTCTATGTTGATGATCATCATACTATTTATTTTCTTAAATTAAACATTTTCATGAGAATTTGCATAACTCTACACGATTATTTGTAAAGCATGCATAATGAACTTGAGGATTGAGTGTAGAGCTTTGAGTTGAGATTGTTGATTGTGATGAGAGAATGATGATGAATTGATAAAATTTGATTGTTTTATGAATTCGTACGAATGAACTCTATCGATGTGTCTATTTAATTGCTTCTTAATGATTGTTCTAAATTTTGAGTCTTCAATTGATATTGATGAAAGGGATAAAGTCCCCATGATATGTTGATTGATGAGAAGTCTAAAACCATTATGAGATGTTGATTGATGATATGGCCAATGTCCCTATGAGTTTATTGGTTTGATTGGATTGATGGTTTTATGAGCATCGAGTCATGGGAAGAGTATTGAATACCAAGAGAGTGAGAGTTAGTCCGACTTGAACTCGTCAAACTACGTCGCCAAACGTAGATGGGGCTTAAAACCATCACATATATTGTGGTTCCCTCTTGATTAGAAGTCTCTGAAACAATAGCAGAATTATTGGCGACTAACTCCATATTGGGTGAGCTGATATGGTTTCGATTCGTTCCCTACTGGCAAGTTTGGAATGACTGTGGCAACATCAACATGATTGTTGTACGTTCATTGGCTCATAAGTGATTGTTTTTGGATATGAGAAACTCCCACAAATTTCCTATCTTGATTACTTTGAGTCTAGATGAAATGAGAGGGGGTGAGCTTCTCTAAGATGAGATGAGATTAGAGAAGGTGAGCTCCTCTGAGATGTGATGAGATGAGGTGAGCTCCTTTGAGATGAGTCTGATATGATTAATGAGGTTGAGTTGTTGATGGGTCACTTGTCTACTCTTTATTCTTTCATAGATAGACATGTGACGATTTGATGTTATTTGATGATTATTTGAGTTTATGTGGTTTCCATATTATTCTACTTGTTTTTGTTTCACTCAGTTATTTTACATACCGGTACATTCCAAGTACTGATGTCCACTCTGGACAGGGGCATGTACTAGAGATCGTCAACAGGCGCTCCATTGAAGATCTGAGATTTGAAGTTGAATTGGTGAGCTTCCCCTACTCCGGAGGATCCCCTACATTTATTCATCTTGCTTTTGAATTAGAGATTGGACTATTTCTTTACTTTGATTTTGGGTAGCCATAGGTCTGTCATTGGCATCGCATGAGTAGTAATAGAGGCTTCATTGACGATGGTTGAGCGTTAATGTTGAGACTTGTGAGCTAGTTCTTTCTACTAGCCTTTATTTTATATATTCATTTCGAGACTTTAGATGAGATGTGCCCATTCACTTACTTATTCTTTCCGCTGTTCAGTAGAGTTTAACGATTGAATGATGTGATGAGACTAAGTGGTTCGCTTGGGGACTAGCAATAGTCTCTGAGTGCTGGCCACACCAAGGGTATCCTCCCGGGGCGTGTCAAACTTGGTATCAGAGCACAAAGTTCAAGTGTCTTAGGGAGTCTATGAAGCCGCGTCTAATAGAGTCTTGTTTATAGGTGTGTTCTCGACCACATTTCATAAGCAGGAGGATATAGGACATTAGGAATTGTTACCCTTTTCTTCTCATTCCGATTCATGCGATAGAGTTAAACTCTATGAAAACTCTCTTTTAATTCGTGCTCTACGCATGCAGAATAGATAACATGCCTCCTAGAAGAGTTGTCAGAGGAAGGAGACATCCTATCAGGCAAGCTGTTAATCCACTGGAGCTGTCACGCTGCGGGAGAGTACCCTTGGCGTGGCCGGCACTCGGAGACTATTGCTAGCCCCAAGCGAACCACCTAGTCTCATCACATCATTCAATCACATACTTCTAGTGATCAGCGAAAATTATATGCAAGTAATGGACACAATTCATCTAAAGTTCTCAATATAATATAGATAAAATAACGGGGGCTAGTAGAAAGAACTAGCTCACAATCTCAACATCAATACTCAACACCTGTCTATGAAGCCTCTATCACTAAATCATGTGGTGTCAATGACAGACCCATGGCTACCCAAAGCAAAATAAGAAGATAGTCCAATCCTAACTCTAAAGCATGATGAAATAAAATACTGGTTCCTCCGGAGTAGGGGAGGCTCACCAAATCAGCTTCGGATCTCTGATCTTCAACGGAGCGCCTGTTGATGATCTCTAGTACCTGCCTCTGCATCATAAAACGATGCAGTCCAGAGTGGACGTCAGTACTTGGAATGTACTGGTATGTAAAATAGCTGAATGAAACGGAAAACTGGTAGAAAATATGGAAAGTAACATCAAGCCAAAATAAACATCATAATCACATTAACCGCCAGCTTGCCCCTCTACGAAAGAGTACAGAGTGGACAAGTGACACAACATTATCTCAGACTCATCAAAAGTCTCAACTCATCACATGAATCATCTCAGAGGAGTTCACCCCCCTCTCATCTCATCTCATCTAGACTCAGAGTAAGGTACGAATTTCCCCAGAAGTTTCTCTTAACCGACAACACTCACTTATGAGCCAGTGAACGTACAACAATCACTCTGATGTTGCCACAGTGGTCCCAAACTTGCCAGGTAAGGAACACTGGATCCCATATATATAAACCCGACATGGAATCAAACTGAACAGATCCTCTATTGCTTTCAGGGACTGTTAAACCTCGAGGGAAACCATATGTGTGTATGTGATGGTTTAAGCCTCTCCTACGTTTGGCGACATAGTTAATGAGTTCGAGTGGGACTCATTCCTGCTCATTTCGGTGCTCGATACTCCTCCTGACTCAGTGCTCGTAAAATCAACCTCAATCAGTCTCATAGGGATTCACTCCCCGTCAACAACTGCCAGTCTCATAGGGACCCACTCCTCATCCACGACTGATATTTCACCGGGACCTTGGCCCCTTTCATCAATTACCTCATAGGGACTTCCACCCTATCATCAACATCTCATAGGGATTTTAACCCTATCACCAACACCTCCTCAATGACTCAAGATTATATAACCGTCATTAGGAAACAAGTGAATAAACACATCGGTAGAGTTCATTTATAGAGACTCATACAATAATCAAGGTTTCATCAACTCATCATCACAGTCAGCAATCCCAATGCAAGGTTCTAGACTCAAGTCTCAAGTTCATTATGCATGCTCTTCAAAATAGTCATGTAGGGTTATGCATATCCTCATAAAAATATTCGCTTTAAGAAAACAATTATTATGATGATCATCAACATAGAAAATATGTAATTGCAACTAAAATTATCAAGAAAATCCATCAAGAAACTATGCATGTAGACTCTTCAATCATCAATTCACTATGGCCTCTATGGGGCACATGAGAGAGCAATCCCATGTTTTAGTTTCGCTTTACATACCTGTGATGCAACTGTCCAACTGGGTGATGTCGAGGACCTCTTCCGTATTTCTCACCCCAAGCCTTTCTCTCCTCCCCTCAAGCCCTAGCCTTGTTAGATTTTGGAATAGGACTTAGAATAGGTTTTTGTTAGACTCTTTTCGTGTAGAAACGATCTTACTAGCCGTGTATTAGTGTTTAGGAGGGGTTAGGGATTTGACCGAAATGCCCCTCGAAATAAATTAGAAATTTCCACTTCGGAATATACACGGTCCGCGACGCGGACCTATCGCGAACTGTGTATTTTTGGAAAAGTATTTTTAAACGAGTTTTCTCCACCCCGTCGAAAATCTGGAAAAATATATAACTGTCCCTCCACGGTAGGTGCGCGTCGCGCCTCTGTCGCGGACAGTCACTGTTTTGTGACTTGGATCGAAAATTTATCTTTCGATTGGGTCGTCCTAAAATTCAACTCGGACCATTTTCCCACTCCATTTTTCATGCTGATCACGAATCCGGTCTCGGATTTGCCATACGAGCCCCGCAAGATGCGTTACGTGCGCACCCTCACTCTAGGGGCATTTTGGTAATTTTTACCGGGCGTCACATCATCTCCCCCTTGGGATCATTCTTCCTCGAATGAGGAGTGGAGATGGGGATTAAAGCACGAATAGACTCAAGACTCATTCCCACACTCAATTCAATAAATCAACCCTCGACTCAATGATGGCAAGTCACATAAAAGAATACAGCACTTAGCTTAGTGAAGAGTAAGGATTTTTACCTTCAGTACTTTCACTATCAGTTGGCACGAATAGGTGCGAATACTTTGCCTTCATCTCCTCCTCAGCTTCCCAGGTGGCTTCTTCAACAAATTGATTCCTCCATAGGACTTTGACTGAGGCTATTTCTTTGTTCCTTAATTTACGAATCTGACGATCCAGAATTTGAACCGGAACCTCTTCGTAAGATAGGTTATCCTTTACCGCAATGCTATCAACCGAGATCACCAAGGCTGGATCTCCCAAGCATTTCTTTAGCATTGACACATGGAACACCGGGTGCACCCCATCTAACTCGGAAGATAACTCTAACTCGTAAGCCACCTTCCCAATTCTTTTTACGATTTGATAGGGTCCAACATAACGTGGACTCAACTTTCCCTTCTTCCCAAACCTTAGGACACCCTTCATAGGTGACACTTTCAAGTACACCCAATCATCCACTTCGAACTCTAAGTCTCTCCTTCTCACGTCGATGTAAGATTTTTGGCGACTTTGGGCAGTTTTTAACCTCTCTCTAATGACCTTGACCTTCTCCATCGACTAGTGAACGAGATCAGGTCCAATGAGCTCCGCTTCTCTAACCTCAAACCACCCAATAGGCGATCTACACCTCCTTCCGTACAAGGCTTCATAAGGAGCCATTTGAATGCTTGCATGATAACTATTGTTATATGCAAATTCAGCCAGTGGCAAATGATCATTCCAATTCCCTTTGAAGTCAAGGACACAAGCTCTCAACATATCCTCCAGTGTTTGAATTGTACGCTCCGCCTGACCATCCGTCTGTGGATGGAAAGCCGTACTCAGGTTCACCTTCGTACCCAAACTTTTCTAAAATGATCTCCAAAACTGGGAGGTAAATTGAGTTCCTCTTTTCGAGATGATGGACAAGGGGACTCCATGCAACCTCACAATCTCCTGGATGTACAACTTGGCATACTCTTCCGCAGTGTTCGTTGTCTTGACTGCCAGGAAGTGAGCTGACTTAGTCATTCTGTCCACGATCACCCATATCGAATCATGTTGCTTTCAAGACCTTGGCAGACTAGTGATAAAGTCCATATTAATCATCTCCCATTTCCATTCCGGAATTTCAAAGTTCTGAACCAATCCACATGGCCTTTGATGCTCAACCTTCACCTGTTGGCAATTTGGGCATTTCGAGACGAACTCCGCGATGTCCCTCTTCATTCCGTTCCACCAATAGACCTCCCTTAAGTCATGGTACATTTTGGTGGAGCCAGGATGAATGGAATATCTAGTGTTATGAGCTTCTGCCATGATTCTGTCTCGTATGCCATCAACATCTGGAACACACAATCGACTTTGATATCTTAACACTCCATCTCCCCCTTTGGAGAAGACCATCACCCTCTAATTTTGGACATCCTCCTTCAATTGGAGTAGGACAGGGTCTTGGTCTTGCTTTTCCTTCACCTCCACCACTAACGAGGAAGTAGACCCGTCCTGGACATTAACTCCTCCTTCGTTTTTCTCCTCGAGTCGGACTCCTAATTGAGCCAACCGGTGCACGTCCTTGGCTAACTCCCTCTTTCCTTCCTCCACATGGGCTGTGCTACCCATTGATAACCTGCTAAGAGCATCATCCACGACGTTAGCTTTACCTGGGTAGTAGTGTATGCTCATGTCATAATCTTTGAGCAATTCTAACCATCTCCTCTGTCGCAAGTTGAGTTCTTTTTGGCTAAAAACATACTGCAAGCTCTTGTGGTCAGTGAACACATCCATATGCACTCCGTACAAGTAGTGCCGCCAAATTTTAAGTGCAAACACTACTGCTGCCAATTCAAGGTCATGGGTTGGGTAGTTCCTCTCGTGAACCTTGAGTTTCCTGGAAGCATAAGCTATCACTCTCCCCCTTTGCATTAATACACATCCCAATCCAACCATCGAGGCATCACAATAAATTACAAAGTCTTCAGTCCCGTCGGGTAGAGTTAGGACTGGTGCAGTAGTTAACCTTGTTTTCAATTCCTGGAAACTCTTTTCACATTTTTCGGACCACTAGAACTTGACCTTTTTCTGAGTCAATTTGGTCAGTGGCGCGGATAGGGAAGAAAATCCCTCCACAAACCTGCGGTAGTAGCCTGCCAGCCCCAAGAAACTTCTGATATCAGTTGGAGTGGTCGGTCGGGGCCAGTTCTTAACCGCCTCAATCTTTTGGGCATCCACTCGAATACCGTCACCGGAAACAACGTGGCCTAGGAAGGCCGCTGACTCACGCCAGAATTTACATTTGGAGAACTTTGCATACAACTCATGGTCCTTAAGAGTTTGGAGGACCACTCTGAGGTGGTTAGCATGCTCCTCCTCACTCCTTGAATACACCAGGATGTCGTCGATGAACACAATCACAAACAAATCAAGATATGGCTTGAACACTCTATTCATCAAGTCCATATAGGCGGCAGGTGCATTTGTCAGTCCGAAGGACATGACCAAGAACTCAAAATGGCCATATCTAGTCCAAGCAGGTGCGCGTCGCGCCTCTGTCGCGGACAGTCACTGTTTTGTGACTTGGATCGAAAATTTATCTTTCGATCGGGTCGTCCTAAAATTCGACCCGGACCATTTTCCCACTCCATTTTTCATGCTGATCACCAATCCAGTCTCGGATTTTCCATACGAGCCCCGGAAGATGCGTTACGCGTGCACCCCCACTCTATGGGCATTTTGGTAATTTTTATCGGGCGTCACATGAGCCTCAAGTACCCGAGGAGCCCGTGGGTCAAGCTGTCCCTGTTGAGCAACCCCCTTAAGATGAGGTCTCCAATGCTGAACTACTTTGGGCTATTCAAGCTCTAGCCCAGGCTGTCGCAGCACCTGCTGTGAGACAAGGAGTGGGCAAACAAGACACTCTTGACACCTCTAGAGTTCGGGAATTTCTGAGGATAAATCCGCCTGAGTTCACGGGGTCTGCATCCGCTGAAGATCCTGAGAACTATGTGGAGGAACTTGAGAAGGTGTTCCAAGTGATGCATGTAGCTGATGTTGATAGGGTTGAACTAGCTGCCTACCAACTCAAGGGTGTGGCCAGACTGTGATTCGACTAGTGGAAGAAAGGTAGAAGAGATGATGCCCCATGTTTGACTTGGGTAGTGTTTGAGGAAGCCTTCTTGGGATGCTTTTTCCCAAGAGAGAAAAGAGAGGCTAAGGTGAGAGAATTCTTGAATCTGAAACAGGGCTCTATGACGGTGCAAGAGTATGGTTTGAAGTTCACACAACTATCTCGCTATGCTCCAGACATGGTGGCTGATATGAGGGGAAGGATGGGAATGTATGTTGACGGAAGAGGACCCAAGAGAGATGGTAGGGGAGCAATGCTTGTGAGTAATATGGACATTGGGAGATTGATGACATTTGTGCAACAAGCTGATGAGGAGAGACAACATGACAGGGAAGAATTCAAGCATAAGAAATCGAAGATATCCATCCATGAGGTTGGAAGGAAAGGAAACAACAACCGAATTCTAGCACCATCATCTGCTAGTGCACCTGCGCCTAGAGGCGGGTATGATCAGAGATCTCAGAATGTGGGGAGTCATAGACCTCAGTCGCAAGCTAGTGTGGCTCAGAGTTCCCAGGGTAAGCCATCATGTGATAAATGTGGCAAATTGCACTTGGGGAGATGTCGTGAAGGGAATGATGTGTTCTGCAAATGTGGCCAAGAGGGTCACTATCAATAAGATTTTCCAAGGTGGGTTGAGTGGGCTCAGTCTTCTAAAAAAACCCCACCAGTTAGAGGAAACCAGAGGGCCATTACGTCAGGCACAGGCGGGGCAACAAACCGCTTGTATGCCATGGGTAGTCCCCAAGACCAAGAGAACTCTCCCGATGTTGTGACGGGTATGATTCGAGCCTTTACTTTTGATTGTTATGTTTTGATGGATTCGGGTGCCATCTTGTCATTTGTATCTCCTTATATGGCCAGTAGATTTGATCGAACCCCTGAGAGTCTTCTTGAACTCTTTGATGTTTCTACTCTAGTGGGTGAGTCTATTCAAGCCGAGAAAATCTATAGAACTTGTGTAGTGTCCATCCATCATAGGGATACTCTTGTTGATTTGATTGAGTTGGAGATGGTTGATTTTAATTTGATTCTTGGCATGGATTGGCTTCACGCTTGTTATGCCTCTGTTAATTGTAGATCCCGAACTGTTAACTTTCGATTCCCAAATGAACCGGTTCTAGAGTGGAAGGGTGGTTTTGTTACACCTAGAGGGAAGTTTATCTCCTATCTTAGGCCAGAAAGTTGATTTTCAAAGGTTGTATCTATCACCTTGTGCGAGTTAAATATGATGATGTCGAGTCCCCAACTCTTGAGTCAGTCCCGATTGTTAATGAATTTCCAGAAGTGTTTCCTGATGATTTGCTTCGGGTCCCTCATGATAGGGAGATTGACTTTGGGATTGATGTTCTTCCCGATTCCAAGCCTATTTCGATTTCACCTTATAGGATAGCCCCCGCTGAGTTGAAAGAGTTGAAAGAGCAATCGAAAGATTTGCTAGACAAGGGCTTTATTAGGCTAAGTGTTTTACCTTGGGATGCTCTGGTCCTATTCGTGCGAAAGAAAGATGGGTCCCTCAGAATGTGTATTGACTATAGGCAACTGAACAAGGTCACGATAAAAAATAAATATCCCCTCCAATAGATGATTTGTTTGACCAACTTCAGGGCGCCCCTTGTTTCTCAAAGATAGACCTTAGATCTGGCTATCACCAGTTGAAGGTGAGGGAATGTGACATTCCTAAAACAACCTTTAGGACTACATATGGCCATTTTGAGTTCTTGGTCATGTCCTTTGGGTTGACGAATGCAACTGCCGTCTTTATGGACTTGATGAATAGATTATTCAGACAATATCTTGATATGTTTGTGTTATTTTCATCGATGACATTTTGGTGTATTCGAGAAGTGAGAAAGAGCATGCTAACCATCTCAGAGTGGTCCTTTAAACCCTTAAGGACCATGAGCTGTATGCAAAATTCTCAAAGCGTGAGTTCTGGCTTAAGTCAGCGGCCTTTCTAGGCCATGTTGTTTCCAGTGATGGGATTCGAGTGGATGCCCAAAAGATTGAAGTGGTCATGAACTAGCTTAGACTGACCACTCCAATTGACATTAGAAGTTTCATGGGGTTAGCAGGCTACAAGCACCGATTTGTTGAGGGATTTTCTTCCCTATCCGCGCCATTGACTAAATTGACTCAGAAAAAGGTCAAGTTTCTGTGGTTCGAAGAATGTGAGAAGAGTTTCCAAGAATTGAAGACAAGATTGACTATTGCGCTGGTCCTTACCTTGCCCGAGGGGACAGAGGACTTTGTGATTCATTGTGACGCATCGATGGTTGGATTAGGGTACGTACTGATGCAAAAAGGGAAGGTGATAACCTATGCTTCCAGACAACTTAAGGTTCATGAAAGGAACTATCCAACCCATGACCTTGAGTTGGCAACAGTGGTGTTTGCACTTAAAATCTGGCACCATTATTTGTATGGAGTTCGTGTGGATGTGTTCACTGACCACAAGAGCTTGCAATATTTTTCAGTCAGAAAGAGCTCAACCTGCGACAGAGGAGATAGTTGGAATTGCTTAAGGATTATGACATGAGCATTCACTACCACCCAGGTAAAGCTAACGTTATTGCTGACGCTCTTAGCAGGTTGTCAATGGGTAGCACAACCCATGTAGAGGAAGGAAAGAAGGAGTTAGCTAATGACGTGCATCAATTGGCTCGGTTAGAAGTTCAACTTGAGGAGAATAATGAAGGAGGAGTTAATGTTCAAAACAGGTCTGCTTCATCCTTAGTGGTGGAGGTGAAAGAAAAGCAAGACCAAGATCCTGTCATACTCCAATTGAAGGAGGCTGTCCACAAACAGAGAGTGATGGTCGTCTCCAAAGGGGGAGATGGAGTGTTGGGATATCAAAGTAAATAATGTGTCCCAAATGTTAATGGCATTCGCGACAGAATCATGCCGGAAGCCCATAACACTAGATATTCCATTTATCTTGGCTCTACCAAAATGTACCACGATTTGAGAGAAGTCTATTGGTGGAATAGAATGAAAAGGGATATTGCAGAGTTCGTTTCAAAGTGCCTGAATTGCCAGCAAGTGAAGGTTGAGCATCAAAGGCCATGTGGATTAGCTCAGAACTTTGAGATTCCGAAATGGAAGTGGAGATGATTAATATGGACTTTATTACTGGTCTGCCAAAGTCTCGAAAGCAACATGATTTGATATGGGTGATCATGGATAGAATGACTAAATCAGCTCACTTCTTGGTAGTTAAGACAAGTAACACAGCGGAACAGTACGCCAAGTTGTACATGCAAGAGATTGTGAGGTTGCATGGGGTTCCCTTTTCCATCATCTCAGACAAAGGAGCTCAATTTACCCCCCAATTTTGGAGATCGTTCCAAAAGGGATTGGTTACTAAGGTGAACCTGAGCACATCCTTTCATCCATAGATAGATGGTCAGGCGGAGGGTACAATTCAAACACTTGAGGACATGTTGAGAGCTTGTGTTCTTGACTTCAAGGGAAATTGGGATGATCACATACCATTGATTGAATTTGCATATAACAATATTTACCATGCAAACATTCAAATGGCTCCCTACGAAGCCTTGTACGGGAGGAGATGTAGATCACCAGTTGGGTGGTTTGAGGTTGGAGAAGCGGAGTTGATTGGGCCTAATCTTGTTCACCAATCGATGGAGAAGGTCAAGGTCATTAGAGAGAGGTTAAAGACTGCCCAGAGTCACCAAAAATCTTATACCAATGTGAGGAGAAAAGACTTAGAGTTCGAGGTAGATGATTGGGTGTATTTGAAAGTGTCGCCTATGAAGGGTGTCCTAAGATTTGGGAAGAAGGGAAAGTTGAGTCTACACTATGTTGGACCATATCAGATTGTAAGGAGGATTGGGAAGGTTGCTTATGAGTTAGAGTTGCCTTCCGAGTTAGATGAAGTGCATTCGGTATTCCATGTGTCGATGTTGAAGAAATGCTTGAGAGACCCTGCCTTGGTGGTTCCTGTTGATAGCATTGGAGTGAAAGGTAGCCTATCTTACGAAGAGGTTTCGGTACAAATCCTTGATCATCAGATTCATAAGTTGAGGAACAAAGAGGTAGCCCAAGTCAAATTCTGTGGAGGAATCAATTCGTTGAGGAAGCCACATGGGAAGCTGAGGAAGAGATGAAGGTCAAATATCCGAACCAATTTTTGCCAAATGATGAGAGTCTTGAAGGTAAATTTCTTACCTTTCGCTAAATTGATATGTCCATTCTTGATGTGACTTCCTATTCGTAAGTCTGAGTGGTAATGATTGAGGTCGAGAAAGAGTCGAGAGTCCGATTGATGGAGCTGAGTGTTTAGATGAGTTTTGAGTCTATTTGTGCCATAATATCCACCTTTACTCATCATTCGAGGACGAATGATCACAAAGGGGAGATGATGTAACACCCGGTAAAATTATCAAAATACCCCTAGAGAGAGGGTATGCACGTAATGCATCTTCCGATGCTCATATGGCAAATCCGAGGCCTGATTTGTGACTAGCATAAAAATTGAGTTGGAAAATGGTCTCGGTCGATTTTTAGAGGTACCCGATCAAAAGATAAATTTTTGATACGAAGCGCAAAAACAGTGTTAGTATGTGATAGGGGCGCGTCGAGCACCTATTGCGGACCAACATTTATATTCTTTTAAAAAATTTTGACGGGATGAAGAAAATTCGTTCAAAAACTCTTTTCTAAAATTACACTGTTCGCGACCAGTCCGCGTCGCGGACTGCGTCATTTCCGAGTTGAAAATTTCTAGATTATTATGAGGGACATTCCGGTCAATTTCCCACCCCTCCTAAACTCTATACACGATCTAACAAGGTCGTTTTGACGTAAAAAAGGTTAAAACCCCATTCTAAGTCCTAATAAATACTTTACTAAGGTTAAGGCTTGAGGAGAGAAGAGAAGGGCTTGAGTTGGGAGATTCGTGAAGTGATCCTCGACGTGCTTGATTGATAGCTGCATCCCAGGTCTGTAAGGCTAAACTAAAAACATGAGATTGTTCTCTCATGTGCCTCATAGAGGTCATGGATGAGTTGGTGGTTGAAGAGTCTACATGCATGAATCTTTGATGGTTTTCCCTAAAATTTTATTTGAAATTACATGTTTTCTATGTTGATGATCATCATACTATTTATTTTCTTGAATTAAACATTTTCATGAGAATTTGCATAACCCTACACGATTATTTAAAAAGCATACATAATGAACTTGAGGATTGAGTCTAGAGCCTTGAGTTGAGATTGTTGATTGTGATGAGAGAATGATGTTGAGTTGATAGAATTTGATTGTTTTATGAGTCCCTACAAATGAACTCTACTGATATGTCTATTCAATTGCTTCCTAGTGATTGTTCTAAATCTTGAGTCTTCGATTGAGATTGATTGATGAGAGGGCTAAAGTCCCTATGAGATGTTGATTGATGAGAGGGCTAAAACCCCTATGAGACGTTTATTGATGATAGGGACAATGTCCCTATAAGTTGATTGGTTTGATTGGATTGATGGTTTTATAACCATTGAGTCATGGGAGGAGTATCAGGCACCGAAAGATTAAGAGTTAGTCCGACTTGAACTCGTCAAACTACGTCACCAAACATAGGTAAGGCTTAGAACCATCACATATATTGTGGTTCACTCTTTATTAGAAGTCCTTGAAACAATAGCGGACTTATTGATATCTGACTCCATATTGGGTGAGCTGATATGGTGTTGATTCGTTCCTTACCTTGCAAGTTTGGAATGGCTGTGGCTACATCAGTGTGATTGTTGTACATTCACTGGCTTATAAGTGATTGTTGTCGGATAAGAGAAACTCCCATAAATTTCCTACCTTGAGTATTCCGAGTCTAAATGAGATGAGAGGGGGTGAGCTCCTCTGAGATGAGATGAGAGGAGGTGAGTTCCTTTGAGATGAGTTTGAGATGATTGATAAGGTTGAGTGGTTGATAGGTCACTTGTCTACTCTTTATTCTTGTATAGATAGACATGTGAAGATTTGATGTTATTTGCTGATTATTTGAGTTGATGTTGTTTCTATATTATTCTACATATTTCGGTTTCACTAAGCTATTTTACATACTAGTACATTCAAAGTACTAATGTGCATTCTGAAATGCATCGTTTTATGATGCAGGGGCAGGTATTAGAGATCGTCAACAGGCGCTCCGTTGAAGATATGAGATTTGAAGCTGAATATGTGAGCCTCCCCTACTCCGAAGGATCCCCTATATTTATTCATCTTGCTTTAGAGTTAGAGATTGGACTATTTCTTTACTTTGATTTTGGGTAGCCATGGGTCTGTCATTGGCACGACATGAGTAGTAATAGAGGCTTCATTGACGATGGTTGAACGTTGATGTTGAGACTTGTGAGCTAGTTCTTTCTACTAGCCTTTATTTTATATATTCATTTTGAGACTTTAGATGAGATGTGCCCATTCACTTACTTATACTTTCCGCTGTTCAGTAGAGTTTATCAGTTGAATGATGTGATAAGACTAAGTGGTTCGCTTGGGGACAAGCAAAAGTCTCTGAGTTCTGGCCACGCCAAAGGTACCCTCCCGGGGCGTGACAAGTGAATGTACAATATCCCGCCAGTGTTGCGACGTCTATTCTATACTTGCCAAGTAGAGAACGAATAGAAACCATAATGGATAATCCAAATTGGAGACGGAACTCAATAAGCCCTCTATTATTTCAGGGACATAAACTGAACTCAAGAGGGATCCTCTTCTATGCTTGGCGGCGTAGTTTGATGAGCTCAAGTTGGACTACTCTCACTCTTTCGGTGCTCAATACTCCTACCAAGACTCAATGCTCATAAGACCTCCATCTCAACCAATCTCATAGGGACTTTAACCCCGTCAACGATCGGTAGCTCATAGGGACACTAACCCTATCATCAATCAACTCATAGGGGCTTTAATCCTTTCATCAATCAAACTCATAGGGACATTTAATCCTATCATCAATCAAACTCATAGGGACTTTGACCCTCTCATCAAGATCGTCTCAACCAGTAGCTCAAGGCTTGGAATAATTGTTAGGGAACAATTGAATAGACAATCATTAGAGTTCATTTAAGGAGACTCTTTGGGCCATCAAGCTCTATCAACTCATCATCATTCACAATCACAATCAACAATCTCTTCAAGGCTCTAGACTCAACCCCTAGACTCATTCATGCATGCTTTCAAAAGTTAACATGTGCGGTTTTGCAATTTCTCATGAAATACTCAAGTCAACAAAATAAGTTTATGATGATCATCAACATACAAAGGTGCATGAAAATAGACATAATTTATAAGAAGATATTCAAGAATCAATTAAAGAACATGTATGGGGACTCATGAACACTCAACTCTTCTATGACCATCTATGGGGCACATGAAAGGACAATCTCAAGCTTTTATTTTAGCCTTACATACCTAGGATGAAGCTCTCAACAATCTCTTCAAGGATTTCCTCTCGAATTCCTCAATCTCAATATCTTCTCTTCTCCCCTCAAGCCCTAGTCTTGTTAGACTATTAGAAAAGGACTTAGAATGGGGTTTTAGACCTTTTAACGTTCAAACGACCTAATTTGATTATGTATTGAGTTTATGAGGGGTTGGTTATTGTTTAAAATGACCCTCACAAAATGTAGAAATGTTTTAGGTTCGGAATACCCCAGTCCACGACGCGGAATGGTCGCGTACCAATGTATTTTTCTCCGAAAAGTTTCTAAATGGGTTTTTCCAATCCCATAAAAAAATTTTGAAAAAAATATAAGTGTGGATCCGCTATAGAGGCGCGGTGCTCCTCTGTCGCGCATCAAAATTTTTTTGGTTTTGGAATCAAAAAATTATTTCTTGATTGGGTTGCTCTAAAAATCGACCGAGACCATTTTCCCACTTAAGGTTTTATGTTGATCATAAATCTTGCCTGGGATTTGCCATACGAGCATTGGAAGATGTGTTATGAGAATACCCCTCCTCTACGTTCGGTATTTCATAGGGACTCTAACCCTATCATCAATCGACTCATAGGCGCTTTAACCGTTTCATCAATCAAACTCATAGGGATATTTAACCCTATTATCAATCAAACTCATAGGGACTTTAACCCTTTCATCAAGAACATCTCAATCAATAGCTTAAGGCTTGGAACAATCATTAGGGAACAATCAAATAGACAATCATTAGAGTTCATTTAAGGATATTCTTTGGGCCATTAAGCTCTATCAACTCATCATCATTCACAATTACAATAAATAATCTCACGTCTAGGCTCTAGACTCAATCACTAGGCTCATTCATGCATGATTTCAACATTTAACATGTAGGGTTTTGCAGTTTCTCATGAACATACTCAATTCAAGAATACACCAAAATGTCATCGATGAATACAATCACTAACATATCAATATACTGTTTGAATACTCTATTCATCAAGTCCATGAAGGCTGCAGGTGCATTCGTCATCCCAAAGGACATGACCAAGAACCCACAATGGCAATGTCTAGGCCTAAATTCTGTCTTTGGGATATCACATTCCCTCACTTTCAACTGATGGTAGCCAGATCTGAGGTCTATCTTTGAGAAATAAGAGGCACCCTGAAGTTGGTCAAATAGATCGTCTATCCTTGGATGAGGATATTTTTTCTTTTTGGTGACCTTATTTAGTTTCCTGTAGTCAATTTACATTCAGAGGGACCCATCTTTCTTCCGCATCAATAGGAAAGGGGCACCCCCAAGGAGAAACGCTCGACCCTATAAAGCCCTTCTCTGACAAATCTTTCAATTTTTCTTTCAACTCCTCAACTTAGCAGGGGTCATCCTATAAGGTGGAATTGAGATAGGCTGGGTATCAAGAAGAACATCAATCCCAAAGTCAATCTCCCTATCAGGAGGGACTCAGGGTAGATCCTCAAGAAACACTTCAGAAAACTCATTCACAATCGGTACTGACTCAAAAGTAGGAAACTCAATATCATCAGATTTAACTCGCACAATGTGATTGATACAACATTCGGAAATCATCATCTGGCCCTAAGGCATGAGATAAACTTTCCCCTTCGTGCAACAAAATCACCCTTCCACTCAAGAACCGGTTCATTCGGGAATTGGAACTTAACAGATCAGGCTCTACAATCAGTGGAAGCATAACAGACGTGAAACTAATCAATGCCGAGGATCACATCAAAATCGGTCATCTCTAACTCAAACAAGTCAATAATAGTACCCCTGTGATGAATGAACACTACACAAGCTCTATAGATTCTCTCAGCTCGCATGAACTCACCCACTGGAGTAGAAACTCAATTAGAATGTTTGGAAAAGTGACAAACTAAAAGACTTTCAAGTGTTTATTGTGTGAAATAGAATTTATTAATTATTACAGTTTAAGTTAAAGTTGATGTTGACAGCTCAAAATTTTTGTCTTAATGTGAGTTTGATTACTCTATTCTACGAGAATTTCACTTCTCTCAACTTTATAGGAAAACGTAATGTGTTTATCTAAAAAGTTTGTGAAGTTTTGAAAAAAATTCTTATGCAATAAATTTATAAGTAAAACTGTCCATCTTAGTTATGATTTTTGAAGGCGCAAGGAAAAAGTTGATTAATTACTAGTATAGGATTGAAAGAGTATTTTACTAGAGTAATATTTATTCTATTCTTTAATTTTGTCGTATGGAAAACGAGAAGCATTTAATTTTTATGTTCACATTTCTACCATTACTGTCTCCTGGAAACTAGATATCAATTTTCTTCTTCTATATTTAAATGGGAAAAGGTTTAAATTTGTCTTGACCTAAGCAAAAGAATCTAAATTTACCTTTGTTCATTTATAAGGAGGACCATGTCATTTATTGAACGAAAACATATATAAACCAAGCTTATAATGGCAGGAGTATTCTTAATCGTGCATTTTTAACGAAATGCAAATTGAACCCATTAATTAAACTTGAGTCGGGTGTTCTATCAAAAATAATCTTTATCTAATACAAGATAAGGATAAGGTACACGTACACTTCATTCTTCCTACTCTTCTTATAGGATTACATTGAATATATTGTTGTAGTAGTAGGTCAATATTTTTTACTTGACTATATTTATTATGTTAAGTTTTTCTTGTTTACAAATATTTTTGTATAAGTTTTTCAAGGGGTGTCAAAATATATTTTGAAAAAAAAGAGTAAAACATATGAGTAAATTTTAGGGATTCAACAAATAAAAATTTTCACCTATCCAGATAGTATACCTTTCAATTAAGTGGTGCCAATTGACACCTTTTTAATACATATGGTGCCGCCATTGATGATGGTGAATATTATTGGAACTTTACGTGCATAAGCTTTCAAGGTGTGTTAAAATATAAATAGAAAATATACTAGTAAATTTAGGGATTCAATGAATAGAATGTATATAACTGAAACTTATGGTTTCGTTATTGATGACAATGAATATTATAAATATATACGTGTATGAGCTGTCAGTCTTAAACCTAGACAATGGGAAGATTATAGTAGACTAACTGTCAACGTAAAATTGATGAATTTGTGATGGAAAAAATAAAATAAAATACAACAATCCTTCTAGTTACGACATATATTCAATCTGTAGTAATTCATTAATTCATAATGTGATTTCAAAACTTATTTTAAAATATTCTACAAAAGCCAAATTTCTTAGTAGGGTAACTTTTATAGAAAGAAATATGGATCCGGATAGTTATTAATTATTTGATATAATATTTAGGAATTTACTTCTTTATTGAAGTGATGCCAGTGGACCCTTCTTCACGATATGTGTCACTTAAATTTTATGTGCATGAGTTTTTGGTCCTGAGCCCTGATAGAGGAAAGCATCTGCAGTAGGGTGATGGTCAATAAGTTAAAAAAACTGGTGAATTTGGTGATGGAAATAACAAAATAAAATTTGACATGCTTTAAAGTTTATATTTTACCAACAACAACAACAACGTGAAATCCTACAAGTGGAGTCTGGGAAGGGTAGATGTACGCAGACCTTACCACCACCTCATAGAAATAGAGAGGTTGTTTCCTGGGAACCCTCGTCTCAACAACCCTTAAGCAGAAAAGTTTATATTTTACCATAAGGTAAATATTGATATTACTTGGACTGTACATGCACGAGATTTCAATCCTAAGCTTCAATAGAGGAAAACGATTGTTGTTGGCTGATTGTCAATGTAAAACCAACGAATTTGGTGATGGAGATAATAAAAATAAAATATTGTAAAATAAATAAGTAAATATATAAAGGAACTAACGCATTGTATGCCTAACAATCATTACACGAAAATGATCTTTAGCGATAATTAATTAGCGGGAATAGCTTAATTACCATTAAATATGCATATACAACGGCAATCAACACTCTTTGTAAATGTTTCAAAAGCTTTTAGAGACATGGATCTAATGGCAATTAATTACTATTGGTAAAGGCTTTAATACTCTTTAAGAGTATGTATTTTTAATGCCGCTAGAAGTTGTTTTTCCTGTCGTGATAAAAACTTTTCACCTATCTATATATATAGTGTACTTTTTTAGTGAATAAATGTCAATTGACACCTTTATGTTCATGAGCATTCAGGGCTAAGCCTCGAATAGAGGAAGTCGATTTCAATAGGCTCATTATCAACATAAAACTGGTAAATTTAGAATTGAAAACAACAAACCAAAATATGACAATCCTTCTAATTACGGCATATATTTACTCAATAGTATTTCATTTATTTATTATGTGATTTTAAAACATTTTAGATAAAAGAAACTTTTTGTGTGAGGGGGTAGTTTTTATAGAAAAAAATATGTTTAGATTGTCATTAATCATTTGATATAATACGTGGGTATTTTTTTTTATAGAAAAGAATATGAATTTAGTTTGTCATTAATCATTTCATATAATATTAAGGGATTCAACACAACACATAGTATCTATACTTCTCAATGAAGTGGTATTAGTTGACTCTCTTTTTCACTGATGGCGATGTGTATTCCTTGAACTTCATGTGCATGAGCTTTCAATCTTAAGGTCCGATAAAGGAAAACAGTTGCAGTAGGATGATTGTCAATGTAAAACTGGTGAATTTGGTGATGGGAATAATGAAACAAAATAGGGTATGTTGATAGATTCATATTGCGTACTCTTGTGGTTAAGCAATTTTGCTCCTAAAACTCATCTTTTTATCCGGTTGGCCAAAAATTCAACCAAGACCACTTTTCCACGTAAATTTTTGTCAGGTTAGTGGGTTAGGGATATCGGATAATTAAATCGAAAAACAAAAATTGTGTAGGAGTAGTGTGCTCCTGTTTACTATTTCTCCAGTGATCAAGACTATTTCTTGGTACAAATTGTGCGTACATGAATTTCCTTAACCCAATTCTGCAAAAATAACAATTACTATGACTCAATTTCAAACAAGTTGAAGTCAGCTATTTGAATACTGTATGATCATGTTTGTCCATTTAATTTACCCTCCAGTCTCCACACTGACAAGAAGATGTTTGTCACTCGACTTAGTTTTTAATCGAAAAGAATCTCAGAGTTTGGAGTAATTTGATAGTCTAGGAGAAAAACAAACATGTTTTTTTCACCAAGAAATGTAGAGTCAAACCATTTTTAACACAATGGAAGGATGAGAACTGATAAGATGGTTCTTGGGACATTTACCTGCAATTAAAAAAAATACTTGAGCTTCACAATCGTAGAAGAGGAAGCAGTGGTAACATTGTAGGCTTTCAACTTCAAATGAGGAAACAAAATTGCGACCCGTGAACTCCAAAAAAGACAAAAAAGTTAGCATATGAAAAATTATCTATAATCTTGACTTCGCATTCGCAAAACCCACAAATACCAGGCAAAAAAACATGTCTTGTTCAATAAGAGTGCTTCAGAGAGCCAAATGAGGACTATGCATGTCCGCTAATATGCAAAACAGTTGGCAATCTGGAAAGTAAACAAGTGAACTGAAACATAATTTAAGTGAAAAAGTTTCACTAAAGCTGAGATAATTACTAGAGGACCTAAATAGAAGAACCAGCTTGTTTTGTTTCCTGCCGTGGAAATGTTCAGATTTCTTTTCGAAAAAATTCTCACAATGTTTCACTATTTTTTTTTCTCTCTTGCTGTGTTTATCGTTGCTTGAGGAAATGATGGATCTCGAACCAGGAGCAAAGCTCCGATACGAAGAATGTTGGAAAAGAGAGAAGTAACTATTCGAATAAAATTTTATGAAACAGAGAGAAACTTTTTTTCTTTTTATTGTTTTCACAAAACGACGACACAAGACTTTAAATAGTATTTGAATAACAACAATCTAGAGAAAAAAATAGGGCACTAGTTTAACACTAACCCATGACCTTCTAACTGACTAATATAAACTTCTTAGGACTCTTAAATCTAAAATGTTAGAGACTCCTAAACTAATGACATCCACTTTTAAATCAGTCGACTAACAAGGAGCATCTGGAAGAGTTTTTACTTTCACTTGCTTTGACATGGGAGAGAAACCAGGAGGAACAGCAGGGTACTCAGTCGGTAGATCAGAAACATCCCAATATGTTTCCACTCCATCAGCTAGACATAATATTTCCTTTCTCCACAATTTAAAATACCGTGTAGGTACATCCGGTTCAAACAACCTAGCCAGATAGTATAACCTCAATCCAAAATCAATGTGTCTGCTATAGTTGATCCAAGCAAGTTTTGGAATTGAAGATGAGCGAGGAATCCATTTAGGGAAGTCTTGATCATATCCAAATTACATTGCTACCCGAGTTGGTCGATAGGGCTCTAGACAATCAAATCCAACAAGCTCAGATGCCCTCAAGCATCGAGTGAATGACTCCATTTCTAGATCCAAACTTTCCCCTTCAATCGTTGTCCACTCTTCTTTTTCTTTGTAAAACTGTGGAATCAACCAACCTTCCACAGCCAAGGTGTATGGCCTCCACTGAAACAACTCTCCAGACGAGTCAATAGTAGTCCTCACATTATTTTCACCCGATTTTTTCACGTTGTACCATCGACTTATTCTCACACCACGACCACATTGTAATTTCGAGCTAACTGTGGCCGCAAAGACACCAGCCTCTCCCGAGCCCAAACCTGAAGAAAGAACATCGATGACCACAAATCAACTCTATCTCTATTCCTAGTTAATGAAGCCCCTATCATTGCCTGTTTGAACAAGCCCAAATCCCTATATATGCTAGCAAGAACAGCAGGTGCAAGTGCTAGTCGCACACCTCTTGCCAAATTGACTGCAACAGAGAAAACAGGTGCCTCCACTTTACATGGAAACAAAAATTTTGACAACCAAAGAGAAAGGAAAGCTTCATGTTCATAATCGCTACCAGTGTTCATGAAACGCTTCAACCACCTAGTATGATTATTATCCTTCTTTCCAATCAATTCTTTTTGTGATTTTTCAAGATTTTCTTGAATCACTACCAACTTAGGAGATTGAAGGGGAGACAAAACAAGGTCACCCAAAACAGAAAACCCACCCAAAAAGCATCATATCTTCTAGAGTGACAGTAGCTTCACCCCATGGAATAACAAAAGTGTTAGTCTCACAACACCACCTTTCTACCAACCCAAAAATCAAATCTTTATCTATGTGGACTCTATAAACTGAACTCGTGACTGCTTCATAAATTCCAGCAGATTTCCATACATGGTGATGGTCAAACTCCATCCTTTCGACCCACATCCTCAATTTTTTTGGTTGATCTCTCCATCCGTTACATCCATGGAAGGTGACATCCAATGGACAATCAGATTCAGATGGGATGGGAATCGACGGAAGCTTCAAAGTTGGACCTTCAACGGCAGAAACGATGGGATTCAAGAAACGGGCTTTTCTTAGATGTGGGATTCCACCTGATGGTGAAACCATCAACTCCTCTCTTTCATCAAACATTGAATCTTCCATCGAATTTTAGGTAAAGTTTATGGTGGAAGCTCAAACTTTTTGTCTTAAGGGTGAGTTTTGTGGTCTGAAAGAGAGGAAGGAGGCCTGAATATTAACAACTCTTTTATTTTGTAGAACTGCTTTAAGTCTGGAAGAGAGAAAGGAGTTGTTAGGTATCAGAGAGGAAGACCGAGTTGGGAATTTTCTTTTTCTTCTTCTGTTTTAAGTGTACAAAGAGTATGCCAATTTATAAAATAACCCTAAGGCCTAAAGACTAAATTTTTTATTTTATTTTATTTGATTGGTCAATATGTTTTTCTTTTTTGCAGAAAATATTTTTTTAAATATAAAAATAATAATAACATATTTAATGTAGTCTTATTACCCCTACAGTACAAATAGAGAGGTTCTTTCAAATAAAACCTCGATTCAAAAAAAGATTATTCAAAATAGTCCGAAAAAATAGAACAAAAGTACAAAAAAACCATGACAATATCACTCTTGAGCCCCTACATCCCTACCTATCATACCCCAACACTGTTTGAGCTAAATTTTATATAAATACTCTTGGGATAATATTTTTTAGCTTACTTACAAAATATTAGAAAATAAGTAAAAAAAAAATAAAAATTGAAACACTTCCTTCCAACCAAACACACCCATACTTCCATTTGTTTGTATATTTTAACAGTCTATGGTCAAACACTAACAAAAAAAACATGTTAATTACATTAAATTCTGTTAAATCTATATGGTCAAATATTAATTACAGTTGAAATTTTAAATTTATGGTCAGATACTATCTACAATAAATTTCAAATATCCATGGTCAAATACTCACTAAGAAATATCAATTATTCTAAATTTTTATAATCTGTAGTCAAATAAATGTTAATTGTATTAACAAATGGGGTATAACACTTAAAACTCATTTTCCTTTGTTATTGATTCTTTAAATTTCAAATTTAATTGGTTAGTGATTCACTGCATTTTATACAGCTCAGTTAGAATATTTGGAAAAGTGACAAACTAAAAGACTTTGAGGTGTTTATTGTGTGAAATAGAATTTAATAATCATTATAGTTTCATTTAAAGTTGATGTTGACAACTCAAACTTTTTTCTTAATGTGAGTTTGGTTACTCTATTCTATGAGAATTTCCCTCCTCTCGACTCTATTGGAAAAGTAATGCATTTATCTAAAAATGTTTGTAAAGTTTTTAAAAAATTTCCTATACAATAAATTAATTAGTAAATCTATCCATCTTAGTTATTATTTTTGAAGGCGCATGTAAAGGAACAAGTTGATTACTAGTATGGGATGGAAAGAGTATTTTACTAGAGTAATATTTATTCTTTTCTTTAATTTTTGACCTATGGAAAACGATAAACATTTAATTATAATGTTCATGTTTCTACCATTACTGTCTCTTGTAAACTAGATATCTTTTTTTTTAAAATGCAAATTTACCACTAGACATAGTGTCTAGCGGTCTTTTATTAAAAATAAAAATATGAATAGGAATAAGTACAAGTAAGGGGGGGGGGGGCTAGGCCTTACCTTATTAATCCTAATGAGGTAACTAATCTCTACTAACAAGAATGAAGAAAATAAGAGGTTATAGTATAATAGGTATTTTGTGATCATCATAGAGTTTGTAATACACTCTATGATGATATTACAAATAATACTAACTAAATAATGCAAAAATATAACAACCAAGAAGAAAGTTGAGTTACCGACCTCAAACTTTCTCTTACAATTGCATGAACTACAATAAATAGAACACACATCTAAAGTAACTTGAAGTATTTCCTTCTTGTATTCTTCTTCAAACCTATCCAACCGCACTTGATAACTCATCATTTCTTTATGGATTTCTTGGATCTTGTTGAGCCTATTGTTATAGCCATATGATTTTGCTTTGCCAATCGCATCAGTAGATACTTTGGATGAAACTCCTTAAACACTTTACCATCCCAACTATGTTGCCTTTCATGTGTCTTCTTTTTGCTTTTGTTGCTTCCACTTCTTTGTTGCCTAGGTGATAAATCCCCTTCCCTAGACACTCTATCAAACCATACGTCCAGCATATTGTTTTCCTTATCTTCATCAAAACAATCCTCGCCTGTAACAATCAATTGTTGTGTAGGATGAAAAGGTGATGAAACACTGTCAATGCTAGTACCGTTTGATGCAAAGGGTGGTGCTTCAGGGCTCAATTTTCTATGAGGTTTGGCATGCTCATCCTCTTCTTCAACCATATTCTCTCAACTCTCAACATATTTTTGTCCACTGCGATTCGAAGTAGCTGCAGATTTTCTTTGTCGTGTTTTCTCATGTTTATCCTCTGTGGAATGCTTATCCTGTCCAGTGTCTCCATGTTGACAATGATTTTCATTTGATTAATGTGCAAATACATTATCTAGTTGGTTCCATGAATCACCTAGTGATGCATCAATTATATTCTTTGGCCTTTGTGATTCACCATGATGTACAGTCAAAATGGCAGTTGTAGACATCGAGGAACCAATTTTTGCCATATTTTGATTATCCTCAATGACCACCAACTGCGATTCTCTACTGGCCACATAAGGAGTTACAAATGACAATCTGGCACCAAGATCCATCAAAACATAACAATCAAATGTAAAGACTCGAATTATACCCGTCACAATATCTGGGGAGTTCTCCTGATCTTGGTGACTACCCATGGCATACAAACGGTTTGTAGCTCCGCATGCGCCTGACGTAATGGCCCTCTGGATTCCTCTAGCTGGTGGGGCTGGTGCAGAAGATTGAGCTCGATAAGCCCACTTTGGACACTCTCTCTGGTAGTGACCCGCTTGGCCACATTTGTAGCATACATTATCCCCTTTACAATATCTCCCAAGTGTAATTTGGCACACTTACCACACGGTGGGTTACCCTGTGAACCTTGAGCCACACAAGCTTGTGACTGAGATCCATGGGTTCCAACATTCTGAGACCTCTGATCATTCCTTCCTCTAGGCACAGGTGCGCTAGCAGATGATGGTGCAGGAAATCGGTTACCTTTCCCTTTCTTTCCGACCTCATGGTTGGATTTCTTAGCCTTTTTATTTCTGAACGTTTCTCTATCATGCTGCCTCACCTCATTATCCTGTTGCACAAATGTCATCAGTCTCCCAGTATCCATATCACTCACGAGCATTTCTCCCATCCCATCTCTCATGGGCTCTATATTTAGCCCATCAACATGTATCCCCATTCTTCCCCTCATGTCAGCAATAATATCTGGAGCATAGCGAGATAGTTGCATCAACTTCAACCCATACTCCTGCAAAGTCAAAGAGCTCTGCTTTAGATTTAGGAACTCCCTTACCTTGGCCTCTCACCATTCCTTTCAAAAGAAGCGCACCAAGAAGGCTTCCTCGAAAGTTGCCCAAATCAACAGTGGGGCATCCTCTCCTCTACCTTTCTTCCATTGGTCGAACCATAGTCTGGCCACACCCTTGAGTTGGTAAGTAGCCAATTCAACCCTGTCAGCCGCAACCACATGTATCGCTTAGAACACTTTTTGAAGCTCCTCTTGTAGTTCTCAGGATCTTCAGTGGACGCAGACCCTGTGAACTCAGGCGGATTCATCCTCAAGAATTCCTAGACTCTAGAGGTGTCATGGCAATCTTACCTACCCACTCCTTATCTCGCTGAAGGTGTTGTGAGAACCTGCGCTAGAGTTTGAATAGCCTGGCGTAGCTCAACATTGGAGACCTCATCTTGAGGGGGCTGCTCAACAGGGACAGCTGGCTCCACGGGCTCCTTATGTCCTTGAGGTTCATGTGGGTTATCATCCTGTCTGGCAGGATATCCCCTACCTCTGACGACTCTCATAGGAGGCATGATTACCACTCTATAATGCGTAAAGCATGAATTAGAGAAGAACCTTTTCATACAGTATAACTCTATCGCACGATTTAGAACATGAAAGAAGTGAAACGATTTCTAAATTTCTTATAGCCTCCAAATTATGGATGTGGAGATCTTCACACCAATAATAAGAACTCTACTAGACATGGCTTCATAGACTCCCTTGGACTCTTGAACCCTGTGCTCTGATACCAAGTTAGTCATGCCCTAGGAGGGTACTGTAGACGTGGCCGGCACCTAGAGACTATTGCTAGTCCCCTAGCGAACCACTTGGCCTCATCACATTCATTCAATCAAATAACTCAAGTCAATTAGTGGAAGAATAAGGAAAGTAAATGGGCATATCTTATCTAGTTCTCAAATAATGTATATAATAAAAGACTAGTAAAGATCACTAGCTCACAATCTTGACAATCAACATCCAACTCTAGTCTATGAAGCTTTATCACTATCAAATGGTGCGAATGACAGACCCACGGCTATCGAAATGAAAATAAAAGGCTAGTCTAATCTAACTCAAAGCATGATGAAATAAATAGTGGATCCTCTGGAGTAGGGGAGGCTCAGCAATAAGCTGAATGTCCTAGATCTTCAACGATACGCTTGTTGACGATTCCTAATCCCTGTATCTGCATCATAAAATGATGCGGTGCCAAGTGGCATTAGTACGTGGAATGTAGGTATGTAAAATAGCTGAATGAAATAGAAACATGTAGAATAATATGAAACAACATTGAGTCAAAAAAATCATCACATCAAAAGGTCAAACGTCTATCTAGGCAAGAATAATGAGTAGATGAGTGACCCATCAAGTCCTCAACCTCATCAATCAAATTAGACTCATCTTGATGGAACTCCACTCATCTCAACGCAACTCAATTCAACTCAACTAAACTTGGAGTACTCAAGGTGGGAACTTTTGGGAGTTTCTCTTATCCAACAACAATCACTTATGAGCTAGTGAATGTACAACATCCCGCCGGTGTTGCCACGGACATTCTATACTTTCCAGTTAGAGAACAAATTGAAACCATAATGGATAATCCAAAATGGAGACGGAACTCAATAAGTCCTCTATTGTTTCAGGGACATAAACTGAACCTAAGAGGGATCCTCTTCTACGTTTGGCGGCGTAGTTTGATGAGCTCGACTTGGACTACTCTCACTCTTTCATGCTTGATACTCCTCCAAAGACTCAATGCTCATAAGACCTCCATCTTAACCAATCTCATAGGGACTTTAACCCCGTCAACGATCGGTATCTCATAGGGACACTAACCCTATCATCAATCAACTCATAGGGGCTTTAATCCTTTCATCAATCAAACTCATAGGGATATTTAACCCTATCATCAATCAAACTCATAGGGACTTTGACCCTCTCATCAAGAACATCTCAATTAGTAGCTCATGGCTTGGAACAATTGTTAGGGAAAAATCGAATAGACAATCATTAGAGTTCATTTAAGGAGACTCTTTGGGCCATCAGGATCTATCAACTCATCATCATTCACAATAACAATCAACAATCTCACTTCAAGGCTCTAGACTCAACCCCTAGACTCATTCATGCATGCTTTCAAAAGTTAACATGTAGGGTTTTGCAATTGCTCATGAAAATACTCAATTCAAGAAAATAGGTTTATAATGATGATCAACATACAAAGATACATGAAAATAGACATAATTTATAAGAAGATATTCAAGAATCAATTTAAGAACATGTATGGGGACTCATGAACACTCAACTCTTCTATGACCATCTATGGGACACATGAGAGGACAATCTCATGCTTTTATTTTAGCCTTACATATCTGGGATGAAGCTCTCAACAATCTCTTCAAGGATTTCCTCTCGAATTCCTCAATCTCAAGCTCTTCTCCTCTCCCCTCAAGCCCTAGTCTTGTTAGACTATTAGAAAAGGACTTAGAATGGGGTTTTAAACCTTTTTACGTTCAAACGACCTAATTTGATCATATATTGTGTTTAGGGGTTGGTTATTGTTCAAAATGACCCTCAAAATGGAATATCCCATTCCGCGATGCGGAATGGTCGCGTACGAATGTATTTTTCGCAGAAAATTTTGTGAACGGGTTTTTCCAATCTCATAAAAAATTTTGAAAAAAAATATAAGTGTGGGTCCGCTATAGAGGCGCGGCGCGCCTCTGTCGCGCATCAACACTGTTTCAATTTTTGAATTGAAAAATTATCTCTTGATCAGGTTGCTCTAAAAATCGACCGAGACCATTTTTCCACTCATATTTTTATGCTGATCATAAATCTGGCCTCGGATTTGCCATACGAGCATTGAAAGATGCATTACATGCATACCCCTCCTTTATGTTTAGTATCTCATAGGGACTTTCACTCTATCATCAATCGACTCATAGGGGCTTTTACCCTTTCATCAATCAAACTCATAGGGATATTTAACCCTATCATCAATCAAACTCATAGGGACTTTAACCCTCTCATCAAGAATTTCTCAATCAATAGCTCAAGGCTTGGAACAATCGCTAGGGAACAATCGAATCGACAATCATTAGAGTTCATTTAAGGAGACTCTTTGGGCCATCAAGCTCCATCAACTCATCATCATTCACAATCACAATCACAATCAACAATCTCACGTCAAGGCTCTAGACTCAACCCCTAGACTCATTCATGCATGCTTTCATAAGTTAACATGTAAGGTTTTGCAGTTTATCATGAAAATACTCAATTCAAGAAAATAAGTTTATGATCAACATACAGAGGTACATGAAAATAGACATAATTTATAAGAAGATATTTAAGAATCACTTTAAGTACATGTATGGGGACTCATGCACACTCAACTCTTCTATGACCATCTGTGGGGAACATGAGAGGACAATCCCATGCTTTTAGTTTATCCTTAAATACCTAGTATGAAGCTCTCAACAATCTGTTCAAGGATTTCCTCTCTAATTCCTCAATCTTAAGCTCTTCTCTTCTCCCCTTAAGCCCTAATCTTGTTAGACTATTAGAAAAGGACTTAGAATGGGGTTTTAGACCATTTTTACATTCAAATAAACTAATTTGATCATGTTTTGAGTTTAGGGGGGTTGGTTATTGTCTGGGATGCCCCTCACAAGATTCAGAAAATTTTCAGGTTCGAAATACCCCAGTCCGTGATGCGGACTGGTCCCATACCAGTGTATTTTTATCCAAAAATTTTCTGAATGAGTTTTTCCAATCCCATCAAAAATTTTAAAAAATAATATAAATGTGGGTGCGCTTCAGAGGTTTGACGCGCCTCTATCGTGCATCAACATTGTTTCAATTTTTTATTCAAAAAATTATCTTTTGCTCAGATCGCTCTAAAAACCATTTTTCCACTCAATTTTTTTTGATGATCACAAATCTGACCTCAGATTTGCCATACGAGTATTGGAAGATGCTTTACGTGCATACCCCTCCTCTAGGGGTATTTTGGTAATTTTATCGGGTGTTACATCATCTCCTCCTTAGGATCATTCTATCTCGAATGATGAGTGAAGGTGGATATCAAAACATGAATAGACTTAAGACTCATCTCAACACTCACCTCAATCAATCAAACTCTCAACTCCTCCTCAACCTCAGTCAACTCTACTTGGACTCTAGAATAGACAATCAACTCAAGAATTGATCAATCAATTTAGTCAAGGGAAAGAAATTTACCTTCGACGTTCTCATCATTTGGGACGAATAGGTGTGGATATTTGGCATTCATATCTTCCTCATCTTCCTATGTGGTTTCCTCAACGAATTGATTTCTCCACAGGACATTAACTGAGTCTATCTCTTTGTTTCTCAACTTATGAATTTGACGATCAAGGATTTGGACCAGAATATCCTCGTAGGACAAGCTATCCTTCACTCCAATAATCTTAATAAGGATCACCAAGGCAGGATCTCCCAAGCACTTCTTCAACATCGATACATGGAATACTGGATGACCTCCATCTAACTCGAAAGACAAATCTAACTCATAAGCAACCTTCCCAATCATTTTCACAATCTGGTAGGGTCCGACATAGCGTGGACTCAAATTTACCCTCTTTCTAAAACCTATGACACCCCTCATAGGTGACACTTTCAAATACACCTAATCATTTACCTCGAACTCTAAGTCTCTTTTCCTCACATCGGTATAAGATTTCTAGTGACTTTGAGCAGTCTTCAACCTCTCTCTAATGACCTTAAATCTCCATCGATTGGTGGACAAGACAGGACCAATCAACTCCGCTTTTCCATCTTCAAACTACCCTATTGGTGATCTATATCTCCTCCCATACAAGGCTTCACTGGGAACTATCTAAATGCCTGCATGATAACTATTGTTATATGCAAATTCAATCAATGGTAGGTGATTATCCCAATTTACTTTGAAATCAAGAACACAGGCTCTCAACATATCCTCTAATGTAATTTTGTTCTCTGCCTAGCCGTTCGTCTGCGGATGAAAGGTTGTACTCAGGTTCACTTAGCACCCAATCCCTTCTATAATGATCTCCAAAATTGGGAGGTGAATTGAGCTCCTCTATCCGAGATGATCGACAAGGGAACCCCATGAATCTTCACAATCTCTTGGATGTACATCTTGGCGTACTCCAACGCAGTGTTGGTCGTCTTAACTGCTAAGAAGTGAGCCAATGTGGTCATTCGATCTACAATCATCCATATCGAATCATGTAGCTTTCTAGACTTCAGTAGACTAGTAATGAAGTCCATATTGATCATCTCCCTCTTCAATTCAATAATCTCAAAGTTCTGACCCAATCCATATGGCCTTTGATGCTTAACTTTTACTTGTAGGCAATTTGGGCACTTTGAAATGAATTCAACAATATCCCTCTTCATTCCACTCCACCAATAGACTTCTCTTAAGTCATGGTACATCTTGGTAGAGCCAGGATGAATGGAATATATAGTGCTATGGTCTTCATCCCTGAATCTATCTCGAATACAATCAACATCTGGAACACACAGTCTACTTTGGTATCTCAACACTCCAACCCTCCCCCCTGGAGAAAACCATCACTTTCTGTTTGTGGACAACGTCCTTCAATTGGAGTATGAAAGGTTCTTGGTCTTACTTTTCCTTCACCTTTGCAACTAAGGATGAAGCTGATTCATTCTGAACATTAACTCCTCCCTCATTATTCTCCTCAAGTTGAATTCCCATTGGATCCAATCGATGTACTTCTTTAGGTAGATCCTTCTTTACCTCCTTAACATGGGTTATACTACCCCTTGACAACCTACTAAGAGCGTCAGCAACAATGATAGCTTTACCTGGATGGTAGAGAATGCTCATGTCATTATCTTTGAGCAACTCCACCCATCTTCTTTGGCGCAAGTTGAGCTCTTTCTAACTGAACACATACTACAAGCTCTTGTGGTTAGTGAACATATCCACATGCACTCCATTTCAGTAGTGACACCAGATTTTAAGTGCAATCACTACTACTACCAACTTAAGATCGTGGGTTGGATAATTTCTCTCATGGACCTTGAGTTGCCTAGAAGCATAGGCTATAACGTTCCCTCTCTGCATCAGCACACATCCCAATCCAACTCTCAAAGCATTACAATAAACTACAAGGTCCTTTGTCCCATCGAGTAAGGTTAGGACCGATGCAGTAGTCAACCTCGTTTTCAACTCTTGGAAACTCTTCTCACATTCGCTGGACCACTGAAACTTGACCTTTTTTCTGAGTCAATTTAGTCAATGGTGCGGATAGGGAAGAAAATCCATCAACAAATCTGCGGAAGTAGCCTGCTAACCCCAAGAAACTTCTTATGTCAGTCGGAGAGGTCGGTCTGGGCCAGTTCTTAACCGCTTCAATCTTTTGAGCATCTACTCCAATACCATCACCGGAAACCACGTAGACAAGAAAAGTCACTGATTTGAGCCAAAATTCAAATTTCGAGAATTTCGCGTACAACTCATGGTCCTTAAGTGTTTGAAGGACAACTCTGAGGTGATTAGCATGCTGCTCTCATCTCTCGAATATATCAAAATGTCATCGATGAATACAATCACAAACATATCAAGATACTATCTGAATACTCTATTCATCAAGTCCACAAAAGCTGCAGGTACATTCATCATCCCAAAGGACATGACCAAGAACTCAAAATAGCAATATCTATGCCTAAAGTCTGTCTTTGGGATATCATATTCCCTCATTTTCAACTGATGGTAGCCAAATCTGAGGTCTATCTTTTAGAAACAAGAGGCACCCTGAAGTTAGTCAAACATATCATCTATCATTGGAAGAGGATATTTATTCTTTATGGTGACCTTATTCAATTGCCTGTAGTAAATTCACATTCTGAGGGATCCATCTTTCTTTTGCACGAATAGGATAGGGGCACCCCAAGGAGAAACCCTCGGCCTTATAAAGCCCTTCTCTAACAGATCTTTCAATTGTTCTTTCAACTCCTTCAATTTAGCGGGGGTCATCCTATAAGGTGGAAATGAGATAGGCTAGGTATTAGAAAGAACATCAATCCCAAAGTCAATCCCTCTATCAGGAGAGACTCAGGGCAGATCCTCAACAAACACTTCAGAAAACTCATTCACAATCGGGACTGACTCAAGAGTAGGAGACTCAATATCATCAGATTTTACTCGCACAAGGTGATAGATACAACTTTTGGAAATCATCATCTGGCCCTAAGGTATGAGATAAACTTTCCCTTTGGTGCAACAGAATCACCCTTCCACTCAAGAACTGGTTCATTCGGGAATTGGAACTTAATGGTTCAGGTTCTACAATCAGTGGAGGTATAACAGGCGTGAAGCCAATCAATGCCAAGGATCACATCAAAATCGGTCATCTCTAACCCAAACAAGTCAATAGTAGTACCCCTGTGATGGATGAACACTACACAAGCTCTATAGACTCTCTCAGCTCGCATGAACTCACCCACTGGAGTAGAAACTCAATTAGAATGTTTGGAAAAGTGATAAACTAGAAGACTTTCAGGTGTTTATTGTGTGAAATAGAATTTATTAATCATTACAGTTTAAGTTAAAGTTGATGCTGACAGCTCAAAATTTTTGTCTTAATGTTAGTTTGATTACTCTATTATACGAGAATTTCACTCCTCTCAGCTTTATCGAAAAACGTAATGTGTTTATCTAAAAAAGTTTGTAATGTTTTTAAAACATTTCTTATACAATAAATTTATTAGTAAAAATGTCCATCTTAGTTATGATTTTTGAAGGCGCAAGGAAAAGGTTGATTAATTACTAGTATGGGATGGAAAGAGTATTTAACTAGAGTAATATTTATTCTATTCTTTAATTTTATCATATGGAAAACGAGAAGCATTTAATTTTAATGTTCACATTTCTACCATTACTGTCTCCTGGAAACTAGATATCAATTTTCTTCTTCTATATTTAAATGGGAAAAGGTTTAAATTTGTCTTGACCTAAGAAAAAAAATCTAAATTTAGTCTTTGTTCGTTTATAAAGAGGATCATGTCATTCCTTGAACGAAAACGTATATAAACCAAGCTTATAATGGCAGGAGTATTCTTAATCTTGCACTTTTAACGAAATGCAAATTGAACCCTTTAATTAAACTTGAGTCGGGTGTTCTATCAAGAATAATCTTTATCTAACACAAGATAAGGATAATGTACATGTACACTTCATTCTTCCTACTCTTCTTATAGGATTACATCGAATATATCGTTGTCGTAGTAGTTCAATATTTTTTACTTGACTAAAATTATTATGTTAAGTTTTTCTTGTTTACAAATATTTTTTTATAATTTTTTCAAGGGGTGTCAAAATATATTTTGAAAAAAAAGAGTAAAACAGATGAGTAAAATTTAGGGATTCAATAAATAAAATTTTCACCTATCCAGATAGTATACCTTTCAATTAAGTGGTGCCAATTGACACCTTTTGAATACATATGGTGCCGCCATTGATCATGGTGAATATTATTGGTAGTTTACGTGCATAAGCTTTCAAGGTGTGTTAAAATATAAATAGTTAATATACGAGTAAATTTAGGGATTCAATAAATAGAATGTATATAGCTAAAACTTATGGTTTCGTTATTGATGACAATGAATATTATAAATATATACGTGTATGGCTTTCAATCTTAAACCTAGATGGGAGAAGATTGCAGTAGATTAACTGTCAACATAAAATTGATGAATTTGTGATGGAAAAAACAAAATAAAATACAACAATCCTTCTAGTTAAGACATATATTCAATCTGTAGTAATTCATTAATTCATAATGTGATTTCAGAAATTATTTTAAAATATTCTACAAAAACCAAATTTTTTCGTAGGGTAACTTTTATAGAAAAAAAATATTGATCTGGATAGTTATTAATTATTTGATATAATATTTAGAAATTTACTTCTTTACTGAAGTGATGTCAGTTGACTTATCTTCACGATGTGTGTCACTTAAATTTTACGTGCATGAGTTTTTGGTCCTGAGCCCTGATAGAGGAAAGCAACTGCAGTAGGGTGATGGTCAATAAATTAAAAAAACTAGTGAATTTGGTGATGGAAATAACAAAATAAAGTTTCACATGCTGTAAAATTTATATTTTACCAACAACAACAACAACATACCTAGTGAAATCCTACAAGTGGGGTCTGGGGAGGGTAGAATATACGAAGACCTTACCACCACCTCATAGAAGCAGAGAGGTTGTTTCCTGGGAACCCTCGTCTCAACAACCCATAAGCAGAAAAGTTTATATTTTACCATAAGGTAAATATTGATATTACGTGGACTGTACATGCACCAGATTTCAATCCTAAGCTTCAAAAGAGGAAAACGATTGTTGTTGGCTGATTGTCAATATAAAACCAACGAATTTGGTGATGGAGATAATAAAAATAAAATATTGTAAAATAAATAAGTAAATATATAAAGGAATTAAGACATAGTATGTATAACGATCATTACACGAAAATGATCTTTAGCAATAATTAATTAATGGGAATGGCTTAATTACCATTAAATATGCATATTTAGCAGCAATCAACACTCTTTATAAATGTTTCGAAAGCTTTTAGCGACATGGATCTAATGGCAATTAATTACTATTGGTAAAGGCTTTAATACTCTTTAATAGTATGTATTTTAATGCCGCTAAAAGTTGTTTTTCCTGTCGTGATAAAAATTTTCACCTATCTATATATATAGTGTACTTTTTTAGTGAATTAATGTCAATTGACACCATTATGTTCATGAGCTTTCAGTGCTAAGCCTCGAATAGAGGATGGCGATTTCAGTAGGCTCATTATCAACATAAAACGGTAAATTTAGTATTGAAAACAACAAACCAAAATATGACAATCCTTCTAATTACGACATATATTCACTCAATAGTATTTCATTTATTTATTATGTGATTTTAAAACATTTTAGATAAAAGAAACTTTTTGTGTGAGGGGGTAGTTTTTTTAGAAAAAACAATGTTCAGATTGTCATTAATCATTTGATATAATATGTGGGTATTTTTTTTTATAGAAAAGAATATGAATTTGGATTGGCATTAATCATTTCATATAATATTTTTTAGGGATTCAACACAACATATAGTATCTATACTTCTCAACGAAGTGGTGTTAGTTGACTCTCTTTTTCACTGATGGTGATGTGTATTCCTTGAACTTCATGTGCATGAGCTTTCAATCTTAAGGTCCGATACAGGAAAACAGTTGCAGTAGGCTGATTGTCAATGTAAAACTGGAGAATTTGGCGATGGAAATAATGAAACAAAATAGGGTATGTTGATAGATTCATATTGCATACTTTTGTGGTTAAGCAATTTTGCTTCTAAAACTCTTCTTTTTATCCAGTTGGCCAAAAATTCAACCAAGACCACTTTTCCACAAAAAGTTTTGTCTGGTTAATGGGTTAGAGATATCGGATAGTTAAATCGAAAAATAAAAATTGTGTAGGAGTAGTGTGCTCCTGTTTACTATTTCTCCGGTGATCAAGACTATTTCTTGGTACAAATTGTGCGTGCATGAATTTCCTTAACCCAATTCTGCAAAAATAACAATTACTATGACTCAATTTCAAACAAGTTGAAGTCAGCTATTTGAATGTTGTATGATCCTGTTTCTCCATTTAATTTACCCTCGAGTCTCCATACTTACAAGAAGTTGTTTGTCACTCGACTTAGTAATCTCAGAGTTTGGAGTAATTTTATAGTCTAGGACAAAAACAACCATATTTTTTTCACCAAGAAATGTAGAGTCAAACCATTTTTAACACAATGGAAGGATAAGAACAGATAAGATGGTTCTTGGGACATTTATCTGCAATTAAAAAAAATACTTGAGCTTCACAATCGTAGAAGAGGAAGCAGTGGTAACATTGTAGGCTTTCAACTTCAAATGAGGAAACAAAATTGCGACCCATGAACTCCAAAAAAGACAAAAAAAGTTAGCATATGAAAAATTATCTATAATCTTGACTTCGCATTCACAAAAGCCACAAACACCAAGCAAAAAGACATGTCTTGTTCAATAAGAGTGCTTCATAGAGCCAAATGAGGACTATGCATGTCATCTAATATTCAAAACAGTTGGCAATCTGGAAAGTAAACAAATGAATTGAAACATAATTCAAGTGAAAAAGTTTCACTCAAGCTAAGATAATTATTAGAGGACCTAAATAGAAGAACCGGCTTGTTATGTTTCCTGCCATGGAAATTTTTTGATTTCTTTTCGAAAAAATTCTCACAATGTTTAACTATTTTTTCTCTCTTACTGTGTTTATCCTTGCTTGAGGAAATGATGGATCTCGAACCAGGAGCAAAGCTCTGATACGAAGAATGTCGGGAAAAGAGAGAAGTAACTATTCGAATAAAATTTTAAGAAACAGAGAGAAATTTTTTTTCTTTTTATTGTTTTCACAAAACAACGATACAAGACTTTAAATATTACTTGAATAACAACAATCTAGAGAAAAAATAGAACACTAGTTCAACACTAACCCATGACCTTCTAACTGACTAATATAAACTTCTTAGGACTCTTAACGCTAAAACGTAAAGGACTCCTAAACTAATGACATCGACTTTTGACTCCGTCAATAAACAAGGAGCATCTGGAATAGTTTCTACTTTCACTTGCTTTGACATGGGAGAGAAACCAGGAGGAACAGCAGGGTACTCAGTCGGTAGATCTGAAACATCCCAATATGTTTCCACTCCATCGGCTAGACATAATATTTCCTTTCTCCACCATTTCAAATACCGTGTAGGTACATCCGGTTCAAATAGCCTAGCCGGATAGTATAACCTCAATCCAAAATCAATGGGTCTGCTATAGTTGATCCAGGCAAGTTTTGGACTTGAAGATGAGCGAGGAATCCATTTAGGGAAGTCTTGATCATATCCAAATTGCATTGCTACCCGATTGGGTCGATAGGGCTCTTGAAAATCAAATCCAACAAGCTCAGATGCCCTCAAGCATCGAATGAATGACTCCATTTCTAGATCCAAACTTTCCCCTTCAACCGTTGTCCACTCTTCTTTTTCTTTGTAAACTGTGGAATCAACCAACCTTCCACAGCCAAGGTGTATGGCCTCCACTGTAACAACTCTCCAGATGAGTCAATAGTAGTCCTCACATTAATTTCACCCGATTGTTTCACATTGTACCATCGACTTATTCTCACGCCACTGACCACATTGTAATTCCGAGCTAGCTGTGGCTGTAAAGACACCAGCCTCTCCCAAGCCCAAACCTGAAGAAAGAACATCGGCGACCACAAATCAACTCTATCTCTATTCCTAGTTAATGAAGCCCCTATCATCGCCTGTTTGAACAAGCCCAAATCCCTATATATGCTAGCAAGAACAGCAGGTGCAAGTGCTAGTCGCACACCTCTTGCCAAATTGACTGCAACAGAGAAAATAGGTGCCTCCACTTTACCTGGAAACACAAATTTTGACAACCAAAGAGAAAGGAAAGCTTCATGTTCATAATCGCTACCAGTGTTCATGAAACGCTTCAACCACCTAGTATGATTATTATCCTTCTTTCCAATCAATTCTTTTTGTGATTTTTCAAGATTCTCTTGAATCACTACCAACTCAGGGGATTGAAGGGGGGACAAAACAAGGTCACCCAAAACAGAAAACCCTCCCAAAAGCATCATATCTTCTAGAGTGACAGTAGCTTCACCCCATGGAAAAACAAAAGTGTTAGTCTCACAACACCACCTTTCTACCAACCCAAAAATCAAATCTTTATCTATGTGGACTCTATAAATTGAACTCATGACTGCTTCATAAATTCCAGCAGCTTTCCATACATGGTGATGGTCAGACTCCATCCTTTCGACCCACATCCTCCATTTTTTTGGTTGATCCCTCCATCCGTTACATCCATGGAAGGTGACATCTAATGGACAATCAGATTCAGATGGGACGGGAATGGACGGAAGCTTCAAAGTTGGACCTTCAACGACAGAAACGATGGGATTCAAGAAACGGGCTTTTCTTAGATGTGGGATACCACCTGATGGTGAAACCATCAACTCCTCTCTTTCATCAAATATTGAATCTTCCATTCGATTTTTAGGTAAAGTTTATGGTGGAAGCTCAAACTTTTTGTCTTAAGGGTGAGTTTTGTGGTCTGAAAGAGAGGAAGGAGGCCCGAATATTAACAACTCTTTTGTTTTGTAGAACTGTTTTAAGTCCGGAAGAGAGAAAGGAGTTGTTAGATATCAGAGAGGAAGACCGAGTTGGGAATTTTCTTTTTCTTCTTCTGTTTTAAGTGTACAAAGAGTATGCCAATTCATAAAATAACCCTAGGGACTAAAGACTAAATTTTTTATTTTGTTTTGTTTGATTGGTCAATATGTTTTTTTTTCTGAATATATTTTTTTAAATATAAAAATAATAATAACATATTTAATGTAGTCTTATTATCCCTACAATAGAAATAGAGAGGTTCTTTCAAATAAAACCTCGATTCAAGAAAAAATTATTCAAAATAGTCCGAAAAAATATAACAAAAGTACTAAAAAACCTTGACAATATCACTCTTAAGCCCCTACATCCTAACCTATCCTACCCCAACATTGTTTGAGCTAAATTTTATATAAATACTCTTGGGATAATATTTTTTAGCTTACTTACAAAATATTAGAAAATAAGTAAAAAAAAGTAAAACATTTCCTTCCAACCAAACACACCTATACTTTCATTTGTTCGTATATTTTAACAGTCTATGGTCAAACACTAACAAAAAAAAACTTGTTAATTACATTAAATTCTGTTAAATCTATATGGTCAAATATTAGTTACAGTTAAAATTTTAAATTTATGGTCAAATACTATCTACAATAAGTATCAAATACCTATGGTCAAATACTAACAAAGAAATATCAAAAAATTCTAAATTTTTATAATCTGTAGTCAAATAAATGTTAATTGCATTAACAAATGGGGTATAACACTTAAAACTCATTTTCCTTTGTTATTGATTCTTTAAATTACAAATTTAATTGTTTAGTGATTCACTACATTTTATACAACTCAATTAGAACATTTGGAAAAGTGACAAACTAAAAGACTTTGAGGTGTTTATTGTGTGAAATAGAATTTAATAATCATTAGATTTGGGAGCTATACGTAGGGGTAGAGGTAGACCAAAAAAGTATTGGGGGGAGGTGATTAGAAACGATATGGTGAAACTTGATCTCACCAAGGACATGACCTTAGATAGGAAGGAGTGGAGGTCGAGAATTAGAGTAGCAGGCTAATAGGGAGGATAGGAAGGAGTGGTAATTGTCTGTCTTTTATATGTTATTTATCTGCCTTTATATGTTTACTATCTTGTATCTAGGTATTATTATGTGCTCTTCTCTTTTTGCCTGTGTATCGTATCTAGCGTGTTCTGCTGATGGGTTTTTGTGACGAGGGTTTCCAGGAAACAGCCTCTCTACCTATGTGGTAGTGGTAAGGTCTGCGTACATCTTACCCTCCCCAGACCCCACTTGTGGGATTTCACTGGGTATGTTGTTGTTGTTGTTGTTGTATAGTTTCATTTAAAGTTGATGTTGACAACTCAAAATTTTTTTCTTAATGTGAGTTTGGTTACTCTATTCTATGAGAATTTCCCTCCTCTCGACTCTATCGGAAAAGTAATGCATTTATCTAAAACAGTTTGTAAAGTTTTTAAAAAATTTCCTATACAATAAATTAATTAGTAAATCTATCCATCTTAATTATTATTTTTGAAGGCGCATGTAAAGGAACAAGTTGATTACTAGTATGGGATGGAAAGAGTATTTTACTAGAGTAATATTTATTCTTTTCTTTAATTTTTGACCTATGGAAAACGATAAACATTTAATTATAATGTTCATGTTTCTATCATTACTGTCTCCTGGAAACTAGATATCTTTTTTTTTAAAATGCAAATTTACCACTAGACATAGTGTCTAGCAGTCTTTTATTAAAAATAAAAACAAAAATATCAATAGGAATAAGTACAAGTAAGGGGGGCTAGGCCTTACCTTACTAATCCTAATGAGGTAAGTAATCTCTACTAACAATCATGAAGAAAATAAGAGGTTATAGAATAATAGGTATTTTGTGATCATCACAGAGTTTGCAATACACTCTATGATGATATTACAAATGATAATACTTAAATAATGCAAAAATGTAACAACCAAGAAGAAAGTTGAGTTACCGACCTCAAACTTTCTCTTACAATTGCATGAACTACAATAAATAGAACACCCATCTAAAGTAACTTGAAGTATTTCCTTCTTGTCTTCTTCTTCAAACCTGTCCAACCGCACTTGATAACTCATCATTTCTTTATGGATTTCTTGGATCTTGTTGAGCCTATTGTAATAGCCATATGATTTTTCTTTGCCAATGGCATGAGTAGATACTTTGGATGAAACTCCTCAAACACTTTACCATCCCAACTATGTTGCCTTTCATGTGTCTTCTTTTTGCTTTTGTTGCTTCCACTTCTTTGTTGCGTAGGTGATAAATCCCCTTCCCTAGACACTCTATCAAAGCATACGTCCAGCATATTGTTTTCCTTATCTTCATCAAAACAATCCTCGCTTGTAACAATCGATTATTGAGTAGGATGAAAAGGTGATGAAACACAGGCAATGCTACTACCCTTAGGCACAAAGGGTGGTGCTTTATGGCTCAATTTTCTATGAGGTATTCCATGCTCATCCTCTTCTTTAACCATATTCTCTAAACTCTCAACAGATTTTTGTCCACTGCGATTGGAAGTAGCTGCAGATTTTCTTTTTTGTGTTTCCTCATGTTCATCCTCTGTGGAATGCTTATCATGTCCAGTGTCTCCATGTTGACAGTGATTTTCATCTGATTCATGTGCACATACATTATCTAGTTGGTTCCGTGAATCACCTAGTGATGCATCAATTGTATTCTCTGGCCTTTGTGATTCACCATGATGTACTGTCAAAATGGCAGTTGTAGACGTCGAGGAACCAATTTTTGCCATATTTTGATTATCCTCAATGATCACCAATTTTGATTCTCTACTGGCCACATAAGAAGTTACAAATGACAATCTGGCACCAAGATCCATCAAAACATAACAATCAAATGTAAAGACTTGAATCATACCCGTTAGAATATCTGGGGAGTTCTCCTGATCTTGGGGACTACCCATGGCATACAAACGGTTTGTACCTCCGCTTGCGCCTGACATAATGGCCCTCTGGTTTCCTCTAGCTGGCTGGGTTGGTGTAGAAGATTGAGCTCGATAAGCCCACTTTGGACACTCTCTCTGGTAGTGACCCGCTTCGCCACATTTGTAGCATACATTATCCCCTTCACGACATCTCCCAAGTGTAATTTGCCACACTTACCACACGGTGGTTTACCCTGTGAACCTTGAGCCACACAAGCTTGTGACTGAGATCAACGGGTTCCAACATTCTGAGACCTCTGATCACTCCTTCCTCTAGGCACAGGTGCACTAGCAGATGATGGTGCAGGAAATCGGTTACCATTCCCTTTCTTTCCGACCTCATGGTTGGATTTCTTAGCCTGAACATTTCTCTATCATGCTGCCTCACCTCATTAGCCTGTTGCACAAATGTCATCAATCTCCCAGTATCCATATCACTCACGAGCATTTCTCCCCTCCCATCTCTCATGGGCTCTATATTTAGTCCATCAACATATATCCCCATTCTTCCCCTCATGTCAGCAACCATATCTGAAGCATAGCGAGATAGTTGCGTAAACTTCAACCCATACTCCTACAGAGTCAATGAGCTCTGCTTTAGATTTAGGAACTCCCTTACCTTGGCCTCTTGTCATTCCTTTGGAAATAAGCGCACCAAGAAGGCTTCCTCGAAAGTTGCCCAAATCAACAGTGGGGCATCCTCTCCTCTACCTTTCTTCCATTGGCCAAACCATAGTCTGGCCACACCCTTGAGTTGGTAAGCAGCCAATTCAACCCTATCAGCCGCAACCACAGCCACATGTATCGCTTAGAACACTTTTTAGAGCTCCTCTTGTAGTCCTCAGGATCTTCAGTGGACGCAGACCCTGTGAACTTAGGCGGAATCATCCTCAAGAATTCCTAGACTCTAGACGTGTCAGGGCAATCTTGTCTACCCACTCCTTATCTCGCTGAAGATGTTGTGACAGCCTGGGCTGGAGTTTGAATAGCTTGGCGTAGCTCAACATTGGAGACTTCATCTTGAGGGGGCTGCTCAACAGGGACAGCTGGCTCCATAGGCTCCTCATGTCCTTGAGGCTTAGGTGGGTTAACATCCTGTCTGGCGGGTCCCCTACCTCTGACGGCTCTCATAGGAGGCATGATTACCACTCTATAACGCGTAAAGCACGAACTAGAGAAGAACCTTTTCATAGGGTATAACTCTATCGTACGATTTAGAACATGAAATAAGTGAAACAATTTCCAAATTTCTTATAGCCTCAAACTTATGGATGTGGAGATCTTCACACCAATAATAAGAACTCTACTAGACATGGCTTCATAGGGAGAATCCTGTGCTCTGATACAAAGATAGTCATGCCCTAGGAGGGTACCCTAGACGTGGCCGGCACCTAGAGACTATTGCTAGTCCCCTAGCGAACCACTTGACCTCATCACATTCATTCAATCAAATAACTCAAGACAATCAGTGGAAGACTAAGGAAAGTAAATGGGCACATCTTATCTAGTTTTCAAATAATGTATATAATAAAAGACTAGTAGAATGAACTAGCTCACAATCTTGACAATCAACATCCAACTCTAGTCTATGAAGCTTTATCACTATCAAATGGTGCCAATGACAGACCCATGGCTACCGAAATCAAAATAAAAGGCTAGTCTAGTCTAATTCAAAGCATGATGAAATAAATAGTGGATCCTCTGGAGTAGGGGAGGCTCAGCAATAAGCTGAATGTCCTAGATCTTCAATGATATGCCTGTTGACAATCCCTAATCCCTGTATCTACATCATAAAATGATGTTGTGCCAAGTGGCATCAGTACGTGGAATGCAGGTATGTAAAATAGCTGAAATAAATAGAAACATTTAGAATAATATGAAACAACATTAACTCAGAAAAATCATCACATCAAAAATTCAAATGTCTATCTAAGCAAGAATAATGAGTAGATGAGTGACCCATCAACTCCTCAACCTCATCAATCAAATTAGACTCATCTCGATGGAACTCCACTCATCTCAACTCAACTCAATTCAACTCAACTCAACTTGGAGTACTCAAGGTGGGAACTTTTGGGAGTTTCTCTTATCCAACAACAATCACTTATGAGCCAGTGAATGTACAACATCCCACCGGTGTTGCCACGGACATTCTATACTTGCTAGGTAGAGAACGAATTGAAACCATAATGGATAATCCAATATGGAGACGGAACTCAATAAGTTCTCTATTGTTTCAGGGACATAAACTGAACCTAAGAGGGATCCTCTTCGACGCTTGGTACCGTAGTTTGATGAGCTCGACTTGGACTACTCTCACTCTTTCGGGCTTGATACTCCTCCCAAGACTCAATGCTAATAAGACCTCCATCTTAACCAATCTCATAGGGACTTTAACCCCGTCAATGATCGGTATCTCATAGGGACACTAACCCTATCATCAATCAACTCATAGGGGCTTTAATCCTTTCGTCAATCAAACTCATAAGGACATTTAACCTTATCATCAATCAAACTCATAGGAACTTTGACCCTCTCATCAAGAACGTCTCAATCAGTAGCTTAAGGCCTTGAACAATTGTTAGGGAAAAATCGAATAGACAATCATTAGAGTTCATTTAAGGAGACTCTTTGGGCCATCAAGATCTATCAACCCATCATCATTCACAATCACAATCAACAATCTCACGTCAAGGCTCTAGACTCAACCCCTAGACTCATTCATGCATGCTTTCAAAAGTTAACATGTAGGGTTTTGCAATTGCTCATGAAAATACTCGATTCAAGAAAATAGGTTTATAATGATCATCAACATACAAAGGTATATGAAAATAGACTTAATTTATAAAAAGATATTCAAGAAGCAATTTAAGAACATGTATGGGGACTCATGAACACTCAACGCTTCTATGACAATCTATGGGGCACATGAGAGGACAATCTCATGCTTTTATTTTAGCCTTACACATCTGGGATGAAGCTCTCAACAATCTCTTCAAGGATTTTCTCTCGAGTTCCTCAATCTGAAGCTCTTCTCCTCTCCCCTCAAGCCCTAGTCTTGTTAGACTATTAGAAAAGGACTTAGAATGCTGTTTTAGACCTTTTTACATTCAAACGACCTAATTTGATCATGAATTGAGTTTAGGGGTTGGTTATTGTTCAAAATGACCCTAAAAAAATTTAGAAACTTTTCAGGTTCGGAATACCCCAGTCCGCGACGCGAAATGGTCGCGTACCAGTGTATTTTTCGCCGAAAATTTTGTGTATGGGTTTTTCCAATCCCATAAAAAATTTTGAAAAAAATATAAGTATGGGTCCGCTATAAAGGCGCGGCGCGCCTCTGTTGCGCATCAACACTGTTTCGGTTTTAGAATAAAAAAATTATCTCTTGATTGGGTTGCTCTAAAAATCGACCGAGACCATTTTTTCACTCATATTTTTATGCTGATCATAAATCGGGCCTCGGATTCGCCATACGAGCATTGAAAGATGCATTACATGCTTACCCCTCCTTTACGTTCAGTATCTCATAGGGACTCTAACTTTATCATCAATCGACTCATAGGAGCTTTAACCCTTTCATCAATCAAACTCATAGGGATATTTAACCCTATCATCAATCAAACTCATAGGGACTTTAACCCTCTCATCAAGAACATCTCAATCAATAGATAAAGGCTTGGAACAATCGTCAGGGAATAATCGAATAGACAATCCTTAGAGTTCATTTAAGGAGACTCTTTGGGCCATCAAACTCTATCAACTCATCATCATTCACAATCACAATCAACAATCTCACGTAAAGGCTCTAGACTCAACCCCTAGACTCATTCATGCATGCTTTCAAAAGTTAACATGTAGGGTTTTGCAGTTTCTCATGAAAATACTTAATTCAAGAAAAAAAAGTTTATGATCAACATACAGAGGTACATGAAAATAGACATAATTTATTTGAAGATACTTAAGAATCAATTTAAGAACAATTATGGGGACTCATGTACACTCAACTCTTGTATGACCATCTATGGGGCACATGAGAGGACAATTTCATGCTTTTAGTTTATCTTTACATACCTAGGATGAAGATCTCAACAATCTGTTCAAGGATTTCCTCTCGAATTCCACAATCTCAAGCTCTTTCCTCTCCTCTCAAGCCCTAGTCTTGTTAGACTATTAGAAAAGGACTTAGAATGGGGTTTAGACCTTTTTACGTTCAAACGACCTTATTTGATCATGTATTGAGTTTAGGGGTTTGTTATTGTTCAAAATGACCCTCAAAAAATTTAAAAACTTTTCAGGTTTGGAATACCCCAGATTTTAAGTGCAATCGCTACCACTACGAACTCAAGATCGTGGGTTGGATAGTTTTTCTCATGGACCTTGAGTTTCCTAGAAGCATAGGCTATAACTTTCCCTCTCTGCATCAGCACACAACCAATCCAACTCTTGAACCATCACATTAAACTACAAGGTCCTTTGACCCATCGAGTAAGCCTAGGACCGGTGCAGTAGTCAACCTCGTCTTCAACTCTTGGAAACTCTTCTCACATTCGTCGGACCACTGAAACTTGACCTTTTTCTGAGTCAATTTAGTTAATGGTGCGGATAGGGAAGAAAATCCATCGACAAATCTGCGGTAGTAGCCTGCTAACCCCAAGAAACTTCTTATGTCAGTCAGAGAGGTCGGTCTGGGTCAGTTCTTAACCGCTTCAATCTTTTGAGCATCTACTCGAATACCATCACCGGAAACCATGTAGACTAGAAAAGTCACTGATTTGAGCCAAAATTCAAATTTCGAGAATTTTGCGTACAACTCATGGTCCTAAAGTGTTTGGAGGACAACTTTGAGATGATTAGCATGTTGCTCCTCATCTCTCAAATACACCAAAATGTCATCGATGAATACAATCACAAACATATCAAGATACTGTCTGAATACTCTATTCATCAAATCCATAAAAGCTGCAGGTACATTCGTCATCCCAAAGGACATGACCAAGAACTCAAAATAGCAATATCTAGGCCTAAAGTCTATCTTTGGGATATCATATTCCCTCACCTTCAACTGATGGTAGCCAGATCTGAGGTCTATCTTTGGGAAACAAGAGGCACCCTGAAGTTGGTCAAACAGATCATCTATCCTTGGAAGAGGGTATTTATTCTTTATGGTGACCTTATTCAATTGCCTGTAGTCAATTCACATTCTGAGGGACCCATCTTTCTTTCGCACGAATAGGACGAGGGCACCCCAAGGAGAAACACTCGGCCTTATAAAGCCCTTCTCTAACAGATCTTTCAATTGTTCTTTCAACTCCTTCAATTTAGCGGGGGTCATCCTATAAGGTGGAAATGAGATAGGCTGGATATCAGGAAGACCATCAACTCCAAAGTCAATCTCCCTATCAGGAGGGACTCAGGGTAGATTCTTAGCAAACACTTCAGAAAACTCATTCACAATCGGGACTGACTCAAGAGTAGGAGACTCAATATTATCAGATTTTACTTGCACAAGATGATAAATACAACTTTTGGAAATCATCATCTGGCCCTAAGGTATGAGATAAACTTTCCCCTTGGTGCAACAGAATCACCCTTCCACTCAAGAACTGGTTCATTTGGGAATTGGAACTTAATGGTTCAGGCTCTACAATCATTAGAGGTATAACAGGCGTGAAGCCAATCAATACCAAGGATCATATCAAAATCGGTCATCTCTAACTCAAAAAAGTCAATAGTAGTACCCCTGTGATGGATGAACACTACACAAGCTCTATAGACTCTCTCAGCTCGCATAAACTCACCCACTGGAGTAGAAACTCAATTAGAATGTTTGGAAAAGTGACAAACTAAAAGACTTTCAGGTGTTTATTGTGTGAAATAGAATTAATTAATCGTTACAGTTTTAGTTAAAGTTGATGTTGACAGCTCAAAATTTTTGTCTTAATGTGAGTTTGATTACTCTATCCTACGAGAATTTCACTTATCTCAACTTTATCGAAAAACGTAACGTGTTTATCTAAAAAAGTTTGTAAAGTTTTGAAAAATATTCTTATGCAATAAATTTATTAGTAAAACTGTTCATCTTAGTTATGATTTTTGAAGGTGCAAGGAAAAAGTTGATTGATTACTAGTATGGGATAGAAAGAGTATTTTACTAGAGTAATATTTATTCTATTCTTTAATTTTGTCGTATGGAAAACGAGAAGCATTTAATTTTAATGTTCACATTTCTACCATTACCGTCTCCTGGAAACTAGATATCAATTTTCTTCTTCTATATTTAAATGGGAAAAGGTTTAAATTTGTCTTGACCTAAGAAAAAAAAATCTAAATTTAGTCTTTGTTCGTTTATAAAGATGATCATATCATTCCTTGAACGAAAACGTATATAAACCAAGCTTATAATGGCAGGAGTATTCTTAATCGTGCACTTTTAATGAAATGCAAATTGAACCCTTTAATTAAACTTGAGTCGGGTGTTCTATCAAGAATAATCTTTATCTAACACAAGATAAGGATAAGGTACACGTACACTTTATTCTTCCTACTCTTCTTATAGGATTACATCGAATATATTGTTGTAGTAGTAGTTCAATATTTTTTTACTTGACTAAATTTATTATGTTAAGTTTTTCTTGTTTACAAATATTTTTTTATAATTTTTTCAAGGGGTGTCAAAATACATTTTGAAAAAAAAGAGTAAAACTTATGAGTAAAATTTAGGGATTCAATAAATAAAAATTTTCACCTATCCAGATAGTATACTTTTTAATTTAGTGGTGCCAATTGACACCTTTTGAATACATGGTGCCTCCATTGATTATGGTTTTGTTATTGATGACAATGAATATTATAAATATATACGTGTATGAGCTGTCAGTCTTAAACCTAGACAATGGGAGAAGATTGTAGTAGACTAACTGTCAACGTAAAATTGATGAATTTGTGATGGAAAAAACAAAATAAAATACAACAATCCTCCTAGTTATGACATATATTCAATCTGTAGTAATTCATTAATTCATAATGTGATTTCAGAACTTATTTTAATATATTATACAAAAGCCAAATTTTTTCGTAGGGTAACTTTTATAGAAAAAAATATGGATCCGGATAGTTATTAATTATTCGATATAATATTTAGGAATTTACTTCTTTACTGAAGTGATGCCAGTTGACTCTTCTTCATGATGTGTGTCACTTAAATTTTATGTGCATGAGTTTTTGGTCCTGAGCCCTGATAGAGGAAAGCAACTGCAGTAGGGTGATGGTCAATAGATTAAAAAAACTGGTGAATTTGGTGATGGAAATAACAAAATAAAATTTGACATGCTGTAAAGTTTATATTTTACCAACAACAACAACAACATACCTAGTGAAATATTACAAGAGGGGTTTGGGGAGGGTAGAATGTACGCAGACCTTACCACCACCTCATAGAAGTAGAGAAGTTGTTTCCTAGGAAGCCTCGTCTCAACAACCCATAAGCAGAAAAGTTTATATTTTACCATAAGATAAATATTGATATTCCTTGGACTGTACATGCACCTGATTTCAATCCTAAGCTTCAATAGAGGAAAACGATTGTTGTTGGCTGATTGTCAATGTAAAAACAATGAATTTGGTGATGGAGATAATAAAAATAAAATATTATAAAATAAATAAGTAAATATATAAAGGAATTAACACATAGTATGTATAACAATCATTATACAAAAATGATCTTTAGCAATAATTAATTAACGGGAAATAGCTTAATTGCTATTAAATATGCATATTTAGCAGCAATTAACACTCTTTATGAATGTTTCAAAAGATTTTAGCGACATGGATCTAATGGCAATTAATTACTATTGGTAAAGGCTTTAATACTCTTTAATAGTATGTAATTTTAATGCCGCTAAAAGTTGTTTTTCTTGTCGTGGTAAAAACTTTTCACCTATCGATATATATAGTGTACTTTTTTAGTGAATTAATGTCAATTGACACCTTTATGTTCATGAGCTTTCAGTGCTAAGCCTCGAATAGAGGAAGACGATTTCAGTAGGCTCATTATCAACATAAAACTGGTAAATTTATTATTGAAAACAACAAACCAAAATATGACAATCCTTCTAATTACGACATATATTCACTCAATAGTATTTCATTTATTTATTATGTTATTTTAAAACATTTTAGATAAAAGAAACTTTTTGTGTGAGGGGGTAGTTTTTATAGTAAAATAAATGTTCAGATTGTCATTAATCATTTGATATAATATGTGGGTATTTTTTTTTTATAGAAAAGAATATGAATTTAGATTGTCATTAATCATTTCATATAATATTTAGGGATCCAACACAACACATAGTATCTATACTTCTCAATGAAGTGGTGTTAGTTGACACTCTTTTTCACTGATGGCGATGTGTATTCCTTGAACTTCATGTGCATGAGCTTTCAATCTTAAGGTCCGATAGAGGAAAAGAGTTGCAGTAGGCTGATTGTCAATGTAAAACTGGTGAATTTGGCGATGGAAATAATGAAACAAAATAGGGTATGTTGATAGATTCATATTGCATACTCTTGCGATTAAGCAATTTTTCTCCTAAAACTCATCTTTTTATCCGATTGGCCAAAAATTCAACCAAGACCACTTTTCCACACAAAATTTTGTCTGGTTAGTGGGTTAGGGATATCGGATAATTAAACCGAAAAACAAAAATTGTGTAGGAGTAGTGTGCTCCTGTTTACTATTTCTCCAGCGATCAAGACTATTTCTTAGTACAAATTGTGCGTACATGAATTTCCTTAACCCAATTCTGCAAAAATAACAATTACTATGACTCAATTTCAAACAAGTTGAAGTCAGCTATTTGAATACTGTATGATCATGTTTCTGCATTTAATTTACCCTCCAGTCTCCACACTTACAAGAAGATGTTTGTCACTCAATTTAGTAATCTCAGAGTTTGGAGTAATTTGATAGTCTAGGACAAAAACAACCATGTTTGTTTCACCAAGAAATCTAGAGTCAAACAATTTTTAACACAATGGAAGGATGAGAACAAATAAGATGGTTCTTGGGACATTTACCTGCAATTAAAAAAAAATACTTGAGCTTCACAATCGTAGAAGAGGAAGCAGTGGTAACATTGTAGGCTTTCAACTTCAAATGAGGAAACAAAATTGCGACCCGTGAACTCCAAAAAAGACAAAAAAATTAGCATATGAAAAATTATCTATAATCTTGACTTCGCATTCACAAAAGCCACAAACACCAGGCAAAGAAACATGTCTTGTTCAATAAGAGAGCTTCATAGAGCCATATGAGGACTATGCATGTCCGTTAATATGCAAAATAGTTGGCAATCTGGAAAGTAAACAAGTGAATTGAAACATAATTCAAGTGAAAAAGTTTCACCAAAGCTGAGATAATTACTAGAGGACCTAAATAGAAGAACCGGCTTGTTATGTTTCCTGCCATGTAAACTTTCTGATTTTTTTTCGAAAAAATTCTCACAATGTTTCACTATTTTTTTCTCTCTTACTGTGTTTATCCTTGCTTGAGGAAATGATGGATCTCGAACCAGGAGCAAAGCGCTGATACGAAGAATGTCGGGAAAAGAGAGAAGTAACTATTCGAATAAAATTTTAAGAAACAGAGAGAAACTTTTTTTCTTTTTATTGTTTTCACAAAGCAACGATACAAGACTTTAAATAGTACTTGAATAACAACAATCTAGAGAAAAAATAGGGCACTAGTTTAACACTAACCTATGACCTTCTAACTGACTAATATAAACTTCTTAGGACTCTTAAAGCTAAAACGTAAAGGACTCCTAAACTAATGACATCGACTTTTGAATCCGTCAACTAACAAGGAGCATCTGGAATAGTTTCTACTTTCACTTGCTTTGACATGGGAGAGAAACCAGGAGGAACAGCAGGGTACACAGTCGGTAGATCAGAAACATCCCAATATCTTTCCACTCCATCGGCTAGACATAATATTTCCTTTCTCCACCATTTCAAATACTGTGTTGGTACATCCGGTTCAAATAGCCTAGCCGGATAGTATAACCTCAATCCAAAATCAATGGGTCTGCTATAGTTGATCCAGGCAAGTTATGGACTGGAAGATGAGCGAGGAATCCATTTAGGGAAGTCTTGATCATATCCAAATTGCATTGCTACCCGATTGGGTCGATAGGGCTCTTTGACAATCAATTCCAACAAGCTCAGATGCCCTCAAGCATCGAATGAATGACTCCATTTCTAGATCCAAACTTTCCCCTTCAACCGTTGTCCCCTCTTCTTTTTCTTTGTAAAACCGTGGAATCAACCAACCATCCACAGCCAAGGTGTATGGCCTCCACTGAAACAACTCTCCAGATGAGTCAATAGTAGTCCTCACATTAATTTCACCCGATTATTTCACGTTGTACCATCGACTTATTCTCACACCATTGACCACATTGTAATTCTGAACTAGCTGTGGCCGCAAAGACACCAACCTCTCCCAAGCCCAAACCTGAAGAAAGAACATCAGCGACCACAAATCAACTCTATCTCTATTCCTAGTTAATGAAGCCCCTATCATCGCCTGTTTGAACAAGCCCAAATCCCTATATATGGTTGCAAGAACAACAGGTGCAAGTGCTAGTCGCACACCTCTTGCCAAATTGACTGCAACAGAGAAAATAGGTGCCTCCACTTTACCTGGAAACACAAATTTTGACAACCAAAGAGAAAGGAAAGCTTCATGTTCATAATCGCTACCAGTGTTCATGAAACGCTTCAACCACCTAGTATGATTATTATCTTTCTTTCCAATCAATTCTTTTTGTGATTTTTCAAAATTCTCTTGAATCACTACCAACTCAGGGGATTCAAGGGGGGACAAAACAAGGTCACCCAAAACAGAAAACCCTCCCAAAAGCATCATATCTTCTAGAGTGACAGTAGCTTCACCCCATGGAAAAACAAAAGTGTTAGTCTCACAACACCACCTTTCTACCAACCCAAAAATCAAATCTTTATCTATGTGGACTCTATAAATTGAACTCAGGACTGCTTCATAAATTCCAGCAGCATTCCATACATGGTGATGGTCAGACTCCATCCTTTCGACCCACATCCTCCATTTTTTTTGGTTGATCCCTCCATCCGTTACATCCATGGAAGGTGACATCTAATGGACAATCAGATTCAGATGGGACGGGAATCGACAGAAGCTTCAAAGTTGGACCTTCGGCGGCAGAAACGATGGGATTCAAGAAACGGGCTTTTCTTAGATGTGGGATACCACCTGATAGTGAAACCATCAACTCCTCTCTTTTATCAAACATCGAATCTTCCATTCGATTTTCAGGTAATGTTTATGGTGGAAGCTCAAACTTTTCGTCTTGAGGGTGAGTTTTGTGGTCTGAAAGAGAGGAAGGAGGTCTGAATATTAACAACTCTTTTGTTTTGTAGAACTATTTTAAGTCCGGAAGAGAGAAAGGAGTTGTTAGATATCAGAGAGGAAGACCGAGTTCGGAATTTTCTTTTTCTTCTTCTGTTTTAAGTATACAAAGAGTATGCCAATTCATAAAATAACCCTAGGGACTAAAGACTAAATTTTTTATTTTGTTTTGTTTAATTGGTCAATATGTTTTTTTTTTGCAGAAAATATTTTTTTTTAAATATAAAAATAATAATAACATATTTAATGTAGTCTTATTATCCCTACAGTAGAAATAGAGAGGTTCTTTCAAATAAAAACTCGATTCAAGAAAAAATTATTCAAAATAGACCAAAAAAATATAACAAAAGTACAAAAAAACCATGACAATACTACTCTTGAGCCCCTACATCCCAACCTATCCTACCCCAACACTGTTTGAGCTAAATTTTATATAAATACTCTTGGGATAATATTTTTTAGCTTACTTACAAAATATTAGAAAATAAGTAAAAAAAAAAATTAAAACATTTCCTTCAAACCAAACATACCCATACTTCCATTTGTTCGTATATTTTAACAGTCTATGGTCAAACACTAACAAAAAAAAACATGTTAATTACATTAAATTCTATTAAATCTATATGGTCAAATATTAATTACAGTTAAAATTTTGAATTTATGGTCAGACTCTATCTACAATAAATTTCAAATACCTATGGTCAAATACTAACTAAGAAATATCAATTATTCTTAATTTTTATAATCTGTAGTCAAATAAATGTTAATTGCATTAACAAATGGGGTATAACACTTAAAACTCATTTTCCTTTGTTATTGATTCTTTAAATTACAAATTTAATTGGGTAGTGATTCACTACATTTTATACAACTCAATTAGAATATTTGGAAAAGTGACAAACTAAAAGACTTTGAGGTGCTTATTGTGTGAAATAGAATTTAATAATCATTATAGTTTCATTTAAAGTTGATGTTGACAACTCAAACTTTTTTTTCTTAATTTGAGTTTGGTTACTCTATTCTATGAGAATTTCCCTCCTCTCGACTCTATCGGAGAAGTAATGCATTTATCTAAAGAAGTTTGTAAAGTTTTTAAAAAATTTCCTATACAATAAATTAATTAGTAAATCTATCCATCTTAGTTACTATTTTTGAAGGCGCATGTAAAAGAACAAGTTGATTACTAGTATGGGATGGAAAGAGTATTTTACTAGAGTAATATTTATTCCTTTCTTTAATTTTTGGCCTATGGAAAACGATAATGTTAGGATTTGCACCCCCTACGGATTTGCCTAATCGTTGGAACAGGTTAATCGAACGTGTTTCAATGACGCAGAAATAAACAGGACGCAGCAGTTTTACGTGGAAAACCCCCGGCTCAAGAAGGGTGAAAAACCACGACCTGTACTCTACAGGATTTAACTTCAACTTCACTACTTCAAAAGAGCCTTCAACAAACGATTACAATTCCTAGTAATCTAACCTTCAAAACTACTTCAACAACTTCCTAACTTCACATAAACCTCCCTAGGCTTATGTTCCCAACGTCTTCGAGTTGCCCCCAACTTGAAGACTAGAATCTAATCTCAGTTATAGACTCTGAGAGATTACACAATTGTTCAGGATTACAAAGAGAAAACAAAACTGCCTAAACCCTATGCTATGTCGCCGCGTTTCTCTTCTTCGTCGTCTCTCTCTTTTTCTGTGTCTGAATCTCTCTTTTTCTCTCCGCTTCTTTCTTTTTTTCTGCGCCCCTTTTCTTCTGTGAACTCTCTCTAGTTTTATAGTTGCTGATCGGAGATTTAATTGCTCTCCATCTCTTTAAGGATAACACCAGTTATTAGTGGAATTCTTTTTCCTTTAGAACTCCTTCTTCTTATTGAACTTCTCTTTTCTCCTTCTTTTACGCATCCTGTTTGAGTTGGAGTAGTATTCCTCTTTAAATCCTTCTTCTTGAAAGCTGTTGTTTTTATACGCCTTATTTCCAGCACCCTTTATTCCATTTTTATTGTGTGCAGTGTGTGCAGTTTGCCATGGATACAGTACGCTGAAAGAACCTGGTAGACCAACCTGTTTCATTATCTTTTGTCAGCCATCAAAACTTTACTGCTCCAACAGATAAACATTTAGTTACAATGTTCATGTTTCTACCATTACTGTCTCCTGGAAACTAGATATCTTTTTTTTAAAATGCAAATTTACCACTAGACATAGTGTCTAGCAGTCTTTTATTAAAAATAAAAATAAAAATATCAATAGGAATAAGTACAAGTAAGGGGGCTAGGCCTTACCTTACTAATCCTAATGAGGTAACTAATCTCTACTAACAAGCATGAAGAAAATAAGAGTTAGAGAATAATATGTATTTTGTGATCATCACAGAGTTTGTAATACACTCTATGATGACATTACAAATGATAATACTTGAATAATGCAAAAATATATCAACCAAGAAGAAAGTTGAGTTACCGACCTCAAACTTTCTCTTACAATTGCATGAATAATAAATAGAACACCCATCTAAAGTAACTTAAAGTATTTCCTTCTTGTCTTCTTCTTCAAACCTATCCAACCGCACTTGATAACTCATCATTTCTTTATGGATTTCTTGGATCTTGTTGAGCCTATTGTTATAGCCAAATGATTTTGCTTTGCCAATCGGATCAGTAGATACTTTGGATGAAACTCCTCAAACACTTTACCATCCCAACTATGTTGCCTTTCATGTGTCTTCTTTTTGCTTTTGTTGCTTCCACTTCTTTGTTGCCTAGGTGATAAATCCCCTTCCCTAGACACTCTATTAAAGCATACGTCCAGCATATTGTTTTCCTTATCTTCATCAAAATAATCCTCGCCTGTAACAATCAATTGTTGTGTAGGATGAAAAGGTGATGAAACACAGGCAATGCTACTAACCTTAGGCACAAAGGGTGGTGCTTCAGGGCTCAATTTTCTATGAGGTCTGGCATGCTCATCTACTTCTTCAACCATATTCTCTCAACTCTCATCAGATTTTTGTCCACTGCGATTCGAAGTAGCTGCAGATTTTCTTTGTCGTGTTTCCTCATGTTCATCCTCTGTGAAATGCTTATCCTTTCCAGTGTCTCCATGTTGACAATGATTTTCATCTGATTCATCTGCACATACATTATCTAGTTGGTTCCGTGAATCACCTAGTGATGCATCAATTGTATTCTAAGGCCTTTGTGATTCACCATGATGTACAGTTGAAATGGCAGTTGTAGACGTCGAGGAACCAATTTTCGCCATATTTTGATTATCCTCAATGACCACCAATTGCGATTCTCTACTGGCCATATAAGGAGTTACAAATGACAATCTGGCACCAAGATCCATCAAAACATAACAATCAAAAGTAAAGACTTGAATAATACCCGTCACAATATCTGGGGAGTTCTCTTGATCTTGGTGACTACCCATGGCATACAAACGGTTTGTAGCTCCGCTTGCGCCTGCCGTAATGGTCCTATGGTTTCCTATAGCTAGTGGGGCTGGTGCAGAAGATTGAGCTCGATAAGCCCACTTTGGACACTCTCTCTGGTAGTGACCCGCTTGATCACATTTGTAGCATACATTTTCCCCTTCACGCCCATCTCCTATGTGTAATTTGCCAGACTTACCGCACGGTGGGTTACCCTGTGAACCTTGAGCCACAGAAACTTGTGACTGAGATCCATGTGTTCCAACATTCTGAGACCTCTGATCATTCCTTCCTCTAGGCATAGGTGCGCTAGCAGATGATGGTGCAGGAAATTGGTTACCTTTCCCTTTCTTTTCGGCCTCATGGTTGGATTTCTTAGCCTTCTTATTTCTGAACATTTCTCTATCATGCTGCCTCACCTCATCAGCCTGTTGCACAAATGTCATCAATCTCCCAGTATCCATATCACTCACGAGCATTTCTCCCATCCCATCTCTCATGGGCTCTATATTTAGCCCATCAACATATATCCCCATTCGTCCCCTTATGTCAGCAACCATATCTGGAGCACAGCGAGATAGTTGTGTGAACTTCAACCCATACTCCTGCAGAGTCAAAGAGGTCTGCTTTAGATTTAGGAACTTCCTTACCTTAGCCTCTCATCGTTCCTTTCAAAAGAAGCGCACCAAGAAGGCTTCCTCGAAAGTTTCCCAAATCAACAGTGGGGCATCCTCTCCTCTACTTTTCTTCCATTGGTCGAACCATAGTCTCGCCATACCCTTGAGTTGGTAAGCAGCCAATTCAACCCTATCAGCCGCAACCACATGTATCGCTTAGAACACCTTTTGAAGCTCCTCTTGTAGTTCTCAGGATCTTCAGTGGACGCAGACCTTGTGAACTTAGGCGGATTCATCCTCAAGAATTCCTAGACTCTAGAGGTGTCATGGCAATCTTGCCTACCCACTCCTTATCTCGTTGAAGGTGTTGTGACAGCCTGGGGTAGAGTTTGAATTGCCTGGCGTAGCTCAACATTGGAGACCTCATCTTGAGGGGCTACTCAATAGGGACAGCTGGCTCCAAAGGCTCCTCATGTCCTTGAGGCTCAGGTGGGTTAACATCCTGTCTGGCGGGATATCCCCTATTTCTGACGGCTCTGATAGGAGGCATGATTACCACTCTATAACGCGTAAAGCACGAATTAGAGAAGAACCTTTTCATAGGGTATAACTCTATCGCATGATTTAGAACATGAAAGAAGTGAAACAATTTCTAAATTTCTTATAGCCTCCAAATTATGGATGTGGAGATCTTCACACCAATAATAAGAACTCTACTAGACATGGCATCGTAGACTCCCTAGGACTCTTAAACCCTTTGCTCTGATACCAAGATAGTCATGCCCTAGGAGGGTACCCTCGACGTGGCCGACACCTAGAGACTATTGCTAGTCCCCTAGCGAACCACTTGGCCTCATCACATTCATTCAATCAAATAACTCAAGTCAATTAATGGAAGACTCAGGAAAGTAAATGTGCACATCTTATCTAGTTCTCAAATAATGTATATAATAAAAGACTAGTAGAAAGAACTAGATCACAATGTTGACAATCAACAACCAACTCTAGTCTATGAAGCTTTATCACTATCAAATGGTGCCAATGACAGACCCACGACTATCGAAATCAAAATAAAAGGCTAGTCTAATCTAACTCAAAGCATGATGAAATAAATAGTGGATCATCTGGAGTAGGGGAGGCTCAACAATCAGCTGAATGTCCTAGATCTTCAACGATACGCTTGTTGAAGATCCCTAATCCCTGTATCTGAATCATAAAATGATGCGGTGCCAAGTGGCATCAGTATGTGGAATGTAGGTATGTAAAATAGCTGAATAAAATAGAAACATGTAGAATAATATGAAACAACATTGACTCAGAAAAATCATCACATCAAAAGGTCAAATGTCTATCTAGGCAAGAATAATGAGTAGATGAGTGACCCATCAACTCCTCAACCTCATCAATCAAATTAGACTCATCTCGATGGAACTCCACTCATCTCAACTCAACTCAATTCAACTCAATTCAACTCAACTCAACTCAATTCAACTCAACTCAACTTGGAGTACTCAAGGTGGGAACTTTTGGGAGTTTCTGTTATCCAACAACAATCACTTATGAGCCAGTGAATGTACAACATCCCGCCGGTGTTACCACAGACATTCTATACTTGCCAGGCAGAGAACGAATTGAAACCATAATGGATAATCCAAAATGGAGATGTAACTCAATAAGTCCTCTATTGTTTTAGGGACATAAACTGAACCTAAGAGGGATCCTCTTCTACGCTTGGCGGCATAGTTTGATGAGCTCGACTTGGACTACTTTCACTCTTTCGTGCTTTATACTCCTCCCAAGACTCAATGCTCATAAGACCTCCATCTTAACCAATCTCATAGCGACTTTAACCCCGTCAACGATCGGTATCTCATAGGGACACTAACCCTATCATCAATCAACTCATAGGGGCTTTAATCCTTTCATCAATCAAACACATAGGGATATTTAACCCTATAATCAATCAAACTCATAGGGACTTTGACCCTCTCATCAAGAACATCTCAATTAGTAGCTCCAGGCTTGGAATAATTGTTAGGAAAAATCGAATAGACAATCATTAGAGTTCATTTAAGGAGACTCTTTGGGCCATCAAGATCTATCAACTCATCATCATTCACAATCACAATCAACAATCTTACTTCAAGGCTCTAGACTCAACCCCTAGGCTCATTCATGCATGCTTTCAAAAGTTAACATGTAGGGTTTTGCAATTGCTCATGAAAATACTCAATTGAAGAAAATAAGTTTATGATCAACATACAGAGGTACATGAAAATAGACATAATTTATAAGAAGATATTTAAGAATCAATTTAAGTACATGTATGGGGACTCATGCACACTCAACTCTTCTATGACCATCTGTGGGAACATGAGAGGACAATCCCATGCTTTTAGTTTATCCTTACATACCTAGGATGAAGCTCTCAACAATCTGTTCAAGGATTTCCTCTCGAATTCCTCAATCTTAAGCTCTTCTCTTCTCCCTTAAGCCCTAATCTTGTTAGACTATTAGAAAAGGACTTAGAATTAGGTTTTAGACCATTTTTACGTTCAAATAAACTAATTTGATCATGTATTGAGTCTAGGGGGGTTGGTTATTGTCTGGGATGCCCCTCACAAAATTCAGAAAATTTTCAGATTCGGAATACCCAGTCCGTGATGCGGACTGGTCCTGTACCAGTGTATTTTTATCAAAAATTTTTCTGAATGAGTTTTTCCAATCCCATAAAAAATTTAAAAAAATAATATAAATGTGGGTCCGCTATAGAGGTATGGCGCGCCTCTGTTGCACATCAACATTGTTTCGGTTTTTTATTCAAAAATTTTTCTTTTGATCAGATCGCTCTAAAACCTGACTGAGACCATTTTCCCACTCAATTTTTTTATGATCACAAATCTGACCTCAGATTTGCCATATGAGCATTGGAAGATGCTTTACGTGCATACCCCTCCTCTAGGGGTATTTTGGTAATTTTATCAGGTGTTACATCATCTCCCCCTTAGGATCATTCTATCTCGAATGATGAGTGAAGGTGGATATCAAGAAATGAATAGACTTAAGACTCATCTCAACACTCACCTCAATCAATCAAACTCTCAACTCCTCCTCAACCTTAATCAACTCTACATGGACTCTAGAATAGACAATCAACTCAAGAATTGATCAATCAATTTAGTCAAAGGAAAGAAATTTACCTTCGACGTTCTCATTATTTGGCACGAATAGGTGTGGATATTTGGCATTCATATCTTCCTCATCTTCCTATGTGGCTTCCTTAACGAATTGATTTCTCTACAGGACATTAACTGAGGCTATCTCTTTGTTTCTCAACTTATGAATTTGACGATCAAGGATTTGGACCAGAATATCCTCGTAGGACAAGCTATCCTTCACTCCAATAATCCTAATAGGGATTACCAAGGCAGGATCTCCCAAGAACTTCTTCAACATCGATACATGGAATACCGGGATGATCTCCATCTAACTCGAAAGGTAAATCTAACTCATAAGCAACCTTCCCAATCCTCATCACAATTTGATAGGGTCCGACATAGCTTGGACTCAAATTTGCCTTCTTCCCAAATCTTATGACACCCCTCATAGGTGACACTTTCAAATATACCTAATCATTTACCTCGAACTCTAAGTCTCTTCTACTCACGTCGGTATAAGATTTCTAGTGACTTTGAGCAGTCTTCAACCTCTCTCTAATGACCTTAACTTCTCCATCGATTGGTGGAAAAGACAGGACCAATCAACTCCGCTTTTCCAACTTCAAACTACCCTATTGGTGATCTATATCTCCTCCCATACAAGGCTTCACAGGGAACCATCTAAATGCCTGCATGATAACTATTGTTATATGCAAATTCAATCAATGGTAGGTGATTATCCCAATTTACTTTGAAATCAAGAACACAGGATCTCAACATATCCTCTAATGTAATTGTGCTTTCAGCCTAGCCATCTGTCTGTGGATGGAAGGTTGTACTCAGGTTCACTTAGCACCCAATCCCTTCTGTAATGATCTCTAAAATTGGAAGGTGAATTGAGCTCTTCTGTCAGAGATGATCGACAAGGGAACCCCATGCATCCTCACAATCTCTTGGATGTACAACTTGGCGTACTCCAACACAGTGTTGGTCGTCTTAACTGCTAAGAAGTGAGCAAATTTGGTCATTCGATCTACAATCATCCATATCGAATCATGTTGCTTTCTAGACCTCAGTAGACTAGTAATAAAGTCCATATTGATCATCTCCCTCTTCAATTCAAGAATCTCAAAGTTCTGACCCAATCCATATGGCCTTTGATGCTTAACTTTTACTTATTGGCAATTTGGTCACTTTGAAATGAATTCAGCAATATGCCTCTTTATTCCACTCCACCAATAGACTTCTCTTAAGTAATGGTACATCTTGGTAGAGCCAGGATGAATGGAATATATAGTGCTAGGGTCTTCAGCCCTGATATCTCGAATACAATCAACATCTGGAACACACAATCTACTTTGGTATCTCAACACTCCAACTCCCCCCCCCCCTTGGAGAAAACCATCACTTTCTGTTTGTGGACAATGTCCTTCAATTGGAGTATGAGAGGTTCTTGGTCTTGCTTTTCCTTCACCTTTGCAACTAAGGATGAAGCAGACTCATTCTGAACATTAATTTCTCCCTCATTATTCTCCTCAAGTTGAAATCCCAATCGATCCAATTGATGTACTTCTTTAGCTAGATCCTTCTTTACCTCCTCAACATGGCTACCCCTTGACAACATGCTTAGAGCGTCAGCAACAATGTTAGCTTTACCTGGATGGTAGAGAATGCTCATGTCATTATCTTTAAGCAACTCCACCCATCTTCTTTGTCGCAGGTTGAGCTCTTTCTGACTGAAGACATACTGCAAGCTCTTATTGTTAGTGAACATATCCACATGCACTCCATTTCAGTAGTGACACCATATTTTAAGTGCAATCACTACCACTACCAACACAAGATCGTGGGTTGGATAATTCCTCTCATGGACCTTGAGTTGCCTAGAAGCATAGGCTATAACGTTCCCTCTCTGCATCAACACACATCCCAATCCAACTCTCAAAGCATTACAATAAACTACAAGGTCCTTTGTCCCATTGAGTAAGGCTAGGACTGGTGCAGTAGTCAACCTCGTTTTCAACTCTTGGATCATTACAGCTTAAGTTAAAGTTGATGTTGACAGCTCAAAATTTTTGTCTTAATGTTAGTTTGATTACTCTATTATACGAGAATTTCACTCCTCTCAGCTTTATCGAAAAACGTAATGTGTTTATCTAAAAAATTTTGTAAAGTTTTGAAAAAATTTCTTATGCAATAAATTTATTAGTAAAACTATCCATCTTAGTTATGAATTTTGAAGGCGCAAGGAAAAAGTTGATTAATTACTAGTATGGGATGGAAAGAGTATTTTACTAGAGTAATATTTATTCTATTCTTTAATTTTTTCGTATGGAAAATGAGAAGCATTTAATTTTAATGTTCACATTTCTACCATTACTATCTCCTGGAAACTAGATATCAATTTTCTTCTTCTATATTTAAATGGGAAAAGGTTTAAATTTGTCTTGACCTAAAAAGAAAATCTAAATTTAGTCTTTGTTCATTTATAAAGAGGATCATGTCATTCCTTGAAAGAAAACGTAAATAAACTAAGCCTATAATGGTAGGAGTATTCTTAAACATGCACTTTTAACGAAATGCAAATTGAACCCTTTAATTAAACTTGAGTCGGGTGTTCTATCAAGAATAATCTTTATCTAACACACAATAAGGATAATGTACACATACACTTCATTCTTCCTACTCTTCTTATAGGATTAAATCAAATATATTGTTGTAGTAGTAGTTCAATATTTTTTACTTGACTAAATTTATTATGTTAAGTTTTTCTTGTTTACAAATATTTTTTTATAATTTTTTCAATGGGTGTCAAAATATATTTTGAAAAAAATAGTAAAACATATGAGTAAAATTTAGGGATTCAATAAATAAAATTTTCACCTATCCAGATAGTATACCTTTCAATTAAGTGGTGCCAATTGACACCTTTTGAATACATATAGTGCTGCCATTGATCATGGTGAATATTATTGGAACTTTACGTGCATAAGCTTTCAAGGTGTGTTAAAATATAAATAGTTAATATACGAGAGAATTTAGGGATTCAATAAAAGAATGTATATAGCTAAAACTAATGGTTTCGTTATTGATGACAATGAATATTATTGTATGAGCTATCAGTCTTAAACCTAGACAATGGGAGAAGATTGCAGTAGACTAACTGTCAACATAAAATTGATGAATTTGTGATGGAAAAACAAAATAAAATACAACAATCCTTCTAGTTACGACATATATTCAATCTATAGTAATTCATTAATTCATAATGTGATTTTAGAAATTATTTTAAAATATTCTACAAAAACCAAATTTTTTCGTAGGGTAACTTTTATAGAAAAAAATATGGATCCGAATAGTTATTAATTATTTGATATAATATTTATGAATTTACTTCTTTACTGAAGTGATGCCAGTTGACTCATCTTCACGATGTGTGTCACTTAAATTTTACGTGTGTGAGTTTTTCGTTCTGAGCCCTGATAGAGGAAAAGCAATTACAGTAGGGTGATGGTCAATAAATTAAAAAAAACTGGTGAATTTGGTGATGGAAATAACAAAATAAAATTTGACATGCTGTAAAATTTATATTTTACCAACAACAACAACAACATACATAGTGAAATCCTACAAGTGGGGTCTGGGGAGGGTAGATTGTACGCAGACCTTACCACCACCTCATAGAAGTAGAGAGGTTGTTTCCTGGGAACCCTCGTCTCAACAACTCATAAGCAGAAAAGTTTATATTTTACCATAAGGTAAATATTGATATTACTTGGACTGTACATGCACCAGATTTCAATCTTAAGCTTCAATAGAGGAAAACGATTGTTGTTGGCTGATTGTCAATGTAAAACCAACGAATTTGGTGATGGAGATAATAAAAATAAAATATTGTAAAATAAATAAGTAAATATATAAAGGAATTAACACATAGTATTTATAACGATCATTACACGAAAATGATCTTTAGCAATAATTAATTAATGGGAATAGCTTAATTACCATTAAATATGCATATTTAGCGGCAATCAACACTCTTTATAAATGTTTCAAAAGCTTTTAGCGACATGGATCTAATGGCAATTAATTACTATTGGTAAAGGCTTTAATACTCTTTAATAGTATGTATTTTAATGCCACTAAAAGTTGTTTTTCCTGTCGTGATAAAAACTTTTCACCTATCTATATATATAGTGTACTTTTTTAGTGAATTAATGTCAATTGATACCTTTATATTCATGAGCTTTCAGTGCTAAGCCTCGAATAGAGGAAGACGATTTCAGTAGGCTCATTATCAACATAAAACTGGTAAATTTAGTATTGAAAACAACAAACCAAAATATGACAATCCTTCTAATTACGACATATATTCACTCAATAGTATTTCATTTATTTATTATGTGATTTTAAAACATTTTAGATAAAAGAAACTTTTTGTGGAGGGGGTAGTTTTTATAGAAAAAAAATGTTCAGATTGTCATTAATCATTTGATATAATATGTGGGTATTTTTTTTATAGAAAAGAATATGAATTTGGATTGTCATTAGTCATTTCATATAATATTTAGGGATTCAACACAACACATAGTATCTATACTTCTCAACAAAGTGGTGTTAGTTGACTCTCTTTTTCACTGATGGCGATGTGTATTCCTTGAACTTCATGTGCATGAGCTTTCAATCTTAAGGTCCGATAGAGGAAAACAGTTGCAGTAGGCTGATTGTCAATGTAAAACTGGTGAATTTGGCGATGGAAATAATGAAACAAAATAGGGTATGTTGATAGATTCATATTGCATACTCTTGCGGTTAAGCAATTTTGCTCCTAAAACTCATCTTTTTATCCGGTTGGCCAAAAATTCAACCAAGACCACTTTTCCCACAAAAATTTTTGTCTGGTTAGTGGGTTAGAGATATCGGATAGTTAAATCGAAAAACAAAAATTGTGTAGGAGTAGTGTGCTCCTGTTTACTATTTCTCCAGTGATCAAGACTATTTCTCGGTACAAATTATGCGTACATGAATTTCCTTAACTCAATTCTGCAAAAATAACAATTACTATGACTTAATTTCAAACAAGTTGAAGTCAGCTATTTGAATACTGTATGATCATGTTTCTCCATTTTATTTACCCTCCAGTCTCCATAGTTACAAGAAGATGTTTGTCACTTGACTTAGTAATCTCAGAGTTTGGAGTAATTTGATAGTCTAGGACAAAAACAACCATGTGTTTTTCACCAAGAAATGTAGAGTCAAACCATTTTTAACACAATGGAAGGATGAGAACAGATAAGATGGTTCTTGGGACATTTACCTGCAATTAAAAAAGATACTTGATCTTCAAAATCGTAGAAGAGGAAGCAGTGGTAACATTGTAGGCTTTCAACTTCAAATGAGGAAACAAAATCGCGACCCGTGAACTCCAAAAAAGACAAAAAAAAGTTAGCATATGAAAAATTATCAATAATCTTGACTTCGCATTGACAAAAGGGACAAACACCATGCAAAAAAACATGTCTTGTTCAATAAGAGTGCTTCATAGAACCAAATGAGGACTATGCATGTCCGCTAATATGCAAAACAGTTGGCAATCTGGAAAGTAAGCAAGTGAATTGAAACATAATTCAAGTGAAAATTTTCATTAAAGCTGAGATAATTACTAGAGGACCTAAATAGAAGAACCGGCTTGTTATGTTTCCTGCCATGGAAATTTTCTGATTTCTTTTCGAAAAAATTCTCACAATGTTTCACTATTTTTTTCTCTCTTACTGTGTTTATCCTTGCTTGAGGAAATGGTGGATCTCGAACCAGGAGCAAAGCTCTGATACGAAGAATGTCGGGAAAAGAGAGAAGTAACTATACGAATAAAATTTTAAGAAACAGAGAGAAACGTTTTTTCTTTTTATTGTTTTCACAAAACAACGATACAAGACTTTAAATAGTACTTGAATAACAACAATCTAGAGAAAAAATAGGGCACTAGTTTAACACTAACCTATGACCTTCTAACTGACTAATATAAACTTCTTAGGACTCTTAAATCTTAAACGTAAAGGACTCCTAAACTAATGACATCGACTTTTGAATCTGTCAACTAACAAGGAGCATCTGGAATAGTTTCTACTTTCACTTGCTTTGACATGGGAGAGAAACCAGGAGGAACAGTAGGGTACTCAGTCGGTAGATCAGAAACATCCCAATATGCTTCCACTCCATCGGCTAGACATAATATTTCCTTTCTCCACCATTTCAAATACCGTGTAGGTACATCCGGTTCAAACAGCCTAGCCGGATAGTATAACCTCAATCCAAAATCAATGGGTCTACTATAGTTGATCCAGGCAAGTTTTGGACTTGAAGATGAGCGAGGAATCCATTTAGGGAAGTCTTGATCATATCCAAATTGCATTGCTACCCGATTGGGTCGATAGGGCTCTTGACAATCAAATCCAACAAGCTCAGATGCCCTCAAGCATCGAATGAATGACTCCGTTTCTAGATCCAAACTTTCCCCTTCAACCATTGTCCACTCTTCTTTTTCTTTGTAAAACTGTGGAATCAACCAACCTTCCACAGCCAAGGTGTATGGCCTCCACTGAAACAACTCTCTAGACGAGTCAATAGTAGTCCTCACATTAATTTCACCCGATTGTTTCACGTTGTACCATCGACTTATTCTCACACCACTGACCACATTGTTATTCCGAGCTAGCTGTGGCCGCAAAGACACCAGCCTCTCCCAAGCCCAAACCTGAAGAAAGAACATCGGCGACCACAAATCAACTCTATCTCTATTCCTAGATAATGAAGCCCCTACCATCGCCTGTTTGAACAAGCCCAAATCCCTATATATGCTAGCAAGAACAGCAGGTGCAAGTGCTAGTCGCACACTTCTTGCCAAATTGACTGCAACAGAGAAAATAGGTGCCTCCACTTTACCTGGAAACACAAATTTTGACAACCAAAGAGAAAGGAAAGCTTCATGTTCATAATCGCTACCAGTGTTCATGAAACGCTTCAGCCACCTAGTATGATTATTATCCTTCATTCCAATCAATTCTTTTTGTGATTTTTCAAGATTCTCTTGAATCACTACCAACTCAGGGGATTGAAGGGGGGACAAAACAAGGTCACCCAAAACAGAAAACCCTCCCAAAAGCATCATATCTTCTAGAGTGACAGTAGCTTCACCCCATGGAAAAACAAAAGTGTTAGTCTCACAACACCACCTTTCTACCAACCAAAAAATCAAATCTTTATCTATGTGGACTCTATAAACTGAACTCCTGACTGCTTCATAAATTCCAGCAGCTTTCCATACATGGTGATGGTCAGACTCCATCCTTTCGACCCACATCCTCCATTTTTTTGGTTGATCCCTCCATCCGTTACATCCATGGAAGGTGACCTCCAATGGACAATCAGATTCGGATGGGACGGGAATCGACGGAAGCTTCAAAGTTGGACCTTCAACGGCAGAAACGATGGGATTCAAGAAACGGGCTTTTCTGAGATGTGGGATTCCACCTGATGGTGAAACCATCAACTCCTCTCTTTCATCAAACATTGAATCTTCCATCGATTTTTAGGTAAAGTTTATGGTGGAAGCTCAAACTTTTTGTCTTAAGGGTGAGTTTTGTGGTCTGAAAGAGAGGAAGGAGGCCTGAATATTAACAACTCTTTTATTTTGTAGAACTGCTTTAAGTCCGGAAGAGAGAAAGGAGTTGTTAGATATCAGAGAGGCAGACCGAGTTGGGAATTTTCTTTTTCTTCTTTTGTTTTAAGTGTACAAAGAGTATGCAAATTTATAAAATATCCCTAAGGACTAAAGACTAAATTTTTTATTTTGTTTTGTTTGATTGGTCAATATGTTTTTTTTTTGCAGAAAATATATATTTTTTTAAATATAAAAATAATAATAACATATTTAATGTGGTCTTATTATCCCTAAAGTAGAAATAGAGAGGTTCTTTCAAATAAAACCTCGATTCAAGAAAAAATTATTCATAATAGTCCGAAAAAATACAACAAAAGTACAAAAAAACCATGACAATACCACTCTTGAGCCCCTACATCCCAACCTATCCTACCCCAACTGTTTGAGCTAAATTTTTTATAAATACTCTTGGGATAATATTTTTTAGCTTACTTACAAAACATTAGAAAATAAGTAAAAAAAATAAAATTAAAACACTTCCTTCAAACCAAACACACCCATACTTCCATTTGTTCGTATATTTTAACAGTCTATGGTCAAACACTAACAAAAAAAACATGTTAATTACATTAAATTCTGTTAAATCTATATGGTCAAATTATTAATTACAGTTAAAATTTCAAATTTATGGTCAGATACTATCTACAATAAATTTCAAATACCCATGGTCAAATACTAACTAAGAAATATCAATTATTCTAAATTTTTATAATCTGTAGTCAAATAAATGTTAATTGCATAAACAAATGGGGTATAACACTTAAAACTCATTTTCATTTGTCATTGATTCTTTAAATTTCAAATTTAATTGGTTACTGATTCACTACATTTTATACAGCTCAAAATTAGAATATTTGGAAAAGTGGCAAACTAAAAGACTTTGAGGTGGTTATTGTGTGAAATAGAATTTAATACTCATTATAGTTTCATTTAAAGTTGATGTTGACAACTCAAACTTTTTTTCTTAATGTGAGTTTGGTTACTCTATTCTATAAGAATTTCCCTCCTCTCGACTCTATCTGAAAAGTAATGCATTTATCTAAGAAAGTTTGTAAAGTTTTTAAAAAATTTCCTATACAATAAATTAATTAGTAAATCTATCCATCTTAGTTATTATTTTTGAAGGCGCATGTAAAGGAACAAGTTCATTACTAGTATGGGATGGAAAGAGTATTTTACTAGAGTAATATTTATTCTTTTATTTAATTTTTGACCTATGGAAAACAATAAACATTTAATTATAATGTTCATGTTTCTACCATTACTGTCTCCTGGAAACTAGATATCTTTTTTTTAAAATGCAAATTTACCACTAGACATAGTGTCTAGCAATTTTTTTTAAAAAAATAAAAATATCAATAGGAATAAGTACAAGTAAGGGGGGCTAGGCCTTACCTTACTAATCCTAATGAGGTAACTAATCTCTACTAACAAGAATGAAGAAAATAAGAGGTTACAGTATAATAGGTATTTTGTGATCATCACAGAGTTTGTAATACACTGTATGATAATATTACAAATGATAATACTTAAATAATGCAAAAATATAACAACCAAGAAGAAAGTTGAGTTACCGACCTCAAACTTTCTCTTACAATTGCATGAACTACAATAAATAGAAAACCCATCTAAAGTAACTTGAAGTATTTCCTTCTTGTCTTCTTCTTCAAACCTATCCAACCGCACTTGATAACTCATCATTTCTTTATGGATTTCTTGGATCTTGTTGAGCCTATTGTTATAGCCATATGATTTTGCTTTGCCAATCGCATCAATAGATACTTTGGATGAAACTCCTCAAACACATTACCATCCCACCTATGTTGCCTTTTCTGTGTCTTCTTTTTGCTTTTGTTGCTTCCACTTCTTTGTTGCCTAGGTGATAAATCTCCTTCCTTAGACACTCTATCAAAGCATACGTCCAGCATATTGTTTTCTTTATCTTCAACAAAACAATCCTCGCCTGTAACAATCAATTGTTGTGTAGGATGAAAAGGTGATGAAACACAGGAAATGCTACTACCCTTAGGCGCAAAGGGTGGTGCCTCAGGGCTCAATTTTCTATGAGGTGTGGCATGCTCATCCTCTTCTTCAACCATATTCTCTCAACTCTCAACAGATTTTTGTTCACAGCGATTCGAAGTAGCTGCAGATTTTCTTTGTCGTGTTTCCTCATGTTCATCCTCTGTGGAATGCTTATCCTGTCCAATGTCTCCATGTTGACAATGATTTTCATCTGATTCATATGCACATACATTATCTAGTTGGTTCCATGAATTACCTAATGATGCATCAATTGTATTCTCTGGCCTTTGTGATTCACCATGATGTACAGTCAAAATGGCAGTTGTAGACGTCGAGGAACCAATTTTTGCCATATTTTGATTATCCTCAATGACTACCAATTGTGATTCTCAACTGGCCACATAAGGAGTTATAAATGACAATCTGGCACCAAGATCCATCAAAACATAACAATCAAATGTAAAGACTCGAATCATACCCGTCACAATATCTAGGGAGTTCTCCTGATCTTTGTGACTACCCATGGCATACAAACGGTTTGTAGCTCCGCTTGCGCCTGACATAATGGCCCTCTGGTTTCCTCCAGCTGGTGGGGGCTGGTGCAGAAGATTGAGCTCGATAAGCCCACTTTCCGACCTCATGGTTGGATTTCTTAGCCTTCTTATTTCTAAACATTTCTCTATCATGCTGCCTCACCTCATTAGCCTGTTGCACAAATGTCATCAATCTCCCAGTATCCGTATCACTCACGAGCATTTCACCCATCCCATCTCTCATAGGATCTATATTTAGCCCATCAACATATATCCCCATTCTTCCCCTCATGTCAGCAATCATATCTAAAGCATAGCAAGATAGTTGCATCAACTTCAACCCATACTCCTGCAGAGTCAAAGAGCTCTGGGTTAGATTTAGGAACTCCTTTACCTTGGCCTCTCATCGTTCCTTTCAAAAGAAGCGCACCAAGAAGGGTTCCTCAAAAGTTGCCCAAATCAACAGTGGGGCATCCTCTCTCTACCTTTCTTCCATTGGTCGAACCATAGTCTGGCCACACCCTTGAGTTGGTAAGCAGCCAATTCAACCCTGTCAGCCGCAACCACATGTATCGCTTAGAACACTTTTTGAAGCTCCTCTTGTAGTTCTTAGGATCTTCAGTGGACGCAGACCCTATGAACTCAGGCGGATTCATCCTCAAGAATTCCTAGACTCTAGAGGTGTCATGGCAATCTTGCCTACCCACTCCTTATCTCGCTGAAGGTGTTGTGACAGCCTGGGCTAGAGTTTGAATAGCCTGGCGTAGCTATACATTGGAGACCTCATCTTGAGGGGGCTACTCAACAGGGACAGCTGGATCCATAGGCTCCTCATGTCCTTGAGGCTCAGGGGGTTAACATCCTGTCTGGCGGGATATCCCCTACCTCTGACGGCTCTCGTAGGAGGCATGATTACCACTCTATAACGCGTAAAGCATGAATTAGAGAAGAACCTTTTCATAGGGTATAACTCTATCGCACGATTTAGAACATGAAAGAAGTGAAACAATTTCTAACTTTCTTATAGCCTCCAAATTATGGATGTGGAGATCTTCACACCAATAATAAGAACTCTACTAGACATTGCTTCTTAGACTCCCTAGGACTCTTGAACCCTGTGCGCTGATACCAAGTTAGTCATGCCCTAGGAGGGTACCCTAGACGTGGCCGACATCTAGAGACTATTGCTAGTCCCCTAGCGAACCACTTGGCCTCATCACATTCATTCAATCAAATAACTCAAGTCAATTAGTGGAAGACTAAGGAAAGTAAATGGGCACATCTTATCTAGTTCTCAAATAATGTATATAATAAAAGACTAGTAGAAAGAACTAGCTCACAATCTTGACAATCAACATCCAACTCTAGTCTATGAAGCTTTATCACTATCAAATGGTGCCAATGACAGACCCACGACAATCGAAATCAAAATAAAAGGCTAGTCTAATCTAACTCAAAGCATGATGAAATTAATAGTGGATCCTCTGGAGTAGGGGAGGCTCAGCAATAAGCTGAATGTCCTAGATCTTCAACGATACGCTTGTTGACGATCCCTAATCCCTGTATCTGCATCATAAAATGATGCGCTGCCAAGTGGCATCAGTACGTGGAATGTAGGTATGTAAAATAGCTGAATGAAATAGAAACATGTAGAATAATATGAAACAATATTGACTCAGAAAAATCATCACATCAAAAGGTCAAATGTCTATCTAGGCAAGAATAATGAGTAGATGAGTGACCCATCAACTCCTCAACCTCATCAATCAAATTAGACTCATCTCGATAGAACTCCACTCATCTCAACTCAACTCAATTCAACTCAACTCAACTTGGAGTACTCAAGGTGGGAACTTTTGGGAGTTTCTCTTATCCAACAACAATTACTTATGAGCAAGTGAATGTAAAACATCCCGCCGGTGTTGCCACAGACATTTTATACTTGCCAGGTAGAGAACGAATTGAAACCATAATAGATAATCCAAAATGGAGATGTAACTCAATAAGTCCTCTATTGTTTCAGGGACATAAACTGAACCTAAGAGGGATCCTCTTCTACGATTGGCGGCGTAGTTTGATGAGCTCGACTTGGACTACTTTCACTCTTTCGTGCTTGATACTCCTCCCAAGACTCAATGGTCATATGACCTCCATCTTAACCAATCGCATGGGGACTTTAACCCCGTCAATGATCGGTATCTCATAGAAATACTAACCCTATCATCAATCGACTCATAGGGGCTTTAATCCTCTCATCAATCAAACTCATAAGGATATTTAACCCTATCATCAATCAAACTCATAGGGACTTTGACCCTCTCATCAAGAATATCTTAATTAGTAGCCGCAAGGCTTGGAATTATTGTTAGGGAAAAATCGAATAGACAATCATTAGAGTTCATTTAAGGAGACTCTTTGGGCCATCAAGATCTATCAACTCATCATCATTCACAATCACAATCAATAATCTCACTTCAAGGCTCTTGACTCAACCCCTAGACTTATTCATGCGTGCTTTCAAAAGTTAACATGTAGGGTTTTGCAATTGCTCATGAAAATACTCAATTGAAGAAAATAGGTTTATAATGATCCTCAACATACAAAGATACATGAAAATAGAAATAATTTATAAGAAGATATTCAAGAATCAATTTAAGAACATGTATGGGGACTCATGAACACTCAACTCTTCTATGACCATCTATGGGACACATGAGAGGACAATCTCATGCTTTTATTTTAGCCTTACATATCTGGGATGAAGCTCTCAACAATCTGTTCAAGGATTTCCTCTCGAATTCCTCAATCTCAAGCTCTTCTTCTCTCCCCTCAAGCCCTAGTCTTGTTAGACTATAGAAAAGGACTTAGAATGGGGTTTTAGACCTTTTTACGTTCAAACGACCTAATTTGATCATGTATTGTGTATAGGGGTTGATTATTGTTCAAAATGACCCTAAAAAAATTTAGAAAATTTTCAGGTTCGGAATACCCCATTACGCGATGCGGAATGGTCGCGTACAAATGTATTTTTCACTGAAAATTTTGTGAACGGGTTTTTCCAATCCCATAAAAAATTTTGAAAAAAAATACAAGTGTGGGTCCGCTATAGAGGCGCGGCGCGCCTCTGTCGCACATCAAAATTATTTCAATTTTCGAATTGAAAAATTATCTCTTGATCGGGTTGCTCTAAAAATCGACCGAGACCATTTTTCCACTCATATTTTTATGCTAATCATAAATCTGGACTCGGATTTGCCGTACGAGCATTGAAAGATACATTACATACATACCCCTCCTTAACGTTCAGTATCTCATAGGGACTCTAACTCTATCATCAATCGACTCATAGGGGCTTTAACCCTTTCATCAGTCAAACTCATAGGGATATTTAACCCTATCATCAATCAAACTCATAGGGACTTTAACCCTCTCATCAAAAACATCTCAATCAATAGCTCAAGGCTTGGAACAATCGTGAGGGAACAATCGAATAAACAATCATTAGAGTTCATTTAAGGAGACTCTTTGGGCTATCAAGCTCCATCAACTCATCATCATTCACAATCACAATCACAATCACAATCAACAATCTCACGTCAAGGCTCTAGACTCAACCCTTAGACTCATTCATGCATGATTTCAAAAGTTAACATGTAGGGTTTTGCAGTTTCTCATGAAAATACTCAATTGAAGAAAATAAGTTTATGATCAACATACAGAGGTACATGAAAATAGACATAATTTATAAGAAGATATTTAAGAATCAATTTAAGTACATGTATGGGGACTCATGCACAGTCAACTCTTCTATGACCATCTGTGGGAACATGAGAGGACAATCCCATGCTTTTAGTTTATCCGTACATACCTAGGATGAAGCTCTCAACAATCTGTTCAAGGATTTCCTCTCGAATTCCTCAATCATAAGCTCCTCTCCCCTTAAGCCCTAATCTTGTTAGACTATTAGAAAAGGACTTAGAAAAATGGGGTTTTAGACCATTTTTACGTTCAAATAAACTAATTTGATCATGTATTGAGTTTAGGGGGGTTGGTTATTGTCCGGGATGCCCCTCACAAAATTCAGAAAATTTTCAGGTTCGGAATACCCCAGTCCGTGATGCGGACTGGTCCCGTACTAGTGTATTTTTATCCAAAACTTTTCTGAATGAGTTTTTCCAATCCCATAAAAAATTTTAAAAAATAATATAAATGTGGGTCCTCTACAGACGTATGATGCGCCTCTGTCGTGCATCAACATTGTTTCGATTTTTTATTCAAAAATTTATCTTTTAATCAGATCGCTCTAAAAACCGACTGAGACCATTTTCCCACTCAATTTTCTTTATGATCGCAAATCTAACCTCAGATTTGCCATACGAGCATTGGAAGATGCTTTACGTGCATACCCCTCCTCTAGGGGTATTTTGGTAATTTTATCGGGTGTTACATCATCTCCCAATTAGGATCATTCTATCTCGAATAATGTGTGAAGGTGGATATCAAGACATGAATAGACTTAAGACTCATCTCAACACTCACCTCAATCATTCAAACTCTCAACTCCTCCTCAACCTCAATCAACTCTACTTGGACTCTAGAATAGACAATCAACTCAAGAATTGATCAATCAATTTAGTCAAGGGAAAGAAATTTACCTTCGACATTCTCATCATTTGGCACGAATAGGTGTGGATATTTGGCGTTCATATCTTCCTCATCTTCCTATGTGGCTTCCTCAATGAATTGATTTCTCCACAGGACATTAACTGAGGCTATCTCTTTGTTTCTCTACTTATGAATTTGACGATCAAGGATTTGGACCAGAATATCCTCGTAGGACAAGCTATCCTTCACTCCAATAATCTTAATAGGGATCACCAAGGCAGGATCTCCCAAGCACTTCTTCAACATCGATACATGGAATACTTGATGATCTCCATCTAACTCGAAAGGCAAATCTAACTCATAAGCAACCTTCCCAATCCTTTTCACAATCTGATTGGGTCCGACATAGCGTGGACTCAAATTTACCCTCTTCCCAAATCTTATGACACCCCTTATAGGTGACACTTTCAAATACAACTAATCATTTACCTCAAACTCTAAGTCTCTTCTCCTGATGTAGGTATAAGATTTCTAGTGACTTTGAGCAGTCTTCAACCTCTCTCTAATGACCTTAACTTCTCCATCGATTGGTGGACAAGACAGGACTAATCAACTCCGCTTTTTCAACTTCAAACAACCCTATTGGTGATCTATATCTCCTCCCATACAAGGCTTCACAGGGAACCATCTAAATGCTTGAATGATAACTATTGTTATATGCAAATTCAATCAATGGTAGGTGATCATCCCAATTTACTTTGAAATCAAGAACACAGGCTCTCAACATATCCTCTAATGTAATTGTGCTCTCTGCCTAGCAATCCGTCAGCGGATGAAAGGTTGTACTCAGGTTCACTTAGCACCCAATCCCTTCTGTAATGATCTCCAAAATTGAGAGGTGAATTGAGATCCTCTATCCGAGATCGACAAGGGAACCCCATGCATCCTCACAATCTCTTGGATGTACATCTTGGCATACTCCAACGTAGTGTTGGTCGTCTTAACTGCTAAGAAGTGAGCCAATTTGGTCATTCGATCTACAATCATCCATATTGAATCATGTTTCTTTCTAGACTTCAGTAGACTAGTAATGAAGTCCATATTGATCATCTCCCTCTTCAATTCAAGAATATCAAAGTTCTGACCCAATCCATATGGCCTTTGATGCTTAACTTTTACTTGTTGGCAATTTGGGCACTTTGAAATGAATACAGCAATATCCCTCTTCATTCCACTCTACCAATAGACTTCTCTTAATCATGGTACATCTTGGTAGAGCCAGGATAAATGGAATATACAGTGTTATGGTCTTCAGCCCAGATTCTATCTCGATTACAATCAACATCTGGAACACACAATCTACTTTGGTATCTCAACACTCCAACCCCCCCCCCCTCCGGAGAAAACCATCACTTTCTGTTTGTGGACAACGTCCTTCAATTGGAGTATGAAAGGTTCTTGGTCTTGCTTTTCCTTCACCTTTGCAACTAAGGATGAAGCAGACTCATTTGGAACATTAACTTCTCCCTCATTATTCTCCTCAAGTTGAATTCCCAATCGATCCAATTGATGTACTTCTTTAGCTAGATCCTTCTTTACCTCCTCAACATGGCTACCCCTTGACAACCTGCTTAGAGCGTTAGTAATAATGTTAGCTTTACCTGGATGGTAGAGAATGCTCATGTTATTATCTTTGAGCAACTCCACCCATCTTCTTTGTCGTAGGTTGAGCGCTTTCTGACCGAAGTCATACTACAAGCTCTTATGGTTAGTGAACATATCTACATGCACTCAATTTCAATAATGACACCAGATTTTAAGTGCAATCACCACCACAACCAACTCAAGATCGTGGGTTGGATAATTCCTCTCATGGACCTTGAGTTGCCTAGAAGCATAGGCTATAACGTTCCTTCTCAGCATCAGCACACATCCCAAAACAACTCTCAAAGCATTATAATAAACTACAAGGTCCTTTGTCCCATCGAGTAAGGCTAGGACCGGTGCAGTAGTCAATGGTGCGGATAGGGAAGAAAATCCATCAACAAATCTGCGGTAGTAGCCTGCTAACAACAAGAAACTTCTTATGTCAGTCAGAGAGGTTGGTCTGGGCCAGTTCTTAACCACTTCAATCTTTTGAGCATCTACTCGAATACCATCACCGGGAACCACGTAGACTAGAAAAGTCACTGATTTGAGCCAAAATTCAAATTTCGAGAATTTTGCGTACAACTCATGGTCCTTAAGTGTTTGGAGGACAACTCTGAGGTGATTAGCATGCTGCTCCTCATCTCTCGAATATACCAAAATGTCATCGATGAATACAATCACAAACGTATCAAGATACTATCTGAATACTCTATTCATCAAGTCCATGAAAGCTGCAAGTACATTCATCATCCCAAAGGACATGACCAAGAACTCAAAATAGCAATATCTATGCCTAAAGTCTGTCTTTGGGATATCATATTCCCTCACTTTCAACTGATGTTAGCCAAATCTGAGGTCTATCTTTTAGAAACAAGAGGCACCCTGAAGTTAGTCAAACAGATCATCTATCCTTCGAAGAGGATATTTATTCTTTATGGTGACCTTATTCAATGCCTGTAGTCAATTCACATTCTGAGGGACCCATCTTTCTTTCGCACGAATAGGACAGGGGCACCCCAAGGAGAAACACTCGGCCTTATAAAGCCCTTCTCTAACAGATCTTTCAATTGTTCTTTCAACTCCTTCAATTTAGCGGGGGTCATCCTATAAGGTGGAAATAAGATAGGCTAGGTATCAAAAAGAACATCAATCCCAAAGTCAATCTCCCTATCAGGAGGGACTCAGGGCAGATCCTCAGCAAACACTTCAGAAAACTCATTCATAATCGGGACTGACTCAAGAGTAGGAGACTCAACATCATCAGATTTAACTTGCACAAGGTGATAGATACAACTTTTGGAAATCATCATCTCGCCCTAAGGTATGAGATAAACTTTCCCCTTGGTGCAACAGAATCACCCTTCCACTCAAGAACTGACTCATTCGGGAATTGGAGCTTAATGGTTCAGGCTCTACAATCAGTAGAAGTATAACAGGCGTGAAGCCAATCAATGCTAAGGATCACATCAAAATCGGTCATCTCTAACTCAAACAAGTCAATAGTAGTACCAATGTGATGGATGAAGACTACAGAAGCTCTATAGGCTCTCTCAGCTCGCATGAACTCACCTACTGGAGTAGAAACTCAATTAGAATGTTTGGAAAAGTGACAAACTAAAAGACTTTCAGGTGTTTATTGGGTGAAATAGAATTTATTAATCATTACAGTTTATGTTAAAGTTGATGTTGACAACTCAAAATTTTTGTCTTAATGTAAGTTTGATTACTCTATTATACGAGAATTTCACTCCTCTCAACTTTATCGGAAAACGTAATGTGTTTATCTAAAAAGTTTGTAAAGTTTTGAAAAAATTTCTTATGCAATAAATTTATTAGTAAAACTGTCCATCTTAGTTATGATTTTTGAAGGCGCAAGGAAAAAGTTGATTAATTACTAGTATGGGATGGAAAGAGTATCTTACTAGAGTAATATTTATTCTATTCTTAATTTTGTCGTATGGAAAACGAGAAGCATTTAATTTTAATGTTCACATTTCTACCATTACTGTCTCCTAGAAACTAGATATCAATTTTCTTCTTCTATATTTAAATGGGAAAAGGTTTAAATTTGTCTTGACCTAAGAAAAAAATCTAAATTTAGTCTTTGTTCGTTTATAAAGAGGATCATGTCATTCCTTGAACGAAAACGTATATAAACCAAGCTTATAATGGCAGGAGTATTCTTAATCGTGCACTTTTAACGAAATGCAAATTGAACCCTTTAATTAAACTTGAGCCGGGTGTTCTATCAAGAATAATCTTTATCTAACACAAGATAAGGATAATGTACACGTACACTTCGTTCTTCCTACTCTTCTTATAGGATTACATCGAATATATCGTTGTAGTAGTAGTTCAATATTTTTTACTTGACTAAATTTATTATGTTAAGTTTTTCTTGTTTACAAATATTTTTTTATAATATTTTCAAGGGGTGTCAAAATATATTTTGAAAAAAAAGAGTAAAACATATGAGTAAAATTTAGGGATTCAATAAATAAAATTTTCACCTATCCAGATAGTATACCTTTCAATTAAAGTGGTGCCAATGACATCTTTTGAATATATATGGTGCCGCCATTGATCATGGTGAATATTATTGGAACTTTACATGCATAAGCTTTCAAGGTGTGTTAAAATATAAATAGTTAATATACGAGTAAATTTAGGGATTCAATAAATAGAATGTATATAGCTAAAACTTATGGTTTCGTTATTGATGACAATGAATATTATAAATATATACGTGTATGAGCTGTCAATCTTAAACCTAGACAATGGGAGAAGATTGCAGTAGACTAACTATCAACATAAAATTGATGAATTTGTGATGGAAAAAACAAAATAAAATACAACAATCCTTCTAGTTACGACATATATTCAATCTGTAGCAATTCATTAATTCATAATGTGATTTCAGAAGTTATTTTAAAATATTCTACAAAAACCAAATTTTTTCATAGGGTAACTTTTATAGAAAAAAATATTGATCCGGATAGTTATTAATTATTTGATATAATATTTAGGAATTTACTTCTTTACTGACAGGAAATCGGTTACCATTCCCTTTCTTTCCGACCTTATGGTTGGATTTCTTAGCCTTCTTATTTCTGAACTTTTCTCTATCATGCTGCCTCACCTCATTAGCCTGTTGCACAAATGTCATCAATCTCCCAGTATCCATATCACTCACGAGCATTTCTCCCCTCCCATATCTCATAGGCTCTATATTTAGCCCATCAACATATATCCCCTTTCTTCCCTTCATGTCAGCAACCATATTTGGAGCAGCGAGATAGTTGCGTGAACTTCAACCCATACTCATGCAGAGCTCTGAGCTCTGCTTTAGATTTAGGAACTCCCTTACCTTGGCCTCTTGTCGTTCCTTTGGAAAGAAGCGCAACAAGAAGGCTTCCTCGAAAGTTGCCCAAATCAACAGTGGGGCATCCTCTCCTCTACCTTTCTTCCAATGGTCGAACCATAGTCTGGCCACACCCTTGAGTTGGTAAGCAACCAATTCAACCCTGTCAGCCGCAACCATATGTATCTCTTAGAACTCTTTTTGGAGCTCCTCTTGTAGTTCTCAGGATCTTCAGTGGACTCAGATCCTTTGAACTCAGTCGGAATCATCCTCAAGAATTCCTAGACTCTAGAGGTGTCATGGCAATCTTGTTTACCCACTCCTTATCTCGCTGAAGGTGTTGTGACAGCCTGGGCTAGAGTTTGAATAGCCTGGCATAGCTCAACATTGGAGACCTCATCTTGAGGGGCTGCTCAACAGGGACTGCTGGCTCCACGGGATCCTCATGTCCTTGAGGCTTAGGTGGGTTAAAATCCTGTCTGGCGGGGATATCCCCTACCTCTGACGGCTCTCATAGGAGGCATGATTACCACTCTATAACGCGTAAAGCACGAATTAGAGAAGAACCTTTTCATAGGGTATAACTCTATCGCACGATTTAGAACCTGAAAGAAGAGAAACAATTTCTAATTTTCTTATAGCCTCCAAATTATGGATGTAGAGATCTTCACACCAATAATAAGAACTCTACTAGACATGACTTCATAGACTCCCTAGGACTCTTAAACCCTGTGCTCTGATACCAAGTTAGTCATGCCCTAGGGGGGTACCCTAGACGTGGCCGGCACTTAGAGACTATTGCTAGTCCCCTAGCGAACCACTTGGCCTCATCACATTCTTTAAATCAGATAACTCAAGACAATCAGTGGAAGACTAAGTAAAGTAAATGGGTACATCGTACCTAGTTCTCAAATAATTTATATAATAAAAGACTAGTAGAAAGAACTAGCTCACAATCTTGACTATCAACACCCAACTCTAGTCTATGAAGCTTTATCCTTATCAAATGGTGTCAATGATAGACCCACGGCTACCGAAATCAAAATAAAAGGCTAGTCTAGTCTAACTCAAAGCATGATGAAATAAATAGTGGATCCTCCGGAATAGGGGAGGCTCAGCAATAAGCTGAATGTCCTGGATCTTCAAAGATACGCCTGTTGACGATCCCTAATCCCTGTATTTGCATCATAAAATGATGTTGTGCCAAATGGTATCAGTACGGGGAATGTAGGTATGTAAAATAGCTGAATTAAATAGAAACATGTAGAATAATATGAAACAACATGGACTCAGAAAAAATCATCACATCAAAAGGTCAAATGTCTATCTAGGCAAGAATGAGTAGATGAGAGACCCATCAACTCCTCAACCTCATCAATCAAATTAGACTCATCTCAATGGAACTCCACTCATCTCAACTCAACTCATTTCAACTCAACTCAACTTGGAGTACTCAAGGTGGGAACTTTTGGGAGTTTCTGTTATCCAACAACAATCAGTTATGAGCCAGTGAATGTACAACCTCCCGCTGGTGTTGCCACGAACATTCTTTACTTGCTAGGTAGAGAATAAATTGAAACCATAATGGATAATCCAATATGGAGACGGAACTCAATAAGTCCTCTATTGTTTCAGGGACATAAACTGAACCTAAGAGGGATCCTCTTCGACGCTTGGCAGCATAGTTTGATGAGCTCGACTTGGGCAACTCTCACTCTTTAGTACTTGATACTCCTCCCAGGACTCAATGGTAATAAGACCTCCATCTTAACCAATCTCATAAGGACTTTAACCCCGTCAACGATCGGTATCTCCTAAGGACACTAACCCTATCATCAATCAACTCATAGGGGCTTTAATCATTTCATCAATCAAACTCATAGGGACATTTAACCCTATCATCAATCAAACTCATAGGGACTTTGACCCTCTCATCAAGAACGTCTCAATCAGTAGATCAAGGATTGGAATAATTGTTAGGGAAAAACCGAATAGACAATCATTAGAGTTCATTTAAGGAGACTCTTTGGGCCATCAAGATCTATCAACTCATCATCATTCACAATCACAATGAACAATCTCACGTCAAGGCTCTAGACTCAACCCCTAGACTCATTCATGCATGCTTTCAAAAGTTAATATGTAGGGTTTTGCAATTGCTCATGAAAATACTCGATTCAAGAAAATAGGTTTATAATGATCATAACATACAAAAGTACATGGAAATAGACATAATTTATAAAAAGATATTCGAGAATCAATTTAAGAACATGTATGGGGACTCATGACCACTCAACTCTTCTATGACCATCTATGGGGAACATGAGAGGACAATCTCATGCTTTTATTTTAGCCTTACACATCTGGGATGAAGCTCTCAACAATCTCTTCAAGGATTTTCTCTTGAATTCCTCAATCTCAAGCTCTTCTCCTCTCCCCTCAAGCCCTAGTCTTGTTACACTATTAGAAAAGGACTTAGAATGGGGTTTTAGACCTTTTTACGTTCAAACGACCTAATTTGATCATGTATTGAGTTTAGGGGTTGGTTATTGTTCAAAATGTCCCTAAAAAAATCTAGAAAATTTTCAGGTTAGGAACACCCCAGTCCGCGACGTGGAATGGTCGCGTACGAGTGTATTTTTCGCCAAAAATTTTGTGTATGGGTTTTTCCAATTCCATAAAAAAATTTGAAAAAATATAAGTGTGGGTCCACTATAAAGGTGCGGCGCGCCTCTGTCGTGCATCAACACTGTTTCGGTTTTAGAATCAAAAAGTTATCTCTTGATCGGGTTGCTCTAAAAATCGAGCGAGACCATTTTCCCACTCATATTTTTATGCTGATCATAAATCGGGCCTCGGATTTGCCATACGAACATTGAAAGATGCATTACATGCATACCCCTCCTTTACGTTCAGTATTTTATAGGGACTCTAACTCTATCATCAATCGACTCATAGGGGCTTTAACCCTTTCATCAATCAAACTCATAGGGATATTTAACCCTATCATTAATCAAACTCATAGGGACCTTAATCCTCTCATCAAGAACATTTCAATCAATAGATCAAGGCTTGGAACAATCATCAGGGAATAATCGAATAGACAATCATTAGAGTTCATTTAAGGAGACTCTTTAGGCCATCAAGCTCTATCAACTCATCATCATTCACAATCATAGTCAATAATCTCACGTCAAGGCTCTAGACTCAACCCCTAGACTCATTCATACATGCTTTCAAAAGTTAACATGTAGGGTTTTGCAGTTTCTCATGAAAATACTCAATTCAAGAAAATATGTTTATGATCAACATAAAGAGGTATATGAAAATAGACATAATTTATTTGAAGATATTTAAGAATCAATTTAAGAATATTTATGGGGACTCATGCACACTCAACTCTTCTATGACCATCTATGGGGCACATGAGAGGACAACTCCATGCTTTTAATTTATCCTTACATACCTAGGATGAAGCTCTCAACAATCTGTTCAAGGATTTCCTCTCGAATTCCTCAATCTCAAGCTCTTCTCCTCTCCTCTCAAGCCCTAGTCTTGTTAGACTATTCGAAAAGGACTTAGAATGGGGTTTTAGACCTTTATACGTTCAAATGACCTAATTTGATCATGTATTGAGTTTAGGGGTTGGTTATTGTTCCCAATGACCCTAAAAAAATTAGAAAGTTTTCAGGTACGGAATACCCCAGATTTTAGGTGCAATCGCTACCACTACCAACTCAAGATCTTGGGTTGGATAGTTCCTCTCATGGACCTTGAGTTTCCTAGAAGCATAGGCTATAACTTTCCCTCTCTACATCAGCACACATCCCAATCCAACTCTCAAACCACCACAATAAACTACAAGGTCCTTTGTCCCATCGAGTAAGCCTAGGACCGGTGCAGTAGTCAACCTCGTCTTCAACTCTTAGAAACTCTTCTCACATTCGTCGGACCACTGAAACTTGAGCTTTTTCTGAGTCAATTTAGTCAATGGTGCAGATAGGGAAGAAAATCCATAGACAAATCTGCGGTAGTAGCCTGCTAACCCCAAGAAACTTCTTATGTCAGTCGGAGAGGTCGGTCTGAGTCAGTTCTTAACCGCTTCAATCTTTTGAGCATCTACTCGAATACCATCACCGAAAACCTCGTAGACTAGAAAAGTCATTGATTTGAGCCAAAATTCAAATTTCGAGAATTTTCCGTACAACTCATTGTCCTAATGTGTTTGGAGGACAACTCTGAGGTGATTAGCATGTTGCTCCTCATCTCTCGAATACACCAAAATGTCATCGATGAATACAATCACAAACATATCAAGATACTGTCTGAATACTCTATTCATCAAGTTCATGAAAGTTGCAGGTACATTCGTCATCCCAAGGACATGACCAAGAACTCAAAATAGCAATATCTAGGCCTAAAGTCTGTCTTTGGGATATCATATTCCCTCACTTTCAACTGATGGTAGCCAGATCTAAGGTCTATCTTTGATAAACGAGAGGCACCCTGAAGTTGGTCAAATAGATCATCTATCCTTGGAAGAGGATATTTATTCTTTATGGTGACCTTATTCAATTGCCTGTAGTCAATTCACATTGTGAGGGACCCATCTTTCTTTCGCACGAATAGGACAAGGGCACCCCAAGGAGAAACACTCGGTCTTATAAAGCCCTTCTCTAACAGATCTTTCAATAGTTCTTTCAACTCCTTCAATTTAGCGGGGGTCATCCTATAAGGTGGAAATGGGATAGGCTAGGTATCAGGAAGAACATCAATTCCAAAGTCAATCTCCCTATCAGGAGAGACTCAGGGTAGATCCTCAGCAAACACTTCAGAAAACTCATTCACAATCGGGACTGACTCAAGAGTAGGAGACTCAACATCATCAGATTTAACTCGCACAAGGCAATAGATACAACTTTTGGAAATCATCATCTGGCCCTAAGTATGAGATAAACTTTCCCCTTGGTGCAACGGAATCACCCTTACACTCAAGAACTAGTTCATTTGGGAATTGGAACTTAATGGTTCAGGCTCTACAATCAGTGGAAGTATAACAGGCGTGAAGCCAATCAATGCCAAGGATCACACCAAAATCAGTCATCTCTAACTCAAACAAGTCAATAGCAGTAACCCTGTGATGGATGAACACTACAAAAGCTCTATAGACTCTCTCAGCTCGCAGGAACTCACCCACTGAAGTAGAAACTCAATTAGAATGTTTGGAAAAGTGACAAACTAAAAGACTTTTAGGTGATTATTGTGTGAAATAGAATTTATTAATCATTAAAGTTTAAGTTAAAGTTGATGTTGACAGCTCAAAATTTTTGTTTTAATGTTAGTTTGATTACTCTATTATACGAGAATTTCACTCCTCTCAACTTTATCGGAAAACATAATGTGTTTATCTAAAAGAGTTTGTAAAGTTTTGAAAAAATTTCTTATACAATAAATTTATTAGTAAAACTGTCCATCTTAGTTATGAGTTTTGAAGGCGCAAGGAAAAGTTGATTAATTACTAGTATAGGATGGAAAGAGTATTTTACTAGAGTAATATTTATTCTATTCTTTAAATTAATCGTATGGAAAACGAGAAACATTTAACTTTAATGTTCACATTTCTACCATTACTGTCTCATGGAAACTAGATATCAATTTTCTTCTTGACCTAAGGAAAAAAATCTAAATATAGTCTTTGTTCGTTTATAAAGAGGATCATGTCATTCCTTGAACGAAAATGTATATAAACCAAGCCTTTAATGGCAGGAGTATTCTTAATCGTGCACTTTTAACGAAATGCAAATTGAACCCTTTAATTAAACTTGAGTCGGGTGTTCTATCAAGAATAATCTTTATCTAACACAAGATAAGGATAATGTACACGTACACTTCATTCTTCCTACTCTTCTTAAAGGATTACATCGAATATATTGTTGTAGTAGTAGTTCAATATTTTTTACTTGACTAAATTTATTATATTAAGTTTTTCTTGTTTACAAATAACTTTTTATAATTTTTTCAAGGGGTGTCAAAATATATTTTTTAAAAAACGAGTAAAACATATGAGTAAAATTTAGGGATTCAATAAATAAAATTTTCAACTATCCAGATAGTATACCTTTCAATTAAGTGGTGCCAATTGACACCTTTTGAATACATATGGTGCCGCCATTGATCATGGTGAATATTATTGGAACTTTACGTGCATAAGCTTTCAAGGTGTGTTAAAATATAAATAGTAAATATACGAGTAAATTTAGGGATTCAATAAATAGAATGTATATAGCTAAAACTTATGGTTTCGTTATTGATGGCAATAAATATTATAAATATATACGTGTATGAGCTGTCAGTCTTAAAACTAGACAATAGGAGAAGATTGCATTAGACTAACTGTCTGCATAAAATTGATGAATTTGTGATGGAAAAAACAAAATAAAATACAACAATCCTTCTACTTACGACATATATTCAATCTGTAGTAATTCATTAATTCATAATGTGATTTCAGAAATTATTTTAAAATATTCTACAAAAAACAAATTTTTTCATAGGGTAACTTTTATAGAAAAAAATATGGATCCGGATAGTTATTAATTATTTGATATAATATTTAGGAATTTACTTCTTTACTGAAGTGATGCCAGTTGACTCATCTTCACGATGTGTGTCACTTAAATTTTACGTGCATGAGTTTTTGGTCCTGAGCCCTGATAAAGGAAAGCAACAACAGTAGGGTGATGGTCAATAAATTAAAAAAACTGGTGAATTTGGTGATGGAAATAACAAAATAAAATTTGACATGCTGTAGAATTTATATTTTACCAACGACAACAACAACATACCTAGTGAAATCCTACAAGTGGGGTCTGGGGAGGGTAGAATGTACGCAGACTTTACCACCACCTCATAGAAGTAGAGAGGTTGTTTCCTGGGAACCTCATCTCAACAACCCATAAGCAGAAACCATTATATTTTACCATAAGGTAAATATTAATATTACTTGGACTGTACATGCAACAGATTTCAATCCTAAGCTTCAATAGAGGAAAACGATTGTTGTTGGCTGATTGTCAATGTAAAACCAACGAATTTGGTGATGGAGATAATAAAAATAAAATATTGTAAAATAAATAAGTAAATATATAAAGGAATTAACACATAGTATGTATAACAATCATTACACCAAAATGATCTTTAGCAATAATTAATTAACGGGAATAGCTTAATTACCATTAAATATGAATATTTAGCGGCAATCAACACTCTTTATAAATGTTTCAAAAGCTTTTAGCGACATGGATCTAATGACAATTAATTACTATTGGTAAAGGTTTTAATACTCTTTAATAGTATGTATTTTAATGCCGCTAAAAGTTGTTTTTCCTGTCGTGATAAAAACTTTTCACCTATCTATATATATAGTGTACTTTTTTAGTGAATTAATGTCAATTGACACCTTTATGTTCATGAGCTTTCAGTGCTAAGCCTCGAATAGAGGAAGACGATTTCAGTAGGCTCATTATCAACATAAAACTGTTAAATTTAGAATTTAAAACAACAAACCAAAATATGACAATCCTTCTAATTACGACATATATTCACTCAATAGTATTTCATTTATTTATTATGTGATTTTAAAACATTTTAGATAGAAGAAACTTTTTGTGTGAGGGGGTACTCTTTATAGAAAAAAAAATGTTCAGATTGTCATTAATCATTTGATATAATATGTGGGTATTTTTTTTTATAGAAAAGAATATGAATTTGGATTGTCATTAATCATTTCATATAATATTTAGGGATTCAACACAACACATAGTATCTATACTTCTCAACGAAGTGGTGTTAGTTGACTCTCTTTTTTACAGATGGCGATGTGTATTCTTTGAACTTCATGTGCATGAGCTTTCAATCTCAAGGTCCGATAGAGGAAAACAGTTGCAGTAGGATGATTGTCAATGTAAAACTGGTGAATTTGGCGATGGAAATAATGAAACAAAATAAGGTATGTTGATAGATTCATATTGCATACTCTTGCGGTTAAGCAATTTTGCTCCTAAAAGTCATCTTTTTATCCGGTTGGCCAAAAATTCAACCAAGACCGCTTTTCCACAAAAATTTTTGTCGGGTTAGTGGCTTAGAGATATCGGATAGTTAAATCGAATAACAAAAATTGTGTAGGAGTAGTGTGCCCCTGTTTACTATTTCTCCAGTGATCAAGACTATTTCTTGGTACAAATTGTGCGTACATGAATTTCCTTAACCAATTTCTGCAAAAATAACAATTACTATGACTCAATTTCAAACAAGTTGAAGTCCGCTATTTGAATATTGTATGATCATGTTTCTCCATTTAATTTACCCTCCAGTCTCCACACTTACAAGTAGATGTTTGTCACTCGACTTAGTAATCTCAAAGTTTGGAGTAATTTGATAGTCTAGGACAAAAACAACCATGTTTTTGTCACCAAGAAATGTAGAGTCAAATCATTTTTAACACAATGGAAGGATGAGAACAGATAAGATGGTTCTTGGGACATTTACCTGCAATTAAAAAAAATACTTGAGCTTCACAATGTAGAAGAGGAAGCAGTGGTAACATTGTTGGCTTTCAACTTCAAATGAGGAATCAAAATTGCGACCCGTGAACTCCAAAAAAGACAAAAAAAGTTAGCATATGAAAAATTATCTATAATCTTGACTTCGCATTCACAAAAGCCACAAACACCAGGCAAAAAAACATGTCTTGTTCAATAAGAATGCTTCATAGAGCCAAATGAGGACTATGCATGTCCGCTAATATGCAAAACAGTTGGCAATCTGGAAAGTAAACAAGTGAATTGAAACATAATTCAAGTGAAAATGTTTCACTAAAGCTGAGAAAATTACTAGAGGACCTAAATAGAAGAACCGGCTTGTTATGTTTCCTGCCATGGAAATTTTCTGATTTCTTTTTGAAAAAATTCTCACAATGTTTCACTATTTTTTTTCTCTCTTACTGTGTTTATCCTTGCTTGAGGAAATGATGGATCTCGAACCAGGAGCAAAGCTCTGATACGAAGAATGTCAGGAAAAGAGAGAAGTAACTATTCGAATAAAATTTTAAGAAACGGAGAGAAACTTTTTCTTTTTATTGTTTTCACAAAACAACGATACAAGACTTTAAATAGTACTTGAATAACAACAATCTAGAGAAAAAATAGGGCACTAGTTTAACACTAACCCATGACCTTCTAACTGACTAATATAAACTCCTTAGGACTCTTAAAGCTAAAACGTAAAGGACTCCTAAACTAATGACATCGACTTTTGAATCCGTCAACTAACAAGGAGCATCTGGATTAGTTTCTACTTTCACTTGCTTTGACATGGGAGAGAAACCAGGAGGAACAACAGGGTACTCAGTCGGTAGATTAGAAACATCCCAATATGTTTCCACTCCATCGGCTAGACATAATATTTCCTTTCTCCACCATTTCAAATATCGTGTAGGTACATCCGGTTCAAACAGCCTAGCCGGATAGTATAACCTCAATCCAAAATCAATGGGTCTGCTATAGTTGATCCAGGCAAGTTTTGGACTTGAAGATGAGCGAGGAATCCATTTAGGGAAGTCTTGATCATATCCAAATTGCATTGCTACCCGATTGGGTCGATAGGGCTCTTGACAATCAAATCCAACAAGCTCAGAAGCCCTCAAGCATCGAATGAATGACTCCATTTCTAGATCAAAACTTTCCCCTTCAACCGTTGTCCACTCTTCTTTTTCTTTGTAAAACTGTGGAATCAACCAACCTTCCACAGCCAAGGTGTATGGCCTCCACTGAAACAACTCTCTAGACGAGTCAATAGTAGTCCTCACATTAATTTCACCCGATTGTTTCACGTTGTACCATCGACTTATTCTCACACCACTGACCACATTGTTATTCCGAGCTAGCTGTGGCCGCAAAGACACCAGCCTCTCCCAAGCCCAAACCTGAAGAAAGAACATCGGCGACCACAAATCAACTCTATCTCTATTCCTAGTTAATGAAGCCCCTATCATCGCCTGTTTGAACAAGCCCAAATCCCTATATATGCTAGCAAGAACAGCAGGTGCAAGTGCTAGTCGCACACCTCTTGCCAAATTGACTGCAACAGAGAAAATAGGTGCCTCCACTCTACCTGGAAACACAAATTTTGACAACCAAAGAGAAAGGAAAGCTTCATGTTCATAATCGCTACCAGTGTTCATGAAACGCTTCAGCCACCTAGTATGATTATTATCCTTCATTCCAATCAATTCTTTTTGTGATTTTTCAAGATTCTCTTGAATCACTACCAACTCAGGGGATTCAAGGGGGGACAAAACAAGGTCACCCAAAACAGAAAACCCTCCCAAAAGCATCATATCTTCAAGAGTGACAGTAGCTTCACCCCATGGAAAAACAAAAGTGTTAGTCTCACAACACCACCTTTCTACCAACCCAAAAATCAAATCTTTATCTATGTGGACTCTATAAACTGAACTTGTGACTGCTTCATAAATTCCAGCAGATTTCCATACATGGTGATGGTCAGACTCCATCCTCTCGACCCACATCCTCCATTTTTTTGGTTGATCCCTCCATCCATTACATCCATGGAAGGTGACATCCAATGGACAATCAGATTCGGATGGTACGGGAATCGACGGAAGCTTCAATGTTGGACCTTCAACGGCAGAAACGATGGGATTCAAGAAACGGGCTTTTCTGAGATGTGGGATTCCACCTGATGGTGAAACCATCAACTCCTCTCTTTCATCAAACATTGAATCTTCCATCGATTTTTAGGTAAAGTTTATGGTGGAAGCTCAAACTTTTTGTCTTAGGGGTGAGTTTTACGGTCTGAAAGAGAGGAAGGAGGCCTGAATATTAACAACTCTTTTATTTTGTAGAAATGTTTTAAGTCCGGAAGAGATAAAGGAGTTGTTAGATATCAGAGAGGCAGACCGAGTTGGGAATTTTCTTTTTCTTCTTCTGTTTTAAGTGTACAAAGAGTATGCCAATTTATAAAATAACCCTAAGGACTAAAGACTAAATTTTTTATTTTGTTTTGTTTGATTGGTCAATATGTTTTTTTTTTTTTGCAGAAAATATATTTTTTTTAAATATAAAAATAATAATAACATATTTAATGTGGTCTTATTATCCCTACAGTAGAAATAGAGAGGTTCTTTCAAATAAAACCTCGATTCAAGAAAACATTATTCAAAATAGTCCGAAAAATATAACAAAAGTACAAAAAAACCATGACAATACCACTCTTGAGCCCCTACATCCCAACCTATCCTACCCCAACAGTGTTTGAGCTAAATTTTATATAAATACACTTGGGATAATATTTTTTAGCTTACTTACAAAATATTAGAAAATAAGTAAAAAAAAAAAAATTAAAACACTTCCTTCCAACCAAACACACCCATACTTCCATTTGTTCGTATATTTTAACAGTCTATGGTCAAACACTAACAAAAAAAAATCATGTTAATTACATTAAATTCTATTAAATCTATATGGTCAAATATTAATTACAGTTAAAATTTAAATTTATGGTCAGATATTATCTACAATAAATTTCAAATACCCATGGTCAAATACTAACAAAGAAATATCAATTATTCTAAATTTTTATAATCTGTAGTCAAATAAATGTTAATTGCATTAACAAATGGGGTATAACACTTAAAACTCATTTTCCATTGTTATTGATTCTTCAAATTTCAAATTTAATTGGTTACTGATTCACTACATTTATACAGCTCAATTAGAATATTTGGAAAAGTGACAAACTAAAAGACTTTGAGGTGTTTATTGTGTGAAATAGAATTTAAAAATCAATATAGTTTCATTTAAAGTTGATGTTGACAACTCAAACTTTTTTTCTTAATGTGAGTTTGGTTACTCTATTCTATGAGAATTTCCCTCCTCTCGACTCTATCGGAAAAGTAATGCATTTATCTAAAAAGAGTTTGTAAAGTTTTTAAAAAATTTCCTATACAATAAATTAATTAGTAAATCTATCCATCTTAGTTATTATTTTTGAAGGCGCATCTAAAGGAACAAGTTCATTACTAGTATGGGATGGAAAGAGTATTTTACTAGAGTAATATTTATTCTTTTCTTTAATTTTTGACCAATGGAAAACGATAAACATTTAATTATAATGTTCATGTTTCTACCATTACTGTCTCCTAGAAACTAAATATCTCTTTTTTTTAAAATGCAAATTTACCACTAGACATAGTGTCTACCAGTCTTTTATTAAAAATAAAAATATCAATAGGAATAAGTATGAGTAAGGGGGGCTAGGCCTTACCTTACTAATCCTAATGAGGTAACTAATCTCTACTAACAAGAATGAAGAAAATAAGAGGTTATAGTATAATAGGTATTTTGTGATCATCACAGAGTTTGTATTATACTCTATGATGATATTACAAATGATAATACTTAAATAATGCAAAAATATAACAAGCAAGAAGAAAGTTGAGTTAACGACCTCAAACTTTCTCTTACAATTGCATGAACTACAATAAATAGAACACCCATCTAAAGTAACTTGAAGTATTTCCTTCTTGTCTTCTTCTTCAAACCTATCCAACCGCACTTGATAACTCATCATTTCTTTATGGATTGCTTGGATCTTGTTGAGCCTATTGTTATAGCCACATGATTTTGCATTGCCAATTGCATCAATAGATACTTTGGATGAAACTCCTCAAACACTTTACCATCCCAACTATGTTGCCTTTCATGTGTCTTCTTTTTGCTTTTGTTGCTTCCACTTCTTTGTTGCTTAGGTGATAAATCCCCTTCCCTAGACACTCTATCAAAGCATACGTCCAGCATATTGTTTTCCTTATCTTGATCAAAAAAATCTTCGCCTGTAACAATCAATTGTTGTGTAGGATGAAAAGGTGATGAAACACAGGCAATGCTACTACCCTTAGGCGCAAAGGGTGGTGCTTCAGGGCTCAATTTTCTATGAGGTGTGGCATGCTCATCCTCTTTTTAAACCATATTCTCTCAACTCTCAACAGATTTTTGTCCACTGCGATTTGAAGTAGCTACAGATTTTCTTTGTCGTGTTTCCTCATGTTCATCCTCTGTGGAATGCTTATCCTGTCCAGTGTCTCCATGTTGACAATGATTTTCATCTGATTCATGTGCACATAGATTATCTAGTTGGTTCCATGAATCACCTAGTGATGCATCAATTGTATTCTCTGGCCTTTGTGATTCACTATGATGTACAGTCAAAATGGCAGTTGTAGACGTCGAGGAACCAATTTTTGCCATATTTTGATTATCCTCAATGACCACCAATTGTGATTCTCTACTGGCCACATAAGGAGTTACAAATGACAATCTGGCACCAAGATCCATCAAAACATAACAATCAAATATAAAGACTCAAATCATACCCGTCACAATATTTGGGGAGTTCTCCTGATCTTGGTGACTACCCATGGCATACAAACTGTTTGTAGCTCCGCTTGCGCCTGACGTAATGGCCCTCTGGTTTCCTCTAGCTGGTGGGGCTGGTGCAGAAGATTGAGCTCGATAAGCCCACTTTGGACACTCTCTCTGGTAATGACCAGCTTGGCCACATTTGTAGCATACATTATCCCCTTCACGACATCTCCCAAGTGTAATTTGGCACACTTACCACACGGTGGTTTACCCTGTGAACCTTGAGCCACACAAGCTTGTGACTGAGATCCATGGGTTCCAACATTCTGAGACCTCTGATCATTCCTTCCTCTAGGCACAGGTGCGCTAGCAGATGATGGTGCAGGAAATCAGTTACCTTTCCCTTTCTTTCGGACCTCATGGTTGGATTTCTTAGCCTTCTTATTTCTAAACTTTTCTCTATCATGCTGCCTCACCTCATTAGCCTGTTGCACAAATGTCATCAATCTCCCAATATCCATATCACTCACGAGCATTTCTCCCATCCCATCTCTCATGGGTTCTATATTTAGCCCATCAACATATATCCCCATTCGTCCCCTCATGTCAGCAATCATATCTGGAGCATAGCGAGATAGTTGCGTCAACTTCAACCCATACTCTTGCAGAGTCAAAGAGCTCTGCTTTAGATTTAGGAACTCCCTTACCTTGGCCTCTCATCGTTCCTTTCAAAAGAAGCGGACCAAGAAGGGTTCCTCGAAAGTTGCCCAAATCAATAGCGGGGCATCCTCTCCTCTACCTTTCTTCCATTGGTCGAACCATAGTCTGGCCACACCCTTGAGTTGGTAAGCATCCAATTCAACCTTGTCAGCCGCAAACACATGTATCGCTTAGAACATTTTTTGAAGCTCCTCTTATAGTTCTCAGGATCTTCAGTGGACGCAGACCCTGTGAACTCAAGCGGATTCATCCTCAAGAATTCCGAGACTCTAGAGGTGTCATGGAAATCTTGCCTACCCACTCCTTATCTCGGTGAAGGTGTTGTGACAGCCTGGGCTAGAGTTTGAATAGCCTGGCGTAGCTCAACATTGGAGACCTCATCTTGAGGGGGCTGCTCAACAGGGACAGCTGGCTCCACAAGCTCCTCATATCCTTGAGGCTCAGGTGGGTTAACATCCTGTCTGGCGAGATATCCCCTACCTCTGACGGCTCTTATAGGAGGCATGATTACCACTCTATAACGCGTAAAGCATGAATTAGAGAAGAACCTTTTCATAAGGTATAACTCTATCACACGATTTAGAACATGAAAGAAGTAAAACAATTTCTAATTTTCTTATAGCCTCCAAATTATGGATGTGGAGATCTTCACACCAATAATAAGAACTCTACTAGACATGGCTTCTTAGACTCCCTAGGACTCTTGAACCCTGTGCTCTGATACCAAGTTAGTCATGCCCTAGGAGGGTACCCTAGATGTGGCCGGCACCTAGAGACTATTACTAGTCCCCTAGCGAACCACTTGGCCTCATCACATTTATTCAATCAAATAACTCAAGTCAATTAGTGGAGGACTAAGGAAAGTAAATGGGCACATCTTATCTAGTTCTCAAATAATGTATATGATAAAAGACTAGTAGAAAGAACTAGCTCACAATCTTGACAATCAACATCCAACTCTAGTCTATGAAGCTTTATCACTATCAAATGGTGCCAATGACAGGCCCACAGCTATCGAAATCAAAATAAAAGGCTAGTCTAATCTAACTCAAAGCATGATGAAATAAATAGTGGAACCTCTGGAGTAGGGGAGGCTCAGCAATAAGCTGAATGTCCTAGATCTTCAACGATACGCTTGTTGACGATCCCTAATCCCTGTATCTGCATCATAAAATGATGCGGTACCAAGTGGCATCAGTACGTGGAATATAGGTATGTAAAATAGCTGAATGAAATAGAAACATGTAGAATAATATGAAACAACATTGACTTAGAAAAATCATCACATCAAAAGGTCAAATGTCTATCTAGGCAAGAATAATGAGTAGATGAGTGACCCATCAACTCCTCAACCTCATCAATCAAATTAGACTCATCTCGATGGAACTCCACTCATCTCAACTCAACTCAATTCAACTCAACTCAACTTGGAGTACTCAAGGTGGGAACTTTTGGGAGTTTCTCTTATCCAACAACAATCACTTATGAGCCAGTGAATGTACAACATCCCGCCGGTGTTACCACGGACATTCTATATTTGCCAGGTAGAGAACGAATTGAAACCATAATGGATAATCCAAAATGGAGATGGAACTCAATAAGTCCTCTATTGTTTCACGGACATAAACTGAACCTAAGAGGGATCCTCTTCTACGCTTGGCGGCGTAGTTTGATGAGCTCGACTTGGACTACTCTCACTCTTTCGTGCTTGATACTCCTCCCAAGACTCAATGGTCATAAGACCTCCATCTTAACCAATCTCATAGGGACTTACACCCCGTCAACGATCGGTATCTCATAGGGACACTAATCCTATCGTCAATCAACTCATATGGGCTTTAATCCTTTCATCAATCAAACTCATAGGGATATTTAACCCTATCATCAATCAAACTCATAGGAACTTTGACCCTCTCATCAAGAACATCTCAATTAGAAGCTCAAGGCTTGGAATAATTGTTAGGAAAAAATCGAATAGACAATCATTAGAGTTCATTTAAGGAGACTCTTTGGGCCATCAAGATCTATCAACTCATCATCATTCACAATCACAATCAACAATCTCACTTCAAGGCTCTAGGCTCAACCCCTAGACTCATTCATGCATGCTTTAAAAAGTTAACATGTAGGGTTTTTCAATTGCTCATGAAAATACTCAATTGAAGAAAATAGGTTTATAATGATCATCAACATACAAAGATACATGAAAATAGACATAATTTATAAGAAGATATTCAAAAATCAATTTAAGAACATGTATGGGGACTCATGAACACTCAACTCTTCTATGACCATCTATGGGACACATGAGAGGACAATCTCATGCTTTTATTTTAGCCTTACATATCTGGGATGAAGCTCTCAACAATCTCTTCAAGGATTTCCTCTCGAATTCCTCAATATCAAGCTCTTCTTCTCTCCCCTCAAGCCCTAGGTTTGTTAGACTATTAGAAAATGACTTAGAATGGGGTTTTAGACCTTTTTACGTTCAAACAACCTAATTTGATCATGTATTGTGTTTAGGGGTTGGTTATTGTTTAAAATGACTCTAAAAAAATTTAGAAAATTTTCAGGTTCGGAATACCCCATTCCGCGATGCGGAATAGTCGCGTACGAATGTATTTTTCGCCGAATATTTTGTTAACGGGTTTTTCCAATCCCATAAAAAAATTTAAAAAAAATAGAAGTGTGGGTCCCCTATAGAGGCGCGGCGCACCTCTGTCGCGCATCAACACTGTTTCGGTTTTAGATTCGAAAAATTATCTCTTGATTAGGTTGCTCTAAAAATCGACCAAGACCATTTTCCCACTCATATTTTTGTGCTGATCATAAATCAGGCCTCGGATTTGCCATACGAGCATTGAAAGATGCATTACATGCATACCAGTCCTTTACGTTCAGTATCTCATAGGGACTCTAACTCTATCATCAATCGACTCATAGGGGCTTTAACCCTTTCATCAATCAAACTCATAGGGATATTTAACCCTATCATCAATCAAACTCATAGGGACTTTAACCCTCTCATCAAGAACGTCTCAATCAATAGATCAAGGCTTGGAACAATCGTCAGGGAACTCTTTGGGCCATCAAGCTCTATCAACTCATCATCATTCACAATCACAATTAACAATCTCACGTCAAGGCTCTAGACTCAGCCCCTTGACTAATTCATGCATACTTTCAAAAGTTAACATGTAGGGTTTTGCAGTTTCTCATGAAAATACTCAATTCAAGAAAATAAGTTTATGATCAACATATAGAGGTACATGAAAATAGACATAATTTATTTGAAGATATTTAAGAATCAATTTAAGAACATTTATGGGGACTCATGCACACTCAACTCTTCTATGACTATCTATGGGGCACATGAGAGGACAATTCCATGCTTTTAGTTTATCCTTACGTACCTAGGATGAAGCTCTCAACTATCTGTTCAAGGATTTCCTCTCGAATTCCTTAATCTCAAGCTCCTCTCCTCTCCTCTCAAGCCCTAGTCTTGTTAGACTATTAGAAAAGGACTTTGAATGGGGTTTTAGACCTTTTTACGTTCAAACGACCTAATTTGATCATGTATTGAGTTTGGGGGTCGGTTATTGTTCAAAATGACCCTCAAAAAATTTAGAAATTTTTCAGGTTCGGAATACCCCAGATTTTAAGTGCAATCGCTACCTCTACCAACTCAAGATCGTGGGTTGGATAGTTCCTCTCATGGACCTTGAGTTTCCTAGAAGCTTAGGCTATAACTTTCCCTCTCTGCATCAGTGCACATCCCAATCCAACTCTCGAACCATCACAATAAATTACAAGGTTCTTTGTCCCATCGAGTAAGCCTAGGACCGGTGCAGTAGTCAACCTCGTCTTAAACTCTTGGAAACTCTTCTCACATTCGTCGGACCACTGAAACTTGACCTTTTTCTGAGTCAATTTAGTCAATGATACGGATAGGGAAGAAAATCCATCGGCAAATCGGCGGTAGTAGCCTGCTAACCCCAAGAAACTTCTTATGTCAGTCAGAGAGGTTGGTCTAGGCCAGTTCTTAACCGCTTCAATCCTTTGAGCATCTACTCGAATACCATCACCGGAAACCACGTAGACTAAAAAAGTCACTGATTTGAGCCAAAATTCAAATTTCGAGAATTTTGCGTACAACTCATGGTCCTAAAGTGTTTGGAGGACAACTCTGAGGTGATTAGCATGTTGCTCCTCATCTCTCGAATACCCCAAAATGTCATCGATGAATATAATCACAAACATATCAAGATACTGTCCGAATACTCAATTCATCAAGTCCATCAAAGCTGCAGGTACATTCGTCATCCCAAAGGACATGACCAAGAACTCAAAATAGCAATGTCTAGGCCTAAAGTCTGTCTTTGGGATATCATATTCCCTCACTTTCAACTGATGGTAGCCTGATCTGAGGTCTATCTTTGAGAAACAAGAGGCACCCTGAAGTTGGTCAAACAGATCATCTATCCTTGGAAGAGGATATTTATTCTTTATGGTGACCTTATTCAATTGTCTGTAGTCAATTCACATTCTGAGGGACCCATCTTTCTTTCGCATGAATAGGACAAGGGAAACCCAAGGAGAAACACTCAGCCTTATAAAGCCCTTCTCTAACAGATCTTTCAATTGTTCTTTCAACTCCTTTTATTTAGCGGGGGTCATCCTATAAGGTGGAAATGAGATAGGCTAGGTATCAGGAAGAACATCAATTCCAAAGTCAATCTCCCTATCAGGAGGGACTCAGGGTAGATTCTAATCAAACACTTCAGAAAACTCATTCACAATCGGGACTGACTCAAGAGTAGGAGACTCACCATTATCAGATTTTACTTGCACAAGGTGATAGATACAACTTTTGGAAATCATCATCTGGCCCTAAGGTATGAGATAAACTTTCCCCTTGGTGCAATAGAATCACCTTTCCACTCAAGAACTGGTTCATTCGGGAATTCGAACTTAATGGTTAAGGCTCTACAATCAGTGGAGGTATAACAGGCGTGAAGCCAATCAATGCCAAGGATCACATCAAAATGGGTCATCTCTAACTCAAACAAGTCAATAGTAGTACCCCTGTGATGGATGAACACTACACAAGCTCTATAGACTCTCTCAGCTCGCATGAACTCATCCACTGGAGTAGAAACTCAATTAGAATGTTTGGAAAAGTGACAAACTAAAAGACTTTCAGGTGTTTATTGTGTGAAATAGAATTTATTAATCATTACAGTTTCAGTTAAAGTTGATGTTGACAGCTCAAAATGTTTGTCTTAATGTGAGTTTGATTACTCTATTCTACGAGAATTTCACTCCTCTCAACTTTATCGGAAAACAGAATGTGTTTTTCTAAAGAGTTTGTAAAGTTTTGAAAAATATTCTTATGCAATAAATTTATTAGTAAAACTGTTCATCTTAGTTATGATTTTTGAAGGCGCAAGGAAAAAGTTGATTAATTACTAGTATGGGATGGAAAGAGTATTTTACTAGAGTAATATTTATTCTATTCTTTAATTTTTTCGTATAGAAAATGAGAAGCATTTAATTTTAATGTTCACATTTCTACCATTAATGTCTCCTGGAAACTAGATATCAATTTTCTTCTTCTATATTTAAATGGGAAAAGGTTTAAATTTTTCTTGACCTAAGAAAAAAAATCTAAATTTAGTCTTTGTTCGTTTATAGAGAGTATCATATCATTCCTTGAACGAAAACATATATAAAACAAGCTTATAATGGCAGAAGTATTCTTAATCATGCAATTTTAACAAAATGCAAATTGAACCTTTTAATTAAACTTGAGTCGGGTGTTCTATCAGGAATAATCTTTATCTAACACACGATAAGGATAAGGTACACGTACATTTCATTCTTCCTACTCTTCTTATAGGATTACATCGAATATATTGTTGTAGTAGTAGATCAATATTTTTTACTTGACTAAATTTATTATGTTAAGTTTTTCTTGTTTACAAATATTTTTTTTATAATTTTTATAAGGGGTGTCAAAATATATTTTGAAAAAAAGAGTAAAACATATGAGTAAAATTTAGGGATTCAATAAATAAAAATTTTCACCTATCCAGATAGTATATCTTTCAATTAAGTGGTGCCAATTGACACCTTTTGAATACATATGGTGCCGCCACTGATTATGGTTTTGTTATTGATGACAATGAATATTAAAAATATATACGTGTATGAGCTGTCAGGCTTAAACCTAGACAATGGGAGAAGATTGTAGTAGACTAACTGTCAACGTAAAATTGATGAATTTGTGATGGAAAAAATAAAATAAAATACAACAATCCTTCTAGTTACGACATATATTCAATCTGTAGTAATTGATTAATTCATAATGTGATTTCAGAACTTATTTTAATATATTATACAAAAGCCAATATATTTCGTAGGGTAACTTTAATAGAAAAAAATATGGATCCGGATAGTTATTAATTATTCGATATAATATTTAGGAATTTACTTCTTTACTGAAGTGATGCCAGTTGACTCTTCTTCATGATGTGTGTCACTTAAATTTTACGTGCATGAGTTTTTGGTCCTGAGCCCTGATAGAGGAAAGCAACAGCAGTAGGGTGATGGTCAATAAATTAAAAAAACTGGTGAATTTGGTGATGGAAATAACAAAATAAAATTTGGCATGCTGTAAAGTTTATGTCACGCCCCGGGAGGGTACCCTTGGCGTGGCCGGCACTCGGAGACTATTGCTAGCCCCCAAGCGAACCACCTAGCCTCATCACATCATTCAATCACGTACTTCTAATGACCAGCGGAAATAATATGCAGGTAATGGACACAATTCATCTAAAGTTCTCAATATAATATAAGCAAAATAACGAAGGCTATGAAGCCTCTATCACTAAATCATGTGTTGCCAATGACAGACCCATGGCTACCCATAACAAAGTAAGAAGATAATCCAAGCCTAACTCTAGAGCATGATGAAAGTAAAATAGCGGTTCCTCCGGAGTAGGGGAGGCTCACCAAATCGACTTCGGATCTCTGATCTTCAACGGAGCGCCTGTTGATGATCTCTAGTAGCTGCCTCTACATCATAAAACGATGTAGTCCAGAGTGGACGTCAGTACTTGGAATGTACTGGTATGTAAAATAGTTGAATGAAACAGAAACCGGTAGAAAATATGGAAAGTAACATCAAGTCAAAATAAACATCATAATCACATTTAACGCCGGCTTGCCCATCTACGAAAGAGTACAGAGTGGGCAAGTGACACATCATTATCTCAGACTCATCAAAAGTCTCAACTCATCACATGAATCATCTCAGAGGAGTTCACCCCCCCCATCACATCTCATCTAGACTCATAGTAAGGTACGAATTTTCCCGGGAGTTTCTCTTAACCGACCACACCCACTTATGAGCCAGTGAGTGTACAACAATCACCCTCATGTTGCCACAGTGGTCCCAAACTTGCCAGGTAAGGAACACTGGATCCCATATCAATATTCTCCACATGGAATCAAACCGAACAGATCCTCTATTGCTTTCAGGGACTGTTAAACCTCGAGGGAAACCATATGTATGTATGTGATGGTTTAAGCCTCTCCTACGTTTGGCGACGTAGTTAATGAGTTCGAGTGGGACTCACTCCTACTCATTTCGGTGCTCGATACTCCTCCCAACTCAATGCTCATAAAATCAACCTCAACCAGTCTCATAGGGACTCACTCCCCGTCAACGACTGCCAGTCTCATAGGGACCCACTCCCCGTCCACGACTGATATTTCACCGGGACCTTGGCCCCTTTCATCAATTACCTCATAGGGACTTCCACCCTATCATCGATATCTCATAGGGACTTTAACCCTATCATCAACACCTCCTCAATGACTCAAGATTATATAACAGTCATTAGGAAACAAGTGAATAAATACATCGATAGAGTTCATTTATAGAGACTCATACAACAATCAAGGTTTCATCAACTCATCATCACAGTCAACAATCCCAATGCAAGGCTCTAGACTCAGGTCTCAAGTTCATTATGCATGCTCTTCAAAATAGTCATGTAGGGTTATGCAAATTCCATGAAAGTATCAATTTAAGAGAACAAATAGTATGATGATCATCAACATAGAAATCATGTAATTTCAAATATAATTTTCAAGAAAATCCATCAAAGAAATCATGCATGTAGACTCTTCAATCATCAATTCAACTATGAGCTCTATGGGGCGCATGAGAGAACAATCCCATCTTTTAGTTTAGCCTTACATACCTGCGATGCAACTGTTCAACCGATGATGTCGAGGATTCTCTTCTCGTATTTCTCACCCCAAGCCTTTCTCTCCTCTTCTCAAGCCCTAGCCTTGTTAGATTTTTGGAATAGGACTTAGAATAGGTTTTGTTAGGCTCTTTTCGTGTAGAAACGACCTTACTAGCCGTGTATTAGTGTTTAGGAGGGGTTAGGGATTGACCGGAATGCCCCTCGAAATAAATTAGAAATTTCCAGTTCGGAATTTACACGGTCCGCGATGCGGACCTATTGCGCACTGTGTATTTTTGGAAAAAGTATTTTTAAACGAGTTTTCTCCATCCCGTCGAAAATCTGGAAAAATATATAAGTGTCCCTACGCGGTAGGTGCGCGTCGCGCCTCTGTTGCGGACAGTCACTGTTTTGTGACTTCGATCGAAAATTTATCTTTCGATCAGGTCGTCCTAAAATTCGACCCGGACCATTTTCCCACTCCATTTTTCATGCTGATCACGAATCCAGTCTCGGATTCTCCATACGAGCCCCATAGGATGCGTTACACGTGTATCCTCACTCTAGGGGTATTTTGGTAATTTTACCGGGCGTCACATCATCTCCCCCTTGGGATCATTCGTCCTCGAATGAGGAGTGGAGGTGGGGATTAAGGCACGAATAGACTTACGACTCATTCCAACACTCAATTCAATAAATCAGTCCTCGACTCAATGATAGTAAGTCAGATAAAAGAATAGAACGCTTAGCTTAGTGAAGAGTAAGGATTTTTTTACCTTCAATACTTTCACTATCAGTTGGCAAGAACAGGTATGGATACTTTGCCTTCATCTCCTCCTCAGCTTTCCATGTGGCCTCTTCAACGAATTGATTCTTCCACAGGACCTTGACTGAGGCTATTTCTTTGTTCCTTAATTTACAAATCTGACGATCCATAATTTGAACCGGAACCTCTTCGTAAGATAGGTTATCCTTCACCCCAATGCTATCAACAGGGATCACCAAGGCCGGATTTCCCAAGCATTTTTCTTTAGCATAGACACATGGAACACCGGGTGTACCCCATCTAGCTCGGAAGGCAACTCTAACTCGTAGGCCACCTTCCCAATTCTCCTTACGATTTGATAGGGTCCAACATAACGTGGACTCAACTTTCCATTCTTCCCAAACCTTAGGACACCCTTCATAGGTGACACCTTCAAGTACACCCAATCATCTACTTCGAACTCCAGATCGCTTCTCCTCACGTCAGTGTAAGATTTTTGGCGACTCTGGGCAGTCTTTAACCTCTCTCTAATGACCTTGACCTTCTCTATCGACTAGTGAACAAGATCGGGTCCAATGAGCTCCGCTTCTCCAACCTCAAACCATCCAATGGGCGATCTACACCTCCTTCCGTACAAAGCTTCATAAGGAGCCATTTTGAATGCTTGCATGATAACTATTGTTATATGCAAATTCAGCCAGTGGCAAATGATCATCCCAATTCCCTTTGAAGTCAAGGACACAAGCTCTCAACATATCCTCCGGTGTTTGAATTGTACGCTCCGCCTGACCATCCGTCTGTGGATGGAAAGCCGTACTCAGGTTCATCTTCGTACCCAAACTTTTCTGAAATGATCTCCAGAACTGGGAGGTAAATTGAGCTCCTCTGTCCGAGATGATGGACAAGGGGACTCCATGTAACTTCACAATCTCCTGGATGTACAACTTGGCATACTCTTCCGCAGTGTTCGTTGTCTTGACTGCCAGGAAGTGAGCTGACTTAGTCATTCTGTCCACGATCACCCATATCGAATCATGTTGCTTTCGAGACCTTGGCAGACCAGTGATAAAGTCCATATTAATAATCTCCCATTTCCATTTCGGAATTTCAAAGTTCTGAGCCAATCCACATGGCCTTTGATGCTCAACCTTCACTTGTTGGAAATTTGGGCACTTCGAAACGAACTTCGCGATGTCCCTCTTCATTCCGTTCCACCAATAGATCTCCCTTAAGTCATGGTACATTTTGGTGGAGCCAGGATGAATGGAATATCTCGTGTTATGAGCCTCTGCCATGATTCTGTCTCGTATGTCATCAACATCTGGGACACACAATCGACTTTGATAATTTAACTCTCCATCTCCCCCTTTGGAGAAGACCATCACCCTCTGATTTTGGACATCCTCCTTCAATTTGAGTAGGACAGGGTCTTGGTCTTGCTTTTCCTTCACCTCTACCACTAACGAGGAAGTAGACCCGTCCTGGACATTAACTCCTCCCTCGTTGTTCTCCTCGAGTCGGACTCCCAATCGAGCCAACCGGTGCACGTCCTTGGCTAACTCCTTCTTTCCTTCCCCCACATGGGTTGTGCTACCCATTGATAACCTGCTAAGAGCATCAGCCACGACGTTAGCTTTACCTGGGTGGTAGTGTATGCTCATGTCGTAATCCTTGAGCAATTCTAACCATCTCCTCTGTCGCAAGTTGAGTTCTTTTTGGCTAAAAACATACTGTAAGCTCTTGTGGTCAGTGAACACATCCACATGCACTCCATACAAGTAGTGCCGCAAAATTTTAAGTGCAAACACCACTACTGCCAACTCGAGGTCATGGGTTGGGTAGTTTCTCTCATGAACCTTGAGCTGCCTGGAAGCATAAGCTATCACTTTCCCCCTTTGCATTAATACACATCCCAATCCAACCATCGAGGCATCACAATAGATTACAAAGTCTTCGGTTCCGTCGGGTAGTGTTTGGACCGGTGCAGTAGTTAACCTTGTTTTCAATTCCTGGAAACTCTTCTCACATTTTTCGGACCACTGGAACTTGCCCTTTTTCTGAGTTAATCTGGTCAGTGGCGCGGATAGGGAAGCAAATCCCTCCACAAACCTGCGGTAGTAGCCTGCCAGCCCCAAGAAACTTTTGATATCAGTTGGAGTGGTCGGTCGGGTCCAGCTCTTAACTGCCTCAATCTTTTGGGCATCCACTCGAATACCATCACCGGAAACCACGTGGCCTAGGAAGGCCGCTGACTCACGCCAGAATTCACATTTGGAGAACTTTGCATACAACTCATGGTCCTTAAGAGTTTGGAGGACCACTCTGAGGTGGTTAGCATGCTCTTCCTCATTCCTTGAATACACCAGGATGTCGTCGATGAACACAATCAGAAACAAATCAAGATATGGCTTGAACACTCTATTCATCAAGTCCATAAAGGCGGCAGGTGCATTCGTTAGTCCGAAGGACATGACCAAGAACTCAAAATGGCCATATCTAGTTCTGAAGGCTGTCTTTGGAACGTCACACTCCCTCACCTTCAACTGATGGTAGCCAGATCTAAGGTCTATCTTAGAGAAGCAAGAGGCGCCCTGAAGTTGGTCAAACAAATCATCTATCCTTGGGAGGGGATATTTGTTCTTTAGCGTGACCTTGTTCAGTTGCCTATAATCAATACACATTCTGAGAGACCCATCTTTCTTTTGCACGAATAAAACAGGGGCACCCCATGGTGAAACACTTGGCCTAATGAAGCCCTTTTCCAGCAAATCTTTTAATTGCTTTTTCAATTCTTTCAACTCAGCGGGGGCCATTCTGTAAGGTGGGATCGAAATAGGCTGGGTATCTGGAAGAACATCAATCCCAAAGTCAATCTCCCTATCGGGAGGGACTCCGGGCAGATCATCAGGAAAGACTTCTGGAAACTCGTTGACAACCGGAACTGACTCAAGAGTTGGGGACTCAACATCATCAGATTTCACTCTCACTAAGTGATAAATACAGCCTTTGGAAATTAACTTCCAGGCTTTAAGATATGAGATAAACCTCCCCCTAGGTGTCACTGAGTCACCCTTCCACTCTAGAACTGGTTCATTTGGAAATTGGAACTTAACCGTTCGGGATCTACAATCCACAGAGGCATAACAGGCGTGAAGCCAATCCATGCCGAGGATCAAATCAAAGTCAACCATCTCTAACTCGATCAAATCAATAATGGTGTCCCTATGATGGATGGACACTACACAAGCTCTATAGACTCTTTCAGCTTGAATAGACTCACCCACCGGAGTAGAAACATCAAAGGTTCAAGAAGACTCTTGGGGGTTTTATCAAATTTACTGGCCACATAAGGAGTTACAAACGACAATGTGGCACCAGGATCCATCAAAACATAACAACCAAAAGTAAAGACTCGGATCATACCCATCACGACGTCTGGAGAATTTTCCTGATCTTGGCGACTCCCCATAGCATACAAGCGGTTTGTGGCCCCGCCTGCACCTGACGTAGTGGCCCTTGGGTTCACCCTAACCGGTGGGGCCGATGCCGCGGACTGGGCCTGGCTAGCCCATTTTGGACAATCCTTCTTGTAGTGGCTACTTGGCCACACCCGAAGCATGCGTCATTCTTATCACGACATCTCCCCCAATGCGCCTTTCCACAGTTATCACACTGTGGCCTACTCTGAGAACCTTGAGCCACACTAGCTTGGGACTGGGGTCCATGGTTCCCTGTATTCCGAAACCTTTGATCATACGTGCCTTTAGGCACAGGTGCACTAGCAGCTGAGGGTGCTGGAAATCGATTCCCATTACCTCTCCTTCCACCTTCGTTGCTGGATGTCTTAGCCCTCTTGCGCTTGAACTCTTCCCTGTCCTGTTGTCTTTCTTCGTCAGCTTGCTGAGAATGTCATCAGTCGCCCGATGTCCATGTCACTCACAAGCATAGCTCCTCTTCCATCTCTCTTGGGTCCTCTGTTCAACCCATCTACATACATTCCCATCCTTCCCCGCATGTTAGCAACCATGTCTGGAGCATAGTGGGATAGTTGCATGAATTTCAATCCATACTCCTGTACGGTCATGGAGCCCTGCTTCAGATTTAGGAACTCCCTCACCTTAGCCTCTCTTTTCTCCCTTGGGAAAAAGCGTCCCAAGAAAGCCTCCTCAAACACCGCCCAGGTTACATATGAAGCATCATCCCCTTGGCCCTTCTTCCATTGGTCGAACCACAGCCTGGCCACCCCTTTGAGTTGATAGGCAGCCAATTCGACCCTATCAGCATCAACCACGTGCATCACTTGGAACACCTTCTCAAGTTCCTCTATATAGTTCTCGGGGTCTTCTGTAGATGCCGACCCCATGAACTCAGGCGGGTTCATCCTCAGAAATTCTCGGACTCTAGAGGTGGCATGAGAGTCTGTCCCACCTGCACCTTGTCTCACAGCAGGTGCTGCGATAGCTTGGGCCAAAGTTTGAATGGCTTGGCGTAGCTCAACATTCGAGATCTCAGCTTGAGGAAGGTGCCCAACAGGGACAGCTGGATCCATGGGCCCCTCAGGTACTTGAGGCTCAGGTGGGTTAATAGCTTGCCTGGCAGGACGTCCCCTTCCTCTAACAGCTCTTCTGGGAGGCATGTTATCGATTCTGCACGTGTAACGCATGAATTAGAGGATAGTTTTCATAGAGTTCAACTCTATCGCACGATTTAGAATAAGAAAGAAGTGTAACCATTCCTAATGTCCCATAGACTCCTGCTTATGAAATGTGGTCGACAACACACCCATAAACAAGACTCTACTAGACACGGCTTCATAGACTCCCTAGGATACTTGAACTCTGTGCTCTGATACCAAGTTTGTCACGCCCCGAGAGGGTACCCTTGGCGTGGCCGGCACTCGGAGACTATTGCTAGCCCCAAGCGAACCACCTAGCCTCATCACATCATTCAATCACGTACTTCTAATGACCAGCAGAAATTATATGCAAGTAATGGACACAATTCATCTAAAGTTCTCAATATAATATAAGCAAAATAACGAAGGCTAGTAGAAAGAACTAGCTCAAAATCTCAACATCAATACTCGACACCTGTCTATAAAGCCTCTATCACTATATCATGTGGTGCCAATGACAGACCCATGGCTACCCAAAACAAAGTTAGAAGATAATCCAAGCCTAACTCTAGAGCATGATGAAAGTAAAATAACGGTTCCTCTGGAGTAGGGGAGGCTCACCAAATCGACTTCGGATCTCTGATCTTCAACGGAGCGCCTGTTGATGATCTCTAGTACCTGCCTCTACATCATAAAACGATGCAGTCCAGAGTGGACGTCAATACTTGGAATGTACTGGTATGTAAAACAGCTGAATGAAACAGAAACCGGTAGAAAATATGGAAAGTAACATCAAGTCAAAATAAACATCATAATCACATTTAACCGCCGGCTTGCCCATCTACGAAAGAGTACAGAGTGGGCAAGTGACACATCATTATCTCAGACTCATCAAAAGTCTCAACTCATCACATGAATCATCTCAGAGGAGTTCACCCCCCCATCACATTTCATCTAGACTTAGAGTAAGGTACGAATTTTCCCGAGAGTTTCTCTTAACCGACAACACCCACTTATGAGCCAGTGAATGTACAACAATCACCCTGATGTTGCCACAGTGGTCCCAAACTTGCCAGGTAAGGAATACTGGATCCCATATCAATATGCCCGACATGGAATCAAACTGAACAGATCCTCTATTGCTTCAGGGACTGTTAAACCTCGAGGGAAACCATATGTATGTATGTGATGGTTTAAGCCTCTCCTACATTTGGCGACGTAGTTAATGAGTTCGAGTGGGACTCACTCCTGCTCATTTCGGTGCTCGATACTCCTCCCAACTCAATGCTCATAAAATCAACCTCAACAAATCTCATAGCGATTCACTCCCCGTCAACGACTGCCAGTCTCATAGGAACCCACTCCCCGTCCACGACTGATATTTCACCGGGACCTTGGCCCCTTTCATCAATTACCTCATAGGGACTTCCACCCTATCATCAATATCTCATAGGGACTTTAACCCTATCATCAACACCTCCTCAATGACTCAAGATTATATAACAGTCATTAGGAAACAAGTGAATAAACACATCGATAGAGTTCATTTATAGAGACTCATACAATAATCAAGGTTTCATTAACTCATCATCACAGCCAACAATCCCAATGCAAGGCTCTAGACTCAAGTCTCAAGTTCATTATGCATGCTCTTCAAAATAGTCATGTAGGGTTATGCAAATTCCAAGAAAGTAACAATTTAAGAGAACAAATAGTATGATGATCAGCAACATAGAAAACATGTAATTTCAAATATAATTTTCAAGAAAATCCATCAAAGAAATCATGCATGTAGACTCTTCAATCATCAATTCAACTATGACCTCTATGGGGCATATGAGAGAACAATCTCATGTTTTAGTTTAGCCTTACATACCTGTGATGCAACTGTTCAACCGGGTGATGTCGAGGATTCTCTTCTCGTATTTCTCACCCTAAGCCTTTCTCTCCTTTCCTCAAGCCCTAGCGTTGTTAGATTTTTGGAATAGGACTTAGAATAGGTTTTGTTAGGCTCTTTTCGTGTAGAAACGACCTTACTAGCCGTGTATTAGTGTTTAGGAGGGGTTAGGGATTGACCGGAATGCCCCTCGAAATAAATAAGAAATTTCCAGTTCGGAATTTACACGGTCCACGACGCGGACCTATCGCGCACTGTGTATTTTTGGAAAAAGTATTTTCAAACGAGTTTTCGCCATCCCGTCGAAAATCTGAAAAAATATATAAGTGTCCCTCCGCGGCAGGTGCGCGTCGCGCCTCTGTCGCGGACAGTCACTGTTCTGTGACTTGGATCGAAAATTTATCTTTCGATCGGGTCGTCCTAAAATTCGACCCGGACCATTTTTCCACTCCATTTTTCATGCTGATCACGAATCCGGTCTCGGATTCGCCATACGACCCCCGGAAGATGCGTTACGCATGTACCCTCACTCTAGGGGCATTTTGGTAATTTTACCGGGCGTCACAGTTTATATTTTGCCAACAACAACAACAACATATCTAGTGAAATCCTACAAGAGGGGTCTGGTGAGGGTAGAATGTACGCAGACCTTACCACCACCTAATAGAAGTAGAGAGGTTGTTTCCTGGGAACCCTCGTCTCAACAACCCATAAGCAGAAAAGTTTATATTTTACTATAAGGTAAATATTGATATTCCTTGGACTGTACATGCACCAGATTTCAATCCTAAGCTTCAATATTGGAAAATGATTGTAGTTGGCTAATTGTCAATGTAAAACCAATGAATTTGGTGATGGAGATAATAAAAATAAAATATTGTAAAATAAATAAGTAAATATATAAAGGAATTTACACATAGTATGTATAACAATCATTATACAAAAATGATCTTTAGCAATAATTAATTAACGAGAATAGCTTAATTGCTATTAAATATGCATATTTAGCAGCAATCAACACTCTTTATAAATGTTTCAAAAGCTTTTAGCGACATGGATCTAATAGCAATTAATTACTATTGGTAAAGGCTTTAATACTCTTTAATAGTATGTATTTTTAATTCCGCTAAACGTTGTTTTTCCTGCCGTGGTAAAAACTTTTCACCTATCTATATATATAGTGTACTTTTTTAGTGAATTAATGTCAATTGATACCTTTATGTTCATGAGCTTTCAGTGCTAAGCCTCAAATAGAGGAAGACGATTTCAGTAGGCTCATTATCAATATAAAACTGGTAAATTTAGTATTGAAAACAACAAACCAAAATATGACAATCCTTCTAATTACGACATATATTCACTCAATAGTATTTCTTTTATTTATTATGTGATTTTAAAATATTTTAGATAAAAGAAACTTTTTGTGTGAGGGGGTAGTTTTTATAGAAAAAAAATGTTCAGATTGTCATTAATCATTTGATATAATATGTGGGTATTTTTTTTTATAGAAAAGAATATGAATTTGGTTTGTCATTAATCATTTCATATAATATTTAGGGATTCAACACAATACATAATATCTATACTTCTCAACGAAGTGGTGTTAGTTGACTCTCTTTTCACTGATGGCGATGTGTATTCCTTGAACTTCATGCGCATGAGCTTTCAATCTTAAGGTCTGATAGAGGAAAACAATTGCAGTAGGCTGATTGTCAATGTAAAACGGGTGAACTTGGCGATTGAAATAATGAAACAAAATAGGGTATGTTGATAGATTCATATTGCATACTCTTGCAATTAAGCAATTTTGCTCCTAAAACTCATCTTTTTATCCGGTTGGCCAAAAATTTAACCAAGACCACTTTTCCACACAAATTTTTGTCTGGTTAGTGGGTTAGGGATATCGGATAGTTAAATAGAAAACAAAAATTGTGTAGGAGTAGTGTGCTCTTGTTTACTATTTCTCCAGTGATCAAGATTATTTCTTGGTACAAATTGTGCGTACATGAATTTCCTTAACCCAATTCTGCAAAAATAACAATTACTATGACTCAATTTCAAACAAGTTGAAGTCAGCTATTTGAATACTGTATGATCATGTTTCTCCATTTAATTTACCCTCCAGTCTCCACACTTACAAGAAGATGTTTGTCACTCGACTTAGTAATCTCAGAGTTTGGAGTAATTTGATAGTCTAGGACAAAAACAACCATGTTTTTTTCACCAAGAAATGTAGAGTCAAACCATTTTTAACACAATGGAAGGATGAGAACAGATAAGATGGTTCTTGGGACATTTACCTACAATTAAAAAAAATACTTGAGCTTCACAATTGTAGAAGAGGAAGCAGTGGTAACATTGTAGGCTTTCAACTTCAAATGAGGAAACAAAATTGAGACCCGTGAACTCCAAAAAAGACAAAACAAAGTTAGCATATGAAAAATTATCTATAATCTTGACTTCGCATACACAAAAGCCACAAACACCAGGCAAAAAAACATGTCTTGTTCAATAAGAGTGCTTCATATAGCCAAATGAGGACTATGCATGTCTGCTAATATTCAAAACAGTTGGCAATCTGGAAAGTAAACAAGTGAATTGAAACATAATTCAAGTGAAAAAGTTTGACTAAAGCTGAGATAATTACTAGAGGACCTAAATAGAAGAACCGGCTTGTTATGTTTCCTTCCATGGAAATTTTCTGATTTCTTTTCGAAAAAATTCTCACAATGTTTCACTATTTTTTTCTCTCTTACTGTGTTTATCCTTGCTTGAGGAAATGATGGATCTCGAACCAGGAGCAAAGCTCTGATACGAAGAATGTCAGGAAAAGAGAGAAGTAACTATTCGAATAAAATTTTAAGAAACAGAGAGAAACTTTTTTTCTTTTTATTGTTTTCACAAAACAACGATACAAGACTTTAAATAGTACTTGAATAACAACAATCTAGAGAAAAAATAGGGCACTAGTTTAACACTAACCCATGACCTTCTAACTGACTAATATAAACTTCTTAGGACTCTTAAAGCTAAAACGTAAAGGACTCCTAAACTAATGACATCGACTTTTGAATCCGTCAACTAACAAGGAGCATCTGGAATAGTTTCTACTTTCACTTGCTTTGACATGGGAGAGAACCCAGGAGGAACAGCAGGGTACTCAGTCAGTAGATCAGAAACATCCCAATATGTTTCCACTCCATCGGCTAGACATAATATTTCCTTTCTCCACCATTTCAAATACCGTGTAGGTACATCCGGTTCAAACAGCCTAGCCGGATAGTATAACCTCAATCCAAAATCAATGGGTCTGCTATAGTTGATCCAGGCAAGTTTTGGACTTGAAGATGAGCGAGGAATCCATTTAGGGAAGTCTTGATCATATCAAAATTGCATTGCTACCCGATTGGGTCGATAGGGCTCTTGACAATCAAATCCAACAAGCTCAGATGCACTCAAGCATCGAATGAATGACTCCATTTCTAGATCCAAACTTTCCTCTTCAACCGTTGTCCACTCTTCTTTTTCTTTGTAAAATTGTGGAATCAACCAACCTTCCACAGCCAAGGTGTATGGCCTCCACTGAAACAACTCTCCCGACGAGTCAATAGTAGTCCTCACATTAATTTCACCCGATTGTTTCACATTGTACCATCGACTTATTCTCACACCATTGACCACATTGTAATTCCGAGCTAGCTGTGGCCGCAAAGAAACCAGCCTCTCCCAAGCCCAAACCTGAAGAAAGAACATTGGCGACCACAAATCAACTCTATCTCTATTCCTAGTTAATGAAGCCCCTATCATCGCCTGTCTGAACCAGCCCAAATCCCTATATATGCTAGCAAGAACAGCAGGTGCAAGTGCTAGTCGCACACCTCTTGACAAATTGACTGCAACAGAGAAAATAGGTGCCTCCACTTTACCTGGAAACACAAATTTTGACAACCAAAGAGAAAGGAAAGCTTCATGTTCATAATCACTACCAGTGCTCATGAAACGCTTCAACCACCTAGTATGATTATTATCCTTCTTTCCAATCAATTCTTTTTGTGATTTTTCAAGATTCTCTTGAATCACCACCAACTCAGGGGATTGAAGGGGGGACAAAACAAGGTCACCCAAAACAGAAAACCCTCCCAAAAGCATCATATCTTCTAGAGTGACAGTAGCTTCACCCCATGGAAAAACAAAAGTGTTAGTCTCACAACACCAACTTTCTACCAACCCAAAAATCAAATCTTTATCTATGTGGACTCTATAAACTGAACTCATGACTGCTTCATAAATTCCAGCAGCTTTCCATACATGGTGATGGTTAGACTCCATCCTTTCGACCCACATCCTCCATTTTTTTGGTTGATTCCTCCATCCGTTACATCCATGGAAGGTGACATTCAATGGACAATCAGATTCAGATGGGACGGGAATCGACGGAAGCTTCAAAGTTGGACCTTCAATGGCAGGAACGATGGGATTCAAGAAACGGGCTTTTCTTAGATGTGGGATTCCACCTGATGGTGAAACCATCAACTCCTCTCTTTCATCAAACATTGAATCTTCCATCGATTTTTAGGTAAAGTTTATGGTGGAAGCTCGAACTTTTTGTCTTAAGGGTGAATTTTGTGGTCTGAAAGAGAGGAAGGAGGCCTTAATATTAACAACTCTATTGTTTTGTAGAACTGTTTTAAGTCCAGAAGAGAGAGAGGAGTTGTTAGATATCAGAGAGGAAGACCGAGTTGGGAATTTTCTTTTTCTTCTTCTATTTTAAGGGTACAAAGAGTATGCCAATTCATAAAATAACCCTAAGGACTAAAGACTAAATTTTTTATTTTGTTTTGTTTGATTGGTCAATATGTTTTTTTTTTTGCAGAAAATATTTTTTTTAAATATAAAAATAATAATAACATATTTAATGTAGTCTTATTATCCCTACAGTAGAAATAGAGAGGTTCTTTCAAATAAAACCTCGATTCAAGAAACAATTATTCAAAATAGTCCGAAAAAATATAACAAAAGTACAAAAAAAAACATGACAATACCACTCTTGAGCCCCTACATCCCAACCTATCCTACCCCAACACTGTTTGAGCTAAATTTTATATAAATACTCTTGGGATAATATTTTTTAGCTTACTTACAAAATATTAGAAGATAAGTAAAAAAAAAATTAAAACATTTCCTTCCAACCAAACACACCCATACTTCCATTTGTTCGTATATTTTAACAGTCTATGGTCAAATACTAACAAACAAACATGTTAATTACATTAAATTCTGTTAAATCTATATGGTCAAATATTAATTACAGTTAAAATTTTAAATTTATGGTCAGATACTATCTACAATAAATTTCAAATACCTATGGTCAAATACTAACTAAGAAATATCAATTATCCTAATTTTTTTATAATCTGTAGTCAAATAAATGTTAATTGCATTAACAAATGGGGTATAATACTTAAAACTCATTTTCCTTTGTTATTGATTCTTTAAATTACAAATTTAATTGGTTAGTGATTCACTACATGTTATACAGCTCAATTAGAATATTTGGAAAAGTGACAAACTAAAAAACTTAGAGGTGCTTATTGTGTGAAATAGAATTTAATAATCATTATAGTTTCATTTAAAGTTGATGTTGACAACTCAAACTTTTTTTCTTAATTTGAGTTTGGTTACTCTATTCTATGAGAATTTCCCTCCTCTCGACTCTATCGGAAAAGTAATGCATTTATCTAAAAAAGTTTGTAATGTTTTTAAAAAATTTCCTATACAATAAATTAATTAGTAAATCTATCCATCTTAGATATTATTTTTGAAGGCGCATGTAAAGGAACAAGTTGATTACTAGTATGGGATGGAAAGAGTATTTTACTAGATAATATTTATTCTTTTCTTTAATTTTTGACATATGGAAAACGATAAACATTTAATTATAATGTTCATGTTTCTACCATTACTGTCTCCTGGAAACTAGATATCTTTTTTTTAAATGAAAATTTAACACTAGACATAGTGTCTAGCAGTCTTTTATTAAAAATAAAAATAAAAATATCAATACAAGTAAGGGGGGCTAGGCCTTACCTTACTAATCCTAATGAGGTAACTAATCTCTACTGACAAGCATGAAGAAAATAAGAGTTAGAGAATAATAGGTATTTTGTGATCATCACAGAGTTTGTAATACACTCTATGATGATATTACAAATGATAATACTTAAATAATGCAAAAATATAACAACCAAGAAGAAAGTTGAGTTACTGTCCTCAAACTTTCTCTTACAATTGCATGAACTACAATAAATAGAACACCCATCTAAAGTAACTTGAAGTATTTCCTTCTTGTCTTCTTTTTCAAACCTATCCAACCGCACTTGATAACTCATCATTTCTTTATGGATTTCCTGGATCTTGTTGAGCCTATTGTTATAGCCGTATGATTTTGCTTTGCCAATCGTATCAGTAGATACTTTGGATGAAACTCCTCGAACACTTTACCATCCCATCTATGTTGCCTTTCATGTGTCTTCTTTTTTCTTTTGTTTCTTCCACTTCTTTGTTGCCTAGGTGATAAATCCCCTTCCCTAGACACTCTATCAAAGCATACATCCAACATATTGTTTTCCTTATCTTCATCAAAATAATCCTCGCCTGTAAAATCAATTGTTGTGTAGGATGAAAAGGTGATGAAACACAGGCAATGCTACTAACCTTAGGCACAAAGGGTGGTGCTTCAGGGCTCAATTGTCTATGAGGTGTGGCATGCTCATCCACTTCTTCAACCACATTCTCTCAACTCTCAACAGATTTTTGTCCACTGCGATTCGAAGAAGCTGCAGATTTTCTTTGTCGTGTTTCCTCATGTTCATCCTCTGTGGAATGCTTATCCTGTCCGGTGTCTCCATGTTGACAATGATTTTCATCTGATTCATGTGCAAATACATTATCTAGTTGGTTCCGTGAATCACCTAGTGATGCATCAATTGTATTCTCTGGCCTTTGTGATTCACCATGATGTACAGTCAAAATGGCAGTTGTAGACGTCGAGGAACCAATTTTTGCCATATTTTGATTATCCTCAATGACCACCAATTGTGATTCTCTACTGGCCATATAAGGAGTTACAAATGACAATCTGGCACCAAGATCCATCAAAACATAACAATCAAAAGTAAAGACTCGAATCATACCCGTCACAATATCTGGGGAGTTCTCGGAATCTTGGTAACTACCCATGGCACACAAATGGTTTGTAGCTCCGCTTGCGCCTGACGTAATGGCCCTCTGGTTTCCTCTAGCTGGTGGGGCTGGTGCAGAAGATTGAGCTCGATAAGCCCACTTTGGACACTCCCTCCGGTAGTGACCCGCTAGGCCACATTTGTAGCATACAGTATCCCCTTCACGACATCTCCCAAGTGTAATTTGCCACACTTACCACACGGTGGTTTACCCTGTGAACCTAGAGCCACAGAAGCTTGTGAATGAGATCCATGGGTTCCAACATTCTGAGACCTCTGATCATTCCTTCCTCTAGGCACAGGTGCGCTAGCAGATGATGGTGCAGGAAATTGGTTACCATTCCCTTTCTTTCCGACCTCATGGTTGGATTTCTTAGCCTTCTTATTTCTAAACTTTTCTATATCATGTTGCCTCACCTCATTAGCCTGTTGCACAAATGTAATCAATCTCCCAGTATCCATATCACTCACGACCATTTCTCCCCTCCCATCTCTCATGGGCTCTATATTTAGCCCATCAACATATATCCCCATTCCTCCCCTCATGTCAGCAACCATATCTGGAGCATAGCGAGATAGTTGCGTGAACTTCAACCCATACTCCTGAAGAGTCAAAGAGCTCTGCTTTAGATTTAGGAACTCCCCTACCTTGGCCTCTCATCGTTCCTTTGGAAAGAGGTGCTCCAAGAAGGCTTCCTCAAAAGTTGCCCAAATCAACAATGGGGCATCCTCTCCTCTACCTTTCTTCCATTGGTCGAACCATAGTCTGGCCACATCCTTGAGTTGGTAAGCAGCCAATCAACCCTGTCAGCCGCAGCCACATGTATCGCTTAGAACACTTTTTGGAGCTCCTCTTTTAGTTCTCAGGATCTTCAGTGGACGCAGACCCTGTGAACTCAGGCGGATTCATCCTCAAGAATTCCTAGACTCTAGAGGTGTCATGGCAATCTTGCCTACCCACTCCTTATCTCGCTGAAGGTGTTGTGACAACCTGGGCTAGAGTTTGAATAGCCTGGCGTAACTCAACATTGGAGACCTCATCTTGAGAGGGCTGCTCAACAGGGACAGCTGGCTCCACATGCTCCTCATGTCCTTGAGGCTCAGGTGGGTTAACATCCTGTCTGGCGGGATATCCCCTACCTCTGACGGCTCTCATAGGAGGCATGATTACCACTCTATAACACGTAAAGCACGAATTAGAGAAGAACTTTTTCATAGGGTATAACTCTATCGCACGATTTAGAACATGAAAGAAGTGAAACAATTTCTAAATTTCTTATAGCCTCCAAATTATGGATGTGGAGATCTTCACACCAATAATAAGAACTCTACTAGACATGGCTTCATAGACTCCCTAGGACTCTTGAACCCTGTGCTCTGATACCAAGTCAGTCATGCCCTAGGAGGGTACCCTAGACGTGGCCGGCACCTAGAGACTATTTCTAGTCCCCTAGCGAACTACTTGGCCTCATCACATTCATTCAATCAAATAACTCAAGACAATCAGTGGAAGACTAAGGAAAGTAAATGGGCACATCTTATCTAGTTCTCAAATAATGTATATAATAAAAGACTAGTAGAAAGAACTAGCTCACAATCTTGACAATCAAAATCCATCTCTAGTCTATGAAGCTTTATCACTATCAAATGGTGCCAATGATAGACCCACGGCTACCGAAATCAAAATAAAAGGCTAGTCTAGTCTAACTCAAAGCATGATGAAATAAATAGTGGATCGTCCGGAGCAGGGGAGGCTCAGCAATAAGCTGAATGTCCTGGATCTTCAACGATACGCCTGTTGACGATCCCTAATCCCTATATCTGCATCATAAAATGATGTTGTGCCAAGTGGCATCAGTACGTGGAATGTAGGTATGTAAAATAGCTGAATTAAATAAAAACATGTAGAATAATATGAAACAACATTGACTCAGAAAAATCATCACATCAAACGGTCAAATGTCTATCTAGGCAAGAATAATGAGTAGATGAGTGACCCATCAACTCCTCAACCTCATCAATCAAATTAGACTCATCTCGATGGAACTCCACTCATCTCAACTCAACTCAATTCAACTCAACTCAACTTGGAGTACTCAAGGTGGGAACTTTTGGGAGTTTCTCTTATCCTGCAATAATCACTTATGAGCCAGTGAATGTATAACATCCCGCCGGTGTTGCCACGGACATTCTATACTTGCCAGGTAGAGAACGAATTGAAACCATAATGGATAATCCAAAATGGAGACAGAACTCAATAAGTCCTCTATTGTTTCAGGCACATAAACTGAACCTAAGAGGGATCCTCTTCTACGCTATAAGTCCTCTATTGTTTCAAGCACATAAACTGAACCTAAGAGGGATCCTCTTCTACGCTTGGCAGTGTAGTTTGATGAGCTCGAGTTGGACTACTCTCACTCTTTCGTGCTTGATACTCCTCCCAAGACTCAATGCTCATAAGATCTCCATCTTAACCAATCTCATAGGGACTTTAACCCCGTCAACGATCGGTATCTCATAGGGACACTAACCCTATCATCAATCAACTCATAGGGGTTTTAATCCTTTCATCAATCAAACTCATAGGGACATTTAACCTTATCATCAATCAAACTCATAGGGACTTTGACCCTCTCATAAAGAATGTCTCAATCAGTAGCCACTACAAGAGAATAAGCCTTTAGCGAAAGGAAATTTAGTTGTTAAAAGTGACAATCCAGTCGTTAATGATCATTTACGACTGGAAAAAAATTGGTCGTCGCCCGGCGTTAGTAGCCTCGACGTTAAAAGTAGGTGACCAAATTCTAATCATATCGTTAATAAATCATTAGTGACGCAGAAACCTTAGTCGTTAGATCTCTTTTTGCGATCATATTTTTCCGTCGTTAAGTTTTATCTTGGTCGCTAGATAACTTCAAAAAGTGATATTATAAGCTCTTTTAGTGACTTAAATTCGGTCATTAATATTATGTAACATCATTAATTTAACAACCAAATTTTTCTTAATTTGTTGATGATTTTTTAAAAATAAATATTTATATATAAAAAGTAACATTTTTTCCCTTTCATAATTGACAAATAAAAGTAATTATTTCATATGTATCTAAACAAACATTTCAAACTCATAAAATAGTATTATAAATTGTTCATAATAATTTAAGCATTGTCACAGTTCATTACTAAGAACAAAGATATTTTAAAAATCCTACAAGAATAAAAATGATAATCTAGAATATATATGTCGAGATGGTAGTTAATATTTGTAAGCACATAGCCTAGAAAATTAATAAATAAAATAGATTTAATTAACTTTCTGCACTTCAACTCATAATCTGCTAACATCTTCAATTATTTTAATCAATTTAACTCGTTCCCCACTCGAAGATCCATCGTGACTTTGAATTCTTGATCACCTGTTGCAAGGATAAAAGTTTACATAAGTTGAATAGTTCAGTTGGTATGTTGCGGAACAAAAAAACTTGATTCAGGCATTCATAATGTGCTGCTGAAAACTTGATTCAGGCAACAACAGAAGTGGGGAAAACTTGATTCAGGCAACAGAAGTGCTGAAAACTCATAAAAAATGTATACCTAGTTGAATCAGTTCTTAGCATTATCAGATTATCCTAATAACCAGTGAGCATCTCCAAATTCTCAAGATCCTCTAAAGAAGGGAAATTTCTTGTGCTTAACTTGGGCTAAAGCTTTTACTGCTCCGTATAATCATACTTTTGCAGTTTCCAGTGCTAATTGCTTCCAAAATTTCTCATTTGAGTGTATGTTTCTATCTAATTTGATGTCATTCCTTCTATCTTGTATCTATTTGCAAAATCTTTCAGTTCATCTATTCATTTTATTTTGGGAAAAAAAAAAGAAAAACAAGGAACATGATATATGAGGAATATTTCGAGGCAAACATGTAGTAGAAATATTACTAACCTGTAATGTAATTCAATCAGTATTTTGTTCACATGATGGCGAGGTTGATGAAGGGTCTCTGAACATTGTACTTTCAAACATTTCACATTTCTTTTCTATGATATCCATGCGTTTTTTCATGGATTCATTTTCTTTTCGACTCGCGTTTAATTCTTCTAGTAGTGTAGCCTTTTCCTTTCGACTCACATTTAGCTCTTCTAACAATGCACTCTTTGCGGAGCTGCCTCCTTTCAAATCCTTACTAGTTATTCCACCACCAAATCCAATCACATGACTCTTTTTCTGAGGTCCAAAGCATCTCTCTACTACCTCAATATTAGTAAGAGATGGCTCAGCTTGTAGTATATCTTGAATTTCTACCTTTAAAATAAAACACATTTATAGATAATGCAATATATTAAGTAAAAGTACGTGAAATAATTTTTTTAAATGAACATACATATTTTTGATTGGTTTCAGGTTCAAGAAGTTTGTTGTCCTTCTTACGAGTCTCAAAGAAGATAGTCGCCATGTCTGGTGGATTACCATGCTTACCTCCCTTCAAAATTAAAAAAACAGTCATATATTTGAAATGAAGGGGAGTTGTCTTAACTAGATTAAAAAAATCACATATGTACCAATTCATAAATTATCTCTCTAATTGGTTTGCTACCCTACGATGAGGCATACTCAACTTAGACCTATTCATTGCGTTTCGTGTGCTTGTTTCCTATATAAACAACACATTAGCAAAATTATGATAGATAATTGAAATGACTAGTTGATAATAAGTATCATACCTTAAATTTTTCAGATAAAAAATGCTCTTTGACCAGCCATTCCCAATCGCTTTTATCGACCCCTTGAGGCACATCTTTTAGAACCTCTTGCAGTAGTTTAGACTTTGCTTTCATGTGTAGCGATCCTCTCCAATTATTCCATAACCTTCTCATATGTTTCAATACATCTTCTTTATGACTATTCATGTCATCACTATCAAATTTTTCCTGATATATTTTGCATATATCACCAAATAAGAGACTCACAATTTTAAAAGAAAGCTGAAAAATAATGTGCAGTCAGCAAAAAGAACAGAGCACTACAAAAAGAAGAGAAGAAGATGACTATATGATAAACATACCTTACAGTCTCTTGAGAAGAGTGTTGCTGCAGGATAATTTAAATGAAGACAAACATTTGAAAGAAGTCTCAAACCAGAAATGTGATACAACTTTAGTTCTATAAAATAAATTTTTATAGAACTAAAGTTATATATTAAAATGAATTGTCAGCTTGTGTTACAACCAGTGATACAAACATGTACAACTAGAGCAGATAGCAAAGGAAGTTGCTTACAACCAGTGATACAAACATGTACAGCCAGAGCAGCCAGCCAGAGCAGATAGCAAAGACAATTGCTTACAACCAGTGATACAAACATGTACAGCCAGAGCAGCCAGCCAGAGCAGATAGCAAAGACAATTGCTTACAACTAGTAATACAAACATGTATAGCCAGAGCAGCCAACCAGAGCAGATAGCAAAGAAAGTTGCTTACAACCAGTGATACAAACATGTACAGCAGATAGCAAAGACAATTGCTTACAACCAGTGATACAAACATGTATAGCCAGAGCAGCCAGCTTGAGCAGATAGCAAAAGCAGTTGCTTACAACCAGCCAGAGCAGATGGCAAAGGCAATTGCTTACAACCAGCGAGAGCAGCCAGCTAGAGCAGATAGCAAAGGCAGTTGCTTACAACCAGCCAGAGCAGCCAGCCAGAACAAGATTTAAGAAATAGTCAATGATAGCTCCCCAATAGCAAGATTTAAGAAATAGTAATTTAATCAATAATAGTCATTTAAATGCTTACAGCTCCCCACATGTGTTCCAATTTAGCTTCTTCGATGTCTGCCCATGAGTGTACCCGCAAAGGACACATATTACGATCACGAACTAAGGAACTCAAGTGTCTTGAAAATAAAGCATGATGATCCCCAAAAACTTGATTATGATAAAAAGTGACTAAGCTTTTCTCCAGGTTTGAGTCCTGTAACAACTTTACATAAATTTGGTCCTCTAACCTTTTTTACCTTGTTGAATTCACAAGGACCTAAAAATTTTGATACAAGTCAAACATAAAAATTTTAAATCTATAAACAATGAATAATTTATGCAAATTAAGAGATCAGCTAATTACTTGTTTTGCTTCTCCTAGGGTCTTGCACCACTTCAACTTCATCTCGAGGGAGGGTAAGATCATCTCCCATTTGATCCAACCCCGAGGGAACAAGATTATTATTGTGTGAGAGTTCATTCAATTCGTGAGTTGCAGTTTAGAATCTTTTCTTTTGCCATTCGAAGTTCTCTTTACAACATTCTTTCTCACAGAGTTCATAGATGTGAAGTTTTGTGCTTGCTCCTTTGCTAATCAAACATTAAAATAAGTTCAGTCCACTAAAAAAATTATAGATTAAGAAAAAAAAAGATTAGAAACCTGGTTTGCTTTTCCTTGTCTTTTGCATTACTTCAAAATCCTCATGAGGAGATAAAGTTTCATCTTCCATTGAATCAAAATGAAGAGGGATGACATTAGTCTTCTGTGCAATGATATTCTTATCATATGATGTAGAATTTAAACCTGTGTTGTTTCCAATTATAAATCTTTAATCAGTACAAGCAACAACCTAAATTCCTCTTTGATGTTTCTCAATACAAGATTCTATAAAGTTAGAGCATGAGAAAACAAAACACAATACCAGATGTGTTTCTCAGAGTCTCTTGCATAATGTTTGGTGGACCAATTAAGGGTCTCTTTTCAACAATTACTCTTGTAGATCCCATACATTTGAAGCTTTTCCCTCGTCCCCTAGCTAAGGCACCAGGCGGAAGGTAGGATTGCTTTACGTTGTTTAAACTTGATCCCATTTCAGACTTCTTAAAGTTTGAAGGATCTTTTTCATCCTGTCATAAAATTCAATAGTAGAACACGTTTATTTAATTATCTTTTAGTACGCATATTAACATACAACGAATAAAAAAATATCTAGAATAAATAAACAAAAATTAAAATGTTACTAGTCAAAGCTATGAGGCCGTCACAAAAGTTACATAAAGAAGATTAAGAATATGTACATGTAATTGATAATAGCTAAACATCAAATATAAAGTTCCAAACCTGTAGGAGTTTTTTTTTCTTTTCCTTTCACTTGAATCAAGTAAATCCTCGGAATCATTATCATTAATTTGCACATCATCAAAAGAATCACTAGGCATAACCTTTCGCACCACATTCCACCCTTTATTAGAATGATCGCTAGCATAAAATACTTGTGATGCTTGATTGGCTAATATAAAAGGCTCATTGGTTTTCAAAAATCGTTGGGGATTAACGCTTACAAAATCATATTCATCTATTTTAACTCCCCTTTCTTTGTCATACACATCAAACCAAATACATCTAAACAAAACCAATCTTCTCCCCCCAACAAATTGCAACTCAAGAATCTCTGTTAGTTCTCCATAGTAATCAATAATTCTATCCTCTTCATCCGTCTCACCAGCAACAACGACTCCACAATTTTGAGTCCTCAAACCTTTATCATAAACTTTTACATGAAATATATATCCATTAATAATGTAGCCTTTGAAACTTGTCACATATTTCATGGGACCATGCGAAAATGCGAGAAAATCTGCCATCTTCTTACTCTTGTCATGTTGGTATAATCTTGCAACCTATTATCATTAAGAACATAATTTAATAAATATTATTTATATGATTTGAAAATCATATGTTTTGTTTAGTATTCACCTTTTCTTTAAACCAATTGATGAATTGCCTATCTGAATTCTTTTGAGAGGAATCACCTAAAATTTGAGAAAACTCTCTACAGAAGATTGAACGATAATAAATAATTAGGATCTAATAATCATTTTGGAGGAGTTCTAAGATAATTATTTAAAAAAATTAGTACTTACTCGAGAAATGGTTGAACTTCATAACAGTTCTTCAAAATATAAATATGGGCTTGCTCCCTTTCTTTTATATCAAGTCGGCGTGGCTTGCCACCTCTTAAAGCTTTTCCAGGTTGGCAAAAAATCATTAAATCTCCATTAAATTCTATAGCACCCCCATCGTAATTTCGTTCAAGGCGATTAAATTTTGTCTCCATTGTATGTAAATACCTTTAACATAAAGTGGTAAATTCATTTGCTATGTATCCCTCTGCAATAGAACCTTCAACGCAAGATCTGCTACGAATAAATAGCTTCAAAAAATATAACCACTGCTCTATTGGATACATTGATCTGTATTGAACAGGTCCAGCAATCATAGCCTCATTAGCTAAATGAATTGGCAGGTGCTCCATAACATAAAAAAAAAGCTGGAATAAAGATCTTCTCCAGCTTGGATTGAGTTAGAGGAATTTGTGCATCTAATTGTTCCAACTCCTCAAGTTTTAAACACTTTGCCCCAAGTCGATTGAAAAATATCGACAACTCAATTAGTGCCTCACGCACCTCTTTACAAAGCAAATTACGTATGGCGAGTGGAATTAAATGTTGAAGAAGAACATGACAATCATGACTTTTTAATCCAGAGATTTTGTGATCTTTCAGATTGATAGAATGAGAAATATTCGATGAAAATCCATCTCGAACCTTCAAATCCTTCACGAATTTTAAAAACTTGTGATTCTCTTCAGGAGATAATGTGAAACATGCTGCTCGTAACTCATAATTATCTCCATTTATTTTTGGATGTAATTCTTTCCTGATATTCATTGCTTGCAAATCCAACCGACTGTTCAAGGTATCTTTTGTTTTACCTTTGATATTTAAGAGTGTTCCCATTATATTATCACATATATTCTTTTTAATGTGCATCACATCTAAATTATGCTGCAACAAAAGAGTTTTCCAATATGGAAGATCAAAAAATATGCTTTTCTTATTCCATTTATCACCTCTACTCTCATGTGACACCTTAATCTTCTCCTTTTGGTCATTTGTTAGAGGTAGCCCATGTAAATCAGCCACTTGATCGAGTATGTCATCACCAGACAATGTATTTGGAGGTAATCTCCACTCTTTGGTACCATCGAATGACTTTTTATCATTCCTCCATTTGTGATTAAGAGGAAGAAAGCATCTATGACCCATATAGCATTGTTTTTTTTTTACTATTTTCCAACCTATTTGAGGAAGTTTCTTTATTGCAAATTGGGCAAGCTAATTTTCCTTTTGTACTCCAACCAGATAAATTCCCATAAGCTGGAAAGTCATTAATAGTCCATAAGAAAGCAACATGCAATGTAAAGTTCTGTTTTGTGGATGCATCAAAGGTACCAACTCCAGTTTCCATAATTCCTTTAATTCATAAATTAAAGGTTAGAGATAAACATTAATTGCATCTCCAGCACTTCCAGGACCGGGAATAAGCATTGACAAAATAAAATATTCCTGCTTCATGCAGAACCAAGGTGGTAAATTATAAGGAATAAGTACCACAGGCCAAATACTGTATGGATTTCTCGAACTTCCAAATGGTTGAAAACCATCACTAGCAAGTCCAAGTCTAACATTACGAGGCTCTACAGCAAATGATAGATGAAGTTCATCAAACTTTTTCCATGCTTTAGAATCAGTCGGGTGCCTCATAATTCCATCATTAGCTTTGTTTTCGTGATGCCATCTCATTAAAGAAGATGTTTTTGAGCACATAAACAATCTTTGAAGCCTTGGCTTTAGAGGAAAATAGCGTAGGATCTTGTTTGGTATCTTTTTTCCATTTTTAAACTTGGTTTCCCCATTACATTTATCTTCTTTCCATCTAGATGCACCACAAATTTTGCAAGAATCAATAAACTTGTCATTCTTCCAATATAACATGCAATCATTCTTATAAACATCAATCTTTTCATATGAAAGCCCTAGGCTTCGAATTTGCTTCCTTGCTTCGCAATATGAATCTGACAAATTTAAATCATCAGGCAATAAATCTTTGTTTAGCATATTGAATGAAGCATTACTCCAACGACCAATACTTTTAATATGAAGCAATTTCACCAAAGTAGAAAGTTTTGAAAGTTTTGAACCTTCATATAGTGGTTGGTCAAAATCTTTTAAAAGACTATAGAATTTTTTTGCTTCAGGATTTGGTTCCTCCTCTAGAAAATCATCACCATTTGTATTTATATTATCCATATTACAAGTAGGATGTAAATCTGTAAGAATATCCCGTATTTCATCCTCCTCCTCATCCTCGCTAATTTCATTGTCATTATTTATAGATTCTGAATCAGATTCTTCTATCTCCCCTGCCCTCTCTTTGTGGTGATACCAAAAAGTATAACTTTGAATTATTCCATGCACTATCAAATGTGATCTAACCATCTCTCGTGTTCTAGAAACTGCATTACAACATCTAACACATGGACATCTTATTTCATTCGCTTCCCTCAATCTTGAAAAAGTGTAATCCAAAAAGCTTTCCACCCCATGTATATAAGCATCATCAAGTCTATTATGAATAAGTTGCATCCACTGCTTATCAGGGGCCATAGTCTTGATAATAGAATATGCATCAAACAGTACAAAAATATAAAAAGTGCGATCATTAAAAATATATTTCATGAGCCAAGAAATATTAAATCATACAAACAAGTTAGAGCAAACATAGTCAGCAGGAAGTAAGTTTCCACTTATACACTAATCATATGTTCATATCTAAAGGTCTTTATCATATCAGTTCATATTCACAACAAAGTCAAAAGTAATAGGATTGCAACGAGTTTGTTGTTGTTCTGTGACAACCTCAATTTCACAATAGAAATATTCAAATATTATAATCACTAAATTCAAAGTTACAACTAAAAATGGAACTAATAAAGAACTTGTAGAACAATAATGAAATAGTAAAGGATAGATTAAAGAAGAGGAGATGAAAAGATTAGACTCAAGGAAAAGGGATAGATAAAACTAATATGCCTAGGTAGATTCCTTTCTTTATTTTTCCCACAAAAATGAATGAAATAATTTGCAGATGTGACTGACCCATTTTGTTTGGTCTTCTCTTTTATTGCAGCTATTTTTGAATTTTTACAATCAAATTATTTAATATCTATCTACTGTAATTTATTCACTCTGTGTTTAACATCCTGAATGATCCATCGGATCCCAAATCATTAGCTAGTACCTTTTCACTTTTGTTGCATTGTTGCATATGCAACTATACATGGCTTCATAGAATTAAATAAGGGAGGGCCTTAGCAGCCCTGTCAAGATTGAGTCTCTGACCTGGAACTACCTTAGGTCCAGGTTTTATTAGAGTATGAGATTTTGCTAAGTTTGAAGTGGTTAGTGTCTTGATTCTGTTAACTCATATATCTCACTCTGAGTCTTTTTCTACCAGTTGGTGGTGTAGAAATTGCCTATATTACCATTTTTGCTTTTGTACTTGCTCACCTCTCCTTAGTCTTTTGCATAACTAGTGATATAATAGAATTTTTGTGATGGGTGTGGATTAATAAGCAGTTGTCTGGATTGCATCTGAATTGACTAATCATACCATCTAAAAATATAGAAAGTTGAGTGCTGATAACCCTTATTCTGAGGTAGCAACAAAAATAAGTTTTTTTTTTATAGCTCTCTGTTATTATATGTAGGTTGCTTTTCTGACATCTGCTATTGGTATCTACATTAAGCTGGACTTGATTCATAACAATATTCCTGTCCCAATTAAGAACCTTGTCTTCAAGGTTCAAGTAATGAAATTCATCCACAACATTCTTAATTATCCGAAGAGTGTTGGCAATTTCCACATGCTGCAATGTCACAAGTGTAAAGGTAGACAACAGTGCATCCAGCAATAAAAGACAAAGAAAATGTCGTAGCTGATCTGATGCAAACTGTAACTCTATCCTAGTTTTGGAGAATATTAAGAAAAGTGGCATTACTCCTATTGCCTCTTTAACATCTTGTCATACTTTTATCAGAACCATAACACATCTAAAGTAGCAGATATCTCTACAACATACTCCACTAGGGGGATGTTTGTAAAATAATGGCTGGAAGAGTTGATTAGGGCAGAGTTACACTAGTACCAAAGGCAACCTGTGGTTCAACTGATTAAAGTGACTGCTAACATCATAAGTAGTGGCAGGGACATAATCACGAATGAAATGAAGATGTAATCCCACCTTTGGCTGATCGAATGACATAAAACGAGTAAACACATGACTTTCAGCTACAACAGATACTAATGTATTCATTCCTAAGTTTACTTACAACCTTTGGTCCATTTCTAAACTTACTAAGGAGCTAAACTGTTGTGTGTCCTTTTATACTTCTTTCTGTACATACTTCTACTTGCCCAAAAGCCATCACTTGCCACTATGTGTAACAACATCGACTGACACCACAATTTAAGTTTCTATCGTCATTCAACTTATTAGAGATGATCACTTTGCTTCATCTTTATTGACACAAGTAGCGGCTCAATCAAATTAATAGCCTAGAGCGCTCAAAATTAGTTCCATTTAAAATTGAAATCCAGAAATGAAAAATATTTTGTTAATGAGCAAGCATGATCAGATAGCATATACAAAGCCAAACATCGCAACAACTTCAAAGTCTTCAAATTCTTCGACTCCATGATCAAGGGTCCAAAACATTGTCCATTATTAAGCTCTTTTAAACATATAGGTTTAAGGAAACAAACAGCAGTACATCTAATGCTAATGGGTTCAACAGATACACCACGACTCATAGATAGTAAACGTTTAACAGAGACTTCTTCAAGGGAAATGTTGTTATCAAGTAAAGCATTCATACCTTAAGCCCCAAACATACAAGACGCACCAGAGAATTTCCTCAGTTTCATAAATTTCTTTACCAAAAGAGCCATTCCCACACCGGTGATATCCAGGCAGCCACAAAGCTTTAGGTGCGTGAGGTGAATAAAATGGTGGGAGATAAGGATCAAACCTTCATCGTTGATGCTTATCGATCTTCGGTCACATCGGAGAGTGTGCTTGGTGATGGAATCGAAACAAGATCCGGGATGATTTCAGCTTTTGCTTTCAGAGAAAGCCAGTGACGGCTAATCCCTTCAACCTGAAACCATCTCCGGCGGCAGTCGTGAACAATTCCAGTCGCCGAAACTTAGGGACTGAAAAATTGGGGAAATCATCTGTATATGAATGTGTAGGGTAGTAAAACTCCGATTGGGGATTATGGGTACCGGAAAATCATGGTGGTGGTAAAAACCCTAGCCAAAAATCTCACGCCGCCGTGGAAAATAGCAGACTACGCCGGCGGCAGTGACTCTGTAGCGTCAAGCGTGTATATAGAGAGAAAGGGAACAACTGATCGAGTCTAGAACTGGTCAAGCTTATGTACTACGCTAAACATAAATAATATTATGCAATTTTTCAATTAGATATATATAATAGTTACTTCACGATATTTAATGGAGAAAAGGAGAATAAATACTTACTGTTGATCTTGTAGAAGATGAATTTCTCAATTTCTTTGTAAGCTGAAGCTTGGGAAGAAGATGAATCTCTTCTGTGGGAAGATAAAAGATGCTCAATAATTTTATTTGCTTTGGAGGGAAAAAATATGTACCAAAATATATGGAGGGAAAAATACCCCCTTTTTGTTTTATGTTATTTGTTAATTTAATTTTTCATCAAATTTCTTTTTTTTTTTGTTTATGTTATTTGTAAAATCAATTTTTAACCAAAATTTTGATTAATCTTCAAGAAATGTTAAAATATGAAAAAAATTATATATATACTATTACTTTTTAATGGCCGGGATAATAATTTTTAACGACTAAATATTTATCCCCTCGCTTATAATAACCTAAATGTTAACTTTACCGAACAAAAAAATATTTCTTCGTTATAAATGTATTTTCTACGACCGTATATATGTCCTGACGGTAACAAATGGTCGTTAAAAAGCACTTTTCTTGTAGTGAGCTCAAGTCTTGGAATATTTGTTAGGGAAAAATCAAATATACAATCATTAGAGTTCATTTAAGGAGACTCTTTGGGCCGTCAAGATCTATCAACTCATCATCATTCACAATCACAATCAACAATCTCACCTCAAGGCTCTAGACTCAACCCCTAGACTCATTCGTGCATGCTTTCAAAAGTTAACATATAGGGTTTTACAATTTCTCATGAAAATACTCGATTCAAGAAAATAGGTTTATAATGATCATGAACATACAAAGGTACATGAAAATAGACATAATTTATTAGAAGATATTCAAGAATCAATTTAAGAACATTTATGGGGACTCATGAACATTCAACTCTTCTATGACCATCTATGGGGCACATGAGAGGACAATCTCATGCTTTTATTTTAGCCTTACACATCTGGCATGAAGCTCTCAACAATCTCTTCAAGGATTTCCTCTCGAATTCCTCAATCTCAAGCTCTTCTCCTCTCCCCTCAAGCCCTAGTCTTGTTAGACTATTAGAAAATGACTTAGAATGGGGTTTTAGACCTTTTTACATTCAAACGACCTAATTTGATCATGTATTGAGTTTAGGGGTTGGTTATTGTTCAAAATGACCCTCAAAAAATTTAGAAATTTTTCAGGTTCGAAATACCCCAGTCCGCGACGCGGAATGGTCGCGTACGAGCGTATTTTTCACCGAATATTTTGTGAACGGGTTGTTCCAATCTCATAAAAAAATTTGAAAAAAATATAAGTGTGGGTCCGCTATAAAGGCGCGGCGCGCCTCGGTCGCGCATCAACACTGTTTCGATTTTAGAATCGAAAAATTATCTCTTGATCGGGTTGCTCTAAAAATCGTCCGAGATCATTTTCCCACTCATATTTTTATGCTGATCATAAATCTGGCCTCGGATTTGCCATACGAGCATTAAAAGATGCATTACATGCATACCCCTCCTTTACGTTCAGTATGTCATAGGGACTCTAACTATATCATCAATCGACTCATAGGGGCTTTAACCCTTTCATCAATCAAACTCATAGGGATATTTAACCCTATCATCAATCAAACTCATAGAGACTTTAACCCTCTCATCAAGAACATCTCAATCAATAGATCAAGGCTTGGAACAATAGTCAGGGAACAATCGAATAGACAATCATTAGAGTTCATTTAAGGAGACTCTTTGGGCCATCAAGCTCTATCAACTCATCATCATTCACAATCACAATCAACAATCTCACGTCAAGGCTCTAGACTCAACCCCTAGACTCATTCATGCATGCTTTCAAAAGTTAACATGTAGGGTTTTGCAGTTTCTCATGAAAATACTCAATTCAAGAAAATAAGTTTATGATCAACATACTGAGGTACATGAAAATAGACATAATTATTTGAAGATATTTAAGAATCAATTTAAGAATATTTAAGGGGACTCATGCACACTCAACTCTTCTATGACCATCGATGGGGCACATAGGAGGACAATTCCATGCTTTTAGTTTATCCTTACATACCTAGGATGAAGCTCTCAACAATCTGTTCAAGGATTTCCTCTCGAATTCCTCAATCTCAAGCTCTTCTCCTTTCCCCTCAAGCCCTAGTCTTGTTAAACTACTAGAAAATGACTTAGAATGGGGTTTTAGACTTTTTTACATTCAAACGACCTAATTTGATCATGTATTGAGTTTAGGGGTTGCTTATTGTTCAAAATGACCCTAAAAAAATTTAGAAATTTTTCAGGTTCGAATACCCCAGATTTTAAGTGGAATCGCTACCACTACCAACTCAAGATCGTGGGTTGGATAGTTCCTCTCATGGACCTTAAGTTTCTTAGAAGCATAGGCTATAACTTTCCCTCTTTGCATTAGCACACATCCCAATCCAACTCTCGAACCATCACAATAAACTACAAGGTCCTTTGTCCCATCGAGTAAGCGTAGGACCGGTGTAGTAGTGTCACGACCCAGGGTCGGGGCCTAGATGTGACACGACGAATGAGGACCCGAAAGCCCCCAAACAAGCCTCTAGATTTCGGAACTTGAATACAAGCATAAAAGGAAACATTCCAAATCCAAAGAAAGAACATATTTTTATAGATAGATCAAAATGACGTAGTCTTTACAAAACACCCAATACATGCCTCTAGGTAAGGGACGGGGGCCAGGACAAGTTCCGGGCTCACCCTCAGCAAAATAAATGTATATAAGGGATACAAGAAACAAAGTTTGCCCTCGGAAGACGGGGCTCACGAAAAAAAGGCTGCAAGGAGGGACTATTCGTCCTGCGGATAATGCTCAAACTGTTCGGTCCTTACATAGTAAAATCATGAAGGCATAGAGTATGCGTTAGTACTTTTGAATGTACTAAGTATGCGGGTATGCATTGTATATGGCTTACCGGACCTACATATCAATGTTAGATGACAAGGGCCCATAATATACAAGGATCATACGTAAGCAAAGGAACTTAGTATACCAGAGCCATGGAATGCATGATGCGTGCAATGCGATAATGCTCCTATATAACGGGGATGGAATATAACCGACAAACCAAATCCATGCGAGATATTACATGAACTGGACCGATTGGGACCTCCCATTGGTAAGGAGAAGATTACTTGCCAAGGGTAATCTACATCACACCTTATGACCCGCTTTTCGGTGGATGGACACCTTTCTTACGACCCGCTTTTCGGAAGGATTTGCAGAATCATATCAAGACAAATCATAATCATATACAGATAGACGAATTACATCCGTCCCTATATAGGCACATAGTTCAAGGAAAGGGGAAGGACCCCCAATCCATCGGTGCTAAGTCTTACACATCCCACAAGAATACATATATATATATATACTTATGCTTTCAAGAGAGTCAAGTGCAAGTTCATAACGTTCAAGACATAATTGGGCTTAACGCCGATTTACAAGATCATATTCAAGATGTCAATGTAAGGAATAGCTCATCTACAAGTACAAGATGGTGCAAGCACCCAAGATGCTCCAAGAGCCAAAATTCTAGACATACCGGTGATCACCTTCTTCTCATATCCCATGTCTTACCAAAAATCATATCACAATTCCTTTTTAGGACAAAATTGGGCTTAACCCCACATTTCCAAAATTTCCATGTGTCAATTTCATGAATGTGATGCAATGCACAATGTAGGAATGACATTGGTAATTTAGAGAATAGTTAAAACATGAAATAACGTAAAAACTAGGAAATTCAATAAAATTAATAAAAATGGTAGTACATATCACCCATGCATAACAACACAATTAAATGGACATGCAAGTTCATAGTCCAAATAGTTCGTTTCCATAAAACCAACATAAATCATGATAAGGAGTCTTAACTAATACATGCATGGTTCAAAATACCAAGAACAAGTAGTAAAATTAACATTTTAAGGAGTCAAGTTCATAATTTAGTTTAAAAGGGAATTTGGGTCTTCTTGGTTGAAAGGAACCAAGAATAAAACCCCCATACCTGACTTGAAGACAAACTTGAGGAGAAGATAGGGTCAAAACCTTGACCCTTAGCTTGAAAAATCTTAGAGAGAGGATGGAGAGTCTTGAGAGATATACTTTTAGAGAGAGAGAGAGAGTAAATGCTGAACAATTGAGGGTGTTTACTTATATAGGGAGCTTAGGAAGAGTGGGAAAAGACCAAATTTTCGTTGGAATAAGTCAATATTTCAAAAATGGCATTAATGAAACGAAGCAGAAAATGGTCCGTCTGGACTCACACGGACCGTTTACGCTACCGTGGCCCTACCCTTTAACTTTTTTAGAGGCAACATTTTTTGGACTAAGTATCACCACACTGCCCAGTAAACGGTCCGTCTAATGTCACACGGACCGTTTACTGTACCATGGCCCCAGACTTAGAATATTTCAGAGACAAGATTTCTTTTCGGACCAAGTGTCACCAAACGGTCCGGTAAACGGACCGTCTAAGGTCACACGGACCGTGCAAGGGTCCGTATGAAGGTACCAAGGAAGGACACACACTTAGAACACAATTTGGCAAGAAAAGCATGACCAACTTCGGCCTCACGGACCGTTTGATGCCACACGGTCCGTGTGGCTGGCCGTGTGACTTGCCTGCACGAACAGTCTGAACAAAAATGAGCATAACTCCTTGGTCCGAGCTCGGAATTAAGTGAAACTAGGTGCATTGGAAAGCTAATTCAAAGAGATTTAATGGTATATATTGTAAAAAAACCTAGTTCATTTTGTGCTAAGAGATATGACCATTTAAAATTGACCCTTCTACTAAATCATATGAAAAACCTTTAGGTTTAGTGTCGGAGAAGTTTAGGAATGTAAAAAGGGTTTTAAAGGTCATAAAAAGCCTTGGGGATGAACCAAAATATCAAAAACACCTTAATGAAATGGATCCTTAAATTTCATAAGGGCCTTGACACGGTTAGCTTCACAGTCCGTGAAGCTCTTCACGGCCCGTGAAGGCTCCCGTCTAGCCCAGACAAATTTTACGAAAATGGGCATAACGTCTTGCTCCAAACTCGGAATGGGGTGAGACCAGATTTGTTGGAAAGATAATTCAAAGAGCTTCGATTTGGTATGTCGTGGGCCACCCAGTTCACTTTGAACTAAGAGATATGCCCACTCAAAGTTGACCCTCCTATTGGTACTTGAGAAGAGTTTAGCCAAGGAAATCCCTTGAGGTCGTTAAAAGTTTTCCAGGTCCTTACATCATCCCCCCTTGGGAACATTTGTCCTCGAATGTGCAAGAACAAGGCTTGAAAAGTTAGAGTTTAGGCAAGATAGTTCCTACTCAAGACACAATGCACAACTCAACTCAAATTACAAGGTTCGTACATAAAAGCTTTTGTCACAAATCAACTTATAGTTCAAAACCAATTCATGTCAAAATTGTATTCAACTCATTTGCCAAGAAAGGAAAATCCTTTAATGTACACATATGCATTTCATGCCATGAGACTTAAGAAGGCATGAAAATGACACAATTGATCGAGAATGATTCCTAGTACCTTAGGCCTGAGTAGATTGGAAAAGATGGAGGTATCATTTCGTCATGTCCAACTCCGCCTCTCAAGTAGCACTCTCCACAAGCTGATTTCTCCAGAGTACCTTTACCGAAACCACATCCTTGTTGCGAAGCCGTTTAACTTGCCTATCCAAAATTGCCACCGGCACCTCCTCATAAGTCAAATTGTCCTTAACCTCAATCCCTTCCAAAGGCACAATGGAGCTAGCATTGCCAACAAACTTTCTAAACATAGATACATGAAAGACCAGATGGATGGACCCCAAACCTGGAGGTAACTCCAACTTATAAGCCACATCTCCAATCCGCTCAACAATATCATAAGGGCCAACATACCGGGGGCTCAACTTGCCCTTTTTGCCGAAACGCATTACGCCCTTCATAGGAGAGACTTTCACATAGACCCAATCCCCTACATAAAATTCGAGGTCCCTCCTCCTACTATCCGCATAGGACTTTTGGCGACTTTGGGCCGCTTTCAATCTCTCCCTAATCACCTTACCTTCTCCATAGCATCCATCACCAAATCCGGGCCAACCAAGGCCATTTCCCCCACTTCAAACCACCCCACCGGGGACCTATACCTTCTCCCATACAAGGCTTCAAACGGCGCCATGCCAATACTAGCATAGAAGCTATTATTATAGGCAAACTCGATGAGTGGAAGATGATCATCCCAATTCCCTTTAAACTCCAACATATATGCTCTCAACATGTCCTCCAAGGTTTGAATAATCCTCTCTGCTTGGCCATCGGTTTGGGGATGAAAAGCGGAACTCAACTTAATTTTGTTCCCAAGGCCTTTCATGAAAGACTTCCAAAAGTGGGAAGTGAATTGAGCACCTCGATCCGATATGATAGATCTATGTACGCCATGCAACCTCTCCAACTCTTGAATATACAACCTTGCGTAATCCTCGGCACTGTAGGTAGTCTTGACCGGTAGAAAGTGAGCTGATTTCATCATTCGGTCCACGACAACCCAAATGGAGTTGAATTGCCTTTGGGTCCGAGGCAACCCAACCACGAAGTCCATATTCACATCCTCCCACTTCCATGTGGGAATTTCAATATCTTGGGCCAAACCACCATGCCTCTGGTGTTCAACCTTAACCTGCTGACAACTCAGGCATTCAGACACGAACTTGGCAATATCCCTCTTCATACCATGCCACCAATAAATCTCTCAGATCTCGGTACATCTTAGTAGACCTCGGGTGAATAGAGTAGTGAGAGTTGTGGGCCTCACTCATAATCACCTTCCTAAGGTCATTCACGTCAGGAAGACAAAGCCGATTTTGGTACCGAAGCACACCATCTCCCCCTTGGGAGAAAGCCTCAATCTCTTTTGCAGCAACCAACTTCTTCAGCTCGCACAACGACGGATCTAGGTCTTGTTTTGCTTTCACCTCATTCACCACTGGCGATTCTGACCTGTTCTGAACCCGTATACCACCCGTGCTGGAATTAGTCAACCTGACACCCAACCTAGCCAAGCGGTGAACATCCCTTGCTATCTCCCTTTTCTCATTTTTAACATGCATCACACTCCCCATAGACAATCTGCTAAGAGCATCGGCTACGACATTGGCCTTTCCCGGATGATACAACACGCTCATGTCATAATCCTTTAAAAACTCCAACCACCTCCTTTGCCTGAGATTAAGATCCCTTTGGGTGAAGACATATTGCAAACTTTTGTGATCGGTGAATACATCGACATGGACCCCGTACAAGTAATTCCTCCAAATTTTCAAAGCAAAAACCACCGCTGCCAATTTAAGGTCGTGAGTGGGGTAGTTTCGTTCATGCACTTTCAACTGTCTTGATGCATACGCTATCACCTTACCATTCTGCATAAGCACACAACCCAATCCGACCCGCGAGGCATCGCAATACACCGCGAACCCTTCTGAACCGTTTCACAAGGTCAAGACAGGAGCCGACGTGAGTCGATCCTTCAAGGTCTGGAAACTCCGCTCACATTCATCCGACCATATAAACTTAACCTGCTTCTGGGTCAACTTGGTCAACAGAGATGCAATAGAGTAGAAACCTTCTACAAACCTTCTGTAGTACCCGACCAACCCAAGAAAAGTGCGGATATTCAAAGGAGTCAACGGCCTAGGGCAATTTTTCACGGCCTCTGTCTTCCTTGGATCCACCTTGATACCATCCCTGGACACCACATGCACGAGAAAAGCTACTTCGCCCAGCCAGAATTCACACTTGCTAAATTTGGCATACAATTTCTTTTCCCTCAGAGTTTGGAGGGCCATCCTCAAATGGTTCCCGTGCTCTTGTTCACTTCGGGAGTAAACGAGGATATCATCAATAAATACCACCACAAAGCTGTCCAGAAAAAGCTTAAACACCCTGTTCATTAAATCCATAAATGCGGCCGGAGCATTAGTTAGACAAAACGACATCACCACAAATTGAAAGTGCCCGTACCTTGTTCGAAAAGCTGTTTTGGGGATATCGCACTCTCTAACCTTCAACTGATGGTACCCGGAGCAGAGATCAATTTTTGAGAAGTGGGTGGCACCTTGTAGCTGGTCAAACAAATCATCAATCCTCAGCAAGGGTACTTGTTCTTAACTCACTTTATTCAACTGCCTGTAATCAATACACATGCGGAGAGACTCGTCCTTCTTCTTCACAAACAACACGGGAGCACCCCATGGCGATGTACTAGGCCGAATAAAGCCCTTCTCTAATAAGTCCCTTAACTGCTCCTTCAACTCTTTCAATTCTGTCGGGGCCATCCGATATGGAGGGATAGAAATAGGCTGAGTATCTGGAAGAAGATCTATGCCAAAATCTATCACTCTATTCAGAGGAATGCCCAGTAAGTCCTCGGAGAATACATCCAGAAATTCATTCACCATAGGGATTGACTCGAGAGTAGGCACCTCAGAATCTGCATCTCGGTCCCTTACCATATGGTAGATACACCTCTTATAAATAATTTTCTGCGTCTTGAGGTAGGAAATAAACCTAACTTTAACCGAGGAATCACTACCCTTCCATTCAAGAACTGGCTCACCAGGAGGTTGGAACAGGACCTTCCGGGTTCTACAATCTATGGAAGCGTAAGATAAATGCAACCAGTCCATTCCAAGAATCACATCAAAATCAAACATTTCAAGTTCCACAAGATCACATGGAAAGATTTTATGCAACACAGCAACAGGACACACATGATAGACCCTATGAGCAACAATAGATTCACCCACGGGGGTGTAGACCAAGAAAGGCTCTCTTAGAACCTGGGGTTTCAAACCGAACTTAACGGCCAATAGCGGAGTCACAAAAGACAAGTTTGCACCTAGGTCAAGCAAAACATAAGCATCAAAATCAAAAACTTTTAACATACCCGTCACAACATCTGGAGCCTCCTCGACATCCTGGCGAGCATGAAGTGCATAAAACCTGTTGTTCCTTGGGGCAACACCTTGGGGACCCCTTTGTTGACCTTGCCCGCCTCGGGCTACCTGACCTCGACCTCCGCATGCGCCCCTCGGGAAATCAGCAACTTTATGGTCCCTGCTCCCACATCTGAAGCAGAGTCCTAATTCCCTCCGGCAGGCACCTGTGTGGAGCCTCCCACACTTGTCACACATCAAATACCCCGATCCGCCACCTACCTGAACTCCAGGAGGGGGTGGCCGAGCATTAGCCACCCTAGCTCCCAAGCCTTGGCCCTGCTGGAAGCGACCAAAACCAATATTCTTAGGTTTGGAGAACCTACCATCAATGCGGGCCCTCTTGGGATCATATGCCCTTTTCTCCTTGAGTTTCTCCCCCTCAATCTGCTCGGCATACACCATGAATGTCCCAAATCAGCATAGCAGTCCGGCATTCTTTCACTAGCAAATCAGAAATACCTGAAACAAATTTGTGCATCCTTGCATGGGGATCGACCACCAGAGATAGAGCATATTTAGACAGCTTGGTAAATTTGAGGGCATAATCCCTCACACTCATACTCCCTTGCTTGAGGTTAATAAACTCGGTCATTTCGGCCTCCCTCAGCTCAAGTGGGAAAAACGGTCAAGGAAGGCAGTTTTGAACTCTCCCCATTTAATATCACTATCATCAACCCGCTCAATAGCCCACTGCGTATACCATACCTGGGCCACGTCTTTCAATTGGTAGGCAGCCAACCCAGTTTTTTCCTCAGAAGAGACGCCCATAATATTCAGTATCTTTGAGAGCTCATCAATGAACTCCTGAGCATCCTCATCAGCCCTCGACCTGTAGAATTCTGGAGGATTCATCCACATAAAATCCCTCACAATAAAAGCGGGTGCAGGGTCCCGTGGAAAGTTGGCCTGCCTTGCCTGAGCTGTCACTGCCTGTGCAAGCATGGCGAAAGCGGCACGAAATTTTCCATTAGAGATAGGCTCCTCCATAGGCTCGGGAGGGGCCTGATCCTCGGCAACCAGAGCCAGCCTAGGAAGTGGAGGTCTTTCTCGAGGCATTTTCTGAAAAGGGATCAATGACTCCATAAATCAGGGAATTCATAAGCTAGCCATAGCACGATATAAGCCACAAAGAAGGGAGAATTTCCTAATACATCTTTGTAGCCTCCTATTCATAGGTATGGTGCACTTCACACCCATGAAAAGGACTCTACTCAACGCGGCATGTTGGGCTCCGAGGACTATTGAAAACCTAAGGCTCTGATACAAAATTTTGTCACGACCCGGGTTCGGGGCCTAGATGTGACACGGCGATTGAGGACCCGAAAGCCCCCAAACAAGCCTCAAGATTTCGGAACTTGAATACAAGCATAAAAGGAAACGTTCCAAATCCAAAGGAAGAACATATTTTTATAGATAGATCAAAATGACGTAGTCTTTACAAAACACCCAATACATGCCACTAGATAAGGGACGGGGGCCAGGACAAGTTTCGGGCTCACCCTGAGCAAAATAAATGTACATAAGGGGTACAAGAAACAAAGTTTTCCCTCGGAAGACGGGGGTCACCACAACAAGGCTGCAAGCAGGGACTATTCGTCCTGCGGATAGTGCTCAAACTGCTCGATCCCTGCATGGTAAAATCATGCAGGCATAGAATATGCGTTAGTACTTTTAAATGTACTAAGTATGCGGGTATGCAATGTATATGGCTTACCAGACCTATATATCAATGTTAGATGACAAGGGCCCATAATATACAAGGATCATACATAAGCAAAGGAACTTTGTATACAAGATGCCATGGAATGCCTGATGCGTGCAATGCGATAATGCTCCTATATAACGGGGACGGACTATAACCGACAAACCAAATCCATGCGAGCTATTACATGAACTGGACCGATTGGGACCTCCCATTGTTAGGGAGAAGACTACTTGCCAAGGGTAATCTACATTACACCTTACGACCCGCTTTTCGGTGGATGGACACCTTTCTTATGACCCGCTTTTCGGAAGGATTTGTAGAATCATTACAAGACAAATCATAATCATATACAGATAGACGAATTACATCCGTCCCTATGTAGGCACATAGTTCAAGGAAAGGGGAAGGACCCTCAATCCATCGGTGCTAAGTCTTACACATCCCACAAGAATACTTATATATATATACTTATGCTTTCAAGAGAGTCAAGTGCAAGTTCATAACGTTCAAGACATAATTGGGCTTAACGCCAATTTACAAGATCATATTCAAGATGCCAATGTAAGGAATAGCTCATCTACAAGTACAAGATGGTGCAAGCAACCAAGATGCTCCAAGAGCCAAAATTCTAGACATACCGGTGATCACCTTCTTCTCATATCCCATGTCTTACCAAAAATCATATCACAATTCCTTTTTAGGACAAAATTGGGCTTAACCCTACCTTTCCAAAATTTCCATGTGACAATGTCATGAATGTGATGCGATGCACAATGTAGGAATGGCATGGGTAATTTAGAGAATAGTTAAAACATGAAATAACGTAAAAACTAGGAAATTCAATAAAATTAATAGAAATGGTAGTACATATCACCCATGCATAACAACATAATTAAAGGGACATGCAAGTTCATAGTTTCATAGTCTAAATAGTTCGTTTCCATAAAACCAACATAAATCATGATAAGGAGTCTTAACTAACACATGCATGGTTCAAAATACCAAGAACAAGTAGTAAAATTTACATTTTAAGGAGTCAAGTTCATAATTTAGTTTAAAAGGGAATTTGGGTCTTCTTGGTTGAAAGGAACCAAGAATTAAACTCCACATACGTGACTTGAAGACAAACTTGAGGAGAAGATAGGGTCAAAACCTTGACCCTTAGCTTGAATAATCTTAGAGAGAGGATGGAGAGTCTTGAGAGATATACTTTTAGAGAGAGAGAGTAAATGCTGAAAAGTTGAGGGTGTTTACTCATATAGGGGGCTTAGGAAAGGTGGGAAAAGACCAAATTTTCGTTAGAATAAGTCAATATTTCAAAAACGCCATTAATTGAAACGGAGCAGAAAATGGTCCGTCTGAGGCATACGGACCGGTAAACGGTCCGTCTGGGCTCAACGGACCATTTACGGTATCGTGGCCCTACCCTTTAACTTTTTTGGAGGCAACATTTTTTGGACTAAGTATCACCACACTGTCCAGTAACGGTCCGTCTAATGTAACACGGACCGTTTACTGTACCATGGCCCTAGACTTAGAATTTTTCAGAGGCAAGATTATTTTTCAAACCAAGTGTCACCAAACGGTCCGGTAAACGGACCGTCTAAGGTCACACAGACCGTGCAAGGGTCCTTATGAAGGTACCAAGGAAGGACACACTTAGAACACAATTTGGCAAGAAAATCGTGACAAACTTCAGCCTCACGGACCCTTTGATGCCACACGATCGGTGTGGCTGGCCGTGCGGCTTGCCTGCACGAACAGTCTGAACGAAAACAAGCATATTTCCTTGGTCCGAGCTCTGAATTAGGTGAAACCAGGTGTGTTGGAAAGCTAATTCAAAGAGCTTTAATTTGATATATTGTAGGAAACCTAGTTTATTTTGTGCTAAGAGATATGACCATTTAAAATTGACCCTTCTACCAAATCATATGAAAAACCTTTAGGTTTAGTGTCGGAGAAGTTTAGGAATCTAAAAAGGGTTTTAAAGGTCATAAAAAGCCTTGGGGATGAACCAAAATATCAAAAACACCTTAATGAAATGGATCCTTAAATTTCATAAGGGCCTTGACACGGTTAGCTTCACGGTCCGTGAAGCTCTTCACGGCCCGTGAAGGCTCCTGTCTAGCCCAGATAGGTTTTACGAAAACGGGCGTAATGTCTTGCTCCGAACTCGGAATGGGGTGAGATCAGATGCGTTGGAAAGATAATTTGAAGAGCTTAGATTTGGTATGTCGTGGGCTACCCATTTCACTTTGAGCTAAGAGATATGCCCACTCAAAGTTGACCCTCCTATTGGTACTTGAGAAGAGTTTAGCCCAGAAAATTCCTTGAGGTCGTTAAAAATTTTCCGGGTCCTTACAAGTAGTTAACCTCGTCTTCAACTCTTGGAAACTCTTCTCACATTCATCGGACCACTGAAACTTGACCTTTTTCTTAGTCAATTTAGTCAATGGTGCGGATAGGGAAGAAAATCCATCGACAAATCTGCGGTAGTAGCTTGCTAACCCAAAGAAACTTCTTATGTCAGTCAGAGAGGTCGGTCTGGGCCAGTTCTTAACCGCTTCAATCTTTTGAGCATCTACTCGAATACCATCACCGGAAACCACGTATACTAGAAAAGTCACTGATTTGAGCGAAAATTCAAATTTTGAGAATTTTGTGTACAACTCATTGTCCTTAAATGTTTGGAGGACAACTCTGAGGTGATTAGCATGCTGCTCCTCATCTCTCGAATACACCAAAATGTCATCGATGAATACAATCACAAACATATCAAGATACTGTCTGAATACTCTATTCATCAAGTCCATGAAAGTTGTAGGTACATTCGTCATCCCAAAGGACATGACCAAGAACTCAAAATAGAAATATCTAGGCCTAAAACCTGTCTTTGGGATATCATATTCCCTCACTTTCAACTGATGGTAACCATATCTGAGGTCTATCTTTGAGAAACAGGAGGCACCCTGAAGTTGGTCAAACAGATCATCTGTCCTTGGAAGAGGATATTTATTCTTTATGGTGACCTTATTTAATTGCCTATAGTCAGTTCACATTCTGAGGGACCCATCTTTCTTTCGCATGAATAGGGCAAGGGCACCCCAAGGAGAAACACTTGGCCTTATAAATCCCTTCTCTAACAGATCTTTCAATATAATTGTTCTTTCAACTCCTTCAATTTAGCAGGGTTCATCCTATAAGGTGGAAATGAGATAGGCTAGGTATCAGGAAGAAATTCAATCCCAAAGTCAATCTCCCTATCAGGAAGGACTAAGGGTAGATCCTCAGCAAACACTTCAGAAAACGCATTCACAATCGGGACTGACTCAAGAGTAGGAGACTCAACATTATCATATTTAACTCGCACAAGGTGATAGATGCAACTTTTGGAAATCATCATCTGGCCCTAAGGTATGAGATAAACTTTCCCCTTGGTGCAACAAAATCACCCTTCCACTCAAGAACTGGTTCATTCGGGAATTGGAACTTAATGGTTCAGGCTCTACAATAAATGGAAGTATAACAGGCGTGAAGCCAATCAATGCCAAGGATCACATCAAAATCGGTCATCTCTAACTCAAACAAGTCAATAGTAGTACCCCTGAGATGGATGAACACTACACAAGCTCTATAGACTCTCTCTGCTCGCATGAACTCACCCACTGGAGTAGGAACTCAATTAGAATGTCTAGAAAAGTGACAAACTAAAAGACTTTCAGGTGTTTATTGTGTGAAATAGAATTTATTCATCAGCCCTGATAGAGGAAAGCAACTGCAGTAGGGTGATGGTTAATAAATTAAAAAAACTGGTGAATTTGGTGATGGAAATAACAAAATAAAATTTGACATGTTGTAAAGTTTATATTTTACCAACAACAACAACATACCTAGTGAAATCCGCCAAGTGGGGTCTGGGGAGGGTAGAATGTACGCAGACCTTACCACCACCTCATAAAAGTAGAGAGGTTGTTTCCAGGGAACCCTCGTCTCAACAACCCAGAAGCAGAAAGGTTTACATTTTACAATAAGGTAAATATTGATATTACTTGGACTGTACATGCAAGAGATTTAAATCCTAAGCTTCAATAGAGAAAAATGATGGTTGTCGGTTGATTGTCAACGTAAAACCAACGAATTTGGTGATGGAGATAATGAAAATAAAATATTGTAAAATAAATAAGTAAATATATAAAGGAATTAACACATAGTATGTATAACAATCATTACACAAAAATGAACTTTAGCAATAATTAATTAACGGGAATAGCTTAATCACCATTAAATATGCATATTTAGCGGCAATAAACACTCTTTATAAATGTTTCAAAAGCTTTTAGCGACATGGATCTAATGACAATTAATTACTATTAGTAAAGGCTTTAATACTCTTTAATAGTTTGTATTTTTAATGCCGCTAAAGGTTATTTTTCTTGTCGTGATAAAAACTTTTCACCAATCTATATATATAGTGTACCTTTTTAGTGAATTAATTTCAATTGACACCTTTATGTTCATGGGCTTTCAATGCTAATCCTCGAATAGAGGAAGACGATTTCAGTAGGCTCATTATCAACATAAAACTGGTAAATCTAGTATTGAAAACAACAAACCAAAATATGACAATCGTTCTAATTACGACATATATTTACTCAATAGTATTTCATTTATTTATTATGTGATTTTCAAACATTTTAGATAAAAGAAACTTTTTGTGTGAGGGGGTAGTTTTTATAGAAAAAAATGTTCAGATTGTCATTAATCATTTGATATAATATGTGGGTATTTTTTTTTATAGAAAAGAATATGAATTGGGATTGTCATTAATCATTTCATATATATTTAGGGATTCAACATAACACATAGTTTCTATACTTCTCAACGAAGTGGTGTTAGTTGACTCTCTTTTTTACTGATGGCGATGTGTATTCCTTGAACTTCATGTGCATGAGCTTTCAATCTTAAGGTCCGATAGAGGAAAACAGTTGCAGTAGGCTGATTGTCAATGTAAAACTGGTGAATTTGGTGATGGAAATAATGAAACAAAATAGGGTATGTTGATAGATTCATATTGCGTACTCTTGTGGTTAAGCAATACCTGAGCTACATTTTTCAGCTGGTAAGCAGCCAACCCAGCTTTTTCCTCAGAAGAGACACCCATAATGTTCAGTATTTTTGAGAGTTCATCAATGAACTCCTGAGCATCCTCATCAACCTTTGACCCGTAGAACTCCGGAGGATTCATCCGGGTGAAGTCCCTCACAATAGAAGCGGGTGTGGGATCCCGTAGGAGATTGGCTTGCCTTGCCTGAACAATCACCACCTGTGCAAGCATGGAGAAAGCAGTACGGAATTCACCGTTTAAAGTAGGATCCTCCATAGGCTCGCGAGGGGCCTAATCTTTGGCAGTTGGAGCTGGCCTAGTTAGTGGAAGTCTTCCTCGAGGCATTTACTAAAAAGGGATCAACAATACCAATAAGTAAGGAAATTTGCAAACTAGCCACAACACGATACAGGACACAAAGAAGGGAAGAATTTCCTAATACGTCTCCGTAGCCTCCCACTCATAGGTATGGTGCACTTCACACCCATGAATAGGACTCTACTCAACGCGGCATGTTGGGCTCCGAGGACCATTAAAACCTAGGGCTCTGATACCACCTTGTGTCACGACAAGGGGTCGGGGCTTAGATGTGACACGGTGAATGGGGACCCGAAAGTCCCCAAATAAGCCTCAAAACTTCAGAATTCGCATAGCAGGTTCAAGGCATATAAGATGGATAATTAAATAGCGGAATCTAAATTCAAAAGGGAAGACCATTCATTTATGGATAACAAAATGAGAAAAGTTCATGCAGTGCCCAACCTATGCCTCTAGTCAAGGAACGGGGGCCGGGACAAGTTCCGGGCTCACCCTCAACAAAATATATATATACATAGAAACACTAGAAGCAAAAGCTTTCCCTCGAAAGACGGGGCTCACCGCAGAAATATCTTAAAGAGGGACTATGCGTCCTGCAGCTGATACTCAAACTACATGTCCCTACATGGTAAAATCATGTAGGCATAGAGTATACATTAGTACGTTTGAATGTACTAAGTATGCGGGTATCAATGCATATGACTTACCGGACCTGCATATCAATGTTAGGTGACAAGGGTACAAAATACACAAGGATTATATAAGCAAGGAAATTTAATATACAAGATGCCATGGAATGCGAGGAACGTGTAAATGCGATAATGCTCCTATATACATATAGCGGGGATGGATTATAACCAACAAACCAAATCCGTGCGAGCTATTACATGAATTGGACCGATTGGGACCTCCCACCAGTAGGGAGAAGATTACTTGCCAAAGGTAATCTACATCACACCTTATGGGCAACCCCATTTCGATGGATGGTCACCTTCCTTACGGGACCCCCATTTCGAAACGATTTACAAGAATCATATCAAGACATGTCATATCACAAACAAGTAGATGAATAATATCTGTCCATATGCTAGCACATAGTTCAAGGAAAGGGAGAGAGACCTTGGGGATATCCCTAAAGCCCCCAATCCCATCGGTGCTAAGTCTTACACATCGCACAAGAATACTTATATATATATATACACATATGCTTTCAAGAGAGTCAAATATCCTTTTCAAAACATTAATTGCATAAGTAGGCTCAAATGCCAAATCACAAGGACAAGATCACATGATTCATGCAAGGAATAACTCATCTATATATACAAGATGGTGCAAGCACCCAAGATGCTCCAAGAGCCAAGTACAAGATGGTGTAACACCCAAGATGCTCAAAGAGTCGTATTCATAGACATACCGGTTATCACCTTCTTGTCATATCCCATGTCTTACCAAAAATCATATCACAATTTTTTTCAAAAACGAAGTTGGACTTAATCCCACATTTCCGAGATTTCTATGTATCCACATCATGAGTATGATGCAATGCACAATGTAGGGATGGCATAGGTAATTTAGAAAATAGCTAAAACATAGCAATAAAATGTAAACACAAGGAAATCCATAATAAAATTAATAGAAAATGGTAGTAAATATCACCCATGCATAATAACATCTTTAAAGGGATATGCATGTTCATAGTTTCATAATCCAAGTAGCTCATCATAATAAACTTAACATACTCAAAATTCGGAGTCATAAATAGCACATGCATGGTTAAGTAACCAAGATCAAGTAGTAGAATCTCCACATTTCAAGTAAACAAGTGTATAAAATAGTTTGAGAAGAACTTGGGTCTTCTTGGTTGAAAGGAACCAAGAATCAACACCCACATACCTATTGAAGACAACAATTGAGGAGAAAGAGACTTCAAATGGTGAACCTTAGCTTGAATGATCCTAGAGAGATGTTGGAGAGCTTGAGGGAGTGAATTTTAGAGAGAGAGAGTGTAAGTGAAAAATGGCTGAAAATGGGAGTGTTCAGCTTAAATAGGGAGCCTAGGAGGGGTGGGAAATGACAAAAATTTCGTTGGGATAAGCCAAAATTTCAAAAATGTCATTAATGAAACAGACCAGAAATTGGTCCATTTGGAGCATATGGTCCAGTACACGGTCCATGTAGTGTCACACGGACCGTTTACTGTGTCGTGGTCCCAGACTTAAAATTTTCAGAGGCAAGATTTTTCGGACTAAGTATCGCATCACGGACCAGTAAATGGACCACCTGGGGTCACCCGGACCGTGACCCCGTCCATATATAGGTGACTCTCCACACAGAGGTTAGACGGAGGACCACACGGACAGTTTAAAGTCACACGGGCCATGACTTGGTCCGTGTGAAGGTGGTTCTACGCAAGGTACCATACGGAGGGCCACACGGACCGTTTAGCTTTACACGGCCCGTGTGGAGTCCCATTTACCCTCCACTCTCCCAGACGTCACTCCACCGGAGGCCACACGGACCGTGTGACTTCACACGGGCCGTGTAGGCCCTCCGTGAGGTGATGCCTGGAAAATTTCTGGGCAAGTTTTGTGGGCCTCAAGTGACGTCAATGATCTGGGGTCTTTCATCATCTCCCCCTTGGGAACATTCGTCCCCAAATGTGCAAGAACAAGGCTTGAAAAATTAGAGTTTAAGCAAGATAGTTCCGATGCAAGACGCAATACATAACTCAACTCAAATTATAAGGTTTGTACAAAAGCTTTTTATGTCACAAGTAAAATTACAGTTCAAGACCAGGCTCATATAAAAAGAATTGCATTCAACTTATTTATAAAGAAAGGAAAGCCTTTTTGTGCACACATATGCATGTCATGAGACTCAAGTGGGCAAGAAAATGACATAATTGATAAGGAAGATTCCTAGTACCTTAGGCTTGAGTAGATTGGAAGAGATGGGGGTATCATTTTATGATGTCCAGCTCCGCCTCCCAAGTAGCACTCTCCACCAGTTGAATTCTCCAAAGCACCTTTGCCAAAGCCACATCCTTGTTGCGAAGTCACTTTACTTGCCTATACAAGATTGCCACCGGCAACTCCTCATAAGTCAAATTTTCCTCAACCTCAATCCCCTCCAAAGGCACAATAGTGCTAGGATCACCAACAAATTTTCTCAACATGAACACATGGAAGACCGGATGAATGGAACCCAATTGCGGAGGTAACTCCAACTTGTAAGCCACCTTTCTAACCCACTCAACAATTTCATAAGGACCAACATATCGGGGGCTTAACTTGCCCTTTTTGCCGAAACGCATCACACCCTTCATAGGAGAGACATTCACATAAACCCAATCCCCGGCATGAAATTCGAGATCCCTTCTCCTACTATCCACATAGGACTTTTGACGACTTTGGGCCACTTTCAGTCTCTCCCTAATCACTTTTACCTTTTCCATAGCATCCAACACCAAATCCGGGCCAACTAAAGCCATCTCACCTAATTCAAACCACCCCACCGGGGATCTACACCTCCTTCCATACAAGGCCTCAAATGGTGACATGCCAATGCTAGCATGGAAGCTATTATTATAAGCAAACTCGATGAGCAGAAGATGATCATCCCAATTCCCTTTAAACTCCAACACACATGCTCTCAACATATCCTCCAAAGTTTGAATAGTTCTTTCCACTTGGCCATCGATTTGAGGATGGAAAGCGGAACTCAACTTAATTTTGGTCCCAAGGCCCTTCATAAAAGATTTCCAAAAGTGGGAGCTGAATTGAGTACCACGATCCGATATGATGAATCTAGGTACGCCATGTAACCTCACCAACTCTTGGATGTACAACCTTGCATAATCCTCGGCACTGTAGGTAGTCTTGACCGGTAGAAAGTGAGCCGATTTTTTCATCCGATCCACAACAAACCAAATGGAGTCGAATTGCCTTCGGGTCTAAGGCAATCCATCCACAAAGTCTATATTCACATCCTCCCACTTCCATGTGGGAATTTCAATGTCTTGGGCCAGACCACTAGGCCTTTGGTGTTCAACCTTTACCTGCTGACAACTCAAGCATTCATACACGAACTTGGCAATATCTCTCTTCATACCATGCCACCAATACACCTCTCTCAGATCCCGGTACATCTTAGTAGACCCCAGGTGAATAGAGTAACGATAATTATGAGCCTCACTCATAATCACCTTCCTAAGGTCATCCACATCGGGAACACAAAGCCAGTCTTGGTACCCAAGTACACCATCTCCCCCTTGGGAGAAAGCCTTGATCTCCTTTGTAGCAACCAACTTCTTCAACTCACACAACGATGGATCTAGATCTTGTTTAGCCTTCACTTCATTCACCACAGAAAATTCTGCCCCGTTCTGAACATGAATACCACCATTGCTGGAATCAGTCAACCTGACACCCAACCTAGTCAACCAGTGAACATCCCTTACAAGCTCCTTTTTCCCATTTTCAACATGAGCCACACTTCCCATAGACAACCTACTGAGAGCGTTGGCTACAACATTGGCCTTGCCCGGATGATATAACACACTCATGTCGTAATCTTTTAGAAACTCCAACCACCTCCTTTGCCGGAGATTAAGATCCCTTTGGGTGAAAACATATTGCAAACTTTTATGATCAGGGAATACATCAACATGGGCCCCGTACAAATAATGCTTCCAAATTTTCAAAGCAAAAACCACCGCTGCCATTTCAAGGTCGTGTGTGGGATAGTTTGGTTCATGCACTTTCAACTGTCTTGATGCATACGCTATCACCTTACCATTCTGCATAAGCAGACAAATCAATTCGACCCGCGAGGCATCACAATATGCCACAAACCCTTTAAACCATTTGGCAAGGTCAGGACGGGAGCTGATGTAAGCCGATTCTTTAAGGTTTGGAAACTTCTCTCGCATTCATCGGACCATATGAACTTAGCCTGCTTCTGGGTCAACTTGGTCAATGGCGAGGCAATAGATGAGAAACCTTCCATGAACCTTTTGTAGTACCTGGCCAACCCGAAAAAACTGCGGATATCCGAAGGAGTCAGCGGTCTAGGCCAATTTTTCACAGCCTCTGTTTTCCTCAGATCTATATTGATACCATCCCCGAACACCACATGCCCGAGGAAAGCCACTTTGCCCAACTAGAACTCACACTTGCTAAACTTGGCATATAATTTATTTTCCCTCAAAGTTTGGAGGGCCATTCTCAAATAATTTTCGTGCTCTTGTTCACTTCGGGAGTAAACGAGGATATCATCAATAAAGACCAGCACGAAACTGACCAGGAGAGGTTTAAACACTCTGTTCATCAAGTCCATAAATGCGGGCGGAGCGTTAGTTAGACCAAACAACATCACCACAAATTCGAAATGTCCGTACCTTGTCTGAAAAGCTGTTATGGGGATATCACACTCTCTGACCTTCAGCTGATGGTATCCGGAGCAGAGATCAATTTTTGAGAAGTGAGTGGCACCCTGAAGCTGGTCAAACAAATCATCAATCCTCGGCAACGGTTACTTGTGCTTAACAGTCACTTTATTCAGCTGTCTATAATCAATACACATACGGAGAGACCCGTCCTTCTTTCTTACAAACAACACGGGAGCACCCCACGGTACTGTACTAGGCCGAATAAAACCCTTCTCTAATAGGTCCTTCAACTGCTCCTTCAACTCTTTTAATTCTGGAGGGGCCATCCAGTACGAAGGGATAGAAATAGGCTGAGTATCTAGAAGAAGATCTATGTCGAAGTCTATTTCCGTATCCAGAGGAATGCTCGGTATGTCCTCGGGGAACACATCTGAAAATTCATTCTCCATAGGGACTGACTCAAGAGTAGGCACCTCAGAATCTGCATTCCTGACCCTCACCATATGGTAGATGCACCCCTTAGAAATCATTTTTCGCGCCTTGAGGTAGGAAATAAACCTACCTTTAACAGAGGAATCACTACCCTTCCATTCAAGGACTGGCTCACCGAGAGGCTGGAACTGGACTTTTCGGGTTCTACAATTTATGGAGGCATAAGATGCATGCAGCCAATCCATCCCGAGAATTACATCAAAATCAAAAATCTCGAGTTCCACAAGATCACATGGAAAAATTTTATGCAACACCGCAACAGGGCACCCGTGATAGACTCTATGAGCAACAATAGATTCACCCACGGGGGTGTAGAGAGAGAAAGGCTATCTTAAAATCTGGGGTTCAAACTGAACTTAACATCCAACAGCAGTCACAAAATACAAGTTTGCACAGGGTCAAGCAAAACATAAGCATCAAAATCAAAGACTTTTAACATACCAATCACAACATCTGGAGCCTCCTCGATATCCTGGCGAGCATGGACTGCATAGAACTTGTTGTTTCTCGGGGCAACACCTGGAGGATTTCTCTGCTGACCCTGCTCACCTTGGGCTACTAGACCTCGTCCTCCGCGTGTATTCCTCAGGCAATTACCAACCTCATGGTCTTTACTTCCACATCCGAAGCAAAGCCCTAAATCCCTACGGCAGGCACCCGTGTGGGGTTTCCCACATTTGTCACACAAGATATAACCTGGTCCGCCACCCGTCGGTACCCCAGGAGGGAGTGCCCGAGCATTAGCCACCTAAGCTTCCGGACCTTGGCCCTGCTGGAAGTGACCAAACCCAACATTCCTAGCACCGAGAACCTACCATCAAAGCGGGCTCTCTTAGGATCATGTGCCTTTTTCTACTTGAGTTTCTCCCCTTCAATCTGCTCAGCATACACCGTAAGTCTGGCAATATCCATGTCCCCAATTAGCATAGCAGTTCGACATTCTTTCACCAACGAGTCAGAAATACCCAAAACAAACTTGTGCATCCGTGCACGGGGATCAGCCACCAGGGACGGAGCATATTTAGAAAGCTTGGTAAACTTGAGGGCATAGTCCCTCACACTCATATTCCCCTGCTTAAGGTTAATAAATTCAGTCATTTTGGCCTCCCTCAGCTCAAGTGGAATGAAGCGGTCAAGGAAGCAGATTTGAACTCTCCCCATTTAACATCACCACCACAGACCCTTTCCATAGCCCATTGTGTATACCATACCTGAGCTATATCCTTCAGCTGGTAAGCAGCCAACCCAGCTTTTTCCTCAGAAGAGACACCCATAATGTTCAGTATTTTTGAGAGTTCATGAATGAACTCCTGAGCATCCTCATCAACCTTTGACCCATAGAACTCCGGAGGATTCATGCAGGTGAAGTCCCTCATAATAGAAGCGGGTGTGGGATCCCGTAGCAGATTGGCTTGCCTTGCCTGAACAATCACTACCTGTGCAAGCATGGAGAAAGTAGTACGGAATTTACCGTTTGAAGTAGGATCCTCCATAGGCTCGCGAGGGGCCTAATCTTCGGTAGTCGGAGCTGGCCTAGGTAGTGGAAGTCTTCCTCGAGGCATTTACTAAAAAGGGATCAACGATACCAATAATTGCAAGCTAGCCACAACACGATACAGGACACAAAGAAGGGAGGAATTTCCTAATACGTCTTCGTAGCCTCCCACTCATAGGTATGGTGTGCACTTCACACCCATGAATAGGACTCTACTCAACGTGGCATGTTGGGCTCCGAGGACCATTAAAACCTAGGGCTCTGATACCACCTTTTGTCACGACAAGGGGTCGGGGCCTAGATGTGACATGGTGAATGGTGACCCAAAAGTCCCCAAACAAGCCTCAAAACTTCAGAATTCGCATAGCAGGTTCAAGGCATATAAGACGGATAATTAAATAGCGGAATCAAAAGTCAAAAGGGAAGACCATTCATTTATGGATAACAAAATGAGAAAAGTTCATACAGTGCCCAACCTATGCCTCTAGTCAAGGAACGGGAGCCAAGACAAGTTCCGGACTCACCCTCAACAAAATATATATATATACATAGAAAAACTAGAAGAAAAAGCTTGCCCTCGGAAGATGGGGCTCACCATAGAAATATCTTCAACAGGGACTATGCATCCTGTGGCTGATACTCAAACTGCTCGGTCCCTATATGGTAAAATTATGTAGGCATAGAGTATGTGTTAGTACGTTTGAATGTACTAAGTATGCGGGTATGCAATGCAAATGACTTACCGGACCTGCATATCAATGTTAGGTGACAAGGGCACATAATACACAAGGATCATATAAGCAAGGAAATTTAATATACAAGATGCCATGGAATGCGAGGTGCGTGCAAATGCGATAATGCTCCTATATACATAGCGGGGATGGACTATAACCGACAAATCGAATCCATGCAAGCTATTACATAAATTGGACCGAATGGGACCTCCCATTAGTAGGGAAAAGATTACTTGCCAAAGGTAATCTACATCACACCTTACAGGCAACCCCATTTCAGTGGATGGTCACATTCCTTCTGGGACCCCCATTTCGGAAGGATTTACAAGAATCATATCAAGACATGTCATATCATAAACAAGTAGACGAATAATATCCGTCCCTATGCTGGCACATAGTTCAAGGAAAGGGAGAGGGACCTTGGGGATATCCCTAACGCCCCCAATCCATCGGTGTTAAGTCTTACATATCCCACAAGAATACTTATATATATATATATATATATATATATATATATATATATATATATATATATATATATATATATATATATACACATATTCTTTCAAGAGAGTGAAATGTCCATTTCAAAATGTTAATTGCACAAGTAGGCTCAAATGCCAAATCACAAGGTCAAGATCACATGATTCATGCAAGGAATAGCTCATCAATATATACAAGATGGTGCAAGCACCCAAGATGCTCCAAGAGCCAAGTACAAGATGGCGTACACACCCAAGATGCTCAAAGAGCCGTATTCATAGACATACCGGTGATCACCTTCTTGTCATATCCCATATCTTACCAAAAATCATATCACAATTCTTTTCAAAGACGATGTTGGACTTAAGCCAACATTTCCAAGATTTCCATGTATCTACGTCATGAGTATGATGCAATGCACAATGTAGGGATGGCATGGGTAATTTTGAGAATAGCTAAAACATAGCAATAAAAAGTAAAGACTAGGAAATCCATAATAAAATTAAAAGGAAATGGTAGTAAATATCACCCATGCATAATAACATCTTTAAAGGGACATTCATGTTCATAGTTCTATAATCCAAGTAGCTCATAATAATAAACTTATTATACTCAAAATTCAGAGTCATACATAGCACATGCATGATTCAAGTAACCAAGATCAAGTAGTAGAATCTCCACATTTCAAGTAAACAAGTGTGTAAAATAGTTTGAGAAGAACTTGGGTCTTCTTGGTTGAAAGGAACCAAGAATCAACACCCACATACCTATTGAAGACAACAATTGAGGAGAAAGAGACTTCAAATGGTGAACCTTAGCTTGAATGATCCTAGAGAGATGTTGGAGAGCTTGAGAGAGTGAATTTTAGAGAGAGAGAGTGTGAGTGAAAAATGGTTGAAAATGGGAGTGTTCAGCTTAAATAGGGAGCCTAGGAGGGGTGGGAAATAACAAAAATTTCGTTGGGATAAGCCAAAATTTCAAAAATGCCATTAATGAAACGGGCCAGAAATTGGTCCGTCTGGGGCATACGGTCTGGTACGCAGTCCGTGTAATGTCACACAGACCGTTTACTGTGCCATGGTCCCAGACTTAAAATTTTCAGAGGCAAGATTTTTCGGACTAAGTATCACATCACGGACCAGTAAACGGACCACCTAGGGTCACACGGACCATGACCCCGTCCCTATATAGGTGACTCTCCACACCGAGGTTAGACGGAGGATCACACAGATCATTTAAAGTCACACGGGTCGTGATTTGGTTCGTGTGAAGGTGGTTCTATGCAGGGTACCATACGGAGAGCCACACGGACTGTTTAGCTTTACACGGACTGTGTGGAGGTCCGTTTACCCTCCATTCTCCCAGCGTCAATCCACGGGAGGCCACACAGATCGTGTGACTTCACACTGGCCGTGTAGGCCCTCCGTGAGGTGATGCCTGGCAAAAGTTTTTGGCAAGTTTTGTGGGCCTCAAGTGACGTCAATGATCCGGGTCCTTTTAGGGAGGCTCAGCAATAAGCTGAATGTCCTGGATCTTCAAGGATGTGCCTGTTGAGGATCCCTAATCCCTGTATCTGTATCATAAAATGATGCAGCACCAAGTGGCATCAATACGTGGAATGTAGGTATGTAAAATAGCTGAATTAAATAGAAACATGTAGAATAATATGAAACAACATTGACTTAGAAAAATCATCACATCAAAAGGTCAAATGTCTATCTAGGCAAGAATAATGAGTAGATAAGTGACCCATCAACTTCTCAACCTCATCAATCAAATTAGACTCAACTCGATGGAACTCCACTCATCACAACTCAACTCAATTCAACGAAACTCAACTTGGAGTACTCAAGGTGGGAATTTTTGGGAGTTTCTCTTATCCAACAACAATCACTTATGAGCCAGTGAATGTACAACATCCCGCTGATGTTGCCGCAGACATTTTATACTTTCCAGGTAGAGAACGAATTGAAACCATAATGGATAATCCAAAATGGATTCAGAACTCAATAAGTCCTCTATTGTTTTAGGGACATAAACTGAACTTAAGAGGGATCCTCTTCTATGCTTGGCGGCGTAGTTTGATGAGTTCGACTTGGACTACTCTCACTCTTTCGTGCTTGATACTCCTCCCAAGACTCAATGCTCATGAGACCTCCATCTCAACCAATCTCATAGGGACTTTAACCCCGTCAACAATCGGTATCTCATAGGGACGCTACCCTTTCATCATTCAACGCATAGGGGTTTTAATCCTTTCATCAATCATACACATAGGGAAATTTAACCCTATCATCAATCAAACTCATTGGGACTTTGACCTTTTTATCAGAACGTCTCAATCAGTAGCTCAAGGCACGGAATAATTGTTAGGGAAAATCGAATAGACAATCATTGGAGTTCATTTAAGGAGACTCTTTCGGCCATCCAGATCTATCAACTCATCATCATTCACAATCACAATCAACAATCTCACGTCAAGGCTCTAGACTCAACCCCTGGACTCATTCATGCATGCTTTCAAAAGTTAACATGTAGGGTTTTGCAATTGCTCATAAAAATACTCAATTCAAGAAAATAAGTTTATGATGATCATCAACATACAAAGGTCCATGAAAATAGACATAATTTATAAGAAGATATTCAAGAATCAATTTAAGAATATGTATGGGGACTCATGAACACTCAACTCTTCTATGACCATCTATGGGGCACATGAGAGGACAATCTCATACTTTTATTTTAGCCTTACACATCTGGCATGAAGCTCTCAACAATCTCTTCAAGGATTTCCTCTCGAATTCCTCAATCTCAAGCTCTTCTCCTCTCCCCTCAAGCCCTAGTCTTGTTAGACTATTAGAAAAGGACTTAGAATGGGGTTTTAGACCTTTTTACATTCAAACGACCTAATTTGATCATGTATTGAGTTTATGAGGGGTTGGTTATTGTTCGAAATGACCCTCAAAAAATTTAGAAAAATTTAAGGTTCGGAATACCCCAGTCCGCGACGCGGAATGGTCGCGTACGAGTGTATTTTTCACCGAATATTTTGTGAACGGGTTGTTCCAATCTCATAAAAAAATTTGAAAAAAATATATGTGTGGGTCCGTTATAAAGGCGCGGCGCGCCTCGGTCGTGCATAAAAAATGTTTCGATTTTCAAATCGAAACATTTTCTCTTGATCGGGTTGCTCTAAAAACGACCGAGACCATTTTCCCGCTTATGTTTTTATGCTGATCATAAATCTGGCCTCGAATTTGCCATACGAGCATTGAAAGATGCGTTACGTGCATACCCCTCCTTTACGTTCGGTATCTCATAGGGACTCTAACCCTATCATCAATCGACTCATAGGGGCTTTAACCCTTTCATCAATCAAACACATAGGGATATTTAACCCTATCATCAATCAAACTCATAAGGATTTTAACCCTCTCATCAAGAACGTCTCAATCAATAGCTCAAGGCTTGGAACAATCATTACGGAACTATCGAATAGACAATCATTAGAGTTCATTTAAGGAGACTCTTTGGGCCATCAAGCTCTATCAACTCATCATCATTCACCATCACAATCAACAATCTCATGTCAAGGCTCGAGACTCAACCCCTAGACTCATTCATGCATGCTTTCAAAAGTTAACATGTAGGGTTTTGCAGTTTCTCATGAAAATAGTCAATTCAAGAAAATAAGTTTATGATCAACATACAGAGGTACATGAAAATAGACATAATTTATAAGAAGATATTTAAGAATCAATTTAAGAATATGTATAGGGACTCATGCATACTAAACTCTTCTATGACCATCTATGGGGCACATGAGAGGACAATCCATGCTTTTAGTTTATCCTTACATATAGAGGATGAAGCTTTCAACAATCTATTCAACGATTTCCTCTTGAATTCCTCAATCTCAAGCTCTTCTCCTCTCCTTTCAAGCCCTAGTCTTGTTAGACTATTAGAAAAGGACTTAGAATGGGGTTTTAGACCCTTTTTACGTTCAAGCGAACTAATTTGATCAGGTATTGAGTTTAGGAGGGGTTGGTTATTGTCCAGGATGTACCTCACACAATATAGAAATTTTTCAGGTTCGGAATACCCCAGTCCGCGACGCGGATTGGTCGCATACCAGTGTATTTTTCTCCAAAAATTTTCTGAATGAGTTTTTCCAATCCCATCAAAAAATGTTTAAAAAATATAAATATGGGTCCGCTACAAATGTATGACGCACCTCTGTCGCGCATCAATATTGTTTCAGTTTTTTATTCGAAAAAGTATCTTTTGATCGGGTTGCTCTAAAAACCGACTGAGACCATTTTCCCACTCATTTTTTTATGATGATCACAAATCTGGCCTCGGATTTGCCATAGGAGCATTGGAAGATGCGTTACGTGCATACCCCTCCTCTAGGGGTATTTTGGTAATTTTATCGGGTGTTACATCATCTCCCCCTTAGAATCATTCTTCCTCGAATGATGAGTGAAGGTGGATATCAAGACATGAATAGAATCAAGACTCATCTGAACACTCACCTCAATCAATCAAACTCTCAACTCCTCCTCAACCTCAATCAACTCTACTCGGACTTTAGAATAAATAATCAACTCAAGAATAGATCAATCAATTTAGTCAAGGGCAAGAAATTTACGTTTGACGTTCTCATCATTTGGCACGAATATGTGTGGATATTTGGCGTTCATATCTTGCTCATCTTCCTATGTGGTTTCCTCAACGAACTGATTTCTCCACAGGACATTGACTGAGGCTATCTCTTTGTTTCTCAACTTACGAATTTGACGATCAAGGATTTGGACCACAATCTCGTCATAGGACAAGCTATCCTTCACTCCAATAATCTCAATAGGGATCACCAAGGCAGGATCTTCCAAGCACTTCTTCAATATCGATACATGGAATACCGGATGAACTCCATCTAACTCGAAAAGCAAATCTAACTTATAAGCAACCTTCCCAATCCTCTTCACAATCTGATAGGGTCCAACATAGTGTGGACTCAACTTTACCCTCTTCCCAAATCTTATGACACCCTTCATAGGTGACACTTTCAAATACACCCAATCATTTACCTCAAACTCTAAGTCTCTTCTCCTCACGTCGGTATAAGATTTCTGGTGACTTAGAGCAGTCTTCAACCTCTCTCTAATGACCTTAACATTCTCCATCAATTGGTGGACAAGACAGGACCAATCCACTCCGCTTTTCCAACTTCAAACCACCCTATTGGTGATCTACATCTCCTCCCATATAAGGCTTCACAGGGAACTATCTAAATGTTTGCATGATAACTATTGTTATATGCAAATTCAATCAATGGTAGGTGATCATCCCAATTTCCTTTGAAATAAAAAACACAGGCTCTCAACATATCCTCTAATGTAATTGTGCTCTCTACCTAGCCATCCGTCTATGGATAAAAGGTTGTACTCAGGTTCACTTAGTAGCCAATCCCTTCTGGAATGATCTCCGAAATTGGGAGGTGAATTGACCTCCTCTGTCCGAGATGATGGACAAGGGAACCCCATGCATCCTCACAATCTCTTGGATGTACAACTTGGCATACTCCAACATAGTGTTGGTCCTCTTAACAGCTAAGAAGTGAGCCAATTTGGTCATCCGATCTACAATCATCCATATCAAATCATGTTGCTTTCTAGACCTCAGTAGACTAGTAATGAAGTCCACATTGATCATCTCCCATTTCAATTCAAGAATCTCAAAGTTCTGAGTCAATCCATATGGCCTTTGATGCTCAACTTTTACTTGTTGGAAATTTGGGCACTTTGAAATGAATTCAGCAATATCCCTCTTCATTCCACTCCACCAATAGACTTCTCTTAAGTCATGGTATATCTTGGTAGAGCCAGGATGAATGGAATATATAGTGATATGGTCTTCAGGCCTGATTCTATCTCGAATACCATCAATATCTGGAATACACAATCTACTCTAGTATCTCAACATTCCAACCCCCCTTTTGGAGAAAACCATCACTTTCTGTTTGTGGACAACATCCTTCAATTGGAGTATGAAAGGTTCTTGGTCTTGCTTTTCCTTCACCTTTGTAACAAGGATGAAGCAGACTCATTCTGAACATTAACTCCTCCTTCATTATTCTCCTCAAGTTGAACTCCCAATCGATCCAATCGATGTACTTATTTAGCTAGCTCTTTCTTTACCTCCTCAACATGGGTTGTACTACCTAATGACAACCTGATAAGAGTGTCAGCAACAATGTTAGATTTACCTGGATGGTAGAGAATGCTCATGTCATTATCTTTGAGCAACTCCAACCATCTTCTCTATCGCAGGTTGAGCTCTTTCTGACTTAAGACATATTGCAAGCTCTTGTGGTTAGTGTACATATCCACATGCACTCCATATAAGTAGTGAAACCAGATTTTAAGTGCAAACACTACCACTACCAACTCAAGATCGTGGGTTGGATAGTTCCTCTCATGGACCTTGAGTTTCCTAGAAGCATAGGCTATAACATTCCCTCTCTGCATCAGCACACATCCTATTCCAACTCTCGAAGCATCACAATAAACTACAAGGTCCTTTTTCCCATCGAGTAAGGCTAGGACCGGATCAGTAGTCAACCTCGTCTTCAACTCTTGGAAACTCTTCTCACATTCGTCGGACCTAAAACTTGACCTTTTTCTGAGTCAATTTAGTCAATAGTATGGATAGGAAGAAAATCCATCGACAAATCTGCGGTAGTAGCCTGCTAACCCCAAGAAACTTCTTATGTCAGTCGGAGAGGTCGGTTTGGGCCAGTTTTTAACCGCTTCAATCTTTTGAGCATCTACTCGAATACCATCACCGGAAACCATGTAGACTAGAAAAGTCATTGATATGAGCAAAAATTCAAATTTTGAGAATTTTGCGTATAACTCATGGTCCTTAAATGTTTGGAGGATAACTCTGAGGTGATTAGCATGCTACTCCTCATCTCTCAAATACACCAAAATGTCATGGATGAATACAATCACAAACATATCAAGATACTGTCTGAATACTCTGTTCATCAAGTCTATGAAAGTTGCAGGTACATTCGTCATCCCAAAGGACATGACCAAGAACTCAAAATAGCAATATCTAGGCCTAAATTCTATCTTTGGGATATTACATTCCCTCACTTTCAACTGATGGTAGCCAGATCTTAGGTCTATCTCTGAGGAACAAGAGGCACCCTGAAGTTGGTCAAACAGATCATCTATCCTTGAAGAGGATATTTATTCTTTATGGTGACCTTATTCAATTGCTTGTAGTCAATTCACATTCTAAGGGACCCATCTTTCTTTCGCATGAATAGGACAGGGCCACCTCAAGGAGAAACACTTGGCCTTATAATGCCCTTCTCTAACAGATCTTTCAATTATTCTTTCAACTCCTTCAATTTAGTGGGGGTCATCCTATAAGGTGAAAATGAGATAGGCTGGGTATCAGGAAGAACATCAATCCCAAAGTCAATCTCTGTATAAGGAGGGACTCACGGTAGATCCTCAGGAAACACTTCAAAAAACTCATTCCTAATCGGGACTGACTCAAGAGTAGGAGACTCAACATCTTCAGATTTAACTCACACAAGGTGATAGATACAACATTTGGAAATCATCATCTGGCCCTAAGGTATGAGATAAACTTTCCCCTTGGTGTAACAGAATCACCCTTCCACTCAAGAACCGGTTCATTCAGGAATTGAAACTTAACGGTTCAGGCTCTACAATCAGTGGAAGCATAACAGGCGTGAAGCCAATCAATGCCAAGGATCACATCAAAATCAGTCATCTCTAACTCAAACAAGTCAATAGTAGTACCCCTATGATGGATGAACACTACACAAGCTCTATAGACTCTCTCTGCTCGCATGAACTTACCCACTAGAGTAGAAACTCAATTAGAATGTTTGGAAAAGTGACAAACTAAAAGACTTTCAGGTGTTTATTTTGTGAAATAGAATTTATTAATCATTATAGTTTCAGTTAAAGTTGATGTTGACAGCTCAAAATTTTTGTCTTAATGTGAGTTTGATTACTCTACTCTATGAGAATTTCACTCCTCTCAACTTTATCGGAAAACGTAATGTGTTTATCTAAAAAAGTTTGTAAAGTTTTGAAAAAAATTCTTATGCAATAAATTTATTAGTAAAACTGTCCATCTTAGTTATGATTTTTGAAGGCGCAAGGAAAAAGTTGATTAATTACTAGTATGGGATAGAAAGAGTATTTTACTAGAGTAATCTTTATTCTATTCTTTAATTTTGTCTTATGGAAAACGAGAAACATTTAATTTTAATGTTCACATTTCTACCATTACTGTCTCCCGGAAACTAGATATCAATTTTCTTCTTCTATATTTAAATGGGAAAAGGTTTAAATTTGTCTTGACCTAAGATAAAAAATCTAAATTTAGTCTTTGTTCGTTTATAAAGAGGATCATGTCATTCAATAAACGAAAACATATATAAACCAAGCTTATAATGGCAGGAGTATTCTTAATCGTGCACTTTTAACGAAATGCGAATTGAACCCTTTAATTAAACTTGAGTCGGGTGTTATATCAAGAATAATCTTTATCTAACACAAAATAAGGATAAGGTACACGAACACTTCATTCTTCCTAGACTCTTCTTATAGGATTACATCAAATATATTGTTGTAGTAGTAGTTCAATATTTTTACTTGACTAAATTTATTATGTTAAGTTTTTCTTGTTTACAAATATTTTTTTATAATTTTTTCAAAGGGTGTCAAAATATATTTAGAAAAAAAGAGTAAAACATATGAGTAAAATTTAGGGATTCAATAAATAAAGATTTTCACCTATCTAGATAGTATACCTTTCAATTAAGTGGTTCCAGTTGACACCTTTTGAATACATATGGTGCCGCCATTGATGATGGTGAATAGTATTGGAACTTTACGTGCATAAGCTTTAACGGTGTGTTAAAATATAAATAGTAAATATACGAGTATATTTAGGGATTCAATAAATAGAAATTATATAACTAAAACTTATGGTTTTGTTATTGATGACAATGAATATTATAAATATATACATGTATGAGCTGTCAGTCTTAAACCTAGACACTGGGAGAAGATTGTAGTAGACTAACTTTCAACGTAAAATTGATGAATTTGTGATGGAAAAACAAAATAAAATACAACAATCCTTCTAGTTACGACATATAATTCATAATGTGATTTCAGAACTTATTTTAAAATATTCTACAAAAGCCAAATTTTTTCGTAGGGTAACTTTTATAGAAAAAAATATGGATCCGGATAATTATTAATTATTTGATGTAATATTTAGATATTTACTTCTTTACTGAAGTGATGTCAGTTGACTCTTCTTCACGATGTGTGTCACTTAAATTTTACGTGCATGAGTTTTTGGTCCTGAGCCCTAATAGAGGAATGCAACTGCAGTAGGGTGATGGTCAATAAATTAAAAAAACTGGTGAATTTGGTGATGGAAATAACAAAATAAAATTTGACATGCTGTAATGTTTATATTTTACCAACAACAACAACAACATACCTAGTGAAATCCCACAAGTCGGGGGAGGGTAGAATGTACGCAGACCTCACCACCACCTCATAAAAGTAGAGAGGTTGTTTCCTGGGAACCCTTGTCTCAACACCCATAAGTAAAAAAGTTTATATTTTACCATAAGGTAAATATTGATATTACTTGGACTGTACAAGCACGAGATTTCAATCCTAAGCTTCAATAGAGGAAAACGATTGTTGTTGGCTGATTGTCAATGTAAAACCAACGAATTTGGTGATGGAGATAATAAAAATAAAATATTGTAAAATAAATAAGTAAATATATAAAGGAATTAACACATAGTATGTATAACAATCATTACACGAAAATGATCTTTAGCGATAACTAATTAACGGGAATAGCTCAATTACCATTAAATATGCATATTTAGCGGCAATCGACACTCTTTATAAATGTTTCAAAAGCTTTTAGCGACATGAATTTAATGGCAATTAATTACTCTTGGTAAAGGCTTTAATACTCTTTAATAGTATGTATTTTCAATGCCGCTAAAAGTTGTTTTTCCTGTCGTGATAAAAACTTTTCACCTATCTATATATATGGTGTACTTTTTTAGTGACTTACTGTCAATTGACACCTTTATGTTCATGAGCTTTCAGTGCTAAGCCTCGAATAGAGAAAGACGATTTCAGTAGGCTCATTATCAACATAAAAACAGGTAAATTTAGTATTGAAAACAACAAACCAAAATATGACAATCCTTCTAATTATGACGTATATTCATTCAATAGTATTTCATTTATTTATCATGTGATTTAAAAACATTTTAGATAAAAGAAACTTTTTGTGTGAGGGGGTAGTTTTTATAGGAAAAAATATGTTCAGATTGTCATTAATCATTTGATATAATATGTGGGTATTTTTTTTTTATAGAAAAGAATATGAATTTGGATTGTCATTAATCATTTCATATAATATTTAGGGATTCAACACAACACATAGTATATATACTTCTCAATGAAGTGGTGTTAGTTGACTCTCTTTTTCACTGATAGCAATGTGTATTCCTTGAACTTCACGTGCATGAGCTTTTAATCTTAGGGTTAGAGAGAGGAAAATAGTTGTAGTAGGCTGACTGTCAATGTAAAACTGGTGAATTTGGTGATGGAAATAATGAAACAAAATAGGGTATGTTGATAGATTCATATTGCGTACTCTTGCGGTTAAGCAATTTTTCTCCTAAAACTCATCTTTTTATCCGGTTGCCCAAAAATTCAACCAAGACCACTTTTCCACATAAATTTTGTCTGTTTAGTGGGTTAGGTATATCGGATAGTTAAATCGAAAAACAAAAATTGTGTAGGAGTAGTGTGCTCCTGTTTACTATTTCTCCAGTGATCAAGACTATTTTTTGGTACAAATTGTGCGTACATGAATTTCCCTAACCCAATTCTGCAACAATAACAACTATTATGACTCAATTTCAAACAAGTTTAAGCCAGCTATTTGAATACTGAATGATCATGTTTATCCATTTCATTTACCCTCCAGTCTCCACACTTACAAGAAGATGTTTGTCACTCGACTTAGTTTTTAATTGAAAAGAATCTCAGAGTTTGGAGTAACTTGATAGTCTAGGACAAAAACAACCATGTGTTTTTCACCAAGAAATGTAGAGTCAAACCATTTTTAACACAATAGAAGGATGAGAACAGATAAGATGGTTCTTGGGACATTTACCTGCAATTAAAAAAATTACTTGAGCTTCACAATTGTAGAAGAGGAAGCAACGTTGACATTGTAGGCTTTCAACTTCAAATGAGAAAACAAAATTGTGACTCGTGAACTCCAAAAAAGACAAAAAAAAGTTAGCATATGAAAAATTAACTATAATCTTGACTTCGCATTCGCAAAAGCCACAAACATAGGCAAACAAACATGTCTTGTTCAATAAGTGTGCTTCATGGAGCCAAATGAGGACTATGCATGTCCGCTAATATGCAAAACAGTTGGCAATCTGGAAAGTAAACAAGTGAATTTAAACATAATTCAAGTGAAAAAGTTTCACTAAAGCTGAGAAAATTACTAGAGGACCTAAATAGAAGAACCAGCTTATTTTGTTTTCTGCCATGGAAATTTTCTGATTTCTTTTCGAAAAAAATCTCACAATGTTTCACTATTTTTTCTCTCTCTTACTGTGTTAATCCTTGCTTGAGGAAATGATGGATCTCGAACCAGGAGCACAACTCTGATACGAAGAATGTTGGAAAAGAGAGGAGTAACTATTCGAATAAAATTTTAAGAAACAGAGAGAAACTTTTTTTCTTTTTATTGCTTTCACAAAACAACGATACAAGACTTTAAATAGTACGTGAATAACAATCTAGAGACAAAATAGGGCACTAGTTTAACACTAACCCATGACCTGCTAACTGACTAATATAAACTTCTTAGAACTCTTAAAGCTAAAACGTAAAAGACTCCTAAACTAATGACATCGACTTTTGAATCAGTCAACTAACAAGGAGCATCTGGAATGGTTTCTAATTTCACTTGCTTTGAAATGGGAGAGAAACTAGGAGGAATAGAAGGGTACTCAGTCAGTGGATCAGAAACATCCCAATATGTTTCAACTCCATCGGCTAGACATAATATTTCCTTTCCCCACCATTTCAAATACCGTGTAGGTACATCCGGTTCAAAGAGCCTAGCCGGACAGTATAACCTCAATCCAAAATCAATGGGTCTACTATAGTTGATCCAGACAAGTTTTGGACTTGAAGATGAGCGAGGAATCCATTTAGGGAAGTCTTGATCATATCCAAATCGCATTACTACCCGATTTGGTCGATAGAGCTGTTGACAATAAAATCCAACAAGCTCAAATGCCCTCAAGCATCGAATGAATGACTCCATTTCTAGATCCAAACTTTCCCCTTCAACTGTTGTCCACTCTTCTTTTTCTTTGTAAAACTGTAGAATCAACCAACCTTCCACAGCCAAGGTGTATGGCTATAACAATCGACCTCAAACTTCCTCTTACAATTGCATGAAATACAGTAAATAGAACACCCATCTAAAGTAACTTGAAGTATTTCCTTCTTGTCTTCTTCTTCAAACCTATCCAACCGCACTTGATAATTCATCATTTCTTTATGGATTTCTTGGATCTTGTTGAGCCTATTTTTATAGCCATATGATTTTTCTTTGCCAATCGCATCAATAGATACATTGACTGAAACTCCTCAAACACTTTACCATCCCAACAATGTTGCCTTTCATGTGTCTTCTTTTTGCTTTTGTTTCTTCCACTTCTTTGTCGCCTAGGTGATAAATCCCCTTCCCTAGCCACTCTATCAAAGCATATGTCCAGCATATTGTTTTCCTCATCTTCATCAAAACAATCCTCGCCTGTAACAATCAATTGTTGTGAAGGATGAAAAGGTGATGAAACACAGGCAATGCTACTACCCTTAGGCACAATGGGTGGTGCTTCAGGGCTCAATTTTCTATGAGGTGTGGCATGCTCATCCTCTTCTTTAACCATATTGCCCAACTCTCAACACACTTTTGTCCACTGCGATTCGAAGTAGCTGCAGAGTTTCTTTGTCGTGTTTCCTCATGTTCATCCTCTGTGGAATGCTTATCCTGTCCAGTGTCTCCATGTTGACCATGATTTGCATTTGATTCATGTGTACATACATTATGTAGTTGGTTCCGTGAATCACCTAGTGATGCATCAATTGTATTCTCTGGCCTTTGCGATTCACTATGATGTACAGTCAAAATGGTAGTTGTAGACGTCGAGGAACAAATTTTTGTCATATTTTGACTATCCTCAATGACCACCAATTGTGATTCTCTATTGGCCACATAAGGAGTTACAAATGAAAATGTGGCACCAAGATCCATCAAAACATAACAATCAAAAGTAAAGACTCGAATCATATCCGTCACAATATCTTGGGAGTTCTCCTGATCTTGGTGCCTACCAATGGCATACATACGGTTTAAAGCTATGCTTGCGCCTGAAGTAATGGCCCTCTCGTTTCCTCTAGCTGGCGGGACTGGTGCAGAAATTGAGCCCGATAAGCCCACTTTGGACACTCTTCCTGGTAGTGATCCGCTTGGCCACATTTGTAGCACACATTATCCCCTTCACGACATCTCCCCAAGTATAATTTGCCACACTTACCACACGATGGTTTACCCTGTAAACCTTGAGCCAGACTAGCTTGTGACTGAGATCCATGGGTTCCAACATTCTAAGACCTCTGATCATTCCTTCTTCTAGGCACAGGTGCATTAGCAGATGATGATATAGGAAATCGGTTACCATTCCCTTTCTTTCCAACCTCCTGGTTGGATGTCTTAGCCTTCTTATTTCTGAACTCTTCTCTATTATGCTGCCTCACCTTATTAGTCTATTGCATAAATGTCATTAATCTCCCAGTATCCATATCACTCACGAGCATTTCTCCCCTCCCATCTCTCTTGGGTCCTATATTTAGCCTATCAACATATATCCCCATTTTTTCCCTCATGTCAGCAACCATAGCTGGAGCATAGCGAGATCGTTGCATGAACTTCAACCCATACTCCTGCAAAGTCATAGAGCTCTGCTTTAGCTTTAGGAACTCCCTAACCTTGGCCTCTCTTCATTCTTTTGGAAAGAAGCGCCACAAGAAGGCTTCCTCGAACATTGCCCAAATCAACAATGGGGCGTCCTCTCCTCTACCTTTCTTCCATTGGTCGAACCATAGTCTGGCCACACCCTTGAGCTGCTAAGCAGCAAATTCAATCCTGTCAGCCGCAGCTACATGTATCTCTTAGAACACTTTTTGGAGCTCTTCTTGTAGTTCTCAAGATCTTCAGTGGACGCAGACCCTGTGAACTCAGGCGGATTCATCCTCAAGAATTCCTAGACACTAGAGGTATCATGGGAATCTTATCTACCCAATCCTTATCTCGCTAAAGGTGTTGTGACAGCCTGGGCTAGAGTTTGAATAGCTTGGTGTAGCACAACATTAGAGACCTCATCTTGAGGGGGATGCTTAACAGGGATAGCTGGCTCAACGGGCTCCCCATGTCCTTGAGGCTCAGATGGGTTAACATTCTGCCTGGCGGGACATCCCCTACCTCTGACGGCTCTCATGGGAGGCATGATTACCACTCTATAACGCGTAAAGCATGAGTTAGAGAAGAACCTTTCATAAGGTATAACTCTACCGCACGATTTAGAACATGAAAGAAGTGAAACAATTCCTAAATTTCTTATAGCCTCCAAATTATGGATGTGGAGATCTTCACACTAATAATAACAACTCTACTAGACATGGATTCATAGACTCCCTAGGACTCTTGAACCCTGTGCTCCGATACCAAGTTAGTCATGCCCTAGGAGGGTACCCTAAACGTGGCCGACACCTAGAGACTATTACTAGTCCCCTAGGGAATTACTTGGCCTCATCACATTAATTCAATCAAATAACTCAAGTCAATCAGTGGAAGACTCATGAACACTCAACTCTTCTATGATCATCTGTGGGGCACATGAGAGGACAATCTTATGCTTTTATTTTAGCCTTACATACCTGGGATGATGCTCTCAATAATCTCTTCAAGGATTTCCTCTCGAATTCCTCAATCTCAATTTCTTCTCCTTTCCCCTCAAGCCCTAGTCTTGTTAGACTATTAGAAAAAGGACTTAGAATGGGGTTTTAGACCTTTTTTATGTTCAAACGACCTTATTTGATCATGTATTGAGTTTATGAGGGGTTGGTTATTGTTCGAAACGACCCTCTTAAAATTTAGAAATTTTCAGCTTTAGAATACCCCAGTCCGCGACGCGGAATGGTGGCGTACCAGTGTATTTTTCTCCAAATATTTTCTTAACGGGTTCCAATCCTATAAAAAATTTTTGAAAAGAATATAAGTGTGAGTCTGCTATAGAGGCGCGCCTCTGTCGCGCATCCATAACTAGGGTTGTGGGAACATAAAGAACTAACAATGTAAAATCGAATAATTCATGATTCTAAGAAGGTGTATATGCATGTATTATTAACTCTCTTTGTTTTACATGTTTTCTGATGGTGGCCAACATTAGAACCATCCTAGTGTTACTGATTGGACCAAGGTGTTAATGAATAGGAAAAAAGATTATTAATAGGATTCAATTGATGTGTTCTCGTCTAATCAACCAAACTGCAACAAGGGAAGGTTGTACTGGGACTTATAGGTAATGGTTATGTCACGCCCTAAGCCCCATTAAGGCGGACTGGCACCCGTTACCGACAAGGCTCGGGAGAACCAACATATAGCTATACACCTGCTATGAACATTAAAGAGGTTTCCATACTCAATATGCTGTCAAAAGAAAGTAAATTGTACTAACAAACCAAAAGTAAATGCATAAGACTGGGTCGTTGGAGCCACGATGTCTATAATACACTATTCGACCATACTTTAATTTACATTGTCTACAAAGCCTCTAAATAAGGAACAATATCTATATGAGTCGGGACAGGCCCCGCCTCATGACCAACTATACAATACAAAATACAAGTTCTAAACACACAAGCCCCGAAGCAACCTGGAGCTTAGTAATAGCAGCTGAAATTCCTGTACTCCTACTGGGGAGATCTAGTAGCTCCTGTACCTGCAGCATGAAATGCAGGTCCCCGTAAGGGACATCAGTACGAGATAATGTACTGAATATGTAAGGCAGAAAATACTGTATATGCAATAAGAACTCAAATGAAATCACACACTGGTGTGTAAGGATGAAAAGACCACCTTTAGTCATACTGTGGAATCATATACTTTATGTTTTTTTTTAATTACTGTATCTTTCTTTACTGTATAATCTGTGCACAATATATCATGTAAATGACTAGCTGATCAGTGGTAAATCTGTAATGGGATCGACCCTGGCTATGTGATTCCTTCACCCCTCGGGCTACCACCCGTAAATGAGATCGACCCTGGCTAGGTGATTCTTCCATCCCTCGGGCTACCACCCATTTATAAGCAACTGTAAGTTATCTTTTATTTACTTTGAGATGGTTCTTTTGGTGGTCATAACCTTTAGAACTGTAGGAAAATAGACATGTGACATATGAACAACCATACAAGGTAATACCACAATGGAAAGAGAGATACACAACTAATGAACCGTATCGGAGATCAAACAACACATAGACTTTGTTTGGTAAGAAGGAACTCATGTATGTTTAGAATTCAGGTACATATGCAGGTTGACAATGACTATGTATGGGTACATATGAACATGGTAAAAAGTGGGGACACGGTTAGCAGCCATGTCGGAGTTTGTACGTGCCTTATGTGCTAAGGAAGATTATAGATTTCATGCCAAGTAATAGGAAATCAAGTAGCCTTACATACCTCGCTGTACTATGTCGTTATTACCTCGGAGTAGTATCCTTTTCCTCCAAACACTTATCTACAATATATTAGGTGATAAAACTAGTGTTAGAAGCTAGTAAGCACATCTTAGTAATCCAATTTCACCCAAAAATAATATCCGGGTAGCAAGCTCGGAATTAGCACCCAAAGAGTATTCTTTCAACATTTCCACTCCTAATCGTATTTCTAATACACATTGCCATATACATGTCATATCCAGCTATGTCTAGTCCCATAATAGCATTACAACAATTCATACAGTACATCATACAACAACTCTACACAACATGCAAGTAGACAACACAACATTGCATCCTTCCGCTACACTTCGACGTCAACCATTCCAAATCCGTTTCAACCTCAACCAAATGTGTCCTCAACATATTTACACACAATTACAGTCCTAAAATAGTCCAAAAACAGTCCCTAAGTAGATGGAAAACACGAGACAACAATTCCCAAAAACAGTCCACGAATTCTTACTAATGAGCGGAATTAAGACATCATTTAAGAACTTATTTTTGCGGAAGATAAAAGTGGTCCAGCAGCCTCCTCACATCATTCTAGAACCAAGACTTCTTAAAAACATACATATTACTTCATAACCCAGCCAACCAACAAGATAAAAGTCTCTTATTTTAACAAGAAAAGTGAACCACAATATTTGGAACACATGCTGTCCCAACATTCCTGCACAATACAACCAACATACTCTTCATATTTTTCATGGAAAAATTATACTAAACAATGGGTATTTTATCTTACCTTAACCCTCAAGGATTAGGTTCTCTTCCAGAACCCTAGAAGTGTGTCTTGGTTGCTTTAGAAAGTGAGAAGAGAGCAAGAAGAAACTTAGAGAGAAATCTGAAATTTTGGCTTGAGAAAATGACTAAAAGTTGTTGCTTGTTGCTCCCTTTTATAGGCCACTTTTGGCCGACTTTCTTTTGGGTTTTCAACCTTATTTTATTAAGGTTATGGGGCAGCAGCTTGGCCCTTTCATTTGGGCCTTATTGGGCTTCAAATGGGATGGGCTTTGTTGCAAACATTTCTCCCCTAAGCCCACTTAGTTTGGGCCCTAGTTTTGAATTGGATTGTAATTGTAATTTGGCCCTTTTCTTATCCATATTGGGCTGCAAATGTTGTCCTTTTATGATTCTAAACCATGGGCCCAAATGACATCCTTAACTCGGGGTTTATTCTTTATCGGACTTGAACAAATTCGGTGTTGGGCCTTGTCTCCGTTTACCGAGCTTATTTAAGCTAAGCACGTAGGTGACTCACCTACTAGCTTCCTAAGTCCCACAAGCCCCTCAATTATTTTACTTCATTTAAGGTCACACTCTCTTTAACTTGACTTAAAAAGTATATACGCTCAGTCATCTTAAGCGTTAGATGTACATATAGCCCTTTAATCTAAAATTCACGCACTTTTAAAAATATGTGCGGATTTGACCCTGCCATATCATGTTTCATCTGTGTTGAACTAGTACATGTAAGATGTGGGGTGTTACATCCTCCCCCCTTTAGGAACATTCATCCCCGAATGTAAGCATAATTGAATAGGTTAAACAAGTTTGAACTTCCGTGTAAACAGACTTTTGAAAACATAATAAGAATTCATGTTCACGTACCTACTACTCCTTTTACTCTGTATCTTGGACTTCCTCTTTAGCTTCAAATAAATAAGGATATTTACACCTCATTGCATCCTCAGCCTCCCACGTTATCTCTTCTACCTGTTGGTTCCTCCAAAGCACTTTTACTGAAGGTATTTCCTTATTCCTTAGCTTTCTAATTTGACTATCTAGGATAGCAATAGGTACCTCTTCATAGGTTAGATCATCCGTAACCTGCATATCTTCAATATGAGTAATACGAGATGGATCACCTATGCATTTGCGAAGCATTGAGACATGAAAAACTGCATGAACCATTGAAAGCTCCTGGGGTAACTCTAATTCATATGCAACCTGTCCAAACCTTTTAATAATCTTATATGGCCCTATGTAATGTGGGCTTAGTTTCCCTTTCTTACCAAATCTCATAACACCTTTCATTGGAGACACCTTTAAGAATATCCAATCTCCTACTGAGAACTCCAGTCCTCTTCTTCTAGCATCTGAATATGATTTGTGATGGCTTTGGGCTGTTTCTAGCCGTTGTCGTATTACCTTGACTTTTTCCATGGCTTGTTGGACTAGATTTGGACCAAGCAAGGTGGTTTCACCCACTTCAAACCATCCTATTGGTGATCTACATTTCCTTCCATACAAAGCTTCATACGGTGCCATCTTGATGGTTGAATGGTAGCTATTATTATAGGCAAATTCAATAAGTGGCAAATGGTCCACCCAACTACCTTTGAAGTCCAATGCACACGCCTGCAACATATCTTCAAGTGTTTGAATGGTGCGTTCTGCTTGACCTTCTGTCTGCGGGTGGAAAGCTGTACTTAAATTTACTTGCGTCCCTAAGCTCCTCTGGAAGGATTTCAAAAACTTTGCGGTGAATTGAGCTCCCCGATCAGATATAATGGAGATTGGGACCCCATGTAGTCTAACTATCTCCTTAAGGTATAGCTTTGCATACTCTTCTGCTGTATAATCACTCCTAACCGGTAAGAAGTGTGCTGACTTTGTAAGTCTATCAACGATTACCCATATGGAGTCAAACTTCTGAAATGAGCGAGGCAACCCAGTAACAAAATCCATATTAATCATATCCCACTTCCATGTTGGAAGCTCTATACATTGCATATAACCTCCCGGCTTTTGGTGCTCTACCTTAACTTGTTGGCAATTCGGACATTGAGCCACAAATTCTGCAAGGTCCTTTTTCATGCCTTCCCACCAAAACATTTCCTTCAGGTCATGATACATCTTAGTTGATCCTGGATGGATAGAATATCTTGAATGATGGGCTTCTTCCATTATTCTCCTTCTTAGTCCATTTATATTTGGAACACACAATCTATTTTGACAGTGAAGTACTCCATTTTGGGTAAGTTCAAAGCCCTTCATTATGCCTTGACTCACATTCTCCTTAAGTTGCCGTAGAATAGGATCTTTGAACTGTTTTTCTCTTACCTCTGTTACCAATGAAGACTCTGCAGCATTATGCACAACAACCCCTTCCTTTGGAGTTTCAATCTGGCGTACCCCCAAATTGGCTAGTTAACATAGATCCTTAGGGACTCCTTGACTTACCATGGTCTGATCATCAATATTCACAATTGCCTTGCGGCTCAAAGCATCGGCTACCACATTTGATTTCCCTGGATGGTATAGTATATCAACATTGTAATCCTTTATTAGCTCCAGCTACCTCCGCTGCCTTAAATTTAGGTCCTTCTGTTTAAATATGTACTGTAAGCTCTTATGATCAATATATATGTCAACATGAACCCCATACAAATAATGGCGCCATATTTTTAAGGCAAACACAACAGCTGCTAGTTCAAGGTCATGTGTCGGGTAGTTTTTCTCATGTGGCCACAGTTGTCTCGAGGCATAAGCAATTACCCTACCATGTTGTGTCAGTACACACCCTAAGCCAACCCCCGAAGCATCACAATATACCGCATACCCCTCTGTGCCTTCTGGAAGCACTAATACAGGTGCAAAAGTTAGCCTGCTTTTCAACTCTTGAAAGCTCCTTTCACATGCATCATTACATTGAAATTTGGTCGCCTTATGTGTCAACTTTGTTAGAGGTGCAGAAATAGAAGAAAAACCTTCAACAAATCTTCTGTAATAACCTGCCAACCCTAAGAAGCTTCGAACTTCTGTGGGTGTTGTTGGCCTTGGCCAATCTTTCACCGCCTCTATCTTTTGTGAATCAACCCTTATTCCTTCATCAGACACAATATGACCCAAGAATGCCACTGATTTCAACCAAAATTCACATTTGGAAAACTTGGCATACAATTGCCGATCACGACGAACTTGTAATACCTGCTATAAGTGATTTGCATGGTCTTCTTCTGATCTTGAATACACCAAAATGTCATCTATAAATACTATCACAAAGACGTCCAAGAACGGCTTGAATACCCTGTTCATTAAGTCCATAAAAACCGCTGGTGCATTTGTCAGCCCAAATGACATAACAAAAATTTCAAAGTGACCATAGCGTGTCCTAAAGGCTGTCTTGGGTACATCTTTCTCCTTCACCCTCACTTGGTGATACCCTGACCTCAAGTCAATTTTCGAAAAGCATTTGGCACCCTGTAACTGATCAAACAAATCGTCAATCCGGGGGAGGGGGTATTTGTTTTTAATTGTCACCTTATTCAATTGCCGATAGTCAATACACATTCTCAAGGTGCCATCCTTTTTACGTACAAATAACACTGGTGCACCCCAAGGGGCACACTAGGTCTTATAAAACCCTTCTCTAGCAAATCTTTTAATTGCTCCTTTAATTCACGTAACTCTGTCGGGGCCATTCTATATGGAGGGATAGAAATAGGTTGAGTGCCTGGGAGTAAATCAATGCCAAAATCTATTTTTCGTTCTGGAGGAAAACCTGGAAGCTCTTCGGGAAACACATCAGCAAATTCATTCACTACCGAAACAGATTGAAGAGTTGGTGATTCAGCCTCCATATCCCTTACTCTAACTAGATGACATATATACCCCTTTGACATCATCTTCCTTGCCTTAAAATAGGAAATAAACTTCCCCTTTGGTGCCCCAACATTACCTTCCCATTCAAGGACTGCCTCATTTGGAAAGTGAAAATACACCCTCTTAGTTCGGCAATCCACAGTAGCATAGCAAGAAGCTAACCAATCCATACCCATTATAACATCGAATTCCACCATATCTAACTCAACAAGGTCAGCCAGTGTGTCACGGTCACAAACAGTTACGACACAGTCATAATAGACCCTTCTAGCTATAATAGATTCACCGGTAGGTGTAGACACTTCAAATGGCTCATTCAATAATTTAGGTGTTCTTTTAAGCTTCCCAGCCACTAGTGGTGTGATATATGATAATGTAGAACCAGGGTCAATTAATGCATACACATTATGTGAAAAGATGGACAATGTACCTGTGACCACATCGGGTGAAGCTTCTAAATTCTGCCGACTCCCCAGAGCATAAGTGCGATTCTGGGCTCCGCTGGGGCTAGCTGCTCCTCTACCACCTCTACCACGGCCTGTAGGTGTTTGCTGACCCCTACTGAAGGGAGGAACTTACGATGATGATGCAACAGTTGACCCAGCAGGTTGTGCTATATCACCCATACGTCTTCTGGGGAAATCTCTTATCATATGCCCTGGTACACCACACCAATAACAGGCATCTGTCCCAACACAACATATACCTGAATGACTCCTCCCACATTGTTTACAAGACTGCCTAGGAGGAATCTGCTGGCTGGCCGAATATCCTGTTATCCGTGCACCTTGTCCCTCACTTCTTTGATTAAGCTGATTACCTCTAGGCCCTTGAAATTGTGGTGGAGCACTGACTGCAAAATAGGAGGATGATGGTCTAGGTGGTTTACTAAAAAATCGGGGCCTAACATCACCTTGAGATGGTACAAACTGCCCTGTAGATCTGGCCCTCTTGGACTGGCCCCTTTCTATCTCTTGTGTCCTTCTCCTTTGCCTCTGATCCTCTAGTTTCTGTGCAAATGCTTGCATCCTTGCTATATCCATGTCTTTATTCAGTGAAGCAATGGTACAGTCTCTTACCAGATACGTATCCAACCTATCCACATACCGATGAACTCTATCTGCCATAGTAGCAACTACATTAGGAGCATACCTGGACAAGGAGTTAAACTGGAGGCTATACTCTCTCACGCTCATACCCCCTTAGTGGAGATTCAGAAACTGATCTTCCCGGGCCTCTCGAATCTCATATGGCAAGTAGTGGTCAAGAAAGGCCTCTTTGAACTCCTTCCAGGTAGTTGGAGGTGCATCTATACCCTTAGATTGCTTCCAAGCTTCATACCACAATATAGCCACACCCTTCAATCTATATGCTGCCAGTTCCACAGCTTCTGTACCACTACATGCATAACATCTAAAGTGCGCTGGATCTGGTCGATGAAGTCTTGCGGATCTTCATTAGGATCTGACCCGGTGAAAGCTGGAGGGTCTAAATTAAGGAAGTCCCGTATCCTCGTGCTAGCTGCCCTATTCGCACCATTTGCACCTACAACTGGGCCTTCTTGTCTTTGTCTTTGGCTAGCAACTATGCGGGTCAATAATTGGACCGCATTTCTCAGATCCTGCACAGCAGCCTCGGCAGGTGGTTCTGAGGGAGTTTCACTACGACCTGGTTCATCAGGAGCTGGAGGAGTTGGAGATGTTTGGGACAGAGACTCATCTTGGGCCTCATCTCGTCGTCTCACCCGACTGGCATACCAATTGCCACTTCCACCTCCTTCCCCTTGCCTTTGCTTTTCCTTGTTTCAGGCATGCTTACTATATAAAATGATTTAGAGGTTAGAAATAATCAACCTACAACACTTGGCTCTATGGCACGATCTAAAGAATGAAAAGAAAGTGACAACTCCTAAATGCCACGTAGCCTCCTGCTTATAAATGTGGTGCACAACACATCCATAAACAAGATTCTACATAGACATGACTTTGTAGACTCCCTAGGACGACCCGCTTTGATACCACTTCTGTCACGCCCTAAGCCCCATTAAGGCGGACTGGCACCCGTTGCCGACAAGGCTCGGGAGAACCAACATATAGCTATACACCTGCTATGAACATTTAAGAGGTTTCCATACTCAATATGCTGTCAAAAGAAAGTAAACTGTACTAACAAACCAAAAGTAAATGCATAAGACTAGGCCGTTGGAGCCACGATGTCTATAATACACTATTGGACCACACTTTAATTTACATTGTCTACAAAGCCTCTAAATAAGGAACAATATCTATATGAGTCGGGACAGGCCCCGCCTCATGACCAACTATACAATACAAAATACAAGTTCTAAACACACAAGCCCCGAAGCAACCTGGAGCTTAGTAATAGCAACTGAAAGTCCAGTTCTCCTACTGGGGAGATCTAGTAGCTCCTGTACCTGCAGCATGAAATGCAGGTCCCCGTAAGGGACGTCAGTACGAGATAATGTACTGAATATGTAAGGCAGGAAATACTGTATATGCAATAAGAACTCAAATGAAATCACACACTGGTGTGTAAGGATGAAAAGTACCTTTAGTCATACTGTGGAATCATGTACTTTATGTTTTTTTTTAATTTACTGTATCTTTCTTTACTGTATAATCTGTTCACAATATATCATGTAAATGACCAGCTGATCAGTGGTAAATCTGTAATGGGATCGACCCTGGCTAGGTGATTCCTTCACCCCTTGGGCTACCACCCGTAAATGAGATCGACCCTGGCTAGGTGATTCTTCCACCCCTCGGGCTATCACCCATTTATAAGCTACTGTAAGTTATCTTTTATTTACTTTGAGATGGTTCTTTTGGTGGTCATAACCTTTAGAACTGTAGGAAAATAGACAGGTGACATATGAACAACCATACAAGGTAATACCACAATGGAAAGAGAGATACACAACTAATGAACCGTATCAGAGATCAAACAACACATAGACTTTGTTTGGTAAGAAGGAACTCATGTATGTTTAGTATTCAGGTACATATGCAGGTTGACAATGACTATGTCTGGTACATATGAAAATGGTAAAAAGTGGGGGACACGATTAGTAGCCATGTCGGAGTTTGTACGTGCCTTTATGTGCTAAGGAAGATTATAGATTTCATGCCAAGTAATAGGAAATCAAGTAGCCTTACATACCTTGCTGTACTATGTCGTTATTACCTCGGAGTAGTATCCTTTTCCTCCAAACACTTATCTACAATATATTAGGTGATAAAACTAGTGTTAGAAGCTAGTAAGCACATCTTAGTAATCCAATTTCACCCAAAAATAATATCCGGGCAGCAAGCTCGGAATTAGCACCCAAAGAGTATTCTTTCAACATTTCCACTCCTAATCGTATTTTCTAATACACATTCCCATATACATTTCATATCCAGCTATGTTTAGTCCCATAACAACATTACAACAATTCATACAGTACATCATACAACAACTCTACACAACATGCAAGTAGACAACACAACATTGCATCCTTCCGCTACACTTCGACGTCAACCATTCCAAATCCGTTTCAACCTCAACCAAACTGTCCTCAACATATTTACACACAATTACAGTCCTAAAACATTCCAAAAACAGTCCCTAAGTAGATGGAAAACATGAGACAACAATTCCCAAAAACAGTCCACGAATTCTTACTAATGAGCGGAATTAAGACATCATTTAAGAACTTATTTTTGCGGAAGATAAAAGTGGTCCAGCAGCCTCCTCACATCATTCTAGACCCAAGACTTCTTAAAAACATACATATTACTTCATAACCCAGCCAACCAACAAGATAAAAGTCTCCTATTTTAACAAGAAAAGTGAACCACAATATTTGGAACACATGCTGTCCCAAAATTCCTGCACAATACAACCAACATACTCTTCATGTTTTTCATGGAAAAATTATACCAAACCATGGGTATTTTATCTTACCTTAACCCTCAAGGATTAGGTTCTCTTCAAGAACCCTAGAAGTGTGTCTTGGCTGCTTTAGAAAGTGAGAAGAGAGCAAGAAGAAACTTAGAGAGAAATCTGAAATTTTGGCTTGAGAAAATGACTAAAAGTTATTGCTTGTTGCTCCCTTTTATAGGCCACTTTTGGCGACTTTCTTTTGGGTTTTCAACCTTATTTTTTAAGGTTATGGGGCAGCAGCTTGGCCCTTTCATTTGGGCCTTATTGGGCTTCAAATGGGATGGGCTTTGTTGCAAACATTTCTCCCCTAAGCCCACTTAGTTTGGGCCCTAGTTTTGAATTGGATTGTAATTGTAATTTGGCCCTTTTCTTATCCATATTAGGCTGCAAATGTTGTCCTTTTATGATGCTAAACCATGGGCCCAAATGACATCCTTAACTCGGGGTTTATTCTTTATCGGACTTGAACAAATTCTGTGTTGGGCCTTGTCTTCGTTTACCGAGCTTATTTAAGCTAAGCACGTAGGTGACTCACCTACTAGCTTCCTAAGTCCCACAAGCACCTCAATTATTTTACTTCATTTAAGGTCACACTCTCTTTAACTTGACTTAAAAATTATATACGCTCGGTCATCTTAAGCGTTAGACGTACATATAGCCCTTTAATCTAAAATTCACGCACTTTTGAAAATATGTGCGGATTTGACCCTGCCATATCATGTTTCATCTGTGTTGAACTAGTACATGTAAGATGTGGGGTGTTACAGGTTAGTAATGAACATTATGGAAATGGGCCAAGTCGCATAGTGAAATTTGCCTCTCACCTTTGACCAAAAGGCTTGGTGAACTTAAATTATCGTCCTACATGTTATATACTAGACAAGAATTAGGTTACTCGGTGATACTGAGTTGAGGAATCATGGGGAACACAATACCCTAGTTTCTCTACTTTATTGGCCTTTCTCTCGTGATAGCTAGTTTATTTTTCTCATTGATTTTTTCAAAATCCCCCCCTCGGGGAATTGAGTTGATTAACTACTTGGATTACATGTTGGTGAATTTGTCTTGAGTCTATGTATTCCCTGTGGGTTTGACCCTAACCTTGGTTAGATTCTATTTCTTGACAGTGAGTGTTTTATCCTCTAAAAAGAAGGTGTAACTCAGGCAACATCATCAGGCAGTGATCCGATCTCTTCCTAACAATTGGGAACATTGTAAGGTCAATTTAACCCATAATGACAACATCAAAACCTTTTTTGATGTTGCCCGTCATGTTGAACTTGAAGATGAGAGGCTTGGTGTTGCTCATGCTGCTTCTAATACCATTGTGGCAGAATCAAGTGGCACAAAATCTTCAGGATTTAAGCGCAAGAAAAATTGGAAAAAGAAAGGAAAGGGTGGAGAGACCGGAGAAGGTCCCTCCAAGAAAAAGCACAAAACGAAATTCCAAGAAGAAGAGAGACAAGAGCAAAATGAAATGCTATAATTGCCAAGTACTGAGGCACTTTGCTCGTGAATGTACCGAGTCAAAAAGATAGCATTTCCAAATGAACCTCTGAGTGCTTCATAGGTTTCTAGCACTTCTTTGTTAACTTAATCTTATCCAATGTGAATTGCAAACTTAGGATCTATCGACCACGTGAACCAAGCTCGAGAAGCGTTTGTGGAGTTTCGTCGAGTTTCACTTGGATCAAGGTGGATTTATGTAGTAAATATGCAACGCTTAAAGTCAAAGGAATAAACACTTACAAAGTAGACTTGCATGGTGTCTGATCGTTGATGTTGCATGACGTTGTATATGCTCCAGAAATTTGATGAAATTTACTATCTGTCTCTGTTCTATTAGATGTTGGTTTTGATTTGTATTTTTGGTTGCAATGGTGTTAGAATAACTCTAGATAATGAGTTGTATGGTTTTGGAATTCGTTATGATCGTTTTGTTGTTCTAGATTGTAATTCTTCATCTAGTGACTATTATATGGGTCGTTGTGTAATGGTATATTGTTCAAGTAATGATGATATTGATGTTATTACATGGCATGAGGATTGGGTCATATAGGGCAAGATTGAATGAACAGGTTGGCAAAGGAAGGACTTTTAGTTTCTTATTCGAAGATTGAATTGCCAACTTGTAAAAATTGTCTTGCTAGAAAAATTACACGTAAATCATTTGGGAAAGCTTAAAGAACTGAGTTCCCACTTGAATTAATTCATTCTGACATTTGTGGTCCAATGAATGTAAGGGAAAGATCTCGTGCCACATACTTCATTACATTTATTGATGATTTCACGGGCTTTGGTTATGTCTATTTGATTTCACATAAATCTGAAGCACTTGAGTGTTTTAAAAGAAATATGAATGAAGTTGAAAATCAATTAGGCAAAACTATAAAAAAATTTAGAACTGATAGAGGCCGTGAATATTTATCAAAAGAATTTGAAAAATTATATACTGGAAAGGGTATTATTTGACAATTAACTACTCCTTGTACACCTCAACAAAATGGTGAAGCTGAAACAAGGAATAGAACATTATCGGACATGATAAGATTAATGATGGCGCAGGCAAATTGGTCTACCTCTTTCTGGGGAGATGCATTATTTGCTGCGGCCTATATATTGAATAAAGTGCGTTCAAAATCAGTATCTTCCACTCTTTATCAACTTTGGACTGGTCATAAAACAAACCTAAATGACCTACGATCTTGGGGTTGTGCTGCATATATTAAAAATAATTTTGGTGAGTTTGGTAAATTAAGTCCAAAGGGAAAGAAATGTATCTTCATAAGATACTCTGAATGCTCCAAAGGGTATGTGTTCATTGATGAATTGAAAGATGGAAGCGTGACTGAAATTGAATCGCGAGATGTCAGATTTTTGGAAAATAATTTTCCAAAAAAGGGTGATATAATTGAAAGTGAGCCTCTCTAGGAAATGTTGAATTCAGAAGATCATATAGTGTCATCAGATAGATTTGATAATATAATTGATCAAGAGATGATTCCTAGTCCAAGTGGGACTTTTGAATCCCAAATTTCTTTAAAAAATCTGAACTTTAATTATGTAAGAGCACAACAAAAGGATTACCTAAACGATCTTATGAGATCGAAGATTATATTTTCTTGGTATCTCCCACAGAGTTAGATGAACCTAACTTTGTGACAGAGGCTTTATCGAGCCCTGAAAGGGATGAATGGTTAAAAGCAATGAAAGAAGAATTAGAGTCTATGAAAATCAACAAAGTCTGGGATCTAGTTGACCTTCCACAAGGATGTAGAGCTATTGGGAATAAATGGATCCTCAAAGTTAAACGCAAATCGGATGGGTCAATAGAAAGACACAAATCACGATTAGTGGGATAAAATTTTACTCAAGAAGCTGGAATAGATTATGAGGAAACTTTTTCACCAGTTGTGAAGTTTACCTCTATACAATTGCTTTTAGATATTGTTGCACATTTAGACCTAGAATTACACCAAATCGATGTGAAGACTGTTTTTCTCAATGGAGAACTAAATGACGAAATCTACATGGAACAACTAGTAGGTTTCGTTGTTAAAGGCCAAGAAAAGAAAGTTTATAAATTGAAAAGATTAATTATGGCGTAAAAAAACCTTCAAGGCAGTGGCATCTTAGATTTCATAGGGAGGTGATTTCATTTGATTTTACCATGATCGATAAAGGCCATTGTATCGATGTGAAAAGGTCCAATGAGAAGTTTGTAATTCTTTCTCTTTATGTGGATGATATTTTATTAGCTAGAAATAATTTGGAGTATATGAAAACTGTTAAGTCATGGCTTTCAAAGTCATTTGACATGAAAGATATGGGTGAAGCAGATTATATATTGGGCGTTAAGATCTAAAGAGGTCGTTCCAAGAAAACTTTGAGTTTAACTCAAGAAACATACATAAAGAAACTTTTGGAACGGTTTCGTAATGAATAGTTGCAAGCCTATGGATACTCCAATAGAAAGAGGTAAAACTTTAAGCCTTGAAATGTGTCCAAAGACTGAAAAAGAAAAGGAAGACATGTCTCGGGTTCCATATTCTAGTGCTATTGTAAGTTTGATGTATGTTATGATGTGTACTCGTCCAAATATTTGTTTTTGCCGTAGGTCTGGTAAGCAGGTACCAATCTAATCCTGGAAGAGATTATTGGAAGGTAGTGAAGAGAATATTCCGATATCTGAAGGGAACCATAGATTATTTACTATGTTATAGTGGGTGTGATTTACTCTTAAAAGGTTACACAGATGCCAATTGGGCTGGTGATCAAAATGATAGAAAATCAACCTTCGGTTATGCTTTCTTACTTAATGGTGGTGCTATTTCATGGAAAAGTAAGAAACAAGCTTGTCCAACTCTTTCAAACATGGAATCTGAATTTATGGCTTGTGCATCTGCAGTACAAGAAGTTGCTTACCTAAAGAGATTTTTTGAGCACTTGAATATTGTAAAGAATTCTAAGGGTCACGTAATTTTATATTGCGGCAGTCAGGTGGCTATTGCATATACAAGGATCCTAAGTATCAAAATAAAACCAAACATATTGACATTAAGTATAATTTTGTGAGAGACATGGTAGCAAGTGGAGAAGTAAGTTTACAATATATTCCTACTCGTGAAATGATAGCTGATCCTTTTACAAAGGAAATATCTAGAGACTTGTTTGAGAAATATGTAGGCTCTAGGTTTGAATAGGATGTGATGATATTTGTTTATTGTAAAACAACTTTGTGGTTTTAACATTCTCATCAATATAAGACTATTGATTTTATGTTCATATCTCTTATGCGTACAATATTTTTCTTAAGTGTGTCAGACAAGTTGCGAGAAATTGACTCTCTCACACGAGCAATCGCCTCTTACATTGGTGAATGTGAAGAGATGAATTCCACAATTATGTTATGACTTGTTTTATAAGCCAGACTAGAGTCTCTAAGAAAATAAATTTGAGGATTATTGAAGAGAGAAACTCAAGTTAGACATCTAGAGGTGTCTAGACCAAGGTCTATATGACGTTGCATAATTAAATGACAAAGGAAACACACACATCAATATCAGGTGAAATCATCATAGCACGTGTTTCATACCATGCGTGCTTAGCGACCAATGGGTTAATGAAAGAATGAATCCCTGCCTTTTCATTGTGTGAGACCATGAAAGTTACTTTAATTTTTATTGAAATACCCTTTGACCTTTGACTATTTCTTGAAGTTTCAGTCAATGTTGCTACTTTAGCATGTTAATAATAGCCTGAATGATTTAGCAGTGAAGTGCATGTCTAAGAAAGCAGTTGATTTGAAACAGAAAGATCTGAGTTGAAAGGAAAGACGATTAAAACGAATAAATTAGCTTGTAAATACAAGTTGGCTATTACACAGACCGCATAGATTTCAAGTGTAATTGTGTGCGTGTGCGTGTATTAAGTTAAACATGAACTCAAGTTTACCTCTTTAAGAGGATGAGGGATTAAATTAGCTACTACTAAAGTAGTTAATGAAGTATGGGGTATTGTGAGTAATAAAATATCCTCGTATTAAGAATGAATTCTTTCCACATGTGATTGAATTCCTTGTGTAGCTTATAAAACCTTATAGGTAAAGCTCTTGGTGCTCATGGGTCGCACGAACTATTTGTTGTATAAATTGGGTATATTGTTAATGTTGTACTAGCTTGGGTCCTGTCCACCATGTGGGAAGTCGGAGATATGAGTTTTCTTTTCGGGTCATGGGTCATGGGTCACCCATGTGAACCGACTCGATCCGACCCAATATGAATTTCTCATAAGGAAGTAAGATTAAGTTAACATTTTTTTGAAAAGAGAGAGGGAACAGTTACCATGTAACTGGTAAACTGCTCTCAACTTCTTTCTATGAAGATGGTCTTTTCTTCCTCAAAGAAACGTGAGAAAACTAACAGATCAAGCAAAAAGAAAACTCTTGTTTTTCCAGAACAACATCATCCCAAAAACATTTAGTTTGTGATATTTTACTTGTTTCCTTTTGATTTAAAGTAGGATCTGGAGCAATCAAATTTTAGGTGGCAAAATCAAGAAATTCCGCGGCAAATTCAAGGTACATATTCCGTCCATTTTGTCCAAATTAGTCTTTAGAGCCCACTCCAACGTTTGAATTTCAAAAACAAAATTTAAAATCCCGCTCAAATTCCAAGCTAGAAGGTCCTAGTTCGTCCTTATAAATACACACTTTTGCACTTGTTTTAGGGGGTCTTTTGTTTTTCTTTTTACTTCTTGCCTTACAGTATTGTTAAGCACACTGCTTTTTAAAAAGAATTTTGTATCTTTCTTTCTTTTTCCCTTGTGATTTCGGCTGAGAATCAGATTTCAGCTTGTACGAGTTTCGTGTTGTTCGAGTATAGACCTTCGAACAAAGCACCACATTCACTTCTCCACAATAGGTGATTTACACCCCTTTTTCTCTTATCTGTTTATCTGAAAAAATGCTATGTGAGCTTCATGAATATCATGAAAGTGATGTTAAACATTGTATTTGTATAGCTTGAGGTTTGGAAAGAGATGAATTCATGTTCTTTCATGTTTCAATGTGAACTATTTTTTTATGACAACATAACTACATCGATTATCATATTTGGACATCTGCACATCATAAGAAAGTTTAGCCTATCTACTTCTAATTAGTGGAAAACATGTGTGAAGGAGTATGATTCGTTTTTGTTTTAATTAAAAAAAAGGGAAGAAGGTGCAGATCATTTTTGACAAGATGTAGTCCTGATTAACTCTAATTTCTATCCACAAAATATGTTGTTATTCTATTAGCATACATATGTGTATGAGTGTTTCTGTTTAAATTTTTTATATGTATAGCATGTGTATATTTTGAAGAGCCATGGTTCAATTTTTATTTATGAATAACTCGTCTGAGGAATACATGTGATTTGAACTATTTTTGTTAGTACAAAGTCATCTATTACAAAAATGTGTATCTTGCTCAAAGTTTGCATATTCATGTTCGAGATAGTATATTTGATGTATGATTTTATTTGGCTCTGCATCTACTTTATTCAATATCATAAAGAGTGAAAATTTTTACTAATCTTTTTACTTTCTTTTATTTGCATGAACACTTCGGGAGCTAAAATGGAGTCTTTATAATAGACTCTCCATCGCCTCAAGAAACATATCTATATGGAGTCATTACGGCCTCTTAGAATACCCAAATAACAAAACAAGCAGATTTGCTTGGGATCATCCTTCACGACTTATTTCTAGCATTATTTGTTTATGTGTCTTTCTTTACATATTTAATTGGCTTATGTGATTTATAGTTGGTATGATATAGATGTTTGGGTTTGGGCACCTCTAGTTAGAAATAAATCATCACCCTAACATTAACTTTTGTTATATTTCTAAAGAAAGGATCAATATTTTATTTTAAGATTAAACTCCTTGCCAAAAAAAAATCAAAGCATGTATATCAGTTTCTGTACAAAAAATTATTATTATTATTATTATTATTTTTTTTTTTTTTTTTTTTTTTAAAAAAAAAAAGTTTTCGTGCCATATTTTTGTACAAAAAAAATTAAACAAGGGACTATCCATTATTTTTCAAAAATAAAAAATACAGGTCATGCGACCCCGAATCCGAAAGACTTTTGAATTGCCAAAGTTTGCCCACAAGTTTTACTTTAAAAATCTCTTCTCATTCAATTACTTGGATTTTCAATTTTTTTAGCACTTTTAAGTTTTAATTAATTAACTTTATTTGGCCGGTTAATCATTTTTAACGAATCTTAAAGGATACCTTACACCTTTCCTTTAGGATAACTATCTTGTTATATGCGCTTTGCGCGTGATAAAAGTGTGTGCCTCGTTTGATGACAAACATTACAGAGAAAAATGAAATTTAATTGTGAACTTATAAAAAAATAAATAATTCATTAATTTTGTTACATAATTTATTTATAAACCTTATCAATAATGAAATTTCATGGTTAATTAGAATTTTCCTTAATAGGATATTTTCTTGATACAAATAAGAAAGAATCATAAGTCTACCAAATAAGGAAGATTTAAGAGTCTTTCGATCACTAGAAGTCCTTATTTTATCACTTCTTTCCATATATTTTAAAAGTCAATATTATAAATATAATTAAATAACAGCTTTAAAAATGGTGAAAAGACGATTTTATCTAAAGAAAAGATTTTATCTAAAGAAGAGATTTTTAATGAAGGACAAAAAGTTCAAACAATATTTCTAAGGATCTTCACACTTTAATATAGTATAGATTAGAGTCCTTATTGTAACGCCCGGTAAAATTACCAAAATTCCCCTAGAGTGAGGGTATGTGCGTAACGTGTCTTCCGATGCTCATATGGCAATCCGAGGCTGGATTTGTGATCAGTATGAAAAATTGAGTGGGGAAATGGTCTCGGTTGATTTTTAGAGCGACCTGGTCAAAAGATAATTTTTCGATCCAAATTGAAAAAACAGTGACAATGCGCGACAGAGGCGCGTCGTGCACCTGTGGCAAAGAGGCACTTGTGTGCTTTTCAAATTTTTCGACAGAATGGAGAAAACTCGTACAAAAACTCTCTTATAAAAATACACTGTTCACGACCAGTCCGTGTCGCAGACCGTGTATTTTCCGAGCTAGAAATTTCTAAATAATTATGAGGGGCATTCCGGTCAATTCTCCACCCCTTCTAAACACTAATACACGGCTAATAATGACGTTTCGACGTGAAAAGGGTCCAAAACCCCCCATTCTAAGTCCTATTCCATAACTAACAAGGCTAGGGCTTGAGGAGAGAAGAGGAAGGTTTGAATTGAGATATTCGAGAAGAAATCCTTGACGTACTCAGTTGATAGTCGCATCACGGGTATGTAAGGCTAAATTAAAACATGGGATTGTTCTCTCATGTGCCCCATAGAGGTCATAGGTGAGTTGATGATTGAAGAGTCTACATGTATGATTTCTTTGATAGATTTTCTTGAAAATTATATTTCAAATTTCATATTTTCTATGTTGATGATCATCATACTATTTGTTTTCTTAGATTGAATGTTTTAATGAGGATTTGCATAATCCTACATGCCTATTCTGAAAAGCATGCATAATGAACTTGAGAATTGAGTCTAGAGCCTTGATTTGACATTGTTGATTGTGATGATGAGTTGATGGAACTTTGATGATTAATTTAATTTGAGGAGCATTCATAATGCACTTGAGAATTGAGTTTAGAGTTTGAGTTGACATGGTTGATTGTGATGATGAGTTGATGGAATTTTGATTGTTTTATGAGTCTCTATAAATGAACTCTTCCGATGTGTCTATTCACTTGTTCCCTAATTATTGTTATACAATCTTGAGTCATTGATGAGATTGATTGATGAGAGGGTTAAAACCCATTTGAGATACCGGTCGTTGACGGGGAGTGAGTCCCTATGAGATTGGTTGAGGTTGAGGTTTTATGAGCATTGAATCGAGCACCAAAAGAGTGAGAGTTTGTCCAACTCGAACTCGTCAAACTACGTCGCCAAACATAGGAGAGGCATAGAACTATCACATATATTATGGTTCCCCCTCGAGAGTAACGGTCCCTGAAAGCAATAGAGGACCTATTGAGTTGACTCCATATTGGGTGAGCTGATATTGTTTTTTAGCGTTCCCTACATGGAAAGTTTGGAACCACTGTGGAAACATTAGGGTGATTGTTGTACATTCACTGACTCATAAGTGAGTGTTGTTGGATAAGAGAAACTCCCATAAATTTTCTACCTTACTCCGAGTCGAGATGAGATGAGAGGGGGTGAGCTCCTCTGAGATGAGTTTTGAGATGAGATGAGAAGAGGTAAGCTCTTTTGAGGTGAGCTTTGAGATGAGTTTGAGACTATTGATGAGTTTGAGTTATTGATGTATCATTGTCTACTCTTTATTCTTTCATAGATGGACATTTGACTATTTGATGTGATTTGATGTTTATTTTAAGTTGATGTTGTTTCCATATTTTTCTACCAGTTTCTATTTCACTTAGCTATTTTACATACCAGTACATTCCAAGTACTGATGTCCACTCTAGACTACATCATTTTATGATGCAGAGGCAGGTACTAGAGATCGTCAACAGGCTTTCCGTTGAAGATCTGAGATTCACAGCTAATTGGTGAGCCTCCCCTACTCCAGAGGACCCACTATTTTTATTTCATCATGTTTTAGAGTTAGATTGGACTATTTCTTTTATTTTTATTTGGGTAGCCATAGATCTGTCATTAGCACCACATGATTAGTTATACAGGCTTCATAGACGATGGTCGAGCATTGATGTTGAGATTTTAGGCTAGTTCTTTCTACTAGCCTGTATTATCATATATATATATATATATATATATATATATATATATATATATATATCTTTGAGACTTTAGATGAGATGTGTCCACTACTTACTTATATTTTTCGCTATTCAGTAGAGTTATTTGATTGAATGATGTGATGAAGCTAAGTGATTCGCTTGGGGACTAGCAATAGTCTTTGAGTGCCGGCCACACCAAGGGTACCCTCCCGGGGCGTGACAAACTTGGTATCAGAACACAGAGTTCAAGTTTCCTAGGAAGTCTATTAAGCCGTGTCTAGTAGAGTCTTGTTTATGGGTGTGTTGTCGACCACATTTCATAAGAAGGAGGCTATAGGACATTAGGAATAGTTACACTTCTTTCTTATTCCAATTCGTGCGATAGAGTTAAGCTCTATGAATACTCTCTTCTAATTCATGCTCTACACATGCAAAATTGATAACCACGACCTATACCTCTACAAGATTTACTCCAACTTTACTAATTCAACGTGAGCCTTCAACAAACGATTACAATATCTAGTAACCTAAACTTCACCACGAACTTCCTAGCCTATTAGCTACACATAAACCTCCCTAGGATTATGTTCCCCATGTCTTCGAGTTGCCCTCAACTTGAAGACTACAACTAGATCTTAGTTTATACGTACTGAGAGATTACAATGATCAACTATCAAGACTAAAAGATAAACTTTACTGCAGAAGCTTCTCAATAGTTTCTTGTTAAAACTATGTCGTGCCTTTTGTTTTCTCGTTCTACGTCACTGTTGTTTCGATGGCCTGCCCTAATTTATAGCTGCCTCTCCACTTCTGTTACCCCATAATTCTTGTAGTGATGATTCCTAGTGGAATCCTTTTCGGCATCTATTTCTTTTTTCGTTTAGGATTCCTCTTGCACTTCAAACTCCTACTTTGCATAGAACTCCTTTGTTTAGACTTCTTGTTGAGTTAGAATTGTATCTCAATCGGAATCCTCCTCGGCACTAACTAACTTCTTAGTTGTCTTTTATTTCCAGAGCCTTTTATTCTTTTTGGATCGCTCGATGCTTGCCAGGGTTTTAGTGTGTGAAAGAACCTGGAAAAACAACTTGTTTCATTTGCACCCTGTCAATCATCAAAACTTTATTATCCCAAAAAATGAGGACTATGCATGTCCGCTAATATGCAAAACAGTTGGCAATCTGGAAAGTAAACAAGTGAATTGAAACATAATTCAAGTGAAAAGGTTTCACTAAAGCTGAGATAATTACTAGAGGACCTAAATAGAAGAACTAGCTTGTTTTGTTTCGTGCCATGGAAATTTTCTGATTTCTTTTCGAAAAAATTCTCACAATGTTTCACTATTTTTTTCTCTCTTACTGTGTTTATCCTTGCTTGAGGAAATGATAGATCTCGAACCAGGAGCAAAGCTCTGATACGAAGAATGTTGGGAAAAGAGAGAAGTAACTATTCGAATAAAATTTTAAGAAACAGAGAGAAACTTTTTCTCTTTTTATTGCTTTCAAAAAACAACGATACAAGACTTTAAATAGTACTTGAATAACAACAATCTAGAGAAAAAATAGGGCACTAGATTAACACTAACCCATGACCTTCTAACTGACTAATATAAACTTCTTAGGACTCTTAAAGCTAAAACGTAAAAGACTTTCAGGTGTTTATTGTGTGAAATAGAATTTATTAATCCTTACAGTTTCAGTTAAGGATGATGTTGACAGCTCAAAATTTTTGTCTTAATGCGAGTTTGATTACTCTATTCTACGAGAATTTCACTCCTCTCAACTTTATCGGAAAACGTAATGTGTTTATCTAAAAAAGTTTGTAAAGTTTTGGCAAAACTTCTTATGCAATAAATTTATTAGTAAAGTTGTCCATCTTAGTTATGATTTTTGAAGGCGCAAGGAAAAAGTTGATTAATTACTAGTATTGGATGGAAAGAGTATTTTACTAGAGTAATATTTATTCTATTCTTTAATTTTGTCGTATGGAAAACGAGAAACATTTAATTTTAATGTTCACATTTCTACCATTACTGTCTCCTGGAAACTAGATATCAATTTTCTTCTTCTATATTTAAATGGGAAAAGGTTTAAATTAGTCTTGACCTAAGAAAAGAAATCTAAATTTAGTCTTTGTTCGTTTATAAAGAGGATCATGTCATTCCTTGAACGAAAACGTAAATAAACCAAGCTTATAATGGCAGGAGTATTCTTAATCGTGCTCTTTTAATGAAATGCAAATTGAACCCTTTAATTAAACTTGAGTCGGGTGTTCTATCAAGAATAATCTTTATCTAACACAAGATAAGGATAAGGTATACCTACACTTCATTCTTCCTGCTCTTCTTATAGGATTACATCGAATATATTGTTTTAGTAGTAGTTCAATATTTTTTACTTGACTAAATTTATTATGTTAAGTTTTTCTTGTTTACAAATATTTTTCTATAATTTTTTCAACGGGTGTCAAAATATATTTTGAAAAAAGAGAGTAAAACATATGAGTAAAATTTAGGGATTCAAAAAATAAAAATTTTCACATATCCGGATAGTATACCTTTCAATTAAGTGGTGCCAATTGACACTTTTGAATACATATGTTGCCGCCATTGATGATGGTGAATATTATTGGAACTTTATGTGCATAAGCTTTCAAGGTGTGTTAAAATATAAATAGTAAATATACGAAAAAATTTAGGGATTCAATCAATGGAATGCATATAACTAAAACTTATGGTTTCGTTGTTGATGACAATGAATATTATAAATATATACGTGTATGAGCTATCAATCTTGAACCTAGACAATGGGAGAAGATTGTAGTAGCCTAACTGTCAACGTAAAATTGATGAATTTGTGACAGAAAAAACAAAATAAAATACAACAATTCCTTCTAGTTATGACATATATTCAATTTGTAGTAATTCATTAATTCATAATGTGATTTCAGAACATATTTTAAAATATTCTACAAAAGCCAAATTTTTTTGTAGGGTAACTTTTATAGAAAAAATATGGGTCCGGATAGTTATTAATTATTTGATATAATATTTAGGAATTTACTTCTTTACTGAAGTGATGCCAGTTGACTCTTCTTCACGATGTGTGTCACTTAAATTTTACGTGCATGAGTTTTTGGTACTGAGCCCTGATTGAGGAAAGCAATTGCAGTAGGGTGATGGTCAATAAATTAAAAACAATAGGTAAATTTTGTGATGGAAATAACAAAATAAAATTTGACTTGCTGTAAAGTTTATATTTTACCAACAACATACCTAGTGAAATCCTACAAGTGAGGTCTGGGGAGGGTAGAATGTACGCAGACCTTACCACCACCTCATAGAAGTAGAGAGGTTGTTTCCTGGGAACCCTCATCTCAACAATCCATAAGCAAAAAAGTTTATATTTTACCATAAGGTAAATATTGGTATTACTTGGACTGTACATGCACGAGATTTCAATCCTAAGCTTCAATAGAGGAAAACGATTGTTGTTGGCTGATTGTCAATGTAAAACCAACGAATTTGGTGATGAAGATAATAAAAATAAAATATTGTAAAATAAATAAGTAAATAAATAAAGGAATTAACACATAGTATATATAACAATCATTATACTAAAATGATCTTTAGCGATAATTAATTAATGGGAATAGCTTAATTACCATTAATTATGCATATTTAGCAGCAATCAACACTCTTTATAAATGTTTCAAAAGCTTTTAGCGACATGCATCTAATGGCAATTAATTACTATTGGTAAAAGCTTTAATACTCTTTAATAGTATGTAGTTTTAATGCCGCTAAAAGTTGTTTTTCCTGTCGTGATAAAAACTTTTCACCTATCTATATATATAGAGTACGTTTTTAGTGAATTAATTTCAATTGACACCTTTATGTTCATGAGCTTTCAGTGCTAAGCCTCGAATAGAGGAAAACGATTTCAGTAGGCTCATTATCAACATAAAACTGGTAAATATAGTATTGAAACAACAAACAAAAATATGACAATCCTACTAATTACGACATATATTCACTCAATAGTATTTCATTTATTTATTATGTGATTTTAAAACATTTTAGATAATAGAAACTTTTTGTGTGAGGGGGTAGTTTTTATAGAAAAAAATATGTTCAGATTGTCATTAATCATTTGATATAATATGTGGGTATTTTTTTTTATAGAAAAGAATATGAATTTGGATTGTCATTAATCATTTCATATAATATTTAGGGATTCAACACAACACATAGTATCTATACTTCTCAACGAAGTGGTGTTAGTTGACTCTCTTTTTCACTGATGGCGATGTGTATTCCTTGAACTTCTTGTGCATGAGCTTTCAATCTTAAGGTCTGATAGAGGAAAACAGTTGCAGTAGGCTGATTGTCAATGTAAAACTGGTGAATGTGGTGATGGAAATAATGAAACAAAATAGGGTATTTTGATAGATTCATATTGCGTACTCTTGCGGTTAAGCAATTTTGCTCCTAAAACTCATCTTTTTATCCGGTTGGCCAAAAATTTCAACCAAGACCACTTTTCCACATAAATTTTTGTCTGGTTAGTGGGTTAGGGATATCGGATAGTTAAATCGAAAAACAAAAATTGTGTAGGAGTAGTGTGCTCCTGTTTACTATTTCTCCAGTGATCAAGACTATTTCTTGGTACAAATTGTGCGCACATGAATTTCCTTAACCCAATTCTGCAAAAATAACAACTACTATGAATCAATTTCAAACAAGTTGAAGTCGGCTATTTGAATATTGTATGATCATGTTTCTCCATTTAATTTACCCTCCAGTCTCCACACTTACAAGAAGATGTTTGTCATTCGACTTAGTTTTTAATCGAAAAGAATCTCAGAGTTTGGAGTAACTTGATAATCTAGGACAAAAACAACCATATTTTTTTCACCAAGAAATGTAGAGTCACACCATTTTTAACACAATGGAAGGATGAGAACAGATAAGATGGTTCTTGGGACATTTACCTGCAATTAAAAAAAATAGTTGAGCTTCACAATCGTAGAAGAGTAAGCAGTGGTAATATTATAGGCTTTCAACTTCAAATGAGGAAACAAAATTGCGACCCGTGAACTCCAAAAAAGACAAAATAAGTTAGCATATGAAACATTATCTATAATCTTGACTTCGCATTCGCAAAAGCCACAAACATCGGACAAAAAAACATGTCTTGTTCAATAAGAGTGCTTCATAGAGCCAAATGAGGACTAAGCATGTCTGCTAATATGCAAAACAGTTGGCAATCTGGAAAGTAAACAAGTGAATTGAAACATAATTCAAGTGAAAAGGTTTCACTAAAGCTGAGATAATTAATAGAGGACCTAAATAGAAGAACCGGGGTGTTTTGTTTTGTGCCATGGAAATTTTCTGATTTCTTTTCGAAAAAATTCTCACAATGTTTCACTATTTTTTTTCTCTCTTACTGTGTTTATCCTTGCTTGAGGAAATGATGGATCTCGAACCAGGAGCAAAGCTCTGATACGAAGAATGTTGGGAAAAGAGAGAAGTAACTATTCGAATAAAATTTTAAGAAACAGAGAGAAACTTTTTTTCTTTTTATTGCTTTCACAAAACAAAGATACAAGACTTTAAATAGTACTTGAATAACAACAATCTAGAGAAAAAATAGGGCACTAGTTTAACACTAACCCATGACCTTCTAACTGACTAATATAAACTTCTTAGGACTCTTAAAGCTAAAACGTAAAAGACTCCTAAACTAATGACATCGACTTCTGAATCAGTCAACTAACAAGGAGCATCTGGAAGAGTTTCTACTTTCACTTGCTTTGACATGGGAGAGAAACCAGGAGGAACAGCAGGGTACTCAGTCGGTAGATCAGAAACATCCCAATATGTTTCGACTCCATCGGCTAGACATAATATTTCCTTTCTCCACCATTTCAAATACCGTGTAGGTACATCCGGTTCAAACAGCCTAGCCGGATAGTATAACCTCAATCCAAAATCAATGGGTCTGCTATAGTTGATCCAGGTAAGATTTGGACTTGAAGATGAGCAAGGAATCCATTTAGGGAAGTCTTGATCATATCCAAATTGCATTGCTACCCGATTTGGTCGATAGGGCTCTTGACAATCAAATCCAACAAGCTCAGATGCCCTCAAGCATCGAAAGAATGACTCCATTTCTAGATCCAAACTTTCCCCTTCAACCGTTGTCCACTCTTCTTTTTCTTTGTAAAACTGTGGAATCAACCAACCTTCCACAACCAAGGTGTATGGCCTCCACTGAAACAACTCTCCAGACGAGGCAATAGTAGTCCTCACATTAATTTCACCCGATTGTTTCACGTTGTACCATCGACTTATTCTCACACCACTGACCACATTGTAATTCCGCGCTAGCTGTGGCCGCAAAGACACCAGCCTCTCCCAAGCCCAAACCTGATGAAAGAACATCGGCGACCACAAATCAACTCTATCTCTATTCCTAGTTAATGAAGCCCCTGTCATCGCCTGTTTGAACAAGCCCAAATCCCTATAGATGCTAGCAAGAACAGCAGGTGCAAGTGCTAGTCGCACACCTCTTGCCAAATTGACTGCAACAGAGAAAACAGGTGCCTCCACTTTACCTGGAAACACGAATTTTTACAACCAAAGAGAAAGAAAAGCTTCATGTTCATAATCGCTACCAGTGTTCATGAAACGCTTCAACCACCTAGTATGATTATTATCCTTCTTTCCAATCAATTCTTTTTGTGATTTTTCAAGATTTTCTTGAATCACTACCAACTCAGGGGATTGAAGGGGGGACAAAACAAGGTCACCCAAAACAGAAAACCCTCCCAAAAGCATCATATCTTCTAGAGTAACAGTAGCTTCACCCCATGGAAAAACAAAAGTGTTAGCCTCACAACACCACCTTTCTACCAACCCAAAAATCAAATCTTTATCTATGTGGACTCTATAAACTGAACTCGTGACTGCTTCATAAATTCCTGCAGCTTTCCATACATGGTGATGGTCTGACTCCATCCTTTCGACCCACATCCTCCACTTTTTTGGTTGATCCCTCCATCCGTTACATCCATGGAAGGTGACATCCAATGGACAATCAGATTCCGATGGGACGGGAATCGACGGAAGCTTCAAAGTTGGACCTTCAACGGCAGAAACGACGGGATTCAAGAAACGGGCTTTTCTTAGATGTGGGATTCCACCTGATGGTGAAACCATCAACTCCTCTCTTTCATCAAACATTGAATCTTCCATCGATTTTTAGGTAAAGTTTATGATGGAAGCTCAAACTTTTTGTCTTATGGGTGAGTTTTGTGGTCTGAAAGAGAGGAAGGAGGCCTGAATATTAACAACTCTTTTATTTTGTAGAACTGTTTTAAGTCCGGAAGAATCCCCAGACCCCACTTGTGGGATTTCACTGGGTATGTTGTTGTTGTTGTTTGTTTTAAGTCCGGAAGAAAGAAATGAGTTGTTAGATATCAGAGAGGAAGACCGAGTTGGGAATTTTCTTTTTCTTCTTCTGTTTTAAGTGTACAAAGAGTATGCCAATTTATAAAATAACCCTACGGACTAAAGACTAAATTTTTTATTTTGTTTTGTTTGATTGGTAAGTATGTTTTCTTTTTGCAGAAAATATTTTTTTTATATAAAAAAAAATAATAACATTTTTAATGTAGTCTCATTATCCCTACAGTAGAAATAGAGAGGTTCTAAAAATTATTCAAAATAGACCGAATAAAATTTAACAAAAGTACAAAAAACCACGACAATACCACTCTTGAGCCCCTACTTCCCAACCTATCCTACCCCAACACTGTTTGAGCTAAATTTAATATAAATACTCTTGGGATAATATTTTTTAGCTTACTTACAAAATATTAGAAAATATGTAAAAAAAAAAACTACTTTATAAAAATTAAAACATTTCCTTCCAACCAAGCACACCCATACTTCCATTTGTTCGTATATTTTAACAGTCTGGTCAAACACTAACAAAAAAACATGTTAATTACATTAAATTCTGTTAAATCTATATGGTCAAATATTAATTACAGTTAAAATTTTAAATTTATGGTCAGATACTATCTACAATAAATTTCAAATACCTATGGTCAAATACTAACTAAGAAACATCAATTATTCTAAATTTTTATAATTTGTAGTCAAATAAATGTTAATTGCATTAACAAATGGGGTATAACACTTAAAACTCATTTTCCTTTGTTATTGATTTTTTAAATTAAAAATTTATTTGGTTAGTTATTCACTACATTTTATACAGCTCAATTAGAATATTTGGAAAAATGACAAACTGAAAGACTTTGAGGTGTTTATTGTGTAAAATAGAATTTAATAATCATTATAATTTCAGTTAAAGTTGATGTTGACAACTCAAACTTTTTGTCTTAATGTGATTTTGGTTACTCTATTCTATGAGAATTTCCCACCTCTCGGCTCTATCGGAAAAGTAATGCATTTATCTAAAAAAGTTTGTAAAGTTTTTAAAAAATTTCCTATACAATAAATTAATTAGTAAATCTATCCATCTTAGTTATTATTTTTGAAGGCGCATGTAAAGGAACAAGTTGATTACTAGTTTGGGATGGAAAGAGTATTTTACTAGAGTAATATTATTCTTTTCTTTAATTTTTGACCTATAGAAAACGATAAAGATTTAATTATAATGTTCACGTTTCTACTATTACTGTCTCCTGGAAACTAGATATCTTTTTTTTTTTAAATGCAAATTTACCACTAGACATAGTGTCTAGCAGTCTTTTATTAAAAATAAAAATATCAATAGGAATAAGTACAAGTAAGGGGGGCTAGGCCTTACCTTACTAATCCTAATGAGGTAACTAATCTCTACTAACAAGCATGAAGAAAATAAGAGCTAGAGAATAATAGGTATTTTGTGATCATCACAGAGTTTGTAATATACTCTATGATGATATTACAAATGGTAATACTTAAATAATGCAAAAATATAACAACCAAGAAGAAAGTTGCGTTACCGACCTCAAACTTTCTCTTACAATTGCATGAACTACAATAAATAGAACACCCATCTAAAGTAACTTGAAGTATTTCCTTCTTGTCTTCTACTTCAAACCTATCCAACCGCACTTTATAACTCATCATTTCTTTATGGATTTCTTGGATCTTGTTGAGCCTATTGTTATAGCCATATGATTTTTCTTTGCCAATCGCATCAGTAGATACTTTGGATGAAACTCCTCAAACACTTTGCCGTCCCAACTATGTTGCCTTTCATGTGTCTTTTTTTTTTGCTGGTGTGATAAGATTAGGAACGAGGTCATTCGGGAGAAGCTAGAGGTGGCCCCTGTAGCTGACAAGATGAGGGAAGCGACACTGCGATGGTTTGGACATGTACAGAGAAGGAGTACCGATGCCCCTGTTAGAAGGTGTGAGAGGTTAGATTTGGGAGCTATACAGAGGGGTAGAGGTAGGCCAAAGAAGTATTGGGGGGAGATGATTAGAAACGATATGGTGAAACTTGATCTCACCAAGGAGATGACCTTAGACAAGAAGGAGTGGAGGTCGAGAATTAGAGTAGCAGGCTAATAGGGAGGATAGGAAGGAGTGGTAATTGTCTGTCTTTTATATGTTATTTATCTGCCTTTATATGTTTACTATCCTGTATCTATGTATTATTATGCGTTCTTCTCTTTTTGCCTGTGTATCATATCTAGCATATTCTGCTGATGGGTTTTTGTGATGAGGGTTTCCAGGAAACAACCTCTCTACCTATGTGGTAGTGGTAAGGTCTGCGTACATCTTACCCTCCCCAAACTCCACTTGTGGGATTTCACTAGGTATGTTGTTGTTGTTGTTGTTGCTTTTGTTGCTTCCACTTCTTTGTTGCCTAGGTGATAAATCCCCTTCCCTAGACACTCTATCAAATCATACGTCCAGCATATTGTTTTCCTTATCTTCATCAAAACAATCCTCGCCTGTAACAATCAATTGTTGTGTGGGATGAAAACGTGATGAAACACAAGCAATGCTATTACCCTTAGGCACAAAGGGTGGTGCTTCGGGGCTCAATTTTGCTATGAGATGTGGCATGCTCATTCTTTTCTTCGACCATATTCTCTTAACTCTCAACACATTTTTGTCCACTGCGATTCAAAGTAGCTGCAGATTTTCTTTGTCGTGTTTCCTCATGTTCATCCTCTGTGGAATGCTTATCCTGCCCAGTGTCTCCTTGTTGACAATGATTTTCATCAGATTCATGTGCACATACATTGTCTAGTTGGTTCCATGAATCACCTAGTGATGCATCAATTGTATTCTCTGGCCTTTGTGATTCACCATAATGTACACTCAAAATGGCAGTTGTAGACGTTGAGGAACCAATTTTTCCCATATTTTGATTATCCTCAACGACCACCAATTGTGATTCTCTACTGGCCACATAAGGAGTTACAAATGGCAATGTGGCACCAGGATCCATCAAAACATAACAATCAAAAGTAAAGACTCGAATCATACCCGTCACAACATCTGGGGAGTTCTCCTAATCTTGGTGACTACCCATGGCATACAAACGGTTTGTAGCTCCGCTAGCGCCTGACGTAATGGCCCTCTGGTTTCCTCTAGTTGGTGGGGCTGGTGCAGAAGATTGAGCTTGATAAGCCCACTTTGGACACTCTCTCTGGTAGTGACCCGCTTGGCCACATTTGTAGCATACATTATCCCCTTCAGGATATCTCCTCAAGTGTAACTTTCCACACTTACCACACGGTGGTTTACCCTGTGAACCTTGAGCCACCCTAGCTTGTGATTGAGATCTATGGGTTCCAACATTCTGAGACCTCTGATCATTCCTTCCTCTAGGCATAGGTGCACTAGCAGATGATGGTGCAGGAAATCGATTACCATTCCCTTTCTTTCCAACCTCATGGTTGGATGTCTTAGCCTTCTCATTTCTGAACTTTTCTCTATCATGCTGCCTCACCTCATTAGCCTGTTGCACAAATGTCATCAATCTCCCAGTATTCATATCACTCACGAGCATTTCTCCCCTCCCATCTCTCATGGGCCATACATTTAGCCCATCAACATATATCCCCATTCTTCCCCTCATGTCAGCAACCATATATGGAGCATAGCGAGATAGTTGAGTGAACTTCAACCCATACTCCTGTAGAGTCAAAGAGCTCCGCTTTAGATTTAGGAACTCCCTTACCTTGGCCTCTCTTCGTTCCTTTGGAAAGAAGCACAACAAGAAGGCTTTCTCGAAAGTTGCCCAAATCAACAATGGGGCATCCTCTTCTCTACCTTTCTTCCATTGCTCAACCATAGTCTGGCCACACCCTTGAGTTGGTAAGCAGCCAATTCAACCCTGACAGCCGCGGCCACATGTATTGCTTAGAACACTTTTTGGAGCTCCTCTTGTAGTTCTCAGGATCTTCAGTGGACGCAGACCCTGTGAACTCAGGCGGATTCATCCTAAGAATTCCTAGACTCTATAGGTGTCATGGAAATCTTGTCTACCCACTCCTTATCTCTCTGAAGGTGTTGTGACAGCCTGGGCTAGAGTTTGAATAGCCTGGCATAGCTCAACATTGGAGACCTCATCTTGAGGGGGCTGCTCAACAAGGACAGTTGGCTCCACGGGCTCTTCATGTCCTTGAGGCTCAGGTGGGTTAACATCCTGTCTGGCAGGATATCCCCTACCTCTGACGGCTCTCATAGGAAGCATAGTTACCACTCTATAAAGCGTAAAGCACAAATTAGAGAAGAACCTTTTCACAGGGTATAACTCTATCGCACGATTTAGAACATGAAAGAAGTTAAACAATTTCTAAATTTCTTATAGCCTCCAAATTATGGATGTGGAGATCTTCACACCAATAATAAGAACTCTACTAGACATGGCTTCGTAGGCTCCCTAGGACTATTGAACCCTGTGCTCTGATACCAAGTAAGTCATGCCCTAGGAGGGTACCCTAGACGTGGCTGGCACCTAGAGACTATTGCTAGTCCCCTAGCGAACCACTTGGCCTCATCACATTCATTCAATCAAATAACTCAAGACAATCATTGGAAGACCAAGGAAAGTAAATGGGCACATCTTATCTAGTTCTCAAATAATGTATATAATAATAGACTAGTAGAAAGAACTAGCTCACAATCTTGACAATCAACATCCAACTCTAGTCTATGAAGCTTTATCACTATCAAATGGTGCCAATGACAGATCCACGGCTACCGAAATCAAAATGAAAGGCTAGTCTAGTCTAACTCAAAGCATGATGAAATAAATAGTGGATCCTCTAGAGTAGGGGAGGCTCAGCAATAAGCTGAATGTCCTGGATCTTCAACGATACGCCTGTTGACTATCCCTAATCCCTGTATCTGCATCATAAAATGATGTGGTGCCAAGTGACATCAGTACGTGGAATGTAGGTATGCAAAATAGCTGAATTAAATAGAAAAATGTAGAATAATATGAAACAACATTGACTTAGAAAAATCATCACATCAAAAGGTCAAATGTCTATCTAGGCAAGAATAATGAGTAGATGAGTGACCCATCTACTCTTCAACCTCATCAATCAAATTATACTCATCTCGATGGAACTCCAGTCATCTCAACTCAACTCCATTCAATTCAACTCAACTTGGAGTACTCAAGGTGGGAACTTTTGGGAGTTTCTCTTATCCAACAACAATCACTTATGAGCTAGTGAATGTACAACATCCCACTGGTGTTGCCACGGACATTCTATACTTGCCAGGTAGGGAACGAATTGAAACCATAATGGATAATCCAAAATGGAGACGGAACTCAATAAGTCCTCTATTGTTTTAGAGACATAAACTGAACTTAAGAGGGATCCCCTTCTACGCTTGGCGGCGTAGTTTGATGAGCTCGACTTGGACAACTCTCACTCTTTCATTCTTGATACTCCTACCAAGACTCAATGCTCATAAGACCTCCATCTCAACCAATCTCATAGGGACTTTAACCCCGTCAATGATTGGTATCTCATAGGGAAACTAACCCTATCATCAATCGACTCATAGGGGCTTTAATCCTTTCATCAATCAAACTCATAGGGACATTTAACCCTATCATCAATCAAACTCATAGGGACTTTGACCCTCTCATCAAGAACATCTCAATCAGTAGCTCAAGGCTTGGAATAATTATTAGCGAAAAATCGAATAAACAATCATTAGAGTTCATTTAAGGAGAATCTTTGGGCCATCAAGATCTATAAACTCATTATCATTCACAATCACAATCAACAATCTCACGTCAAGGCTCTAGACTCAACCCCTAGACTCATTCATGCATGCTTTCAAAAGTTACCATGTAGGGTTTTGCAATTGCTCATGAAAATACTCAATTCAAGAAAATAGGTTTATGATGATCATCAACATATAAAGGTACATGAAAATAGACATAATTTATAAGAAGATATTCAAGAATCAATTTAAGAACATGTATGGGGACTCATGAAGACTCTACTCTTCTATGACCATCTATGGGGCACATGAGAGGACAATCTCATGCTTTTATTTTAGCCTTACATACCTGGGATGAAGCTCTCAATAATCTCTTCAAGGATTTCCTCTCGAATTCCTCAATCTCAAGCTCTTCTCCTCTCCCCTCAAGCCCTAGTCTTGTTAGACTATTAGAAAAGGACTTAGAATGGGGTTTTAGACCTTTTTACGCTCAAACGACCTAATTTGATCGTGTATTGAGTTTAGGGGTTGGTTGTTGTTCAAAATGACCCTCAAAAAATTTAGAAAATTTTCAGGTTCGGAATGCCGCAGTCCACGATGCGGAATGGTCGCGTACGAGTGTATTTTTCGCCAAAAATTTTGTGAACGGGTTTCTCTAATCCCATAAAATATTTTGAAAAAAATTAAGTGTGGGTCCGCTATAGAGGCGCGGCGCGCCTCTGTCGCGCATCAACACTATTTCAGCTTTCGAATTGAAAAATTATCTCTTGAACGGGTTGCTCTAAAAATCGACCAAGACCATTTTTCCACTCATTGTTGTATGCTGATCATAAATCTGGCCTCGAATTTGCCATACGAGCATTAAAAGATGCGTTACATGCATACCCCTCCTTTACGTTTAGTATCTTATAGGGACTCTAACTCTATCATATATCGACTCATAGGGGCTTTAACCCTTTCATCAATTAAACTCATAGGGATATTTAACCTTATCATCAATCAAACTCATAGGGACTTTAACCCTCTCATCAAGAACATCTCAATCAATAGCTCAAGGCTTAGAACAATTGTTAGGGAACAATCGAATAGACAATCATTAGAGTTCATTTAAGGATACTCTTTGGGCCATCAAGCTCTATCAACACATCATCATTCATAATCACAATCAACAATCTCACGTCAAGGCTCTAGACTCAACCCTTAGACTCATTCATGCATGCTTTCAAAAGTTATCATGTAGGGTTTTGCAGTTTCTCATGAAAATACTCAATTCAAGAAAATAAGTTTATGATCAACATACAAAGATACATGAAAATAGACATAATTTATAAGAAGATATTTAAGAATCATTTTAAGAACATGTATGGGGACTCATGCACGCTCAACTCTTCTATGACCATCTATGGGGCACGTGAGAGGATAATCCCATGCTTTTAGTTTATCCTTACATACCTAGGATGAAGCTCTCAACAATCTGTTCAAGGAATTCCTCTCGATTTCCTCAATCTCAAGCTCTTCTCCTCTCCCCTCAAGCCCCAGTCTTGTTAGACTATTAGAAAAGGACTTAGAATGGGGTTTTAGACCATTTTTACGTTCAAATGGACTAATTTGATCATGTATTCTGTTTAGGAGCTGTTGGTTATTGTCCGAGATGCCCCTCACAAAATTTAGAAAATTTTCAGGTTCGGAATACCCCAATCCGCGTCGCAGACTGGTCCCATACCAATGTATTTTTATCCAAAAATTTTTTGATTGAGTTTTTCCAATTCTATAAAATAATTTAAAAAAATATAAATGTGGGTCCGCTACAGAGGTATATGTGCCTCTGTCGCGCATCAACATTGTTTCGATTTTTTATTCAAAAAATTATTGGGTCGCTCTAAAAATCGACTGAGACCATTTTCCCACTCAATTTTTTATTATGATCACAAATCTGACCTCAGATTTTCCATACGCGCAATGGAAGATGCGTTACGTGCATACCCCTCCTCTAGGGGTATTTTGATAATTTTATCGGGTGTTACATCATCTCCCTCTTAGGATCATTCTACCTCGAATGATGAGTGAAGGTGGATATCAAGACATGAATACACTTAAGACTAATCTCAACACTCACCTCAATCAATCACACTCTCAACTCCTCCTCAACCTCAGTCAACTCTACTCGGATTCTAACATAGACAATCAACTCAAGAATAGATCAATAAATTTAGTCAAGGGAAAGAAATTTACCTTCGACGTTCTCATCATTTAGCACGAATAGGTGTGGATATTTGGCGTTCATATCTTCCTCATCATCCTATGTGGCTTCCTCAATGAATTGATTTCTCCAAAGGACATTAACTGAGGCTATCTCTTTGTTTCTCAACTTACAAATTTGACGATCAAGGATTTGGACCAGAATCTCCTCGTAGGAAAAGCTATCCTTCACTCCAATATCTCAATAGGGATCACCAAGGCAGGATCTCTCAAGCACTTCTTCAACATCGATACATGGAATACCGGATGAACTCCATCTAATTCGAAAGGCAAATCTGTGTCATAAGCAACCTTCCCAATCCTCTTCACAATCTGATAGGGTCAAACATAGTGTGGACTCAAATTTACCCTCTTCCCAAATCTTATGACACCCCTCATAGGTGACATTTTCAAATACACCTAATCATTTACCTCGAACTCTAAGTATCTTCTCCTCACGTCGGTATAAGATTTCTAGTGACTTTGAGCAGTCTTCAGCCTCTCTCTAATGACCTTAACCTTCTACATCGATTGGTGGACAAGACAGAACCAATCAACTCTGCTTTTCCAACTTCAAATCACCCTATTGGTGATCTACATCTCCTCCCATACAAGGCTTCACGGGGAACCATCTAAATACCTGCATGATAACTATTGTTATATGCAAATTCAATCAACGGTAGGTGATTATCCCAATTTTCTTTGAAATCAAGAACACAGGCTCTCAACATATCCTCTAATGTAATTGTGCTCTCTGCCTAGCCATCCGTCTGTGGATGAAAGGTTGTACTCAGGTTCACTTAGCACCTAATCCCTTCTGGAATGATCTCCAAAATTAGGAGGTGAATTGAGCTTCTCTATCTGAGATGATGGAAAAGGGAACCCCATGCATCCTCACAATCCCTTGGATGTACAACTTGGCATACTCCAATGCAATGTTGGTCGTGTTAACTACTAAGAAGTGAGCTGATTTGGTCATTCGACCTACAATCATCCATATCGAATCATGTTGCTTTCTAAACCTCAGTAGACTAGTAATGAAGTCCATATTGATCATCTCCCACGTCAATTCAATAGTCTCAAAGTTCTGACCCGATCCATATGGCCTTTGATGCTTAACTTTTACTTGTTGGCAATTCGGGCACTTTGAAATGAATTCAGCAATATCCCTCTTCATTCCACTACACCAATAGACTTCTCTTAAGTCATGATAAATCTTGGTAGAGCCAGGATGAATGGAATATATAGTGTTATGGTCTTCAGTCATGATTCTATCTCGAATACCATCAACATCTGGAAAACACAATCTACTTTGGTATCTCAACACTCCAACCCCCCTTTTGGAGAAAACCATCACTTTCTGTTTGTGGACAACGTCCTTCAATTGGAGTATGAAAGGTTCTTGGTCTTGCTTTTCCTTCACCTTTGCAACTAAGGATGAAGCAGACTCATTCTGAACATTAACTCCTCCCTCATTATTCTCCTCAATTTGAACTCCCAATCGATCCAATTGATGTACTTCTTTAGCTAGCTCCTTCTTTACCTCCTTAACATGGGTTGTACTACCCATTGATAACCTACTAAGAGCGTCAGCAATAGTGTTAGCTTTACCTGGATGGTAGAGAATGCTCTGTCATAATCTTTGAGCGATTCCAACCATCTTCTCTGTCACCGGTTAAGCTCTTTCTGACTGAAGACATACTGCAAGTTCTTGGGGTTAGTGAACATATCCACATGTACTCCATATAAGTAGTGGCACCAGATTTTAAGTGCAATCACTACCACTACCAACTCAAGATCGTGGGTTGGATAGTTCCTCTCATGGACCTTGAGTTGCCTAGAAGAAATGGCTATAACTTTCCCTCTCTGCATCAGCACACATCTCAATCCAACTCTGGAAGCATCACTGATAGGAACACGCACCCTACAAATATTGCCTAGTCGTTGGAACAGGTAAATAAGCGTGTTTCAAAGATACAACAATACTAAGACACAGCAGTTTTACGTGGAAAACCCTCGGCTCAAAAGGGTGAAAAACCACGACCTGTGCTCCACAGGATTTAACTTCAACTTCACTAAATCACCAGAGCCTTCAACAACGATTACAAACTTAGTTAGATCTTTAGCCCAATAGCCCTAAGATCCAACAAATTAAAGAACAAGAAAAAACAACTTTGTTTGTTGTAACCTTCTCTGTAACCTAAGCTGTTTTTACTCTTAATGCTCACTTTTTTCTCTCAAAAAATCCACCCATCTACCCGCTGCTGCTTCCCCCTTTTATAGTTGTTTTTTGCGTAGTCCTAGTCGAACTCCTCTTCCTTTTAGGATAAGTCTTCTTAGCACAATCCTTTTCTTATTAGTAGACTACTTCTTCTCCTCTTCAACCTTTATCCTATCTATTTGATGAAGTCTTCTTGTAGTAGGTAACCTGCTTCCGCTTCTCCTGATCTCACGCCTTATCTTCAGCACCTTCAGTGTAGGTTTTGTTATGTTCAGGGAACTGTCAGATGAAACTGGTTCAAGCTATTTGTCACTCATCAAAACTTTAATGCGCTGCGCCCCAACAGATTCCCCCTTTTTGATGATGACAAACCACTGGATAATGGACCTGTTTCTAAAGCTTGAACACACATTAGTTAAAACAAGGGTTAAAACAAGGGTTATAAATATTGCATGACTCATCTTTTACTTACGAATTTTTAAAAGAGTCTTCCCCCTTTGACATCATCGAAAATCAATGAATATGCATATGTAAGGCAAAGTTATTACGAACTTAATAACATCATGTTGAAAAAACGAGGAGTGTATTAACAAGAACATAGGATATGGAGCCCTTCGTACACAAAGATATAGATGGAGAAGGGCTTAACACAAGCAACCAGCAATGTAGCACACCACTAACAAACACAGACCAAGACTAGCACCCTAACCATAACAAGGGTGAACAGCTGACACAGACCAGACACACAAGAAACGGGTTTAAGGGATCAACATGGTGAGTTTTCGAACAACCTCCGCATGCTCTGCTCTTTCTTTCTGAAGGGTTTCCTCAAGAACGTTGATTCTGGAAGAAAGGGCTTCTCGTTCCATGGTGAAGCGCTGTTGGGCCAGGGATAGTTCAGCAGTTTTGGCATCCAGTTCAAGTTGGAGACGATGCAGAGGAGTGCCAGTACGCTGCATTGAACCAGGTAAATGCGCATGGTTCACCTGCCCAATGACATCCTTGGTGGTCTGCAGGGTCCAGACATGGATTGGGACTGAGTAAGCCTCGAAAATTTTCCCCAGCCAAAACCCGTAGGGAAGAGCATGACCATTTCTATCCTGGATGAGGACCCGTTGAATATGTTTCAGGAGAAGACACGGCAGGTTTATGGGAACATTTGAGTCCAGGAGTTCCATCAATGTGAGATCCAGGAAACTTGCTTCAGACCGACGCTCCTGTCGAGGAAGGAGAACCTTGTGGACGACATCGAAGTAAAGACGATGAAGGGACGACATCTCCCTACGTTGAACTCGCCTGTGGTGAGTCAAGTTGGGCTTCCCGGAGAACTTTCTGGTTATTTCTAGAGCAGAGGGGAGATTGTCCAACGGAGGCCATTCATGGCGCACATAGTGATCCCACCCAGCATTTGGGATCCCCAGAATTTTTGAGAAATCAGAGGCTGCCAGAGTCAAAGGCACACCTCGAACAGAAGAAGAGAGAACCAGATCGCGAACACGACCATTGGCATAGAACTCATACATCTCAGGTCTCGCCATTTTTCTCTGAGAGTGTTGTTGAAGGAACAGGTCAGACCAACCCTGATGAGCAAGTTTGGACAGTAAGGTGTCCATATCAAGGCCCCCAAAGCCAGTTATTACTCGTCCCCGAATGAGGGAACGTTTCTGAAAATGATCAAGAGATACGGAGGACGTTTCTGGAGTAAGGGGAGTAGGAGTAGCAGGCTTATCTCCCGAAGTATTTTGTGGAGGTGGAGCAGGTTGAGGGACCTGTTTCTTCTTGGTCGGCTTTTTGGGCGCGGAAGAACTTGGGGTGGCAGAGGTCTTGGTGGGTCTTTCTGGAGAGGAGGCGGACATGGATGAGGAGGAGGAGGATGTGGTGAACCCAGACATATAGGAGCTCTCAGAAGATGAAGATGAAGGAAGAGTGCGGGGGGCTTTTGGAAAGATGTGTTTTCTTCTGGTCCCACGAACCAGGTGAGGCAAAGGGTTTCTTGAGAGAGCAGGAACAGACCCAGATTTTGGTTTCTTACTTTGTTGCATGGCTCGTTGAAGAGCAATATCAGCTTGGCGTTTGCGACTCCGTGTGTGTGGGGTTCTGATTGAACTAGATGGAGGGACCTGTTCAGGAGAGGAAAGTTCGTCTGAAATTTCAACGGGTGCCACTGCAATGTTTTGGGGTTGAAGACGAACGGAAGAAGGGTTTGGACGGTTGTCAGGGTCGTCCGTCGTCGGAGAATTGCCGGTTGCCCTTTGCAGCAGGATGAACAATTATGGCTTGAGTGGTCGAAGTAGGAGCATTTTGGACGGAGGTATTCTGTGAGTCGCTTGGGATGCCATGGAAGCAGAAGGGAGTGGGTGTGAGAGGTTGTTTCAGAAATGATGAAGGAGGGAAGGATGAAAACCGTCCTTTTAAAAGGGGTTGGGAATTCGGAGAGTTCCTGGTTTCATTTAAGGCGGAAGACGTATGATGAGTGGTTCTCTGAACCTGTCAGGGTGAGTGACACTTGAAAAGACTATTGGCGGCAAGGAAGGGAAGTGGGGAGTGCCAGCGTAGCCCAGTGAGGGAACAGGTTAAGGTACCTGGTCTATATATCAGTATTGAAAGTGAAATACATAATTGCTGATACCTGGTTAAGGAGACCTGTTCCAAATGTCTTTGCATGTAAGGGAACCAATCCTGCACATAGAGTCACACACCATGTCGATCCAAATGATAATTATTAGGTCATTTTAACAGAGGACCTCAACATCCGTTATTGCATTGAAGTCCAGTCAATTATCAGAGGGAGTTCATGCAATCTTAATCATCCCCAAGTCTAACCTAAGTTTTTCAAACCTTTCTCTGCTTAAGGCTTTGGTGAAAATATCAGCTATCTGATCCTCCGTGGAACAGAACATTATAGATACAAGACCCCTTTCCACAGAATCGCGAAGAAAATGGTGCCTTATGTCAATATGCTTTGTTCTTTTATGTTGTACAGGATTCTTTGCTATGTTAATAGCACTAGTGTTATCACATAGAATAGGAACACAACCAATATCTACCCCAAAGTCCTGAAGTTGTTTTATCCAAAGCAGTTGAGCACAACATGAACCAGCTGCGACGTACTCAGCTTCTGCTGTTGATAGAGCCACAGTGTTCTGTTTCTTTGTGGACCATGAGATCAGACTTGTTCCAAGAAAGTGAGCCATACCTGAAGTGCTTTTTCTGTCCACCAAGTAACCTGCATAGTCAACATCTGTGTAGCCAACAAGATTGAAGTTGCTGCCTTTGGAGTACCATAGTCCCAAGTCCTGGGTCCCTTTGAGATATCTGAGTATTCTCTTTACTGCCTTGAGGTGTGATTCCTTGGGATTTGCTTGAAATCTAGCGCAGAGTCCCACACTGAACACTATATCTGGTCTACTTGCCATGAGATACAGGAGAGAACCAATCATACCTCGATAGAGTTTTTGTTCCACGGCTACCCCTCTTTCATCCAGGTCCAATTTTGTTGCAGTGGCAATTGGAGTGTCAATTTCTTTGGAGTCTTCCATGTTGTACCGCTTGAGGAGTTCCTTAACATACTTGCTTTGATGAATTCGAGTTCCTGAGGGTGTTTGTTTAAATTGTAGCCCCAGGAAGAAGGTTAGTTCTCCCATCATACTCATCTCGAATTCTCCATTCATCAAGTTTGCAAACTCCTGGGTCATGAGAGCATTTGTAGATCCAAAGATGATGTCGTCTACATATACTTGAACAATCAACAGGTCCTTTCCTTGAGATTTAAGGAACAAGGTGTTGTCGATTTTTCCCCTTGTATGCCCATGGTCCAGAAGAAATTTCGACAGCCTCTTGTACCATGCCCTGGGGGCTTGTTTCAACCCATACAAGGCCTTGTCGAGCTTGAACACATGATTTGGAAAATCTTGATTTTCGAAACCAGGTTGCTGTCTTACGTAGACATCTTCTTTTAAGTACCCATTAAGAAATGCACTCTTCACATCCATTTGATATAGGGTGAACTCCTTGAATGCAGCGAATGCAACGAGCAATCTGATAGCCTCAAGTCGTGCAACTGGTGCAAATGTTTCATCGTAGTCTATCCCTTCCTCCTGATTGTATCCTTGAACCACTAGTCTCGCCTTGTTCCTCGTAACAGTTCCATGTTCATCAAGTTTATTGCGAAACACCCATTTTGTGCCAATGATGGTCCTCGCTTCTGGCTTAGGAACCAAGTGCCAGACTTTGCATCTTTCAAACTGGTTCAGTTCTTCCTGCATAGCTAGAATCCATTCTTCATCTTGCAGTGCTTCACCTATCTTCTTTGGTTCCATCATGGATACAAACGCATGGAATGCACACAGGTTCTTCATCCCTGATCTGGTGGTGATCCCAGATGTCAGATCTGTAAGAACATTATCAAGCGGATGCGAGTCCTGGTATTTATATTTCTTGATCACCAGTTCATGGGGTTGAGCTTCTTGTGCTGAAGGAGTGTAATTAGGCGCAGGGACTGAATATTGCACCTCAGCATCACTGGTTCCCCCTGACTGTGTGCCTTCTTCTTGAACAGTGTGTGTATCAGGTGAACAGATCTGTTCCTCTGGTCTGTGCTCCTTGTCATATGCATCCTGCAGATCATTCTCAAAGACACCACTGGTTTCATCAAAAATAACATGAATGCTTTCTTCAACACAGTTTGTTCGTTTATTCAGTACTCTATATGCCTTACTATGTGAAGAATAACCTAAGAAGATTCCCTCATCACTCCTAGCATCAAATTTTCCCAAATTATCTTTCCCATTATTATGAACATAGCATTTGCATCCAAATGTTCGGAAATGAGAGATATTTGGTTTTCTTCCTTTGAGTAATTCATAGGGGGTCCTATTGAGTATTGGTCTAAGCATGCATCTGTTAAGAGTGTAAGCTGCAGTGTTAATTGCTTCAGCCCAAAGATTTCTTGCCAAGTTATTGGCAATCATCATTGTTCTGGCCATGTCTTCTAAGGTCCTGTTTTTTCTTTCTACTACTCCATTTTGTTGAGGTGTTCTTGGAGCTGAGAAATTGTGATCTATTCCATTTGTTGAACAGAATTCGAGAAAGTTTGTATTTTCAAATTCTGTCCCATGGTCAGATCTTATGGAAACTAGAGAAGTCTTCAACTTCTTCTCAATTTTCTTGATGAAGATAGAGAAGGCGTTGTAAGATTCATCCTTAGAGGTCAAAAACAGGGTCCATGTGAATCTAGAGTAATCATCAACTATGACAAACACGTACCTTTTTCCTCCTCTGCTTTTTACTCTCATTGGTCCACACAGATCAAGATGGACCATTCTAGGCACCTAGAGGTACTTACCTGGTTCTTTGATTTGAATGCAGTTCTGACTTGTTTCCCCTGACACATGCACTACATACCTTGTCATCTTTGAACTTGGTTTTGGGTAGACCTATGACCATGTCCTTTGATGACAAAATGTTCAGTTGTTTGGAGCTTGCATGTCCAAGTCTTTTGTGCCAAAGCAATGAGTCATTTGTCATGGCACTTAAGCACTTCAGCTGAGATCCTGCCATGCCCACAATATCAGCTTTATAAACATTTTTGTGTCTGTTTGCTGTTAGCACTACTTCCTTTGTGTCTAGTCTTTCGACCTTACAACCATCAGAGGTAAAAGTCACTTTGTTGCCCTTGTCACAAAGTTGAGATATACTTAGAAGGTTGTGCTTCAATCCATCCACATGGTAAACTTCATCTATGCCATTTGAGTCTTTTCATCCAATCTTTCCAATTCCCACAACAGTGCCCTTCTTTCCGTCTCCGAAGGAAACTTTTCCTCCTTTGAAAGGTGCTAGTGAAAGGAACCTGGTTCCATCTCCTGTCATATGCCTTGAGCAAGCACTATCCATGTACCAGTGCTTACTCCCTTTCACTGCAACCTGCAAAACAGATTAGAGGTTAGTTTTAGGAACCCAGACTAGCTTGGGTCCTTTTTTGTTGTAAAATGGATGAATGAGATCTCTTCTTGCCCAGTAAGGCAGCATATTCTTTGATCTGTTTCTCTTAATCTGTTCCTGTTTTAGTTTGTGCATGTGGACACCATTTCTGTTTTTAGCAGCTGAGGCAATTGGACATTCAGTGGTTGGATGCCCCATCTTGCCGCACAGATAGCACAAATCATTGGAAGAGCCATTTTCATGAAAAAAACCTATTCCAGCCTTTTCATTATGGCTCCTGTCACCTAGGTGGGTTACAATTCTAGATGACTTGGTCCACCTGGTGGCTTTCTCTAGATCAAGTCTCAAGGTTGAGATTTCTTGATTTAGATTTCTTACCTTCTCCTTCTCCTTCTCGCACAGGAAGTTAATGTTACATTTTTTCAGTTCGGATTCTATCTTCAGATATTTTCCCTAGATTCACTTTTCTCTTTATCATCAAGGGTTAGTTTTAGCACTTCTGATTTCAGATTCAAAATAAGAGACTCAAGCTGTTCAATCTGTTTCTTTAACTTACTGTTTCTCTCATTAGCCTCATCTAAGCAATTTTGTATTTCAAGATTTTCAAATTTCTGGTCAGAAAAGTCTTTTATTAATTGAGTCTTTTCGTTTTCTATTTCTTGAAAATCATTTATCAAGCCAGTGATGAGAGAAATCAATTTTTTATTTGAGAAGAGATGCAGTTTTTCTTTGAATTCTGAGCTACTTACCTCAGATTTGGATTCTTCTTCATTATCTGATTCTCCAACAGCCATAAATGCAGTTTCATCAAATTCCTCTGTATCAGAGTCCTCTAATCCTGATCCCCATGCTGCCACCATGGCACAGTTTCCTCTTTCCTTTTGCTTGGCTCCCTTTTCTTTAATTTCTTTCTCAGCCCTTTCCTTTCTCCACTCGATTTCCCACTGGGGACATTGCTTGATATGGTGATCAGTCTTTCCGCACTTGTAACAACCAAAGGTGTTTCTGTCATCCGACCACCTTTTGTTACCTGTTTCATCAGTCCCCCTCCTGTTGCCTGTTTCTCTTTTGTCCTTGCTCTTCTTTTTCAGGAATTTTTTAAAATGTTTTGCTAGAAAGGCCATATGATCATCATCCAAGTCTGATCCTTCATCATCTGAGGCTGCCTTGAGGGCAAGTGACCTTTCCTCCAGGCCGGCTCCCTTTTTCTGACCTTCCATGTTCATCTCATAAGTTCTGAGGTTTCTTACCAGTTCATCCAGAGTCATTTTCTCACTGTCCTTGGCTTCCCTGATAGCCGTAACCTTTACATCCCACTTTGATTTAGGAAGAATCCTCAAGACCTTGTCAACTTGTTCATCAGATGTGAGTACTTTTCCTAAGGAGGCTAGCTCATTGATGAGCAAGGTGAGTCTAGCTATCATTTCGTGCAAAGTCTCATTCTCCTTCATCTTGAAGGTCTCATATTCTGTGAAGAGCATAGCTACCCTGAATTTCTTAACTTGAGCTGTTCCTTCATGGGCAACAGTGAGAGCATCCCAGATCTGCTTAGCCGTAGTGCAGCTTGATATTCTATTGTACTCCTCAGGACCTAGACCACATACCAGTATATTTTTTGCCTTTGCATTTTTCTTCATGGCAAGCAGGTCGTCAGCATTGAAATCCCTTCTTTCCTTGGGGACCTGGTTGCCATCCACCGTTTGCATAGGAATAGTGGGTCCTACAATGATTCTATCCCAGAGCTCGTAGTCCTCTCCTTGGATAAAGTCTTCCATCCTAGCTTTCCACCATCCGAAGTGTGTTCCATTAAACAGGGGGGTCGAACTGATGACTGTCCTTCTCCGTGACCTAGCGGTGGTGCAGTGTTCATGATGATAGGTTCTTAGGTATTAGCCTTTAATAAGAACACCTTGCTCTGATACCAATTGATAGGAACACGCACCCTACAAATATTGCCTAGTCGTTGGAACAGGTAAATAAGACGTGTTTCAAAGATATAACAATACTAAGACACAACAGTTTTACGTGGAAAACCCTTGGCTCAAAAGGGTGAAAAACCACGACCTGTGCTACACAGGATTTAACTTCAACTTCACTAAATCACCAGAGCCTTCAACAACGATTACAAACTTAGTTAGATCTTTAGCCCAATAGCCCTAAGATCCAACGAATTAAAGAACAAGAAAAAACAACTTTGTTTGCTGTAACCTTCTCTGTAACCTAAGCTGTTTTTACTCTTAATGCTCACTTTTTTCTCTCAAAAAATCCACCCATATACCCGCTGCTGCTTCCCCCTTTATAGTTGTTTTTTGCGTAGTCCTAGTCGAACTCCTCTTCCTTTTAGGATAAGTCTTCTTAGCACAATCCTTTTCTTATTAGTAGACTACTTCTTCTCCTCTTCAACCTTTATCCTATCTATTTGATGAAGTCTTCTTGTAGTAGGTAACCTACTTCCTCTTCTCCTGATCTCACGCCTTATCTTCAGCACCTTCAGTGTAGGTTTTGTTATGTTCAGGGAACTGTCAGATGAAACTGGTTCAAGCTATTTGTCACTCATCAAAACTTTAATGCGCTGCGCCCCAACAATCACAATAAACTACAAGGTCCTTTGTCTCATCGAGTAAGGCTAGGACCGGTGTAGTAGTCAACCTCATCTTCAACTCTTGGAAACTCTTCTCACATTCATCGGACTACTGAAACTTGACCTTTTTCTGAGTCGATTTAGTCAATGGTGCGGATAGGGAAAAAAATCCATCGACAAATCTATGGTAGTAGCCTGCTAACCGCAAGAAACTTCTTATGTCAGTCGAAGAGGTCGGTCTGGGCCAGTTCTTAACCGCTTCAATATTTTGAGCATCTACTCGAATACCATCACCGGAAACCACATAGACTAGAAAAGTCACTGATTTGAGCTAAAATTCAAATTTCGAGTATTTTGCGTACAACTCATGGTCCTTAAGTGTTTGGAGGACAACTATGAGGTGATTAGCATGCTGCTCCTCATCTCTCGAATACACCAAAATATCATCGATGAATACAATCACAAACATATCAAGATATTGTCTCAGTGCTCTATTCTTCAAGTCCATGAAAGTTGCAGTACATTCGTCATCCCAAAGGACATGACCAAGAACTCAAAATAGCAATATTTAGGCCTAAAGTATGTCTTTGGGATATCATATTCCCTCACTTTCAACTGATGGTTGCCAGATCTGAGGTCTATCTTTGAGAAACAAAAGGCACCCTGAAGTTGGTCAAACAGATCATCTATCCTTGGAAGAAGATATTTATTCTATATGGTGACCTTATTCAATTGCCTGTAGTCAATTCACATTCTGAGGGACCCATCTTTCTTTCACACGAATAGGACAGGGGCACCCCAAGGAGAAACACTCGGCCTTATAAAGCCCTTCTCTAACAGATCTTTCAATTGTTCTTTCAACTCCTTCAATTTAGCGGGGGTCATCCTATAAAATGGAAATGAGATAGGCTAGGTACCAGGAAGAACATCAATTCCAGTGTCAATCTCCCTATCAGGAGGGACTCAGGGTAGATACTCAGCAAACACTTCTGAAAACACATTCGCAATCGAGACTGACTCAAGAGTAGGAGACTCAACATCATCAGATTTAACTCGCACAAGGTGATAGATACAACTTTTGGAAATCATCATCTGGCCCTAAGGTATGAGATAAAATTTCCCCTTGGTGCAATAGAAAAACCCTTCCACTCAAGAACTGGTTCATTCAGGAATCGGAACTTAACGGTTCAGGCTCTACAATCAGTAGAAGTACAACAAGCGTGAAGCCAATCAATGCCAAGGATCACATCAATATCGGTCATCTCTAAGTCAAACAAGTCAATAGTAGTACCCTTGTGATGGATGAAAACTACACAAGCTCTATAGACTCTCTCAGCTCACATGAACTCACCCACTGGAGTAGAAACTCAATTAGAATGTTTGGAAAAGTGACAAACTAAAAGACTTTCAGGTGTTTATTGTGTGAAATAGAATTTATTAATCATTACAGTTTCAGTTAAAGTTGATGTTTACAGCTCAAACTTTTTGTCTTAATGTGAGTTTGATTACTCTATTCTACGAGAATTTCACTCCTCTCAACTTTATCGGAAAACGTAATGTGTTTATCTAAAAACGTTTGTAAAGTTTTGAAAAAACTTCTTATCCAATAAATTTATTAGTAAAACTGTCCATCTTAGTTATGATTTTTGAAGGCTCAAGGAAAAAGTTGATTAATTACTAGTATGGGATGGAAAGAGTATTTTACTAGAGTAATATTTTTTCTATTCTTTAATTTTGTCCTATGGAAAACGAGAAGCATTTAATTTTAATGTTCACATTTCTACCATTACTATCTCCTGGAAACTAGATATCAATTTTCTTCTTCTATATTTAAATGGGAAAACGTTTAAATTTGTCTTGACCTAAGAAAAAAAATCTAAATTTAGTCTTTGTTCATTTATAAAGAGGATCATGTCATTCCTTGAACGAAAACGTATATAATTCTTAATCGTGCACTTTTAACGAAATGCAAATTGAACCCTTTAATCAAACTTGAGTCGGGTGTTCTGTCAAGAATAATCTTTATCTAACACAAGATAAGGATAAGGTACACGTACACTTCATTCTTCCTACTCATCTTATAGGATTACATTGAATATATTGTTGTACTAGTAGTTCAATATTTTTTACTTGACTAAATTTATTATGTTAAGTTTTTCTTGTTTACAAATATTTTTTTATAATTTTTTCAACGGGTGTCAAAATATATTTTGAACAAAGAGAGTAAAATTTAGGGATTCAATAAATAAAAATTGTCACCTATCCAGATAGTATAACTTTCAATTAAGTGGTGCCAATTGACACCTTTTGAATACATATGGTGTCGCCATTGATGATGGTGAATATTATTGGAACTTTACGTGCATAAGCTTTCAAGGTGTGTTAAAATATAAATTGTAAATATACGAGTAAATTTAGGGATTCAATAAATAGAAAGTATATAACTAAAACATATGGTTTCGTTATTGATGACAATGAATATTATAAATATATACGTGTATGAGATGTCTGTCTTAAACCTAGACAATGGGAGAAGATTGTAGTAGACTAACTGTCAACCTAAAATTGATGAATTTGTGATAGAAAAAACAAAATAAAATACAACAATCCTTCTAGTTACGACATATATTCGATCTGTAGTAATTCATTAATTCATCATGTGATTTCAGAACTTATTTTAGAATATTCTACAAAAGCTAAATTTTTTCGTAGGGTAACTTTTATAGAAAAAAATATGGATCCGGATAGTTATTAATTATTTGATATAATATTTAGGAATTTACTTCTTTATTGAAGTGATGCAAGTTGACTCTTTTTCACGATGTGTGTCACTTAAATTTTACATGCATGAGTTTTTGGTCCTGAGCCCTGATAGAGGAAAGCAACTGCAGTAGGTTAAAAAAAAAAACTGGAGAGTTTGGTGATGGAAATGACAAAATAAAACTTGACATGCTGTAAAGTTTATATTTTACCAACAACAACAACAACATACCTAGTGAAATCCTACAAGTGGGGTCTGGGGAGGGTAGAATGTACACACACCTTACCACCACCTCATAGAAGTAGAGAGGTTGTTTCCTGGGAACCCTCGTCTCAACAACCCATAAGCAGAAAAGTTTATATTTTACTATAAGGTAAATATTGATATTACTTGGATTGTACATGCACGAGATTTCAATCCTAAGCTTGAATAGAGGAAAACAATTGTTGTTGGCTGATTGTCAATGTAAAACCAACGAATTTGGTGATGGAGATAGTAAAAATAAAATATTTTAAATTAATAAGTAAATATATAAAGGAATTAACACATAGTATGTATAACAATCATTACACGAAAATGATCTTTAGCGATAATTAATTAACAGGAATAGCTTAATTACCATTAAATATGCATATTTAGCGGCAATCAACACTCTTTATAAATGTTTCAAAAGCTTTTAACGACATGGATCTAATGGCAATTAATTACTATTGGTAAAGGCTTTAATACTCTTTAATAGTATGTATTTTTAATGCCACTAAAATTTGTTTTTCCTGTCGTGATAAATACTTTTCACCTATCTATGTATATAGTGTACTTTTTTAGTGAATTAATGTCAATTGACACCTTTATGTTCATGAGCTTTCAGTGCTAAGCCTCGAATAGAGGAAGACGATTTCAGTAGGCTCATTATCAACATAAAACTGGTAAATTTAGTATTGAAAACAACAAACCAAAATATGACAATCCTTCTAATTACGACATATATTCACTAATAGTATTTCATTTATTTATTATGTGATTCTAAAACATTTTAGATAAAAGAAACTTTTTGTGTGAGGGGGTAGTTTTTATAGAAAAAAATATGTTCAGATTGTCATTAATCATTTGATATAATATGTAGATATTTCTTTTTTATAGAAAAGAATATGAATTTGGATTGTCATTTATCATTTCATATAATATTTAGGGATTCAACACAACACATAGTATCTATACTTCTCAACGAAGTGGTGTTAGTTGACTTTCTTTTTCACTGATGGCGATGTGTATTCCTTGAACTTCATGTGCATGAGCTTTCAATCTTAAGGTCCGATAGAGGAAAATAGTTGCAGTAGGCTGATTGTCAATGTAAAACTGGTGAATTTGGTGATGGAAATAATGAAACAAAATAGGGTATGTTGATAGATTCATATTGCGTACTCTTGCGGTTAAGCAATTTTTCTCCTAAAACTCATCTTTTTATCCGGTTGGCCAAAAATTTCAACCAAGACCACTTTTCGACATAAATTTTTGTCTGGTTAGTGGGTTAGGGATATCAGATAGTTAAATCTAAAAAAAATTGTGTAGGAGCAGTGTGCTCCTGTTTACTATTTCTCCAGTGATCAAGACTATTTCTTGGTACAAATTGTGCGCACATGAATTTCCTTAACCCAATTCTGCAAAAATAACAACTACTATGACTCAATTTCAAACAAGTTGAAGTCAGCTATTTGAATACTGTATGATCATGGTTCTCCATTTAATTTACCCTCCAGTCTCCACACTTACAAGAAGAGGTTTGTCACTCGACTTAGTTTTTAATCGAAAAGAATCTCAGAGTTTTGAGTAACTTGATAGTCTAGGACAAAAACAACCATGTTTTTTTCACAACGAAATGTAGAGTCAAACCATTTTTAACACAATGGAAGGATGAGAACAGATAAGATGGTTCTTGGGACATTTACCTGCAATTAAAAAAAAATACTTGAGCTTCACAATCGTAAAAGAGGAAGCAGTGGTAACATTGTAGGCTTTCAACTTCAAATGAGGAAACAAAATTGCGACCCGTGAACTCCAAAAAAGACAAAAAAAGTTAGCATATGAAAAATTATCTATAATCTTGACTTCGCATTCGCAAAAGCCACAAACACCGGGCAAAAAAACATGTCTTGTTCAGTAAGAGTGCTTAATAGAGCCAAATGAGTACTATGCATGTCCGATAATATGCAAAACGGTGGGCAATCTGGAAAGTAAACAAGTGAATTGAAGCATAATTCAAGTGAAAAAGTTTCACTAAAGCTGAGATAATTACTAGAGGAGATAAATAGAAGAACCAGCTTGTTTTGTTTCGTGCCATGGAAATTTTCTGATTTCTTTTCGAAAAAATTCTCACAATGTTTCACTATTTTTTTCTCTCTTACTGTGTTTATCCTTGCTTGAGGAAATGATAGATCTTGAACCAGGAGCAAAGCTCTGATACGAAGAATGTTGGGAAAAGAGAGAAGTAACTATTCGAATAAAATTTTATGAAACAGAGAGAAACTTTTTCTCTTTTTATTGCTTTCAAAAAACAACGATACAAGACTTTAAATAGTACTTGAATAACAACAATCTAGAGAAAAAATAGGGCACTAGATTAACACTAACCCATGACCTTCTAACTGACTAATATAAACTTCTTAGGACTCTTAAAGCTAAAACGTAAAAGACTTTCAGGTGTTTATTGTGTGAAATAGAATTTATTAATCCTTATAGTTTCAGTTGAGGATGATGTTGAAAGCTCAAAATTTTTGTCTTAATGCGAGTTTGATTACTCTATTCTACGAGAATTTCACTCCTCTCAACTTTATCGGAAAACGTAATGTGTTTATCTAAAAACGTTTGTAAAGTTTTGGAAAAACTTCTTATGCAATAAATTTATTAGTAAAGTTGTCCATCTTAGTTATGATTTTTGAAGGCGCAAGGAAAAAGTTGATTAATTACTAGTATTGGATGGAAAGAGTATTTTACTAGAGTAATATTTATTCTATTCTTTAATTTTGTCGTATGGAAAACGAGAAACATTTAATTTTAATGTTCACATTTCTACCATTACTGTCTCCTGGAAACTAGATATCAATTTTCTTCTTCTATATTTAAATGGGAAAAGGTTTAAATTAGTCTTGACCTAAGAAAAGAAATCTAAATTTAGTCTTTGTTCGTTTATAAAGAGGATCATGTCATTCCTTGAACGAAAACGTAAATAAACCAAGCTTATAATGGCAGGAGTATTCTTAATCGTGCTCTTTTAATGAAATGCAAATTGAACCCTTTAATTAAACTTGAGTCGGGTGTTCTATCAAGAATAATCTTTATCTAACACAAGATAAGGATAAGGTATACCTACACTTCATTCTTCCTGCTCTTCTTATAGGATTACATCGAATATATTGTTTTAGTAGTAGTTCAATATTTTTTACTTGACTAAATTTATTATGTTAAGTTTTTCTTGTTTACGAATATTTTTTTATAATTTTTTCAACGGGTGTCAAAATATATTTTGAAAAAGAGAGTAAAACATATGAGTAAAATTTAGGGATTCAATAAATAAAAATTTTCACATATCCAGATAGTATACCTTTCAATTAAGTGGTGCCAATTGACACTTTTGAATACATATGGTGCCGCCATTGATGATGGTGAATATTATTGGAACTTTATGTGCATAAGCTTTCAAGGTGTGTTAAAATATAAATAGTAAATATACGAAAAAATTTAGGGATTCAATCAATAGAATGCATATAACTAAAACTTATGGTTTCGTTGTTGATGACAATGAATATTATAAATATATACGTGTATGAGCTATCAATCTTAAACCTAGACAATGGGAGAAGATTGTAGTAGCCTAACTGTCAATGTAAAATTGATGAATTTGTGACAGAAAAAACAAAATAAAATACAACAATCCTTCTAGTTATGACATATATTCAATTTGTAGTAATTCATTAATTCATAATGTGATTTCAGAACTTATTTTAAAATATTCTACAAAAGCCAAATTTTTTCGTAGGGTAACTTTTATAGAAACAAAAGTGGGTCCGGATAGTTATTAATTATTTGATATAATATTTAGGAATTTACTTCTTTACTGAAGTGATGCCAGTTGACTCTTCTTCACGATGTGTGTCACTTAAATTTTACGTGCATGAGTTTTTGGTACTGAGCCCTGATTGAGGAAAGCAATTGCAGTAGGGTGATGGTCAATAAATTAAAAACAATAGATGAATTTTGTGATAGAAATAACAAAATAAAATTTGACTTGCTGTAAAGTTTATATTTTACCAACAACAACAACAACATACCTAGTGAAATCCTACAAGTGAGGTCTGGGGAGGGTAGAATGTACGCAGACCTTACCACCACCTCATAGAAGTAGAGAGGTTGTTTCCTGGGAACCCTCATCTCAACAACCCATAAGCAAAAAAGTTTATATTTTACCATAAGGTAAATATTGGTATTACTTGGACTATACATGCACGAGATTTCAATCCTAAGCTTCAATAGAGGAAAACGATTGTTGTTGGCTGATTGTCAATGTAAAACCAACGAATTTGGTGATGAAGATAATAAAAATAAAATATTGTAAAATAAATAAGTAAATAAATAAAGGAATTAACACATAGTATATATAACAATCATTATACTAAAATGATCTTTAGCGATAATTAATTAACGGGAATAGCTTAATTACCATTAATTATGCATATTTAGCAGCAATTAAACACTCTTTATAAATGTTTCAAAAGCTTTTAGCGACATGGATCTAATGGCAATTAATTACTATTGGTAAAAGCTTTAGTACTCTTTAATAGTGTGTAGTTTTAATGCCGCTAAAAGTTGTTTTTCCTGTCGTGATAAAAACTTTTCACCTATCTATATATATAGTGTACGTTTTTAGTGAATTAATTTCAATTGACACCTTTATGTTCATGAGCTTTCAGTGCTAAGCCTCGAATAGAGGAAAACAATTTCAGTAGGCTCATTATCAACATAAAACTGGTAAATATAGTATTGAAACAACAAACAAAAATATGACAATCCTACTAATTACGACATATATTCACTCAATAGTATTTCATTTATTTATTATGTGATTTTAAAACATTTTAGATAATAGAAACTTTTTGTGTGAGGGGGTAGTTTTTATAGAAAAAAATATGTTCAGATTGTCATTAATCATTTGATATAATATGTGGGTATTTTTTTTTATAGAAAAGAATATGAATTGGATTGTCATTAATCATTTCATATAATATTTAGGGATTCAACACAACACATAGTATCTATACTTCTCAACGAAGTGGTGTTAGTTGACTCTCTTTTTCACTGATGGCGATGTGTATTCCTTGAACTTCTTGTGCATGATATTTCAATCTTAAGGTCCGATAGAGGAAAACAGTTGCAGTAGGCTGATTGTCAATGTAAAACTGGTGAATTTGGTGATGGAAATAACGAAACAAAATAGGGTATGTTGATAGATTCATATTGCGCACATGAATTTCCTTAACCCAATTCTGCAAAAATAACAACTACTATGAATCAATTTCAAACAAGTTGAAGTCGGCTATTTGAACATTGTATGATCATGTTTCTCCATTTAATTTACCCTCCAGTCTCCACACTTACAAGAAGATGTTTGTCACTCGACTTAGTTTTTAATCAAAAAGAATCTCAGAGTTTGGAGTAACTTGATAATCTAGGACAAAAACAACCATATATTTTTCACCAAGAAATGTAGAGTCAAACCATTTTTTACACAATGGAAGGATGAGAACAGATAAGATGGTTCTTGGGACATTTACCTGCAATTAAAAAAAATAGTTGAGCTTCACAATCGTAGAAGAGTAAGCAGTGGTAATATTGTAGGCTTTCAACTTCAAATGAGGAAACAAAATTGCGACCCGTGAACTCCAAAAAAGACAAAAAAAGTTAGCATATGAAAAATTATCTATAATCTTGACTTCGCATTCGCAAAAGCCACAAACACCGGGCAAAAAAACATGTCTTGTTCAATAAGAGTGCTTACTAGAGCCAAATGAGGACTATGCATGTTCGCTAATATGCAAAACAGTGGGCAATCTGGAAAGTAAACAAGTGAATTGAAGCATAATTCAAGTGAAAAAATTCCACTAAAGCTGAGATAATTACTAGAGGAGATAAATAGAAGAACCACCTTGTTTTGTTTCGTGCCATGGAAATTTTCTGATTTCTTTTCGAAAAAATTCTCACAATGTTTCACTATTTTTTTCTCTCTTACTGTTTTTATCCTTGCTTGAGGAAATGATGGATCTCGAACCAGGAGCAAAGCTCTGATACGAAGAATGTTGGGAAAAGAGAGAAGTAACTATTCGAATAAAATTTTAAGAAACAGAGAGAAAGTTTTTTTCTTTTTATTGCTTTCACAAAACAACGATACAAGACTTTAAATAGTACTTGAATAACAACAATCTAGAGAAAAAATAGGGCACTAGTTTAACACTAACCCATGACCTTATAACTGACTAATATAAACTTCTTAGGACTCTTAAAGCTAAAACGTAAAAGACTCCTAAACTAATGACATCGACCTTTGAATCAGTCAACTAACAAGGAGCATCTGGAAGAGTTTCTACTTTCACTTGCTTTGTCATGGGAGAGAAACCAGGAGGAACAGCAGGGTACTAAGTCGGTAGACCAGAAACATCCAATATGTTTCCACTCCATCGGCTAGACATAATATTTCCTTTCTCCACCATTTCAAATACCGTGTAGGTACATCCGGTTCAAACAGCCTAGCCGGATAGTATAACCTCAATCCAAAATAAATGGGTCTGCTATAGTTGATCCAGGCAAGTTTTGGACTTGAAGATGAGCGAGGAATCCATTTAGGGAAGTCTTGATCATATCCAAATTGCATTGCTACCCGATTTGGTCGATAGGGCTCTTGACAATCAAATCCAACAAGCTCAGATGCCCTCAAGCATCGAATGAATGAATCCATTTCTAGATCCAAACTTTTCCCTTCAACCGTTGTCCACTCTTCTTTTTCTTTGTAAAACTGTGGAATCAACCAACCTTCCACAGTCAAGGTGTATGGCCTCCACTGAAACAACTCTCCAGATGAGTCAATTGTAGTCCTCACATTAATTTCACCCGATTGTCTCACGTTGTACCATCGACTTATTCTCACACCACTGACCACATTGTAATTCCGAGCTAGCTGTGGCAGCAAAGACACCAGCCTCTCCCAAGCCCAAACCTGAAGAAAGAACATCGACGACCACAAATCGACTCTATCTCTATTCCTAGTTAATGAAGCCCCTATCATCGCCTGTTTGAACAAGCCCAAATCCCTATAGATGCTAGCAAGAACAACAGGTGCAAGTGCTAGTCGCACACCTCTTGCCAAATTGACTGCAACAGAGAAAACAGGTGCCTCCACTTTACTCGGAAACACAAATTTTGACAACCAAAGAGAAAGAAAAGCTTCATCTTCATAATCGCTACCAGTGTTCATGAAACGCTTCAACCACCTAGTATGATTATTATCCTTCTTTCCAATCAATTCTTTTTATGATTTTTCAAGATTTTCTTGAATCATTACCAACTCGGGGGATTGAAGGGGCGGGGGGGGGGGGGGGGGGCAAAAACAAGGTCACCCAAAACAGAAAACTCTCCCAAAAGCATCATATCTTCTAGAGTAATAGTAGCTTCACCCCATGGAAAAACAAAAGTGTTAGTCTCACAACACCACCTTTCTACCAACCCAAAAATCAACTCTTTATCTATGTGGACTCTATAAACTGAACTCGTGACTGCTTCATAAATTCCCGCAGCTTTCCATACATGGTGATGGTCTGACTCCATCCTTTCGACCCACATCCTCCACTTTTTTGGTTGATCCCTCCATCCGTTGCATCCATGGAAGGTGACACCCAATGGACAATCAGATTCTGATGGGACGGGAATCGACGGAAGCTTCAAAGTTGGACCTTCAACGGCAGAAATGATGGGATTCAAGAATCGGGCTTTTCTTAGATGTGGGATTCCACCTGATGGTGAAACCATCAACTCCTCTCTTTCAACAAACATTGAATCTTCCATCGATTTTTAGGTAAAGTTTATGGTGGAAGCTCAAACTTTTTGTCTTAAGGGTGAGTTTTGTGGTCTGAAAGAGAGGAAGGAGGCCTGAATATTAACAACTTTTTTATTTTGTAGAACTGTTTTAAGTCCGGAAGAGAGAAAGGAGTTGTTAGATATCAGAGAGGAAGACCGAGTTGGGAATTTTCTTTTTCTTCTTCTGTTTTAAGAGTACAGAGAGTATGCCAATTTATAAAATAACCCTAAGGACTAAAGACTAAATTTTTTATTTTGTTTTGTTTGATTGGTCAATATGTTTTCCTTTTGCAGAAAATATTTTTTTTTAAATATAAAAATAATAACAATAACATATTTAATGTAGTCTTATTATCCCTACAGTAGAAATAAAGAGGTCCTTTCAAATAAAACCTCGATTCAAGAAAAAATTATTCAAAATAGTCCGAAAAAATACAACAAAAGTACAAAAAAAACCATGACAATACCACTCTTGAGCCCCTACTTCCCAACCTATCCTACCCCAACACTGTTTGAGCTAAATTTTATATAAATACTCCTGGGATAATTTTTTTAGCTTACTTACAAAATATTAGAAAATAAGTAAAAAAAAAAAGAAACCACTTTATAAAAATTAAAACATTTCATTCCAACCAAACACACCCATACTTTCATTTGTTCATATATTTTAACGGTCTATGGTCAAACACCAACAAAAAAAACATGTTAATTACATTAAATTCTGTTAAATCTATACGGTCAAATATTAATTACAGTTAAAATTTTAAATTTATGGTCAGACACTATCTACAATAAATTTCAAATACCTATGGTCAAATACTAACTAAGAAATATCAATTATTCTAAATTTTGATAATCTGGAGTCAAATAAATGTTAATTGCATTAACAAATGGGGTATAACACTCAAAACTCATTTTCCTTTGTTATTGATTTTTTAAATTACAAATTTAATTGGTTAGTGATTCACTACATTTTATACAGCTCAATTAGAATATTTGGAAAAGAGACAAACTAAAAGACTTTGAGGTGTTTATTGTGTGAAATAGAATTTAATAATCATTATAGTTTCAGTTAAAGTTGATATTGACAACTCAAACTTTTTGTCTTAATGTAAGTTTGGTTACTCTATTCTATGAGAATTTCCCTCCTCTCGACTCTATTGGAAAAGTAATGCATTTATCTAAAACAGTTTGTAAAGTTTTTAAAAAATTTCTTATACAATAAATTAATTAGTAAACCTATCATCTTAGTTATTATTTTTGAAGGTGCATGTAAAGGAACAAGTTGATTACTAGTATGGGATGGAAAGTGTATTTTACTAGAGTAATATTTATTCTTTTCTTTAATTTTTGACCTATGAAAAACGATAAACATTTAATTATAATGTTCACGTTTCTACCATTACTGTCTCCTGGAAACTAGATATCTTTTTTTTTAAATGCAAATTTACCACTAGACATAGTGTCTAGCAGTCCTTTATAAAAAATAAAAATAAAAATATCAATAGGAATAAGTACAAGTAAGGGGGCTAGGCCTTACCTTACTAATCCTAATAAGGTAACTAATCTCTACTAACAAGCATGAAGAAAATAAGAGTTAGAGAATAATAGGTATTTTGTGATCATCACAGAGTTTGTAATACACTCTATGATGATATTACAAATTATAATACCTAAATAATGCAAAAATATAACAACCAAGAAGAAAGTTGAGTTACCGACCTCAAACTTCCTCTTACAATTGCATGAACTACAATAAATAGAACACCCATCTAAAGTAACTTGAAGTATTTCTTTCTTGTCTTCTTCTTCAAACCTATCCAACCGCACTTGATAACTCATCATTTCTTTATGGATTTCTTGGATCTTGTTGAGCCTATTGTTATAGTCATATGATTTTGCTTTGCCAATCGCATCAGTAGATACTTTGGATGAAACTCCTCAAACACTTTACCATCCCAACTATGTTGCCTTTCATATGTCTTCTTTTTGCTTTTGTTGCTTCCACTTCTTTGTTGCCTAGGTGATAACTCCCTTTCCCTATACACTCTATCAAAGCATACGTCCAGCATATTGTTTACCTTATCTTCATCAAAACAATCCTCGCCTATAACAATCAATTGTTGAGTAAGATGAAAAGGTGATGAAACACAGCCAATGCTACTACCCTTAGGCACAAAGCGTGGTGCTTCAAAGCTCAATTTTCTATGAGGCGTGGCATGCTCATCCTCTTCTTCAACCATATTCTCTCAACTCTCAACAGATTTTTGTCCACTGCGATTCGAAGAAGCTGCAGATTTTCTTTGTCGTGTTTCCTCATGTTCATCCTCTGTGGAATGCTTATCCTGTCCAGTGTCTCCATGTTGACAATGATTTTGATCTGATTGTCTCCTGTCCAGTGTCTCCTGTCCAGTGTCTGCAGATTGTGATTCACCATGATGTACAGTCAAAATGGCAGTTGTAGACGTCGAGGAACCAATTTTTGCCATATTTTGATAATCCTTAACGACCACCAATTATGATTCTCTACTGGCCACATAAGGAGTTACAAATGACAATGTGGCACCAGGACCCATCAAAACATAACAATCAAAAGTAAAGACTCGAATCATACCCGTCACAACATCTGGGGAGTTATCCTGATCTTGGTGACGACCCATGGCATACAAACGATTTGTAGCTCCGTTTGCGCCTGACATAATGGCCCTCTAGTTTCCTCTAGCTGGTGGGGCTGGTGCAGAAGATTGAGCTCGATAAGCCCACTTTGGACACTCTCTATGGTAGTGATCTGCTTGGCCACATTTGTAGCATACATTATCCCCTTCACGACATCTCCCCAAGTGTAATTTACCACACTTACCACACGGTGGTTTGCCCTGTGAACCTTGAGCCGCACTAGCTTGTGACAGAGATCCATTGGTTCCAACATTCTAAGACCTCTGATCATTCCTTCCTCTAGGCACAGGTGCGCTAGCAGATGATGGTGCAGGAAACCAGTAACCATTCCCTTTCTTTCCGACCTCATGGTTGGATGTCTTAGCCTTCTTATTTCTGAACTTTTCTCTATCATACTGCCTCACCTCATTAGCCTGTTGCACAAATGTCATCAATCTTCCAGTATCCATATCACTCACGAGCATTTCTCCCTTCCCATCTCTCATGGGCCCTATATTTAGCCCATGAACATATATCCCCATTCTTCCCCTCATGTCAGCAACCATATCTGGAGCATAGCAAGATAGTTGTGTAAACTTAAACCCATACTCCTGTAGAGTCAAAGAGCTCTGCTTTAGATTTAGGAACTCCATTACCTTGGCCTCTCTTCGTTCCTTTGGAAAGAAGCGCACCAAGAAGGCTTCCTCGAAAGTTGCCCAAATCACTGAAGGTGTTGTTATAGCCTGGGCTAGAGTTTGAATAGCCTAGCGTAGCTCAACATTGGAGACCTCATCTTGAGGGGGCTGCTCAACAGGGACAACTGGCTCCACGGGCTCCTCATGTCCTTGAGGCTCAGGTGGGCTAACATCCTGTCTGGCGGGATATCCCCTACCTCTGACGGCTCTCATGGGAGACATGATTACCACTCTATAACGCGTAAAGCACGAATTAGAGAAGAACGTTTTCATAGGGTGTAACTCTATCACACGATTTAGCACATGAAAGAAGTGAAACAATTTCTAAATTTCTTATAGCCTCCAAATTATGGATGTGGAGATTTTCACATCAATAATAAGAACTCTACTAGGCATGACTTCGTAGACTCCCTAGGACTCTTTAACCCTGTGCTCTGATAAAAAGTTAGTCATGCCGTAGGAGGGTACCCTAGACGTCGCCGACACCTAGAGACTATTGCTAGTCCCCAAGCGAACCACTTGGCCTTATCACATTCATTCAATCAAATAACTCAAGACAATCAGTGGAAGACTAAGGAAAATAAATGGGCACATCTTATTTAGTTCTCAAATAATGTATATAATAAAAGACTAGTAGAAAGAACTAGCTCACAATCTTGACAATCAACATCCAACTCTGGTCTATGAAGCTTTATCACTATCAAATGGTGCCAATGACAGACCCACGGCTACCGAAATCAAAATAAAAGGCTAGTCTAGTCTAACTCAAAGCATGATGAATTAAATAGTGGATCCTCCGGAGTAGGGGAGGCTCAGCGATAAGCTGAATGTCCTGGATCTTCAATGATATGCCCGTTGACGATCCCTAATCCCTGTATCTGTTTCATAAAATGATGCGGTGCCAAGTGGCATCAGTATATGGAATGTAGGTATGTAAAATAGCTGAATTAAATAGAAAGATGTAGAATAATATGAACCAACATTGACTCAGAAAAATCATCACATCAAAAGGTCAAATGTCTATCTAGGCAAGAATAATGAGTAGATGAGTGACCTATCAACTCCTCAACCTCATCAATCAAATTAGCCTCATCTCAATGGAACTCCACTCATCTCAACTCAACTCAATTCAACTCAACTCAACTTGGAGTACGCAAGGTGGGAACTTTTGGGAGTTTCTCTTATCCAACAACAATCACTTATGATCCAGTGAATGTACAACATCCCGCCGGTGTTACCACGGACATTCTGTACTTGCCAGGTAGAGAACGAATTGAAACCATAATGGATAATCCAAAATGGAGACGAAACTCAATAAGTCCTCTATTGTTTCAAGGACATAAACTGAACTTAAAAGGGATCCTCTTCTACGCTTGGTAGCGTAGTGTGATGATCTCGACTTGGACTACTCTCACTCTTTCATGCTTGATACTCCTCCCAAGACTCAATGCTCATAAGACCTCCATCTCCCAATCTCATAGGTACTTTAACCTCGTCAATGATCGATATGTCATAGGGAAACTAACCCTATCATCAATCAACTCATAGGGGCTTTAATCCTTTCATCAATCAAACTCATAGGGACATTTAACCCTATCATCAATCAAACTCATAGGGACTTTGACCCTCTCATCAAGAACGTCTCAATCAGTAGCTCAAGGCTAGGAACAATTGTTAGCGAAAAATCGAATAGACAATCATTAGAGTTCATTTAAGGAGAATCTTTGGGCCATCAAGATCTATCAACTCATTATCATTCACAATCACAATCAACAATCTCACGTCAAGGCTCTAGACTCAACCCCTAGACTCATTCATGCATGCTTTCAAAAGTTACCACGTAGGGTTTTGCAATTGCTCATGAAAATACTCAATTCAAGAAAATAGGTTTATGATGATCATCAACATATAAAGGTACATGAAAATAGACATAATTATAAGAAGATATTCAAGAATCAATTTAAGAACATGTATGGGTACTCATGAACACTCAACTCTTCTATGACCATCTATGGGGCACATGAGAGGATAATCTCATGCTTTTATTTTAGCCTTACATACCTGGGATGAAGCTCCCAATAATCTCTTCAAGGATTTCCTCTCGAATTCCTCAATCTCAAGCTCTTCTCCTCTCCCCTCAAGCCCTAGTCTTGTTAGACTATTAGAAAAGGACTTAGAATGGGGTTTTAGACCTTTTTATGTTCAAACGACCTAATTTGATCGTGTATTTAGTTTAGGGGTTGGTTGTTGTTCAAAATGACCCTCACAAAATTTCAAAAATTTTCAGGTTCGGAATACCCCAGTCCGCGATGCGGAATGGTCGCGTACGAGTGTATTTTTTGCCGAAAATTTTGTGAACGGGTTTCTCCAATCCCATAAAATATTTTGAAAAAAATATAAGTGTGGGTCCGCTATAGAGGCGCGCCGCGCCTCTGTCGCGCATCAACAATATTTCAGCTTTCGAATCGAAAAATTATCTCTTGATCGGGTTGCTCTAAAAATCGACCAAGACCATTTTTTCACTCATTTTTTTATGCTGATCATAAATCTGCCTCGGATTTTCCATACGAGCATTGAAAGATGCGTTACATGCATACCCCTCCTTTACGTTCAGTATCTTATAGGGACTCTAACTCTATCATCAATCGACTCATACTGGCTTCAAGCCTTTCATCAATTAAACTCATAGGGATATTTAACCTTATCATCAATCAAACGCATAGGGACTTTAACCCTCTCATCAAGAACATCTCAATCAATAGCTCAAGGCTTGGAACAATTGTTAGGGAACAATCGAATAGACAATCATTAGAGTTCATTTAAGCAGACTCTTTGGGCCATCAAGCTCTATCAATACATCATCATTCACAATCACAATCAACAATCTCACGTCAAGGCTCTAGACTCAACCCTTAGACTCATTCATGCATGCTTTCAAAAGTTAACATGTAGGGTTTTGCAGTTTCTCATGAAAATACTCAATTCAAGAAAATAAGTTTATGATCAACATACAAAGATACATGAAAATAGACATAATTTATAAGAAGATATTTAAGAATCGTTTTAAGAACATGTATGGGGACTCATGCACGCTCAACTCTTCTATGACCATCTATGGGGCACATGAGAGGATAATCCCATGCTTTTAGTTTATCCTTGCATACCTAGGATGAAGCTCTCAACAATCTGCTCAAGGAATTCCTCTCGATTTCCTCAATCTCAAGCTCTTCTCCTCTCCCCTCAAGCCCCAGTCTTGTTAGACTATTAGAAAAGGACTTAGAATGGGATTTTAGACCATTTTTACGTTCAAACGAACTAATTTGATCATGTATTGAGTTTAGGAGCTGTTGGTTATTGTCCGAGATGCCCCTCACAAAATTTGGAAATTTTTCAGGTTCGGAATACCCTAGTCCACGTCGCGGACTGGTCCGTACCAATGTATTTTTATCCAAAAATTTTCTGATTGAGTTTTTCCAATCCCATAAAAAAAATTTAAAAATATAAATGTGGATCCGCTACAGAGGTATGACGCGCCTCTGTCGCGCATCAACATTGTTTCGATTTTTTATTCAAAAAATTATCTTTTGATCGGGTCGCTCTAAAACCGACTAAGATCATTTTCCCACTCAATTTTTTGTTATGATCATAAATCTGACCTCAGATTTGCCATACGCGCATTGGAAGATGCGTTACGTGCATACCCCTCCTCTAGGGGTATTTTGGTAATTTTACCGGGTGTTACATCATCGCCCTCTTAGGATCATTCTACCTCGAATGATGAGTGAAGGTGGATATCAAGACATGAATAGAATTAAGACTCATCTCAACACTCACCTCAATCAATCAAACTCTCAACTCCTCCTCAACCTCAGTCAACTCTTCTCGGACTCTAGAATAGACAATCAACTCAAGAATACATCAATAAATTTAGTCAAGGGAAAGAAATTTACCTTCACGTTCTCATCATTTGGCACGAATAGGTGTGGATATTTGGCGTTCATATCTTCCTCATCTCCTATGTGGCTTCCTCAACGAATTGATTTCTCCAAAGGATATCTTCCTCATCTCCACGTGATTCAAGCTCGAGAAGCGTTTGTGGAGTTTCGTCGAGTTTCACTTGGATCAAGGTGGATTTATGTAGTAAATATGCAAGGCTTAAAGTCAAAGGAATAAACACTTACAAAGTAGACTTGCGTGGTGGCCGATCGTTGATGTTGCATGATGTTGTATATGCTCCAGAAATTTGATGAAATCTAGTATCTATCTCTGTTCTAATAGATGTTGGTTTTGATTTGTATTTTTAGTTGCAATGTTGTTAGAATAACTCTAGATAATGAGTTGTATGGTTTTGGATTTCGTTATGATCGTTTTGATGTTCTAGATTGTAATTCTTCATCTAATGACTATTATATGGGTCGTTGTGTAATGGTATATTGTTCAAGTAATGATGATATTGATGTTATTACATGGCATGAAGATTGGGTCATATGGGGCAAGATCGAATGAATAGGTTGGCAAAGGAAGGACTTTTAGTTTCTTACTCGAAGATTGATTTGCCAACTTGTGAAAATTGTCTTGCTAGAAAAATTACACGTAAATCATTTGGGAAAGCTTAAAGAGCTGAGTTCCCACTTGAATTAATTCATTCTAACATTTGTGGTCCAATGAATGTAAGGGAAAGATCTCGTGCCACATACTTCATTACATTTATTGATGATTTGACGGGCTTTAGTTATGTCTTTTTGATTTCTCATAAATGTGAAGCACTTGAGTGTTTTAAAAGATATATGAATGAAGTTGAAAATCAATTAGGCAAAACAATAAAGATTTTTAGAACTGATAGAGGCCGTGAATATTTATCAAAAACATTTGAAAAATTATGTACTGGAAAGGGCATTATCTGACAATTAACTACTTCTTATAAACCTCAACAAAATGGTGTAGTTGAACGAAGGAATAGAACATTATTGGACATGATAAGATTAATGATGGCGTAGGCAAATTGGTCTACCTCTTTCAGGGGAGATGCATTATTTACTGCGGCCTATATATTCAATAAAGTGCCTTCAAAATCCGTATCTTCCACTCTTTATGAACTTTGGACTGGTCATAAAACAAACCTAAATGACCTACGATCGTGGGGTTGTGCTGCATATATTAAAAATAATTTTGGTGAGTTTAGTAAATTAAGTCCAAAGGGAAAGAAATGTATCTTCATAAGATACTCTGAACGCTCCAAAGGGTATGTGTTCATTGATGAATTGGAAGATGGAAGCGTGACTGAAATTGAATCTCGAGATGTCAGATTTTTGGAAAATAATTTTCCAAAAAAGGGTGATATAATTGAAGGTGACCCTCTCTACGAAATGTTGAATTCAAAAGATCATATAGTGTCATCAGATAGATTTGATAATATAATTGATCAAGAGATGATTCCTAGTCCAAGTGGGACTTTTGAATCCAAAATTTCTTTAAAAATCTGAACTTTAATTATGTAAGAGCACAACAAAAGGATTACCTAAACGATCTTATGACATTGAAGATTATATTTTCTTGGTATCTCCCACCGAGTTAGATGAACCTAACTTTGTGACAGAGGCTTTATCGAGCCCTGAAAGGGATGAATGGTTAAAAGCAATGAAAGAAGAATTAGAGTCTATGAAAATCAACAAAGTCTATGATCTAGTTGACCTTCCACAAGGATGTAGAGCTATTGGGAATAAATGGATCCTCAAAGTTAAACGCAAATCGGATGGGTCAATAGAAAGACATAAATCACGATTAGTGGGAAAAAGTTTTACTCAAGAAGCTGGAATAGATTATGAGGAAACCTTTTCAACAGTTGTGAAGTTTACCTCTATACGATTGCTTTTAGCTATTGTTGCACATTTAGACCTAGAATTACACCAAATCAATGTGAAGACTGTTTTTCTCAATGGAGAACAAAATGAGGAAATCTACATGGAACAACTAGTAGGTTTCGTTGTTAAAGGCCAAGAAAAGAAAGTTTATAAATTGAAAAGATTAATTATGGTGTAAAAAAATCTTCAAGGCAGTGGCACCTTAGATTTCATAGGGAGATGATTTCATTTGATTTTACCATGATCGATAAAGACCATTGTATCGATGTGAAAAAGTCCAATGAGAAGTTTGTAATTCTTTCTCTTTATGTGGATGATATTTTATAAGCTGGAAATAATTTGGAGTATATGAAAACTGTTAAGTCATGGCTTTCAAAGTCATTTGACATGAAAGATATGGGTGAAGCAGATTATATATTGGGCGTTAAGATCTAAAGAGATGTTCCAAGAAAATTTTGAGTTTAACTCAAGAAACATACATAAAGAAACTTTTGGAATGGTTTCATATGAATAGTTGCAAGCCTATGGATACTCCAATAGAAAGAGGTGAAACTTTAAGCATTAAAATGTGTCCAAAGACTGAAAAAGGAAAGGAAGACATGTCTCGGGTTCCATATTCTAGTGCTATTGTAAGTTTGATGTACGTTATGATGTGTACTCGTCCAAATATTTGTTATGCCGTAGGTCTGGTAAGCAGGTACCAATCTAATCCTGCAAGAGATTATTGGAAGTTAGTGAAGAGAATATTCTGATATCTGAAGAGAACCATAGATTATTCACTATGTTATAGTGGGTGTGATTTACTCTTAAAAAGTTACACAGATGCCAATTGGGCTGGTGATCAAAATGATAGAAAATCAACCTTCAGTTATGCTTTCTTACTTAATGGTGGTGCTATTTCATGGAAAAGTAAGAAACAAGCTTGTACAACTCTTTCAAACATGGAATATGAATTTATGGCTTGTGCATCTGCAGTAGAGGAAGTTGCTTGGTTAAAGAGATTTTTTGAGCAATTGAATATTGTAAAGAATTCTAAGGGTCACGTAATTTTATATTGCGACAGTCAGGCGGCTATTGCATATACAAGGATCCTAAATATCAAAATAAAACCAAACACATTGACATCAAGTAAAATTTTATGAGAGACATGGTAGCAAGTGGAGAAGTAAGTTTACAATATATTCCTACTCGTGAAATGATAGCTGATCCTTTTACAAAGGCAATATCTAGAGACTTGTTTGAGAAATATGTTAAGGCTCTAGGTTTGAATAGGATGTGATGATATTTGTTTATTGTAAAACAACTTTGTGGTTTTAACATTCTCATCAATATAAGACTATTGATTTTATGTTCATATCTCTTATGCGTACAATATTTTTCTTCAGTGTGTCAGACAAGTTGCGAGATTGACTCTCTCACACGAGCAATCGCCTCTTACATTGGTGAATGTGAAGAGATGAATTCCACAATCATGTTATGACTTGTTTTATAAGCCAGACTAGAGTCTCTCTAAGAAAATAAATTTGAGGATTATTGAAAAGAGAAACTCAAGTTAGACATCTAGAGGTGTCTAGACCAAGGTCTATATGACGTTGCATAATTAAATGACATAGGAAACACACACACCAATATCAGGTGAAAGCATCATAGAACGTGTTTCATACCATGTGTGCTTAGCGACCAATGGGTTAATGAAAGAATGAATCCCTGCCTTTTCATTGGGTGAGACAGTGAAAGTTAGTTTAACTTTTATTGAAATACCCTTTGACCTTTGACTATTTCTTGAAGTTTCAGTCAATGTTGCTACTTTAGCATGTTACTAATAGCCTGAATGATTTAGCAGTGCAGTGCATGTCTAAGAAAGCAGTTGATTTGAAACAGAAAGATCTGAGTTGAAAGGAAAGACGATTAAAATGAATAAATTAACTTGTAGATACAAGATGGCTATTACACAGACCGCATAGGTGTCAAGTGTAATTGTGTACGTGTGTGTAATAAGTTAAACATGAACTCAAGTTTACCTCTTTAAGAGGATGAGGGATTAAATTAGCTACTACTGAAGTAGTTAATGAAGTCTGGGGTATTTTGAGTAATAAAATATCCTCGTATTAAGAATGAATTCTTTCCACATGTGATTGAATTCCTTGTGTAGCTTATAAAACCTTATAGGTAAAGCTCTTGGTGCTCATGGGTCGCACGAACTATTTGTTGTATAAATTGGGTATATTGTTAATGTTGTACTAGCTTGGGTCCTGTCCACCATGTGGGAAGTGGGAGATATGAGTTTTCTTTTCGGGTCATGGGTCATGGGTCACCCATGTGAACCGACTCGATCCGACCCAATATGAATTTCTCATAAGGAAGTAAGATTAAGTTAACATTTTTTTGAAAAGAGAGAGGGAACAGTTACCATGTAACTGGTAAACTGCCCTCAACTTCTTTCTATGAAGATGGTCTTTTCTTCCTCAAAGAAACGTGAGAAAGCTAACAGAGAAAGCAAAAAGAAAACTCTTGTTTTTCCAGAACAACATCATCCCAAAAACATTTAGTTTGTGATATTTTACTTGTTTCCTTGTGAGTTAAAGTAGGATCTGGAGCAATCAAATTTTAGGTGGCAAAATCAAGAAATTCCGCGGCAAATTCAAGGTACATATTCCGTCCATTTTGTCCAAATTAGTCTTTAGAGCCCACTCCAACGTTTGAATTTCAAAAACAAAATTTAAAATCCCGCTCAAATTCCAAGCTAGAAGGTCCTAGTTCGTCCTTATAAATACACACTTTTGCACTTGTTTTAGGGGGTCTTTTTTTTTTCTTTTTACTTCTTGCCTTACAGTATTGTTAAGCACACTGCTTTTTAAAAAGAATTTTGTATCTTTTCTTTCTTTTTCCCTTGTGATTTCGGCTGAGAATCAGATTTCAGCTTGTACGAGTTTCGTGTTGTTCGAGTATAGACCTTCGAACAAAGCACCACATTCACTTCTCCACAATAGGTGATTTACACCCCTTTTTCTCTTATCTGTTTATGTGAAAAAATGCTATGTGAGCTTCATGAATCTCATGAAAGTGATGTTAAACAATGTATTTGTATAGCCTTGAGGTTTGGAAAGAGATGAATTCATGTTCTTTCATGTTTCAATGTGAACTATTTTTTTATGACAACATAACTACATCGATTATCATATTTGGACATCTGCACATCATAAGAAAGTTTAGCCTATCTACTTCTAATTAGTGGAAAACATGTGTGAAGGAGTATGATTCGTTTTTGTTTTAATTAAAAAAAAGGGAAGAAGGTGCAGATCATTTTTGACAAGATGTAGTCCTGATTAACTCTAATTTCTATCCACAAAATATGTTGTTATTCTATTAGCATACATATGTGTATGAGTGTTTCTGTTTAAATTTTTTATATGTATAGCATGTGTATATTTTGAAGAGCCATGGTTCAATTTTTATTTATGAATAACTCGTCTGAGGAATACATGTGATTTGAACTATTTTTGTTAGTACAAAGTCATCTATTACAAAAATGTGTATCTTGCTCAAAGTTTGCATATTCATGTTCGAGATAGTATATTTGATGTATGATTTTATTTGGCTCTGCATCTACTTTATTCAATATCATAAAGAGTGAAAATTTTTACTAATCTTTTTACTTTCTTTTATTTGCATGAACACTTCGGGAGCTAAAATGGAGTCTTTATAATAGACTCTCCATCGCCTCAAGAAACATATCTATATGGAGTCATTACGGCCTCTTAGAATACCCAAATAACAAAACAAGCAGATTTGCTTGGGATCATCCTTCACGACTTATTTCTAGCATTATTTGTTTATGTGTCTTTCTTTACATATTTAATTGGCTTATGTGATTTATAGTTGGTATGATATAGATGTTTGGGTTTGGGCACCTCTAGTTGGAAATAAATCATCACCCTAACATTAACTTTTGTTATATTTTTAAAGAAAGGATCAATATTTTATTTTAAGATTAAACTCCTTGCCAAAAAAAAAAAATCAAAGCATGTATATTAGTTTCTTTACAAAAAATTATTATTATTATTATTATTATTATTATTATTATTATTATTATTATTATTATTTTAAAAAAAGGTTTTCGTGCCATATTTTTGTACAAAAAAAAATTAAACAAGGGACTATCCATTATTTTTCAAAAATAAAAAATACAGGTCATGCGACCCCGAATCCGAAAGACTTTTGAATTGCCAAAGTTTGCCCACAAGTTTTACTTTAAAAATCTCTTCTCATTCAATTACTTGGATTTTCAATTTTTTTAGCACTTTTAAGTTTTAATTAATTAACTTTATTTGGCCGGTTAATCATTTTTAACGAATCTTAAAGGATACCTTACACCTTCCCTTTAGGATAACTATCTTGTTATATGCTCTTTGCGCGTGATAAAAGTATGTGCCTCGTTTGATGACAAACATTACAGAGAAAAATGAAATTTAATTGTGAACTTATAAAAAAATAAATAATTCATTAATTTTGTTAGATAATTTATTTATAAACCTTATCAATAATGAAATTTCATGGTTAATTAGAATTTTCCTTAATAGGATATTTTCTTGATATAAATAAGAAAGAATCATAAGTCTACCAAATAAGGAAGATTTAGGAGTCTTTCCATCACTAGAAGTCCTTATTTTATCACTTCTTTCCATATATTTTAAAAGTCAATATTATAAATATAATTAAATAACAGCTTTAAAAATGGTGAAAGACGATTTTATCTAAAGAAAAGATTTTATCTAAAGAAGAGATTTTTAATGAAGGACAAAAAGTTCAAACAATATTTCTAAGGATCTTCACACTTTAATATAGTATAGATTAGAGTCCTTATTTTAACGCCCGGTAAAATTACCAAAATACCCCTAGAGTGAGGGTATGTGCGTAACGCGTCTTCCGATGCTCATATGGCAAATCCGAGGCTGGATTTGTGATCAGTATGAAAAATTGAGTGGGAAATGGTCTCGGTTGATTTTTAGAGCGACCTGGTCAAAAGATAATTTTTCGATCCAAAATGAAAAAACAGTGACAATGCGCGACAGAGGCGCGTCGTGCACCTGTCGCAAAGAGGCACTTGTGTGCTTTTCAAATTTTTCGACAGAATGGAGAAAACTCGTACAAAAACTCTCTTATCAAAATACACTGTTCACGACCAGTCCGTATCGCGGACCGTGTATTTTCCGAGCTAGAAATTTCTAAATAATTATGAGGGGCATTCCGGTCAATTCTCCACCCCTTCTAAACACTAATACATGGCTAATAATGACGTTTCGACGTGAAAAGGGTCCAAAACCCCCCATTCTAAGTCCTATTCCATAACTAACAAGGCTAGGGCTTGAGGAGAGAAGAGGAAGGTTTGAATTGAGATATTCGAGAAGAAATCCTTGACGTACTCAGTTGATAGTCGCATCACGGGTATGTAAGGCTAAACTAAAACATGGGATTGTTCTCTCATGTGCCCCATAGAGGTCATAGGTGAGTTGATGATTGAAGAGTCTACATGTATGATTTCTTTGATGGATTTTCTTGAAAATTATATTTCAAATTTCATATTTTCTATGTTGATGATCATCATACTATTTGTTTTCTTAGATTGAATGTTTTCATGAGGATTTGCATAATCCTACATGCCTATTTTGAAAAGCATGCATAATGAACTTGAGAATTGAGTCTAGAGCCTTGAGTTGACATTGTTGATTGTGATGATGAGTTGATGGAACTTTGATGATTAATTTAATTTGAGGAGCATTCATAATGCACTTGAGAATTGAGTTTAGAGTTTGAGTTGACATGGTTGATTGTGATGATGAGTTGATGGAATTTTGATTGTTTTATGAGTCTCTATAAATGAACTCTTCCGATGTGTCTATTCACTTGTTCCCTAATTATTGTTATACAATCTTGAGTCATTGATGAGATTGATTGATGAGAGGGTTAAAACCCATTTGAGATACCGGTCGTTGACGGGGAGTGAGTCCCTATGAGATTGGTTGAGGTTGAGGTTTTATGAGCATTGAATCGAGCACCGAAAGAGTGAGAGTTTGTCCAACTCGAACTCGTCAAACTACGTCGCCAAACATAGGAGAGGCATAGAACTATCACATATATTACGGTTCCCCCTCGAGAGTAACGGTCCCTGAAAGCAATAGAGGACCTATTGAGTTGACTCCATATTGGGTGAGCTGATATTGTTTTTTAGCGTTCCCTACATGGAAAGTTTGGAACCACTGTGGAAACATTAGGGTGATTGTTGTACATTCACTGGCTCATAAGTGAGTGTTGTTGGATAAGAGAAACTCCCATAAATTTCCTACCTTACTCCGAGTCGAGATGAGATGAGAGGGGGTGAGCTCCTCTGAGATGAGTTTTGAGATGAGATGACAAGAGGTAAGCTCTTCTGAGGTGAGCTTTGAGATGAGTTTGAGACTATTGATGAGTTTGAGTTATTGATGTGTCATTGTCTACTCTTTATTCTTCATAGATGGACATTTGACTATTTGATGTGATTTGATGTTTATTTTAAGTTGATGTTGTTTCCATATTTTTCTACCAGTTTCTATTTCACTTAGCTATTTTACGTACCAGTACATTCCAAGTACTGATGTCCACTCTAGACTACATCATTTTATGATACAGAGGCAGGTACTAGAGATCGTCAACAGGCTCTCCGTTGAAGATCTGAGATTCACAGCTAATTGGTGAGCCTCCCCTACTCCAGAGGACCCACTATTTTTATTTCATCATGCTTTAGAGTTAGATTGGACTATTTCTTTTATTTTTATTTGGGTAGCCATAGATCTGTCATTAGCACCACATGATTAGTTATACAGGCTTCATAGACGATGGTCGAGCATTGATGTTGAGATTTTAGGCTAGTTCTTTCTACTAGCCTTTATTATCATATATATATATATATATATATATATATATATATATATATATATATATATCTTTGAGACTTTAGATGAGATGTGTCCACTACTTACTTATATTTTTCGCTATTCAGTAGAGTTATTTGATTGAATGATGTGATGAAGCTAAGTGATTCGCTTGGGGACTAGCAATAGTCTTTGAGTGCCAGCCACACCAAGGGTACCCTCCCGGGGCGTGACAAACTTTGTATCAGAATACAGAGTTCAAGTTTCCTAGGAAGTCTATTAAGCCGTGTCTAGTAGAGTCTTGTTTATGGGTGTGTTGTCGACCACATTTCATAAGCAGGAGGCTATAGGACATTAGGAATAGTTACACTTCTTTCTTATTCCAATTCGTGCGATAGAGTTAAGCTCTATGAATACTCTCTTCTAATTCATGCTCTACACATGCAGAATTGATAACCACGACCTATACCTCTACAAGATTTACTCCAACTTTACTAATTCAACGTGAGCCTTCAACAAACGATTACAATATCTAGTAACCTAAACTTCACCACGAACTTCCTAGCCTATAAGCTACACATAAACCTCCCTAGGATTATGTTCCCCATGTCTTCGAGTTGCCCTCAACTTGAAGACTACAACTAGATCTCAGTTTATACGTACTGAGAGATTACAATGATCAACTATCAAGACTAAAAGATAAACTTTACTGCAGAAGCTTCTCAATAGTTTCTTGTTAAAACTATGTCGTGCCTTTTGTTTTCTCGTTCTGCGTCACTGTTGTTTCGATGGCCTGCCCTAATTTATAGCTGCCTCTCCACTTCTGTTACCCCATAATTCTTGTAGTGATGATTCCTAGTGGAATCCTTTTCGGCATCTATTTCTTTTTTCGTTTAGGATTCCTCTTGCACTTCAAACTCCTACTTTGCATAGAACTCCTCTGTTTAGACTTCTTGTTGAGTTAGAATTGTATCTCAATCGGAATCCTCCTCGGCACTAACTTCTTAGTTGTCTTTTATTTCCAGAGCCTTTTATTCTTTTTGGATCGCTCGATGCTTGCCAGGGTTTTAGTGTGTGAAAGAACCTGGAAAAACAACTTGTTTCATTTGCACCCTGTCAATCATCAAAACTTTATTATCCCAAAAAATGAGGACTATGCATGTCCGCTAATATGCAAAACAGTTGGCAATCTGGAAAGTAAACAAGTGAATTGAAACATAATTCAAGTGAAAAGGTTTCACTAAAGCTGAGATAATTACTAGAGGACCTAAATAGAAGAACTAGCTTGTTTTGTTTCGTGCCATGGAAATTTTCTGATTTCTTTTCGAAAAAATTCTCACAATGTTTCACTATTTTTTTCTCTCTTACTGTGTTTATCCTTGCTTGAGGAAATGATAGATCTCGAACCAGGAGCAAAGCTCTGATACGAAGAATGTTGGGAAAAGAGAGAAGTAACTATTCGAATAAAATTTTAAGAAACAGAGAGAAACTTTTTCTCTTTTTATTGCTTTCAAAAAACAACGATACAAGACTTTAAATAGTACTTGAATAACAACAATCTAGAGAAAAAATAGGGCACTAGATTAACACTAACCCATGACCTTCTAACTGACTAATATAAACTTCTTAGGACTCTTAAAGCTAAAACGTAAAAGACTTTCAGGTGTTTATTGTGTGAAATAGAATTTATTAATCCTTACAGTTTCAGTTAAGGATGATGTTGACAGCTCAAAATTTTTGTCTTAATGTGAGTTTGATTACTCTATTCTACGAGAATTTCACTCCTCTCAACTTTATCGGAAAACGTAATGTGTTTATCTAAAAAAGTTTGTAAAGTTTTGGAAAAACTTCTTATGCAATAAATTTATTAGTAAAGTTGTCCATCTTAGTTATGATTTTTGAAGGCGCAAGGAAAAAGTTGATTAATTATTAGTATTGGATGGAAAGAGTATTTTACTAGAGTAATATTTATTCTATTCTTTAATTTTGTCGTATGGAAAACGAGAAACATTTAATTTTAATGTTCACATTTCTACCATTACTGTCTCCTGGAAACTAGATATCAATTTTCTTCTTCTATATTTAAATGGGAAAAGGTTTAAATTAGTCTTGACCTAAGAAAAGAAATCTAAATTTAGTCTTTGTTCGTTTATAAAGAGGATCATGTCATTCCTTGAACGAAAACGTAAATAAACCAAGCTTATAATGGAGGAGTATTCTTAATCGTGCTCTTTTAATGAAATGCAAATTGAACCCTTTAATTAAACTTGAGTCGGGTGTTCTATCAAGAATAATCTTTATCTAACACAAGATAAGGATAAGGTATACCTACACTTCATTCTTCCTGCTCTTCTTATAGGACTTCATCGAATATATTGTTTTAGTAGTAGTTCAATATTTTTTACTTGACTAAATTTATTATGTTAAGTTTTTCTTGTTTACAAATATTCTTTTATAATTTTTTCAACGGGTGTCAAAATATATTTTGAAAAAAGAGAGTAAAACATATGAGTAAAATTTAGGGATTCAAAAAATAAAAATTTTCACATATCCAGATAGTATAACCTTCAATTAAGTGGTGCCAATTGACACTTTTGAATACATATGTTGCCGCCATTGATGATGGTGAATATTATTGGAACTTTATGTGCATAAGCTTTCAAGGTGTGTTAAAATATAAATAGTAAATATACGAAAAAAATTAGGGATTCAATCAATAGAATGTATATAACTAAAACTTATGGTTTCGTTGTTGATGACAATGAATATTATAAATATATACGTGTATGAGCTATCAATCTTAAACCTAGACAATAGGAGAAGATTGTAGTAGCCTAACTGTCAACGTAAAATTGATGAATTTGTGACAGAAAAAACAAAATAAAATACAACAATCCTTCTAGTTATGACATATATTCAATTTGTAGTAATTCATTAATTCATAATGTGATTTCAGAACATATTTTAAAATATTCTACAAAAGCCAAATTTTTTCGTAGGGTAACTTTTATAGAAAAAAATATGGGTCCGGATAGTTATTAATTATTTGATATAATATTTAGGAATTTACTTCTTTACTGAAGTGATGCCAGTTGACTCTTCTTCACGATGTGTGTCACTTAAATTTTATGTGCATGAGTTTTTGGTACTGAGCCCTGATTGAGGAAAGCAATTGCAGTAGGGTGATGGTCAATAAATTAAAAACAATAGGTGAATTTTGTGATGGAAATAACAAAATAAAATTTGACTTGCTGTAAAGTTTATATTTTACCAACAACATACCTAGTGAAATCCTACGAGTGAGGTCTGGGGAGAATAGAATGTACGCAGACCTTACCACCACCTCATAGAAGTAGAGAGGTTGTTTCCTGGGAACCCTCATCTCAACAACCCATAAGCAAAAAAGTTTATATTTTACCATAAAGTAAATATTGGTATTACTTGGACTGTACATGCACGAGATTTCAATCCTAAGCTTCAATAGAGGAAAACGATTGTTGTTGGCTGATTGTCAATGTAAAACCAACGAATTTGGTGATGAAGATAATAAAAATAAAATATTGTAAAATAAATAAGTAAATAAATAAAGGAATTAACACATAGTATATATAACAATCATTATACTAAAATGATCTTTAGCGATAATTAATTAACGGGAATAGCTTAATTACCATTAATTATGCATATTTAGCAGCAATCAACACTCTTTATAAATGTTTCAAAAGCTTTTAGCGACATGGATCTAATGGCAATTAATTACTATTGGTAAAAGCTTTAATACTCTTTAATAGTATGTAGTTTTAATGCCGCTAAAAGTTGTTTTTCCTGTCATGATAAAAACTTTTCACCTATCTATATATGTAGTGTACGTTTTTATTGAATTAATTTCAATTGACACCTTTATGTTCCTGAGCTTTCAGTGCTAAGCCTCGAATAGAGGAAAACAATTTCAGTAGGCTCATTATCAACATAAAACTGGTAAATATAGTATTGAAACAACAAACAAAAATATGACAATCCTACTAATTACGACATATATTCACTCAATAGTATTTCATTTATTTATTATGTGATTTTAAAACATTTTAGATAATAGAAACTTTTTGTGTGAGGGGGTAGTTTTTATAGAAAAAATATGTTCAGATTGTCATTAATCATTTGATATAATATGTGGGTATTTTTTTTTATAGAAAAGAATATGAATTTGGATTTTCATTAATCAATTCATATAATATTTAGGGATTCAACACAACACATAGTATCTATACTTCTCAACGAAGTGGTGTTAGTTGACTCTCTTTTTCACTGATGGCGATGTGTATTCCTTGAACTTCTTGTGCATGAGCTTTCAATCTTAAGGTCCGATAGAGGAAAACAGTTGCAGTAGGCTGATTGTCAATGTAAAACTGGTGAATTTGGTGATGGAAATAATGAAACAAAATAGGGTATGTTGATAGATTCATATTGCGTACTCTTGCGGTTAAGCAATTTTGCTCCTAAAACTCATCTTTTTATCCGGTTGGCCAAAAATTTCAACCAAGACCACTTTTCCACATAAATTTTTGTCTGGTTAGTGTGTTAGGGATATCGGATAGTTAAATCGAAAAACAAAAATTGTGTAGGAGTAGTGTGCTCCTGTTTACTATTTCTCCAGTGATCAAGACTATTTCTTGGTACAAATTGTGCGCACATGAATTTCCTTAACCCAATTCTGCAAAAATAACAACTACTATGAATCAATTTCAAACAAGTTGAAGTCGGCTATTTGAATATTGTATGATCATGTTTCTCCATTTAATTTACCCTCCAGTCTCCACACTTACAAGAAGATGTTTGTCACTCGACTTAGTTTTTAATCGAAAAGAATCTCAGAGTTTGGAGTAACTTGATAATCTAGGACAAAAACAACCATATTTTTTTCACCAAGAAATGTAGAGTCAAACCATTTTTAACACAATGGAAGGATGAGAAGAGATAAGATGGTTCTTGGGACATTTACCTGCAATTAAAAAAATAGTTGAGCTTCACAATCGTAGAAGAGTAAGCAGTGGTAATATTGTAGGCTTTCAACTTCAAATGAGGAAACAAAATTGCGACCCGTGAACTCCAAAAAAGACAAAATAAGTTAGCATATGAAAAATTATCTATAATCTTGACTTCGCATTCGCAAAAGCCACAAACATCGGACAAAAAAACATGTCTTGTTCAATAAGAGTGCTTCATAGAGCCAAATGAGGACTAAGCATGTCTGCTAATATGCAAAACAGTTGGCAATCTGGAAAGTAAACAAGTGAATTGAAACATAATTCAAGTGCAAAGGTTTCACTAAAGCTGAGATAATTAATAGAGGACCTAAATAGAAGAACCGGGGTGTTTTGTTTTGTGCCATGGAAATTTTCTGATTTCTTTTCGAAAAACCTGTCACAATGTTTCACTGTTTGTTTTCTCTCTTACTGTGTTTATCCTTGCTTGAGGAAATGATGGATCTCGAACCAGGAGCAAAGCTCTGATACGAAGAATGTTGGGAAAAGAGAGAAGTAACTATTCGAATAAAATTTTAAGAAACAGAGAGAAACTTTTTTTCTTTTTATTGCTTTCACAAAACAAAGATACAAGACTTTAAATAGTGCTTGAATAACAACAATCTAGAGAAAAAAATAGGGCACTAGTTTAACACTAACCCATGACCTTCTAACTGACTAATATAAACTTCTTAGGACTCTTAAAGCTAATACGTATGACATCGACTTCTGAATCAGTCAACTAACAAGGAGCATCTAGAAGAGTTTCTACTTTCACTTGCTTTGACATGGGAGAGAAACCAGGAGGAACATCAGGGTACTCAGTCGGTAGATCAGAAACATCCCAATATGTTTCGACTCCATCGACTAGACATAATATTTCCTTTCTCCACCATTTCAAATACCGTGTAGGTACATCCGGTTCAAACAGCCTAGCCGGATAGTATAACCTCAATCCAAAATCAATGGGTCTGCTATAGTTGATCCAGGCAAGTTTTGGACTTGAAGATGAGCGAGGAATCCATTTAGGGAAGTCTTGATCATATCCAAATTGCATTGCTACCCGATTTGGTCGATAGGGCTCTTGACAATCAAATCCAACAAGCTCAGATGCCCTCAAGCATCGAATGAATGACTCCATTTCTAGATCCAAACTTTCCCCTTCAACCGTTGTCCACTCTTCTTTTTCTTTGTAAAACTGTGGAATCAACCAACCTTCCACAGCCAAGGTGTATGGCCTCCACTGAAACAACTCTCCAGACGAGGCAATAGTAGTCCTCACATTAATTTCACCCGATTGTTTCACGTTGTACCATCGACTTATTCTCACACCACTGACCACATTGTAGTTCGGCGCTAGCTGTGGCTGCAAAGACACCAGCCTCTCCCAAGCCCAAACCTGAAGAAAGAACATCGGCGACCACAAATCAACTCTGTCTCTATTCCTAGTTAATGAAGCCCCTGTCATCGCCTGTTTGAACAAGCCCAAATCCCTATAGATGCTAGCAAGAACAGCAGGTGCAAGTGCTAGTCGCACACCTCTTGCCAAATTGACTGCAACAGAGAAAACAGGTCCCTCCACTTTACCTGGAAACACGAATTTTGACAACCAAAGAGAAAGAAAAGCTTCATGTTCATAATCGCTACCAGTGTTCATGAAACGCTTCAACCACCTAGTATGATTATTATCCTTCTTTCCAATCAATTCTTTTTGTGATTTTTCAAGATTTTCTTGAATCACTACCAACTCAGGGGATTGAAGGGGGGACAAAACAAGGTCACCCAAAACAGAAAACCCTCCCAAAAGCGTCATATCTTCTAGAGTAACAGTAGCTTCACCCCATGGAAAAACAAAAGTGTTAGTCTCACAACACCACCTTTCTACCAACCCAAAAATCAAATCTTTATCTATGTGGACTCTATAAACTGAACTCGTGACTGCTTCATAAATTCCTGCAGCTTTCCATACATGGTGATGGTCTGACTCCATCCTTTTGACCCACATCCTCCACTTTTTTGGTTGATCCCTCCATCCGTTACATCCATGGAAGGTGACATCCAATGGACAATCAGATTCGGATGGGACGGGAATCGACGGAAGCTTCAAAGTTGGACCTTCAACGGCAGAAACGACGGGATTCAAGAAACGGGCTTTTCTTAGATGTGGGATTCCACCTGATGGTGAAACCATCAACTCCTCTCTTTCATCAAACATTGAATCTTCCATCGATTTTTAGGTAAAGTTTATGGTTGAAGCTCAAACTTTTTGTCTTATGGGTGAGTTTTGTGGTCTGAAAGAGAGGAAGGAGGCCTGAATATTAACAACTCTTTTATTTTGTAGAACTATTTTAAGTCCGGAAGAAAGAAATGAGTTGTTAGATATCAGAGAGGAAGACCGAGTTGGGAATTTTCTTTTTCTTCTCCTGTTTTAAGTGTACAAAGAGTATGCCAATTTATAAAATAACCCTAAGGACTAAAGACTAAATTTTTTATTTTGTTTTGTTTGATTGGTCAATATGTTTTCTTTTTGCAGAAAATATTTTTTTTATATAAAAAAAATAATAACATTTTTAATGTAGTCTCATTATCCCTACAGTAGAAATAGAGAGGTTCTAAAAATTATTCAAAATAGTCCGAAAAAAATTTAACAAAAGTACAAAAAACCAGGACAATACCACTCTTGAGCCCCTACTTCCCAACCTATCCTACCCCAACACTGTTTGAGCTAAATTTAATATAAATACTCTTGGGATAATATTTTTTAGCTTACTTACAAAATATTAGAAAATATGTAAAAAAAAAAACTACTTTATAAAAATTAAAACATTTCCTTCCAACCAAACACACCCATACTTCCTTTTGTTCATATATTTTAACAGTCTGGTCAAACACTAACAAAAAAAACATGTTAATTACATTAAATTCTGTTAAATCTATATGGTCAAATATTAATTACAGTTAAAATTTTAAATTTATGGTCAGATACTATCTACAATAAATTTCAAATACCTATGGTCAAATACTAACTAAGAAACATCAATTATTCTAAATTTTTATAATTTGTAGTCAAATAAATGTTAATTGCATTAACAAATGGGGTATAACACTTAAAACTCATTTTCCTTTGTTATTGATTTTTTAAATTAAAAATTTATTTGGTTAGTTATTCACTACATTTTATACAGCTCAATTAGAATATTTGGAAAAGTGACAAACTGAAAGACTTTGAGGTGTTTAGTGTGTAAAATAGAATTTAATAATCATTATAATTTCAGTTAAAGTTGATGTTGACAACTCAAACTTTTTGTCTTAATGTGATTTTGGTTACTCTATTCTATGAGAATTTCCCACCTCTCGGCTCTATCGGAAAAGTAATGCATTTATCTAAGAAAGTTTGTAAAGTTTTTAAAAAATTTCCTATACAATAAATTAATTAGTAAATCTATCCATCTTAGTTGTTATTTTTGAAGGCGCATATAAAGGAACAAGTTGATTACTAGTTTGGGATGGAAAGAGTATTTTACTAGAGTAATATTATTCTTTTCTTTAATTTTTGACCTATAGAAAACGATAAAGATTTAATTATAATGTTCACGTTTCTACCATTACTGTCTCCTGGAAACTAGATATCTTTTTTTTTTTTTAAATGCAAATTTACCACTAGACATAGTGCCTAGCAGTCTTTTATTAAAAATAAAAATATCAATAGGAATAAGTACAAGTAAGGGGGGCTAGGCCTTACCTTACTAATCCTAATGAGGTAACTAATCTCTACTAACAAGCATGAAGAAAATAAGAGCTAGAGAATAATAGGTATTTTGTGATCATCACAGAGTTTGTAATATACTCTATGATGATATTACAAATGGTAATACTTAAATAATGCAAAAATATAACAACCAAGAAGAAAGTTGCGTTACCGACCTCAAACTTTCTCTTACAATTGCATGAACTACAATAAATAGAACACCCATCTAAAGTAACTTGAAGTATTTCCTTCTTGTCTTCTACTTCAAACCTATCTAACCGCACTTGATAACTCATCATTTCTTTATGGATTTCTTGGATCTTGTTGAGCCTATTGTTATAGCCATATGATTTTTCTTTGCCAATCGCATCAGTAGATACTTTGGATGAAACTCCTCAAACACTTTGCCGTCCCAACTATGTTGCCTTTCATGTGTCTTTTTTTTTGCTGGTGTGATAAGATTAGGAACGAGGTCATTCGGGAGAAGCTAGAGGTGGTCCCTGTAGCTGACAAGATGAGGGAAGCGAGACTGCGATGGTTTGGACATGTACAGAGAAGGAGTGTCGATGCCCCTGTTAGAAGGTGTGAGAGATTAGATTTGGGAGCTATACGGAGGGGTAGAGGTAGGCCAAAGAAGTATTGGGGGGAGGTGATTAGAAACGATATGGTGAAACTTGATCTCACCAAGTACATGACCTTAGACAAGAAGGAGTGGAGGTCGAGAATTAGAGTAGCAGGCTAATAGGGAGGATAGGAAGGAGTGGTAATTGTCTGTCTTTTATATGTTATTTATCTGCCTTTATATGTTTACTATCCTGTATCTATGTATTATTATGCGTTCTTCTCTTTTTGCCTGTGTATCATATCTAGCATATTCTGCTGATGGGTTTTTTTGATGAGGGTTTCCAGGAAACAACCTCTCTACCTATGTGGTAGTGGTAAGGTCTGCGTACATCTTACCCTCCCCAGACCCCACTTGTGGGATTTCACTGGGTATGTTGTTGTTGTTGTTGCTTTTGGTTCTTCCACTTCTTTGTTGCCTAGGTGATAAATCCCCTTCCCTAGACACTCTATCAAAGCATACGTCCAGCATATTGTTTTCCTTATCTTCATCAAAACAATCCTCGCCTGTAACAATCAATTGTTGTGTAGGATGAAAAAGTGATGAAACACAAGCAATGCTATTACCCTTAGGCACAAAGGGTGGTGCTTCGGGGCTCAATTTTCTATTAGATGTGGCATGCTCATTCTCTTCTTCGACCATATTCTCTTAACTCTCAACACATTTTTGTCCACTGCGATTCAAAGTAGCTGCAGATTTTCTTTGTCGTGTTTCCTCATGTTCATCCTCTGTGGAATGCTTATCCTGTCCAGTGTCTCCTTGTTGACAATGATTTTCATCAGATTCATGTGCACATACATTATCTAGTTGGTTCCGTGAATCACCTAGTAATGCATCAATTGTATTCTCTGGCCTTTGTGATTCACCATAATGTACAGTCAAAATGGCAGTTGTAGACGTTGAGGAACCAATTTTTCCCATATTTTGATTATCCTCAACGACCACCAATTGTGATTCTCTACTGGCCACATAAGGAGTTACAAATGGCAATGTGGCACCAGGATCCATCAAAACATAACAATCAAAAGTAAAGACTCGAATCATACCCGTCACAACATCTGGGGAGTTCTCCTAATCTTGGTGACTACCCATGGCATACAAACGGTTTGTAGCTCCGCTTGCGCCTGACGTAATGGCCCTCTGGTTTCCTCTAGTTGGTGGGGCTGGTGCAGAAGATTGAGCTCGATAAGCCCACTTTGGACACTCTCTCTGGTAGTGACCCGCTTGGCCACATTTGTAGCATACATTATTCCCTTCAGGACATCTCCCCAAGTGTAACTTTCCACACTTACCACACGGTGGTTTACCCTGTGAACCTTGAGCCACCCTAGCTTGTGATTGAGATCTATGGGTTCCAACATTCTGAGACCTCTGATCATTCCTTCCTCTAGGCATAGGTGCACTAGCAGATGATGGTGCAGGAAATCGGTTACCATTCCCTTTCTTTCCAACCTCATGGTGGATGTCTTAGCCTTCTCATTTCTGAACTTTTCTCTATCATGCTGCCTCACCTCATTAGCCTGTTGCACAAATGTCATCAATCTCCCAGTATCCATATCACTCACGAGCATTTCTCCCCTCCCATCTCGCATGGGCCCTATATTTAGCCCATCAACATATATTCCCATTCTTCCCCTCATGTCAGCAACCATATATGGAGCATAGCGAGATAGTTGAGTGAACTTCAACCCATACTCTTGTAGAGTCAAAGAGCTCTGCTTTAGATTTAGGAACTGCCTTACCTTGGCCTCTCTTCGTTCCTTTGGAAAGAAACACAACAAGAAGGCTTCCTCGAAAGTTGCCCAAATCAACAATGGGGCATCCTCTTCTCTACCTTTCTTCCATTGGTCAACCATAGTCTGGCCACACCCTTGAGTTGGTAAGCAGCCAAGTCAACCCTGAAAGCCGGGCCACATGTATTGCTTAGAACACTTTTTGGAGCTCCTCTTGTAGTTCTCAGGATCTTCAGTGGACGCAGACCCTGTGAACTCAGGCGGATTCATCCTAAGAATTCCTAGACTCTAGAGGTGTCATGGCAATCTTGTCTACCCACTCCTTATCTCACTGAAGGTGTTGTGACAGCCTGGGCTAGAGTTTGAATAGCCTGGAATAGCTCAACATTGGAGACCTCATCTTGAGGGGGCTGCTCAACAAGGACAGTTGGCTCCATGGGCTCTTCATGTCCTTGAGGCTCAGGTGGGTTAACATCCTGTCTGGCAGGATATCCCCTACCTCTGACGGCTCTCATAGGAAGCATAGTTACCACTCTATAAAGCGTAAAGCACAAATTAGAGAAGAACCTTTTCATAGGGTATAACTCTATCGCACGATTTAGAATATGAAAGAAGTTAAACAATTTCTAAATTTCTTATAGCCTCCAAATTATGGATGTGGAGATCTTCACACCAATAATAAGAACTCTACTAGACATGGCTTCGTAGGCTCCCTAGGACTCTTGAACCCTGTGCTCTGATACCAAGTAAGTCATGCCCTAGGAGGGTACCCTAGACGTGGCTGGCACCTAGAGACTATTGCTAGTCCCCTAGCGAACCACTTGGCCTCATCACATTCATTCAATCAAATAACTCAAGACAATCATTGGAAGACCAAGGAAAGTAAATGGGCACATCTTATCTAGTTCTCAAATAATGTATATAATAATAGACTAGTAGAAAGAACTAGCTCACAATCTTGACAATCAACATCCAACTCTAGTCTATGAAGCTTTATCACTAGCAAATGGTGCCAATGACAGACCCACGACTACCGAAATCAAAATAAAAGGCTAGTCTAGTCTAACTCAAAGCATGATGAAATAAATAGTGGATCCTCCAGAGTAAGGGAGGCTCAGGAATAAGCTGAATGTCCTGGATCTTCAACGATACGCCTGTTGACGATCCCTAATCCCTGTATTTGCATCATAAAATGATGTGTTGCCAAGTGACATCAGTATGTGGAATGTAGGTATGCAAAATAGCTGAATTAAATAGAAAAATGTAGAATAATATGAAACAACATTGACTTAGAAAAATCATCACATCAAAAGTCAAATGTCTATCTAGGCAAGAATAATGAGTAGATGAGTGACCCATCAACTCCTCAACCTCATCAATCAAATTATACTCATCTCGATGGAACTCCAGTCATATCAACTCAACTCCATTCAATTCAACTCAACTTGGAGTACTCAAGGTGGGAACATTTGGGAGTTTCTCTTATCCAACAACAATCACTTATGAGCTAGTGAATGTAAAACATCCCGCTGGTGTTGCCAAGAACGTCTCATCAAGAACGTCTCAATCAGTAGCTCAAGGCTTGGAACAATTGTTAGCGAAAAATCGAATTGACAATCATTAGAGTTCATTTAAGGAGAATCTTTGGGCCATCAAGATCTATAAACTCATTATCATTCACAATCACAATCAACAATCTCACGTCAAGGCTCTAGACTCAACCCCTAGACTCATTCATGCATGCTTTCAAAAGTTACCATGTAGGGTTTTGCAATTGCTCATGAAAATACTCAATTCAAGAAAATAGGTTTATGATGATCATCAACATATAAAGGTACATGAAAATAGACATAATTTATAAGAAGATATTCAAAAATCAATTTAAGAACATGTATGGGGACTCATGAACACTCAACTCTTCTATGACCATCTATGGGGCACATGAGAGGACAATCTCATGCTTTTATTTTAGCCTTACATACCTGGGATGAAGCTCTCAATAATCTCTTCAAGGATTTCCTCTCGAATTCCTCAATCTCAAGCTCTTCTCCTCTCCCCTCAAGCCCTAGTCTTGTTAGACTATTAGAAAAAGACTTCGAATGGGGTTTTAGACCTTTTTACGCTCAAACGACCTAATTTGATCGTGTATTGAGTTTAGGGGTTGGTTGTTGTTCAAATGACCCTCAAAAAATTTAGAAAATTTTCAGGTTCGGAATACCCCAGTACGCGATGCGGAATGGTCGCGTACGAGTGTATTTTTCACCAAAAATTTTGTGAACGGGTTTCTCCAATCCCATAAAATATTTTGAAAAAAATTAAGTGTGGGTCCGCTATAGAGGCGCGGCGCGCCTCTGTCGCGCATCAACACTATTTCAGCTTTCGAATCGAAAAATTATCTCTTGAACGGGTTGCTCTAAAAATCGACCAAGACCATTTTTCCACTCATTGTTTTATGCTGATCATAAATCTGGCCTCGAATTTGCCATACGAGCATTAAAAGATGCGTTACATGCATACCTCTCCTTTACGTTCAGTATCTTATAGGGACTCTAACTCTATCATCAATCGACTCATAGGGGCTTTAACCCTTTCATCAATTAAACTCATAGGGATATTTTACCTTATCATCAATCAAACTCATAGGGACTTTAACCCTCTCATCAAGAACATCTAAATCAATAGCTCAAGGCTTGGAACAATTGTTAGGGAACAATCGAATAGACAATCATTAGAGTTCATTTAAGGATACTCTTTGGGCCATCAAGCTCTATCAACACATCATCATTCATAATCACAATCAACAATCTCACGTCAAGGCGCTAGACTCAACCCTTAGACTCATTCATGCATGCTTTCAAAAGTTATCATGTAGGGTTTTGCAGTTTCTCATGAAAATACTCAATTCAAGAAAATACGTTTATGATCAACATACAAAGATACATGAAAATAGACATAATTTATAAGAAGATATTTAAGAATCATTTTAAGAACATGTATGGGGACTCATGCACGCTCAACTCTTTTATGACCATCTATGGGGTACATGAGAGGATAATCTCATGCTTTTAGTTTATCCTTACATACCTAGGATGAAGCTCTCAACAATCTGTTCAAGGAATTCCTCTCGATTTCCTCAATCTCAAGCTCTTCTCCTCTCCCCTCAAGCCCTAGTCTTGTTAGACTATTAGAAAAGGACTTAGAATGGGGTTTTAGACCATTTTTACGTTCAAACGAACTAATTTGATCATGTATTGAGTTTAGGAGCTGTTCGTTATTATCCGAGATGCCCCTCACAAAATTTAGAAAATTTTCAGGTTCAGAATACCCCAGTCCACGTCGCAGACTGGTCCGTACCAATGTATTTTTATCCAAAAATTTTCTGATTGAGTTTTTCCAATCCCATAAAATAATTTAAAAAAATATAAATGTGGGTCCGCTACAGAGGTATGATGTGCCTCTGTCGCGCATCAACATTGTTTCAATTTTTTATTCAAAAAATTATTGGGTCGCTCTAAAAACCGACTGAGACCATTTTCCCACTCAATTTTTTATTATGATCACAAATCTGACCTCAGATTTGCCATACGCGCAATGGAAGATGCGTTACATGCATACCCCTCCTCTAGGGGTATTTTGATAATTTTATCGGGTGTTACATCATCTCCCTCTTAGAATCATTCTACCTCGAATGATGAGTGAAGGTGGATATCAAGACATGAATAAACTTAAGACTCATCTCAACACTCACCTCAATCAATCACACTCTCAACTCCTCCTCAACCTCAGTCAACTCTACTCGGATTCTAAAATAGACAATCAACTCAAGAATAGATCAATAAATTTAGTCAAGGGAAAGAAATTTACCTTCGACGTTCTCATCATTTGGCACGAATAGGTGTGGATATTTGGCGTTCATATCTTCCTCATCATCCTATGTGGCTTCCTCAACGAATTGATTTCTCCAAAGGACAATAACTGAGGCTATCTTTTTGTTTCTCAACTTACAGATTTGACGATCAAGGATTTGGACCAGAATCTCCTCGTAGGACAAGCTATCCTTCACTCCGATATCTCAATAGGGATCACCAAGGCAGGATCTCTCAAGCACTTCTTCAACATCGACACATGGAATACCGGATGAACTCCATCTAATTCGAAAGGCAAATCTGTGTCACAAGCAACCTTCCCAATCCTCTTCACAATCTGATAGGGTCAAACATAGTGTGGTCTCAAATTTACCCTCTTCCCAAATCTTATGACACCCCTCATAGGTGACAGTTTCAAATACACCTAATCATTTACCTCGAACTCTAAGTATCTTCTCCTCACGTCGGTATAAGATTTCTAGTGACTTTGAGCAGTCTTCAGCCTCTTCTAATGACCTTAACCTTCTACATCGATTGGTGGACAAGACAGAACCAATCAACTCTGCTTTTCCAACTTCAAATCACCCTATTGGTGATCTACATCTCCTCCCATACAAGGCTTCACGGGGAACCATCTAAATACCTGCATGATAACTATTGTTATATGCAAATTCAATCAACGGTAGGTGATTATCCCAATTTTCTTTGAAATCAAGAACACAGGCTCTCAACATATCCTCTAATGTAATTATGCTCTCTGCCTAGCCATCCGTCTGTGGATGAAAGGTTGTACTCAGGTTCACTTAGCACCTAATCCCTTCTGGAATGATCTCCAAAATTGGGAGGTGAATTGAGCTCCTCTGTCTGAGATGATGGAAAAGGGAACCCCATGCATCCTCACAATCCCTTGGATGTACAACTTGGCGTACTCCAATGCAATGTTGGTCGTGTTAACTACTAAGAAGTGAGCTGATTTGGTCATTCGACCTACAATCATCCATATCGAATCATGTTGCTTTCTAGACCTCGGTAGACTAGTAATGAAGTCCATATTGATCATCTCCCACGTCAATTCAATAATCTCAAAGTTCTGACCCGATCTATATGGCCTTTGATGCTTAACTTTTACTTGTTGGCAATTCGGGCACTTTGAAATGAATTCAGCAATATCCCTCTTCATTCCACTCCACCAATAGACTTCTCTTAAGTCATGATACATCTTGGTAGAGCCAGGATGAATGGAATATATAGTGTTATGGTCTTCAGTCTTGATTCTATCTCGAATACCATCAACATCTGGAAAACACAATCTACTTTGGTATCTCAACACTCCAACCCCTCTTTTGGAGAAAACCATCACTTTCTGTTTGTGGACAACGTCCTTCAATTGGAGTATGAAAGGTTCTTGGTCTTGCTTTTCCTTCACCTTTGCAACTAAGGATGAAGCAGACTCATTCTAAACATTAACTCCTCCCTCATTATTCTCCTCAATTTGAACTCCCAATCGATCCAATTGATGTACTTCTTTAGCTAGCTCCTTCTTTAGCTCCTTAACATGGGTTGTACTACCCATTGACAACCTACTAAGAGCGTCAGCAACAGTGTTAGCTTTACCTGGATGGTAGAGAATGCTCTGTCATAATCTTTGAGCAATTCCAACCATCTTCTCTGTCACAGGTTGAGCTCTTTCTGACTGAAGACATACTGCAAGTTCTTGGGGTTAGTGAACATATCCACATGTACTCCATATAAGTAGTTGCACCAGATTTTAAGTGCAATCACTACCACTACCAACTCAAGATCGTGGGTTGGATAGTTCCTCTCATGGACCTTGAGTTGCCTAGAAGAAATGGCTACAACTTTCCCTCTCTGCATCAGCACACATCTCAATCCAACTCTAGAAGCATCACAATACACTACAAGGTCCTTTGTCTCATCGAGTAAGGCTAGGACCGGTGTAGTAGTCAACCGCATCTTCAACTCTTGGAAACTCTTCTCACATTCATCGGACTACTGAAACTTGACCTTTTTCTGAGTCGATTTAGTCAATGGTGCGGATAGGGAAGAAAATCCATCGAAAAATCTATGGTAGTAGCCCGCTAACCGCAGGAAACTTCTTATGTCAGTCGGAGAGGTCGGTCTGGGCCAGTTCTTAACCGCTTCAATATTTTGAGCATCTACTCGAATACCATCACCGGAAACCACATAGACTAGAAAAGTCACTGATTTGAGCTAAAATTCAAATTTCGAGTATTTTGCGTACAACTCATGGTCCTTAAGTGTTTGGAGGACAACTATGAGGTGATTAGCATGCTGCTCCTCATCTCTCGAATACACCAAAATTTCATCGATGAATACAATCACAAACATATCAAGATACTGTCTCAGTACTCTATTCTTCAAGTCCATGAAAGTTGCAGTACATTCGTCATCCCAAAGGACATGACCAAGAACTCAAAATAGCAATATTTAGGCCTAAAGTAGGTCTTTGGGATATCATATTCCCTCACTTTCAACTGATGGTTGCCAGATCTGAGGTCTATCTTTGAGAAACAAAAGGCACCCTGAAGTTGGTCAAACGGATCATCTATCCTTGGAAGAAGATATTTATTCTATATGGTGACCTTATTCAATTGCCTGTAGTCAATTCACATTCTGAGGGACCCATCTTTCTTTCACACGAATAGGACAGGGGCACCACAAGGAGAAACACTCAGCCTTATAAAGCCCTTCTCTAACAGATCTTTCAATTGTTCTTTCAACTCCTTCAATTTAGCGGGGGTCATCCTATAAAATGGAAATGAGATAGGCTAGGTACCAGGAAGAACATCAATTCCAATGTCAATCTCCCTATCAGGAGGGACTCGGGGTAGATACTCAGCAAACACTTCTGAAAACACATTCACAATCGAGACTGACTCAAGAGTAGGAGACTCAACATCATCAGATTTAACTCGCACAAGGTGATAGATATAACTTTTGGAAATCATCATCTGGCCCTAAGGTATGAGATAAAATTTCCCCTTGGTGCAACAGAAAAACCCTTCCACTCAAGAACTGGTTCATTCAGGAATCGGAACTTAACGGTTCAGGCTCTACAATCAGTGGAAGTACAACAAGCGTGAAGCCAATCAATGCCAAGGATCACATCAATATTGGTCATCTCTAAGTCAAACAAGTCAATAGTAGTACCCTTGTGATGGATGAAAACTACACAAGCTCTATAGACTCTCTCAGCTCACATGAACTCACCCACTGGAGTAGAAACTCAATTAGAATGTTTGGAAAAGTGACAAACTAAAAGACTTTCAGATGTTTATTGTGTGAAATAGAATTTATTAATCATTACAGTTTCAGTTAAAGTTGATGTTCACAGCTCAAAATTTTTGTCTTAATGTGAGCTTGATTACTCTATTCTACGAGAATTTCACTCCTCTCAACTTTATCGGAAAACGTAATGTGTTTATCTAAAAAAGTTTGTAAAGTTTTGAAAAAACTTCTTATGCAATAAATTTATTAGTAAAACTGTCCATCTTAGTTATGATTTTTGAAGGCTCAAGGAAAAAGTTGATTAATTACTAGTATGGGATGGAAAGAGTATTTTACTAGAGTAATATTTTTTATATTCTTTAATTTTGTCCTATGGAAAACGAGAAGCATTTAATTTTAATGTTCACATTTCTACCATTACTATCTCCTGGAAACTAGATATCAATTTTCTTCTTCTATATTTAAATGGGAAAACGTTTAAATTTGTCTTGACCTAAGAAAAAAAATCTAAATTTAGTCTTTGTTCGTTTATAAAGAGGATCATGTCATTCCTTGAACGAAACCGTATATAATTCTTAATCGTGCACTTTTAACGAAATGCAAATTGAACCCTTTAATCAAACTTGAGTCGGGTGTTCTATCAAGAATAATCTTTATCTAACACAAGATAAGGATAAGGTACACGTACACTTCATTCTTCCTACTCATCTTATAAGATTACATCGAATATATTGTTGTACTAGTAGTTCAACATTTTTTACTTGACTAAATTTATTATGTTAAGTTTTTCTTGTTTACAAATATTTTTTTATAATTTTTTCAACGGGTGTCAAAATATATTTTGAACAAAGAGAGTAAAATTTAGGGATTCAATAAATAAAAATTTTAACCTATCCAGATAGTATACCTTTCAATTAAGTGGTGCCAATTGACACCTTTTGAATACATATGGTGTCGCCATTGATGATGGTGAATATTATTGGAATACGTGCATAAGCTTTCAAGGTGTGTTAAATTATAAATTGTAAATATACGAGTAAATTTAGGGAATTAATAAATAGAATGTATATAACTAAAACATATGGTTTCGTTATTGATGACAATGAATATTATAAATATATACATGTATGAGCTGTCTGTCTTAAACCTAGACAATGGGAGAAGATTGTAGTAGACTAACTGTCAACCTAAAATTGATGAATTTGTGATAGAAAAAACAAAATAAAATACAACAATCCTTCTAGTTACGACATATATTCAATCTGTAGTAATTCATTAATTCATCATGTGATTTCAGAACTTATTTTAGAATATTTTACAAAAGCTAAATTTTTTCGTAGGGTAACTTTTATAGAAAAAACTATGGATCCGGATAGTTATTAATTATTTGATATAATATTTAGGAATTTGCTTCTTTATTGAAGTGATGCAAGTTGACTCTTTTTCACGATGTGTGTCACTTAAATTTTACATGCATGAGTTTTTGGTCCTGAGCCCTGATAGAGGAAAGCAACTGCAGTAGGTTAAAAAAAAAACTGGAGAGTTTGGTGATGGAAATGACAAAATAAAACTTGACATGCTGTAAAGTTTATATTTTACCAACAACAACAACAACATACCTAGTGAAATCCTACAAGTGGGGTCTGGGGAGGGTAGAATGTACACACACCTTACCACCACCTCATAGAAGTAGAGAGGTTGTTTCCTGGGAACCCTCGTCTCAACAACCCATAAGGAGAAAAGTTTATATTTTACTATAAGGTAAATATTGATATTACTTGGACTGTACATGCACGAGATTTCAATCCTAAGCTTCAATAGAGGAAAACAATTGTTGTTGGCTGGTTGTCAATGTAAAACCAGCAAATTTGGTGATGGAGATAGTAAAAATAAAATATTTTAAATTAATAAGTAAATATATAAAGGAATTAACACATAGTATGTATAACAATCATTACACGAAAATGATCTTTAGCGATAATTAATTAACAGGAATAGCTTAATTACCATTAAATATGCATATTTAGCGGCAATCAACACTCTTTATAAATGTTTCAAAAGCTTTTAGCGACATGGATCTAATGGCAATTAATTACTATTGGTAAAGGCTTTAATACTCTTTAATAGTATGTATTTTTAATGCCACTAAAATTTGTTTTTCCTGTCGTGATAAATACTTTTCACCTATCTATGTAAATAGTGTACTTTTTTAGTGAATTAATGTCAATTGACACCTTTATGTTCATGAGCTTTCAGTGCTAAGCCTCGAATAGAGGAAGACGATTTCAGTAGGCTCATTATCAACATAAAACTGGTAAATTTAGTATTGAAAACAACAAACCAAAATATGACAATCCTTCTAATTACGACATACATTCACTCTATAGTATTTCATTTATTTATTATGTGATTCTAAAACATTTTAGATAAAAGAAACCTTTTGTGTGAGGGGGTAGTTTTTATAGAAAAAAATATGTTCAGATTGTCATTAATCATTTGATATAATATGTAGATATTTCTTTTTTATAGAAAAGAATATGAATTTGGATTGTCATTTATCATTTCATATAATATTTAGGGATTCAACACAACACATAGTATCTATACTTCTCAACGAAGTGGTGTTAGTTGACTCTCTTTTTCACTGATGGCGATGTGTATTCCTTGAACTTCATGTGCATGAGCTTTCAATCTTAAGGTCCGATAGAGGAAAATAGTTGCAGTAGGCTGATTGTCAATGTAAAACTGGTGAATTTGGTGATGGAAATAATGAAACAAAATAGGGTATGTTGATAGATTCATATTGCGTACTCTTGCAGTTAAGCAATTTTTCTCCTAAAACTCATCTTTTTATCCGGTTGGCCAAAAATTTCAACCAAGACTACTTTTCCACATAAATTTTTGTCTGGTTAGTGGGTTAGGGATATCGGATAGTTAAATCGATAAAAAATTGTGTAGGAGCAGTGTGCTCCTGTTTACTATTTCTCCAGTGATCAAGACTATTTCTTGGTACAAATTGTGCGCACATGAATTTCCTTAACCCAATTCTGCAAAAATAACAACTACTATGACTCAATTTAAAACAAGTTGAAGTCAGCTATTTGAATACTGTATGGTCATGGTTCTCCATTTAATTTACCCTCCAGTCTCCACACTTACAAGAAGAGATTTGTCACTCGACTTAGTTTTTAATCGAAAAGAATCTCAGAGTTTTGAGTAACTTGATAGTCTAGGACAAAAACAACCATGTGTTTTTCACAACGAAATGTAGAGTCAAACCATTTTTAACATAATGGAAGGATGAGAACAGATAAGATGGTTCTTGGGACATTTACCTGCAATTAAAAAAAAATACTTGAGCTTCACAATCGTAAAAGAGGAAGCAGTGGTAACATTGTAGGCTTTCAACTTCAAATGAGGAAACAAAATTGCGACCCGTGAACTCCAAAAAAGACAAAAAAAGTTAGCATATGAAAAATTATCTATAATCTTGACTTCACATTCGCAAAAGCCACAAACACCGGGCAAAAAAACATGTCTTGTTCAGTAAGAGTGCTTAATAGAGCCAAATGAGGACTATGCATGTCCGCTAATATGCAAAACGGTGGGCAATCTGGAAAGTAAACAAGTGAATTGAAGCATAATTCATGTGAAAAAGTTTCACTAAAGCTGAGATAATTACTAGAGGAGATAAATAGAAGAACCAGCTTGTTTTGTTTCGTGCCATGGAAATTTTCTGATTTCTTTTCGAAAAAATTCTCACAATGTTTCACTATTTTTTTCTCTCTTACTGTGTTTATCCTTGCTTGAGGAAATGATAGATCTCGAACCAAGAGCAAAACTCTGATACGAAGAATGTTGGGAAAAGAGAGAAGTAACTATTCGAATAAAATTTTAAGAAACAGAGAGAAACTTTTTCTCTTTTTATTGCTTTCAAAAAACAACGATACAAGACTTTAAATAGTACTTGAATAACAACAATCTAGAGAAAAAATAGGGCACTAGATTAACACTAACCCATGACCTTCTAACTGACTAATATAATCTTCTTAGGACTCTTAAAGCTAAAACGTAAAAGACTTTCAGGTGTTTATTGTGTGAAATAGAATTTATTAATCCTTACAGTTTCAGTTAAGGATGATGTTGACAGCTCAAAATTTTTGTCTTAATGCGAGTTTGATTACTCTATTCTACGAGAATTTCACTCCTCTCAACTTTATCGGAAAACGTAATGTGTTTATCTAATAACGTTTGTAAAGTTTTGGAAAAACTTCTTATGCAATAAATTTATTAGTAAAGTTGTCCATCTTAGTTATGATTTTTGAAGGCGCAAGGAAAAAGTTGATTAATTACTAGTATTGGATGGAAAGAGTATTTTACTAGAGTAATATTTATTCTATTCTTTAATTTGTCGTATGGAAAACGAGAAACATTTAATTTTAATGTTCACATTTCTACCATTACTGTCTCCTGGAAACTAGATATCAATTTTCTTCTTCTATATTTATATGGGAAAAGGTTTAAATTAGTCTTGACCTAAGAAAAGAAATCTAAATTTAGTCTTTGTTCGTTTATAAAGAGGATCATGTCATTCCTTGAACGAAAACGTAAATAAACCAAGCTTATAATGGCAGGAGTATTCTTAATCGTGCACTTTTAACGAAATGCAAATTGAACCCTTTAATCAAACTTGAGTCGGGTGTTTTATCAAGAATAATCTTTATCTAACACAAGATAAGGATAAGGTACACGTACACTTCATTCTTCCTACTCATCTTATAGGATTACATCGAATATATTGTTGTACTAGTAGTTCAATATTTTTTACTTGACTAAATTTATTATGTTAAGTTTTTCTTGTTTACAAATATTTTTTTATAATTTTTTCAACGGGTGTCAAATATATTTTGAACAAAGAGAGTAAAATTTAGGGATTCAATAAATAAAAATTTTCACCTATCCAGATAGTATACCTTTCAATTAAGTGGTGCCAATTGACACCTTCTGAATACATATGGTGTCGCCATTGATGATGGTGAATATTATTGGAACTTTACGTGCATAAGCTTTCAAGGTGTGTTAAAATATAAATTGTAAATATACGAGTAAATTTAGGGATTCAATAAATAGAATGTATATAACTAAAACATATGGTTTCGTTATTGATGACAATGAATATTATAAATATATACGTGTATGAGTTGTCTGTCTTAAACCTAGACAATGGGAGAAGATTGTAGTAGACTAACTGTCAACCTAAAATTGATGAATTTGTGATAGAAAAAACAAAATAAAATACAACAATCCTTCTAGTTACGACATATATTCAATCTTTAGTAATTCATTAATTCATCATGTGATTTCAGAACTTATTTTAGAATATTCTACAAAAGCTAAATTTTTTCGTAGGGTAACTTTTATAGAAAAAAATATGGATCCGGATAGTTATTAATTATTTGATATAATATTTAGGAATTTACTTCTTTATTGAAGTGATGCAAGTTGACTCTTTTTCACGATGTGTGTCACTTAAATTTTACATGCATGAGTTTTTGGTCCTGAGCCCTGATAAAGGAAAGCAACTGCAGTAGGTTAAAAAAAAAACTGGAGAGTTTGGTGATGGAAATGACAAAATAAAACTTGACATGCTGTAAAGTTTATATTTTACCAACAACAACAACAACATACCTAGTGAAATCCTACAAGTGGGGTCTGGGGAGGGTAGAATGTACACACACCTTACCACCACCTCATATAAGTAGAGAGGTTGTTTCCTGGGAACCCTCGTCTCAACAACCCATAAGCAGAAAAGTTTATATTTTACTATAAGGTAAATATTAATATTACTTGGACTGTACATGCACGAGATTTCAATCCTAAGCTACAATTGAGGAAAACAATTGTTGTTGGCTGATTGTCAATGTAAAACAAACGAATTTGGTGATGGAGATAGTAAAAATAAAATATTTTAAATTAATAAGTAAATATATAAAGGAATTAACACATAGTATGTATAACAATCATTACACGAAAATGATCTTTAGCGATAATTAATTAACAGGAATAGCTTAATTACCATTAAATATGCATATTTAGCGGCAATCAACACTCTTTATAAATGTGTCAAAAGCTTTTAGCGACATGGATCAAATGGCAATTAATTACTATTGGTAAAGGCTTTAATACTCTTTAATAGTATGTATTTTTAATGCCACTAAAATTTGTTTTTCCTGTCGTGATAAATACTTTTCACCTATCTATGTATATAGTGTACTTTTTTAGTGAATTAATGTCAATTGACACCTTTAAGTTCATGAGCTTTCAGTGCTAAGTCTCGAATAGAGGAAGACGATTTCAGTAGGCTCATTATCAACATAAAACTGGTAAATTTAGTATTGAAAACAACAAACCAAAATATGACAATCCTTCTAATTACGACATACATTCACTCAATAGTATTTCATTTATTTATTATGTGATTCTAAAACATTTTAGATAAAAGAAACTTTTTGTGTGAGGGGGTAGTTTTTATAGAAAAAAATATGTTCAGATTGTCATTAATCATTTGATATAATATGTAGATATTTCTTTTTTATAGAAAAGAATATGAATTTGGATTGTCATTATCATTTCATATAATATTTAGGGATTCAACACAACACATAGTATCTATACTTCTCAACGAAGTGGTGTTAGTTGACTCTCTTTTTCACTGATGGCGATGTGTATTCCTTGAACTTCATGTGCATGAGCTTTCAATCTTAAGGTCCGATAGAGGAAAATAGTTGCAGTAGGCTGATTGTCAATGTAAAACTGGTGAATTTGGTGATGGAAATAATGAAACAAAATAGGGTATGTTGATAGATTCATATTGCGTACTCTTGCGGTTAAGCAATTTTTCTCCTAAAACTCATCTTTTTATCCGGTTGGCCAAAAATTTCAACCAAGATCACTTTTCCACATAAATTTTTGTTTGGTTAGTGGTTTAGGAATATCAGATAGTTAAATCGAAAAAATATTGTGTAGGAGCAGTGTGCTCCTGTTTACTATTTCTCCAGTGATCAAGACTATTTCTTGGTACAAATTGTGCGCACATGAATTTCCTTAACCCAATTCTGCAAAAATAACAACTACTATGACTCAATTTCAAACAAGTTGAAGTCAGCTATTTGAATACTGTATGATCATGGTTCTCCATTTAATTTACCCTCCAGTCTCCACACTTACAAGAAGAGGTTTGTCACTCGACTTAGTTTTTAATCAAAAAGAATCTCAGAGTTTTGAGTAACTTGATAGTCTAGGACAAAAACAACCATGTTTTTTTCACAACGAAATGTAAAGTCAAACCATTTTTAACACAATGGAAGGATGAGAACAGATAAGATGGTTCTTAGGACATTTACCTGCAATTAAAAAAAATACTTGAGCTTCACAATCGTAAAAGAGGAAGCAGTGGTAACATTGTAGGCTTTCAACTTCAAATGAGGAAACAAAATTGCGACCCGTGAACTCCAAAAAAGACAAAAAAAGTTAGCATATGAAAAATTATCTATAATCTTGACTTCGCATTCGCAAAAGCCACAAACACCGGTCAAAAAAACATGTCTTGTTCAATAAAAGTGCTTAATAGAGCCAAATGAGGACTATGCATGTTCGCTAATATGCAAAACGGTGGGCAATCTGGAAAGTAAACAAGTGAATTGAAGCATAATTCAAGTGAAAAAGTTTCACAAAAGCTGAGATAATTACTAGAGGAGATAAATAGAAGAACCAGCTTGTTTTGTTTCGTGCCATGGAAATTTTCTGATTTCTTTTCGAAAAAAATTCTCACAATGTTTCACTATTTTTTTCTCTCTTACTGTTTTTATCCTTGCTTGAGGAAATGATGGATCTCGAACCAGGAGCAAAGCTCTGATACGAAGAATGTTGGGAAAAGAGAGAAGTAACTATTCGAATAAAATTTTAAGAAACAGAGAGAAAGTTTTTTTCTTTTTAATGCTTTCACAAAACAACGATACAAGACTTTAAATAGTACTTGAATAACAACAATCTAGAGAAAAAATAGGGCACTAGTTTAACACTAACCCATGACCTTCTAACTGACTAATATAAACTTCTTAGGACTCTTAAAGCTAAAACGTAAAAGACTCCTAAACTAATGACATCGACCTTTGAATCAGTCAACTAACAAGGAGCATCTGGAAGAGTTTCTACTTTCACTTGCTTTGACATGGGAGAGAAACCAGGAGGAACAGCAGGGTACTCAGTCGGTAGACCAGAAACATCCAATATGTTTCCACTCCATCGGCTAGACATAATATTTCCTTTCTCCACCATTTCAAATACCGTGTAGGTACATCCGGTTCAAACAGCCTAGCCGGATAGTATAACCTCAATCCAAAATCAATGGGTCTGCTATAGTTGATCCAGGCAAGTTTTGGACTTGAAGATGAGCGAGGAATCCATTTAGGGAAGTCTTGATCATATCCAAATTGCATTGCTACCCGATTTGGTCGATAGGGCTCTTGACAATCAAATCCAACAAGCTCAGATGCCCTCAAGCATCGAATGAATGAATCCATTTCTAGATCCAAACTTTTCCCTTCAACCGTTGTCCACTCTTCTTTTTCTTTGTAAAACTGTGGAATCAACCAACCTTCCACAGTCAAGGTGTATGGCCTCCACTGAAACAACTCTCCAGACGAGTCAATTGTAGTCCTCACATTAATTTCACCCGATTGTTTCACGTTGTACCATCGACTTATTCTCACACCACTGACCACATTGTAATTCCGAGCTAGCTGTGGCCGCAAAGACACCAGCCTCTCCCAAGCCCAAACCTGAAGAAAGAACATCGGCGACCACAAATCGACTCTATCTCTATTCCTAGTTAATGAAGCCCCTACCATCGCCTGTTTGAACAAGCCCAAATCCCTATAGATGCTAGCAAGAACAGCAGGTGCAAGTGCTAGTCGCACACCTCTTGCCAAATTGACTGCAACAGAGAAAACAGGTGCCTCCACTTTACTCGGAAACACAAATTTTGACAACCAAAGAGAAAGAAAAGCTTCATCTTCATAATCGCTACCAGTGTTCATGAAACGCTTCAACCACCTAGTATGATTATTATCCTTCTTTCCAATCAATTCTTTTTATGATTTTTCAAGATTTTCTTGAATCACCACCAACTCAGGGGATTGAAGGGGGGGCAAAACAAGGTCACCCAAAACAGAAAACTCTCCCAAAAGCATCATATCTTCTAGAGTAATAGTAGCTTCACCCCATGGAAAAACAAAAGTGTTGGTCTCACAACACCACCTTTCTACCAACCTAAAAATCAACTCTTTATCTATGTGGACTCTATAAACTGAACTCGTGACTGCTTCATAAATTCCCGCAGCTTTCCATACATGGTGATGGTCTGACTCCATCCTTTCGACCCACATCCTCCACTTTTTTGGTTGATCCCTCCATCCGTTACATCCATGGAAGGTGACACCCAATGGACAATCAGATTCTGATGGGACGGGAATCGACGGAAGCTTCAACGTTGGACCTTCAACGGCAGAAACGATGGGATTCAAGAATCGGGCTTTTCTTAGATGTGGGATTCCACCTGATGGTGAAACCATCAACTCCTCTCTTTCATCAAACATTGAATCTTCCATCGATTTTTAGGTAAAGTTTATGGTGGAAGCTCAAACTTTTTGTCTTAAGGGTGAGTTTTGTGGTCTGAAAGAGAGGAAGGAGGCCTGAATATTAACAACTTTTTTATTTTGTAGAACTATTTTAAGTCCGGAAGAGAGAAAGGAGTTGTTAGATATCAGAGAGGAAGACCGAGTTGGGAATTTTCTTTTTCTTCTTCTGTTTTAAGAGTACAGAGAGTATGCCAATTTATAAAATAACCCTAAGGACTAAAGACTAAATTTTTTATTTTGTTTTGTTTGATTGGTCAATATGTTTTCCTTTTGCAGAAAATATTTTTTTTAAATATAAAAATAATAACAATAACATATTTAATGTAGTCTTATTATCCCTACAGTAGAAATAGAGAGGTCCTTTCAAATAAAACCTCGATTCAAGAAAAAATTATTCAAAATAGTCCGAAAAAATATCACAAAAGTACAAAAAAAACCATGACAATACCACTCTTGAGCCCCTACTTCCCAACCTATCCTACCCCAACACTGTTTGAGCTAAATTTTATATAAATACTCCTGGGATAATATTTTTTAGCTTACTTACAAAATATTAGAAAATAAGTAAAAAAAAAAAAGAAACCACTTTATAAAAATTAAAACATTTCATTCCAACCAAACACACCCATACTTCCATTTGTTCGTATATTTTAACGGTCTATGGTCAAACACCAACAAAAAAAACATGTTAATTACATTAAATTCTGTTAAATCTATATGGTCAAATATTAATTACAGTTAAAATTTTAAATTTATGGTCAGATACTATCTACAATAAATTTCAAATACCTATGGTCAAATACTAACTAAGAAATATCAATTATTCTAAATTTTTATAATCTGGAGTCAAATAAATGTTAATTGCATTAACAAATGGGGTATAACACTCAAAACTCATTTTCCTTTGTTATTGATTTTTTAAATTACAAATTTAATTGGTTAGTGATTCACTACATTTTATACAGCTCAATTAGAATATTTGGAAAAGAGACAAACTAAAAGACTTTGAGGTGTTTATTGTGTGAAATAGAATTTAATAATCATTATAGTTTCAGTTAAAGTTGATATTGACAACTCAAACTTTTTGTCTTAATGTAAGTTTGGTTACTCTATTCTATGAGAATTTCCCTCCTCTCGACTCTATTGGAAAAGTAATGTATTTATCTAAAAAAGTTTGTAAAGTTTTTAAAAAATTTCTTATACAATAAATTAATTAGTAAATCTATCATCTTAGTTATTATTTTTGAAGGTGCATGTAAAGAAACAAGTTGATTACTAGTATGGGATGGAAAGAGTATTTTACTAGAGTAATATTTATTCTTTTCTTTAATTTTTGACCTATGGAAAACGATAAACATTTAATTATAATGTTCACGTTTCTACCATTACTGTCTCCTGGAAACTAGATATCTTTTTTTTTTAGATGCAAATTTACCACTAGACATAGTGTCTAGCAGTCCTTTATAAAAAATAAAAATAAAAATATCAATAGGAATAAGTACAAGTAAGGGGGCTAGGCCTTACCTTACTAATCCTAATAAGGTAACTAATCTCTACTAACAAGCATGAAGAAAATAAGAGTTAGAGAATAATAGGTATTTTGTGATCATCACAGAGTTTGTAATACACTCTATGATGATATTACAAATTATAATACCTAAATAATGCAAAAATATAACAACCAAGAAGAAAGTTGAGTTACCGACCTCAAACTTCCTCTTACAATTGCATGAACTACAATAAATAGAACACCCATCTAAAGTAACTTGAAGTATTTCTTTCTTGTCTTCTTCTTCAAACCTATCCAACCGCACTTGATAACTCATCATTTCTTTATGGATTTCTTGGATCTTGTTGAGCCTATTGTTATAGTCATATGATTTTGCTTTGCCAATCGCATCAGCAGATACTTTGGATGAAACTCCTCAAACACTTTACCATCCCAACTATGTTGCCTTTCATATGTCTTCTTTTTGCTTTTGTTGCTTCCACTTCTTTGTTGCCTAGGTGATAACTCCCTTTCCCTATACACTCTATCAAAGCATACGTCCAGCATATTGTTTACCTTATCATCATTAAAACAATCCTCGCCTATAACAATCAATTGTTGAGTAAGATGAAAAGGTGATGAAACACAGCCAATGCTACTACCCTTAGGCACAAAGCGTGGTGCTTCAAAGCTCAATTTTCTATGAGGTGTGGCATGCTCATCCTCTTCTTCAACCATATTCTCTCAACTCTCAACAGATTTTTGTCCACTGCGATTCGAAGAAGCTGCAGATTTTCTTTGTCGTGTTTCCTCATGTTCATCCTCTGTGGAATGCTTATCCTGTCCAGTGTCTCCATGTTGACAATGATTTTGATCTGATTGTCTCCTGTCCAGTGTCTCCTGTCCAGTGTCTGCAGATTGTGATTCACCATGATGTACAGTCAAAATGGCAGTTGTAGACGTCGAGGAACCAATTTTTGCCATATTTTGATTATCCTTAACGACCACCAATTATGATTCTCTACTGGCCACATAAGGAGTTACAAATGACAATGTGGCACCAGGACCCATCAAAACATAACAATCAAAAGTAAAGACTCGAATCATACCCGTCACAACATCTGGGGAGTTATCCTGATCTTGGTGACGACCCATGGCATACAAACGATTTGTAGCTCCGATTGCGCCTGACGTAATGGCCCTCTGGTTTCCTCTAGCTGGTGGGGCTGGTGTAGAAGATTGAGCTCGATAAGCCCACTTTCGACACTCTCTATTGTAGTGATCCGCTTGGCCACATTTGTAGCATACATTATCCCCTTCACGACATCTCCCCAAGTGTAATTTACCACACTTACCACACGGTGGTTTGCCCTGTGAACCTTGAGCCACACTAGCTTGTGACAGAGATCCATGGGTTCCAACATTCTAAGACCTCTGATCATTCCTTCCTCTAGGCACAGGTGCGCTAGCAGATGATGGTGCAGGAAACCGGTAACCATTCCCTTTCTTTCCGACCTCATGGTTGGATGTCTTAGCCTTCTTATTTCTGAACTTTTCTCTATCATACTGCCTCACCTCATTAGCCTGTTGCACAAATGTCATCAATCTTCCAGTATCCATATCACTCACGAGCATTTCTCCCTTCCCATCTCTCATGGGCCCTATATTTAGCCCATGAACAAATATCCCCATTCTTCCCCTCATGTCAGCAACCATATTTGGAGCATAGCAAGATAGTTGTGTAAACTTAAACCCATACTCCTGTAGAGTCAAAGAGCTCTGCTTTAGATTTAGGAACTCCATTACCTTGGCCTTTCTTCGTTCCTTTGGAAAGAAGCGCACCAAGAAGGCTTCCTCGAAAGTTGCCCAAATCACTGAAGGTGTTGTTACAGCCTGGGCTAGAGTTTGAATAGCCTGGTGTAGCTCAACATTGGAGACCTCATCTTGAGGGGGCTGCTCAACAGGGACAGCTGGCTCCACGGGCTCCTCATGTCCTTGAGGCTCAAGTAGGCTAACATCCTGTCTGGCGGGATATCCCCTACCTCTGACGGCTCTCATGGAAGACATGATTACCACTCTATAACGCGTAAAGCACGAATTAGAGAAGAACGTTTTCATAGGGTGTAACTCTATCGCACGATTTAGCACATGAAAGAAGTGAAACAATTTCTAAATTTCTTATAGCCTCCAAATTATGGATGTGGAGATTTTCATATCAATAATAAGAACTCTACTAGACATGGCTTCATAGACTCCCTAGGACTCTTGAACCCTGTGCTCTGATAAAAAGTTAGTCATGCCGTAGGAGGGTACCCTAGACGTGACCGACACCTAGAGACTATTGCTAGTCCCCTAGCGAACCACTTGGCCTTATCACATTCATTCAATCAAATAACTCAAGACAATCAGTGGAAGACTAAGGAAAATAAATGGGCACATCTTATTTAGTTCTCAAATAATGTATATAATAAAAGACTAGTAGAAAGAACTAGCTCACAATCTTGACAATCAACATCCAACTCTAGTCTATGAAGCTTTATCACTATCAAATGGTGCCAATGACAGACCCACGGCTACCGAAATCAAAATAAAAGGCTAGTCTAGTCTAACTCAAAGCATGATGAATTAAATAGTGGATCCTCCGGAGTAGGGGAGGCTCAGCGATAAGCTGAATGTCCTAGATCTTCAATGATATGCCCGTTGACGATATGCGGTGCCAAGTGGCATCAGTATGTGGAATGTAGGTATGTAAAATAGCTGAATTAAATAGAAACATGTAGAATAATATGAACCAACATTGACTCAGAAAAATCATCACATCAAAAGGTCAAGTGTCTATCTAGGCAAGAATAATGAGTAGATGAGTGACCTATCAACTCCTCAACCTCATCAATCAAATTAGACTCATCTCAATGGAACTCCACTCATCTCAACTCAACTCAATTCAACTCAACTCAACTTGGAGTACTCAAGGTGGGAACTTTTGGGAGTTTCTCTTATCCAACAACAATCACTTATGAGCCAGTGAATGTACAACATCCCGCCGGTGTTACCACGGACATTCTGTACTTGCCAGGTAGAGAACGAATTGAAACCATAATGGATAATCCAAAATGGAGACGAAACTCAATAAGTCCTCTATTGTTTCAAGGACATAAACTAAACTTAAAAGGGATCCTCTTCTACGCTTGGTAGCGTAGTGTGATGATCTCGACTTGGACTACTCTCACTCTTTCATGCTTGATACTCCTCCCAAGACTCAATGCTCATAAGACCTCCATCTCAACCAATCTCATAGGGACTTTAACCTCGTCAATGATCGGTATGTCATAGGGAAACTAACCCTATCATCAATCAACTCATAGGGGCTTTAATCCTTTCATCAATCAAACTCATAGGGACATTTAACCCTATCATCAATCAAACTCATAGGGACTTTGACCCTCTCATCAAGAACGTCTCAATCAGTAGCTCAAGGCTAGGAACAATTGTTAGGGAAAAATCGAATAGACAATCACTAGAGTTCATTTAAGGAGAATCTTTGGGCCATCAAGATCTATCAACTCATTATCATTCACAATCACAATCAACAATCTCACGTCAAGGCTCTAGACTCAACCCCTAGACTCATTCATGCATGCTTTCAAAAGTTACCATGTAGGGTTTTGCAATTGCTCATGAAAATACTAAATTCAAGAAAATAGGTTTATGATGATCATCAACATATAAAGGTACATGAAAATAGACATAATTATAAGAAGATATTCAAGAATCAATTTAAGAACATGTATGGGGACTCATGAACACTGAACTCTTCTATGACCATCTATGGGGCACATGAGAGGATAATCTCATGCTTTTATTTTAGCCTTACATACCTGGGATGAAGCTCTCAATAATCTCTTCAAAGATTTCCTCTCGAATTCCTCAATCTCAAGCTCTTCTCCTCTCCCCTCAAGTCCTAGTCTTGTTAGACTATTAGAAAAGGACTTAGAATGGGGTTTTAGACCTTTTTACGTTCAAATGACCTAATTTGATCGTGTATTGAGTTTAGGGGTTGGTTGTTGTTCAAAATGACCCTCACAAAATTTCGAAAATTTTCAGGTTCGGAATACCCCAGTCCGCGATGCGGAATGGTCGCGTACGAGTGTATTTTTCGCCGAAAATTTTGTGAACGGGTTTCTCCAATCCCATAAAATATTTTGAAAAAAATATAAGTTTGGGTCCGCTATAGAGGCGCGCCGCGCCTCTGTCGCGCATCAACACTATTTCAGCTTTCGAATCGAAAAATTATCTCTTGATCGGGTTGCTCTAAAAATCGACCAAGACCATTTTTTCACTCATTTTTTTATGCTGATCATAAATCTGGCCTCGGATTTTCCATACGAGCATTGAAAGATGCGTTACGTGCATACCCCTCCTTTACGTTCAGTATCTTATAGGGACTCTAACTCTATCATCAATCGACTCATACGGGCTTTAAGCCTTTCATCAATTAAACTCATAGGGATATTTAACCTTATCATCAATCAAACGCATAGGGACTTTAACCCTCTCATCAAGAACATCTCAATCAATAGCTCAAGGCTTGGAACAATTGTTAGGGAACAATCGAATAGACAATCATTAATGTTCATTTAAGGAGACTCTTTGGGCCATCAAGCTCTATCAATACATCATCATTCACAATCACAATCAACAATCTCACGTCAAGGCTCTAGACTCAACCCTTAGACTCATTCATGCATGCTTTCAAAAATTAACATGTAGGGTTTTGCAGTTTCTCATGAAAATACTCAATTCAAGAAAATAAGTTTATGATCAACATACAAAGATACATGAAAATAGACATAATTTATAAGAAGATATTTAAGAATCATTTTAAGAACATGTATGGGGACTCATGCACGCTCAACTCTTCTATGACCATCTATGGGGCACATGAGAGGATAATCCCATGATTTTAGTTTATCCTTGCATACCTAGGATGAAGCTCTCAACAATCTGCTCAAGGAATTCCTCTCGATTTCCTCAATTTCAAGCTCTTCTCCTCTCCCCTCAAGCCCCAGTCTTGTTAGACTATTAGAAAAGGACTTAGAATGAGATTTTAGACCATTTTTACGTTCAAACGAACTAAGTTGATCATGTATTGAGTTTAGGAGCTGTTGGTTATTGTCCGAAATGCCCCTCACAAAATTTGGAAATTTTTCAAGTTCGGAATACCCCAGTCCGCGTCGCGGACTGGTCCGTACCAATGTATTTTTATCCAAAAATTTTCTGATTGAGTTTTTCCAATCCCATAAAAAAAATTTAAAAATATAAATGTGGGTCCGCTACATAGGTATGACGCGCCTCTGTCGCGCATCAACATTGTTTCGATTTTTTATTCAAAAAATTATCTTTTGATCGGGTCGCTCTAAAACCGACTAAGATCATTTTCCCACTCAATTTTTTGTTATGATCATAAATCTGACCTCAGATTTGCCATACGCGCATTGGAAGATGCGTTACGTGCATACCCCTCCTCTAGGGGTATTTTGGTAATTTTACCGGGTGTTACATCATCGCCCTCTTAGGATCATTCTACCTCGAATGATGAGTGAAGGTGGATATCAAGACATGAATAGAATTAAGACTCATCTCAACACTCACCTCAATCAATCAAACTCTCAACTCCTCCTCAACCTCAGTCAACTCTTCTCGGACTCTAGAATAGACAATCAACTCAAGAATACATCAATAAATTTAGTCAAGGGAAAGAAATTTACCTTCGACGTTCTCATCATTTGGCACGAATAGGTGTAGATATTTGGCGTTCATATCTTCCTCATCTCCTATGTGGCTTCCTCAACGAATTGATTTCTCCAAAGGATATCTTCCTCATCTCCACGTGATTCAAGCTCGAGAAGCGTTTGTGGAGTTTCGTCGAGTTTCACTTGGATCAAGGTGGATTTATGTAGTAAATATGCAAGGCTTAAAGTCAAAGGAATAAACACTTACAAAGTAGACTTGCGTGGTGGCCGATCGTTGATGTTGCATGATGTTGTATATGCTCCAGAAATTTGATGAAATCTAGTATCTATCTCTGTTCTATTAGATGTTGATTTTGATTTGTATTTTTAGTTGCAATGTTGTTAGAATAACTCTAGATAATGAGTTGTATGGTTTTGGATTTCGTTATGATCGTTTTGTTGTTCTAGATTGTAATTCTTCATCTAATGACTATTATATGGGTCGTTGTGTAATGGTATATTGTTCAAGTAATGATGATATTGATGTTATTACATGGCATGAAGATTGGGTCATATAGGGCAAGATCGAATGAATAGGTTGGCAAAGGAAGGACTTTTAGTTTCTTACTCGAAGATTGATTTGCCAACTTGTGAAAATTGTCTTGCTAGAAAAATTACACGTAAATCATTTGGGAATGCTTAAAGAGCTGAGTTCCCACTTGAATTAATTCATTCTGACATTTGTGGTCCAATGAATGTAAGGGAAAGATCTCGTGCCACATACTTCATTACATTTATTGATGATTTGACGGGCTTTGGTTATGTCTTTTTGATTTCTCATAAATCTGAAGCACTTGAGTGTTTTAAAAGATATATGAATGAAGTTGAAAATCAATTAGGCAAAACAATAAAGATTTTTAGAACTGATAGAGGCTGTGAATATTTATCAAAAACATTTGAAAAATTATGTACTGGAAAGGGCATTATCTGACAATTAACTACTTCTTATAAACCTCAACAAAATGGTGTAGTTGAACGAAGGAATAGAACATTATTGGACATGATAAGATTAATGATGGCGTAGGCAAATTGGTCTACCTCTTTCAGGGGAGATGCATTATTTACTGCGGCCTATATATTCAATAAAGTGCCTTCAAAATCCGTATCTTCCACTCTTTATGAACTTTGGACTGGTCATAAAACAAACCTAAATGACCTACGATCGTGGGGTTGTGGTGCATATATTAAAAATAATTTTGGTGAGTTTGGTAAATTAAGTCCAAAGGGAAAGAAATGTATCTTCATAAGATACTCTGAACGCTCCAAAGGGTATGTGTTCATTGATGAATTGGAAGATGGAAGCGTGACTGAAATTGAATCTCGAGATGTCAGATTTTTGGAAAATAATTTTCCAAAAAAGGGTGATATAATTGAAGGTGGCCCTCTCTACGAAATGTTGAATTCAAAAGATCATATAGTGTCATCAGATAGATTTGATAATATAATTGATCAAGAGATGATTCCTAGTCCAAGTGGGACTTTTGAATCCAAAATTTCTTTAAAAAATCTGAACTTCAATTATGTAAGAGCACAACAAAAGGATTACTTAAACGATCTTATGACATTGAAGATTATATTTTCTTGGTATCTCCCACAGAGTTAGATGAACCTAACTTTGTGACAGAGGCTTTATCGAGCCCTGAAAGGGATGAATGGTTAAAAGCAATGAAAGAAGAATTAGAGTCTATGAAAATCAACAAAGTCTAGGATCTAGTTGACCTTCCACAAGGATGTAGAGCTATTGGGAATAAATGGATCCTCAAAGTTAAACGCAAATCGGATGGGTCAATAGAAAGACACAAATCACGATTAGTGGGAAAAAGTTTTACTCAAGAAGCTGGAATAGATTATGAGGAAACCTTTTCAACAGTTGTGAAGTTTACCTCTATACGATTGCTTTTAGCTATTGTTGCACATTTAGACCTAGAATTACACCAAATCGATGTGAAGACTGTTTTTCTCAATGGAGAACAAAATGAGGAAATCTACATGGAACAACTAGTAGGTTTCGTTGTTAAAGGCCAAGAAAAGAAAGTTTATAAATTGAAAAGGTTAATTATGGTGTAAAAAAATCTTCAAGGCAGTGGCACCTTAGATTTCATAGGGAGATGATTTCATTTGATTTTACCATGATCGATAAAGACCATTGTATCGATGTGAAAAAGTCCAATGAGAAGTTTGTAATTCTTTCTCTTTATGTGGATGATATTTTATAAGCTGGAAATAATTTGGAGTATATGAAAACTGTTAAGTCATGGCTTTCAAAGTCATTTGACATGAAAGATATGGGTGAAGCAGATTATATATTGGGCGTTAAGATCTAAAGAGATGTTCCAAGAAAATTTTGAGTTTAACTCAAGAAACATACATAAAGAAACTTTTGGAATGGTTTCAAATGAATAGTTGCAAGCCTATGGATACTCCAATAGAAAGAGGTGAAACTTTAAGCATTAAAATGTGTCCAAAGACTGAAAAAGGAAAGGAAGACATGTCTCGGGTTCCATATTCTAGTGCTATTGTAAGTTTGATGTACGTTATGATGTGTACTCGTCCAGATATTTGTTATGCCGTAGGTCTGGTAAGCAGGTACCAATCTAATCCTGCAAGAGATTATTGGAAGTTAGTGAAGAGAATATTCTGATATCTGAAAAGAACCATAGATTATTCACTATGTTATAGTGGGTGTGATTTACTCTTAAAAAGTTACACAGATGCCAATTGGGCTGGTGATCAAAATGATAGAAAATCAACCTTCAGTTATGCTTTCTTACTTAATGGTGGTGCTATTTCATGGAAAAGTAAGAAACAAGCTTGTACAACTCTTTCAAACATGGAATCTGAATTTATGGCTTGTGCATCTGCAGTAGAAGAAGTTGCTTGGTTAAAGAGATTTTTTGAGCAATTGAATATTGTAAAGAATTCTAAGGGTCACGTAATTTTATATTGCGACAGTCAGGCGGCTATTGCATATACAAGGATCCTAAATATCAAAATAAAACCAAACACATTGACATCAAGTATAATTTTATGAGAGACATGGTAGCAAGTGGAGAAGTAAGTTTACAATATATTCCTACTCGTGAAATGATAGCTGATCCTTTTACAAAGGCAATATCTAGAGACTTGTTTGAGAAATATGTTAAGGCTCTAGGTTTGAATAGGATGTGATGATATTTGTTTATTGTAAAACAACTTTGTGGTTTTAACATTCTCATCAATATAAGACTATTGATTTTATGTTCATATCTCTTATGCGTACAATATTTTTCTTCAGTGTGTCAGACAAGTTGCGAGATTGACTCTCTCACACGAGCAATCGCCTCTTACATTGGTGAATGTGAAGAGATGAATTCCACAATTATGTTATGACTTGTTTTATAAGCCAGACTAGAGTCTCTCTAAGAAAATAAATTTGAGGATTATTGAAAAGAGAAACTCAAGTTAGACATCTAGAGGTGTCTAGACCAAGGTCTATATGACGTTGCATAATTAAATGACATAGGAAACACACACACCAATATCAGGTGAAAGCATCATAGAACGTGTTTCATACCATGTGTGCTAAGCGACCAATGGGTTAATGAAAGAATGAATCCCTGCCTTTTCATTGTGTGAGACAGTGAAAGTTAGTTTAACTTTTATTGAAATACCCTTTGACCTTTGACTATTTCTTGAAGTTTCAGTCAATGTTGCTACTTTAGCATGTTACTAATAGCCTGAATGATTTAGCAGTGCAGTGCATGTCTAAGAAAGCAGTTGATTTGAAACAGAAAGATCTGAGTTGAAAGAAAAGACGATTAAAATGAATAAATTAACTTGTAGATACAAGATGGCTATTACACAGACCGCATAGGTGTCAAGTGTAATTGTGTACGTGTGTGTGTAATAAGTTAAACATGAACTCAAGTTTACCTCTTTAAGAGGATGAGGGATTAAATTAGCTACTACTGAAGTAGTTAATGAAGTCTGGGGTATTTTGAGTAATAAAATATCCTCGTATTAAGAATGAATTCTTTCCACATGTGATTGAATTCCTTGTGTAGCTTATAAAACCTTATAGGTAAAGCTCTTGGTGCTCATGGGTCGCACGAACTATTTGTTGTATAAATTGGGTATATTGTTAATGTTGTACTAGCTTGGGTCCTGTCCACCATGTGGGAAGTGGGAGATATGAGTTTTCTTTTCGGGTCATGGGTCATGGGTCACCCATGTGAACCGAGATCCTACCCAATATGAATTTCTCATAAGGAAGTAAGATTAAGTTAACATTTTTTTGAAAAGAGAGAGGGAACAGTTACCATGTAACTGGTAAACTGCCCTCAACTTCTTTCTATGAAGATGGTCTTTTCTTCCTCAAAGAAACGTGAGAAAACTAACAGAGAAAGCAAAAAGAAAACTCTTGTTTTTCCAGAACAACATCATCCCAAAAACATTTAGTTTGTGATATTTTACTTGTTTCCTTGTGATTTAAAGTAGGATCTGGAGCAATCAGATTTTAGGTGGCAAAATCAAGAAATTCCGCGGAAAATTCAAGGTACATATTCCGTCCATTTTGTCCAAATTAGTCTTTAGAGCCCACTCCAACGTTTGAATTTCAAAAACAAAATTTAAAATCCCGCTCAAATTCCAAGCTAGAAGGTCCTAGTTCGTCCTTATAAATACGCACTTTTGCACATGTTTTAGGGGGTCTTTTTTTTTTCTTTTTACTTCTTGCCTTACAGTATTGTTAAGCACACTGCTTTTTAAAAAGAATTTTGTATCTTTTCTTTCTTTTTCCCTTGTGATTTCGGCTGAGAATCAGATTTCAACTTGTATGAGTTTCGTGTTGTTCGAGTATAGACCTTCGAACAAAGCACCACATTCACTTCTCCACAATAGGTGATTTACACCCCTTTTTCTCTTATCTGTTTATGTGAAAAAATGCTATGTGAGCTTCATGAATATCATGAAAGTGATGTTAAACAATGTATTTGTATAGCCTTGAGGTTTGGAAAGAGATGAATTCATGTTCTTTCATGTTTCAATGTGAACTATTTTTTTATGACAACATAACTACATCGATTATCATATTTGGACATCTGCACATCATAAGAAAGTTTAGCCTATCTACTTCTAATTAGTGGAAAACATGTGTGAAGGAGTATGATTCGTTGTTGTTTTAATTAAAAAAAAGGGAAGAAGGTGCAGATCATTTTTGACAAGATGTAGTCCTGATTAACTCTAATTTCTATCCACAAAATATGTTGTTATTCTATTAGCATACATATGTGTATGAGTGTTTCTGTTTAAATTTTTTATATGTATAGCATGTGTATATTTTGAAGAGCCATGGTTCAATTTTTATTTATGAATAACTCGTCTGAGGAATACATGTGATTTGAACTATTTTTGTTAGTACAAAGTCATCTATTACAAAAATGTGTATCTTGCTCAAAGTTTGCATATTCATGTTCGAGATAGTATATTTGATGTATGATTTTATTTGGCTCTGCATCTACTTTATTCAATATCATAAAGAGTGAAAATTTTTACTAATCTTTTTACTTTCTTTTATTTGCATGAACACTTCGGGAGCTAAAATGGAGTCTTTATAATAGACTCTCCATCGCCTCAAGAAACAAGCAGATTTGCTTGGGATCATCCTTCACGACTTATTTCTAGCATTATTTGTTTATGTGTCTTTCTTTACATATTTAATTGGCTTATGTGATTTATAGTTGGTATGATATAGATGTTTGGATTTGGGCACCTCTAGTTAGAAATAAATCATCACCCTAACATTAACTTTTGTTATATTTCTAAAGAAAGGATCAATATTTTATTTTAAGATTAAACTCCTTGCCAAAAAAAAAATCAAAGCATGTATATTAGTTTCTTTAAAAAAAATTATTATTATTATTATTATTATTATTATTATTATTATTATTGTTATTATTATTATTATTATTATTATTATTATTATTATTATTATTATTTTAAAAAAAAGTTTTCGTGCCATATTTTTGTACAAAAAAAAAATTAAACAAGGGACTATCCATTATTTTTCAAAAATAAAAAATACAGGTCATGCGACCCCGAATCCGAAAGACTTTTGAATTGCCAAAGTTTGCCCACAAGTTTTACTTTAAAAATCTCTTCTCATTCAATTGCTTGGATTTTCAATTTTTTTAGCACTTTTAAGTTTTAATTAATTAACTTTATTTGGCCGGTTAATCATTTTTAACGAATCTTAAAGGATACCTTACACCTTCCCTTTAGGATAACTATCTTGTTATATGCGCTTTGCGCGTGATAAAAGTGTGTGCCTCGTTTGATGACAAACATTACAGAGAAAAATGAAATTTAATTGTGAACTTATAAAAAAATAAATAATTCATTAATTTTGTTACATAATTTATTTATAAACCTTATCAATAATGAAATTTCATGGTTAATTAGAATTTTCCTTAATAGGATATTTTCTTGATAAAAATAAGAAAGAATCATAAGTCTACCAAATGAGGAAGATTTAGGAGTCTTTCCATATATTTTATCACTTCTTTCCATATATTTTAAAAGTCAATATTATAAATATAATTAAATAACAGCTTTAAAAATGTTGAAAAGACGATTTTATCTAAAGAAAAGATTTTATCTAAAGAAGAGATTTTTAATGAAGGACAAAAAGTTCAAACAATATTTCTAAGGATCTTCACACTTTAATATAGTATAGATTAGAGTCCTTATTGTAACGCCCGGTAAAATTACCAAAATACCCCTAGAGTGAGGGTATGTGCGTAACGCGTCTTCCGATGCTCATATGGCAAATCCGAGGCTGGATTTGTGATCAGTATGAAAAATTGGGTGGGGAAATGGTCTCGGTTGATTTTTAGAGCGACCTGGTCAAAAGATAATTTTTCGATCCAAAATGAAAAAACAGTGACAATGCGCGACAGAGGCGCGTCGTGCACCTGTCGCAAAGAGGCACTTGTGTGCTTTTCAAATTTTTCGACAGAATGGAGAAAACTCGTACAAAAACTCTCTTATAAAAATACACTGTTCACGACCAGTCCATGTCGCGGACCGTGTATTTTCCGAGCTAGAAATTTCTAAATAATTATGAGGAGCATTCCGGTCAATTCTCCACCCCTTCTAAACACTAATACATGGCTAATAATGACGTTTCGACGTGAAAAGGGTCCAAAACCCCCCATTCTAAGTCCTATTCCATAACTAACAAGGCTAGGGCTTGAGGAGAGAAGAGGAAGGTTTGAGTTGAGATATTCGAGAAGAAATCCTTGACGTACTCAGTTGATAGTCGCATCACGGGTATGTAAGGCTAAACTAAAACATGGGATTGTTCTCTCATGTGCCCCATAGAGGTCATAGGTGAGTTGATGATTGAAGAGTCTACATGTATGATTTCTTTGATGGATTTTCTTGAAAATTATATTTCAAATTTCATATTTTCTATGTTGATGATCATCATACTATTTGTTTTCTTAGATTGAATGTTTTCATGAGGATTTGCATAATCCGACATGCCTATTTTGAAAAGCATGCATAATGAACTTGAGAATTGAGTCTAGAGCCTTGAGTTGACATTGTTGATTGTGATGATGAGTTGATGGAACTTTGATGATTAATTTAATTTGAGGAGCATTCATAATGCACTTGAGAATTGAGTTTAGAGTTTGAGTTGACATGGTTGATTGTGATGATGAGTTGATGGAATTTTGATTGTTTTATGAGTCTCTATAAATGAACTCTTCCGATGTGTCTATTCACTTGTTCCCTAATTATTGTTATACAATCTTGAGTCATTGATGAGATTGATTGATGAGAGGGTTAAAACCCATTTGAGATACCAGTCGTTGACGGGGAGTGAGTCCCTATGAGATTGGTTGAGGTTGAGGTTTTATGAGCATTGAATCGAGCACCGAAAGAGTGAGAGTTTGTCCAACTCGAACTCGTCAAACTACGTCGCCAAACATAGGAGAGGCATAGAACTATCACATATATTATGGTTCCCCCTCGAGAGTAACGGTCCCTGAAAGCAATAGAGGACCTATTGAGTTGACTCCATATTGGGTGAGCTGATATTGTTTTTTAGCGTTCCCTACATGGAAATTTGGAACCACTGTGGAAACATTAGGGTGATTGTTGTACATTCACTGGCTCATAAGTGAGTGTTGTTGGATAAGAGAAACTCCCATAAATTTCCTACCTTACTCCGAGTCGAGATGAGAAGAGAGGGGGTGAGCTCCTCTGAGATGAGTTTTGAGATGAGATGAGAAGAGGTAAGCTCTTCTGAGGTGAGCTTTGAGATGAGTTTGAGACTATTGATGAGTTTGAGTTATTGATGTGTCATTGTCTACTCTTTATTCTTTCATAGATGGACATTTGACTATTTGATGTGATTTGATGTTTATTTTAAGTTGATGTTGTTTCCATATTTTTCTACCAGTTTCTATTTCACTTAGCTATTTTACGTACCAGTACATTCCAAGTACTGATGTCCACTCTAGACTACATCATTTTATGATGCAGAGGCAGGTACTAGAGATCGTCAACAGGCTCTCCGTTGAAGATCTGAGATTCACAGCTAATTGGTGAGCCTCCCCTACTCCAGAGGACCCACTATTTTTATTTCATCATGCTTTAGAGTTAGATTGGACTATTTCTTTTATTTTTATTTGGGTAGCCATAGATCTGTCATTAGCACCACATGATTAGTTATACAGGCTTCATAGACGATGGTCGAGCATTGATGTTGAGATTTTAGGCTAGTTCTTTCTACTAGCCTTTATTATCATATATATATATATATATATATATCTTTGAGACTTTAGATGAGATGTGTCCACTACTTACTTATATTTTTCGCTATTCAGTAGAGTTATTTGATTGAATGATGTGATGAAGCTAAGTGATTCGCTTGGGGACTAGCAATAGTCTTTGAGTGCCGGCCACACCAAGGGTACCCTCCCGGGGCGTGACAAATTTGGTATCAGAACACAGAGTTCAAGTTTTCTAGGAAGTCTATTAAGTCGTGTCTAGTAGAGTCTTGTTTATGGGTGTGTTGTCGACCACATTTCATAAGCAGGAGGCTATAGGACATTAGGAATAGTTACACTTCTTTCTTATTCCAATTCGTGCGATAGAGTTAAGCTCTATGAATACTCTCTTCTAATTCATGCTCTACACATGCAGAATTGATAACCACGACCTATACCTCTACAAGATTTACTCCAACTTTACTAATTCAACGTGAGCCTTCAACAAACGATTACAATATCTAGTAACCTAAACTTCACCACGAACTTCCTAGCCTATTAGCTACACATAAACCTCCCTAGGATTATGTTCCCCATGTCTTCGAGTTGCCCTCAACTTGAAGACTACAACTAGATCTCAGTTTATACGTACTGAGAGATTACAATGATCAACTATCAAGACTAAAAGATAAACTTTACTGCAGAAGCTTCTCAATAGTTTCTTGTTAAAACTATGTCGTGCCTTTTGTTTTCTCGTTCTGCGTCACTGTTGTTTCGATGGCCTGCCCTAATTTATAGCTGCCTCTCCACTTCTGTTACCCCATAATTCTTGTAGTGATAATCCTTTTCGGCATCTATTTCTTTTTTCGTTTAGGATTCCTCTTTGCACTTCAAACTCCTACTTTGCATAGAACTCCTCTGTTTAGACTTCTTGTTGAGTTAGAATTGTATCTCAATCGGAATCCTCCTCGGCACTCACTAACTTCTTAGTTGTCTTTTATTTCCAGAGCCTTTTATTCTTTTTGGATCGCTCGATGCTTGCCAGGGTTTTAGTGTGTGAAAGAACCTGGAAAAACAACTTGTTTCATTTGCACCCTGTCAATCATCAAAACTTTATTATCCCAAAAAATGAGGACTATGCATGTCCGCTAATATGCAAAACAGTTGGCAATCTGGAAAGTAAACAAGTGAATTGAAACATAATTCAAGTGAAAAGGTTTCCCTAAAGCTGAGATAATTACTAGAGGACCTAAATAGAAGAACTAGCTTGTTTTGTTTCGTGCCATGGAAATTTTCTGATTTCTTTTCGAAAAAATTCTCACAATGTTTCACTATTTTTTTCTCTCTTACTGTGTTTATCCTTGCTTGAGGAAATAATAGATCTCGAACCAGGAGCAAAGCTCTGATACGAAGAATGTTGGGAAAAGAGAGAAGTAACTATTCGAATAAAATTTTAAGAAACAGAGAAAAACTTTTTCTCTTTTTATTGCTTTCAAAAAACAACGATACAAGACTTTAAATAGTACTTGAATAACAACAATCTAGAGAAAAAATAGGGCACTAGATTAACACTAACCCATGACCTTCTAACTGACTAATATAAACTTCTTAGGACTCTTAAAGCTAAAACGTAAAAGACTTTCAGGTGTTTATTGTGTGAAATAGAATTTATTAACCCTTACAGTTTCAGTTAAGGATGATGTTGACAGCTCAAAATTTTTGTCTTAATGTGAGTTTGATTACTCGATTCTACGAGAATTTCACTCCTCTCAACTTTATCGGAAAACGTAATGTGTTTATCTAAAAAAGTTTGTAATGTTTTGGAAAAACTTCTTATGCAATAAATTTATTAGTAAAGTTGTCCATCTTAGTTATGATTTTTGAAGGCGCAAGGAAAAAGTTGATTAATTACTAGTATTGGATGGAAAGAGTATTTTACTAGAGTAATATTTATTCTATTCTTTAATTTTGTCGTATGGAAAACGAGAAACATTTAATTTTAATGTTCACATTTCTACCATTACTGTCTCCTGGAAACTAGATATCAATTTTCTTCTTCTATATTTAAATGGGAAAAGGTTTAAATTAGTCTTGACCTAAGAAAAGAAATCTAAATTTAGTCTTTGTTCGTTTATAAAGAGGATCATGTCATTCCTTGAACGAAAACGTAAATAAACCAAGCTTATAATGGAGGAGTATTCTTAATCGTGCTCTTTTGATGAAATGCAAATTGAACCCTTTAATTAAACTTGAGTCGGGTGTTCTATCAAGAATAATCTTTATCTAACACAAGATAAGGATAAGGTATACCTACACTTCATTCTTCCTGCTCTTCTTATAGGACTACATCGAATATATTGTTTTAGTAGTAGTTCAATATTTTTTACTTGACTAAATTTATTATGTTAAGTTTTTCTTGTTTACAAATATTCTTTTATAATTTTTTCAACGGGTGTCAAAATATATTTTGAAAAAAGAGAGTAAAACATATGAGTAAAATTTAGGGATTCAAAAAATAAAAATTTTCACATATCCAGATAGTATACCTTTCAATTAAGTGGTGCCAATTGACACTTTATGTTGCCGCCATTGATGATGGTGAATATTATTGGAACTTTATGTGCATAAGCTTTCAAGGTGTGTTAAAATATAAATAGTAAATATACGAAAACATTTAGGGATTCAATCAATAGAATGTATATAACTAAAACTTATGGTTTCGTTGTTGATGACAATGAATATTATAAATATATACGTGTATGGCTATCAATCTTAAACCTAGACAATGGGAGAAGATTGTAGTAGCCTAACTGTCAACGTAAAATTGATGAATTTGTGACAGAAAAAACAAAATAAAATACAACAATCCTTCTAGTTACGACATATATTCAATTTGTAGTAATTCATTAATTCATAATGTGATTTCAGAACATATTTTAAAATATTCTACAAAAGCCAAATTTTTTTGTTGGGTAACTTTTATAGAAAAAAATATGGGTCCGGATAGTTATTAATTATTTGATATAATATTTAGGAATTTACTTCTTTACTGAAGTGATGCCAGTTGACTCTTCTTCACGATGTGTGTCACTTAAATTTTACGTGCATGAGTTTTTGGTACTGAGCCCTGATAGAGGAAAGCAACTGCAGTAGGTTAAAAAAAAACTGGAGAGTTTGGTGATGGAAATGACAAAATAAAACTTGACATGCTGTAAAGTTTATATTTTACCAACAACAACAACAACATACCTAGTGAAATCCTACAAGTGGGGTTTGGGGAGGGTAGAATGTACACACACCTTACCACCACCTCATAGAAGTAGAGAGGTTGTTTCCTGGGAACCCTCGTCTCAACAACCCATAAGCAGAAAAGTTTATATTTTACTATAAGGTAAATATTGATATTACTTGGACTGTACATGCACGAGATTTCAATCCTAAGCATCAATAGAGGAAAACAATTGTTGTTGGCTGATTGTCAATGTAAAACCAATGAATTTGGTGATGGAGATAGTAAAAATAAAATATTTTAAATTAATAAGTAAATATATAAAGGAATTAACACATAGTATGTATAACAATCATTACACGAAAATGATCTTTAGCGATAATTAATTAACAGGAATAGCTTAATTACCATTAAATATGCATATTTAGCGGCAATCAACACTCTTTATAAATGTTTCAAAAGCTTTTAGCGACATGGATCTAATGGCAATTAATTACTATTGGTAAAGGCTTTAATACTCTTTAATAGTATGAATTTTTAATGCCACTAAAATTTGTTTTTCCTGTCGTGATAAATACTTTTCATCTATCTATGTATATAGTGTACTTTTTTAGTGAATTAATGTCAATTGACACCTTTATGTTCATGAGCTTTCAGTGCTAAGCCTCGAATAGAGGAAGACGATTTCAGTAGGCTCATTATCAACATAAAACTGGTAAATTTAGTATTGAAAACAACAAACCAAAATATGACAATCCTTCTAATTACGACATATATTCACTCAATAGTATTTCATTTATTTATTATGTGATTCTAAAACATTTTAGATAAAAGAAACTTTTTGTGTGAGGGGGTAGTTTTTATAGAAAAAAATATGTTCAGATTGTCATTAATCATTTGATATAATATGTAGATATTTCTTTTTTATAGAAAAGAATATTTATCATTTCATATAATATTTAGGGATTCAACACAACACATAGTATCTATACTTCTCAACGAAGTGGTGTTAGTTGACTCTCTTTTTCACTGATGGCGATGTGTATTCCTTGAACTTCATGTGCATGAGCTTTCAATCTTAAGGTCCGATAGAGGAAAATAGTTGCAGTAAGCTGATTGTCAATGTAAAACTGGTGAATTTGGTGATGGAAATAATGAAACAAAATAGGGTATGTTGATAGATTCATATTGCGTACTCTTGCGGTTAAGCAATTTTCCTCCTAAAACTCATCTTTTTATCCGGTTGGCCAAAAATTTCAACCAAGACCACTTTTCCACATAAATTTTTGTCTGGTTAGTGGGTTAGGGATATCAGATAGTTAAATCGAAAAAACATTGTGTAGGAGCAGTGTGCTCCTGTTTACTATTTCTCCAGTGATCAAGACTATTTCTTGGTACAAATTGTGCGCACATGAATTTCCTTAACCCAATTCTGCAAAAATAACAACTACTATGAATCAATTTCAAACAAGTTGAAGTCGGCTATTTGAATATTGTATGATCATGTTTCTCCATTTAATTTACCCTCCAGTCTCCACACTTACAAGAAGATGTTTGTCACTCGACTTAGTTTTTAATCGAAAAGAATCTCAGAGTTTGGAGTAACATGATAATCTAGGACAAAAGCAACCATATTTTTTCACCAAGAAATGTAGAGTCAAACCATTTTTAACACAATGGAAGGATGAGAACAGATAAGATGGTTCTTGGGACATTTACCTGCAATTAAAAAAAATAGTTGAGCTTCACAATCGTAGAAGAGTAAGCAGTGGTAATATTGTAGGCTTTCAACTTCAAATGAGGAAACAAAATTGCGACCCGTGAACTCCAAAAAAGACAAAATAAGTTAGCATATGAAAAATTATCTATAATCTTGACTTCGCATTCGCAAAAGCCACAAACATCGAACAAAAAAACATGCCTTGTTCAATAAGAGTGCTTCATAGAGCCAAATGAGGACTAAGCATGTCCGCTAATATGCAAAACAGTTGGCAATCTGGAAAGTAAACAAGTGAATTGAAACATAATTCAAGTGAAAAGGTTTCACTAAAGCTGAGATAATTAATAGAGGACCTAAATAGAAGAACCGGCTTGTTTTGTTTTGTGGCATGGATATTTTCTGATTTCTTTTCGAAAAAATTCTCACAATGTTTCACTATTTTTTTCTCTCTTACTGTGTTTATCCTTGCTTGAGGAAATGATGGATCTCGAACCAGGAGCAAAGCTCTGATACGAAGAATATTGGGAAAAGAGAGAAGTAACTATTCGAATAAAATTTTAAGAAACAGAGAGAAACTTTTTTTCTTTTTATTGCTTTCACAAAACAAAGATACAAGACTTTAAATAGTACTTGAATAACAACAATCTAGAGAAAAAAATAGGGCACTAGTTTAACACTAACCCATGACCTTCTAACTGACTAATATAAAATTCATAGGACTCTTAAAGCTAAAACGTAAAAGACTCCTAAACTAATGACATCGACTTTTGAATCAGTCAACTAACAAGGAGCATCTGGAAGAGTTTCTACTTTCACTTGCTTTGACATGGGAGAGAAACCAGGAGGAACAGCAGGGTACTCAGTCGGTAGATCAGAAACATCCCAATATGTTTCGACTCCATCGGCTAGACATAATATTTCCTTTCTCCACCATTTCAAATACCGTGTAGGTACATCCGGTTCAAACAGCCTAGCCGGATAGTATAACCTCAATCCAAAATCAATGGGTCTGCTATAGTTGATCCAGGCAAGTTTTGGACTTGAAGATGAGCGAGGAATCCATTTAGGGAAGTCTTGATCATATCCAAATTGCATTGCTACCCGATTTGGTCGATAGGGCTCTTGACAATCAAATCCAACAAGCTCAGATGCCCTCAAGCATCGAATGAATGACTCCATTTCTAGATCCAAACTTTCCCCTTCAACCGTTGTCCACTCTTCTTTTTCTTTGTAAAACTGTGGAATCAACCAACCTTCCACAGCCAAGGTGTATGGCCTCCACTGAAACAACTCTCCAGACGAGGCAATAGTAGTCCTCACATTAATTTCACCCGATTGTTTCACGTTGTACCATCGACTTATTCTCACACCACTGACCACATTGTAATTCCGCGCTAGCTGTGGCCGCAAAGACACTAGCCTCTCCCAAGCCCAAACCTGAAGAAAGAACATCGGCGACCACAAATCAACTCTATCTCTATTCCTAGTTAATGAAGCCCCTGTCATCGCCTGTTTGAACAAGCCCAAATCCCTATAGATGCTAGCAAGAACAGCAGGTGCAAGTGCTAGTCGCACACCTCTTGCCAAATTGACTGCAACAGAGAAAACAGGTGCCTCCACTTTACCTGGAAACACGAATTTTGACAACCAAAGAGAAAGAAAAGCTTCATGTTCATAATCGCTACCAGTGTTCATGAAATGCTTCAACCACCTAGTATGATTATTATCCTTCTTTCCAATCAATTCTTTTTGTGATTTTTCAAGATTTTCTTGAATCACTACCAACTCAGGGGATTGAAGGGGGGACAAAACAAGGTCACCCAAAACAGAAAACCCTCCCAAAAGCATCATATCTTCTAGAGTAACAGTAGCTTCACCCCATGGAAAAACAAAAGTGTTAGTCTCACAACACCACCTTTCTACCAACCCAAAAATCAAATCTTTATCTATGTGGACTCTATAAACTGAACTCGTGACTGCTTCATAAATTCCTGCAGCTTTCCATACATGGTGATGGTCTGACTCCATCCTTTCGACCCACATCCTCCACTTTTTTGGTTGATCCCTCCATCCGTTACATCCATGGAAGGTGACATCCAATGGACAATCAGATTCGGATGGGACGGGAATCGACGGAAGCTTCAAAGTTGGACCTTCAATGGCAGAAACGACGGGATTCAAGAAACGGGCTTTTCTTAGATGTGGGATTCCACCTGATGGTGAAACCATCAACTCCTCTCTTTCATCAAACATTGAATCTTCCATCGATTTTTAGGTAAAGTTTATGGTGGAAGCTCAAACTTTTTGTCTTAAGGGTGAGTTTTGTGGTCTAAAAGAGAGGAAGGAGGCCTGAATATAAACAACTCTTTTATTTTGTAGAACTATTTTAAGTCCGGAAGAATGAAATGAGTTGTTAGATATCAGAGAGGAAGACCGAGTTGGGAATTTTCTTTTTCTTCTTCTATGCCAATTTATAAAATAACCCTAAGGACTAAAGACTAAATTTTTTATTTTGTTTTGTTTGATTGGTCAATATGTTTTCTTTTTGCAGAAAATATTTTGTTTATACAAAAAAATAATAATAACATTTTTAATGTAATCTCATTATCTCTACAGTAGAAATAGAGAGGTTCTTTCAAATAAAACCTCGATTCAAGAAAAAATTATTCAAAATAGTCCGAAAAAAATTTAACAAAAGTACAAAAAACCACGACAATACCACTCTTGAGCCCCTACTTCCCAACCTATCCTACCCCAACACTGTTTGAGCTAAATTTAATATAAATACTCTTGGGATAATATTTTTTAGCTTACTTACAAAATATTAGAAAATATGTAAAAAACAAAAACTACTTTATAAATATTAAAACATTTCCTTCCAACCAAACACACCCATACTTCCATTTGTTCGTATATTTTAACAGTCTGTCAAACACTAACAAAAAAAGATGTTAATTACATTAAATTCTGTTAAATCTATATGGTCAAATATTAATTACAGTTAAAATTTTAAATTTATGGTCAGATACTATCTACAATAAATTTCAAATACCTATGGTCAAATACTAACTAAGAAACATCAATTATTCTAAATTTTTATAATTTATAGTCAAATAAATGTTAATTGCATTAACAAATGGGGTATAACACTTAAAACTCATTTTCCTTTGTTATTGATTTTTTAAATTAAAAATTTATTTGGTTAGTTATTCACTACATTTTATACAGCTCAATTAGAATATTTGGAAAAGTGACAAACTGAAAGACTTTGAGGTGTTTATTGTGTAAAATAGAATTTAATAATCATTATAATTTCAGTTAAAGTTGATGTTGATAACTCAAACTTTTTGTCTTAATGTGATTTTGGTTACTCTATTCTATGAGAATTTCCCACCTCTCGGCTCTATCGGAAAAGTAATGCATTTATCTAAAGAAGTTTGTAAAGTTTTTAAAAAAATTCCTATACAATAAATTAATTAGTAAATCTATCCATCTTAGTTATTATTTTTCAAGGCGCATGTAAAGGAACAAGTTGATTACTAGTTTGGGATGGAAAGAGTATTTTACTAGAGTAATATTATTCTTTTCTTTAATTTTTGACCTATAGAAAACGATAAAGATTTAATTATAATGTTCACGTTTCTACCATTACTGTCTCCTGGAAACTAGATATCTTTTTTTTTTTAAATGCAAATTTACCACTAGACATAGTGTCTAGCAGTCTTTTATTAAAAATAAAAATATCAATAGGAATAAGTACAAGTAAGGGGGGCTAGGCCTTACCTTACTAATCCTAATGAGGTAACTAATCTCTACTAACAAGCATGAAGAAAGCAAGAGCTAGAGAATAATAGGTATTTTGTGATCATCACAGAGTTTGTAATATACTCTATGATGATATTACAAATGGTAATACTTAAATAATGCAAAAATATAACAACCAAGAAGAAAGTTGCGTTACCGACCTCAAACTTTCTCTTACAATTGCATGAACTACAATAAATAGAACACCCATCTAAAGTAACTTGAAGTATTTCCTTCTTGTCTTCTACTTTAAATCTATCCAACCGCACTTGATAACTCATCATTTCTTTATGGATTTCTTGGATCTTGTTGAGCCTATTGTTATAGCCATATGATTTTTCTTTGCCAATCGAATCAGTAGATACTTTGGATGAAACTCCTCAAACACTTTGCCGTCCTAACTATGTTGCCTTTCATGTGTCTTTTTTTTTTTGCTGGTGTGATTAGATTAGGAACGAGGTCATTCGGGAGAAGCTAGAGGTGGCCCCTATAGCTGACAAGATGAGGGAAGCGAGACTGCGATGGTTTGGACATGTACAAAGAAGGAGTACCGATGCCCCTGTTAGAAGGTGTGAGAGGTTAAATTTGGGAGCTATACGGAGGGGTAGAGGTAGGCCAAAGAAGTATTGGGGGGAGGTGATTAGAAACGATATGGTGAAACTTGATCTCACCAAGGACATGACCTTAGACAAGAAGGAGTGGAGGTCGAGAATTAGAGTAGCAGGCTAATAGGGAGGATAGGAAGGAGTGGTAATTGTCTGTCTTTTATATGTTATTTATCTGCCTTTATATGTTTACTATCCTGTATCTATGTATTATTATGCGTTCTTCTCTTTTTGCCTGTGTATCATATCTAGCATATTCTGCTGATGGGTTTTTGTGATGAGGGTTTCCAGGAAACAACCTCTCTACCTATGTGGTAGTGGTAAGGTCTGCGTACATCTTACCCTCCCCAGACCCCACTTGTGGGATTTCACTGGGTATGTTGTTGTTGTTGTTGTTGCTTTTGTTGCTTCCACTTCTTTGTTGCCTAGGTGATAAATCCCCTTCCCTAGACACTCTATCAAAGCATACGTCCAGCATATTGTTTTCCTTATCTTCATCAAAACAATCCTCGCCTGTAACAATCAATTGTTGTGTAGGATGAAAAAGTGATGAAACACAAGCAATGCTATTACCCTTAGGCACAAAGGGTGGTGCTTCGGGGCTCAATTTTCTATGAGATGTGGCATGCTCATTCTCTTTTTCGACCATATTCTCTTAACTCTCAACACATTTTTGTCCACTGCGATTCAAAGTAGCTGCAGATTTTCTTTGTCGTGTTTCCTCATGTTCATCCTCTGTGGAATGCTTATCCTGTCCAGTGTCTCCTTGTTGACAATGATTTTCATCAGATTCATGTGCACATACATTATCTAGTTGGTTCCGTGAATCACCTAGTGATGCATCAATTGTATTCTCTGTCCTTTGTGATTCACCATAATGTACAGTCAAAATGGCAGTTGTAGACGTTGAGGAACCAATTTTTCCCATATTTTCATTATCCTCAACGACCACCAATTGTGATTCTCTACTGGCCACATAAGGAGTTACAAATGGCAATGTGGCACCAGGATCCATCAAAACATAACAATCAAAAGTAAAGACTCGAATCATACCGTCACAACATCTGGGGAGTTCTCCTAATCTTGGTGACTACCCATGGCATACAAACGGTTTGTAGCTCCGCTTGCGCCTGACGTAATGGCCCTCTGGTTTCCTCTAGTTGGTGGGGCTGGTGCAGAAGATTGAGCTCGATAAGCCCACTTTGGACACTCTCTCTGGTAGTGACCCGCTTGGCCACATTTGTAGCATACATTATCCCCTTCAGGACATCTCCCCAAGTGTAACTTTCCACACTTACCACACGGTGGTTTACCCTGTGAACTTTGAGCCACCCTAGCTTGTGATTGAGATCTATGGGTTCCAACATTCTGAGACCTCTGATCATTCCTTCCTCTAGGCATAGGTGCACTAGCAGATGATAGTGCAGGAAATCGGTTACCATTCCCTTTCTTTCCAACCTCATGGTTGGATGTCTTAGCCTTCTCATTTCTGAACTTTTCTCTATCATGCTGCCTCACCTCATTAGCCTGTTGCACAAATGTCATCAATCTCCCAGTATCCATATCACTCACGAGCATTTCTCCCCTCCCATCTCTCATGGGCCCTATATTTAGCCCATCAACATATATCCCCATTCTTCCCCTCATGTCAGCAACCATATATGGAGCATAGCGAGATAGTTGAGTGAACTTCAACCCATACTCCTGTAGAGTCAAAGAGCTCTGCTTTAGATTTAGGAACTCCCTTACCTTGGCCTCTCTTCGTTCCTTTGGAAAGAAGCACAATAAGAAGGCTTCCTCGAAAGTTGCCCAAATCAACAATAGGGCATCCTCTTCTCTACCTTTCTTCCATTGGTCAACCATAGTCTGGCCACACCCTTGAGTTGGTAAGCAGCTAATTCAACCCTGACAGCCGCGGCCACATGTATTGCTTAGAACACTTTTTGGAGCTCCTCTTGTAGTTCTCAGGTTCTTCAGTGGACGCAAACCCTGTGAACTCAGGTGGATTCATCCTAAGAATTCCTAGACTCTAGAGGTGTCATGGCAATTTTGTCTACCCACTCCTTATCTCACTGAAGGTGTTGTGACAGCCTGGGCTAGAGTTTGAATAGCCTGGCATAGCTCAACATTGGAGACCTCATCTTGAGGGGGCTGCTCAACAAGGACAGTTGGCTCCACGGGCTCTTCATGTCCTTGAGGCTCAGGTGGGTTAACATCCTGTCTGGCAGGATATCCCCTACCTCTGACGGCTCTCATAGGAAGCATAGTTACCACTCTATAAAGCGTAAAGCACAAATTAGATAAGAACCTTTTCATAGGGTATAACTCTATCGCACGATTTAGAACATGAAAGAAGTTAAACAATTTCTAAATTTCTTATAGCCTCCAAATTATGGATGTGGAGATCCTCACACCAATAATAAGAACTCTACTAGACATGGCTTCGTAGGCTCCCTAGGACTCTTGAACCCTGTGCTCTGATACCAAGTAAGTCATGCCCTAGGAGGGTACCCTAGACGTGGCTGGCACCTAGAGACTATTGCTAGTCCCCTAGCGAACCACTTGGCCTCATCACATTCATTCAATCAAATAACTCAAGACAATCATTGGAAGACCAAGGAAAGTAAATGGGCACATCTTATCTAGTTCTCAAATAATGTATATAATAATAGACTAGTAGAAAGAACTAGCTCACAATCTTGACAATCAACATCCAACTCTAGTCTATGAAGCTTTATCACTATCAAATGGTGCCAATGACAGACCCACGGCTACCGAAATCAAAATAAAAGGCTAGTCTAGTCTAACTCAAAGCATGATGAAATAAATAGTGGATCCTCCAGAGTAGGGGAGGCTCAGCAATAAGCTGAATGTCCTGGATCTTCAACGATACGCCTGTTGACGATCCCTAATCCCTGTATCTGCATCATAAAATGATGTGGTGCCAAGTGACATCAGTACGTGGAATGTAGGACTGCAAAATAGCTGAATTAAATAGAAAAATGTAGAATAATATGAAACAACATTGACTTAGAAAAATCATCACATCAAAAGGTCAAATGTCTATCTAGGCAAGAATAATGAGTAGATGAGTGACCCATCAACTCCTCAACCTCATCAATCAAATTATACTCATCTCGATGGAACTCCAGTCATCTCAACTCAACTCCATTCAATTCAACTCAACTTGGAGTACTCAAGGTGGGAACTTTTGAGAGTTTCTCTTATCCAACAACAATCACTTATGAGCTAGTGAATGTACAACATCCCGCTGGTGTTGCCACGGACATTCTATACTTGCCAGGTAGGGAACGAATTGAAACCATAATGGATAATCCAAAATGGAGACGGAACTCAATAAGTCCTCTATTGTTTTAGAGACATAAACTAAACTTAAGAGGGATCCCCTTCTACGCTTGGCGGCGTAGTTTGATGAGCTCGACTTGGACAACTCTCACTCTTTCATTCTTGATACTCCTACCAAGACTCAATGCTCATAAGACCTCCATCTCAACCAATCTCATAGGGACTTTAACCCCGTCAATGATCGGTATCTCATAGGGAAACTAAACCTATCATCAATCGACTCATAGGGGCTTTAATCCTTTCATCAATCAAACTCATAGGGACATTTAACCCTATCATCAATCAAACTCATAGGGACTTTGACCCTCTCATCAAGAATGTCTCAATCAGTAGCTCAAGGCTTGGAATAATTGTTAGCGAAAAATCGAATAAACAATCATTAGAGTTCATTTAAGGAGAATCTTTGGGCCATCAAGATCTATAAACTCATTATCATTCACAATCACAATCAACAATCTCACGTCAAGGCTCTAGACTTAACCCCTAGACTCATTCATGCATGCTTTCAAAAGTTACCATGTAGGGTTTTGCAATTGCTCATGAAAATACTCAATTCAAGAAAATAGGCTTATGATGATCATCAACATATAAAGGTACATGAAAATAGACATAATTTTTAAGAAGATATTCAAGAATCAATTTAAGAACATGTATGGGGACTCATGAACACTCAACTCTTCTATGACCATCTATGGGGCACATGAGAGGACAATCTCATGCTTTTATTTTAGCCTTACATACCTGGGATGAAGCTCTCAATAATCTCTTCAAGGATTTCCTCTCGAATTCCTCAATCTCAAGCTCTTCTCCTCTCCCCTCAAGCCCTAGTCTTGTTAGACTATTAGAAAAGGACTTAGAATGGGGTTTTAGACCTTTTTACGCTCAAACGACCTAATTTGATCGTGTATTGAGTTTAGGGGTTGGTTGTTGTTCAAAATGACCCTAAAAAAATTTAGAAAATTTTCAGGTTCGGAATGCCCCAGTCCGCGATGCGGAATGGTCGCGTACGAGTGTATTTTTCGCCAAAAATTTTGTGAACGGGTTTCTCCAATCCCATAAAATATTTTGAAAAAAATTAAGTGTGGGTCCGCTATAGAGGCGCGGCGCACCTCTGTCGCGCATCAACACTATTTCAGCTTTCGAATCGAAAAATTATCTCTTGAACGGGTTGCTCTAAAAATCGACCAAGACCATTTTTCCACTCATTGTTTTATGCTGATCATAAATCTGGCCTCGAATTTGCCATACGAGCATTAAAAGATGCGTTACATGCATACCCCTCCTTTACGTTCAGTATCTTATAGGGACTCTAACTCTATCATCAATCGACTCATAGGGACTTTAACCCTTTCATCAATTAAACTCATAGGGATATTTAACCTTATCATCAATCAAACTGATAGGGACTTTAACCCTCTCATCAAGAACATCTAAATCAATAGCTCAAGGCTTGGAACAATTGTTAGGGAACAATCGAATAGACAATCATTAGAGTTCATTTTAGGATACTCTTTGGGCCATCAAGCTCTATCAACACATCATCATTCATAATCACAATTAACAATCTCACGTCAAGGCTCTAGACTCAACCCTTAGACTCATTCATGCATGCTTTCAAAAGTTATCATGTAGGGTTTTGCAGTTTCTCATGAAAATACTCAATTCAAGAAAATAAGTTTATGATCAACATACAAAGATACATGAAAATATACATAATTTATAAGAAGATATTTAAGAATCATTTTAAGAACATGTATGGGGACTCATGCACGCTCAACTCTTCTATGACCATCTATGGGGCACATGAAAGGATAATCCGATGCTTTTAGTTTATCCTTACATATCTAGGATGAAGCTCTCAACAATCTGTTCAAGGAATTCCTCTTGATTTCCTCAATCTCAAGCTCTTCTCCTCTCCCCTCAAGCCCCAGTCTTGTTAGACTATTAGAAAAGGACTTAGAATGGGGTTTTAGACCATTTTTACGTTCAAACGAACTAATTTGATCATGTATTGAGTTTAGGAGCTGTTGGTTATTGTCCGAGATGCCCCTCACAAAATTTTGAAAATTTTCAGGTTCGGAATACCCCAGTCCGCGTCGCAGACTGGTCCGTACCAATGTATTTTTATCCAAAAATTTTCTGATTGAGCTTTTCCAATCCCATAAAATAATTTAAAAAAATATAAATGTGGGTCCGCTACAGAGGTATGATGTGCCTCTGTCGCGCATCAACATTGTTTCGATTTTTTATTCAAAAAATTATTGGGTCGCTCTAAAAACCGACTGAGACCATTTTCCCACTCAATTTTTTATTATGATCACAAATCTGACCTCAGATTTGTCATACGCGCAATGGAAGATGCGTTACGTGCATACCCCTCCTCTAGGGGTATTTTGATAATTTTATCGAGTGTTACATCATCTCCCTCTTAGGATCATTCTACCTCGAATGATGAGTGAAGGTGGATATCAAGACATGAATAAACTTAAGACTCATCTCAACACTCACCTCAATCAATCATACTCTCAACTCCTCCTCAACCTCAGTCAACTCTACTCGGATTCTAAAATAGACAATCAACTCAAAAATAGATCAATAAATTTAGTCAAGGGAAAAAAATTTACCTTCGACGTTCTCATCATTTGGCACGAATAGGTGTGGATATTTGGCGTTCATATCTTCCTCATCATCCTATGTGGCTTCCTCAACGAATTGGTTTCTCCAAAGGACATTAACTGAGGCTATCTCTTTGTTTCTCAACTTACAAATTTGACGATCAAGGATTTGGACCAGAATCTCCTCGTAGGACAAGCTATCCTTCACTCCAATATCTCAATAGGGATCACCAAGGCAGGATCTCTCAAGCATTTCTTCAACATCGATACATGGAATACCGGATGAACTCCATCTAATTCGAAAGGCAAATCTGTGTCATAAGCAACCTTCCCAATCCTCTTCACAATCTGATAGGGTCAAACATAGTGTGGACTCAAATTTACCCTCTTCCCAAATCTTATGACACCCCTCATAGGTGACAGTTTCAAATACACCTAATCATTTACCTCGAACTCTAAGTATCTTCTCCTCACGTCGGTATAAGATTTCTAGTGACTTTGAGCAGTCTTCAGCCTCTCCCTAATGACCTTAACCTTCTACATCGATTGGTGGACAAGACAAAACCAATCAACTCTGCTTTTCCAACTTCAAATCACCCTATTGGTGATCTACATCTCCTCCCATACAAGGCTTCACGGGGAACCATCTAAATACCTGCATGATAACTATTGTTATATGCAAATTCAATCAACGGTAGGTGATTATCCCAATTTTCTTTGAAATCAAGAACACAAGCTCTCAACATATCCTCTAATGTAATTGTGCTCTCGGCCTAGCCATCCGTCTGTGGATGAAAGGTTGTACTCAGGTTCACTTAGCACCTAATCCCTTCTGGAATGATCTCCAAAATTGGGAGGTGAATTGAGCTCCTCTGTCTGAGATGATGGAAAAGGGAACCCCATGCATCCTCACAATCCCTTGGATGTACAACTTGGCGTACTCCAATGCAATGTTGGTCGTGTTAACTACTAAGAAGTGAGCTGATTTGGTCATTCGACCTACAATCATCCATATCGAATCATGTTGCTTTCTAGACCTCAGTAGACTAGTAATGAAGTCCATATTGATCATCTCCCACGTCAATTCAATAATCTCAAAGTTCTGACCCGATCCATATGGCCTTTGATGCTTAACTTTTACTTGTTGGCAATTCGGGCACTTTGAAATGAATTCAGCAATATCCCTCTTCATTCCACTCCACCAATAGACTTCTCTTAAGTCATGATACATCTTGGTAGAGCCAGGATGAATGGAATATATAGTGTTATGGTCTTCAGTCTTGATTCTATCTCGAATACCATCAACATCTAGAAAACACAATCTACTTTGGTATCTCAACACTCCAACCCCCCTTTTGGAGAAAACCATCACTTTCTGTTTGTGGACAACGTCCTTCAATTGGAGTATGAAAGGTTCTTGGTCTTGCTTTTCCTTCACCTTTGCAACTAAGGATGAAGCAGACTCATTCTGAACATTAACTCCTCCCTCATTATTCTCCTCAATTTGAACTCCCAATCAATCCAATTGATGTACTTCTTTAGCTAGCTCCTTCTTTACCTTCTTAACATGGGTTGTACTACCCATTGACAACCTACTAAGAGCGTCAGCAACAGTGTTAGCTTTACCTGGATGGTAGAGAATGCTCTGTCATAATCTTTGAGCAATTCCAACCATCTTCTCTGTCACAGGTTGAGCTCTTTCTGACTGAAGACATACTGCAAGTTCTTGGGGTTAGTGAACATATCCACATGTACTCCATATAAGTAGTGGCACCAGATTTTAAGTGCAATCACTACCACTACCAACTCAAGATCGTGGGTTGGATAGTTTCTCTCATGGACCTTGAGTTGCCTAGAAGAAATGGCTATAACTTTCCCTCTCTGCATCAGCACACATCTCAATCCAACTCTGGAAGCATCACAATAAACTACAAGGTCCTTTGTCTCATCGAGTAAGGCTAGGACCGGTGTAGTAGTCAACCTCATCTTCAACTCTTGGAAACTCTTCTCACATTCATCGGACTACTGAAACTTGACCTTTTTCTGAGTTGATTTAGTCAATGGTGCGGATAGGGAAGAAAATCCATCGACAAATCTATGGTAGTAGCCTGCTAACCGCAAGAAACTTCTTATGTCAGTCGGAGAGGTCGGTCTGGGCCAGTTCTTAACCGCTTCAATATTTTGAGCATCTACAAGAATACCATCACCGGAAACCACATAGACTAGAAAAGTCACTGATTTGAGCTAAAATTCAAATTTCGAGTATTTTGCGTACAACTCATGGTTCTTAAGTGTTTGGAGGACAACTATGAGGTGATTAGCATGCTGCTCCTCATCTCTCGAATACACCAAAATTTCATCGATGAATACAATCACAAACATATCAAGATACTGTCTCAGTACTCTATTCAGCAAGTCCATGAAAGTTGCAGTACATTCGTCATCCCAAAGGACATGACCAAGAACTCAAAATAGCAATATTTAGGCCTAAAGTATGTCTTTGGGATATCATATTCCCTCACTTTCAACTGATGGTTGCCAGATCTGAGGTCTATCTTTGAGAAACAAAAGGCACCCTGAAGTTGGTCAAACGGATCATCTATCCTTGGAAGAAGATATTTATTCTATATGGTGACCTTATTCAATTGCCTGTAGTCAATTCACATTCTGAGGGACCCATCTTTCTTTCACACGAATAGGACAGGGGCACCCCAAGGAGAAACACTCGGCCTTATAAAGACCTTCTCTAACAGATCTTTCAATTGTTCTTTCAACTCCTTCAATTTAGCGGGGGTCATCCTATAAAATGGAAATGAGATAGGCTAGGTACCAGGAAGAACATCAATTCCAATGTTAATCTCCCTATCAGGAGGGACTCAGGGTAGATACTCAGCAAACACTTCCGAAAACACATTCACAATCGAGACTGACTCAAGAGTAGGAGACTCAACATCATCAGATTTAACTCGCACAAGGTGATAGATACAACTTTTGGAAATCATCATCTGGCCCTAAAGTATGAGATAAAATTTCCCCTTGGTGCAACAGAAAAACCCTTCCACTCAAGAACTGGTTCATTCAGGAATCGGAACTTAACGGTTCAGGCTCTACAATCAGTGGAAGTACAACAAGCGTGAAGCCAATCAATGCCAAGGATCACATCAATATCGGTCATCTCTAAGTCAAACAAGTCAATAGTAGTACCCTTGTGATGGATGAAAACTACACAAGCTCTATAGACTCTCTCAGCTCACATGAACTCACCCACTGGAGTAGAAACTCAATTAGAATGTTTGGAAAAGTGACAAACTAAAAGACTTTCAGGTGTTTATTATGTGAAATAGAATTTATTAATCATTACAGTTTCAGTTAAAGTTGATGTTTACAGCTCAAAATTTTTGTCTTAATGTGAGTTTGATTACTCTATTCTACGAGAATTTCACTCCTCTCAACTTTATCGGAAAACGTAATGTGTTTATCTAAAAAAGTTTGTAAAGTTTTGAAAAAACTTCTTATGCAATAATTTATTAGTAAAACTGTCCATCTTAGTTATGATTTTTGAAGGCTCAAGGAAAAAGTTGATTAATTACTAGTATGGGATGGAAAGAGTATTTTACTAGAGTAATATTTTTTCTATTCTTTAATTTTGTCCTATGGAAAACGAGAAGCATTTAATTTTAATGTTCACATTTCTACCATTACTATCTCCTGGAAACTAGATATCAATTTTCTTCTTCTATATTTAAATGGGAAAACGTTTAAATTTTTCTTGACCTAAGAAAAAAAATCTAAATTTAGTCTTTGTTCGTTTATAAAGAGGATCATGTCATTCCTTGAACGAAAACGTGTATAATTCTTAATCGTGCACTTTTAACGAAATGCAAATTGAACCCTTTAATCAAACTTGAGTCGGGTGTTCTATCAAGAATAATCTTTATCTAACACAAGATAAGGATAAGGTACACGTACACTTCATTCTTCCTACTCATCTTATAGGATTACATCGAATATATTGTTGTACTAGTAGTTCAATATTTTTTACTTGACTAAATTTATTATGTTAAGTTTTTCTTGTTTACAAATATTTTTTTATAATTTTTTCAACGGGTGTCAAAATATATTTTGAACAAAGAGAGTAAAATTTAGGGATTCAATAAATAAAAATTTTCACCTATCCAGATAGTATACCTTTCAATTAAGTGGTGCCAATTGACACCTTTTGAATACATATGGTGTCGCCATTAATGATGGTGAATATTATTGGAACTTTACGTGCATAAGCTTTCAAGGTGTGTTAAAATATAAATTGTAAATATACGAGTAAATTTAGGGATTCAATAAATAGAATGTATATAACTAAAACATATGGTTTCGTTATTGATGACAATGAATATTATAAATATATACGTGTATGAGCTGTCTGTCTTAAACCTAGACAATGGGAGAAGATTGTAGTAGACTAACTGTCAACCTAAAATTGATGAATTTGTGATAGAAAAAACAAAATAAAATACAACAATCCTTCTCGTTACAACATATATTCAATCTGTAGTATTCATTAATTCATCATGTGATTTCAGAACTTATTTTAGAATATTCTACAAAAGCTAAATTTTTTCGTAGGGTATAGAAATAAATATGGATCCGGATAGTTATTAATTATTGATATAATATTTAGGAATTTACTTCTTTATTGAAGTGATGCAAGTTGACTCTTTTTCACGATGTGTGTCACTTAAATTTTACATGCATGAGTTTTTGGTCCTGAGCCCTGATAGAGGAAAGCAACTGCAGTAGGTTAAAAAAAAAACTGGAGAGTTTGGTGATGGAAATGACAAAATAAAACTTGACATGCTGTAAAGTTTATATTTTACCAACAACAACAACAACATACCTAGTGAAATCCTACAAGTGGGGTCTGGGGAGGGTAGAATGTACACACACCTTACCACCACCTCATAGAAGTAGAGAGGTTGTTTCCTGGGAACCCTCGTCTCAACAACCCATAAGCAGAAAAGTTTATATTTTACTATAAGGTAAATATTGATATTACTTGGACTGTACATGCACGAGATTTCAATCCTAAGCTTCAATAGAGGAAAACAATTGTTGTTGGCTGATTGTCAATGTAAAACCAACGAATTTGGTGATGGAGATAGTAAAAATAAAATATTTTAAATTAATAAGTAAATATATAAAGGAATTAACACATAGTATGTATAACAATCATTACACGAAAATGATCTTTAGCGATAATTAATTAACAGGAATAGCTTAATTACCATTAAATATGCATATTTAGCGGCAATCAACACTCTTTATAAATGTATCAAAAGCTTTTAGCGACATGGATCTAATGGCAATTAATTACTATTGGTAAAGGCTTTAATACTCTTTAATAGTATGTATTTTTAATGCCACTAAAATTTGTTTTTCCTGTCGTGATAAATACTTTTCACCTATCTATGTATATAGTTTACTTTTTTAGTGAATTAATGTCAATTGACACCTTTATGTTCATGAGCTTTCAGTGCTAAGCCTCGAATAGAGGAAGACGATTTCAGTAGGCTCATTATCAACATAAAACTGGTAAATTTAGTATTGAAAACAACAAACCAAAATATGACAATCCTTCTAATTACGACATATATTCACTCAATAGTATTTCATTTATTTATTATGTGATTCTAAAACATTTTAGATAAAAGAAACTTTTTGTATGAGGGGGTAGTTTTTATAGAAAAAAAATATGTTCAGATTGTCATTAATCATTTGATATAATATGTAGATATTTCCTTTTTATAGAAAAGAATATGAATTTGGATTGTCATTTATCATTTCATATAAATAATTTAGGGATTCAACACAACACATAGTATCTATACTTCTCAACGAAGTGGTGTTAGTTGACTCTCTTTTTCACTGATGGCGATGTGTATTCCTTGAACTTCATGTGCATGAGCTGTCAATCTTAAGGTCCGATAGAGGAAAATAGTTGCAGTAGGCTGATTGTCAATGTAAAACTGGTGAATTTGGTGATGGAAATAATGAAACAAAATAGGGTATGTTGATAGATTCATATTGCGTACTCTTGCGGTTAAGCAATTTTTCTCCTAAAACTCATCTTTTTATCCGGTTGGCCAAAAATTTCAACCAAGACCACTTTTCCACATAAATTTTTGTCTGGTTAGTGGGTTAGGGATATCGGATAGTTAAATCGAAAAAAAATTGTGTAGGAGCAGTGTGCTCCTGTTTACTATTTCTCCAGTGATCAAGACTATTTCTTGGTACAAATTGTGCGCACATGAATTTCCTTAACCCAATTCTGCAAAAATAACAACTACTATGACTCAATTTCAAACAAGTTGAAGTCAGCTATTTGAATACTGTATGATCATGGTTCTCCATTTAATTTACCCTCCAGTCTCCACACTTACAAGAAGAGGTTTGTCACTCGACTTAGTTTTTAATCGAAAAGAATCTCAGAGTTTTGAGTAACTTGATAGTCTAGGACAAAAAAAACCATGTTTTTTTCACAACGAAATGTAGAGTCAAACCATTTTTAACACAATGGAAGGATGAGAACAGATAAGATGGTTCTTGGGACATTTACCTGCAATTAAAAAAAAATACTTGAGCTTCACAATCGTAAAAGAGGAAGCAGTGGTAACATTGTAGGCTTTCAACTTCAAATGAGGAAACAAAATTGCTACCCGTGAACTCCAAAAAAGACAAAAAAAGTTAGCATATGAAAAATTATCTATAATCTTGACTTCGCATTCGCAAAAGCCACAAACACCGGGCAAAAAAACATGTCTTGTTCAATAAGAGTGCTTAATAGAGCCAAATGAGGACTATGCATGTTCGCTAATATGCAAAACGGTGGGCAATCTGGAAAGTAAACAAGTGAATTGAAGCATATTTCAAGTGAAAAAGTTTCACTAAAGCTGAGATAATTACTAGAGGAGATAAATAGAAGAACCAGCTTGTTTTGTTTCGTGCCATGGAAATTTTCTGATTTCTTTTCGAAAAAATTCTCACAATGTTTCACTATTTTTTTCTCTCTTACTGTTTTTATCCTTGCTTGAGGAAATGATGGATCTCGAACCAGGAGCAAAGCTCTGATACGAAGAATGTTGGGAAAAGAGAGAAGTAACTATTCGAATAAAATTTTAAGAAACAGAGAGAAAGTTTTTTTCTTTTTATTGCTTTCACAAAACAACGATACAAGACTTTAAATAGTACTTGAATAACAACAATCTAGAGAAAAAATAGGGCACTAGTTTAACACTAACCCATGACCTTCTAACTGACTAATATAAACTTCTTAGGACTCTTAAAGCTAAAACGTAAAAGACTCCTAAACTAATGACATCGACCTTTGAATCAGTCAACTAACAAGGAGCATCTGGAAGAGTTTCTACTTTCACTTGCTTTGACATGGGAGAGAAACCAGGAGGAACAGCAGGGTACTCAGTCGGTAGACCAGAAACATCCAATATGTTTCCACTCCATCGGCTAGACATAATATTTCCTTTCTCCACCATTTCAAATACCGTGTAGGTACATCCGGTTCAAACAGCCTAGCCGGATAGTATAACCTCAATCCAAAATCAATGGGTCTGCTATAGTTGATCCAGGCAAGTTTTGGACTTGAAGATGAGCGAGGAATCCATTTAGGGAAGTCTTGATCATATCCAAATTGCATTGCTACCCGATTTGGTCGATAGGGCTCTTGACAATCAAATCCAACAAGCTCAGATGCCCTCAAGCATCGAATGAATGAATCCATTTCTAGATCCAAACTTTTCCCTTCAACTGTTGTCCACTCATCTTTTTCTTTGTAAAACTGGGGAATCAACCAACCTTCCACAGTCAAGGTGTATGGCCTCCACTGAAACAACTCTCCAGACGAGTCAATTGTAGTCCTCACATTAATTTCACCTGATTGTTTCACGTTGTACCATCGACTTATTCTCACACCACTGACCACATTGTAATTCCGAGCTAGCTGTGGCCGCAAAGACACCAGCCTCTCCCAAGCCCAAACCTGAAGAAAGAACATCGGCGACCACAAATCGACTCTATCTCTATTCCTAGTTAATGAAGCCCCTATCATCGCCTGTTTGAACAAGCCCAAATCCCTATAGATGCTAGCAAGAACAGCAGGTGCAAGTGCTAGTCGCACACCTCTTGCCAAATTGACTGCAACAGAGAAAACAGGTGCCTCCACTTTACTCGGAAACACAAATTTTGACAACCAAAGAGAAAGAAAAGCTTCATCTTCATAATCGCTACCAGTGTTCATGAAACGCTTCAACCACCTAGTATGATTATTATCCTTCTTTCCAATCAATTCTTTTTATGATTTTTCAAGATTTTCTTGAATCACTACCAACTCAGGGGATTGAAGGGGGGACAAAACAAGGTCACCCAAAACAGAAAACTCTCCCAAAAGCATCATATCTTCTAGAGTAATAGTAGCTTCACCCCCTGGAAAAACAAAAGTGTTAGTCTCACAACACCACCTTTCTACCAACCCAAAAATCAACTCTTTATCTATGTGGACTCTATAAACTGAACTCGTGACTGCTTCATAAATTCCCGCAGCTTTCCATACATGGTGATGGTCTGACTCCATCCTTTCGACCCACATCCTCCACTTTTTTGGTTGATCCCTCCATCCGTTACATCCATGGAAGGTGACACCCAATGGACAATCAGATTCTGATGGGACGGGAATCGACGGAAGCTTCAAAGTTGGACCTTCAACGGCAGAAACGATGGGATTCAAGAATCGGGCTTTTCTTAGATGTGGGATTCCACCTGATGGTGAAACCATCAACTCCTCTCTTTCATCAAACATTGAATCTTCCATCGATTTTTAGGTAAAGTTTATGGTGGAAGCTCAAACATTTTGTCTTAAGGGTGAGTTTTGTGGTCTAAAAGAGAGGAAGGAGGCCTGAATATTAACAACTTTTTTATTTTGTAGAACTGTTTTAAGTCCGGAAGAGAGAAAGGAGTTGTTAGATATCAGAGAGGAAGACCGAGTTGGGAATTTTCTTTTTCTTCTTCTGTTTTAAGAGTACAGAGAGTATGCCAATTTATAAAATAACCCTAAGGACTAAAGACTAAATTTTTTATTTTGTTTTGTTTGATTGGTCAATATGTTTTCCTTTTGCAGAAAATATTTTTTTAAATATAAAAATAATAACAATAACATATTTAATGTAGTCTTATTATCCCTACAGTAGAAATAGAGAGGTCCTTTCAAATAAAACCTCGATTCAAGAAAAAATTATTCAAAATAGTCCGAAAAAATATAACAAAAGTACAAAAAAAACATGACAATACCACTCTTGAGCCCCTACTTCCCAACCTATCCTACCGCAACACTGTTTGAGCTAAATTTTATATAAATACTCTTGGGATAATATTTTTTAGCTTACTTACAAAATATTAGAAAATAAGTAAAAAAAAAAAAAGAAACCACTTTATAAAAATTAAAACATTTCATTCCAACCAAACACACCCATACTTCCATTTGTTCGTATATTTTAACGGTCTATAGTCAAACACCAATAAAAAAAACATGTTAATTACATAAATTCTGTTAAATCTATATGGTCAAATATTAATTACAGTTAAAATTTTAAATTTATGGTCAGATACTATCTACAATAAATTTCAAATACCTATGGTCAAATACTAACTAAGAAATATCAATTATTCTAAATTTTTATAATCTGGAGTCAAATAAATGTTAATTGCATTAACAAATGGGGTATAACACTCAAAACTCATTTTCCTTTGTTATTGATTTTTTAAATTACAAATTTAATTGGTTAGTGATTCACTACATTTTATACAGCTCAATTAGAATATTTGGAAAAGAGACAAACTAAAAGACTTTGAGGTGTTTATTGTGTGAAATAGAATTTAATAATCATTATAGTTTCCGTTAAAGTTGATATTGACAACTCAAACTTTTTGTCTTAATGTAAGTTTGGTTACTCTATTCTATGAGAATTTCCCTCCTCTCGACTCTATTGGAAAAGTAATGCATTTATCTACAAAAGTTTGTAAAGTTTTTAAAAAATTTCTTATACAATAAATTAATTTGTAAATCTATCATCTTAGTTATTATTTTTGAAGGTGCATGTAAAGGAACAAGTTGATTACTAGTATGGGATGGAAAGAGTATTTTACTAGAGTAATATTTATTCTTTTCTTTAATTTTTGACCTATGGAAAACGATAAACATTTAATTATAATGTTCACGTTTCTACCATTACTGTCTCCTGGAAACTAGATATCTTTTTTTTAAATGCAAATTTACCACTAGACATAGTGTCTAGCAGTCCTTTATAAAAAATAAAAATAAAAATATCAATAGGAATAAGTACAAGTAAGGGGGCTAGGCCTTACCTTACTAATCCTAATAAGGTAACTAATCTCTACTAACAAGCATGAAGAAAATAAGAGTTAGAGAATAATAGGTATTTTGTGATCATCACAGAGTTTGTAATACACTCTATGATGATATTACAAATTATAATACCTAAATAATGCAAAAATATAACAACCAAGAAGAAAGTTGAGTTACCGACCTCAAACTTCCTCTTACAATTGCATGAACTACAATAAATAGAACACCCATCTAAAGTAACTTGAAGTATTTCTTTCTTGTTTTCTTCTTCAAACCTATCCAACCGCACTTGATAACTCATCATTTCTTTATGGATTTCTTGGATCTTGTTGAGCCTATTGTTATAGTCATATGATTTTGCTTTGCCAATCGCATCAGTAGATACTTTGGATGAAACTCCTCAAACACTTTACCATCCCAACTATGTTGCCTTTCATATGTCTTCTTTTTGCTTTTGTTGCTTCCACTTCTTTGTTGCCTAGGTGATAACTCCCTTTCCCTATACACTCTATCAAAGCATACGTCCAGCATATTGTTTACCTTATCTTCATCAAAACAATCCTCGCCTATAACAATCAATTGTTGAGTAAGATGAAAAGGTGATGAAACACAGCCAATGCTACTACCCTTAGGCACAAAGCGTGGTGCTTCAAAGCTCAATTTTCTATGAGGTGTGGCATGCTCATCCTCTTCTTCAACCATATTCTCTCAACTCTAAACAGATTTTTGTCCGCTGCGATTCGAAGAAGCTGCAGATTTTCTTTGTCGTGTTTCCTCATGTTCATCCTCTGTGGAATGCTTATCCTGTCCAGTGTCTCCATGTTGACAATGATTTTGATCTGATTGTCTCCTGTCTAGTGTCTCCTGTCCAGTGTCTGCAGATTGTGATTCACCATGATGTACAGTCAAAATGGCAGTTGTAGACGTCGAGGAACCAATTTTTGCCATATTTTGATTATCCTTAACGACCACCAATTATGATTCTCTACTGGCCACATAAGGAGTTACAAATGACAATGTGGCACAAGGACCCATCAAAACATAACTATCAAAAGTAAAGACTCGAATCATACCCGTCACAACATCTGGGGAGTTATCCTGATCTTGGTGACGACCCATGGCATACAAACGATTTGTAGCTCCGCTTGCGCCTGACGTAATGGCCCTCTGGTTTCCTCTAGCTGGTGGGGCTGGTGCAGAAGATTGAGCTCGATAAGCCCACTTTGGACACTCTCTATGGTAGTGATCCGCTTGGCCACATTTGTAGCATACATTATCCCCTTCACGACATATCCCCAAGTGTAATTTACCACACTTACCACACGGTGGTTTGCCTTGTGAACCTTGAGCCACACTAGCTTGTGACAGAGATCCATGGGTTCCAACATTCTAAGACCTCTGATCATTCCTTCCTCTAGGCACAGGTGCGCTAGCAGATGATGGTGCAGGAAACCGGTAACCATTCCCTTTCTTTCCGACCTCATGGTTGGATGTCTTAGCCTTCTTATTTCTGAACTTTTCTCTATCATATTGCCTCACCTCATTAGCCTGTTGCACAAATGTCATCAATCTTCCAGTATCCATATCACTCACGAGCATTTCTCCCTTCCCATCTCTCATGGGCCCTATATTTAGCCCATGAACATATATCCCCATTCTTCCCCTCATGTCAGCAACCATATCTGGAGCATAGCAAGATAGTTGTGTAAACTTAAACCCATACTCCTGTAGAGTCAAAGAGCTCTGCTTTAGATTTAGGAACTCCATTACCTTGGCCTCTCTTCGTTCCTTTGGAAAGAAGCGCACCAAGAAGGCTTCCTCGAAAGTTGCCCAAATCACTGAAGGTGTTGTTACAGCCTGGGCTAGAGTTTGAATAGCCTGGCGTAGCTCAACATTGGAGACCTCATCTTGAGGGGGCTGCTCAACAGGGACAGCTGGCTCCACAGGCTCCTCATGTCCTTGAGGCTCAAGTGGGCTAACATCCTGTCTGGCGGGATATCCCCTACCTCTGACGACTCTCATGGGAGACATGATTACCACTCTATAACGCGTAAAGCACGAATTAGAGAAGAATGTTTTCATAGGGTGTAACTCTATCGCACGATTTAGCACATGAAAGAAGTGAAACAATTTCTAAATTTCTTATAGCCTCCAAATTATGGATGTGGAGATTTTCACATCAATAATAAGAACTCTACTAGACATGGCTTCATAGACTCCCTAGGACTCTTGAACCCTGTGCTCTGATAAAAAGTTAGTCATGCCGTAGGAGGGTACCCTAGACGTGGCCGACACCTAGAGACTATTGCTAGTCCCCTAGCGAACCACTTGGCCTTATCACATTCATTCAATCAAATAACTCAAGACAATCAGTGGAAGACTAAGGAAAATAAATGGGCACATCTTATTTAGTTCTCAAATAATGTATATAATAAAAGACTAGTAGAAAGAACTAGCTCACAATCTTGACAATCAACATCCAACTCTAGTCTATGAAGCTTTATCACTATCAAATGGTGCCAATGATAGACCCACGGCTACCGAAAGCAAAATAAAAGGCTAGTCTAGTCTAACTCAAAGCATGATGAATTAAATAGTGGATCTTCCGAAGTAGGGGAGGCTCAGCGATAAGCTGAATGTCCTGGATCTTCAATGATATGCCCGTTGACGATCCCTAATCCCGGTATCTGTTTCATAAAATGATGCGGTGCCAAGTGGCATCAGTATGTGGAATGTAGGTATGTAAAATAGCTGAATTAAATAGAAACATGTAGAATAATATGAACCAACATTGACTCAGAAAAATCATCACATCAAAAGGTCAAATGTCTATCTAGGCAAGAATAATGAGTAGATGAGTGACCTATCAACTCCTCAACCTCATCAATCAAATTAGACTCATCTCAATGGAACTCCACTCATCTCAACTCAACTCAATTCAACTCAACTCAACTTGGAGTACTCAAGGTGGGAACTTTTGGGAGTTTCTCTTATCCAATAACAATCACTTATGAGCCAGTGAATGTACAACACCCCGCCGGTGTTACCACGGACATTCTGTACTTGCCAGGTAGAGAACGAATTGAAACCATAATGGATAATCCAAAATGGAGACGAAACTCAATAAGTCCTCTATTGTTTCAAGGACATAAACTGAACTTAAAAGGGATCCTCTTCTACGCTTGGTAGCGTAGTGTGATGATCTCGACTTGGACTACTCTCACTCTTTCATGCTTGATACTCCTCCCAAGACTCAATGCTCATAAGACCTCCATCTCAACCAATCTCATAGGGACTTTAACCTCGTCAATGATCGGTATGTCATAGGGAAACTAACCCTATCATCAATCAACTCATAGGGGCTTTAATCCTTTCATAAATCCAACTCATAGGGACATTTAACCCTATCATCAATCAAACTCATAGGGACTTTGACCCTCTCATCAAGAACGTCTCAATCAGTAGCTCAAGGCTAGGAACAATTGTTAGGGAAAAATCGAATAGACAATCATTAGAGTTCATTTAAGGAGAATTTTTGGGCCATCAAGATCTATCAACTCATTATCATTCACAATCACAATCAACAATCTCACGTCAAGGCTCTAGACTCAACCCCTAGACTCATTCATGCATGCTTTTAAAAGTTACCATGTAGGGTTTTGCAATTGCTCATGAAAATACTCAATTCAAGAAAATAGGTTTATGATGATCATCAACATATAAAGGTACATGAAAATAGACATAATTTATAAGAAGATATTCAAGAATCAATTTAAGAACATGTATGGGGACTCATGAACACTCAACTCTTCTATAACCATCTATGGGGCACATGAGAGGATAATCTCATGCTTTTATTTTAGCCTTACATACCTGGGATGAAGCTCTCAATAATCTCTTCAAGGATTTCCTCTCGAATTCATCAATCTCAAGCTCTTCTCCTCTCCCCTCAAGCCCTAGTCTTGTTAGACTATTAGAAAAGGACTTAAAATGGGGTTTTAGACCTTTTTACGTTCAAACGACCTAATTTGATCGTGTGTTGAGTTTAGGGGTTGGTTGTTGTTCAAAATGACCCTCACAAAATTTCGAAATTTTTCAGGTTCGGAATACCCCAGTCCGCGATGCGGAATGGTCGTGTACGAGTGTATTTTTCGCCGAAAATTTTGTGAACGGGTTTCTCCAATCCCATAAAATATTTTGAAAAAAATATAAGTGTGGGTCCGCTATAGAGGCGCGCCGCGCCTCTGTCGCGCATCAACACTATTTCAGCTTTCGAATCGAAAAATTATCTCTTGATCGGGTTGCTCTAAAAATCGACCAAGACCATTTTTGCACTCATTTTTTATGCTGATCATAAATCTAGCCTCGGATTTTCCATACGAGCATTGAAAGATGCGTTACGTGCATACCCCTCCTTTACGTTCAGTATCTTATAGGGACTCTAACTCTATCATCAATCGACTCATACGGGCTTTAAGCCTTTCATCAATTAAACTCATAGGGATATTTAACCTTATCATCAATCAAACGCATAGGGACTTTAACCCTCTCATCAAGAACATCTCAATCAATAGCTCAAGGCTTGGAACAATTGTTAGGGAACAATCGAATAGACAATCATTAGAGTTCATTTAAGGAGACTCTTTGGGCCATCAAGCTCTATCAATACATCATCATTCACAATCACAATCAACAATCTCACGTCAAGGCTCTAGACTCAACCCTTAGACTCATTTATGCATGCTTTCAAAAGTTAACATGTAGGGTTTTGCAGTTTCTCATGAAAATACTCAATTCAAGAAAATAAGTTTATGATCAACATACAAAGATACATGAAAATAGACATAATTTATAAGAAGATATTTAAGAATCGTTTTAAGAACATGTATGGGGACTCATGCACGCTCAACTCTTCTATGACCATCTATGGGGCACATGAGAGGATAATCCCATGCTTTTAGTTTATCCTTGCATACCTAGGATGAAGCTCTCAACAATCTGCTCAAGGAATTCCTCTGGATTTCCTCAATCTCAAGCTCTTCTCCTCTCCCCTCAAGCCCCAGTCTTGTTAGACTATTAGAAAAGGACTTAGAATGGGATTTTAGACCATTTTTACGTTCAAACGAACTAATTTGATCATGTATTGAGTTTAGGAGCTGTTGGTTATTGTCCGAGATGCCCCTCACAAAATTTGGAAATTTTTCAGGTTCGGAATACCCTAGTCCGCGTCGCGGACTGGTCCGTACCAATGTATTTTTATCCAAAAATTTTCTGATTGAGTTTTTCCAATCCCATAAAAAAAATTTAAAAATATAAATGTGGATCCACTACAGAGGTATGACGCGCCTCTGTCGCGCATCAACATTGTTTCGATTTTTTATTCAAAAAATTATCTTTTGATCGGGTCGCTCTAAAACCGACTAAGATCATTTTCCCACTCAATTTTTTGTTATGATCATAAATCTGACCTCAGATTTGCCATACGCGCATTGGAAGATGCGTTACGTGCATACCCCTCCTCTAGGGGTATTTTGGTAATTTTATCGGGTGTTACATCATCGCCCTCTTAGGATCATTCTACCTCGAATGATGAGTGAAGGTGGATATCAAGACATGAATAGAATTAAGACTCATCTCAACACTCACCTCAATCAATCAAACTCTCAACTCCTCCTCAACCTCAGTCAAATCTTCTCGGACTCTAGAATAGACAATCAACTCAAGAATACATCAATAAATTTAGTCAAGGGAAAGAAATTTACCTTCACGTTCTCATCATTTGGCACGAATAGGTGTGGATATTTGGCGTTCATATCTTCCTCATCTCCTATGTGGCTTCCTCAACGAATTGATTTCTCCAAAGGATATCTTCCTCATCTCCACGTGATTCAAGCTCGAGAAGCGTTTGTGGAGTTTCGTCGAGTTTCACTTGGATCAAGGTGGATTTATGTAGTAAATATGCAAGGCTTAAAGTCAAAGGAATAAACACTTACAAAGTAGACTTGCGTGGTGGCCGATCGTTGATGTTGCATGATGTTGTATATGCTCCAGAAATTTGATGAAATCTAGTATCTATCTCTGTTCTATTAGATGTTGGTTTTGATTTGTATTTTTAGTTGCAATGTTGTTAGAATAACTCTAGATAATGAGTTGTATGGTTTTGGATTTCGTTATGATCGTTTTGATGTTCTAGATTGTAATTCTTCATCTAATGACTATTATATGGGTCGTTGTGTAATGGTATATTGTTCAAGTAATGATGATATTGATGTTATTACATGGCATGAAGATTGGGTCATATGGGGCAAGATCGAATGAATAGGTTGGCAAAGGAAGGACTTTTAGTTTCTTACTCGAAGATTGATTTGCCAACTTGTGAAAATTGTCTTGCTAGAAAAATTACACGTAAATCATTTGGGAAAGCTTAAAGAGCTGAGTTCCCACTTGAATTAATTCATTCTAACATTTGTGGTCCAATGAATGTAAGGGAAAGATCTCGTGCCACATACTTCATTACATTTATTGATGATTTGACGGGCTTTAGTTATGTCTTTTTGATTTCTCATAAATGTGAAGCACTTGAGTGTTTTAAAAGATATATGAATGAAGTTGAAAATCAATTAGGCAAAACAATAAAGATTTTTAGAACTGATAGAGGCCGTGAATATTTATCAAAAACATTTGAAAAATTATGTACTGGAAAGGGAATTATCCGACAATTAACTACTTCTTATAAACCTCAACAAAATGGTGTAGTTGAACGAAGGAATAGAACATTATTGGACATGATAAGATTAATGATGGCGTAGGCAAATTGGTCTACCTCTTTCAGGGGAGATGCATTATTTACTGCGGCCTATATATTCAATAAAGTGCCTTCAAAATCCGTATCTTCCACTCTTTATGAACTTTGGACTGGTCATAAAACAAACCTAAATGACCTACGATCGTGGGGTTGTGCTGCATATATTAAAAATAATTTTGGTGAGTTTGGTAAATTAAGTCCAAAGGGAAAGAAATGTATCTTCATAAGATACTCTGAACGCTCCAAAGGGTATGTGTTCATTGATGAATTGGAAGATGGAAGCGTGACTGAAATTGAATCTCGAGATGTCAGATTTTTGGAAAATAATTTTCCAAAAAAGGGTGATATAATTGAAGGTGACCCTCTCTACGAAATGTTGAATTCAAAAGATCATATAGTGTCATCAGATAGATTTGATAATATAATTGATCAAGAGATGATTCCTAGTCCAAGTGGGACTTTTGAATCCAAAATTTCTTTAAAAATCTGAACTTTAATTATGTAAGAGCACAACAAAAGGATTACCTAAACGATCTTATGACATTGAAGATTATATTTTCTTGGTATCTCCCACCGAGTTAGATGAACCTAACTTTGTGACAGAGGCTTTATCGAGCCCTGAAAGGGATGAATGGTTAAAAGCAATGAAAGAAGAATTAGAGTCTATGAAAATCAACAAAGTCTATGATCTAGTTGACCTTCCACAAGGATGTAGAGCTATTGGGAATAAATGGATCCTCAAAGTTAAACGCAAATCGGATGGGTCAATAGAAAGACACAAATCACGATTAGTGGGAAAAAGTTTTACTCAAGAAGCTGGAATAGATTATGAGGAAACCTTTTCAACAGTTGTGAAGTTTACCTCTATACGATTGCTTTTAGCTATTGTTGCACATTTAGACCTAGAATTACACCAAATCAATGTGAAGACTGTTTTTCTCAATGGAGAACAAAATGAGGAAATCTACATGGAACAACTAGTAGGTTTCGTTGTTAAAGGCCAAGAAAAGAAAGTTTATAAATTGAAAAGATTAATTATGGTGTAAAAAAATCTTCAAGGCAGTGGCACCTTAGATTTCATAGGGAGATGATTTCATTTGATTTTACCATGATCGATAAAGACCATTGTATCGATGTGAAAAAGTCCAATGAGAAGTTTGTAATTCTTTCTCTTTATGTGGATGATATTTTATAAGCTGGAAATAATTTGGAGTATATGAAAACTGTTAAGTCATGGCTTTCAAAGTCATTTGACATGAAAGATATGGGTGAAGCAGATTATATATTGGGCGTTAAGATCTAAAGAGATGTTCCAAGAAAATTTTGAGTTTAACTCAAGAAACATACATAAAGAAACTTTTGGAATGGTTTCATATGAATAGTTGCAAGCCTATGGATACTCCAATAGAAAGAGGTGAAACTTTAAGCATTAAAATGTGTCCAAAGACTGAAAAAGGAAAGGAAGACATGTCTCGGGTTCCATATTCTAGTGCTATTGTAAGTTTGATGTACGTTATGATGTGTACTCGTCCAAATATTTGTTATGCCGTAGGTCTGGTAAGCAGGTACCAATCTAATCCTGCAAGAGATTATTGGAAGTTAGTGAAGAGAATATTCTGATATCTGAAGAGAACCATAGATTATTCACTATGTTATAGTGGGTGTGATTTACTCTTAAAAAGTTACACAGATGCCAATTGGGCTGGTGATCAAAATGATAGAAAATCAACCTTCAGTTATGCTTTCTTACTTAATGGTGGTGCTATTTCATGGAAAAGTAAGAAACAAGCTTGTACAACTCTTTCAAACATGGAATATGAATTTATGGCTTGTGCATCTGCAGTAGAGGAAGTTGCTTGGTTAAAGAGATTTTTTGAGCAATTGAATATTGTAAAGAATTCTAAGGGTCACGTAATTTTATATTGCGACAGTCAGGCGGCTATTGCATATACAAGGATCCTAAATATCAAAATAAAACCAAACACATTGACATCAAGTATAATTTTATGAGAGACATGGTAGCAAGTGGAGAAGTAAGTTTACAATATATTCCTACTCGTGAAATGATAGCTGATCCTTTTACAAAGGCAATATCTAGAGACTTGTTTGAGAAATATGTTAAGGCTCTAGGTTTGAATAGGATGTGATGATATTTGTTTATTGTAAAACAACTTTGTGGTTTTAACATTCTCATCAATATAAGACTATTGATTTTATGTTCATATCTCTTATGCGTACAATATTTTTCTTCAGTGTGTCAGACAAGTTGCGAGATTGACTCTCTCACACGAGCAATCGCCTCTTACATTGGTGAATTGTGACGCCCGGTAAAATTACCAAAATACCCCTGGAGTGAGGGTATGCGCGTAACGCATCTTCCAATGCTCGTATGGCGAATCCGAGACCGGATTCGTGATCAGCATGGAAATTGGAGTGAGAAAAGGGTCTCGGTCGAATTTTAGAGCGACCCGATCGAAAGATAAATTTTCGGATCAAGTCACAAAACAGTGACTGTTCGCGACGGAGGCGCGTCGCGGACCTGACGCGGAGTGACACTTGGATGTTTTCCAAAATTTTCGACGGGATGGAGAGAACTCGTACAAAAGCACTTTTTCCAAAATTACACAGTACGCGATAGGTCCGCGTCGCGGACCGTGTGTTTTCCGAACTGGAAATTTCTAATTTATTTCGAGGGGCATTCCGGTCAATCCCTAACCCCTCCTAAACACTAATACACGGCTAGTGAGGTCGTTCCTATACGAAAAGAGCCTAACAAAACCTATTCTAAGTCCTATTCTAAATTCTAACAAGGCTAGGGCTTGAGGAGAGGAGAGAAAGGCTTGGGGTGAGGAATACGAGAAGAGAATCCTCGACATCACCCGGTTGAACAGTGCATCACAGGTATGTAAGGCTAAACTAAAACATGGGATTGTTCTCTCATGTGCCCCATAGAGGTCATAGATGAATTTATGATTTAAGAACCGACATGCATGAATTCTTTGATGGATTTTCTTGAAAATTATATTTGAAACTACATGTTTTCTATGTTGATGATCATCATACTATTTGTTTTCTTAAATTGAATACTTTCATGGAATTTGCATAGCCCTTCATGACTAATTTGCAAAGCATGCACATTGCACTTGAGACTTGAGTCTAGAGCCTTGAATTGAGATTGTTGGTTGTAATGATGAGTTGATGGAATCTTGATTGTTGTATGAGTCTCTATAAATGAACTCTACCGGTGTGTTTATTCACTTGCTTCCTAATGACTGTTATATAATTTTGGGTCATTGAGAAGGTGTTAATGATAGGGTTAAGGTCCCTATGAGATAATTGATGAAAGGGGCCAGGGTCCCGGTGAATTATCAGTCGTGGACGGGGAGTGGGTCCCTATGAGACTGGCAGTCGTGGACGGGGAGTGAATCCCTATGAGACTGGTTGAGGTTGATTTTATGAGCACTGAGTCGGGAGGAGTATCGAGCACCGAAATGAGCAGGAGTGAGTCCCACTCGAACTCATTAACTACGTCGCCAAACGTAGGAGAGGCTTAAACCATCACATACATACATATGGTTTCCCTCGAGGTTTAACAGTCCCTGAAAGCAATAGAGGATCTGTTCAGTTTGATTCCATGTCGGGTATATTGATATGGGGTCCAGTGTTCCTTACCTGGCAAGTTTGGGACCACTGTGGCAACATCAGGGTGATTGTTGTACATTCACTGGCTCATAAGTGGGTGTTGTCGGTTAAGAGAAACTCCCGGGAAAATCCGTACTTTACTCTGAGTCTAGATGAGATGTGATGAGAGGGGGTGGACTCCTCTGAGATGATCCCTGAGATGAGTTGAGACTAATGATGAGTCTGAGATATTGATGTGTCACTTGTCTACGCTTTACTCTTTCATAGATAGACAAGCTGACGGTTTGATGTGATTATGATGTTTATCTTGACTTGATGTTGTTTTCCATATTTTCTACCGGCTTCTGTTTCATTCAGCTATTTTACATACCAGTACATTCCAAGTACTGACGTCCACTCTGGACTGCATCGTTTTATGATGTAGAGGCAGGTACTAGAGATCATCAACAGGCGCTCCATTGAAGATCAGAGATCCGAAGTTGATTTGGTGAGCCTCCCGTACTCCGGAGGAACCATTATATTATTTCATCATGCTTTAGAGTTAGGATTGGAATATTTCTTTTATTTTGTTTTGGGTAGCCATGGGTCTGTCATTGGCACCACATGATTTAGTGATAGAGGTTTCATAGATCGGTGTCGAGCATTGATATTGATATTGTGAGCTAGTTCTTTCTACTAGCCTTCGTTATTTTGCTTTAGATGAACTGCGTCCACTGCTTGCATATACTTTCCGCTGATCCGTAGAATTTATTTGATTGAATGATGTGATGAGGCTAAGTGGTTCGCTTGGGGACTAGCAATAGTCCCTGAGTGCCGGCCACGCCAAGGGTACCCTCCCGGGGCGTGACAAACTTGGTATCAGAGCACAGAGTTCAAGTGTCCTAGGGAGTCTATGAAACCGTGTCTAGTAGAGTCTTGTTTATGGGTGTGTTGTCGACCACACTTCATAAACAGGAGGCTATGGGACATTAGGAATGGTTACACTTCTTTCTTACTCTAAATCGTGCGATGGAGTTGAACTCTATGAAAACTATCCTCTAACTCGTGCGTTACACGTGCAGAATCGATAACATGCCTCCCAGAAGAGCTGTCAGAGGAAGGGGACGTCCTGCCAGGCGAGCTGTTAACCCACCTGAGCCTCAAGTACCCGAGGGGCCCGTGGATCCAGCTGTCCCTGTTGGGCAACCTCCTCAAGCTGAGATCTCGAATGCGGAGCTACGCCAAGCCATTCAAACTTTGGCCCAGGCTGTTGCAGCACCTGCTGTGAGGCGAGGTGCAGGTGGGACAGACTCTCATGGCACCTCTAGAGTCCGAGAATTTCTGAGGATGAACCCGCCCGAGTTCACGGGGTCGACATCTACTGAAGACCCCGAGAACTATATAGAGGAACTTGGGAAGGTGTTCCAAGTGATGCACGTGGCTGATGTTGATAAAGTTGAGTTGGCTGCCTATCAACTCAAAGGGGTGGCCAGGCTGTGGTTCGACCAATGGAAGAGGGGCCGAGTGGATGATGATTCATGTGTGACCTGGGCAGTGTTTGAGGATGCCTTCTTGGGACGCTTCTTCCCAAGGGAGAAAAGAGAGGCCAAGGTGAGGGAGTTTCTGAATCTAAAACAGGGCTCCATGACCGTGCAGGAGTATGGCCTGAAGTTCACACAGCTATCTCGCTATGCTCCAGATATGATTGCCGACATGAGGGGGAGAATGGGAATGTATGTCGATGGGTTGAATAGAGGGCCCAAAAGGGATGGCAGAGGGGCAATGCTGGTGAGTGATATGGACATTGGGCGATTGATGACATTTGTGCAGCAAGCTGACGAAGAAAGGCAACAGGACAGGGAAGAGTTCAAGCGCAAGAGAGCTAAGACATCCAGCCACGAAGGTGGAAGGAGGGGTAATGGGAATCGATTTCCAGCACCCTCAGCTGCTAGCGCACCTGTGCCTAAAGGCACGTATGATCAGAGGTTCCGGAATACGGGGAACCATGGACCTCAGTCCCAAGCTAGTGTGGCTCAAGGTTCCCAGAGTAGACCACAGTGTGATAACTGTGGGAAAGCGCATTGGGGGAGATGTCGTGATAAGAATGACGCATGCTTCGGGTGTGGCCAAGTAGGCCACTACAAAAAGGATTGTCCAAAACGGGCTAGCCAGGCTCAGTCTGCGGCGTCGGCCCCACCGGTTAGAGGGAACCCAAGGGCCACTACGTCAGGTGCAGGCGGGGCCACAAACCGCTTGTATAATATGGGGAGTCGCCAAGATCAGGAGAATTCCCCAGATGTCGTGACGGGTATGATCCGGGTCTTTACTCTTGATTGTTATGTTTTGATGGATCCTGGTGCCACACTGTCATTTGTAACTCCTTATGTGGCCAGTAAATTTGATAAAACCCCCGAGAGTCTTCTCGAACCCTTTGATGTTTCTACCCCAGTGGGTGAGTCGATTCGAGCTGAAAGAGTCTATAGAGCTTGTGTAGTGTCTATCCATCATAGGGACACCATTATTGATTTGATTGAGTTAAAAATGGTTGACTTTGATTTGATCCTCGGCATGGATTGGCTTCACGCCTGTTATGCCTCTGTGGATTGTAGATCCCGAACGGTTCAGTTCCAATTTCCAAATGAACCAGTTCTAGAGTGGAAGGGTGACTCAGTGACGCCTAGGGGGAGGTTTATCTCATATCTTAAAGCTCGGAAGTTAATTTCCAAAGGCTGTATCTATCACTTGGTGAGAGTGAAATCTGATGATGTTGAGTCCCCAACTCTTGAGTCAGTTCCGATTGTCAACGAGTTTCCAGAAGTCTTTCCTGACGATCTGCCCGGAGTCCCTCCTGATAGGGAGATTGACTTCGGGATTGACATTCTTCCTGATACCCAACCCATTTCGATTCCACCTTACAGGATGGCCCCCGCTGAGTTGAAAGAATTGAAAGAGCAACTAAAAGATTTGCTAGAGAAGGGCTTCATTAGGCCAAGTGTTTCACCATGGGGTGCTCCTGTCCTATTCGTGCGAAAGAAAGATGGGTCTCTCAGAATGTGTGTTGATTATAGGCAACTGAACAAGGTCACGGTGAAGAACAAATATCCTCTCCCAAGGATAGATGATTTGTTTGACCAACTTCAGGGCGCCTCTTGTTTCTCTAAGATAGACCTAAGATCTGGCTACCATCAGCTGAAGGTGAGAGAGTGCGACATTCCAAAGACAGCCTTTAGGACTAGATATGGCCATTTTGAATTCCTGGTCATGTCCTTTGGGTTGACGAATGCACCTGCCGCCTTTATGGACTTGATGAATAGGGTGTTCAAACCGTATCTTGACTTATTTGTGATTGTATTCATCGATGATATTCTGATATATTCAAGGAGTGAGGAGGAGCATGCCAATCACCTCAGAGTTGTCCTCCAAACTCTTAGGGACCATGAGTTGTATGCAAAATTTTCAAAGTGTGAGTTCTGGCTTAAGTCAGCAGCCTTTCTGGGCCATGTTGTTTCCGGTGATGGTATTCAGGTGGACGCCCAGAAGATTGAAGCGGTTAAGAACTGGCCACGACCGACCACTCCGACCGATATTAGAAGTTTCTTGGGGTTGGCGGGCTACTACCGCAGGTTTGTAGAAGGATTTTCTTCCTTATCCGCACCATTGACCAAGTTGACCCAGAAAAAGGTCAAGTTTCAGTGGTCCGAGGAATGTGAGAAGAGTTTCCAGGAATTGAAAACGAGATTGACTACTGCACCAGTCTTAACCTTACCCGAGGGAAACGAGGACTTTGTGATTTATTGTGATGCCTCAAGGGTCGGACTGGGATGTGTACTAATGCAAAGGGGGAAGGTGATAGCCTATGCCTCCAGGCAACTCAAGGTCCATGAAAGGAATTACCCAACCCATGACCTCGAGTTGGCAGCGGTAGTGTTCGCGCTTAAGATCTGGCGTCACTACTTGTATGGGGTACATGTGGATGTGTTCACAGACCACAAGAGCTTGCAGTATGTTTTCAATCAGAAGGAGCTTAACTTGCGACAGAGGAGATGGTTGGAATTGCTCAAGGATTACGACATGAGCATTCACTATCATCCAGGTAAAGCTAACGTTGTTGCTGATGCTCTTAGCAGGTTATCAATGGGTAGCACAGCCCATGTGGAGGAAGGAAAGAGGGAATTAGCCAAGGACGTACACCGGTTGGCTCGATTAGGGGTCCGACTTGGGGAGAACAATGAAGGAGGAGTTAATGTGGAGAACGGGTCTGCTTCCTCGCTAGTGATAGAAGTGAAAGAAAAGCAAGACCAAGACCCAGTTATACTCCAATTGAAGGGGGATGTCCACAATCAGAAGGTGACGGTCTTCTCCAAAGGGGGAGATGGTGTACTGAGATATCAAAGTCGATTGTGTGTTCCAAATGTTGATGACATACGGGACAGAATTATGGCAGAAGCTCATAACACTAAATATTCCATTCACCCTGGCTCCACCAAAATGTACCACGACTTAAGGGAAATCTATTGGTGGAATGGGATGAAGAGGGATGTTGCAGAGTTCGTCTCAAAATGCCCAAATTGCCAACAAGTGAAGGTTGAGCATCAAAGGCCATGTGGATTGGCTCAGAACTTTGAAATTCCGGAGTGGAAATGGGAGATGATCAACATGGACTTTATCACTGGCCTGCCGAAATCTCGAAAGCAACATGATTCGATATGGGTGATCGTGGATAGGATGACAAAGTCGGCTCACTTCTTGGCAGTAAAGACAACAAATACTGCGGAAGAGTATGCCAGATTGTACGTCCAGGAGATTGTGAGGTTGCATGGGGTTCCTTTGGCTATTATATCAGACAGAGGGGCTCAATTTACCTCCCAGTTCTGGAGATCGTTTCAGAAAGGTTTGGGTACTAAGGTGAATCTGAGTACAGCTTTTCACCCGCAGATGGATGGTCAGGCAGAGCGTACGATTCAAACACTCGAGGATATGTTGAGAGCTTGTGTACTTGACTTCAAAGGAAATTGGGATGATCATCTACCCTTGATCGAATTCGCATATAACAATAGTTATCATGCGAGCATTCAGATGGCTCCTTATGAGGCCCTGTACGGAAGAAGATGTAGATCGCTGATTGGGTGGTTTGAGGTTGGAGAAGCAGGGCTGATTGGACCTGACCTTGTTCACCAGTCGATGGAAAAAGTCAAGATCATTAGAGAGAGGCTAAAGACTGCCCAGAGTCGCCAAAAATCCTACACCGACGTAAGGAGAAGGGACTTAGAGTTTGAGATAGATGATTGGGTGTATTTGAAGGTATCACCTATGAAGGGTGTCCTAAGGTTTGGGAAGAAGGGAAAGTTGAGTCCACGTTATGTTGGACCCTATCAAATCGTAAGGAGAATTGGGAAGGTGGCCTACGAGCTAGAGTTGCCTTCCGAGCTAGATGGGGTACACCCGGTGTTCCATGTGTCTATGCTAAAGAAATGCTTGGGAAACCCGGCATTGGTGATCCCTGTTGATAGAATTGAGATGAAGGATAACCTATCTTACGAAGAGGTTCCGGTTCAAATTCTTGATCGTCAGATTCGTAAACTAAGGAACAAAGAAATAGCCTCAGTCAAAGTCCTGTGGAGGAATCAATTCGTTGAAGAAGCCACATGGGAAGCTGAGGAGGAGATGAAAGCAAAGTATCCGCACCTATTCGTGCCAATTGATGGTGAAAGCACTGAAGGTAACTCCTTGCTCTTCACTAAGCTAAGTGTCCTATTCTTGTATCTGACTTGCTATTATTGAATTGAGTGTGGGAATGAGTCGTAAGTCTATTCGTGCCTTAAAGCCCACCTCCACTCCTCATTCGGGGACGAATGATCCCAAGGGGGAGATGATGTGACGCCCGGTAAAATTACCAAAATACCCCTGGAGTGAGGGTATGCGCGTAACGCATCTTCCAATGCTCGTATGGCGAATCCGAGACCGGATTCGTGATCAGCATGGAAATTGGAGTGAGAAAAGGGTCTCGGTCGAATTTTAGAGCGACCCGATCGAAAGATAAATTTTCGGATCAAGTCACAAAACAGTGACTGTTCGCGACGGAGGCGCGTCGCGGACCTGACGCGGAGTGACACTTGGATGTTTTCCAAAATTTTCGACGGGATGGAGAGAACTCGTACAAAAGCACTTTTTCCAAAATTACACAGTACGCGATAGGTCCGCGTCGCGGACCGTGTGTTTTCCGAACTGGAAATTTCTAATTTATTTCGAGGGGCATTCCGGTCAATCCCTAACCCCTCCTAAACACTAATACACGGCTAGTGAGGTCGTTCCTATACGAAAAGAGCCTAACAAAACCTATTCTAAGTCCTATTCTAAATTCTAACAAGGCTAGGGCTTGAGGAGAGGAGAGAAAGGCTTGGGGTGAGGAATACGAGAAGAGAATCCTCGACATCACCCGGTTGAACAGTGCATCACAGGTATGTAAGGCTAAACTAAAACATGGGATTGTTCTCTCATGTGCCCCATAGAGGTCATAGATGAATTTATGATTTAAGAACCGACATGCATGAATTCTTTGATGGATTTTCTTGAAAATTATATTTGAAACTACATGTTTTCTATGTTGATGATCATCATACTATTTGTTTTCTTAAATTGAATACTTTCATGGAATTTGCATAGCCCTTCATGACTAATTTGCAAAGCATGCACATTGCACTTGAGACTTGAGTCTAGAGCCTTGAATTGAGATTGTTGGTTGTAATGATGAGTTGATGGAATCTTGATTGTTGTATGAGTCTCTATAAATGAACTCTACCGGTGTGTTTATTCACTTGCTTCCTAATGACTGTTATATAATTTTGGGTCATTGAGAAGGTGTTAATGATAGGGTTAAGGTCCCTATGAGATAATTGATGAAAGGGGCCAGGGTCCCGGTGAATTATCAGTCGTGGACGGGGAGTGGGTCCCTATGAGACTGGCAGTCGTGGACGGGGAGTGAATCCCTATGAGACTGGTTGAGGTTGATTTTATGAGCACTGAGTCGGGAGGAGTATCGAGCACCGAAATGAGCAGGAGTGAGTCCCACTCGAACTCATTAACTACGTCGCCAAACGTAGGAGAGGCTTAAACCATCACATACATACATATGGTTTCCCTCGAGGTTTAACAGTCCCTGAAAGCAATAGAGGATCTGTTCAGTTTGATTCCATGTCGGGTATATTGATATGGGGTCCAGTGTTCCTTACCTGGCAAGTTTGGGACCACTGTGGCAACATCAGGGTGATTGTTGTACATTCACTGGCTCATAAGTGGGTGTTGTCGGTTAAGAGAAACTCCCGGGAAAATCCGTACTTTACTCTGAGTCTAGATGAGATGTGATGAGAGGGGGTGGACTCCTCTGAGATGATCCCTGAGATGAGTTGAGACTAATGATGAGTCTGAGATATTGATGTGTCACTTGTCTACGCTTTACTCTTTCATAGATAGACAAGCTGACGGTTTGATGTGATTATGATGTTTATCTTGACTTGATGTTGTTTTCCATATTTTCTACCGGCTTCTGTTTCATTCAGCTATTTTACATACCAGTACATTCCAAGTACTGACGTCCACTCTGGACTGCATCGTTTTATGATGTAGAGGCAGGTACTAGAGATCATCAACAGGCGCTCCATTGAAGATCAGAGATCCGAAGTTGATTTGGTGAGCCTCCCGTACTCCGGAGGAACCATTATATTATTTCATCATGCTTTAGAGTTAGGATTGGAATATTTCTTTTATTTTGTTTTGGGTAGCCATGGGTCTGTCATTGGCACCACATGATTTAGTGATAGAGGTTTCATAGATCGGTGTCGAGCATTGATATTGATATTGTGAGCTAGTTCTTTCTACTAGCCTTCGTTATTTTGCTTTAGATGAACTGCGTCCACTGCTTGCATATACTTTCCGCTGATCCGTAGAATTTATTTGATTGAATGATGTGATGAGGCTAAGTGGTTCGCTTGGGGACTAGCAATAGTCCCTGAGTGCCGGCCACGCCAAGGGTACCCTCCCGGGGCGTGACATGAATGTGAAGAGATGAATTCCACAATCATGTTATGACTTGTTTTATAAGCCAGACTAGAGTCTCTCTAAGAAAATAAATTTGAGGATTATTGAAAAGAGAAACTCAAGTTAGACATCTAGAGGTGTCTAGACCAAGGTCTATATGACGTTGCATAATTAAATGACATAGGAAACACACACACCAATATCAGGTGAAAGCATCATAGAACGTGTTTCATACCATGTGTGCTTAGCGACCAATGGGTTAATGAAAGAATGAATCCCTGCCTTTTCATTGGGTGAGACAGTGAAAGTTAGTTTAACTTTTATTGAAATACCCTTTGACCTTTGACTATTTCTTGAAGTTTCAGTCAATGTTGCTACTTTAGCATGTTACTAATAGCCTGAATGATTTAGCAGTGCAGTGCATGTCTAAGAAAGCAGTTGATTTGAAACAGAAAGATCTGAGTTGAAAGGAAAGACGATTAAAATGAATAAATTAACTTGTAGATACAAGATGGCTATTACACAGACCGCATAGGTGTCAAGTGTAATTGTGTACGTGTGTGTGTAATAAGTTAAACATGAACTCAAGTTTACCTCTTTAAGAGGATGAGGGATTAAATTAGCTACTACTGAAGTAGTTAATGAAGTCTGGGGTATTTTGAGTAATAAAATATCCTCGTATTAAGAATGAATTCTTTCCACATGTGATTGAATTCCTTGTGTAGCTTATAAAACCTTATAGGTAAAGCTCTTGGTGCTCATGGGTCGCACGAACTATTTGTTGTATAAATTGGGTATATTGTTAATGTTGTACTAGCTTGGGTCCTGTCCACCATGTGGGAAGTGGGAGATATGAGTTTTCTTTTCGGGTCATGGGTCATGGGTCACCCATGTGAACCGACTCGATCTGACCCAATATGAATTTCTCATAAGGAAGTAAGATTAAGTTAACATTTTTTTGAAAAGAGAGAGGGAACAGTTACCATGTAACTGGTAAACTGCCCTCAACTTCTTTCTATGAAGATGGTCTTTTCTTCCTCAAAGAAACGTGAGAAAGCTAACAGAGAAAGCAAAAAGAAAACTCTTGTTTTTCCAGAACAACATCATCCCAAAAACATTTAGTTTGTGATATTTTACTTGTTTCCTTGTGAGTTAAAGTAGGATCTGGAGCAATCAAATTTTAGGTGGCAAAATCAAGAAATTCCGCGGCAAATTCAAGGTACATATTCCGTCCATTTTGTCCAAATTAGTCTTTAGAGCCCACTCCAACGTTTGAATTTCAAAAACAAAATTTAAAATCCCGCTCAAATTCCAAGCTAGAAGGTCCTAGTTCGTCCTTATAAATACACACTTTTGCACTTGTTTTAGGGGGTCTTTTTTTTTTCTTTTTACTTCTTGCCTTACAGTATTGTTAAGCACACTGCTTTTTAAAAAGAATTTTGTATCTTTTCTTTCTTTTTCCCTTGTGATTTCGGCTGAGAATCAGATTTCAGATTGTACGAGTTTCGTGTTGTTCGAGTATAGACCTTCGAACAAAGCACCACATTCACTTCTCCACAATAGGTGATTTACACCCCTTTTTCTCTTATCTGTTTATGTGAAAAAATGCTATGTGAGCTTCATGAATCTCATGAAAGTGATGTTAAACAATGTATTTGTATAGCCTTGAGGTTTGGAAAGAGATGAATTCATGGTCTTTCATGTTTCAATGTGAACTATTTTTTTATGACAACATAACTACATCGATTATCATATTTGGACATCTGCACATCATAAGAAAGTTTAGCCTATCTACTTCTAATTAGTGGAAAACATGTGTGAAGGAGTATGATTCGTTTTTGTTTTAATTAAAAAAAAGGGAAGAAGGTGCAGATCATTTTTGACAAGATGTAGTCCTGATTAACTCTAATTTCTATCCACAAAATATGTTGTTATTCTATTAGCATACATATGTGTATGAGTGTTTCTGTTTAAATTTTTTATATGTATAGCATGTGTATATTTTGAAGAGCCATGGTTCAATTTTTATTTATGAATAACTCGTCTGAGGAATACATGTGATTTGAACTATTTTTGTTAGTACAAAGTCATCTATTACAAAAATGTGTATCTTGCTCAAAGTTTGCATATTCATGTTCGAGATAGTATATTTGATGTATGATTTTATTTGGCTCTGCATCTACTTTATTCAATATCATAAAGAGTGAAAATTTTTACTAATCTTTTTACTTTCTTTTATTTGCATGAACACTTCGGGAGCTAAAATGGAGTCTTTATAATAGACTCTCCATCGCCTCAAGAAACATATCTATATGGAGTCATTACGGCCTCTTAGAATACCCAAATAACAAAACAAGCAGATTTGCTTGGGATCATCCTTCACGACTTATTTCTAGCATTATTTGTTTATGTGTCTTTCTTTACATATTTAATTGGCTTATGTGATTTATAGTTGGTATGATATAGATGTTTGGGTTTGGGCACCTCTAGTTAGAAATAAATCATCACCCTAACATTAACTTTTGTTATATTTTTAAAGAAAGGATCAATATTTTGTTTTAAGATTAAACTCCTTGCCAAAAAAAAAAAAATCAAAGCATGTATATTAGTTTCATTACAAAAAATTATTATTATTATTATTATTATTATTATTATTATTATTATTATTATTATTTTTAAAAAAAGTTTTCGTGCCATATTTTTGTACAAAAAAAAATTAAACAAGGGACTATCCATTATTTTTCAAAAATAAAAAATACAGGTCATGCGACCCCGAATCCGAAAGACTTTTGAATTGCCAAAGTTTGCCCACAAGTTTTACTTTAAAAATCTCTTCTCATTCAATTACTTGGATTTTCAATTTTTTTAGCACTTTTAAGTTTTAATTAATTAACTTTATTTGGCCGGTTAATCATTTTTAACGAATCTTAAAGGATACCTTACACCTTCCCTTTAGGATAACTATCTTGTTATATGCTCTTTGCGCGTGATAAAAGTATGTGCCTCGTTTGATGACAAACATTACAGAGAAAAATGAAATTTAATTGTGAACTTATAAAAAAATAAATAATTCATTAATTTTGTTAGATAATTTATTTATAAACCTTATCAATAATGAAATTTCATGGTTAATTAGAATTTTCCTTAATAGGATATTTTCTTGATATAAATAAGAAAGAATCATAAGTCTACCAAATAAGGAAGATTTAGGAGTCTTTCCATCACTAGAAGTCCTTATTTTATCACTTCTTTCCATATATTTTAAAAGTCAATATTATAAATATAATTAAATAACAGCTTTAAAAATGGTGAAAAGATGATTTTATCTAAAGAAAAGATTTTATCTAAAGAAGAGATTTTTAATGAAGGACAAAAAGTTCAAACAATATTTCTAAGGATCTTCACACTTTAATATAGTATAGATTAGAGTCCTTATTTTAACGCCCGGTAAAATTACCAAAATACCCCTAGAGTGAGGGTATGTGCGTAACGCGTCTTCCGATGCTCATATGGCAAATCCGAGGCTGGATTTGTGATCAGTATGAAAAATTGAGTGGGAAATGGTCTCGGTTGATTTTTAGAGCGACCTGGTCAAAAGATAATTTTTCGATCCAAAATGAAAAAACAGTGACAATGCGCGACAGAGGCACGTCGTGCACCTGTCGCAAAGAGGCACTTGTGTGCTTTTCAAATTTTTCGACAGAATGGAGAAAACTCGTACAAAAACTCTCTTATCAAAATACACTGTTCACGACCAGTCCGTATCGCGGACCGTGTATTTTCCGAGCTAGAAATTTCTAAATAATTATGAGGGGCATTCCGGTCAATTCTCCACCCCTTCTAAACACTAATACATGGCTAATAATGACGTTTCGACGTGAAAAGGGTCCAAAACCCCCCATTCTACGTCCTATTCCATAACTAACAAGGCTAGGGCTTGAGGAGAGAAGAGGAAGGTTTGAATTGAGATATTCGAGAAGAAATCCTTGACGTACTCAGTTGATAGTCGCATCACGGGTATGTAAGGCTAAACTAAAACATGGGATTGTTCTCTCATGTGCCCCATAGAGGTCATAGGTGAGTTGATGATTGAAGAGTCTACATGTATGATTTCTTTGATGGATTTTCTTGAAAATTATATTTCAAATTTCATATTTTCTATGTTGATGATCATCATACTATTTGTTTTCTTAGATTGAATGTTTTCATGAGGATTTGCATAATCCTACATGCCTATTTTGAAAAGCATGCATAATGAACTTGAGAATTGAGTCTAGAGCCTTGAGTTGACATTGTTGATTGTGATGATGAGTTGATGGAACTTTGATGATTAATTTAATTTGAGGAGCATTCATAATGCACTTGAGAATTGAGTTTAGAGTTTGAGTTGACATGGTTGATTGTGATGATGAGTTGATGGAATTTTGATTGTTTTATGAGTCTCTATAAATGAACTCTTCCGATGTGTCTATTCACTTGTTCCCTAATTATTGTTATACAATCTTGAGTCATTGATGAGATTGATTGATGAGAGGGTTAAAACCCATTTGAGATACCGGTCGTTGACGGGGAGTGAGTCCCTATGAGATTGGTTGAGGTTGAGGTTTTATGAGCATTGAATCGAGCACCGAAAGAGTGAGAGTTTGTCCAACTCGAACTCGTCAAACTACGTCGCCAAACATAGGAGAGGCATAGAACTATCACATATATTACGGTTCCCCCTCGAGAGTAACGGTCCCTGAAAGCAATAGAGGACCTATTGAGTTGACTCCATATTGGGTGAGCTGATATTGTTTTTTAGCGTTCCCTACATGGAAAGTTTGGAACCACTGTGGAAACATTAGGGTGATTGTTGTACATTCACTGGCTCATAAGTGAGTGTTGTTGGATAAGAGAAACTCCCATAAATTTCCTACCTTACTCCGAGTCGAGATGAGATGAGAGGGGGTGAGCTCCTCTGAGATGAGTTTTGAGATGAGATGAGAAGAGGTAAGCTCTTCTGAGGTGAGCTTTGAGATGAGTTTGAGACTATTGATGAGTTTGAGTTATTGATGTGTCATTGTCTACTCTTTATTCTTCATAGATGGACATTTGACTATTTGATGTGATTTGATGTTTATTTTAAGTTGATGTTGTTTCCATATTTTTCTACCAGTTTCTATTTCACTTAGCTATTTTACGTACCAGTACATTCCAAGTACTGATGTCCACTCTAGACTACATCATTTTATGATACAGAGGCAGGTACTAGAGATCGTCAACAGGCTCTCCGTTGAAGATCTGAGATTCACAGCTAATTGGTGAGCCTCCCCTACTCCAGAGGACCCACTATTTTTATTTCATCATGCTTTAGAGTTAGATTGGACTATTTCTTTTATTTTTATTTGGGTAGCCATAGATCTGTCATTAGCACCACATGATTAGTTATACAGGCTTCATAGACGATGGTCGAGCATTGATGTTGAGATTTTAGGCTAGTTCTTTCTACTAGCCTTTATTATCATATATATATATATATATATATATATCTTTGAGACTTTAGATGAGATGTGTCCACTACTTACTTATATTTTTCGCTATTCAGTAGAGTTATTTGATTGAATGATGTGATGAAGCTAAGTGATTCGCTTGGGGACTAGCAATAGTCTTTGAGTGCCGGCCACACCAAGGGTACCCTCCCGGGGCGTGACAAACTTGGTATCAGAATACAGAGTTCAAGTTTCCTAGGAAGTCTATTAAGCCGTGTCTAGTAGAGTCTTGTTTATGGGTGTGTTGTCGACCACATTTCATAAGCAGGAGGCTATAGGACATTAGGAATAGTTACACTTCTTTCTTATTCCAATTCGTGCGATAGAGTTAAGCTCTATGAATACTCTCTTCTAATTCATGCTCTACACATGTAGAATTGATAACCACGACCTATACCTCTACAAGATTTACTCCAACTTTACTAATTCAACGTGAGCCTTCAACAAACGATTACAATATCTAGTAACCTAAACTTCACCACGAACTTCCTAGCCTATAAGCTACACATAAACCTCCCTAGGATTATGTTCCCCATGTCTTCGAGTTGCCCTCAACTTGAAGACTACAACTAGATCTCAGTTTATACGTACTGAGAGATTACAATGATCAACTATCAAGACTAAAAGATAAACTTTACTGCAGAAGCTTCTCAATAGTTTCTTGTTAAAACTATGTCGTGCCTTTTGTTTTCTCGTTCTGCGTCACTGTTGTTTCGATGGCCTGCCCTAATTTATAGCTGCCTCTCCACTTCTGTTACCCCATAATTCTTGTAGTGATGATTCCTAGTGGAATCCTTTTCGGCATCTATTTCTTTTTTCGTTTAGGATTCCTCTTGCACTTCAAACTCCTACTTTGCATAGAACTCCTCTGTTTAGACTTCTTGTTGAGTTAGAATTGTATCTCAATCGGAATCCTCCTCGGCACTAACTAACTTCTTAGTTGTCTTTTATTTCCAGAGCCTTTTATTCTTTTTGGATCGCTCGATGCTTGCCAGGGTTTTAGTGTGTGAAAGAACCTGGAAAAACAACTTGTTTCATTTGCACCCTGTCAATCATCAAAACTTTATTATCCCAAAAAATGAGGACTATGCATGTCCGCTAATATGCAAAACAGTTGGCAATCTGGAAAGTAAACAAGTGAATTGAAACATAATTCAAGTGAAAAGGTTTCACTAAAGCTGAGATAATTACTAGAGGACCTAAATAGAAGAACTAGCTTGTTTTGTTTCGTGCCATGGAAATTTTCTGATTTCTTTTCGAAAAAATTCTCACAATGTTTCATTATTTTTTTCTCTCTTACTGTGTTTATCCTTGCTTGAGGAAATGATAGATCTCGAACCAGGAGCAAAGCTCTGATACGAAGAATGTTGGGAAAAGAGAGAAGTAACTATTCGAATAAAATTTTAAGAAACAGAGAGAAACTTTTTCTCTTTTTATTGCTTTCAAAAAACAACGATACAAGACTTTAAATAGTACTTGAATAACAACAATCTAGAGAAAAAATAGGGCACTAGATTAACACTAACCCATGACCTTCTAACTGACTAATATAAACTTCTTAGGACTCTTAAAGCTAAAACGTAAAAGACTTTCAGGTGTTTATTGTGTGAAATAGAATTTATTAATCCTTACAGTTTCAGTTAAGGATGATGTTGACAGCTCAAAATTTTTGTCTTAATGTGAGTTTGATTACTCTATTCTACGAGAATTTCACTCCTCTCAACTTTATCGGAAAACGTAATGTGTTTATCTAAAAAAGTTTGTAAAGTTTTGGAAAAACTTCTTATGCAATAAATTTATTAGTAAAGTTGTCCATCTTAGTTATGATTTTTGAAGGCGCAAGGAAAAAGTTGATTAATTATTAGTATTGGATGGAAAGAGTATTTTACTAGAGTAATATTTATTCTATTCTTTAATTTTGTCGTATGGAAAACGAGAAACATTTAATTTTAATGTTCACATTTCTACCATTACTGTCTCCTGGAAACTAGATATCAATTTTCTTCTTCTATATTTAAATGGGAAAAGGTTTAAATTAGTCTTGACCTAAGAAAAGAAATCTAAATTTAGTCTTTGTTCGTTTATAAAGAGGATCATGTCATTCCTTGAACGAAAACGTAAATAAACCAAGCTTATAATGGAGGAGTATTCTTAATCGTGCTCTTTTAATGAAATGCAAATTGAACCCTTTAATTAAACTTGAGTCGGGTGTTCTATCAAGAATAATCTTTATCTAACACAAGATAAGGATAAGGTATACCTACACTTCATTCTTCCTGCTCTTCTTATAGGACTACATCGAATATATTGTTTTAGTAGTAGTTCAATATTTTTTACTTGACTAAATTTATTATGTTAAGTTTTTCTTGTTTACAAATATTCTTTTATAATTTTTTCAACGGGTGTCAAAATATATTTTGAAAAAAGAGAGTAAAACATATGAGTAAAATTTAGGGATTCAAAAAATAAAAATTTTCACATATCCAGATAGTATACCTTTCAATTAAGTGGTGCCAATTGACACTTTTGAATACATATGTTGCCGCCATTGATGATGGTGAATATTATTGGAACTTTATGTGCATAAGCTTTCAAGGTGTGTTAAAATATAAATAGTAAATATACGAAAAAATTTAGGGATTCAATCAATAGAATGTATATAACTAAAACTTATGGTTTCGTTGTTGATGACAATGAATATTATAAATATATACGTGTATGAGCTATCAATCTTAAACCTAGACAATAGGAGAAGATTGTAGTAGCCTAACTGTCAACGTAAAATTGATGAATTTGTGACAGAAAAAACAAAATAAAATACAACAATCCTTCTAGTTATGACATATATTCAATTTGTAGTAATTCATTAATTCATAATGTGATTTCAGAACATATTTTAAAATATTCTACAAAAGCCAAATTTTTTCGTAGGGTAACTTTTATAGAAAAAAATATGGGTCCGGATAGTTATTAATTATTTGATATAATATTTAGGAATTTACTTCTTTACTGAAGTGATGCCAGTTGACTCTTCTTCACGATGTGTGTCACTTAAATTTTATGTGCATGAGTTTTTGGTACTGAGCCCTGATTGAGGAAAGCAATTGCAGTAGGGTGATGGTCAATAAATTAAAAACAATAGGTGAATTTTGTGATGGAAATAACAAAATAAAATTTGACTTGCTGTAAAGTTTATATTTTACCAACAACATACCTAGTGAAATCCTACGAGTGAGGTCTGGGGAGAATAGAATGTACGCAGACCTTACCACCACCTCATAGAAGTAGAGAGGTTGTTTCCTGGGAACCCTCATCTCAACAACCCATAAGCAAAAAAGTTTATATTTTACCATAAAGTAAATATTGGTATTACTTGGACTGTACATGCACGAGATTTCAATCCTAAGCTTCAATCGAGGAAAACGATTGTTGTTGGCTGATTGTCAATGTAAAACCAACGAATTTGGTGATGAAGATAATAAAAATAAAATATTGTAAAATAAATAAGTAAATAAATAAAGGAATTAACACATAGTATATATAACAATCATTATACTAAAATGATCTTTAGCGATAATTAATTAACGGGAATAGCTTAATTACCATTAATTATGCATATTTAGCAGCAATCAACACTCTTTATAAATGTTTCAAAAGCTTTTAGCGACATGGATCTAATGGCAATTAATTACTATTGGTAAAAGCTTTAATACTCTTTAATAGTATGTAGTTTTAATGCCGCTAAAAGTTGTTTTTCCTGTCATGATAAAAACTTTTCACCTATCTATATATGTAGTGTACGTTTTTATTGAATTAATTTCAATTGACACCTTTATGTTCCTGAGCTTTCAGTGCTAAGCCTCGAATAGAGGAAAACAATTTCAGTAGGCTCATTATCAACATAAAACTGGTAAATATAGTATTGAAACAACAAACAAAAATATGACAATCCTACTAATTACGACATATATTCACTCAATAGTATTTCATTTATTTATTATGTGATTTTAAAACATTTTAGATAATAGAAACTTTTTGTGTGAGGGGGTAGTTTTTATAGAAAAAAATATGTTCAGATTGTCATTAATCATTTGATATAATATGTGGGTATTTTTTTTTATAGAAAAGAATATGAATTTGGATTTTCATTAATCAATTCATATAATATTTAGGGATTCAACACAACACATAGTATCTATACTTCTCAACGAAGTGGTGTTAGTTGACTCTCTTTTTCACTGATGGCGATGTTTATTCCTTGAACTTCTTGTGCATGAGCTTTCAATCTTAAGGTCCGATAGAGGAAAACAGTTGCAGTAGGCTGATTGTCAATGTAAAACTGGTGAATTTGGTGATGGAAATAATGAAACAAAATAGGGTATGTTGATAGATTCATATTGCGTACTCTTGCGGTTAAGCAATTTTGCTCCTAAAACTCATCTTTTTATCCGGTTGGCCAAAAATTTCAACCAAGACCACTTTTCCACATAAATTTTTGTCTGGTTAGTGTGTTAGGGATATCGGATAGTTAAATCGAAAAACAAAAATTGTGTAGGAGTAGTGTGCTCCTGTTTACTATTTCTCCGGTGATCAAGACTATTTCTTGGTACAAATTGTGCGCACATGAATTTCCTTAACCCAATTCTGCAAAAATAACAACTACTATGAATCAATTTCAAACAAGTTGAAGTCGGCTATTTGAATATTGTATGATCATGTTTCTCCATTTAATTTACCCTCCAGTCTCCACACTTACAAGAAGATGTTTGTCACTCGACTTAGTTTTTAATCGAAAAGAATCTCAGAGTTTGGAGTAACTTGATAATCTAGGACAAAAACAACCATATTTTTTTCACCAAGAAATGTAGAGTCAAACCATTTTTAACACAATGGAAGGATGAGAAGAGATAAGATGGTTCTTGGGACATTTACCTGCAATTAAAAAAATAGTTGAGCTTCACAATCGTAGAAGAGTAAGGAGTGGTAATATTGTAGGCTTTCAACTTCAAATGAGGAAACAAAATTGCGACCCGTGAACTCCAAAAAAGACAAAATAAGTTAGCATATGAAAAATTATCTATAATCTTGACTTCGCATTCGCAAAAGCCACAAACATCGGACAAAAAAACATGTCTTGTTCAATAAGAGTGCTTCATAGAGCCAAATGAGGACTAAGCATGTCTGCTAATATGCAAAACAGTTGGCAATCTGGAAAGTAAACAAGTGAATTGAAACATAATTCAAGTGCAAAGGTTTCACTAAAGCTGAGATAATTAATAGAGGACCTAAATAGAAGAACCGGGGTGTTTTGTTTTGTGCCATGGAAATTTTCTGATTTCTTTTCGAAAAACCTGTCACAATGTTTCACTATTTGTTTTCTCTCTTACTGTGTTTATCCTTGCTTGAGGAAATGATGGATCTCGAACCAGGAGCAAAGCTCTGATACGAAGAATGTTGGGAAAAGAGAGAAGTAACTATTCGAATAAAATTTTAAGAAACAGAGAGAAACTTTTTTTCTTTTTATTGCTTTCACAAAACAAAGATACAAGACTTTAAATAGTGCTTGAATAACAACAATCTAGAGAAAAAAATAGGGCACTAGTTTAACACTAACCCATGACCTTCTAACTGACTAATATAAACTTCTTAGGACTCTTAAAGCTAATACGTATGACATCGACTTCTGAATCAGTCAACTAACAAGGAGCATCTGGAAGAGTTTCTACTTTCACTTGCTTTGACATGGGAGAGAAACCAGGAGGAACATCAGGGTACTCAGTCGGTAGATCAGAAACATCCCAATATGTTTCGACTCCATCGGCTAGACATAATATTTCCTTTCTCCACCATTTCAAATACCGTGTAGGTACATCCGGTTCAAACAGCCTAGCCGGATAGTATAACCTCAATCCAAAATCAATGGGTCTGCTATAGTTGATCCAGGCAAGTTTTGGACTTGAAGATGAGCGAGGAATCCATTTAGGGAAGTCTTGATCATATCCAAATTGCATTGCTACCCGATTTGGTCGATAGGGCTCTTGACAATCAAATCCAACAAGCTCAGATGCCCTCAAGCATCGAATGAATGACTCCATTTCTAGATCCAAACTTTCCCCTTCAACCGTTGTCCACTCTTCTTTTTCTTTGTAAAACTGTGGAATCAACCAACCTTCCACAGCCAAGGTGTATGGCCTCCACTGAAACAACTCTCCAGACGAGGCAATAGTAGTCCTCACATTAATTTCACCCGATTGTTTCACGTTGTACCATCGACTTATTCTCACACCACTGACCACATTGTAATTCGGCGCTAGCTGTGGCCGCAAAGACACCAGCCTCTCCCAAGCCCAAACCTGAAGAAAGAACATCGACGACCACAAATCAACTCTGTCTCTATTCCTAGTTAATGAAGCCCCTGTCATCGCCTGTTTGAACAAGCCCAAATCCCTATAGATGCTAGCAAGAACAGCAGGTGCAAGTGCTAGTCGCACACCTCTTGCCAAATTGACTGCAACAGAGAAAACAGGTCCCTCCACTTTACCTGGAAACACGAATTTTGACAACCAAAGAGAAAGAAAAGCTTCATGTTCATAATCGCTACCAGTGTTCATGAAACGCTTCAACCACCTAGTATGATTATTATCCTTCTTTCCAATCAATTCTTTTTGTGATTTTTCAAGATTTTCTTGAATCACTACCAACTCAGGGGATTGAAGGGGGGACAAAACAAGGTCACCCAAAACAGAAAACCCTCCCAAAAGCATCATATCTTCTAGAGTAACAGTAGCTTCACCCCATGGAAAAACAAAAGTGTTAGTCTCACAACACCACCTTTCTACCAACCCAAAAATCAAATCTTTATCTATGTGGACTCTATAAACTGAACTCGTGACTGCTTCATAAATTCCTGCAGCTTTCCATACATGGTGATGGTCTGACTCCATCCTTTCGACCCACATCCTCCACTTTTTTGGTTGATCCCTCCATCCGTTACATCCATGGAAGGTGACATCCAATGGACAATCAGATTCGGATGGGACGGGAATCGACGGAAGCTTCAAAGTTGGACCTTCAACGGCAGAAACGACGGGATTCAAGAAACGGGCTTTTCTTAGATGTGGGATTCCACCTGATGGTGAAACCATCAACTCCTCTCTTTCATCAAACATTGAATCTTCCATCGATTTTTAGGTAAAGTTTATGGTTGAAGCTCAAACTTTTTGTCTTATGGGTGAGTTTTGTGGTCTGAAAGAGAGGAAGGAGGCCTGAATATTAACAACTCTTTTATTTTGTAGAACTGTTTTAAGTCCGGAAGAAAGAAATGAGTTGTTAGATATCAGAGAGGAAGACCGAGTTGGGAATTTTCTTTTTCTTCTCCTGTTTTAAGTGTACAAAGAGTATGCCAATTTATAAAATAACCCTAAGGACTAAAGACTAAATTTTTTATTTTGTTTTGTTTGATTGGTCAATATGTTTTCTTTTTGCAGAAAATATTTTTTTTATATAAAAAAAAATAATAACATTTTTAATGTAGTCTCATTATCCCTACAGTAGAAATAGAGAGGCTCTAAAAATTATTCAAAATAGTCCGAAAAAAATTTAACAAAAGTACAAAAAACTAGGACAATACCACTCTTGAGCCCCTACTTCCCAACCTATCCTACCCCAACACTGTTTGAGCTAAATTTAATATAAATACTCTTGGGATAATATTTTTTAGCTTACTTACAAAATATTAGAAAATATGTAAAAAAAAAAAACTACTTTATAAAAATTAAAACATTTCCTTCCAACCAAACACACCCATACTTCCTTTTGTTCATATATTTTAACAGTCTGGTCAAACACTAACAAAAAAAACATGTTAATTACATTAAATTCTGTTAAATCTATATGGTCAAATATTAATAATAGTTAAAATTTTAAATTTATGGTCAGATACTATCTACAATAAATTTCAAATACCTATGGTCAAATACTAACTAAGAAACATCAATTATTCTAAATTTTTATAATTTGTAGTCAAATAAATGTTAATTGCATTAACAAATGGGGTATAACACTTAAAACTCATTTTCCTTTGTTATTGATTTTTTAAATTAAAAATTTATTTGGTTAGTTATTCACTACATTTTATACAGCTCAATTAGAATATTTGGAAAAGTGACAAACTGAAAGACTTTGAGGTGTTTATTGTGTAAAATAGAATTTAATAATCATTATAATTTCAGTTAAAGTTGATGTTGACAACTCAAACTTTTTGTCTTAATGTGATTTTGGTTACTCTATTCTATGAGAATTTCCCACCTCTCGGCTCTATCGGAAAAGTAATGCATTTATCTAAGAAAGTTTGTAAAGTTTTTAAAAAATTTCCTATACAATAAATTAATTAGTAAATCTATCCATCTTAGTTGTTATTTTTGAAGGCGCATATAAAGGAACAAGTTGATTACTAGTTTGGGATGGAAAGAGTATTTTACTAGAGTAATATTATTCTTTTCTTTAATTTTTGACCTATAGAAAACGATAAAGATTTAATTATAATGTTCACGTTTCTACCATTACTGTCTCCTGGAAACTAGATATCTTTTTTTTTTTTTAAATGCAAATTTACCACTAGACATAGTGTCTAGCAGTCTTTTATTAAAAATAAAAATATCAATAGGAATAAGTACAAGTAAGGGGGGCTAGGCCTTACCTTACTAATCCTAATGAGGTAACTAATCTCTACTAACAAGCATGAAGAAAATAAGAGCTAGAGAATAATAGGTATTTTGTGATCATCACAGAGTTTGTAATATACTCTATGATGATATTACAAATGGTAATACTTAAATAATGCAAAAATATAACAACCAAGAAGAAAGTTGCGTTACCGACCTCAAACTTTCTCTTACAATTGCATGAACTACAATAAATAGAACACCCATCTAAAGTAACTTGAAGTATTTCCTTCTTGTCTTCTACTTCAAACCTATCTAACCGCACTTGATAACTCATCATTTCTTTATGGATTTCTTGGATCTTGTTGAGCCTATTGTTATAGCCATATGATTTTTCTTTGCCAATTGCATCAGTAGATACTTTGGATGAAACTCCTCAAACACTTTGCCGTCCCAACTATGTTGCCTTTCATGTGTCTTTTTTTTTGCTGGTGTGATAAGATTAGGAACGAGGTCATTCGGGAGAAGCTAGAGGTTGTCCCTGTAGCTGACAAGATGAGGGAAGCGAGACTGCGATGGTTTGGACATGTACAGAGAAGGAGTGTCGATGCCCCTGTTAGAAGGTGTGAGAGATTAGATTTGGGAGCTATACGGAGGGGTAGAGGTAGGCCAAAGAAGTATTGGGGGGAGGTGATTAGAAACGATATGGTGAAACTTGATCTCACCAAGGACATGACCTTAGACAAGAAGGAGTGGAGGTCGAGAATTAGAGTAGCAGGCTAATAGGGAGGATAGGAAGGAGTGGTAATTGTCTGTCTTTTATATGTTATTTATCTGCCTTTATATGTTTACTATCCTGTATCTATGTATTATTATGCGTTCTTCTCTTTTTGCCTGTGTATCATATCTAGCATATTCTGCTGATGGGTTTTTTTGATGAGGGTTTCCAGGAAACAACCTCTCTACCTATGTGGTAGTGGTAAGGTCTGCGTACATCTTACCCTCCCCAGACCCCACTTGTGGGATTTCACTGGGTATGTTGTTGTTGTTGTTGCTTTTTGTTCTTCCACTTCTTTGTTGCCTAGGTGATAAATCCCCTTCCCTAGACACTCTATCAAAGCATACGTCCAGCATATTGTTTTCCTTATCTTCATCAAAACAATCCTCGCCTGTAACAATCAATTGTTGTGTAGGATGAAAAAGTGATGAAACACAAGCAATGCTATTACCCTTAGGCACAAAGGGTGGTGCTTCGGGGCTCAATTTTCTATTAGATGTGGCATGCTCATTCTCTTCTTCGACCATATTCTCTTAACTCTCAACACATTTTTGTCCACTGCGATTCAAAGTAGCTGCAGATTTTCTTTGTCGTGTTTCCTCATGTTCATCCTCTGTGGAATGCTTATCCTGTCCAGTGTCTCCTTGTTGACAATGATTTTCATCAGATTCATGTGCACATACATTATCTAGTTGGTTCCGTGAATCACCTAGTGATGCATCAATTGTATTCTCTGGCCTTTGTGATTCACCATAATGTACAGTCAAAATGGCAGTTGTAGACGTTGAGGAACCAATTTTTCCCATATTTTGATTATCCTCAACGACCACCAATTGTGATTCTCTACTGGCCACATAAGGAGTTACAAATGGCAATGTGGCACCAGGATCCATCAAAACATAACAATCAAAAGTAAAGACTCGAATCATACCCGTCACAACATCTGGGGAGTTCTCCTAATCTTTGTGACTACCCATGGCATACAAACGGTTTGTAGCTCCGCTTGCGCCTGACGTAATGGCCCTCTGGTTTCCTCTAGTTGGTGGGGCTGGTGCAGAAGATTGAGATCGATAAGCCCACTTTGGACACTCTCTCTGGTAGTGACCCGCTTGGCCACATTTGTAGCATACATTATCCCCTTCAGGACATCTCCCCAAGTGTAACTTTCCACACTTACCACACGGTGGTTTACCCTGTGAACCTTGAGCCACCCTAGCTTGTGATTGAGATCTATGGGTTCCAACATTCTGAGACCTCTGATCATTCCTTCCTCTAGGCATAGGTGCACTAGCAGATGATGGTGCAGGAAATCGGTTACCATTCCCTTTCTTTCCAACCTCATGGTTGGATGTCTTAGCCTTCTCATTTCTGAACTTTTCTCTATCATGCTGCCTCACCTCATTAGCCTGTTGCACAAATGTCATCAATCTCCCAGTATCCATATCACTCACGAGCATTTCTCCCCTCCCATCTCGCATGGGCCCTATATTTAGCCCATCAACATATATTCCCATTCTTCCCCTCATGTCAGCAACCATATATGGAGCATAGCGAGATAGTTGAGTGAACTTCAACCCATACTCCTGTAGAGTCAAAGAGCTCTGCTTTAGATTTAGGAACTGCCTTACCTTGGCCTCTCTTCGTTCCTTTGGAAAGAAACACAACAAGAAGGCTTCCTCGAAAGTTGCCCAAATCAAAAATGGGGCATCCTCTTCTCTACCTTTCTTCCATTGGTCAACCATAGTCTGGCCACACCCTTGAGTTGGTAAGCAGCCAAGTCAACCCTGAAAGCCGGGCCACATGTATTGCTTAGAACACTTTTTGGAGCTCCTCTTGTAGTTCTCAGGATCTTCAGTGGACGCAGACCCTGTGAACTCAGGCGGATTCATCCTAAGAATTCCTAGACTCTAGAGGTGTCATGGCAATCTTGTCTACCCACTCCTTATCTCACTGAAGGTGTTGTGACAGCCTGGGCTAGAGTTTGAATAGCCTGGAATAGCTCAACATTGGAGACCTCATCTTGAGGGGGCTGCTCAACAAGGACAGTTGGCTCCATGGGCTCTTCATGTCCTTGAGGCTCAGGTGGGTTAACATCCTGTCTGGCAGGATATCCCCTACCTCTGACGGCTCTCATAGGAAGCATAGTTACCACTCTATAAAGCGTAAAGCACAAATTAGAGAAGAACCTTTTCATAGGGTATAACTCTATCGCACGATTTAGAACATGAAAGAAGTTAAACAATTTCTAAATTTCTTATAACCTCCAAATTATGGATGTGGAGATCTTCACACCAATAATAAGAACTCTACTAGACATGGCTTCGTAGGCTCCCTAGGACTCTTGAACCCTGTGCTCTGATACCAAGTAAGTCATGCCCTAGGAGGGTACCCTAGACGTGGCTGGCACCTAGAGACTATTGCTAGTCCCCTAGCGAACCACTTGGCCTCATCACATTCATTCAATCAAATAACTCAAGACAATCATTGGAAGACCACGGAAAGTAAATGGGCACATCTTATCTAGTTCTCAAATAATGTATATAATAATAGACTAGTAGAAAGAACTAGCTCACAATCTTGACAATCAACATCCAACTCTAGTCTATGAAGCTTTATCACTAGCAAATGGTGCCAATGACAGACCCACGACTACCGAAATCAAAATAAAAGGCTAGTCTAGTCTAACTCAAAGCATGATGAAAAAATAGTGGATCCTCCAGAGTAAGGGAGGCTCATGAATAAGCTGAATATCCTGGATCTTCAACGATACGCCTGTTGACGATCCCTAATCCCTGTATCTGCATCATAAAATGATGTGGTGCCAAGTGACATCAGTATGTGGAATGTAGGTATGCAAAATAGCTGAATTAAATAGAAAAATGTAGAATAATATGAAACAACATTGACTTAGAAAAATCATCACATCAAAAGTCAAATGTCTATCTAGGCAAGAATAATGAGTAGATGAGTGACCCATCAACTCCTCAACCTCATCAATCAAATTATACTCATCTCGATGGAACTCCAGTCATATCAACTCAACTCCATTCAATTCAACTCAACTTGGAGTACTAAAGGTGGGAACATTTGGGAGTTTCTCTTATCCAACAACAATCACTTATGAGCTAGTGAATGTACAACATCCCGCTGGTGTTGCCAAGAACGTCTCATCAAGAACGTCTCAATCAGTAGCTCAAGGCTTGGAACAATTGTTAGCGAAAAATCGAATTGACAATCATTAGAGTTCATTTAAGGAGAATCTTTGGGCCATCAAGATCTATAAACTCATTATCATTCACAATCACAATCAACAATCTCACGTCAAGGCTCTAGACTCAACCCCTAGACTCATTCATGCATGCTTTCAAAAGTTACCATGTAGGGTTTTGCAATTGCTCATGAAAATACTCAATTCAAGAAAATAGGTTTATGATGATCATCAACATATAAAGGTACATGAAAATAGACATAATTTATAAGAAGATATTCAAAAATCAATTTAAGAACATGTATGGGGACTCATGAACACTCAACTCTTCTATGACCATCTATGGGGCACATGAGAGGACAATCTCATGCTTTTATTTTAGCCTTACATACCTGGGATGAAGCTCTCAATAATCTCTTCAAGGATTTCCTCTCGAATTCCTCAATCTCAAGCTCTTCTCCTCTCCCCTCAAGCCCTAGTCTTGTTAGACTATTAGAAAAAGACTTCGAATGGGGTTTTAGACCTTTTTACGCTCAAACGACCTAATTTGATTGTGTATTGAGTTTAGGGGTTGGTTGTTGTTCAAATGACCCTCAAAAAATTTAGAAAATTTTCAGGTTCGGAATACCCCAGTACGCGATGCGGAATGGTCGCGTACGAGTGTATTTTTCACCAAAAATTTTGTGAACGGGTTTCTCCAATCCCATAAAATATTTTGAAAAAAATTAAGTGTGGGTCCGCTATAGAGGCGCGGCGCGCCTCTGTCGCGCATCAACACTATTTCAGCTTTCGAATCGAAAAATTATCTCTTGAACGGGTTGCTCTAAAAATCGACCAAGACCATTTTTCCAGTCATTGTTTTATGCTGATCATAAATCTGGCCTCGAATTTGCCATACGAGCATTAAAAAATGCGTTACATGCATACCTCTCCTTTACGTTCAGTATCTTATAGGGACTCTAACTCTATCATCAATCGACTCATAGGGGCTTTAACCCTTTCATCAATTAAACTCATAGGGATATTTTACCTTATCATCAATCAAACTCATAGGGACTTTAACCCTGTCATCAAGAACATCTAAATCAATAGCTCAAGGCTTGGAACAATTGTTAGGGAACAATCGAATAGACAATCATTAGAGTTCATTTAAGGATACTCTTTGGGCCATCAAGCTCTATCAACACATCATCATTCATAATCACAATCAACAATCTCACGTCAAGGCGCTAGACTCAACCCTTAGACTCATTCATGCATGCTTTCAAAAGTTATCATGTAGGGTTTTGCAGTTTCTCATGAAAATACTCAATTCAAGAAAATACGTTTATGATCAACATACAAAGATACATGAAAATAGACATAATTTATAAGAAGATATTTAAGAATCATTTTAAGAACATGTATGGGGACTCATGCACGCTCAACTCTTTTATGACCATCTATGGGGCACATGAGAGGATAATCTCATGCTTTTAGTTTATCCTTACATACCTAGGATGAAGCTCTCAACAATCTGTTCAAGGAATTCCTCTCGATTTCCTCAATCTCAAGCTCTTCTCCTCTCCCCTCAAGCCCTAGTCTTGTTAGACTATTAGAAAAGGACTTAGAATGGGGTTTTAGACCATTTTTACGTTCAAACGAACTAATTTGATCATGTATTGAGTTTAGGAGCTGTTGGTTATTATCCGAGATGCCCCTCACAAAATTTAGAAAATTTTCAGGTTCAGAATACCCCAGTCCGCGTCGCAGACTGGTCCGTACCAATGTATTTTTATCCAAAAATTTTCTGATTGAGTTTTTCCAATCCCATAAAATAATTTAAAAAAATATAAATGTGGGTCCGCTACAGAGGTATGATGTGCCTCTGTCTCGCATCAACATTGTTTCAATTTTTTATTCAAAAAATTATTGGGTCGCTCTAAAAACCGACTGAGACCATTTTCCCACTCAATTTTTTATTATGATCACAAATCTGACCTCAGATTTGCCATACGCGCAATGGAAGATGCGTTACATGCATACCCCTCCTCTAGGGGTATTTTGATAATTTTATCGGGTGTTACATCATCTCCCTCTTAGAATCATTCTACCTCGAATGATGAGTGAAGGTGGATATCAAGACATGAATAAACTTAAGACTCATCTCAACACTCACCTCAATCAATCACACTCTCAACTCCTCCTCAACCTCAGTCAACTCTACTCGGATTCTAAAATAGACAATCAACTCAAGAATAGATCAATAAATTTAGTCAAGGGAAAGAAATTTACCTTCGACGTTCTCATCATTTGGCACGAATAGGTGTGGATATTTGGCGTTCATATCTTCCTCATCATCCTATATGGCTTCCTCAACGAATTGATTTCTCCAAAGGACAATAACTGAGGCTATCTTTTTGTTTCTCAACTTACAGATTTGACGATCAAGGATTTGGACCAGAATCTCCTCGTAGGACAAGCTATCCTTCACTCCGATATCTCAATAGGGATCACCAAGGCAGGATCTCTCAAGCACTTCTTCAACATCGACACATGGAATACCGGATGAACTCCATCTAATTCGAAAGGCAAATCTGTGTCACAAGCAACCTTCCCAATCCTCTTCACAATCTGATAGGGTCAAACATAGTGTGGACTCAAATTTACCCTCTTCCCAAATCTTATGACACCCCTCATAGGTGACAGTTTCAAATACACCTAATCATTTACCTCGAACTCTAAGTATCTTCTCCTCACGTCGGTATAAGATTTCTAGTGACTTTGAGCAGTCTTCAGCCTCTTCTAATGACCTTAACCTTCTACATCGATTGGTGGACAAGACAGAACCAATCAACTCTGCTTTTCCAACTTCAAATCACCCTATTGGTGATCTACATCTCCTCCCATACAAGGCTTCACGGGGAACCATCTAAATACCTGCATGATAACTATTGTTATATGCAAATTCAATCAACGGTAGGTGATTATCCCAATTTTCTTTGAAATCAAGAACACAGGCTCTCAACATATCCTCTAATGTAATTATGCTCTCTGCCTAGCCATCCGTCTGTGGATGAAAGGTTGTACTCAGGTTCACTTAGCACCTAATCCCTTCTGGAATGATCTCCAAAATTGGGAGGTGAATTGAGCTCCTCTGTCTGAGATGATGGAAAAGGGAACCCCATGCGTCCTCACAATCCCTTGGATGTACAACTTGGCGTACTCCAATGCAATGTTGGTCGTGTTAACTACTAAGAAGTGAGCTGATTTGGTCATTCGACCTACAATCATCCATATCGAATCATGTTGCTTTCTAGACCTCGGTAGACTAGTAATGAAGTCCATATTGATCATCTCCCACGTCAATTCAATAATCTCAAAGTTCTGACCCGATCTATATGGCCTTTGATGCTTAACTTTTACTTGTTGGCAATTCGGGCACTTTGAAATGAATTCAGCAATATCCCTCTTCATTCCACTCCACCAATAGACTTCTCTTAAGTCATGATACATCTTGGTAGAGCCAGGATGAATGGAATATATAGTGTTATGGTCTTCAGTCTTGATTCTATCTCGAATACCATCAACATCTGGAAAACACAATCTACTTTGGTATCTCAACACTCCAACCCCTCTTTTGGAGAAAACCATCACTTTCTGTTTGTGGACAACGTCCTTCAATTGGAGTATGAAAGGTTCTTGGTCTTGCTTTTCCTTCACCTTTGCAACTAAGGATGAAGCAGACTCATTCTAAACATTAACTCCTCCCTCATTATTCTCCTCAATTTGAACTCCCAATCGATCCAATTGATGTACTTCTTTAGCTAGCTCCTTCTTTACCTCCTTAACATGGGTTGTACTACCCATTGACAACCTACTAAGAGCGTCAGCAACAGTGTTAGCTTTACCTGGATGGTAGAGAATGCTCTGTCATAATCTTTGAGCAATTCCAACCATCTTCTCTGTCACAGGTTGAGCTCTTTCTGACTGAAGACATACTGCAAGTTCTTGGGGTTAGTGAACATATCCACATGTACTCCATATAAGTAGTTGCACCAGATTTTAAGTGCAATCACTACCACTACCAACTCAAGATCGTGGGTTGGATAGTTCCTCTCATGGACCTTGAGTTGCCTAGAAGAAATGGCTACAACTTTCCCTCTCTGCATCAGCACACATCTCAATCCAACTCTGGAAGCATCACAATAAACTACAAGGTCCTTTGTCTCATCGAGTAAGGCTAGGACCGGTGTAGTAGTCAACCGCATCTTCAACTCTTGGAAACTCTTCTCACATTCATCGGACTACTGAAACTTGACCTTTTTCTGAGTCGATTTAGTCAATGGTGCGGATAGGGAAGAAAATCCATCGACAAATCTATGGTAGTAGCCTGCTAACCGCAGGAAACTTCTTATGTCAGTCGGAGAGGTCGGTTTGGGCCAGTTCTTAACCGCTTCAATATTTTGAGCATCTACTCGAATACCATCACCGGAAACCACATAGACTAGAAAAGTCACTGATTTGAGCTAAAATTCAAATTTCGAGTATTTTGCGTACAACTCATGGTCCTTAAGTGTTTGGAGGACAACTATGAGGTGATTAGCATGCTGCTCCTCATCTCTCGAATACACCAAAATTTCATCGATGAATACAATCACAAACATATCAAGATACTGTCTCAGTACTCTATTCTTCAAGTCCATGAAAGTTGCAGTACATTCGTCATCCCAAAGGACATGACCAAGAACTCAAAATAGCAATATTTAGGCCTAAAGTATGTCTTTGGGATATCATATTCCCTCACTTTCAATTGATGGTTGCCAGATCTGAGGTCTATCTTTGAGAAACAAAAGGCACCCTGAAGTTGGTCAAACGGATCATCTATCCTTGGAAGAAGATATTTATTCTATATGGTGACCTTATTCAATTGCCTGTAGTCAATTCACATTCTGAGGGACCCATCTTTCTTTCACACGAATAGGACAGGGGCACCACAAGGAGAAACACTCAGCCTTATAAAGCCCTTCTCTAACAGATCTTTCAATTGTTCTTTCAACTCCTTCAATTTAGCGGGGGTCATCCTATAAAATGGAAATGAGATAGGCTAGGTACCAGGAAGAACATCAATTCCAATGTCAATCTCCCTATCAGGAGGGACTCAGGGTAGATACTCAGCAAACACTTCTGAAAACACATTCACAATCGAGACTGACTCAAGAGTAGGAGACTCAACATCATCAGATTTAACTCGCACAAGGTGATAGATATAACTTTTGGAAATCATCATCTGGCCCTATGGTATGAGATAAAATTTCCCCTTGGTGCAACAGAAAAACCCTTCCACTCAAGAACTGGTTCATTCAGGAATCGGAACTTAACGGTTCAGGCTCTACAATCAGTGGAAGTACAACAAGCGTGAAGCCAATCAATGCCAAGGATCACATCAATATCGGTCATCTCTAAGTCAAACAAGTCAATAGTAGTACCCTTGTGATGGATGAAAACTACACAAGCTCTATAGACTCTCTCAGCTCACATGAACTCACCCACTGGAGTAGAAACTCAATTAGAATGTTTGGAAAAGTGACAAACTAAAAGACTATCAGGTGTTTATTGTGTGAAATAGAATTTATTAATCATTACAGTTTCAGTTAAAGTTGATGTTTACAGCTCAAAATTTTTGTCTTAATGTGAGCATGATTACTCTATTCTACGAGAATTTCACTCCTCTCAACTTTATCGGAAAACGTAATGTGTTTATCTAAAAAAGTTTGTAAAGTTTTGAAAAAACTTCTTATGCAATAAATTTATTAGTAAAACTGTCCATCTTAGTTATGATTTTTGAAGGCTCAAGGAAAAAGTTGATTAATTACTAGTATGGGATGGAAAGAGTATTTTACTAGAGTAATATTTTTTCTATTCTTTAATTTTTTCCTATGGAAAACGAGAAGCATTTAATTTTAATGTTCACATTTCTACCATTACTATCTCCTGGAAACTAGATATCAATTTTCTTCTTCTATATTTAAATGGGAAAACGTTTAAATTTGTCTTGACCTAAGAAAAAAAATCTAAATTTAGTCTTTGTTCGTTTATAAAGAGGATCATGTCATTCCTTGAACGAAACCGTATATAATTCTTAATCGTGCACTTTTAACGAAATGCAAATTGAACCCTTTAATCAAACTTGAGTCGGGTGTTCTATCAAGAATAATCTTTATCTAACACAAGATAAGGATAAGGTACACGTACACTTCATTCTTCCTACTCATCTTATAGGATTACATCGAATATATTGTTGTACTAGTAGTTCAACATTTTTTACTTGACTAAATTTATTATGTTAAGTTTTTCTTGTTTACAAATATTTTTTTATAATTTTTTCAACGGGTGTCAAAATATATTTTGAACAAAGAGAGTAAAATTTAGGGATTCAATAAATAAAAATTTTAACCTATCCAGATAGTATACCTTTCAATTAAGTGGTGCCAATTGACACCTTTTGAATACATATGGTGTCGCCATTGATGATGGTGAATATTATTGGAATACTGCATAAGCTTTCAAGGTGTGTTAAAATATAAATTGTAAATATACGAGTAAATTTAGGGAATTAATAAATAGAATGTATATAACTAAAACATATGGTTTCGTTATTGATGACAATGAATATTATAAATATATACATGTATGAGCTGTCTGTCTTAAACCTAGACAATGGGAGAAGATTGTAGTAGACTAACTGTCAACCTAAAATTGATGAATTTGTGATAGAAAAAACAAAATAAAATACAACAATCCTTCTAGTTACGACATATATTCAATCTGTAGTAATTCATTAATTCATCATGTGATTTCAGAACTTATTTTAGAATATTTTACAAAAGCTAAATTTTTTCGTAGGGTAACTTTTATAGAAAAAACTATGGATCCGGATAGTTATTAATTATTTGATATAATATTTAGGAATTTGCTTCTTTATTGAAGTGATGCAAGTTGACTCTTTTTCACGATGTGTGTCACTTAAATTTTACATGCATGAGTTTTTGGTCCTGAGCCCTGATAGAGGAAAGCAACTGCAGTAGGTTAAAAAAAAAAACTGGAGAGTTTGGTGATGGAAATGACAAAATAAAACTTGACATGCTGTAAAGTTTATATTTTACCAACAACAACAACAACATACCTAGTGAAATCCTACAAGTGGGGTCTGGGGAGGGTAGAATGTACACACACCTTACCACCACCTCATAGAAGTAGAGAGGTTGTTTCCTGGGAACCCTCGTCTCAACAACCCATAAGCAGAAAAGTTTATATTTTACTATAAGGTAAATATTGATATTACTTGGACTGTACATGCACGAGATTTCAATCCTAAGCTTCAATAGAGGAAAACAATTGTTGTTGGCTGGTTGTCAATGTAAAACCAGCAAATTTGGTGATGGAGATAGTAAAAATAAAATATTTTAAATTAATAAGTAAATATATAAAGGAATTAACACATAGTATGTATAACAATCATTACACGAAAATGATCTTTAGCGATAATTAATTAACAGGAATAGCTTAATTACCATTAAATATGCATATTTAGCGGCAATCAACACTCTTTATAAATGTTTCAAAAGCTTTTAGCGACATGGATCTAATGGCAATTAATTACTATTGGTAAAGGCTTTAATACTCTTTAATAGTATGTATTTTTAATGCCACTAAAATTTGTTTTTCCTGTCGTGATAAATACTTTTCACCTATCTATGTAAATAGTGTACTTTTTTAGTGAATTAATGTCAATTGACACCTTTATGTTCATGAGCTTTCAGTGCTAAGCCTCGAATAGAGGAAGACGATTTCAGTAGGCTCATTATCAACATAAAACTGGTAAATTTAGTATTGAAAACAACAAACCAAAATATGACAATCCTTCTAATTACGACATACATTCACTCAATAGTATTTCATTTATTTATTATGTGATTCTAAAACATTTTAGATAAAAGAAACCTTTTGTGTGAGGGGGTAGTTTTTATAGAAAAAAATATGTTCAGATTGTCATTAATCATTTGATATAATATGTAGATATTTCTTTTTTATAGAAAAGAATATGAATTTGGATTGTCATTTATCATTTCATATAATATTTAGGGATTCAACACAACACATAGTATCAATACTTCTCAACGAAGTGGTGTTAGTTGACTCTCTTTTTCACTGATGGCGATGTGTATTCCTTGAACTTCATGTGCATGAGCTTTCAATCTTAAGGTCCGATAGAGGAAAATAGTTGCAGTAGGCTGATTGTCAATGTAAAACTGGTGAATTTGGTGATGGAAATAATGAAACAAAATAGGGTATGTTGATAGATTCATATTGCGTACTCTTGCAGTTAAGCAATTTTTCTCCTAAAACTCATCTTTTTATCCGGTTGGCCAAAAATTTCAACCAAGACTACTTTTCCACATAAATTTTTGTCTGGTTAGTGGGTTAGAGATATCGGATAGTTAAATCGATAAAAAATTGTGTAGGAGCAGTGTGCTCCTGTTTACTATTTCTCCAGTGATCAAGACTATTTCTTGGTACAAATTGTGCGCACATGAATTTCCTTAACCCAATTCTGCAAAAATAACAACTACTATGACTCAATTTAAAACAAGTTGAAGTCAGCTATTTGAATACTGTATGGTCATGGTTCTCCATTTAATTTACCCTCCAGTCTCCACACTTATAAGAAGAGATTTGTCACTCGACTTAGTTTTTAATCGAAAAGAATCTCAGAGTTTTGAGTAACTTGATAGTCTAGGACAAAAACAACCATGTGTTTTTCACAACGAAATGTAGAGTCAAACCATTTTTAACACAATGGAAGGATGAGAACAGATAAGATGGTTCTTGGGACATTTACCTGCAATTAAAAAAAAATACTTGAGCTTCACAATCGTAAAAGAGGAAGCAGTGGTAACATTGTAGGCTTTCAACTTCAAATGAGGAAACAAAATTGCGACCCGTGAACTCCAAAAAAGACAAAAAAAGTTAGCATATGAAAAATTATCTATAATCTTGACTTCGCATTCGCAAAAGCCACAAACACCGGGCAAAAAAACATGTCTTGTTCAGTAAGAGTGCTTAATAGAGCCAAATGAGGACTATGCATGTCCGCTAATATGCAAAACGGTGGGCAATCTGGAAAGTAAACAAGTGAATTGAAGCATAATTCATGTGAAAAAGTTTCACTAAAGCTGAGATAATTACTAGAGGAGATAAATAGAAGAACCAGCTTGTTTTGTTTCGTGCCATGGAAATTTTCTGATTTCTTTTCGAAAAAATTCTCACAATGTTTCACTATTTTTTTCTCTTTTACTGTGTTTATCCTTGCTTGAGGAAATGATAGATCTCGAACCAAGAGCAAAACTCTGATACGAAGAATGTTGGGAAAAGAGAGAAGTAACTATTCGAATAAAATTTTAAGAAACAGAGAGAAACTTTTTCTCTTTTTATTGCTTTCAAAAAACAACGATACAAGACTTTAAATAGTACTTGAATAACAACAATCTAGAGAAAAAATAGGGCACTAGATTAACACTAACCCATGACCTTCTAACTGACTAATATAATCTTCTTAGGACTCTTAAAGCTAAAACGTAAAAGACTTTCAGGTGATTATTGTGTGAAATAGAATTTATTAATCCTTACAGTTTCAGTTAAGGATGATGTTGACAGCTCAAAATTTTTGTCTTAATGCGAGTTTGATTACTCTATTCTACGAGAATTTCACTCCTCTCAACTTTATCGGAAAAGGTAATGTGTTTATCTAATAACGTTTGTAAAGTTTTGGAAAAACTTCTTATGCAATAAATTTATTAGTAAAGTTGTCCATCTTAGTTATGATTTTTGAAGGCGCAAGGAAAAAGTTGATTAATTACTAGTATTGGATGGAAAGAGTATTTTACTAGAGTAATATTTATTCTATTCTTTAATTTGTCGTATGGAAAACGAGAAACATTTAATTTTAATGTTCACATTTCTACCATTACTGTCTCCTGGAAACTAGATATCAATTTTCTTCTTCTATATTTAAATGGGAAAAGGTTTAAATTAGTCTTGACCTAAGAAAAGAAATCTAAATTTAGTCTTTGTTCGTTTATAAAGAGGATCATGTCATTCCTTGAACGAAAACGTAAATAAACCAAGCTTATAATGGCAGGAGTATTCTTAATCGTGCACTTTTAACGAAATGCAAATTGAACCCTTTAATCAAACTTGAGTCGGGTGTTTTATCAAGAATAATCTTTATCTAACACAAGATAAGGATAAGGTACACGTACACTTCATTCTTCCTACTCATCTTATAGGATTACATCGAATATATTGTTGTACTAGTAGTTCAATATTTTTTACTTGACTAAATTTATTATGTTAAGTTTTTCTTGTTTACAAATATTTTTTTATAATTTTTTCAACGGGTGTCAAAATATATTTTGAACAAAGAGAGTAAAATTTAGGGATTCAATAAATAAAAATTTTCACCTATCCAGATAGTATACCTTTCAATTAAGTGGTGCCAATTGACACCTTCTGAATACATATGGTGTCGCCATTGATGATGGTGAATATTATTGGAACTTTACGTGCATAAGCTTTCAAGGTGTGTTAAAATATAAATTGTAAATATACGAGTAAATTTAGGGATTCAATAAATAGAATGTATATAACTAAAACATATGGTTTCGTTATTGATGACAATGAATATTATAAATATATACGTGTATGAGTTGTCTTTCTTAAACCTAGACAATGGGAGAAGATTGTAGTAGACTAACTGTCAACCTAAAATTGATGAATTTGTGATAGAAAAAACAAAATAAAATACAACAATCCTTCTAGTTACGACATATATTCAATCTTTAGTAATTCATTAATTCATCATGTGATTTCAGAACTTATTTTAGAATATTCTACAAAAGCTAAATTTTTTCGTAGGGTAACTTTTATAGAAAAAAATATGGATCCGGATAGTTATTAATTATTTGATATAATATTTAGGAATTTACTTCTTTACTGAAGTGATGCAAGTTGACTCTTTTTCACGATGTGTGTCACTTAAATTTTACATGCATGAGTTTTTGGTCCTGAGCCCTGATAAAGGAAAGCAACTGCAGTAGGTTAAAAAAAAAACTGGAGAGTTTGGTGATGGAAATGACAAAATAAAACTTGACATGCTGTAAAGTTTATATTTTACCAACAACAACAACAACATACCTAGTGAAATCCTACAAGTGGGGTCTGGGGAGGGTAGAATGTACACACACCTTACCACCACCTCATATAAGTAGAGAGGTTGTTTCCTGGGAACCCTCGTCTCAACAACCCATAAGCAGAAAAGTTTATATTTTACTATAAGGTAAATATTAATATTACTTGGACTGTACATGCACGAGATTTCAATCCTAAGCTACAATTGAGGAAAACAATTGTTGTTGGCTGATTGTCAATGTAAAACAAACGAATTTGGTGATGGAGATAGTAAAAATAAAATATTTTAAATTAATAAGTAAATATATAAAGGAATTAACACATAGTATGTATAACAATCATTACACGAAAATGATCTTTAGCGATAATTAATTAACAGGAATAGCTTAATTACCATTAAATATGCATATTTAGCGGCAATCAACACTCTTTATAAATGTGTCAAAAGCTTTTAGCGAAATGGATCTAATGGCAATTAATTACTATTGGTAAAGGCTTTAATACTCTTTAATAGTATGTATTTTTAATGCCACTAAAATTTGTTTTTCCTGTCGTGATAAATACTTTTCACTTATCTATGTATATAGTGTACTTTTTTAGTGAATTAATGTCAATTGACACCTTTAAGTTCATGAGCTTTCAGTGCTAAGTCTCGAATAGAGGAAGACGATTTCAGTAGGCTCATTATCAACATAAAACTGGTAAATTTAGTATTGAAAACAACAAACCAAAATATGACAATCCTTCTAATTACGACATACATTCACTCAATAGTATTTCATTTATTTATTATGTGATTCTAAAACATTTTAGATAAAAGAAACTTTTTGTGTGAGGGGGTAGTTTTTATAGAAAAAAAAATGTTCAGATTGTCATTAATCATTTGATATAATATGTAGATATTTCTTTTTTATAGAAAAGAATATGAATTTGGATTGTCATTTATCATTTCATATAATATTTAGGGATTCAACACAACACATAGTATCTATACTTCTCAACGAAGTGGTGTTAGTTGACTCTCTTTTTCCCTGATGGCGATGTGTATTCCTTGAACTTCATGTGCATGAGCTTTCAATTTTAAGGTCCGATAGAGGAAAATAGTTGCAGTAGGCTGATTGTCAATGTAAAACTGGTGAATTTGGTGATGGAAATAATGAAACAAAATAGGGTATGTTGATAGATTCATATTGCGTACTCTTGCGGTTAAGCAATTTTTCTCCTAAAACTCATCTTTTTATCCGGTTGGCCAAAAATTTCAACCAAGACCACTTTTCCACATAAATTTTTGTTTGGTTAGTGGTTTAGGAATATCAGATAGTTAAATCGAAAAAATATTGTGTAGGAGCAGTGTGCTCCTGTTTACTATTTCTCCAGTGATCAAGACTATTTCTTGGTACAAATTGTGCGCACATGAATTTCCTTAACCCAATTCTGCAAAAATAACAACTACTATGACTCAATTTCAAACAAGTTGAAGTCAGCTATTTGAATACTGTATGATCATGGTTCTCCATTTAATTTACCCTCCAGTCTCCACACTTACAAGAAGAGGTTTGTCACTCGACTTAGTTTTTAATCGAAAAGAATCTCAGAGTTTTGAGTAACTTGATAGTCTAGGACAAAAACAACCATGTTTTTTTCACAACGAAATGTAAAGTCAAACCATTTTTAACACAATGGAAGGATGAGAACAGATAAGATGGTTCTTAGGACATTTACCTGCAATTAAAAAAAATACTTGAGCTTCACAATCGTAAAAGAGGAAGCAGTGGTAACATTGTAGGCTTTCAACTTCAAATGAGGAAACAAAATTGCGACCCGTGAACTCCAAAAAAGACAAAAAAAGTTAGCATATGAAAAATTATCTATAATCTTGACTTCGCATTCGCAAAAGCCACAAACACCGGTCAAAAAAACATGTCTTGTTCAATAAAAGTGCTTAATAGAGCCAAATGAGGACTATGCATGTTCGCTAATATGCAAAACGGTGGGCAATCTGGAAAGTAAACAAGTGAATTGAAGCATAATTCAAGTGAAAAAGTTTCACAAAAGCTGAGATAATTACTAGAGGAGATAAATAGAAGAACCAGCTTGTTTTGTTTCGTGCCATGGAAATTTTCTGATTTCTTTTCGAAAAAATTCTCACAATGTTTCACTATTTTTTTCTCTCTTACTGTTTTTATCCTTGCTTGAGGAAATGATGGATCTCGAACCAGGAGCAAAGCTTTGATACGAAGAATGTTGGGAAAAGAGAGAAGTAACTATTCGAATAAAATTTTAAGAAACAGAGAGAAAGTTTTTTTCTTTTTAATGCTTTCACAAAACAACGATACAAGACTTTAAATAGTACTTGAATAACAACAATCTAGAGAAAAAATAGGGCACTAGTTTAACACTAACCCATGACCTTCTAACTGACTAATATAAACTTCTTAGGACTCTTAAAGCTAAAACGTAAAAGACTCCTAAACTAATGACATCGACCTTTGAATCAGTCAACTAACAAGGAGCATCTGGAAGAGTTTCTACTTTCACTTGCTTTGACATGGGAGAGAAACCAGGAGGAACAGCAGGGTACTCAGTCGGTAGATCAGAAACATCCCAATATGTTTCCACTCCATCGGCTAGACATAATATTTCCTTTCTCCACCATTTCAAATACCGTGTAGGTACATCCGGTTCAAACAGCCTAGCCGGATAGTATAACCTCAATCCAAAATCAATGGGTCTGCTATAGTTGATCCAGGCAAGTTTTGGACTTGCAGATGAGCGAGGAATCCATTTAGGGAAGTCTTGATCATATCCAAATTGCATTGCTACCCGATTTGGTCGATAGGGCTCTTGACAATCAAATCCAACAAGCTCAGATGCCCTCAAGCATCGAATGAATGAATCCATTTCTAGATCCAAACTTTTCCCTTCAACTGTTGTCCACTCTTCTTTTTCTTTGTAAAACTGTGGAATCAACCAACCTTCCACAGTCAAGGTGTATGGCCTCCACTGAAACAACTCTCCAGACGAGTCAATTGTAGTCCTCACATTAATTTCACCCGATTGTTTCATGTTGTACCATCGACTTATTCTCACACCACTGACCACATTGTAATTCCGAGCTAGCTGTGGCCGCAAAGACACCAGCCTCTCCCAAGCCCAAACCTGAAGAAAGAACATCGGCGACCACAAATCGACTCTATCTCTATTCCTAGTTAATGAAGCCCCTACCATCGCCTGTTTGAACAAGCCCAAATCCCTATAGATGCTAGCAAGAACAGCAGGTGCAAGTGCTAGTCGCACACCTCTTGCCAAATTGACTGCAACAGAGAAAACAGGTGCCTCCACTTTACTCGGAAACACAAATTTTGACAACCAAAGAGAAAGAAAAGCTTCATCTTCATAATCGCTACCAGTGTTCATGAAACGCTTCAACCACCTAGTATGATTATTATCCTTCTTTCCAATCAATTCTTTTTATGATTTTTCAAGATTTTCTTGAATCACCACCAACTCAGGGGATTGAAGGGGGGGCAAAACAAGGTCACCCAAAACAGAAAACTCTCCCAAAAGCATCATATCTTCTAGAGTAATAGTAGCTTCACCCCATGGAAAAACAAAAGTGTTGGTCTCACAACACCACCTTTCTACCAACCCAAAAATCAACTCTTTATCTATGTGGACTCTATAAACTGAACTCGTGACTGCTTCATAAATTCCCGCAGCTTTCCATACATGGTGATGGTCTGACTCCATCCTTTCGACCCACATCCTCCACTTTTTTGGTTGATCCCTCCATCCGTTACATCCATGGAAGGTGACACCCAATGGACAATCAGATTCTGATGGGACGGGAATCGACGGAAGCTTCAACGTTGGACCTTCAACGGCAGAAACGATGGGATTCAAGAATCGGGCTTTTCTTAGATGTGGGATTCCACCTGATGGTGAAACCATCAACTCCTCTCTTTCATCAAACATTGAATCTTCCATCGATTTTTAGGTAAAGTTTATGGTGGAAGCTCAAACTTTTTGTCTTAAGGGTGAGTTTTGTGGTCTGAAAGAGAGGAAGGAGGCCTGAATATTAACAACTTTTTTATTTTGTAGAACTGTTTTAAGTCCGGAAGAGAGAAAGGAGTTGTTAGATATCAGAGAGGAAGACCGAGTTGGGAATTTTCTTTTTCTTCTTCTGTTTTAAGAGTACAGAGAGTATGCCAATTTATAAAATAACCCTAAGGACTAAAGACTAAATTTTTTATTTTGTTTTGTTTGATTGGTCAATATGTTTTCCTTTTGCAGAAAATATTTTTTTTAAATATAAAAATAATAACAATAACATATTTAATGTAGTCTTATTATCCCTATAGTAGAAATAGAGAGGTCCTTTCAAATAAAACCTCGATTCAAGAAAAAATTATTCAAAATAGTCCGAAAAAATATCACAAAAGTACAAAAAAAACCATGACAATACCACTCTTAGCCCCTACTTCCCAACCTATCCTACCCCAACACTGTTTGAGCTAAATTTTATATAAATACTCCTGGGATAATATTTTTTAGCTTACTTACAAAATATTAGAAAATAAGTAAAAAAAAAAGAAACCACTTTATAAAAATTAAAACATTTCATTCCAACCAAACACACCCATACTTCCATTTGTTCGTATATTTTAACGGTCTATGGTCAAACACCAACAAAAAAAACATGTTAATTACATTAAATTCTGTTAAATCTATATGGTCAAATATTAATTACAGTTAAAATTTTAAATTTATGGTCAGATACTATCTACAATAAATTTCAAATACCTATGGTCAAATACTAACTAAGAAATATCAATTATTCTAAATTTTTATAATCTGGAGTCAAATAAATGTTAATTGCATTAACAAATGGGGTATAACACTCAAAACTCATTTTCCTTTGTTATTGATTTTTTAAATTACAAATTTAATTGGTTAGTGATTCACTACATTTTATACAGCTCAATTAGAATATTTGGAAAAGAGACAAACTAAAAGACTTTGAGGTGTTTATTGTGTGAAATAGAATTTAATAATCATTATAGTTTCAGTTAAAGTTGATATTGACAACTCAAACTTTTTGTCTTAATGTAAGTTTGGTTACTCTATTCTATGAGAATTTCCCTCCTCTCGACTCTATTGGAAAAGTAATGTATTTATCTAAAAAAGTTTGTAAAGTTTTTAAAAAATTTCTTATACAATAAATTAATTAGTAAATCTATCATCTTAGTTATTATTTTTGAAGGTGCATGTAAAGGAACAAGTTGATTACTAGTATGGGATGGAAAGAGTATTTTACTAGAGTAATATTTATTCTTTTCTTTAATTTTTGACCTATGGAAAACGATAAACATTTAATTATAATGTTCACGTTTCTACCATTACTGTCTCCTGGAAACTAGATATCTTTTTTTTTTAAATGCAAATTTACCACTAGACATAGTGTCTAGCAGTCCTTTATAAAAAATAAAAATAAAAATATCAATAGGAATAAGTACAAGTAAGGGGGCTAGGCCTTACCTTACTAATCCTAATAAGGTAACTAATCTCTACTAACAAGCATGAAGAAAATAAGAGTTAGAGAATAATAGATATTTTGTGATCATCACAGAGTTTGTAATACACTCTATGATGATATTACAAATTATAATACCTAAATAATGCAAAAATATAAAAACCAAGAAGAAAGTTGAGTTACCGACCTCAAACTTCCTCTTACAATTGCATGAACTACAATAAATAGAACACCCATCTAAAGTAACTTGAAGTATTTCTTTCTTGTCTTCTTCTTCAAACCTATCCAACCGCACTTGATAACTCATCATTTCTTTATGGATTTCTTGGATCTTGTTGAGCCTATTGTTATAGTCATATGATTTTGCTTTGCCAATCGCATCAGCAGATACTTTGGATGAAACTCCTCAAACACTTTACCATCCCAACTATGTTGCCTTTCATATGTCTTCTTTTTGCTTTTGTTGCTTCCACTTCTTTGTTGCCTAGGTGATAACTCCCTTTCCCTATACACTCTATCAAAGCATACGTCCAGCATATTGTTTACCTTATCATCATTAAAACAATCCTCGCCTATAACAATCAATTGTTGAGTAAGATGAAAAGGTGATGAAACACAGCCAATGCTACTACCCTTAGGCACAAAGCGTGGTGCTTCAAAGCTCAATTTTCTATGAGGTGTGGCATGCTCATCCTCTTCTTCAACCATATTCTCTCAACTCTCAACAGATTTTTGTCCACTGCGATTCGAAGAAGCTGCAGATTTTCTTTGTCGTGTTTCCTCATGTTCATCCTCTGTGGAATGCTTATCCTGTCCAGTGTCTCCATGTTGACAATGATTTTGATCTGATTGTCTCCTGTCCAGTGTCTCCTGTCCAGTGTCTGCAGATTGTGATTCACCATGATGTACAGTCAAAATGGCAGTTGTAGACGTCGAGGAACCAATTTTTGCCATATTTTGATTATCCTTAACGACCACCAATTATGATTCTCTACTGGCCACATAAGGAGTTACAAATGACAATGTGGCACCAGGACCCATCAAAACATAACAATCAAAAGTAAAGACTCGAATCATACCCGTCACAACATCTGGGGAGTTATCCTGATCTTGGTGACGACCCATGGCATACAAACGATTTGTAGCTCCGATTGCGCCTGACGTAATGGCCCTCTGGTTTCCTCTAGCTGGTGGGGCTGGTGTAGAAGATTGAGCTCGATAAGCCCACTTTCGACACTCTCTATTGTAGTGATCCGCTTGGCCACATTTGTAGCATACATTATCCCCTTCACGACATCTCCCCAAGTGTAATTTACCACACTTACCACACGGTGGTTTGCCCTGTGAACCTTGAGCCACACTAGCTTGTGACAGAGATCCATGGGTTCCAACATTCTAAGACCTCTGATCATTCCTTCCTCTAGGCACAGGTGCGCTAGCAGATGATGGTGCAGGAAACCGGTAACCATTCCCTTTCTTTCCGACCTCATGGTTGGATGTCTTAGCCTTCTTATTTCTGAACTTTTCTCTATCATACTGCCTCACCTCATTAGCCTGTTGCACAAATGTCATCAATCTTCCAGTATCCATATCACTCACGAGCATTTCTCCCTTCCCATCTCTCATGGGCCCTATATTTAGCCCATGAACAAATATCCCCATTCTTCCCCTCATGTCAGCAACCATATTTGGAGCATAGCAAGATAGTTGTGTAAACTTAAACCCATACTCCTGTAGAGTCAAAGAGCTCTGCTTTAGATTTAGGAACTCCATTACCTTGGCCTCTCTTCGTTCCTTTGGAAAGAAGCGCACCAAGAAGGCTTCCTCGAAAGTTGCCCAAATCACTGAAGGTGTTGTTACAGCCTGGGCTAGAGTTTGAATAGCCTGGTGTAGCTCAACATTGGAGACCTCATCTTGAGGGGGCTGCTCAACAGGGACAGCTGGCTCCACGGGCTCCTCATGTCCTTGAGGCTCAAGTAGGCTAACATCCTGTCTGGCGGGATATCCCCTACCTCTGACGGCTCTCATGGGAGACATGATTACCACTCTATAACGCGTAAAGCACGAATTAGAGAAGAACGTTTTCATAGGGTGTAACTCTATCGCACGATTTAGCACATGAAAGAAGTGAAACAATTTCTAAATTTCTTATAGCCTCCAAATTATGGATGTGGAGATTTTCATATCAATAATAAGAACTCTACTAGACATGGCTTCATAGACTCCCTAGGACTCTTGAACCCTGTGCTCTGATAAAAAGTTAGTCATGCCGTAGGAGGGTACCCTAGACGTGACCGACACCTAGAGACTATTGCTAGTCCCCTAGCGAACCACTTGGCCTTATCACATTCATTCAATCAAATAACTCAAGACAATCAGTGGAAGACTAAGGAAAATAAATGGGCACATCTTATTTAGTTCTCAAATAATGTATATAATAAAAGACTAGTAGAAAGAACTAGCTCACAATCTTGACAATCAACATCCAACTCTAGTCTATGAAGCTTTATCACTATCAAATGGTGCCAATGACAGACCCACGGCTACCGAAATCAAAATAAAAGGCTAGTCTAGTCTAACTCAAAGCATGATGAATTAAATAGTGGATCCTCCGGAGTAGGGGAGGCTCAGCGATAAGCTGAATGTCCTAGATCTTCAATGATATGCCCGTTGACGATATGCGGTGCCAAGTGGCATCAGTATGTGGAATGTAGGTATGTAAAATAGCTGAATTAAATAGAAACATGTAGAATAATATGAACCAACATTGACTCAGAAAAATCATCACATCAAAAGGTCAAGTGTCTATCTAGGCAAGAATAATGAGTAGATGAGTGACCTATCAACTCCTCAACCTCATCAATCAAATTAGACTCATCTCAATGGAACTCCACTCATCTCAACTCAACTCAATTCAACTCAACTCAACTTGGAGTACTCAAGGTGGGAACTTTTGGGAGTTTCTCTTATCCAACAACAATCACTTATGAGCCAGTGAATGTACAACATCCCGCCGGTGTTACCACGGACATTCTGTACTTGCCAGGTAGAGAACGAATTGAAACCATAATGGATAATCCAAAATGGAGACGAAACTCAATAAGTCCTCTATTGTTTCAAGGACATAAACTAAACTTAAAAGGGATCCTCTTCTACGCTTGGTAGCGTAGTGTGATGATCTCGACTTGGACTACTCTCACTCTTTCATGCTTGATACTCCTCCCAAGACTCAATGCTCATAAGACCTCCATCTCAACCAATCTCATAGGGACTTTAACCTCGTCAATGATCGGTATGTCATAGGGAAACTAACCCTATCATCAATCAACTCATAGGGGCTTTAATCCTTTCATCAATCAAACTCATAGGGACATTTAACCCTATCATCAATCAAACTCATAGGGACTTTGACCCTCTCATCAAGAACGTCTCAATCAGTAGCTCAAGGCTAGGAACAATTGTTAGGGAAAAATCGAATAGACAATCACTAGAGTTCATTTAAGGAGAATCTTTGGGCCATCAAGATCTATCAACTCATTATCATTCACAATCACAATCAACAATCTCACGTCAAGGCTCTAGACTCAACCCCTAGACTCATTCATGCATGCTTTCAAAAGTTACCATGTAGGGTTTTGCAATTGCTCATGAAAATACTAAATTCAAGAAAATAGGTTTATGATGATCATCAACATATAAAGGTACATGAAAATAGACATAATTATAAGAAGATATTCAAGAATCAATTTAAGAACATGTATGGGGACTCATGAACACTGAACTCTTCTATGACCATCTATGGGGCACATGAGAGGATAATCTCATGCTTTTATTTTAGCCTTACATACCTGGGATGAAGCTCTCAATAATCTCTTCAAAGATTTCCTCTCGAATTCCTCAATCTCAAGCTCTTCTCCTCTCCCCTCAAGTCCTAGTCTTGTTAGACTATTAGAAAAGGACTTAGAATGGGGTTTTAGACCTTTTTACGTTCAAATGACCTAATTTGATCGTGTATTGAGTTTAGGGGTTGGTTGTTGTTCAAAATGACCCTCACAAAATTTCGAAAATTTTCAGGTTCGGAATACCCCAGTCCGCGATGCGGAATGGTCGCGTACGAGTGTATTTTTCGCCGAAAATTTTGTGAACGGGTTTCTCCAATCCCATAAAATATTTTGAAAAAAATATAAGTTTGGGTCCGCTATAGAGGCGCGCCGCGCCTCTGTCGCGCATCAACACTATTTCAGCTTTCGAATCGAAAAATTATCTCTTGATCGGGTTGCTCTAAAAATCGACCAAGACCATTTTTTCACTCATTTTTTTATGCTGATCATAAATCTGGCCTCGGATTTTCCATACGAGCATTGAAAGATGCGTTACGTGCATACCCCTCCTTTACGTTCAGTATCTTATAGGGACTCTAACTCTATCATCAATCGACTCATACGGGCTTTAAGCCTTTCATCAATTAAACTCATAGGGATATTTAACCTTATCATCAATCAAACGCATAGGGACTTTAACCCTCTCATCAAGAACATCTCAATCAATAGCTCAAGGCTTGGAACAATTGTTAGGGAACAATCGAATAGACAATCATTAATGTTCATTTAAGGAGACTCTTTGGGCCATCAAGCTCTATCAATACATCATCATTCACAATCACAATCAACAATCTCACGTCAAGGCTCTAGACTCAACCCTTAGACTCATTCATGCATGCTTTCAAAAATTAACATGTAGGGTTTTGCAGTTTCTCATGAAAATACTCAATTCAAGAAAATAAGTTTATGATCAACATACAAAGATACATGAAAATAGACATAATTTATAAGAAGATATTTAAGAATCATTTTAAGAACATGTATGGGGACTCATGCACGCTCAACTCTTCTATGACCATCTATGGGGCACATGAGAGGATAATCCCATGCTTTTAGTTTATCCTTGCATACCTAGGATGAAGCTCTCAACAATCTGCTCAAGGAATTCCTCTCGATTTCCTCAATTTCAAGCTCTTCTCCTCTCCCCTCAAGCCCCAGTCTTGTTAGACTATTAGAAAAGGACTTAGAATGGGATTTTAGACCATTTTTACGTTCAAACGAACTAAGTTGATCATGTATTGAGTTTAGGAGCTGTTGGTTATTGTCCGAGATGCCCTCACAAAATTTGGAAATTTTTCAGGTTCGGAATACCCCAGTCCGCGTCGCGGACTGGTCCGTACCAATGTATTTTTATCCAAAAATTTTCTGATTGAGTTTTTCCAATCCCATAAAAAAAATTTAAAAATATAAATGTGGGTCCGCTACAGAGGTATGACGCGCCTCTGTCGCGCATCAACATTGTTTCGATTTTTTATTCAAAAAATTATCTTTTGATCGGGTCGCTCTAAAACCGACTAAGATCATTTTCCCACTCAATTTTTTGTTATGATCATAAATCTGACCTCAGATTTGCCATACGCGCATTGGAAGATGCGTTACGTGCATACCCCTCCTCTAGGGGTATTTTGGTAATTTTACCGGGTGTTACAATCGCCCTCTTAGGATCATTCTACCTCGAATGATGAGTGAAGGTGGATATCAAGACATGAATAGAATTAAGACTCATCTCAACACTCACCTCAATCAATCAAACTCTCAACTCCTCCTCAACCTCAGTCAACTCTTCTCGGACTCTAGAATAGACAATCAACTCAAGAATACATCAATAAATTTAGTCAAGGGAAAGAAATTTACCTTCGACGTTCTCATCATTTGGCACGAATAGGTGTAGATATTTGGCGTTCATATCTTCCTCATCTCCTATGTGGCTTCCTCAACGAATTGATTTCTCCAAAGGATATCTTCCTCATCTCCACGTGATTCAAGCTCGAGAAGCGTTTGTGGAGTTTCGTCGAGTTTCACTTGGATCAAGGTGGATTTATGTAGTAAATATGCAAGGCTTAAAGTCAAAGGAATAAACACTTACAAAGTAGACTTGCGTGGTGGCCGATCGTTGATGTTGCATGATGTTGTATATGCTCCAGAAATTTGATGAAATCTAGTATCTATCTCTGTTCTATTAGATGTTGATTTTGATTTGTATTTTTAGTTGCAATGTTGTTAGAATAACTCTAGATAATGAGTTGTATGGTTTTGGATTTCGTTATGATCGTTTTGTTGTTCTAGATTGTAATTCTTCATCTAATGACTATTATATGGGTCGTTGTGTAATGGTATATTGTTCAAGTAATGATGATATTGATGTTATTACATGGCATGAAGATTGGGTCATATAGGGCAAGATCGAATGAATAGGTTGGCAAAGGAAGGACTTTTAGTTTCTTACTCGAAGATTGATTTGCCAACTTGTGAAAATTGTCTTGCTAGAAAAATTACACGTAAATCATTTGGGAATGCTTAAAGAGCTGAGTTCCCACTTGAATTAATTCATTCTAACATTTGTGGTCCAATGAATGTAAGGGAAAGATCTCGTGCCACATACTTCATTACATTTATTGATGATTTGACGGGCTTTGGTTATGTCTTTTTGATTTCTCATAAATCTGAAGCACTTGAGTGTTTTAAAAGATATATGAATGAAGTTGAAAATCAATTAGGCAAAACAATAAAGATTTTTAGAACTGATAGAGGCCGTGAATATTTATCAAAAACATTTGAAAAATTATGTACTGGAAAGGGCATTATCTGACAATTAACTACTTCTTATAAACCTCAACAAAATGGTGTAGTTGAACGAAGGAATAGAACATTATTGGACATGATAAGATTAATGATGGCGTAGGCAAATTGGTCTACCTCTTTCAGGGGAGATGCATTATTTACTGCGGCCTATATATTCAATAAAGTGCCTTCAAAATCCGTATCTTCCACTCTTTATGAACTTTGGACTGGTCATAAAACAAACCTAAATGACCTACGATCGTGGGGTTGTGGTGCATATATTAAAAATAATTTTGGTGAGTTTGGTAAATTAAGTCCAAAGGGAAAGAAATGTATCTTCATAAGATACTCTGAACGCTCCAAAGGGTATGTGTTCATTGATGAATTGGAAGATGGAAGCGTGACTGAAATTGAATCTCGAGATGTCAGATTTTTGGAAAATAATTTTCCAAAAAAGGGTGATATAATTGAAGGTGACCCTCTCTACGAAATGTTGAATTCAAAAGATCATATAGTGTCATCAGATAGATTTGATAATATAATTGATCAAGAGATGATTCCTAGTCCAAGTGGGACTTTTGAATCCAAAATTTCTTTAAAAAATCTGAACTTCAATTATGTAAGAGCACAACAAAAGGATTACCTAAACGATCTTATGACATTGAAGATTATATTTTCTTGGTATCTCCCACAGAGTTAGATGAACCTAACTTTGTGACAGAGGCTTTATCGAGCCCTGAAAGGGATGAATGGTTAAAAGCAATGAAAGAAGAATTAGAGTCTATGAAAATCAACAAAGTCTAGGATCTAGTTGACCTTCCACAAGGATGTAGAGCTATTGGGAATAAATGGATCCTCAAAGTTAAACGCAAATCGGATGGGTCAATAGAAAGACACAAATCACGATTAGTGGGAAAAAGTTTTACTCAAGAAGCTGGAATAGATTATGAGGAAACCTTTTCAACAGTTGTGAAGTTTACCTCTATACGATTGCTTTTAGCTATTGTTGCACATTTAGACCTAGAATTACACCAAATCGATGTGAAGACTGTTTTTCTCAATGGAGAACAAAATGAGGAAATCTACATGGAACAACTAGTAGGTTTCGTTGTTAAAGGCCAAGAAAAGAAAGTTTATAAATTGAAAAGATTAATTATGGTGTAAAAAAATCTTCAAGGCAGTGGCACCTTAGATTTCATAGGGAGATGATTTCATTTGATTTTACCATGATCGATAAAGACCATTGTATCGATGTGAAAAAGTCCAATGAGAAGTTTGTAATTCTTTCTCTTTATGTGGATGATATTTTATAAGCTGGAAATAATTTGGAGTATATGAAAACTGTTAAGTCATGGCTTTCAAAGTCATTTGACATGAAAGATATGGGTGAAGCAGATTATATATTGGGCGTTAAGATCTAAAGAGATGTTCCAAGAAAATTTTGAGTTTAACTCAAGAAACATACATAAAGAAACTTTTGGAATGGTTTCAAATGAATAGTTGCAAGCCTATGGATACTCCAATAGAAAGAGGTGAAACTTTAAGCATTAAAATGTGTCCAAAGACTGAAAAAGGAAAGGAAGACATGTCTCGGGTTCCATATTCTAGTGCTATTGTAAGTTTGATGTACGTTATGATGTGTACTCGTCCAGATATTTGTTATGCCGTAGGTCTGGTAAGCAGGTACCAATCTAATCCTGCAAGAGATTATTGGAAGTTAGTGAAGAGAATATTCTGATATCTGAAAAGAACCATAGATTATTCACTATGTTATAGTGGGTGTGATTTACTCTTAAAAAGTTACACAGATGCCAATTGGGCTGGTGATCAAAATGATAGAAAATCAACCTTCAGTTATGCTTTCTTACTTAATGGTGGTGCTATTTCATGGAAAAGTAAGAAACAAGCTTGTACAACTCTTTCAAACATGGAATCTGAATTTATGGCTTGTGCATCTGCAGTAGAAGAAGTTGCTTGGTTAAAGAGATTTTTTGAGCAATTGAATATTGTAAAGAATTCTAAGGGTCACGTAATTTTATATTGCGACAGTCAGGCGGCTATTGCATATACAAGGATCCTAAATATCAAAATAAAACCAAACACATTGACATCAAGTATAATTTTATGAGAGACATGGTAGCAAGTGGAGAAGTAAGTTTACAATATATTCCTACTCGTGAAATGATAGCTGATCCTTTTACAAAGGCAATATCTAGAGACTTGTTTGAGAAATATGTTAAGGCTCTAGGTTTGAATAGGATGTGATGATATTTGTTTATTGTAAAACATCTTTGTGGTTTTAACATTCTCATCAATATAAGACTATTGATTTTATGTTCATATCTCTTATGCGTACAATATTTTTCTTCAGTGTGTCAGACAAGTTGCGAGATTGACTCTCTCACACGAGCAATCGCCTCTTACATTGGTGAATGTGAAGAGATGAATTCCACAATTATGTTATGACTTGTTTTATAAGCCAGACTAGAGTCTCTCTAAGAAAATAAATTTGAGGATTATTGAAAAGAGAAACTCAAGTTAGACATCTAGAGGTGTCTAGACCAAGGTCTATATGACGTTGCATAATTAAATGACATAGGAAACACACACACCAATATCAGGTGAAAGCAACATAGAACGTGTTTCATACCATGTGTGCTTAGCGACCAATGGGTTAATGAAAGAATGAATCCCTGCCTTTTCATTGTGTGAGACAGTGAAAGTTAGTTTAACTTTTATTGAAATACCCTTTGACCTTTGACTATTTCTTGAAGTTTCAGTCAATGTTGCTACTTTAGCATGTTACTAATAGCCTGAATGATTTAGCAGTGCAGTGCATGTCTAAGAAAGCAGTTGATTTGAAACAGAAAGATCTGAGTTGAAAGAAAAGACGATTAAAATGAATAAATTAACTTGTAGATACAAGATGGCTATTACACAGACCGCATAGGTGTCAAGTGTAATTGTGTACGTGTGTGTGTAATAAGTTAAACATGAACTCAAGTTTACCTCTTTAAGAGGATGAGGGATTAAATTAGCTACTACTGAAGTAGTTAATGAAGTCTGGGGTATTTATAGTAATAAAATATCCTCGTATTAAGAATGAATTCTTTCCACATGTGATTGAATTCCTTGTGTAGCTTATAAAACCTTATAGGTAAAGCTCTTGGTGCTCATGGGTCGCACGAACTATTTGTTGTATAAATTGGGTATATTGTTAATGTTGTACTAGCTTGGGTCCTGTCCACCATGTGGGAAGTGGGAGATATGAGTTTTCTTTTCGGGTCATGGGTCATGGGTCACCCATGTGAACCGAGATCCTACCCAATATGAATTTCTCATAAGGAAGTAAGATTAAGTTAACATTTTTTTGAAAAGAGAGAGGGAACAGTTACCATGTAACTGGTAAACTGCCCTCAACTTCTTTCTATGAAGATGGTCTTTTCTTCCTCAAAGAAACGTGAGAAAACTAACAGAGAAAGCAAAAAGAAAACTCTTGTTTTTCCAGAACAACATCATCCCAAAAACATTTAGTTTGTGATATTTTACTTGTTTCCTTGTGATTTAAAGTAGGATCTGGAGCAATCAGATTTTAGGTGGCAAAATCAAGAAATTCCGCGGAAAATTCAAGGTACATATTCCGTCCATTTTGTCCAAATTAGTCTTTAGAGCCCACTCCAACGTTTGAATTTCAAAAACAAAATTTAAAATCCCGCTCAAATTCCAAGCTAGAAGGTCCTAGTTCGTCCTTATAAATACACACTTTTGCACATGTTTTAGGGGGTCTTTTTTTTTTCTTTTTACTTCTTGCCTTACAGTATTGTTAAGCACACTGCTTTTTAAAAAGAATTTTGTATCTTTTCTTTCTTTTTCCCTTGTGATTTCGGCTGAGAATCAGATTTCAACTTGTACGAGTTTCGTGTTGTTCGAGTATAGACCTTCGAACAAAGCACCACATTCACTTCTCCACAATAGGTGATTTACACCCCTTTTTCTCTTATCTGTTTATGTGAAAAAATGCTATGTGAGCTTCATGAATATCATGAAAGTGATGTTAAACAATGTATTTGTATAGCCTTGAGGTTTGGAAAGAGATGAATTCATGTTCTTTCATGTTTCAATGTGAACTATTTTTTTATGACAACATAACTACATCGATTATCATATTTGGACATCTGCACATCATAAGAAAGTTTAGCCTATCTACTTCTAATTAGTGGAAAACATGTGTGAAGGAGTATGATTCGTTGTTGTTTTAATTAAAAAAAGGGAAGAAGGTGCAGATCATTTTTGACAAGATGTAGTCCTGATTAACTCTAATTTCTATCCACAAAATATGTTGTTATTCTATTAGCATACATATGTGTATGAGTGTTTCTGTTTAAATTTTTTATATGTATAGCATGTGTATATTTTGAAGAGCCATGGTTCAATTTTTATTTATGAATAACTCGTCTGAGGAATACATGTGATTTGAACTATTTTTGTTAGTACAAAGTCATCTATTACAAAAATGTGTATCTTGCTCAAAGTTTGCATATTCATGTTCGAGATAGTATATTTGATGTATGATTTTATTTGGCTCTGCATCTACTTTATTCAATATCATAAAGAGTGAAAATTTTTACTAATCTTTTTACTTTCTTTTATTTGCATGTACACTTCGGGAGCTAAAATGGAGTCTTTATAATAGACTCTCCATCGCCTCAAGAAACAAGCAGATTTGCTTGGGATCATCCTTCACGACTTATTTCTAGCATTATTTGTTTATGTGTCTTTCTTTACATATTTAATTGGCTTATGTGATTTATAGTTGGTATGATATAGATGTTTGGATTTGGGCACCTCTAGTTAGAAATAAATCATCACCCTAACATTAACTTTTGTTATATTTCTAAAGAAAGGATCAATATTTTATTTTAAGATTAAACTCCTTGCCAAAAAAAAAATCAAAGCATGTATATTAGTTTCTTTAAAAATTATTATTATTATTATTATTATTATTATTATTATTATTATTATTATTATTATTATTTTAAAAAAAAGTTTTCGTGCCATATTTTTGTACAAAAAAAAATTAAACAAGGGACTATCCATTATTTTTCAAAAATAAAAAATACAGGTCATGCGACCCCGAATCCAAAAGACTTTTGAATTGCCAAAGTTTGCCCACAAGTTTTACTTTAAAAATCTCTTCTCATTCAATTGCTTGGATTTTCAATTTTTTTAGCACTTTTAAGTTTTAATTAATTAACTTTATTTGGCCGGTTAATCATTTTTAACGAATCTTAAAGGATACCTTACACCTTCCCTTTAGGATAACTATCTTGTTATATGCGCTTTGCGCGTGATAAAAGTGTGTGCCTCGTTTGATGACAAACATTACAGAGAAAAATGAAATTTAATTGTGAACTTATAAAAAAAAAATAATTCATTAATTTTGTTACATAATTTATTTATAAACCTTATCAATAATGAAATTTCATGGTTAATTAGAATTTTCCTTAATAGGATATTTTCTTGATAAAAATAAGAAAGAATCATAAGTCTACCAAATAAGGAAGATTTAGGAGTCTTTCCATATATTTTATCACTTCTTTCCATATATTTTAAAAGTCAATATTATAAATATAATTAAATAACAGCTTTAAAAATGTTGAAAAGACGATTTTATCTAAAGAAAAGATTTTATCTAAAGAAGAGATTTTTAATGAAGGACAAAAAGTTCAAACAATATTTCTAAGGATCTTCACACTTTAATATAGTATAGATTAGAGTCCTTATTGTAACGCCCGGTAAAATTACCAAAATACCCCTAGAGTGAGGGTATGTGCGTAACGCGTCTTCCGATGCTCATATGGCAAATCCGAGGCTGGATTTGTGATCAGTATGAAAAATTGAGTGGGGAAATGGTCTCGGTTGATTTTTAGAGCGACCTGGTCAAAAGATAATTTTTCGATCCAAAATGAAAAAACAGTGACAATGCGCGACAGAGGCGCGTCGTGCACCTGTCGCAAAGTGGCACTTGTGTGCTTTTCAAATTTTTCGACAGAATGGAGAAAACTCGTACAAAACTCTCTTATAAAAATACACTGTTCACGACCAGTCCATGTCGCGGACCGTGTATTTTCCGAGCTAGAAATTTCTAAATAATTATGAGGAGCATTCCGGTCAATTCTCCACCCCTTCTAAACACTAATACATGGCTAATAATGATGTTTCGACGTGAAAAGGGTCCAAAACCCCCCATTCTAAGTCCTATTCCATAACTAACAAGGCTAGGGCTTGAGGAGAGAAGAGGAAGGTTTGAATTGAGATATTCGAGAAGAAATCCTTGACGTACTCAGTTGATAGTCGCATCACGGGTATGTAAGGCTAAACTAAAACATGGGATTGTTCTCTCATGTGCCCCATAGAGGTCATAGGTGAGTTGATGATTGAAGAGTCTACATGTATGATTTCTTTGATGGATTTTCTTGAAAATTATATTTCAAATTTCATATTTTCTATGTTGATGATCATCATACTATTTGTTTTCTTAGATTGAATGTTTTCATGAGGATTTGCATAATCCGACATGCCTATTTTGAAAAGCATGCATAATGAACTTGAGAATTGAGTCTAGAGCCTTGAGTTGACATTGTTGATTGTGATGATGAGTTGATGGAACTTTGATGATTAATTTAATTTGAGGAGCATTCATAATGCACTTGAGAATTGAGTTTAGAGTTTGAGTTGACATGGTTGATTGTGATGATGAGTTGATGGAATTTTGATTGTTTTATGAGTCTCTATAAATGAACTCTTCCGATGTGTCTATTCACTTGTTCCCTAATTATTGTTATACAATCTTGAGTCATTGATGAGATTGATTGATGAGAGGGTTAAAACCCATTTGAGATACCGGTCGTTGACGGGGAGTGAGTCCCTATGAGATTGGTTGAGGTTGAGGTTTTATGAGCATTGAATCGAGCACCGAAAGAGTGAGAGTTTGTCCAACTCGAACTCGTCAAACTACGTCGCCAAACATAGGAGAGGCATAGAACTATCACATATATTATGGTTCCCCCTCGAGAGTAACGGTCCCTGAAAGCAATAGAGGACCTATTGAGTTGACTCCATATTGGGTGAGCTGATATTGTTTTTTAGCGTTCCCTACATGGAAATTTGGAACCACTGTGGAAACATTAGGGTGATTGTTGTACATTCACTGGCTCATAAGTGAGTGTTGTTGGATAAGAGAAACTCCCATAAATTTCCTACCTTACTCCGAGTCGAGATGAGAAGAGAGGGGGTGAGCTCCTCTGAGATGAGTTTTGAGATGAGATGAGAAGAGGTAAGCTCTTCTGAGGTGAGCTTTGAGATGAGTTTGAGACTATTGATGAGTTTGAGTTATTGATGTGTCATTGTCTACTCTTTATTCTTTCATAGATGGACATTTGACTATTTGATGTGATTTGATGTTTATTTTAAGTTGATGTTGTTTCCATATTTTTCTACCAGTTTCTATTTCACTTAGCTATTTTACGTACCAGTACATTCCAAGTACTGATGTCCACTCTAGACTACATCATTTTATGATGCAGAGGCAGGTACTAGAGATCGTCAACAGGCTCTCCGTTGAAGATCTGAGATTCACAGCTAATTGGTGAGCCTCCCCTACTCCAGAGGACCCACTATTTTTATTTCATCATGCTTTAGAGTTAGATTGGACTATTTCTTTGATTTTATTTGGGTAGCCATAGATATGTCATTAGCACCACATGATTAGTTATACAGGCTTCATAGACGATGGTCGAGCATTGATGTTGAGATTTTAGGCTAGTTCTTTCTACTAGCCTTTATTATCATATATATATATATATATATATATATATATATATATATATATATATATATATATATATATATATATATATATATATATCTTTGAGACTTTAGATGAGATGTGTCCACTACTTACTTATATTTTTCGCTATTCAGTAGAGTTATTTGATTGAATGATGTGATGAAGCTAAGTGATTCGCTTGGGGACTAGCAATAGTCTTTGAGTGCCGGCCACACCAAGGGTACCCTCCCGGGGCGTGACAAATTTGGTATCAGAACACAGAGTTCAAGTTTTCTAGGAAGTCTATTAAGTCGTGTCTAGTAGAGTCTTGTTTATGGGTGTGTTGTCGACCACATTTCATAAGCAGGAGGCTATAGGACATTAGGAATAGTTACACTTCTTTCTTATTCCAATTCGTGCGATAGAGTTAAGCTCTATGAATACTCTCTTCTAATTCATGCTCTACACATGCAGAATTGATAACCACGACCTATACCTCTACAAGATTTACTCCAACTTTACTAATTCAACGTGAGCCTTCAACAAACGATTACAATATCTAGTAACCTAAACTTCACCACGAACTTCCTAGCCTATTAGCTACACATAAACCTCCCTAAGATTATGTTCCCCATGTCTTCGAGTTGCCCTCAACTTGAAGACTACAACTAGATCTCAGTTTATACGTACTGAGAGATTACAATGATCAACTATCAAGACTAAAAGATAAACTTTACTGCAGAAGCTTCTCAATAGTTTCTTGTTAAAACTATGTCGTGCCTTTTGTTTTCTCGTTCTGCGTCACTGTTGTTTCGATGGCCTGCCCTAATTTATAGCTGCCTCTCCACTTCTGTTACCCCATAATTCTTGTAGTGATAATCCTTTTCGGCATCTATTTCTTTTTTCGTTTAGGATTCCTCTTTGCACTTCAAACTCCTACTTTGCATAGAACTCCTCTGTTTAGACTTCTTGTTGAGTTAGAATTGTATCTCAATCGGAATCCTCCTCGGCACTGACTAACTTCTTAGTTGTCTTTTATTTCTAGAGCCTTTTATTCTTTTTGGATCGCTCGATGCTTGCCAGGGTTTTAGTGTGTGAAAGAACCTGGAAAAACAACTTGTTTCATTTGCACCCTGTCAATCATCAAAACTTTATTATCCCAAAAAATGAGGACTATGCATGTCCGCTAATATGCAAAACAGTTGGCAATCCGGAAAGTAAACAAGTGAATTGAAACATAATTCAAGTGAAAAGGTTTCCCTAAAGCTGAGATAATTACTAGAGGACCTAAATAGAAGAACTAGCTTGTTTTGTTTCGTGCCATGGAAATTTTCTGATTTCTTTTCGAAAAAATTCTCACAATGTTTCACTATTTTTTTCTCTCTTACTGTGTTTATCCTTGCTTGAGGAAATGATAGATCTCGAACCAGGAGCAAAGCTCTGATACGAAGAATGTTGGGAAAAGAGAGAAGTAACTATTCGAATAAAATTTTAAGAAACAGAGAAAAACTTTTTCTCTTTTTATTGCTTTCAAAAAACAACGATACAAGACTTTAAATAGTACTTGAATAACAACAATCTAGAGAAAAAATAGGGCACTAGATTAACACTAACCCATGACCTTCTAACTGACTAATATAAACTTCTTAGGACTCTTAAAGCTAAAATGTAAAAGACTTTCAGGTGTTTATTGTGTGAAATAGAATTTATTAACCCTTACAGTTTCAGTTAAGGATGATGTTGACAGCTCAAAATTTTTGTCTTAATGTGAGTTTGATTACTCGATTCTACGAGAATTTCACTCCTCTCAACTTTATCGGAAAACGTAATGTGTTTATCTAAAAAAGTTTGTAATGTTTTGGAAAAACTTCTTATGCAATAAATTTATTAGTAAAGTTGTCCATCTTAGTTATGATTTTTGAAGGCGCAAGGAAAAAGTTGATTAATTACTAGTATTGGATGGAAAGAGTATTTTACTAGAGTAATATTTATTCTATTCTTTAATTTTGTCGTATGGAAAACGAGAAACATTTAATTTTAATGTTCACATTTCTACCATTACTGTCTCCTGGAAACTAGATATCAATTTTCTTCTTCTATATTTAAATGGGAAAAGGTTTAAATTAGTCTTGACCTAAGAAAAGAAATCTAAATTTAGTCTTTGTTCGTTTATAAAGAGGATCATGTCATTCCTTGAACGAAAACGTAAATAAACCAAGCTTATAATGGAGGAGTATTCTTAATCGTGCTCTTTTAATGAAATGCAAATTGAACCCTTTAATTAAACTTGAGTCGGGTGTTCTATCAAGAATAATCTTTATCTAACACAAGATAAGGATAAGGTATACCTACACTTCATTCTTCCTGCTCTTCTTATAGGACTACATCGAATATATTGTTTTAGTAGTAGTTCAATATTTTTTACTTGACTAAATTTATTATGTTAAGTTTTTCTTGTTTACAAATATTCTTTTATAATTTTTTCAACGGGTGTCAAAATATATTTTGAAAAAAGAGAGTAAAACATATGAGTAAAATTTAGGGATTCAAAAAATAAAAATTTTCACATATCCAGATAGTATACCTTTCAATTAAGTGGTGCCAATTGACACTTTTGAATACATATGTTGCCGCCATTGATGATGGTGAATATTATTGGAACATTATGTGCATAAGCTTTCAAGGTGTGTTAAAATATAAATAGTAAATATACGAAAACATTTAGGGATTCAATCAATAGAATGTATATAACTAAAACTTATGGTTTCGTTGTTGATGACAATGAATATTATAAATATATACGTGTATGAGCTATCAATCTTAAACCTAGACAATGGGAGAAGATTGTAGTAGCCTAACTGTCAACGTAAAATTGATGAATTTGTGACAGAAAAAACAAAATAAAATACAACAATCCTTCTAGTTATGACATATATTCAATTTGTAGTAATTCATTAATTCATAATGTGATTTCAGAACATATTTTAAAATATTCTACAAAAGCCAAATTTTTTTGTTGGGTAACTTTTATAGAAAAAAATATGGGTCCAGATAGTTATTAATTATTTGATATAATATTTAGGAATTTACTTCTTTACTGAAGTGATGCCAGTTGACTCTTCTTCACGATGTGTGTCACTTAAATTTTACGTGCATGAGTTTTTGGTACTGAGCCCTGATTGAGGAAAGCAATTGCAGTAGGGTGATGGTCAATAAATTAAAAACAATAGGTGAATTTTGTGATGGAAATAACAAAATAAAATTTGACTTGCTGTAAAGTTTATATTTTACTACCAACATACCTAGTGAAATCCTACAAGTGAGGTCTGGGGAGGGTAGAATGTACGCAGAGCTTACCACCACCTCATAGAAGTAGAGAGGTTGTTTCCTGGGAACCCTCATCTCAACAACCCATAAGCAAAAAAGTTTATATTTTACCATAAGGTAAATATTGGTATTACTTGGACTGTACATGCATGAGATTTCAATCCTAAGCTTCAATAGAGGAAAACGATTGTTGTTGGCTGATTGTCAATGTAAAACCAACGAATTTGGTGATGAAGATAATAAAAATAAAATATTGTAAAATAAATAAGTAAATAAATAAAGGAATTAACACATAGTATATATAACAATCATTATACTAAAATGATCTTTAGTGATAATTAATTAACGGGAATAGCTTAATTACCATTAATTATGCATATTTAGCAGCAATCAACACTCTTTATAAATGTTTCAAAAGCTTTTAGCGACATGGATCTAATGGCAATTAATTACTATTGGTAAAAGCTTTAATACTCTTTAATAGTATGTAGTTTTAATGCCGCTAAAAGTTGTTTTTCCTGTCGTGATAAAAACTTTTCACCTATCTATATATATAGAGTACGTTTTTAGTGAATTAATTTCAATTGACACCTTTATGTTCATGAGCTTTCAGTGCTAAGCCTCGAATAGAGGAAAACGATTTCAGTAGGCTCATTATCAACATAAAATTGGTAAATATAGTATTGAAACAACAAACAAAAATATGACAATCCTACTAATTACGACATATATTCACTCAATAGTATTTCATTTATTTATTATGTGATTTTAAAACATTTTAGATAATAGAAACTTTTTGTGTGAGGGGGTAGTTTTTATAGAAAAAAATATGTTCAGATTGTCATTAATCATTTGATATAATATGTGGGTATTTTTTTTTATAGAAAAGAATATGAATTTGGATTGTCATTAATCATTTCATATAATATTTAGGGATTCAACACAACACATAGTATCTATACTTCTCAACGAAGTGGTGTTGGTTGACTCTCTTTTTCACAGATGGCGATGTGTATTCCTTGAACTTCTTGTGCATGAGCTTTCAATCTTAAGGTCCGATAGAGGAAAACAGTTGCAGTAGGCTGATTGTCAATGTAAAACTGGTGAATTTGGTGATGGAAATAATGAAACAAAATAGGGTATGTTGATAGATTCATATTGCGTACTCTTGCGGTTAAGCATCAATTTTGATCCTAAAACTCATCTTTTTATCCGGTTGGCCAAAAATTTCAACCAAGACCACTTTTCCACATAAATTTTTGTCTGGTTAGTGGGTTAGGGATATCAGATAGTTAAATCGAAAAACAAAAATTGTGTAGGAGTAGTGTGCTCCTGTTTACTATTTCTCCAGTGATCAAGACTATTTCTTGGTACAAATTGTGCGCACATGAATTTCCTTAACCCAATTCTGCAAAAATAACAACTACTATGAATCAATTTCAAACAAGTTGAAGTCGGCTATTTGAATATTGTATGATCATGTTTCTCCATTTAATTTACCCTCCAGTCTCCACACTTACAAGAAGATGTTTGTCACTCGACTTAGTTTTTAATCGAAAAGAATCTCAGAGTTTGGAGTAACTTGATAATCTAGGACAAAAACAACCATATTATTTTCACCAAGAAATGTAGAGTCAAACCATTTTTAACACAATGGAAGGATGAGAACAGATAAGATGGTTCTTGGGACATTTACCTGCAATTAAAAAAAATAGTTGAGCTTCACAATCGTAGAAGAGTAAGCAGTGGTAATATTGTAGGCTTTCAACTTCAAATGAGGAAACAAAATTGCGACCCGTGAACTCCAAAAAAGACAAAATAAGTTAGCATATGAAAAATTATCTATAATCTTGACTTCGCATTCGCAAAAGCCACAAACATCGGACAAAAAAACATGTCTTGTTCAATAAGAGTGCTTCATAGAGCCAAATGAGGACTAAGCATGTCTGCTAATATGCAAAACAGTTGGCAATCTGGAAAGTAAACAAGTGAATTGAAACATAATTCAAGTGAAAAGGTTTCACTAAAGCTGAGATAATTAATAGAGGACCTAAATAGAAGAACCGGGGTGTTTTGTTTTGTGCCATGGAAATTTTCTGATTTTTTTCGAAAAAATTCTCACAATGTTTCACTATTTTTTTTCTCTCTTACTGTGTTTATCCTTGCTTGAGGAAATGATGGATCTCGAACCAGGAGCAAAGCTCTGATACGAAGAATGTTGGGAAAAGAGAGAAGTAACTATTCGAATAAAATTTTAAGAAACAGAGAGAAACATTTTTTCTTTTTATTGCTTTCACAAAACAAAGATACAAGACTTTAAATAGTACTTGAATAACAACAATCTAGAGAAAAAAATAGGGCACTAGTTTAACACTAACCCATGACCTTCTAACTGACTAATATAAACTTCTTAGGACTCTTAAAGCAAAAACGTAAAAGACTCCTAAACTAATGACATCGACTTTTGAATCAGTCAACTAACAAGGAGCATCTGGAAGAGTTTCTACTTTCACTTGCTTTGACATGGGAGAGAAACCAGGAGGAACAGCAGGGTACTCAGTCGGTAGATCAGAAACATCCCAATATGTTTCGACTCCATCGGCTAGACATAATATTTCCTTTCTCCACCATTTCAAATACCGTGTAGGTACATCCGGTTCAAACAGCCTAGCCGGATAGTATAACCTCAATCCAAAATCAATGGGTCTGCTATAGTTGATCCAGGCAAGTTTTGGACTTGAAGATGAGCGAGGAATCCATTTAGGGAAGTCTTGATCATATCCAAATTGCATTGCTACTCGATTTGGTCGATAGGGCTCTTGACAATCAAATCCAACAAGCTCAGATGCCCTCAAGCATCGAATGAATGACTCCATTTCTAGATCCAAACTTTCCCCTTCAACCGTTGTCCACTCTTCTTTTTCTTTGTAAAACTGTGGAATCAACCAACCTTCCACAGCCAAGGTGTATGGCCTCCACTGAAATAACTCTCCAGACGAGGCAATAGTAGTCCTCACATTAATTTCACCCGATTGTTTCACGTTGTACCATCGACTTATTCTCACACCACTGACCACATTGTAATTCCGCGCTAGCTGTGGCCGCAAAGACACCAGCCTCTCCCAAGCCCAAACCTGAAGAAAGAACATCGGCGACCACAAATCAACTCTATCTCTATTCCTAGTTAATGAAGCCCCTGTCATCGCCTGTTTGAACAAGCCCAAATCCCTATAGATGCTAGCAAGAACAGCAGGTGCAAGTGCTAGTCGCACACCTCTTGCCAAATTGACTGCAACAGAGAAAACAGGTGCCTCCACTTTACCTGGAAACACGAATTTTGACAACCAAAGAGAAAGAAAAGCTTCATGTTCATAATCGCTACCAGTGTTCATGAAACGCTTCAACCACCTTGTATGATTATTATCCTTCTTTCCAATCAATTCTTTTTGTGATTTTTCAAGATTTTCTTGAATCACTACCAACTCAGGGGATTGAAGGGGGGACAAAACAAGGTCACCCAAAACAGAAAACCCTCCCAAAAGCATCATATCTTCTAGAGTAACAGTAGCTTCACCCCATGGAAAAACAAAAGTGTTAGTCTCACAACACCACCTTTCTACCAACCCAAAAATCAAATCTTTATCTATGTGGACTCTATAAACTGAACTCGTGACTGCTTCATAAATTCCTGCAGCTTTCCATACATGGTGATGGTCTGACTCCATCCTTTCGACCCACAACCTCCACTTTTTTGGTTGATCCCTCCATCCGTTACATCCATGGAAGGTGACATCCAATGGACAATCAGATTCGGATGGGACGGGAATCGACGGAAGCTTCAAAGTTGGACCTTCAACGGCAGAAACGACGGGATTCAAGAAACGGGCTTTTCTTAGATGTGGGATTCCACCTGATGGTGAAACCATCAACTCCTCTCTTTCATCAAACATTGAATCTTCCATCGATTTTTAGGTAAAGTTTATGGTGGAAGCTCAAACGTTTTGTCTTAAGGGTGAGTTTTGTGGTGTGAAAGAGAGGAAGGAGGCCTGAATATTAACAACTCTTTTATTTTGTAGAACTGTTTTAAGTCCGGAAGAAAGAAATGAGTTGTTAGATATCAGAGAGGAAGACCGAGTTGGGAATTTTCTTTTTCTTCTTCTATTTTAAGTGTACAAAGAGTATGCCAATTTATAAAATAACCCTAAGGACTAAAGACTAAATTTTTTATTTTGTTTTGTTTGATTGGTCAATATGTTTTCTTTTTGCAGAAAATATTTTTTTATATAAAAAAAAATAATAACATTTTTAATTTAGTCTCATTATCCCTACAGTAGAAATAGAGAGGTTCGAAAAATTATTCAAAATAGTCCGAAAAAAATTTAACAAAAGTACAAAAAACCACGACAATACCACTCTTGAGCCCCTACTTCCCAACCTATCCTACCCCAACACTGTTTGAGCTAAATTTAATATAAATACTCTTGGGATAATATTTTTTAGCTTACTTACAAAATATTAGAAAATATGTAAAAAGAAAAAACTACTTTATAAAAATTAAAACATTTCCTTCCAACCAAACACTCCCATACTTCCATTTGTTCGTATATTTTAACGGTCTATGGTCAAACACCAACAAAAAAAAATGTTAAAATTACATTAAATTCTGTTAAATCTATATGCAAATATTAATTACAGTTAAAATTTTAAATTTATGGTCAGATACTATCTACAATAAATTTCAAATACCTATGGTCAAATACTAACTAAGAAATATCAATTATTCTAAATTTTTATAATCTGGAGTCAAATAAATGTTAATTGCATTAACAAATGGAGTATAACACTCAAAACTCATTTTCCTTTGTTATTGATTTTTTAAATTACAAATTTAATTGGTTAGTGATTCACTACATTTTATACAGCTCAATTAGAATATTTGGAAAAGAGACAAACTAAAAGACTTTGAGGTGTTTATTGTGTGAAATAGAATTTAATAATCATTATAGTTTCAGTTAAAGTTGATATTGACAACTCAAACTTTTTGTCTTAATGTAGGTTTGGTTACTCTATTCTATGAGAATTTCCCTCCTCTAGACTCTATTGTTGTTGTTGCTTTTGTTGCTTCCACTTCTTTGTTGCCTAGGTGATAAATCCCCTTCCCTAGACACTCTATCAAAGCATACGTCCAGCATATTATTTTCCTTATCTTCATCAAAACAATCCTCGCCTGTAACAATCAATTGTTGTGTAGGATGAAAAAGTGATGAAACACAAGCAATGCTATTACCCTTAGGCACAAAGGGTGGTGCTTCGGGGCTCAATTTTCTATGAGATGTGGCATGCTCATTCTCTTCTTCGACCATATTCTCTTAACTCTTAACACATTTTTGTCCACTGCGATTCAAAGTAGCTGCAAATTTTCTTTGTCGTGTTTCCTCATGTTCATCCTCTGTGGAACGCTTATCCTGTCCAGTGTCTCCTTGTTGACAATGATTTTCATCAGATTCATGTGCACATACATTATCTAGTTGGTTCCGTGAAACACCTAGTGATGCATCAATTGTATTCTCTGGCCTTTGTGATTCACCATAATGTACAGTCAAAATTGGCAGTTGTAGACGTTGAGGAACCAATTTTTCCCATATTTTGATTATCCTCAACGACCACCAATTGTGATTCTCTACTGGCCACATAAGGAGTTACAAATGGCAATGTGGCACCAGGATCCATCAAAACATAACAATCAAAATTAAAGACTCGAATCATACCTGTCACAACATCTGGGGAGTTCTCCTAATCTTGGTGACTACCCATGGCATACAAACGGTTTGTAGCTCCACTTGCGCCTGACGTAATGGCCTTCTGGTTTCCTCTAGTTGGTGGGGCTGGTGCAGAAGATTGAGCTCGATAAGCCCACTTTGGACACTCTCTCTGGTAGTGACCCGCTTGGCCACATTTGTAGCATACATTATCCCCTTCAGGACATCTCCCCAAGTGTAACTTTCCACACTTACCACACGGTGGTTTACCTTGTGAACCTTGAGCCACCCTAGCTTGTGATTGAGATCTATGGGTTCCAACATTCTGAGACCTCTGATCATTCCTTCCTCTAGGCATAGGTGCACTAGCAGATGATGGTGCAGGAAATCGGTTACCATTCCCTTTCTTTCCAACCTCATGGTTGGATGTCTTAGCCTTCTCATTTCTGAACTTTTCTCTATCATGCTGCCTCACCTCATTAGCCTGTTGCACAAATGTCATCAATCTCCCAGTATCCATATCACTCACGAGCATTTCTCCCCTCCCATCTCTCATGGGCCCTACATTTAGCCCATCAACATATATCCCCATTCTTTCCCTCATGTCAACAACCATATATGGAGCATAGCGAGATAGTTGAGTGAACTTCAACCCATACTCCTGTAGAGTCAAAGAGCTCTGCTTTAGATTTAGGAACTCCCTTACCTTGGCCTCTCTTCGTTCCTTTGGAAAGTAGCACAACAAGAAGGCTTCCTCGAAAGTTGCCCAAATCAACAATGGGGCATCCTCTTCTCTACCTTTCTTCCTTGGTCAACCATAGTCTGGCCACACCCTTGAGTTGGTAAGCAGCCAATTCAACCCTGACAGCCGCGGCCACATGTATTGCTTAGAACACTTTTTGGAGCTCCTCTTGTAGTTCTCAGGATCTTCAGTGGACGCAGACCCTGTGAACTCAGGCGGATTCATCCTAAGAATTCCTAGACTCTAGAGGTGTCATGGCAATCTTGTCTACCCACTCCTTATCTCACTGAAGGTGTTGTGACAGCCTGGGCTAGAGTTTGAATAGCCTGGCTTAGCTCAACATTGGAGACCTCATCTTGAGGGGGCTGCTCAACAAGGACAGTTGGCTCCACGGGCTCTTCATGTCCTTGAGGCTCAGGTGGGTTAACATCTTGTCTGGCAGGATATCCCCTACCTCTGACGGCTCTCATAGGAAGCATAGTTACCACTCTATAAAGCGTAAAGCACAAATTAGAGAAGAACCTTTTCATAGGGTATAACTCTATCGCACGATTTAGAACATGAAAGAAGTTAAACAATTTCTAAATTTCTTATAGCCTCCAAATTATGGATGTGGAGATCTTCACACCAATAATAAGAACTCTACTAGATATGGCTTCGTAGGCTCCCTAGGACTCTTGAACCCTGTGCTCTGATACCAAGTAAGTCATGCCCTAGGAAGGTACCCTAGACGTGGCTGGCACCTAGAGACTATTGCTAGTCCCCTAGCGAACCACTTGGCCTCATCACATTCATTCAATCAAATAACTCAAGACAATCATTGGAAGACCAAGGAAAGTAAATGGGCACATCTTATCTAGTTCTCAAATAATGTATATAATAATAGACTAGTAGAAAGAACTAGCTCACAATCTTGACAATCAACATCCAACTCTAGTCTATGAAGCTTTATCACTATCAAATGGTGCCAATGACAGACCCACGGCTACCGAAATCAAAATAAAAGGCTAGTCTAGTCTAACTCAAAGCATGATGAAATAAATAGTGGATCCTCCAGAGTAAGGGAGGCTCAGCAATAAGCTGAATGTCCTGGATCTTCAACGATACGCCTGTTGACGATCCCTAATCCCTGTATCTGCATCATAAAATGATGTGGTGCCAAGTGACATCAGTATGTGGAATGTAGGTATGCAAAATAACTGAATTAAATAGAAAAATGTAGAATAATATGAAACAACATTGACTTAGAAAAATCATCACATCAAAAGTTAAATGTCTATCTAGGCAAGAATAATGAGTAGATGAGTGACCCATCAACTCCTCAACCTCATCAATCAAATTATACTCATCTCGATGGAACTCCAGTCATCTCAACTCAACTCCATTCAATTCAACTCAACTTGGAGTACTCAAGGTGGGAACCTTTGGGAGTTTCTCTTATCCAACAACAATCACTTATGAGCTAGTGAATGTACAACATCCCGCTGGTGTTGCCACGGACATTCTATACTTGCCAGGTAGGGAACGAATTGAAACCATAATGGATAATCCAAAATGGAGATGGAACTCAATAAGTCCTCTATTGTTTCAAAGACATAAACTGAACTTAAGAGGGATCCCCTTCTACGCTTGGCGGCGTAGTTTGATGAGCTCGACTTGGACAACTCTCACTCTTTCATTCTTGATACTCCTACCAAGACTCAATGCTCATAAGACCTCCATCTCAACCAATCTCATAGGGACTTTAACCCCGTCAATGATCGGTATCTCATAGGGAAACTAACTCTATCATCAATCGACTCATAGGGGCTTTAATCCTTTCATCAATCAAACTCATAGGGACATTTAACCCTATCATCAATCAAACTCATAGGGACTTTGACCCTTTCATCAAGAACGTCTCAATTAGTAGCTCAAGGCTTGGAACAATTGTTAGCGAAAAATCGAATTGACAATCATTAGAGTTCATTTAAGGAGAATCTTTGGGCCATCAAGATCTATAAACTCATTATCATTCACAATCACAATCAACAATCTCACGTCAAGGCTCTAGACTCAACCCCTAGACTCATTCATGCATGCTTTCAAAAGTTACCATGTAGGGTTTTGCAATTGCTCATGAAAATACTCAATTCAAGAAAATAGGTTTATGATGATCATCAACATATAAAGGTACATGAAAATAGACATAATTTATAAGAAGATATTCAAGAATCAATTTAAGAACATGTATGGGGACTCATGAACACTCAACTCTTCTATGACCATCTATGGGGCACATGAGATGACAATCTCATGCTTTTATTTTAGCCTTACATACCTGGGATGAAGCTCTCAATAATCGCTTCTAGGATTTCCTCTCGAATTCCTCAATCTCAAGCTCTTCTCCTCTCCCCTCAAGCCCTAGTATTGTTAGACTATTAGAAAAAGACTTAGAATGGGGTTTTAGACCTTTTTACGCTCAAACGACCTAATTTGATCGTGTATTGAGTTTAGGGGTTGGTTGTTGTTCAAAATGACCCTCAAAAAATTTAGAAAATTTTCAGGTTCGGAATACCCCAGTCCGCGATGCGGAATGGTCGCGTACGAGTGTATTTTTCACCAAAAATTTTGTGAACGGGTTTCTCCAATCCCATAAAATATTTTGAAAAAAATTAAGTGTGGGTCTGCTATAGAGGCGCGGCGCGCCTCTGTCGCGCATCAACACTATTTCAGCTTTCGAATCGAAAAATTATCTCTTGAACGGGTTGCTCTAAAAATCGACCAAGACCATTTCTCCACTCATTGTTTTATGCTGATCATAAATCTGGCCTCGAATTTGCCATACGAGCATTAAAAGATGCGTTACATGCATACCCCTCCTTTACGTTCAGTATCTTATAGGGACTCTAACTCTATCATCAATTGACTCATAGGGGCTTTAACCCTTTCATCAATTAAACTCATAGGGATATTTAACCTTATCATCAATCAAACTCATAGGGACTTTAACCCTCTCATCAAGAACATCTCAATCAATAGCTCAAGGCTTGGAAACAATTGTTAGGGAACAATCGAATAGACAATCATTAGAGTTCATTTAAGGATACTCTTTGGGCCATCAAGCTCTATCAACACATCATCATTCATAATCACAATCAACAATCTCACGTCAAGGCGCTAGACTCAACCCTTAGACTCATTCATGCATGCTTTCAAAAGTTATCATGTAGGGTTTTGCAGTTTCTCATGAAAATACCCAATTCAAGAAAACACGTTTATGATCAACATACAAAGATACATGAAAATAGACATAATTTATAAGAAGATATTTAAGAATCATTTTAAGAACATGTATGGGGACTCATGCACGCTCAACTCTTCTATGACCATCTATGGGGCACATGAGAGGATAATCTCATGCTTTTAGTTTATCCTTACATACCTAGGATGAAGCTCTCAACAATCTGTTCAAGGAATTCCTCTCGATTTCCTCAATCTCAATCTCTTCTCCTCTCCCCTCAAGCCCTAGTCTTATTAGACTATTAGAAAAGGACTTAGAATGGGGTTTTAGACCATTTTTACGTTCAAACGAACTAATTTGATCATGTATTGAGTTTAGGAGCTGTTGGTTATTGTCCGAGATGCCCCTCACAAAATTTAGAAAATTTTCAGGTTCAGAATACCCCAGTCCGCGTCGCAGACTGGTCCGTACCAATGTATTTTTATCCAAAAATTTTCTGATTGAGTTTTTCCAATCCCATAAAATAATTTAAAAAAATATAAATGTGGGTCCGCTACAGAGGTATGATGTGCCCCTGTCGCGCATCAACATTGTTTTGATTTTTTATTCAAAATATTATTGGGTCGCTCTAAAAACCGACTGAGACTATTTTCCCACTCAATTTTTTATTATGATCACAAATCTGACCTCAGATTTGCCATACGCGCAATGGAAGATGTGTTACGTGCATACCCCTCCACTAGGGGTATTTTGATAATTTTATCGGGTGTTACATCATCTCCCTTTTAGGATCATTCTACCTCGAATGATGAGTGAAGGTGGATATCAAGACATGAATAAACTTAAGACTCATCTCAACACTCACCTCAATCAATCACACTCTCAACTCCTCCTCAACCTCAGTCAACTCTACTCGGATTCTAAAATAGACAATCAACTCAAGAATAGATCAATAAATTTAGTCAAGGGAAAGAAATTTACCTTCGACATTCTCATCATTTGGCACGAATAGGTGTGGATAATTGGCGTTCATATCTTCCTAATCATCCTATGTGGCTTCCTCAACGAATTGATTTCTCCAAAGGACATTAACTGAGGCTATCTCTTTGTTTCTCAACTTACAAATTTGACGATCAAGGATTTGGACCAGAATCTCCTCGTAGGACAAGCTATCCTTCACTCCAATATCTCTATAGGGATCACCAAGGCAGGATCTCTCAAGCACTTCTTCAACATCGATACATGGAATACGGGATGAACTCCATCTAATTCGAAAGGCAAATCTGTGTCATAAGCAACCTTCCCAATTCTCTTCACAATCTGATAGGGTCAAACATAGTGTGGACTAAAATTTACCCTCTTCCCAAATCTTATGACACCCCTCATAGGTGACAGTTTCAAATACACCTAATCATTTACCTCGAACTCTAAGTATCTTCTCCTCACGTCGGTATACGATTTCTAGTGACTTTGAGCAGTCTTCAGCCTCTCTCTAATGACCTTAACCTTTTACATCGATTGGGTGACAAAACAGAACCAATCAACTCTGCTTTTCCAACTTCAAATCACCCTATTGGTGATCTACATCTCCTCCCATACGAGGCTTCACGGGGAACCATCTAAATACCTGCATGATAACTATTGTTATATGAAAATTCAATCAACGGTAGGTGATTAACCCAATTTTCTTTGAAATCAAGAACACAGGCTCTCAACATATCCTCTAATGTAATTGTGCTCTCTGCCTAGCCATCCGTCTGTGGATGAAAGGTTGTACTCAGGTTCACTTAGCACCTAATCCCTTCTGGAATGATCTCCAAAATTGGGAGGTGAATTGAGCTCCTTTGTCTGAGATGATGGAAAAGGGAACCCCATGCATCCTCACAATCCCTTGGATGTACAACTTGGCGTACTCCAATGCAATGTTGGTCGTGTTAACTACTAAGAAGTGAGCTGATTTGGTCATTCGACCTACAATCATCCATATCGAATCATGTTGCTTTCTAGACCTCAGTAGACTAGTAATGAAGTCCATATTGATCATCTCCCACGTCAATTCAATAATCTCAAAGTTCTGACCCGATCCATATGGCATTTGATGCTTAACTTTTACTTGTTGGCAATTCGGGCACTTTGAAATGAATTATGCAATATCCCTCTTCATTCCACTCCACCAATAGACTTCTCTTAAGTCATGATACATCTTGGTAGAGCCAGGATGAATGGAATATATAGTGTTATGGTCTTCAGTCTTGATTCTATCTCGAATACCATCAACATCTGGAAAACACAATCTACTTTGGTATCTCAACACTCCAACCCCCCTTTTGGAGAAAACCATCACTTTCTGTTTGTCGACAACGTCCTTCAATTGGAGTATGAAAGGTTCTTGGTCTTGCTTTTCCTTCACCTTTGCAACTAAGGATGAAGCAGACTCATTCTGAACATTAACTCCTCCCTCATTATTCTCCTCAATTTGAGCTCCCAATCGATCCAATTGATGTACTTCTTTAGCTAGCTCCTTCTTTACCTCCTTAACATGGGTTGTACTACCCATTGACAACCTACTAAGAGCGTCAGCAACAGTGTTAGCTTTACCTGGATGGTAGAGAATGCTCTGTCATAATCTTTGAGCAATTCCAACCATCTTCTCTGTCACAGGTTGAGCTCTTTCTGACTGAAGACATACTGCAAGTTCTTGGGGTTAGTGGACATATCCACATGTACTCCATATAAGTAGTGGCACCAGATTTTAAGTGCAATCACTACCACTACCAACTCAAGATCGTGGGTTGGATAGTTCCTCTCATGGACCTTGAGTTGCCTAGAAGAAATGGCTATAACTTTCCCTCTCTGCATCAGCACACATCTCAATCCAACTCTGGAAGCATAACAATAAACTACAAGGTCCTTTGTCTCATCGAGTAAGGCTAGGACCGGTGTAGTAGTCAACCTCATCTTCAACTCTTGGAAACTCTTCTCACATTCATCGGACTACTGAAACTTGACCTTTTTCTGAGTCGATTTAGTCAATGGTGCGGATAGGGAAGAAAATCCATCGACAAATCTATGGTAGTAGCCTGCTAACCGCAAGAAACTTCTTATGTCAGTCGGAGAGGTCGGTCTAGGCCAGTTCTTAACCGCTTCAATATTTTGAGCATCTACTCGAATACCATCACCGGAAACCACATAGACTAGAAAAGTCACTGATTTGAGCTAAAATTCAAATTTCGAGTATTTTGCGTACAACTCATGGTCCTTAAGTGTTTGGAGGACAACTATGAGGTGATTAGCATGCTGCTCCTCATCTCTCGAATACACCAAAATTTCATCGATGAATACAATCACAAACATATCAAGATACTGTCTCAGTACTCTATTCTTCAAGTCCATGAAAGTTGCAGTACATTTGTCATCCCAAAGGACATGACCAAGAACTCAAAATAGCAATATTTAGGCCTAAAGTATGTCTTTGGGATATCATATTCCCTCACTTTCAACTGATGGTTGCCAGATCTGAGGTCTATCTTTGAGAAACAAAAGGCACCTTGAAGTTGGTCAAATGGATCATCTATCCTTGGAAGAAGATATTTATTCTATATGGTGACCTTATTCAATTGCCTGTAGTCAATTCACATTCTGAGGGACCCATCTTTCTTTCACACGAATAGGACAGGGGCACCCCAAGGAGAAACACTCGGCCTTATAAAGCCCTTCTCTAACAGATCTTTCAATTATTCTTTCAACTCCTTCAATTTAGCGGGGGTCATCCTATAAAATGGAAATGAGATAGGCTAGGTACCAGGAAGAACATCAATTAAAATATCAATCTCCCTATCAGGAGGGACTCAGGGTAGATACTCAGCAAACACTTCCGAAAACACATTCACAATCGAGACTGACTCAAGAGTAGGAGACTCAACATCATCAGATTTAACTCGCACAAGTTGATAGATACAACTTTTGGAAATCATCATCTGGCCCTAAGGTATGAGATAAAATTTCCCCTTGGTGCAACAGAAAAACCCTTCCACTCAAGAACTGGTTCATTCAGGAATCGGAACTTAACGGTTCAGGCTCTACAATCAGTGGAAGTACAACAAGCGTGAAGCCAATCAATGCCAAGGATCACATCAATATCGGTCATCTCTAAGTCAAACAAGTCAATAGTAGTACCCTTGTGATGGATGAAAACTACACAAGCTCTATAGACTCTCTCAGCTCACATGAACTCACCCACTGGAGTAGAAACTCAATTAGAATGTTTGGAAAAGTGACAAACTAAAAGACTTTCAGGTGTTTATTGTGTGAAATAGAATTTATTAATCATTACAGTTTCAGTTAAAGTTGATGTTTACAACTCAAAATTTTTGTCTTAATGTGAGTTTGATTACTCTATTCTACGAGAATTTCACTCCTCTCAACTTTATCGGAAAACGTAATGTGTTTATCTAAAAAAGTTTGTAAAGTTTTGAAAAAACTTCTTATGCAATAAATTTATTAGTAAAACTGTCCATCTTAGTTATGATTTTTGAAGGCTCAAGGAAAAAGTTGATTAATTACTAGTATGGGATGGAAAGAGTATTTTACTAGAGTAATATTTTTTCTATTCTTTAATTTTGTCCTATGGAAAACAAGAAGCATTTAATTTTAATGTTCACATTTCTACCATTACTATCTCCTGGAAACTAGATATCAATTTTCTTCTTCTATATTTAAATGGGAAAACGTTTAAATTTGTCTTGACCTAAGAAAAAAAATCTAAATTTAGTCTTTGTTCGTTTATAAAGAGGATAATGTCATTCCTTGAACGAAAACGTATATAATTCTTATATCGTGCACTTTTAACGAAATGCAAATTGAACCCTTTAATCAAACTTGAGTCGGTGTTCTATCAAGAATAATCTTTATCTAACACAAGATAAGGATAAGGTACACGTACACTTCATTCTTCCTACTCATCTTATAGGACTACATCGAATATATTGTTGTACTAGTAGTTCAATATTTCTTACTTGACTAAATTTATTATGTTAAGTTTTTCTTGTTTACAAATATTTTTTTATAATTTTTTCAACGGGTGTCAAAATATATTTTGAACAAAGAGAGTAAAATTTAGGGATTCAATAAATAAAAATTTTCACCTATCCAGATAGTATACCTTTCAATTAAGTGGTGCCAATTGACACCTTTTGAATACATATGGTGTCGCCATTGATGATGGTGAATATTATTGGAACTTTACGTGCATAAGCTTTCAAGGTGTGTTAAAATATAAATTGTAAATATACGAGTAAATTTTGGGATTCAATAAATAGAATGTATATAACTAAAACATATGGTTTCGTTATTGATGACAATGAATATTATAAATATATACGTGTATGAGCTGTCTGTCTTAAACCTAGACAATGGGAGAAGATTGTAGTAGACTAACTGTCAACCTAAAATTGATGAATTTGTGATAGAAAAAAAAAATACAACAATCCTTCTAGTTACGACATATATTCAATCTGTAGTAATTCATTAATTCATCATGTGATTTCAGAACTTATTTTAGAATATTCTACAAAAGCTAAATTTTTTCGTAGAGTAACTTTTATAGAAAAAAATATGGATCCGGATAGTTATTAATTATTTGATATAATATTTAGGAATTTACTTCTTTATTGAAGTGATGCAAGTTGACTCTTTTTCACGATGTGTGTCACTTAAATTTTACATGCATGAGTTTTTGCTCCTGAGCCCTGATAGAGGAAAGCAACTGCAGTAGGTTAAAAAAAAACTGGAGAGTTTGGTGATGGAAATGACAAAATAAAACTTGACATGCTGTAAAGTTTATATTTTACCAACAACAACAACAACATACCTAGTGAAATCCTACAAGTGGGGTCTGGGGAGGGTAGAATGTACACACACCTTACCACCACCTCATAGAAGTAGAGAGGTTGTTTCCTGGGAACCCTCGTCTCAACAACCCATAAGCAGAAAAGTTTATATTTTACTATAAGGTAAATATTGATATTACTTGGACTGTACATGCACGAGATTTCAATCCTAAGCATCAATAGAGGAAAACAATTGTTGTTGGCTGATTGTCAATGTAAAACCAATGAATTTGGTGATGGAGATAGTAAAAATAAAATATTTTAAATTAATAAGTAAATATATAAAGGAATTAACACATAGTATGTATAACAATCATTACACGAAAATGATCTTTAGCGATAATTAATTAACAGGAATAGCTTAATTACCATTAAATATGCATATTTAGCGGCAATCAACACTCTTTATAAATGTTTCAAAAGCTTTTAGCGACATGGATCTAATGGCAATTAATTACTATTGGTAAAGGCTTTAATACTCTTTAATAGTATGAATTTTTAATGCCACTAAAATTTGTTTTTCCTGTCGTGATAAATACTTTTCATCTATCTATGTATATAGTGTACTTTTTTAGTGAATTAATGTCAATTGACACCTTTATGTTCATGAGCTTTCAGTGCTAAGCCTCGAATAGAGGAAGACGATTTCAGTAGGCTCATTATCAACATAAAACTGGTAAATTTAGTATTGAAAACAACAAACCAAAATATGACAATCCTTCTAATTACGACATATATTCACTCAATAGTATTTCATTTATTTATTATGTGATTCTAAAACATTTTAGATAAAAGAAACTTTTTGTGTGAGGGGGTAGTTTTTATAGAAAAAAATATGTTCAGATTGTCATTAATCATTTGATATAATATGTAGATATTTCTTTTTTATAGAAAAGAATATTTATCATTTCATATAATATTTAGGGATTCAACACAATACATAGTATCTATACTTCTCAACGAAGTGGTGTTAGTTGACTCTCTTTTTCACTGATGGCGATGTGTATTCCTTGAACTTCATGTGCATGAGCTTTCAATCTTAAGGTCCGATAGAGGAAAATAGTTGCAGTAAGCTGATTGTCAATGTAAAACTGGTGAATTTGGTGATGGAAATAATGAAACAAAATAGGGTATGTTGATAGATTCATATTGCGTACTCTTGCGGTTAAGCAATTTTCCTCCTAAAACTCATCTTTTTATCCGGTTGGCCAAAAATTTCAACCAAGACCACTTTTCCACATAAATTTTTGTCTGGTTAGTGGGTTAGGGATATCAGATAGTTAAATCGAAAAAACATTGTGTAGGAGCAGTGTGCTCCTGTTTACTATTTCTCCAGTGATCAAGACTATTTCTTGGTACAAATTGTGCGCACATGAATTTCCTTAACCCAATTCTGCAAAAATAACTACTATGACTCAATTTCAAACAAGTTGAAGTCAGCTATTTGAATACTGTATGATCATGGTTCTCCATTTAATTTACCCCCCAGTCTCCACACTTACAAGAAGAGGTTTGTCACTCGACTTTGTTTTTAATCGTAAAGAATCTCAGAGTTTTGAGTAACTTGATAGTCTAGGACAAAAACAACCATGTTTTTTTTCACAACGAAATGTAGAGTCAAACCATTTTTAACACAATGGAAGGATGAGAACAGATAAGATGGTTCTTGGGAAATTTACCTGCAATTAAACAAAATACTTGAGCTTCACAATCGTAAAAGAGGAAGCAGTGGTAACATTGTAGGCTTTCTACTTCAAATGAGGAAACAAAATTGCAACCTGTGAACTCCAAAAAAGACAAAAAAAGTTAGCATATGAAAAATTATCTATAATCTTGACTTCGCATTCGCAAAAGCCACAAACACCGGGCAAAAAAACATGTCTTGTTCAGTAAGAGTGCTTAATAGAGCCAAATAAGGACTATGCATGCCCGCTAATATGCAAAACGGTGGGCAATCTTGAAAGTAAACAAGTGAATTGAAGCATAATTCAAGTGCAAAAGTTTCACTAAAGCTGAGATAATTACTAGAGGAGATAAATAGAAGAACCAGCTTGTTTTGTTTCGTGCCATGGAAATTTTCTGATTTCTTTTCGAAAAAATTCTCACAATGTTTCACTATTTTTTTCTCTCTTACTGTGTTTATCCTTGCTTGAGGAAATGATAGATCTCGAACCAGGAGCAAAGCTCTGATACGAAGAATGTTGGGAAGAGAGAGAGGTAACTATTCGAATAAAATTTTAAGAAACAGAGAGAAACTTTTTCTCTTTTTATTGCTTTCAAAAAACAACGATACAAGACTTTAAATAGTACTTGAATAACAACAATCTAGAGAAAAAATAGGGCACTAGATTAACACTAACCCATGACCTTCTAACTGACTAATATAAACTTCTTAGGACTCTTAAAGCAAAAACGTAAAAGACTTTGAGGTGTTTATTGTGTGAAATAGAACTTATTAATCCTTACAGTTTCAGTTAAGGATGATGTTGACAGCTCAAAATTTTTGTCTTAATGCGAGTTTGATTACTCTATTCTACGAGAATTTCACTCCTCTCAACTTTATCGGAAAACGTAATGTGTTTATCTAAAAACGTTTGTAAAGTTTTGGAAAAACTTCTTATGCAATAAATTTATTAGTAAAGTTGTCCATCTTAGTTATGATTTTTGAAGGCGCAAGGAAAAAGTTGCTTAATTACTAGTATTGGATGGAAAGAGTATTTTACTAGAGTAATATTTATTCTATTCTTTAATTTTGTCGTATGGAAAACGAGAAACATTTAATTTTAATGTTCACATTTCTACCATTACTGTCTCCTGGAAACTAGATATCAATTTTCTTCTTCTATATTTAAATGGGAAAAGGTTTAAATTAGTCTTGACCTAAGAAAAGAAATCTAAATTTAGTCTTTGTTCGTTTATAAAGAGGATCATGTCATTCCTTGAACGAAAACGTAAATAAACCAAGCTTATAATGGCAGGAGTATTCTTAATCGTGCTCTTTTAATGAAATGCAAATTGAACCCTTTAATTAAACTTGAGTCGGGTGTTCTATCAAGAATAATCTTTATCTAACACAAGATAAGGATAAGGTATACCTACACTTCATTCTTCCTGCTCTTCTTATAGGATTACATCGAATATATTGTTTTAGTAGTAGTTCAATATTTTTTACTTGACTAAATTTATTATGTTAAGTTTTTCTAGTTTACAAATATTTTTTTATAATTTTTTCAACGGGTGTCAAAATATATTTTGAAAAAGAGAGTAAAACATATGAGTAAAATTTAGGGATTCAATAAATAAAAATGTTCACATATCCAGATAGTATACCTTTCAATTAAGTGGTGCCAATTGACACTTTTGAATACATATGGTGCTCCCATTGATGATGGTGAATATTATTGGAACTTTTTGTGCATAAGCTTTCAAGGTGTGTTAAAATATAAATAGTAAATATACGAAAAGTTTAGGGATTCAATCAATAGAATGTATATAACTAAAACTTATGGTTTCGTTGTTGATGACAATGAATATTATAAATATATACGTGTATGAGCTATCAATCTTAAACCTAGACAATGGGAGAAGATTGTAGTAGCCTAACTGTCAACGTAAAATTGATGAATTTGTGACAGAAAAAACAAAATAAAATACAACAATGCTTCTAGTTATGACATATATTCAATTTGTAGTAATTCATTAATTCATAATGTGATTTCAGAACTTATTTTAAAATATTCTACAAAAGCCAAATTTTTTCGTAGGGTAACTTTTATAGAAACAAATATGGGTCCGGATAGTTATTAATTATTTGATATAATATTTAGGAATTTACTTCTTTACTGAAGTGATGCCAGTTGACTCTTCTTCACGATGTGTGTCACTTAAATTTTACGTGCATGAGTTTTTGGTACTGAGCCCTGATTGAGGAAAGCAATTGCAGTAGGGTGATGGTCAATAAATTAAAAACAATAGATGAATTTTGTGATGGAAATAACAAAATAAAATTTGACTTGCTGTAAAGTTTATATTTTACCAACAACAACAACAACATACCTAGTGAAATCCTACAAGTGAGGTCTGGGGAGGGTAGAATGTACGCAGACCTTACCACCACCTCATAGAAGTAGAGAGGTTGTTTCCTGGGAACCCTCATCTCAACAACCCATAAGCAAAAAAGTTTATATTTTACCATAAGGTAAATATTGGTATTACTTGGACTATACATGCACGAGATTTCAATACTAAGCTTCAATAGAGAAAACGATTGTTGTTGGCTGATTGTCAATGTAAAACCAACGAATTTGGTGATGAAGATAATAAAAATAAAATATTGTAAAATAAATAAGTAAATAAATAAAGGAATTAACACATAGTATATATAACAATCATTATACCAAAATGATCTTTAGCGATAATTAATTAACGGGAATAGCTTAATTACCATTAATTATGCATATTTAGCAGCAATCAACACTCTTTATAAATGTTTCAAAAGCTTTTAGCGACATGGATCTAATGGCAAAATTAATTACTATTGGTAAAAGCTTTAATACTCTTTAATAGTATGTAGTTTTAATGCCGCTAAAAGTTGTTTTTCCTGTCGTGATAAAAACTTTTCACCTATCTATATATATAGTGTACGTTTTTAGTGAATTAATTTCAATTGACACCTTTATGTTCATGAGCTTTCAGTGCTAAGCCTCGAATAGAGGAAAACAATTTCAGTAGGCTCATTATCAACATAAAACTGGTAAATATAGTATTGAAACAACAAACAAAAATATGACAATCCTACTAATTACGACATATATTCACTCAATAGTATTTCATTTATTTATTATGTGATTTTAAAACATTTTAGATAATAGAAACTTTTTGTGTGAGGGGGTAGTTTTTATAGAAAAAAATATGTTCAGATTGTCATTAATCATTTGATATAATATGTGGGTATTTTTTTTATAGAAAAGAATATGAATTTGGATTGTCATTAATCATTTCATATAATATTTAGGGATTCAACACAACACATAGTATCTATACTTCTCAACGAAGTGGTGTTAGTTGACTCTCTTTTTCACTGATGGCGATGTGTATTCCTTGAACTTCTTGTGCATGAGCTTTCAATCTTAAGGTCCGATAGAGGAAAATAGTTGCAGTAGGCTGATTGTCAATGTAAAACTGGTGAATTTGGTGATGGAAATAATGAAACAAAATAGGGTATGTTGATAGATTCATATTGCGTACTCTTGCGGTTAAGCAATTTTGCTCCTAAAACTCATCTTTTTATCCGGTTGGCCAAAAATTTCAACCAAGACCACTTTTCCACATAAATTTTTGTCTGGTTAGTGGGTTAGGGATATCGGATAGTTAAATGGAAAAACAAAAATTGTGTAGGAGTAGTGTGCTCCTGTTTACTATTTCTCCAGTGATCAAGACTATTTCTTGGTACAAATTGTGCGCACATGAATTTCCTTAACCCAATTCTGCAAAAATAACAACTACTATGAATCAATTTCAAACAAGTTGAAGTCGGCTATTTGAATATTGTATGATCATGTTTCTCCATTTAATTTACCCTCCAGTCTCCACACTTACAAGAAGATGTTTGTCACTCGACTTAGTTTTTAATCGAAAAGAATCTCAGAGTTTGGAGTAACATGATAATCTAGGACAAAAACAACCATATTTTTTCACCAAGAAATGTAGAGTCAAACCATTTTTAACACAATGGAAGGATGAGAACAGATAAGATGGTTCTTGGGACATTTACCTGCAATTAAAAAAAATAGTTGAGCTTCACAATCGTAGAAGAGTAAGCAGTGGTAATATTGTAGGCTTTCAACTTCAAATGAGGAAACAAAATTGCGACCCGTGAACTCCAAAAAAGACAAAATAAGTTAGCATATGAAAAATTATCTATAATCTTGACTTCGCATTCGCAAAAGCCACAAACATCGAACAAAAAAACATGCCTTGTTCAATAAGAGTGCTTCATAGAGCCAAATGAGGACTAAGCATGTCCGCTAATATGCAAAACAGTTGGCAATCTGGAAAGTAAACAAGTGAATTGAAACATAATTCAAGTGAAAAGGTTTCACTAAAGCTGAGATAATTAATAGAGGACCTAAATAGAAGAACCGGCTTGTTTTGTTTTGTGGCATGGATATTTTCTGATTTCTTTTCGAAAAAATTCTCACAATGTTTCACTATTTTTTTCTCTCTTACTGTGTTTATCCTTGCTTGAGGAAATGATGGATCTCGAACCAGGAGCAAAGCTCTGATACGAAGAATATTGGGAAAAGAGAGAAGTAACTATTCGAATAAAATTTTAAGAAACAGAGAGAAACTTTTTTTCTTTTTATTGCTTTCACAAAACAAAGATACAAGACTTTAAATAGTACTTGAATAACAACAATCTAGAGAAAAAAATAGGGCACTAGTTTAACACTAACCCATGACCTTCTAACTGACTAATATAAAATTCTTAGGACTCTTAAAGCTAAAACGTAAAAGACTCCTAAACTAATGACATCGACTTTTGAATCAGTCAACTAACAAGGAGCATCTGGAAGAGTTTCTACTTTCACTTGCTTTGACATGGGAGAGAAACCAGGAGGAACAGCAGGGTACTCAGTCGGTAGATCAGAAACATCCCAATATGTTTCGACTCCATCGGCTAGACATAATATTTCCTTTCTCCACCATTTCAAATACCGTGTAGGTACATCCGGTTCAAACAGCCTAGCCGGATAGTATAACCTCAATCCAAAATCAATGGGTCTGCTATAGTTGATCCAGGCAAGTTTTGGACTTGAAGATGAGCGAGGAATCCATTTAGGGAAGTCTTGATCATATCCAAATTGCATTGCTACCCGATTTGGTCGATAGGGCTCTTGACAATCAAATCCAACAAGCTCAGATGCCCTCAAGCATCGAATGAATGACTCCATTTCTAGATCCAAACTTTCCCCTTCAACCGTTGTCCACTCTTCTTTTTCTTTGTAAAACTGTGGAATCAACCAACCTTCCACAGTCAAGGTGTATGGCCTCCACTGAAATAACTCTCCAGACGAGGCAATAGTAGTCCTCACATTAGTTTCACCCGATTGTTTCACGTTGTACCATCGACTTATTCTCACACCACTGACCACATTGTAATTCTGCGCTAGCTGTGGCCGCAAAGACACCAGCCTCTCCCAAGCCCAAACCTGAAGAAAGAACATCGGCGACCACAAATCGACTCTATCTCTATTCCTAGTTAATGAAGCCCCTATCATCGCCTGTTTGAACAAGCCCAAATCCCTATAGATGCTAGCAAGAACAGCAGGTGCAAGTGCTTGTCGCACACCTCTTGCCAAATTGACTGCAACAGAGAAAACAGGTGCCTCCACTTTACCTGGAAACACGAATTTTGACAACCAAAGAGAAAGAAAAGCTTCATGTTCATAATCGCTACCAGTGTTCATGAAATGCTTCAACCACCTAGTATGATTATTATCCTTCTTTCCAATCAATTCTTTTTGTGATTTTTCAAGATTTTCTTGAATCACTACCAACTCAGGGGATTGAAGGGGGGACAAAACAAGGTCACCCAAAACAGAAAACTCTCCCAAAAGCATCATATCTTCTAGAGTAATAGTAGCTTCACCCCATGGAAAAACAAAAGTGTTAGTCTCACAACACCACCTTTCTACCAACCCAAAAATCAACTCTTTATCTATGTGGACTCTATAAACTGAACTCGTGACTGCTTCATAAATTCCCGCAGCTTTCCATACATGGTGATGGTCTGACTCCATCCTTTCGACCCACATCCTCCACTTTTTTGGTTGATCCCTCCATCCGTTACATCCATGGAAGGTGACACCCAATGGACAATCAGATTCTGATGGGACGGGAATCGACGGAAGCTTCAAAGTTGGACCTTCAACGGCAGAAACGATGGGATTCAAGAATCGGGCTTTTCTTAGATGTGGGATTCCACCTGATGGTGAAACCATCAACTCCTCTCTTTCATCAAACATTGAATCTTCCATCGATTTTTAGGTAAAGTTTATGGTGGAAGCTCAAATTTTTTGTCTTAAGGGTGAGTTTTGTGGTCTAAAAGAGAGGAAGGAGGCCTGAATATTAACAACTTTTTTATTTTGTAGAACTGTTTTAAGTCCGGAAGAGAGAAAGGAGTTGTTAGATATCAGAGAGGAAGACCGAGTTGGGAATTTTCTTTTTCTTCTTCTGTTTTAAGAGTACAGAGAGTATGCCAATTTATAAAATAACCCTAAGGACTAAAGACTAAATTTTTTATTTTGTTTTGTTTGATTGGTCAATATGTTTTCCTTTTGCAGAAAATATTTTTTTAAATATAAAAATAATAACAATAACATATTTAATGTAGTCTTATTATCCCTACAGTAGAAATAGAGAGGTCCTTTCAAATAAAACCTCGATTCAAGAAAAAATTATTCAAAATAGTCCGAAAAAATATAACAAAAGTACAAAAAAAAACATGACAATACCACTCTTGAGCCCCTACTTCCCAACCTATCCTACCGCAACACTGTTTGAGCTAAATTTTATATAAATACTCTTGGGATAATATTTTTTAGCTTACTTACAAAATATTAGAAAATAAGTAAAAAAAAAAAAAAGAAACCACTTTATAAAAATTAAAACATTTCATTCCAACCAAACACACCCATACTTCCATTTGTTCGTATATTTTAACGGTCTATAGTCAAACACCAACAAAAAAAACATGTTAATTACATAAATTCTGTTAAATCTATATGGTCAAATATTAATTACAGTTAAAATTTTAAATTTATGGTCAGATACTATCTACAATAAATTTCAAATACCTATGGTCAAATACTAACTAAGAAATATCAATTATTCTAAATTTTTATAATCTGGAGTCAAATAAATGTTAATTGCATTAACAAATGGGGTATAACACTCAAAACTCATTTTCCTTTGTTATTGATTTTTTAAATTACAAATTTAATTGGTTATTGATTCACTACATTTTATACAGCTCAATTAGAATATTTGGAAAAGAGACAAACTAAAAGACTTTGAGGTGTTTATTGTGTGAAATAGAATTTAATAATCATTATAGTTTCCGTTAAAGTTGATATTGACAACTCAAACTTTTTGTCTTAATGTAAGTTTGGTTACTCTATTCTATGAGAATTTCCCTCCTCTCGACTCTATTGGAAAAGTAATGCATTTATCTACAAAAGTTTGTAAAGTTTTTAAAAAATTTCTTATACAATAAATTAATTTGTAAATCTATCATCTTAGTTATTATTTTTGAAGGTGCATGTAAAGGAACAAGTTGATTACTAGTATGGGATGGAAAGAGTATTTTACTAGAGTAATATTTATTCTTTTCTTTAATTTTTGACCTATGGAAAACGATAAACATTTAATTATAATGTTCACGTTTCTACCATTACTGTCTCCTGGAAACTAGATATCTTTTTTTTTAATGCAAATTTACCACTAGACATAGTGTCTAGCAGTCCTTTATAAAAAATAAAAATAAAAATATCAATAGGAATAAGTACAAGTAAGGGGGCTAGGCCTTACCTTACTAATCCTAATAAGGTAACTAATCTCTACTAACAAGCATGAAGAAAATAAGAGTTAGAGAATAATAGGTATTTTGTGATCATCACAGAGTTTGTAATACACTCTATGATGATATTACAAATTATAATACCTAAATAATGCAAAAATATAACAACCAAGAAGAAAGTTGAGTTACCGACCTCAAACTTCCTCTTACAATTGCATGAACTACAATAAATAGAACACCCATCTAAAGTAACTTGAAGTATTTCTTTCTTGTCTTCTTCTTCAAACCTATCCAACCGCACTTGATAACTCATCATTTCTTTATGGATTTCTTGGATCTTGTTGAGCCTATTGTTATAGTCATATGATTTTGCTTTGCCAATCGCATCAGTAGATACTTTGGATGAAACTCCTCAAACACTTTACCATCCCAACTATGTTGCCTTTCATATGTCTTCTTTTTGCTTTTGTTGCTTCCACTTCTTTGTTGCCTAGGTGATAACTCCCTTTCCCTATACACTCTATCAAAGCATACGTCCAGCATATTGTTTACCTTATCTTCATCAAAACAATCCTCGCCTATAACAATCAATTGTTGAGTAAGATGAAAAGGTGATGAAACACAGCCAATGCTACTACCCTTAGGCACAAAGCGTGGTGCTTCAAAGCTCAATTTTCTATGAGGTGTGGCATGCTCATCCTCTTCTTCAACCATATTCTCTCAACTCTAAACAGATTTTTGTCCGCTGCGATTCGAAGAAGCTGCAGATTTTCTTTGTCGTGTTTCCTCATGTTCATCCTCTGTGGAATGCTTATCCTGTCCAGTGTCTCCATGTTGACAATGATTTTGATCTGATTGTCTCCTGTCTAGTGTCTCCTGTCCAGTGTCTGCAGATTGTGATTCACCATGATGTACAGTCAAAATGGCAGTTGTAGACGTCGAGGAACCAATTTTTGCCATATTTTGATTATCCTTAACGACCACCAATTATGATTCTCCACTGGCCACATAAGGAGTTACAAATGACAATGTGGCACCAGGACCCATCAAAACATAACTATCAAAAGTAAAGACTCGAATCATACCCGTCACAACATCTGGGGAGTTATCCTGATCTTGGTGACGACCCATGGCATACAAACGATTTGTAGCTCCGCTTGCGCCTGACGTAATGGCCCTCTGGTTTCCTCTAGCTGGTGGGGCTGGTGCAGAAGATTGAGCTCGATAAGCCCACTTAGGACACTCTCTATGGTAGTGATCCGCTTGGCCACATTTGTAGCATACATTATCCCCTTCACGACATATCCCCAAGTGTAATTTACCACACTTACCACACGGTGGTTTGCCTTGTGAACCTTGAGCCACACTAGCTTGTGACAGAGATCCATGGGTTCCAACATTCTAAGACCTCTGATCATTCCTTCCTCTAGGCACAGGTGCGCTAGCAGATGATGGTGCAGGAAACCGGTAACCATTCCCTTTCTTTCCGACCTCATGGTTGGATGTCTTAGCCTTCTTATTTCTGAACTTTTCTCTATCATATTGCCTCACCTCATTAGCCTGTTGCACAAATGTCATCAATCTTCCAGTATCCATATCACTCACGAGCATTTCTCCCTTCCCATCTCTCATGGGCCCTATATTTAGCCCATGAACATATATCCCCATTCTTCCCCTCATGTCAGCAACCATATCTGGAGCATAGCAAGATAGTTGTGTAAACTTAAACCCATACTCCTGTAGAGTCAAAGAGCTCTGCTTTAGATTTAGGAACTCCATTACCTTGGCCTCTCTTCGTTCCTTTGGAAAGAAGCGCACCAAGAAGGCTTCCTCGAAAGTTGCCCAAATCACTGAAGGTGTTGTTACAGCCTGGGCTAGAGTTTGAATAGCCTGGCGTAGCTCAACATTGGAGACCTCATCTTGAGGGGGCTGCTCAACAGGGACAGCTGGCTCCACAGGCTCCTCATGTCCTTGAGGCTCAAGTGGGCTAACATCCTGTCTGGCGGGATATCCCCTACCTCTGACGACTCTCATGGGAGACATGATTACCACTCTATAACGCGTAAAGCACGAATTAGAGAAGAATGTTTTCATAGGGTGTAACTCTATCGCACGATTTAGCACATGAAAGAAGTGAAACAATTTCTAAATTTCTTATAGCCTCCAAATTATGGATGTGGAGATTTTCACATCAATAATAAGAACTCTACTAGACATGGCTTCATAGACTCCCTAGGACTCTTGAACCCTGTCCTCTGATAAAAAGTTAGTCATGCCGTAGGAGGGTACCCTAGACGTGGCCGACACCTAGAGACTATTGCTAGTCCCCTAGCGAACCACTTGGCCTTATCACATTCATTCAATCAAATAACTCAAGACAATCAGTGGAAGACTAAGGAAAATAAATGGGCACATCTTATTTAGTTCTCAAATAATGTATATAATAAAAGACTAGTAGAAAGAACTAGCTCACAATCTTGACAATCAACATCCAACTCTAGTCTATGAAGCTTTATCACTATCAAATGGTGCCAATGACAGACCCACGGCTACCGAAATCAAAATAAAAGGCTAGTCTAGTCTAACTCAAAGCATGATGAATTAAATAGTGGATCTTCCGAAGTAGGGGAGGCTCAGCGATAAGCTGAATGTCCTGGATCTTCAATGATATGCCCGTTGACGATCCCTAATCCTGGTATCTGTTTCATAAAATGATGCGGTGCCAAGTGGCATCAGTATGTGGAATGTAGGTATGTAAAATAGCTGAATTAAATAGAAACATGTAGAATAATATGAACCAACATTGACTCAGAAAAATCATCACATCAAAAGGTCAAATGTCTATCTAGGCAAGAATAATGAGTAGATGAGTGACCTATCAACTCCTCAACCTCATCAATCAAATTAGACTCATCTCAATGGAACTCCACTCATCTCAACTCAACTCAATTCAACTCAACTCAACTTGGAGTACTCAAGGTGGGAACTTTTGGGAGTTTCTCTTATCCAATAACAATCACTTATGAGCCAGTGAATGTACAACACCCCGCTGGTGTTACCACGGACATTCTGTACTTGCCAGGTAGAGAACGAATTGAAACCATAATGGATAATCCAAAATGGAGACGAAACTCAATAAGTCCTCTATTGTTTCAAGGACATAAACTGAACTTAAAAGGGATCCTCTTCTACGCTTGGTAGCGTAGTGTGATGATCTCGACTTGGACTACTCTCACTCTTTCATGCTTGATACTCCTCCCAAGACTCAATGCTCATAAGACCTCCATCTCAACCAATCTCATAGGGACTTTAACCTCGTCAATGATCGGTATGTCATAGGGAAACTAACCCTATCATCAATCAACTCATAGGGGCTTTAATCCTTTCATAAATCCAACTCATAGGGACATTTAACCCTATCATCGATCAAACTCATAGGGACTTTGACCCTCTCATCAAGAACGTCTCAATCAGTAGCTCAAGGCTAGGAACAATTGTTAGGGAAAAATCGAATAGACAATCATTAGAGTTCATTTAAGGAGAATTTTTGGGCCATCAAGATCTATCAACTCATTATCATTCAAAATCACAATCAACAATCTCACGTCAAGGCTCTAGACTCAACCCCTAGACTCATTCATGCATGCTTTTAAAAGTTACCATGTAGGGTTTTGCAATTGCTCATGAAAATACTCAATTCAAGAAAATAGGTTTATGATGATCATCAACATATAAAGGTACATGAAAATAGACATAATTTATAAGAAGATATTCAAGAATCAATTTAAGAACATGTATGGGGACTCATGAACACTCAACTCTTCTATAACCATCTATGGGGCACATGAGAGGATAATCTCATGCTTTTATTTTAGCCTTACATACCTGGGATGAAGCTCTCAATAATCTCTTCAAGGATTTCCTCTCGAATTCATCAATCTCAAGCTCTTCTCCTCTCCCCTCAAGCCCTAGTCTTGTTAGACTATTAGAAAAGGACTTAAAATGGGGTTTTAGACCTTTTTACGTTCAAACGACTTAATTTGATCGTGTGTTGAGTTTAGGGGTTGGTTGTTGTTCAAAATGACCCTCACAAAATTTCGAAATTTTTCAGGTTCGGAATACCCCAGTCCGCGATGCGGAATGGTCGCGTACGAGTGTATTTTTCGCCGAAAATTTTGTGAACGAGTTTCTCCAATCCCATAAAATATTTTGAAAAAAATATAAGTGTGGGTCCGCTATAGAGGCGCGCCGCGCCTCTGTCGCGCATCAACACTATTTCAGCTTTCGAATCGAAAAATTATCTCTTGATCGGGTTGCTCTAAAAATCGACCAAGACCATTTTTGCACTCATTTTTTATGCTGATCATAAATCTAGCCTCGGATTTTCCATACGAGCATTGAAAGATGCGTTACGTGCATACCCCTCCTTTACGTTCAGTATCTTATAGGGACTTTAACTCTATCATCAATCGACTCATACGGGCTTTAAGCCTTTCATCAATTAAACTCATAGGGATATTTAACCTTATCATCAATCAAACGCATAGGGACTTTAACCCTCTCATCAAGAACATCTCAATCAATAGCTCAAGGCTTGGAACAATTGTTAGGGAACAATCGAATAGACAATCATTAGAGTTCATTTAAGGAGACTCTTTGGGCAATCAAGCTCTATCAATACCATCATCATTCACAATCACAATCAACAATCTCACGTCAAGGCTCTAGACTCAACCCTTAGACTCATTCATGCATGCTTTCAAAAGTTAACATGTAGGGTTTTGCAGTTTCTCATGAAAATACTCAATTCAAGAAAATAAGTTTATGATCAACATACAAAGATACATGAAAATAGACATAATTTATAAGAAGATATTTAAGAATCGTTTTAAGAACATGTATGGGGACTCATGCACGCTCAACTCTTCTATGACCATCTATGGGGCACATGAGAGGATAATCCCATGCTTTTAGTTTATCCTTGCATACCTAGGATGAAGCTCTCAACAATCTGCTCAAGGAATTCCTCTGGATTTCCTCAATCTCAAGCTCTTCTCCTCTCCCCTCAAGCCCCAGTCTTGTTAGACTATTAGAAAAGGACTTAGAATGGGATTTTAGACCATTTTTACGTTCAAACGAACTAATTTGATCATGTATTGAGTTTTGGAGCTGTTTGTTATTGTCCGAGATGCCCCTCACAAAATTTGGAAATTTTTCAGGTTCGGAATACCCAAGTCCGCGTCGCGGACTGGTCCGTACCAATGTATTTTTATCCAAAAATTTTCTGATTGAGTTTTTCCAATCCCATAAAAAAAATTTAAAAATATAAATGTGGGTCCGCTACAGAGGTATGACGCGCCTCTGTCGCGCATCAACATTGTTTCGATTTTGTATTCAAAAAATTATCTTTTGATCGGGTCGCTCTAAAACCGACTAAGATCATTTTCCCACTCAATTTTTTGTTATGATCATAAATCTGACCTCAGATTTGCCATACGCGCATTGGAAGATGCATTACGTGCATACCCCTCCTCTAGGGGTATTTTGGTAATTTTACCGGGTGTTACATCATCGCCCTCTTAGGATCATTGTAACGCCCGGTAAAATTACCAGAATACCCCTGGAGTGAGGGTATGCGCTTAACGCATCTTCCGATGCTCGTATGGCGAATCCGAGACCGGATTTGTGATCAGCATGGAAAATGGAGTGGGAAAATGGTCTCGGTCGAATTTTAGAGCGACCCGATCGAAAGATAAATTTTCGGATCAAGTCACAAAACAGTGGCTGTCCGCGACGGAGGCGCGTCGCGGACCTGACGCGGAGTGGCACTTGTGTGTTTTCCAAAATTTTCGACGGGATGGAGAGAACTCGTACAAAAGCACTTTTTCCAAAATTACACAGTACGCGATAGGTCCGCGTCGCGAACCGTGTGTTTTCTGAACTGCAAATTCCTAATTTAATTCTAGGGGCATTCTAGTCAATCCCTAGTCCCTCTTAAACACTGGTACATGACTAATTAAGTCGTTTTCAACCAGAAAAGGGTCTAAAACCTCATTCTAAGTCCTATCTCTTAGAAACTAACAAGGCTAGGGCTTGAGGAGAAGAGAGAAGAGCTTGTGGGAAGAATTCGAGCGGAGACCCCAAAAGTACTCGATTGCTAACGGCATCACAGGTATGTAAGGCTAAACTAAAACATGGGATTGTCCTCTTATGTGCCCCATAGAGGTTATAGATGAGTTGATGATTGAAGGGTCTACATGCATGATTTCTTTGATGGATTTTCTTGGAAATTATAATTGAAACTATATGTTTTCTATATTGATGATCATCATACTATTGGTTTTCTTAAGTTGAATATTATCATGAGAATTTGTATAACCCTACATGATTTATTTTGAAAAGCATGCATAATGAACTTGAGGATTGAGTCTAGAGCCTTGGATTGTGATTGTGATTGTGATGATAGAATGATGAGTCTAGAGCCTTGAGTTAAGATTGTGATTGTTGAATTGTGATTGTGATTGTGATGAGAGAATGATGATGAGTTGATAGAGTTTGATTGTCGTATGAGTCTCTATAAATGAACTCTACCGATGTGTCTATTCATTTAATTCCTAATGATTGATCTAAACCTTGAGTTATTGATGAGATTGATCGATGAGAGGGTTAAAGTCCCTATGAGATTGATTGATGAGAGGGTTAAATTCCCTATGAGATTGATTGATGAGAGGGTTAAAGTCCCTATGAGCTTGATTGATGATAGGGTTAAAGTCCCTATGAGATACCGATCGTTGACGGGGTTAAAGTCCCTACGAGATTGGTTTGATTGGATTGATGGTTTTATGAGCATTGAGTCGGGAGGAGTATCGAGCACCGAAATGGGTAAGAGTGAGTCCCACTCGAACTCATTAAACTATGTCGCCAAGCATAGAAGAGGTTTTCCTCTTGAGTTGATGTCCCTGAAATCAATAGCGGACTTTGTTGATTGTTCTGTCTCCATCTTGGATTTATCCATTATGGTTTCGATACGTCTCTACCTGGCATGTACGGGACGGCCGTGGCAACACCGGCGGGATTGTTGTACAATCACTGGCTCATAAGTGATTGTTGTCGGTTAAGAGAAACTCCCATAAACTTCTTACCCTATTCTGAGTCGGAAAGAGATGAGAGGAGGTGAGCTCCATTGAGATGAGATGAGATGAAATGAAATGTGGTGAGATAAGAGGAGGTGAGCTCCTTTGAGATGAGTCTGAGATGATTGCTGAGGTTTGAGTTGATGATAGGTCACTTGTCTACTCTTTATTCTTGCATAGACAGACATTTGACTACTGATGTGATTTGATATGTATTTTAAGTTGTTGTTGTTTCTATATTGTTCTACCGGTTTCCGTTTCATTCAGCTATTTTACATACCAGTACATTCCAAGTACTGACGTCCACTCTGGACTGCATCGTTTTATGATGTAGAGGCAGGTACTAGAGATCATCAACAGGCGCTCCGTTGAAGGTCTGAGATTCGAAGCTGATTTGGTGAGCCTCCCCTACTCCGGAGGATCCACTACTTTTATTTCATCATGCTTTAGAGTTAGATTGGACTATTGATTTTGTTTTGATTGGGTAGCCATGGATTTGTCATTGGCACCACATGATTAATGATAGAGGCGTCATAGACGAGGGTCGAGTATTGATGTTGAGATTGTGAGCTAGTTCTTTCTACTAGCCTTCATTATTTTATATACTCTTTTGAGACTTTAGATGAGATGTGTCCATTACCTAATTATATTTTCCGCTGTTCAGTAAAGTTTATTTGATTGAATGATGTGATGAGTCTAAGTGGTTCGCTTGGAGACTAGCAATAGTCTCTGAGTGCCGGCCACGCCAAGGGTACCCTCCCGGGGCGTGACAATCATTCTACCTCGAATGATGAGTGAAGGTGGATATCAAGACATGAATAGAATTAAGACTCATCTCAACACTCACCTCAATCAATCAAACTCTCAACTCCTCCTCAACCTCAGTCAACTCTTCTCGGACTCTAGAATAGACAATCAACTCAAGAATACATCAATAAATTTAGTCAAGGGAAAGAAATTTACCTTCGACGTTCTCATTTATCAAAAACATTTGAAAAATTATGTACTGGAAAGGGCATTATCTGACAATTAACTACTTCTTATAAACCTCAACAAAATGGTGTAGTTGAACGAAGGAATAGAACATTATTGGACATGATAAGATTAATGATGGCGTAGGCAAATTGGTCTACCTCTTTCAGGGGAGATGCATTATTTACTGCGGCCTATATATTCAATAAAGTGCCTTCAAAATCCGTATCTTCCACTCTTTATGAACTTTGGACTGGTCATAAAACAAACCTAAATGACCTACGATCGTGGGGTTATGCTGCATATATTAAAAATAATTTTGGTGAGTTTGGTAAATTAAGTCCAAAGGGAAAGAAATGTATCTTCATAAGATACTCTGAACGCTCCAAAGGGTATGTGTTCAATGATGAATTGGAAGATGGAAGCGTGACTGAAATTGAATCTCGAGATGTCAGATTTTTGGAAAATAATTTTCCAAAAAAGGGTGATATAATTGAAGGTGACCCTCTCTACGAAATGTTGAATTCAAAAGATCATATAGTGTCATCAGATAGATTTGATAATATAATTGATCAAGAGATGATTCCTAGTCCAAGTGGGACTTTTGAATCCAAAATTTCTTTAAAAAATCTGAACTTTAATTATGTAAGAGCACAACAAAAGGATTACCTAAACGATCTTATGACATTGAAGATTATATTTTCTTGGTATCTCCCACAGAGTTAGATGAACCTAACTTTGTGAGAGAGGCTTTATCGAGCCCTGAAAGGGATGAATGGTTAAAAGCTATGAAAGAAGAATTAGAATCTATGAAAATCAACAAAGTCTAGGATCTAGTTGACCTTCCACAAGGATGTAGAGCTATTGGGAATAAATGGATCCTCAAAGTTAAACGCAAATCGGATGGGTCAATAGAAAGACACAAATCACGATTAGTGGGAAAAAGTTTTACTCAAGAAGCTGGAATAGATTATGAGGAAACCTTTTCAACAGTTGTGAAGTTTACCTCTATACGATTGCTTTTAGCTATTGTTGCACATTTAGACCTAGAATTACACCAAATCGATGTGAAGACTGTTTTTCTCAATGGAGAACAAAATGAGGAAATCTACATGGAACAACTAGTAGCTTTCGTTGTTAAAGGCTAAGAAAAGAAAGTTTATAAATTGAAAAGATTAATTATGGTGTAAAAAAATCTTCAAGGCAGTGGCACCTTAGATTTCATAGGGAGATGATTTCATTTGATTTTACCATGATCGATAAAGACCATTGTATCGATGTGAAAAAGTCCAATGAGAAGTTTGTAATTCTTTCTCTTTATGTGGATGATATTTTATAAGCTGGAAATAATTTGGAGTATATGAAAACTGTTAAGTCATGGCTTTCAAAGTCATTTGACATGAAAGATATGGGTGAAGCAGATTATATATTGGGCGTTAAGATCTAAAGAGATGTTCCAAGAAAATTTTGAGTTTAACTCAAGAAACATACATAAAGAAACTTTTGGAATGGTTTCATATGAATAGTTGCAAGCCTATGGATACTCCAATAGAAAGAGGTGAAACTTTAAGCATTAAAATGTGTCCAAAGACTGAAAAAGGAAAGGAAGACATGTCTCGGGTTCCATATTCTAGTGCTATTGTAAGTTTGATGTACGTTATGATGTGTACTCGTCCAGATATTTGTTATGCCGTAGGTCTGGTAAGCAGGTACCAATCTAATCCTGCAAGAGATTATTGGAAGTTAGTGAAGAGAATATTCTGATATCTGAAGAGAACCATAGATTATTCACTATGTTATAGTGGGTGTGATTTACTCTTAAAAAGTTACACAGATGCCAATTGGGCTGGTGATCAAAATGATAGAAAATCAACCTTCAGTTATGCTTTCTTACTTAATGGTGGTGCTATGTCATGGAAAAGTAAGAAACAAGCTTGTACAACTCTTTCAAACATAGAATCTGAATTTATGGCATTGTGCATCTGCAGTAGAAGAAGTTGCTTGGTTAAAGAGATTTTTTGAGCAATTGAATATTGTAAAGAATTCTAAGGGTCACGTAATTTTATATTGCGACAGTCAGGAGGCTATTGCATATACAAGGATCCTAAATATCAAAATAAAACCAAACACATTGACATCAAGTATAATTTTATGAGAGACATGGTAGCAAGTGGAGAAGTAAGTTTACAATATATTCCTACTCGTGAAATGATAGCTGATCCTTTTACAAAGGCAATATCTAGAGACTTGTTTGAGAAATATGTTAAGGCTCTAGGTTTGAATAGGATGTGATGATATTTGTTTATTGTAAAACAACTTTATGGTTTTAACATTCTCATCAATATAAGACTATTGATTTTATGTTCATATCTCTTATGCGTACAATATTTTTCTTCAGTGTGTCAGACAAGTTGCGAGATTGACTCTCTCACACGAGCAATCGCCTCTTACATTGGTGAATGTGAAGAGATGAATTCCACAATTATGTTATGACTTATTTTATAAGCCAGACTAGAGTCTCTCTAAGAAAATAAATTTGAGGATTATTGAAAAGAGAAACTCAAGTTAGACATCTAGAGGTGTCTAGACCAAGGTCTATATGACGTTGCATAATTAAATGACATAGGAAACACACACACCAATATCAGGTGAAAGCATCATAGAACGTGTTTCATACCATGTGTGCTTAGCGACCAATGGGTTAATGAAAGAATGAATCCCTGCCTTTTCATTGTGTGAGATAGTGAAAGTTAGTTTAACTTTTATTGAAATACCCTTTGACCTTTGACTATTTCTTGAAGTTTCAGTCAATGTTGCTACTTTAGCATGTTACTAATAGCCTGAATGATTTAGCAGTGCAGTGCATGTCTAAGAAAGCAGTTGATTTGAAACAGAAAGATCTGAGTTGAAAGGAAAGACGATTAAAATGAATAAATTAACTTGTAGATACAAGATGGCTATTACACAGACCGCATAGGTGTCAAGTGTAATTGTGTACGTGTGTGTGTAATAAGTTAAACATGAACTCAAGTTTACCTCTTTAAGAGGATGAGGGATTAAATTAGCTACTACTGAAGTAGTTAATGAAGTCTGGGGTATTTTGAGTAATAAAATATCCTCGTATTAAGAATGAATTCTTTCCACATGTGATTGAATTCCTTGTGTAGCTTATAAAACCTTATAGGTAAAGCTCTTGGTGCTCATGGGTCGCACGAACTATTTGTTGTATAAATTGGGTATATTGTTAATGTTGTACTAGCTTGGGTCCTGTCCACCATGTGGGAAGTGGGAGATATGAGTTTTCTTTTCGGGTCATGGGTCATGGGTCACCCATGTGAACCGACTCGATCCGACCCAATATGAATTTCTCATAAGGAAGTAAGATTAAGTTAACAGTTTTTTGAAAAGAGAGAGGGAACAGTTACCATGTAACTGGTAAACTGCCCTCAACTTCTTTCTATGAAGATGGTCTTTTCTTCCTCAAAGAAACGTGAGAAAACTAACAGAGAAAGCAAAAAGAAAACTCTTGTTTTTCCAGAACAACATCATCCCAAAAACATTTAGTTTGTGATATTTTACTTGTTTCCTTGTGATTTAAAGTAGGATCTGGAGCAATCAAATTTTAGGTGGTAAAATCAAGAAATTCCGCGGCAAATTCAAGGTACATATTCCATCCATTTTGTCCAAATTAGTCTTTAGAGCCCACTCCAACGTTTGAATTTCAAAAACAAAATTTAAAATCCCGCTCAAATTCCAAGCTAGAAGGTCCTAGTTCGTCCTTATAAATACACACTTTTGCACTTGTTTTAGGGGGTCTTTTTTTTTTCTTTTTACTTCTTGCCTTACAGTATTGTTAAGCACACTGCTTTTTAAAAAGAATTTTGTATCTTTTCTTTCTTTTTCCCTTGTGATTTCGGCTGAGAATCAGATTTCAGCTTGTACGAGTTTCGTGTTGTTCGAGTATAGACCTTCGAACAAAGCACCACATTCACTTCTCCACAATAGGTGATTTACACCCCTTTTTCTCTTATCTGTTTATGTGAAAAAATGCTATGTGAGCTTCATGAATATCATGAAAGTGATGTTAAACATTGTATTTGTATAGCCTTGAGGTTTGGAAAGAGATGAATTCATGTTCTTTCATGTTTCAATGTGAACTATTTTTTTATGACAACATAACTACATCGATTATCATATTTGGACATCTGCACATCATAAGAAAGTTTAGCCTATCTACTTCTAATTAGTGGAAAACATGTGTGAAGGAGTATGATTCGTTTTTGTTTTAATTAAAAAAAAGGGAAGAAGGTGCAGATCATTTTTGACAAGATGTAGTCCTGATTAACTCTAATTTCTATCCACAAAATATGTTGTTATTCTATTAGCATACATATGTGTATGAGTGTTTCTGTTTAAATTTTTTATATGTATAGCATGTGTATATTTTGAAGAGCCATGGTTCAATTTTTATTTATGAATAACTCGTCTGAGGAATACATGTGATTTGAACTATTTTTGTTAGTACAAAGTCATCTATTACAAAAATGTGTATCTTGCTCAAAGTTTGCATATTCATGTTCGAGATAGTATATTTGATGTATGATTTTATTTGGCTCTGCATCTACTTTATTCAATATCATAAAGAGTGAAAATTTTTACTAATCTTTTTACTTTCTTTAATTTGCATGAACACTTCGGGAGCTAAAATGGAGTCTTTATAATAGACTCTCCATCGCCTCAAGAAACATATCTATATGGAGTCATTACGGCCTCTTAGAATACCCAAATAACAAAACAAGCAGATTTGCTTGGGATCATCCTTCACGACTTATTTCTAGCATTATTTGTTTATGTGTCTTTCTTTACATATTTAATTGGCTTATGTGATTTATAGTTGGTATGATATAGATGTTTGGGTTTGGGCACCTCTAGTTAGAAATAAATCATCACCCTAACATTAACTTTTGTTATATTTTTAAAGAAAGGATCAATATTTTATTTTAAGATTAAACTCCTTGCCAAAAAAAAAAAAATCAAAGCATGTATATTAGTTTCTTTACAAAAAATTATTATTATTATTATTATTATTATTATTATTATTATTATTATTATTATTATTATTATTATTATTATTATTATTATTATTATTATTATTATTATTATTTTAAAAAAAAGTTTTCGTGCCATATTTTTGTACAAAAAAAAATTAAACAAGGGACTATCCATTATTTTTCAAAAATAAAAAATACAGGTCATGCGACCCCGAATCCGAAAGACTTTTGAATTGCCAAAGTTTGCCCACAAGTTTTACTTTAAAAATCTCTTCTCATTCAATTACTTGGATTTTCAATTTTTTTAGCACTTTTAAGTTTTAATTAATTAACTTTATTTGGCCGGTTAATCATTTTTAACGAATCTTAAAGGATACCTTACACCTTCCCTTTAGGATAACTATCTTGTTATATGCTCTTTGCGCGTGATAAAAGTATGTGCCTCGTTTGATGACAAACATTACAGAGAAAAATGAAATTTAATTGTGAACTTATAAAAAAATAAATAATTCATTAATTTTGTTAGATAATTTATTTATAAACCTTATCAATAATGAAATTTCATGGTTAATTAGAATTTTCCTTAATAGGATATTTTCTTGATATAAATAAGAAAGAATCATAAGTCTACCAAATAAGGAAGATTTAGGAGTCTTTCCATCACTAGAAGTCCTTATTTTATCACTTCTTTCCATATATTTTAAAAGTCAATATTATAAATATAATTAAATAACAGCTTTAAAAATGGTGAAAAGACGATTTTATCTAAAGAAAAGATTTTATCTAAAGAAGAGATTTTTAATGAAGGACAAAAAGTTCAAACAATATTTCTAAGGATCTTCACACTTTAATATAGTATAGATTAGAGTCCTTATTGTAACGCCCGGTAAAATTACCAAAATACCCCTAGAGTGAGGGTATGTGCATAACGCGTCTTCCGATGCTCATATGGCAAATCCGAGGCTGGATTTGTGATCAGTATGAAAAATTGAGTGGGAAATGGTCTCGGTTGATTTTTAGAGCGACCTGGTCAAAAGATAATTTTTCGATCCAAAATGAAAAAACAGTGACAATGCGCGACAGAGGCGCGTCGTGCACCTGTCGCAAAGAGGCACTTGTGTGCTTTTCAAATTTTTCGACAGAATGGAGAAAACTCGTACAAAAACTCTCTTATCAAAATACACTGTTCACGACCAGTCCGTATCGCGGACCGTGTATTTTCCGAGCTAGAAATTTCTAAAATAATTATGAGGGGCATTCCGGTCAATTCTCCACCCCTTCTAAACACTAATACATGGCTAATAATGACGTTTCGACGTGAAAAGGGTCCAAAACCCCCCATTCTAAGTCCTATTCCATAACTAACAAGGCTAGGGCTTGAGGAGAGAAGAGGAAGGTTTGAATTGAGATATTCGAGAAGAAATCCTTGACGTACTCAGTTGATAGTTGCATCACGGGTATGTAAGGCTAAACTAAAACATGGGATTGTTCTCTCATGTGCCCCATAGAGGTCATAGGTGAGTTGATGATTGAAGAGTCTACATGTATGATTTCTTTGATGGATTTTCTTGAAAATTATATTTCAAATTTCATATTTTCTATGTTGATGATCATCATACTATTTGTTTTCTTAGATTGAATGTTTTCATGAGGATTTGCATAATCCTACATGCCTATTTTGAAAAGCATGCATAATGAACTTGAGAATTGAGTCTAGAGCCTTGAGTTGACATTGTTGATTGTGATGATGAGTTGATGGAACTTTGATGATTAATTTAATTTGAGGAGCATTCATAATGCACTTGAGAATTGAGTTTAGAGTTTGAGTTGACATGGTTGATTGTGATGATGAGTTGATGGAATTTTGATTGTTTTATGAGTCTCTATAAATGAACTCTTCCGATGTGTCTATTCACTTGTTCCCTAATTATTGTTATACAATCTTGAGTCATTGATGAGATTGATTGATGAGAGGGTTAAAACCCATTTGAGATACCGGTCGTTGACGGGGAGTGAGTCCCTATGAGATTGGTTGAGGTTGAGGTTTTATGAGCATTGAATCGAGCACCGAAAGAGTGAGAGTTTGTCCAACTCGAACTCGTCAAACTACGTCGCCAAACATAGGAGAGGCATAGAACTATCACATATATTACGGTTCCCCCTCGAGAGTAACGGTCCCTGAAAGCAATAGAGGACCTATTGAGTTGACTCCATATTGGGTGAGCTGATATTGTTTTTTAGCGTTCCCTACATGGAAAGTTTGGAACCACTGTGGAAACATTAGGGTGATTGTTGTACATTCACTGGCTCATAAGTGAGTGTTGTTGGATAAGAGAAACTCCCATAAATTTCCTACCTTACTCCGAGTCGAGATGAGATGAGAGGGGGTGAGCTCCTCTGAGATGAGTTTTGAGATGAGATGAGAAGAGGTAAGCTCTTCTGAGGTGAGCTTTGAGATGAGTTTGAGACTATTGATGAGTTTGAGTTATTGATGTGTCATTGTCTACTCTTTATTCTTTCATAGATGGACATTTGACTATTTGATGTGATTTGATGTTTATTTTAAGTTGATGTTGTTTCCATATTTTTCTACCAGTTTCTATTTCACTTAGCTATTTTACGTACCAGTACATTCCAAGTACTGATGTCCACTCTAGACTACATCATTTTATGATACAGAGGCAGGTACTAGAGATCGTCAACAGGCTCTCCGTTGAAGATCTGAGATTCACAGCTAATTGGTGAGCCTCCCCTACTCCAGAGGACCCACTATTTTTATTTCATCATGCTTTAGAGTTAGATTGGACTATTTCTTTTATTTTTATTTGGGTAGCCATAGATCTGTCATTAGCACCACATGATTAGTTATACAGGCTTCATAGACGATGGTCGAGCATTCATGTTGAGATTTTAGGCTAGTTCTTTCTACTAGCCTTTATTATCATATATATATATATATATATCTTTGAGACTTTAGATGAGATGTGTCCACTACTTACTTATATTTTTCGCTATTCAGTAGAGTTATTTGATTGAATGATGTGATGAAGCTAAGTGATTCGCTTGGGGACTAGCAATAGTCTTTGAGTGCCGGCCACACCAAGGGTACCCTCCCGGGGCGTGACAAACTTGGTATCAGAATACAGAGTTCAAGTTTCCTAGGAAGTCTATTAAGCCGTGTCTAGTAGAGTCTTGTTTATGGGTGTGTTGTCGACCACATTTCATAAGCAGGAGGCTATAGGACATTAGGAATAGTTACACTTCTTTCTTATTCCAATTCGTGCGATAGAGTTAAGCTCTATGAATACTCTCTTCTAATTCATGCTCTACACATGCAGAATTGATAACCACGACCTATACCTCTACAAGATTTACTCCAACTTTACTAATTCAACGTGAGCCTTCAACAAACGATTACAATATCTAGTAACCTAAACTTCACCACGAACTTCCTAGCCTATAAGCTACACATAAACCTCCCTAGGATTATGTTCCCCATGTCTTCGAGTTGCCCTCAACTTGAAGACTACAACTAGATCTCAGTTTATACGTACTGAGAGATTACAATGATCAACTATCAAGACTAAAAGATAAACTTTACTGCAGAAGCTTCTCAATAGTTTCTTGTTAAAACTATGTCGTGCCTTTTGTTTTCTCGTTCTGCGTCACTGTTGTTTCGATGGCCTGCCCTAATTTATAGCTGCCTCTCCACTTCTGTTACCCCATAATTCTTGTAGTGATGATTCGTAGTGGAATCCTTTTCGGCATCTATTTCTTTTTTCGTTTAGGATTCCTCTTGCACTTCAAACTCCTACTTTGCATAGAACTCCTCTGTTTAGACTTCTTGTTGAGTTAGAATTGTATCTCAATCGGAATCCTCCTCGGCACTAACTAACTTCTTAGTTGTCTTTTATTTCCAGAGCCTTTTATTCTTTTTGGATTGCTCGATGCTTGCCAGGGTTTTAGTGTGTGAAAGAACCTGGAAAAACAACTTGTTTCATTTGCACCCTGTCAATCATCAAAACTTTATTATCCCAAAAAATGAGGACTATGCATGTCCGCTAATATGCAAAACAGTTGGCAATCTGGAAAGTAAACAAGTGAATTGAAACATAATTCAAGTGAAAAGGTTTCACTAAAGCTGAGATAATTACTAGAGGACCTAAATAGAAGAACTAGCTTGTTTTGTTTCGTGCCATGGAAATTTTCTGATTTCTTTTCGAAAAAATTCTCACAATGTTTCACTATTTTTTTCTCTCTTACTGTGTTTATCCTTGCTTGAGGAAATGATAGATCTCGAACCAGGAGCAAAGCTCTGATACGAAGAATGTTGGGAAAAGAGAGAAGTAACTATTCGAATAAAATTTTAAGAAACAGAGAGAAACTTTTTCTCTTTTTATTGCTTTCAAAAAACAACGATACAAGACTTTAAATAGTACTTGAATAACAACAATCTAGAGAAAAAATAGGGCACTAGATTAACACTAACCCATGACCTTCTAACGACTAATATAAACTTCTTAGGACTCTTAAAGCTAAAACGTAAAAGACTTTCAGGTGTTTATTGTGTGAAATAGAATTTATTAATCCTTACAGTTTCAGTTAAGGATGATGTTGACAGCTCAAAATTTTTGTCTTAATATGAGTTTGATTACTCTATTCTACGAGAATTTCACTCCTCTCAACTTTATCGGAAAACGTAATGTGTTTATCTAAAAAAGTTTGTAAAGTTTTGGAAAAACTTCTTATGCAATAAATTTATTAGTAAAGTTGTCCATCTTAGTTATGATTTTTGAAGGCGCAAGGAAAAAGTTGATTAATTACTAGTATTGGATGGAAAGAGTATTTTACTAGAGTAATATTTATTCTATTCTTTAATTTTGTCGTATGGAAAACGAGAAACATTTAATTTTAATGTTCACATTTCTACCATTACTGTCTCCTGGAAACTAGATATCAATTTTCTTCTTCTATATTTAAATGGGAAAAGGTTTAAATTAGTCTTGACCTAAGAAAAGAAATCTACATTTAGTCTTTGTTCGTTTATAAAGAGGATCATGTCATTCCTTGAACGAAAACGTAAATAAACCAAGCTTATAATGGAGGAGTATTCTTAATCGTGCTCTTTTAATGAAATGCAAATTGAACCCTTTAATTAAACTTGAGTCGGGTGTTCTATCAAGAATAATCTTTATCTAACACAAGATAAGGATAAGGTATACCTACACTTCATTCTTCCTGCTCTTCTTATAGGACTACATCGAATATATTGTTTTAGTAGTAGTTCAATATTTTTTACTTGACTAAATTTATTATGTTAAGTTTTTCTTGTTTACAAATATTCTTTTATAATTTTTTCAACGGGTGTCAAAATATATTTTGAAAAAAGAGAGTAAAACATATGAGTAAAATTTAGGGATTCAAAAAATAAAAATTTTCACATATCCAGATAGTATACCTTTCAATTAAGTGGTGCCAATTGACACTTTTGAATACATATGTTGCCGCCATTGATGATGGTGAATATTATTGGAACTTTATGTGCATAAGCTTTCAAGGTGTGTTAAAATATAAATAGTAAATATACGAAAAAATTTAGGGATTCAATCAATAGAATGTATATAACTAAAACTTGTGGTTTCGTTGTTGATGACAATGAATATTATAAATATATACGTGTATGAGCTATCAATCTTAAACCTAGACAATAGGAGAAGATTGTAGTAGCCTAACTGTCAACGTAAAATTGATGAATTTGTGACAGAAAAAACAAAATAAAATACAACAATCCTTCTAGTTATGACATATATTCAATTTGTAGTAATTCATTAATTCATAATGTGATTTCAGAACATATTTTAAAATATTCTACAAAAGCCAAATTTTTTCGTAGGGTAACTTTTATAGAAAAAAATATGGGTCCGGATAGTTATTAATTATTTGATATAATATTTAGGAATTTACTTCTTTACTGAAGTGATGCCAGTTGACTCTTCTTCACGATGTGTGTCACTTAAATTTTATGTGCATGAGTTTTTGGTACTGAGCCCTGATTGAGGAAAGCAATTGCAGTAGGGTGATGGTCAATAAATTAAAAACAATAGGTGAATTTTGTGATGGAAATAACAAAATAAAATTTGACTTGCTGTAAAGTTTATATTTTACCAACAACATACCTAGTGAAATCCTACAAGTGAGGTCTGGGGAGGGTAGAATGTACGCAGACCTTACCACCACCTCATAGAAGTAGAGAGGTTGTTTCCTGGGAACCCTCATCTCAACAACCCATAAGCAAAAAAGTTTATATTTTACCATAAAGTAAATATTGGTATTACTTGGACTGTACATGCACGAGATTTCAATCCTAAGCTTCAATAGAGGAAAACGATTGTTGTTGGCTGATTGTCAATGTAAAACCAACGAATTTGGTGATGAAGATAATAAAAATAAAATATTGTAAAATAAATAAGTAAATAAATAAAGGAATTAACACATAGTATATATAACAATCATTATACTAAAATGATTTTTAGCGATAATTAATTAACGGGAATAGCTTAATTACCATTAATTATGCATATTTAGCAGCAATCAACACTCTTTATAAATGTTTCAAAAGCTTTTAGCGACATGGATCTAATGGCAATTAATTACTATTGGTAAAAGCTTTAATACTCTTTAATAGTATGTAGTTTTAATGCCGCTAAAAGTTGTTTTTCCTGTCATGATAAAAATTTTTCACCTATCTATATATGTATGTACGTTTTTATTGAATTAATTTCAATTGACACCTTTATGTTCCTGAGCTTTCAGTGCTAAGCCTCGAATAGAGGAAAACAATTTCAGTAGGCTCATTATCAACATAAAACTGGTAAATATAGTATTGAAACAACAAACAAAAATATGACAATCCTACTAATTACGACATATATTCACTCAATAGTATTTCATTTATTTATTATGTGATTTTAAAACATTTTAGATAATAGAAACTTTTTGTGTGAGGGGGTAGTTTTTATAGAAAAAAATATGTTCAGATTGTCATTAATCATTTGATATAATATGTGGGTATTTTTTTTATAGAAAAGAATATGAATTTGGATTGTCATTAATCAATTCATATAATATTTAGGGATTCAACACAACACATAGTATCTATACTTCTCAACGAAGTGGTGTTAGTTGACTCTCTTTTTCACTGATGGCGATGTGTATTCCTTGAACTTCTTGTGCATGAGCTTTCAATCTTAAGGTCCGATAGAGGAAAACAGTTGCAGTAGGCTGATTGTCAATGTGAAACTGGTGAATTTGGTGATGGAAATAATGAAACAAAATAGGGTATGTTGATAGATTCATATTGCGTACTCTTGCGGTTAAGCAATTTTGCTCCTAAAACTCATCTTTTTATCCGGTTGGCCAAAAATTTCAACCAAGACCACTTTTCCACATAAATTTTTGTCTGGTTAGTGTGTTAGGGATATCGGATAGTTAAATCGAAAAACAAAAATTGTGTAGGAGTAGTGTGCTCCTGTTTACTATTTCTCCAGTGATCAAGACTATTTCTTGGTACAAATTGTGCGCACATGAATTTCCTTAACCCAATTCTGCAAAAATAACAACTACTATGAATCAATTTCAAACAAGTTGAAGTCGGCTATTTGAATATTGTATGATCATGTTTCTCCATTTAATTTACCCTCCAGTCTCCACACTTACAAGAAGATGTTTGTCACTCGACTTAGTTTTTAATCGAAAAGAATCTCAGAGTTTGGAGTAACTTGATAATCTAGGACAAAAACAACCATATTTTTTTCACCAAGAAATGTAGAGTCAAACCATTTTTAACACAATGGAAGGATGAGAAGAGATAAGATGGTTCTTGGGACATTTACCTGCAATTAAAAAAATAGTTGAGCTTCACAATCGTAGAAGAGTAAGCAGTGGTAATATTGTAGGCTTTCAACTTCAAATGAGGAAACAAAATTGCGACCCGTGAACTCCAAAAAAGACAAAATAAGTTAGCATATGAAAAATTATCTATAATCTTGACTTCGCATTCGCAAAAGCCACAAACATCGGACAAAAAAACATGTCTTGTTCAATAAGAGTGCTTCATAGAGCCAAATGAGGACTAAGCATGTCTGCTAATATGCAAAACAGTTGGCAATCTGGAAAGTAAACAAGTGAATTGAAACATAATTCAAGTGCAAAGGTTTCACTAAAGCTGAGATAATTAATAGAGGACCTAAATAGAAGAACCGGGGTGTTTTGTTTTGTGCCATGGAAATTTTCTGATTTCCTTTCGAAAAACCTGTCACAATGTTTCACTATTTGTTTTCTCTCTTACTGTGTTTATCCTTGCTTGAGGAAATGATGGATCTCGAACCAGGAGCAAAGCTCTGATACGAAGAATGTTGGGAAAAGAGAGAAGTAACTATTCGAATAAAATTTTAAGAAACAGAGAGAAACTTTTTTTCTTTTTATTGCTTTCACAAAACAAAGATACAAGACTTTAAATAGTGCTTGAATAACAACAATCTAGAGAAAAAAATAGGGCACTAGTTTAACACTAACCCATGACCTTCTAACTGACTAATATAAACTTCTTAGGACTCTTAAAGCTAATACGTATGACATCGACTTCTGAATCAGTCAACTAACAAGGAGCATCTGGAAGAGTTTCTACTTTCACTTGCTTTGACATGGGAGAGAAACCAGGAGGAACATCAGGGTACTCAGTCGGTAGATCAGAAACATCCCAATATGTTTCGACTCCATCGGCTAGACATAATATTTCCTTTCTCCACCATTTCAAATACCGTGTAGGTACATCCGGTTCAAACAGCCTAGCCGGATAGTATAACCTCAATCCAAAATCAATGGGTCTGCTATAGTTGATCCAGGCAAGTTTTGGACTTGAAGATGAGCGAGGAATCCATTTAGGGAAGTCTTGATCATATCCAAATTGCATTGCTACCCGATTTGGTCGATAGGGCTCTTGACAATCAAATCCAACAAGCTCAGATGCCCTCAAGCATCGAATGAATGACTCCATTTCTAGATCCAAACTTTCCCCTTCAACCGTTGTCCACTCTTCTTTTTCTTTGTAAAACTGTGGAATCAACCAACCTTCCACAGCCAAGGTGTATGGCCTCCACTGAAACAACTCTCCAGACGAGGCAATAGTAGTCCTCACATTAATTTCACCCGATTGTTTCACGTTGTACCATCGACTTATTCTCACACCACTGACCACATTGTAATTCGGCGCTAGCTGTGGCCGCAAAGACACCAGCCTCTCCCAAGCCCAAACCTGAAGAAAGAACATCGGCGACCACAAATCAACTCTGTCTCTATTCCTAGTTAATGAAGCCCCTGTCATCGCCTGTTTGAACAAGCCCAAATCCCTATAGATGCTAGCAAGAACAGCAGGTGCAAGTGCTAGTCGCACACCTCTTGCCAAATTGACTGCAACAGAGAAAACAGGTCCCTCCACTTTACCTGGAAACACGAATTTTGACAACCAAAGAGAAAGAAAAGCTTCATGTTCATAATCGCTACCAGTGTTCATGAAACGCTTCAACCACCTAGTATGATTATTATCCTTCTTTCCAATCAATTCTTTTTGTGATTTTTCAAGATTTTCTTGAATCACTACCAACTCAGGGGATTGAAGGGGGGACAAAACAAGGTCACCCAAAACAGAAAACCCTCCCAAAAGCATCATATCTTCTAGAGTAACAGTAGCTTCACCCCATGGAAAAACAAAAGTGTTAGTCTCACAACACCACCTTTCTACCAACCCAAAAATCAAATCTTTATCTATGTGGACTCTATAAACTGAACTCGTGACTGCTTCATAAATTCCTGCAGCTTTCCATACATGGTGATGGTCTGACTCCATCCTTTCGACCCACATCCTCCACTTTTTTGGTTGATCCCTCCATCCGTTACATCCATGGAAGGTGACATCCAATGGACAATCAGATTCGGATGGGACGGGAATCGACGGAAGCTTCAAAGTTGGACCTTCAACGGCAGAAACGACGGGATTCAAGAAACGGGCTTTTCTTAGATGTGGGATTCCACCTGATGGTGAAACCATCAACTCCTCTCTTTCATCAAACATTGAATCTTCCATCGATTTTTAGGTAAAGTTTATGGTGGAAGCTCAAACTTTTTGTCTTATGGGTGAGTTTTGTGGTCTGAAAGAGAGGAAGGAGGCCTGAATATTAACAACTCTTTTATTTTGTAGAACTGTTTTAAGTCCGGAAGAAAGAAATGAGTTGTTAGATATCAGAGAGGAAGACCGAGTTGGGAATTTTCTTTTTCTTCTCCTGTTTTAAGTGTACAAAGAGTATGCCAATTTATAAAATAACCCTAAGGACTAAAGACTAAATTTTTTATTTTGTTTTGTTTGATTGGTCAATATGTTTTCTTTTTGCAGAAAATATTTTTTTTATATAAAAAAAAATAATAACATTTTTAATGTAGTCTCATTATCCCTACAGTAGAAATAGAGAGGTTCTAAAAATTATTCAAAATAGTCCGAAAAAAATTTAACAAAAGTACAAAAAACCAGGACAATACCACTCTTGAGCCCCTACTTCCCAACCTATCCTACCCCAACACTGTTTGAGCTAAATTTAATATAAATACTCTTGGGATAATATTTTTTAGCTTACTTACAAAATATTAGAAAATATGTAAAAAAAAAAAACTACTTTATAAAAATTAAAACATTTCCTTCCAACCAAACACACCCATACTTCCTTTTGTTCATATATTTTAACAGTCTGGTCAAACACTAACAAAAAAAACATGTTAATTACATTAAATTCTGTTAAATCTATATGGTCAAATATTAATTACAGTTAAAATTTTAAATTTATGGTCAGATACTATCTACAATAAATTTCAAATACCTATGGTCAAATACTAACTAAGAAACATCAATTATTCTAAATTTTTATAATTTGTAGTCAAATAAATGTTAATTGCATTAACAAATGGGGTATAACACTTAAAACTCATTTTCCTTTGTTATTGATTTTTTAAATTAAAAATTTATTTGGTTAGTTATTCACTACATTTTATACAGCTCAATTAGAATATTTGGAAAAGTGACAAACTGAAAGACTTTGAGGTGTTTATTGTGTAAAATAGAATTTAATAATCATTATAATTTCAGTTAAAGTTGATGTTGACAACTCAAACTTTTTGTCTTAATGTGATTTTGGTTACTCTATTCTATGAGAATTTCCCACCTCTCGGCTCTATCGGAAAAGTAATGCATTTATCTAAGAAAGTTTGTAAAGTTTTTAAAAAATTTCCTATACAATAAATTAATTAGTAAATCTATCCATCTTAGTTGTTATTTTTGAAGGCGCATGTAAAGGAACAAGTTGATTACTAGTTTGGGATGGAAAGAGTATTTTACTAGAGTAATATTATTCTTTTCTTTAATTTTTGACCTATAGAAAATGATAAAGATTTAATTATAATGTTCACGTTTCTACCATTACTGTCTCCTGGAAACTAGATATCTTTTTTTTTTTTAAATGCAAATTTACCACTAGACATAGTGTCTAGCAGTCTTTTATTAAAAATAAAAATATCAATAGGAATAAGTACAAGTAAGGGGGGCTAGGCCTTACCTTACTAATCCTAATGAGGTAACTAATCTCTACTAACAAGCATGAAGAAAATAAGAGCTAGAGAATAATAGGTATTTTGTGATCATCACAGAGTTTGTAATATACTCTATGATGATATTACAAATGGTAATACTTAAATAATGCAAAAATATAACAACCAAGAAGAAAGTTGCGTTACCGACCTCAAACTTTCTCTTACAATTGCATGAACTACAATAAATAGAACACCCATCTAAAGTAACTTGAAGTATTTCCTTCTTGTCTTCTACTTCAAACCTATCTAACCGCACTTGATAACTCATCATTTCTTTATGGATTTCTTGGATCTTGTTGAGCCTATTGTTATAGCCATATGATTTTTCTTTGCCAATCGCATCAGTAGATACTTTGGATGAAACTCCTCAAACGCTTTGCCGTCCCAACTATGTTGCCTTTCATGTGTCTTTTTTTTGCTGGTGTGATAAGATTAGGAACGAGGTCATTCGGGAGAAGCTAGAGGTGGTCCCTGTAGCTGACAAGATGAGGGAAGCGAGATTGCGATGGTTTGGACATGTACAGAGAAGGAGTGTCGATGCCCCTGTTAGAAGGTGTGAGAGATTAGATTTGGGAGCTATACGGAGGGGTAGAGGTAGGCCAAAGAAGTATTGGGGGGAGGTGATTAGAAACGATATGGTGAAACTTGATCTCACCAAGGACATGACCTTAGACAAGAAGGAGTGGAGGTCGAGAATTAGAGTAGCAGGCTAATAGGGAGGATAGGAAGGAGTGGTAATTGTCTGTCTTTTATATGTTATTTATCTGCCTTTATATGTTTACTATCCTGTATCTATGTATTATTATACGTTCTTCTCTTTTTGCCTGTGTATCATATCTAGCATATTCTGCTGATGGGTTTTTTTGATGAGGGTTTCCAGGAAACAACCTCTCTACCTATGTGGTAGTGGTAAGGTCTGCGTACATCTTACCCTCCCCAGACCCCACTTGTGGGATTTCACTGGGTATGTTGTTGTTGTTGTTGCTTTTGGTTCTTCCACTTCTTTGTTGCCTAGGTGATAAATCCCCTTCCCTAGACACTCTATCAAAGCATACGTCCAGCATATTGTTTTCCTTATCTTCATCAAAACAATCCTCGCCTGTAACAATCAATTGTTGTGTAGGATGAAAAAGTGATGAAACACAAGCAATGCTATTACCCTTAGGCACAAAGGGTGGTGCTTCGGGGCTCAATTTTCTATTAGATGTGGCATGCTCATTCTCTTCTTCGACCATATTCTCTTAACTCTCAACACATTTTTGTCCACTGCGATTCAAAGTAGCTGCAGATTTTCTTTGTCGTGTTTCCTCATGTTCATCCTCTGTGGAATGCTTATCCTGTCCAGTGTCTCCTTGTTGACAATGATTTTCATCAGATTCATGTGCACATACATTATCTAGTTGGTTCCGTGAATCACCTAGTGATGCATCAATTGTATTCTCTGGCCTTTGTGATTCACCATAATGTACAGTCAAAATGGCAGTTGTAGACGTTGAGGAACCAATTTTTCCCATATTTTGATTATCCTCAACGACCACCAATTGTGATTCTCTACTGGCCACATAAGGAGTTACAAATGGCAATGTGGCACCAGGATCCATCAAAACATAACAATCAAAAGTAAAGACTCGAATCATACCCGTCACAACATCTGGGGAGTTCTCCTAATCTTGGTGACTACCCATGGCATACAAACGGTTTGTAGCTCCGCTTGCGCCTGACGTAATGGCCCTCTGGTTTCCTCTAGTTGGTGGGGCTGGTGCAGAAGATTGAGCTCGATACCATGGCTTCGTAGGCTCCCTAGGACTCTTGAACCCTGTGCTCTGATACCAAGTAAGTCATGCCCTAGGAGGGTACCCTAGACGTGGCTGGCACCTAGAGACTATTGCTAGTCCCCTAGCGAACCACTTGGCCTCATCACATTCATTCAATCAAATAACTCAAGACAATCATTGGAAGACCAAGGAAAGTAAATGGGCACATCTTATCTAGTTCTCAAATAATGTATATAATAATAGACTAGTAGAAAGAACTAGCTCACAATCTTGACAATCAACATCCAACTCTAGTCTATGAAGCTTTATCACTAGCAAATGGTGCCAATGACAGACCCACGACTACCGAAATCAAAATAAAAGGCTAGTCTAGTCTAACTCAAAGCATGATGAAATAAATAGTGGATCCTCCAGAGTAAGGGAGGCTCAGGAATAAGCTGAATGTCCTGGATCTTCAACGATACGCCTGTTGACGATCCCTAATCCCTGTATCTGCATCATAAAATGATGTGGTGCCAAGTGACATCAGTATGTGGAATGTAGGTATGCAAAATAGCTGAATTAAATAGAAAAATGTAGAATAATATGAAACAACATTGACTTAGAAAAATCATCACATCAAAAGTCAAATGTCTATCTAGGCAAGAATAATGAGTAGATGAGTGACCCATCAACTCCTCAACCTCATCAATCAAATTATACTCATCTCGATGGAACTCCAGTCATATCAACTCAACTCCATTCAATTCAACTCAACTTGGAGTACTCAAGGTGGGAACATTTGGGAGTTTCTCTTATCCAACAACAATCACTTATGAGCTAGTGAATGTACAACATCCCGCTGGTGTTGCCAAGAACGTCTCATCAAGAACGTCTCAATCAGTAGCTCAAGGCTTGGAACAATTGTTAACGAAAAATCGAATTGACAATCATTAGAGTTCATTTAAGGAGAATCTTTGGGCCATCAAGATCTATAAACTCATTATCATTCACAATCACAATCAACAATCTCACGTCAAGGCTCTAGACTCAACCCCTAGACTCATTCATGCATGCTTTCAAAAGTTACCATGTAGGGTTTTGCAATTGCTCATGAAAATACTCAATTCAAGAAAATAGGTTTATGATGATCATCAACATATAAAGGTACATGAAAATAGACATAATTTATAAGAAGATATTCAAAAATCAATTTAAGAACATGTATGGGGACTCATGAACACTCAACTCTTCTATGACCATCTATGGGGCACATGAGAGGACAATCTCATGCTTTTATTTTAGCCTTACATACCTGGGATGAAGCTCTCAATAATCTCTTCAAGGATTTCCTCTCGAATTCCTCAATCTCAAGCTCTTCTCCTCTCCCCTCAAGCCCTAGTCTTGTTAGACTATTAGAAAAAGACTTCGAATGGGGTTTTAGACCTTTTTACGCTCAAACGACCTAATTTGATCGTGTATTGAGTTTAGGGGTTGGTTGTTGTTCAAAATGACCCTCAAAAAATTTAGAAAATTTTCAGGTTCGGAATACCCCAGTCCGCGATGCGGAATGGTCGCGTACGAGTGTATTTTTCACCAAAAATTTTGTGAACGGGTTTCTCCAATCCCATAAAATATTTTGAAAAAAATTAAGTGTGGGTCCGCTATAGAGGCGCGGCGCGCCTCTGTCGCGCATCAACACTATTTCAGCTTTCGAATCGAAAAATTATCTCTTGAACGGGTTGCTCTAAAAATCGACCAAGACCATTTTTCCAGTCATTGTTTTATGTTGATCATAAATCTGGCCTCGAATTTGCCATACGAGCATTAAAAGATGCGTTACATGCATACCTCTCCTTTACGTTCAGTATCTTATAGGGACTCTAACTCTATCATCAATCGACTCATAGGGGCTTTAACCCTTTCATCAATTAAACTCATAGGGATATTTTACCTTATCATCAATCAAACTCATAGGGACTTTAACCCTCTCATCAAGAACATCTAAATCAATAGCTCAAGGCTTGGAACAATTGTTAGGGAACAATCGAATAGACAATCATTAGAGTTCATTTAAGGATACTCTTTGGGCCATCAAGCTCTATCAACACATCATCATTCATAATCACAATCAACAATCTCACGTCAAGGCGCTAGACTCAACCCTTAGACTCATTCATGCATGCTTTCAAAAGTTATCATGTAGGGTTTTGCAGTTTCTCATGAAAATACTCAATTCAAGAAAATACGTTTATGATCAACATACAAAGATACATGAAAATAGACATAATTTATAAGAAGATATTTAAGAATCATTTTAAGAACATGTATGGGGACTCATGCACGCTCAACTCTTTTATGACCATCTATGGGGCACATGAGAGGATAATCTCATGCTTTTAGTTTATCCTTACATACCTAGGATGAAGCTCTCAACAATCTGTTCAAGGAATTCCTCTCGATTTCCTCAATCTCAAGCTCTTCTCCTCTCCCCTCAAGCCCTAGTCTTGTGAGACTATTAGAAAAGGACTTAGAATGGGGTTTTAGACCATTTTTACGTTCAAACGAACTAATTTGATCATGTATTGAGTTTAGGAGCTGTTGGTTATTATCCGAGATGCCCCTCACAAAATTTAGAAAATTTTCAGGTTCAGAATACCCCAGTCCGCGTCGCAGACTGGTCCGTACCAATGTATTTTTATCCAAAAATTTTCTGATTGAGTTTTTCCAATCCCATAAAATAATTTAAAAAAATATAAATGTGGGTCCGCTACAGAGGTATGATGTGCCTCTGTCGCGCATCAACATTGCTTCAATTTTTTATTCAAAAAATTATTGGGTCGCTCTAAAAACCGACTGAGACCATTTTCCCACTCAATTTTTTATTATGATCACAAATCTGACCTCAGATTTGCCATACGCGCAATGGAAGATGCGTTACATGCATACCCCTCCTCTAGGGGTATTTTGATAATTTTATCGGGTGTTACATCATCTCCCTCTTAGGATCATTCTACCTCGAATGATGAGTGAAGGTGGATATCAAGACATGAATAAACTTAAGACTCATCTCAACACTCACCTCAATCAATCACACTCTCAACTCCTCCTCAACCTCAGTCAACTCTACTCGGATTCTAAAATAGACAATCAACTCAAGAATAGATCAATAAATTTAGTCAAGGGAAAGAAATTTACCTTCGACGTTCTCATCATTTGGCACGAATAGGTGTGGATATTTGGCGTTCATATCTTCCTCATCATCCTATGTGGCTTCCTCAACGAATTGATTTCTTTCTTGTCTTCTTCTTCAAACCTATCCAACCGCACTTGATAACTCATCATTTCTTTATGGATTTCTTGGATCTTGTTGAGCCTATTGTTATAGTCATATGATTTTGCTTTGCCAATCGCATCAGCAGATACTTTGGATGAAACTCCTCAAACACTTTACCATCCCAACTATGTTGCCTTTCATATGTCTTCTTTTTGCTTTTGTTGCTTCCACTTCTTTGTTGCCTAGGTGATAACTCCCTTTCCCTATACACTCTATCAAAGCATACGTCCAGCATATTGTTTACCTTATCATCATTAAAACAATCCTCGCCTATAACAATCAATTGTTGAGTAAGATGAAAAGGTGATGAAACACAGCCAATGCTACTACCCTCAATTGTTGAGTAAGATGAAAAGGTGATGAAACACAGCCAATGCTACTACCCTTAGGCACAAAGCGTGGTGCTTCAAAGCTCAATTTTCTATGAGGTGTGGCATGCTCATCCTCTTCTTCAACCATATTCTCTCAACTCTCAACAGATTTTTGTCCACTGCGATTCGAAGAAGCTGCAGATTTTCTTTGTCGTGTTTCCTCATGTTCATCCTCTGTGGAATGCTTATCCTGTCCAGTGTCTCCATGTTGACAATGATTTTGATCTGATTGTCTCCTGTCCAGTGTCTCCTGTCCAGTGTCTGCAGATTGTGATTCACCATGATGTACAGTCAAAATGGCAGTTGTAGACGTCGAGGAACCAATTTTTGCCATATTTTGATTATCCAACGACCACCAATTATGATTCTCTACTGGCCACATAAGGAGTTACAAATGACAATGTGGCACCAGGACCCATCAAAACATAACAATGAAAAGTAAAGACTCGAATCATACCCGTCACAACATCTGGGGAGTTATCCTGATCTTGGTGACGACCCATGGCATACAAACGATTTGTAGCTCCGATTGCGCCTGACGTAATGGCCCTCTGGTTTCCTCTAGCTGGTGGGGCTGGTGTAGAAGATTGAGCTCGATAAGCCCACTTTCGACACTTTCTATGGTAGTGATCCGCTTGGCCACATTTGTAGCATACATTATCCCCTTCACGACATCTCCCCAAGTGTAATTTACCACACTTATCACACGGTGGTTTTCCCTGTGAACCTTGAGCCACACTAGCTTGTGACAGAGATCCATGGGTTCCAACATTCTAAGACCTCTGATCATTCCTTCCTCTAGGCACAGGTGCGCTAGCAGATGATGGTGCAGGAAACCGGTAACCATTCCCTTTCTTTCCGACCTCATGGTTGGATGTCTTAGCCTTCTTATTTCTGAACTTTTCTCTATCATACTGCCTCACCTCATTAGCCTGTTGCACAAATGTCATCAATCTTCCAGTATCCATATCACTCACGAGCATTTCTCCCTTCCCATCTCTCATGGGCCCTATATTTAGCCCATGAACATATATCCCCATTCTTCCCCTCATGTCAGCAACCATATTTGGAGCATAGCAAGATAGTTGTGTAAACTTAAACCCATACTCCTGTAGAGTCAAAGAGCTCTGCTTTAGATTTAGGAACTGCCTTACCTTGGCCTCTCTTCGTTCCTTTGGAAAGAAGCGCACCAAGAAGGCTTCCTCGAAAGTTGCCCAAATCACTGAAGGTGTTGTTACAGCCTGGGCTAGAGTTTGAATAGCCTGGCGTAGCTCAACATTGGAGACCTCATCTTAAGGGGGCTGCTCAACAGGGACAGCTGGCTCCACGGGCTACTCATGTCCTTGAGGCTCAAGTAGGCTAACATCCTGTCTGGCGGGATATCCCCTACCTCTGACGGCTCTCATGGGAGACATGATTACCACTCTATAACGCGTAAAGCACGAATTAGAGAAGAACGTTTTCATAGGGTGTAACTCTATCGCACGATTTAGCACATGAAAGAAGTGAAACAATTTCTAAATTTCTTATAGCCTCCAAATTATGGATGTGGAGATTTTCATATCAATAATAAGAACTCTACTAGACATGGCTTCATAGACTCCCTAGGACTCTTGAACCCTGTGCTCTGATAAAAAGTTAGTCATGCCGTAGGAGGGTACCCTAGACGTGACCGACACCTAGAGACTATTGCTAGTCCCCTAGCGAACCACTTGGCCTTATCACATTCATTCAATCAAATAACTCAAGACAATCAGTGGAAGACTAAGGAAAATAAATGGGCACATCTTATTTAGTTCTCAAATAATGTATATAATAAAAGACTAGTAGAAAGAACTAGCTCACAATCTTGACAATCAACATCCAACTCTAGTCTATGAAGCTTTATCACTATCAAATGGTGCCAATGACAGACCCACGGCTACCGAAATCAAAATAAAAGGCTAGTCTAGTCTAACTCAAAGCATGATGAATTAAATAGTGGATCCTCCGGAGTAGGGGAGGCTCAGCGATAAGCTGAATGTCCTAGATCTTCAATGATATGCCCGTTGACGATCCCTAATCCCTGTATCTGTTTCATAAAATGATGCGGTGCCAAGTGGCATCAGTATGTGGAATGTAGGTATGTAAAATAGCTGAATTAAATAGAAACATGTAGAATAATATGAACCAACATTGACTCAGAAAAATCATCACATCAAAAGGTCAAGTGTCTATCTAGGCAAGAATAATGAGTAGATGAGTGACCTATCAACTCCTCAACCTCATCAATCAAATTAGACTCATCTCAATGGAACTCCACTCATCTCAACTCAACTCAATTCAACTCAACTCAACTTGGAGTACTCAAGGTGGGAACTTTTGGGAGTTTCTCTTATCCAACAACAATCACTTATGAGCCAGTGAATGTACAACATCCCGCCGGTGTTACCACGGACATTCTGTACTTGCCAGGTAGAGAACGAATTGAAACCATAATGGATAATCCAAAATGGAGACGAAACTCAATAAGTCCTCTATTGTTTCAAGGACATAAACTAAACTTAAAAGGGATCCTCTTCTACGCTTGGTAGCGTAGTGTGATGATCTCGACTTGGACTACTCTCACTCTTTCATGCTTGATACTCCTCCCAAGACTCAATGCTCATAAGACCTCCATCTCAACCAATCTCATAGGGACTTTAACCTCGTCAATGATCGGTATGTCATAGGGAAACTAACCCTATCATCAATCAACTCATAGGGGCTTTAATCCTTTCATCAATCAAACTCATAGGGACATTTAACCCTATCATCAATCAAACTCATAGGGACTTTGACCCTCTCATCAAGAACGTCTCAATCAGTAGCTCAAGGCTAGGAACAATTGTTAGGGAAAAATCGAATAGACAATCACTAGAGTTCATTTAAGGAGAATCTTTGGGCCATCAAGATCTATCAACACATTATCATTCACAATCACAATCAACAATCTCAGTCAAGGCTCTAGACTCAACCCCTAGACTCATTCATGCATGCTTTCAAAAGTTACCATGTAGGGTTTTGCAATTGCTCATGCAAATACTAAATTCAAGAAAATAGGTTTATGATGATCATCAACATATAAAGGTACATGAAAATAGACATAATTATAATAAGATATTCAAGAATCAATTTAAGAACATGTATGGGGACTCATGAACACTGAACTCTTCTATGACCATCTATGGGGCACATGAGAGGATAATCTCATGCTTTTATTTTAGCCTTACATACCTGGGATGAAGCTCTCAATAATCTCTTCAAAGATTTCCTCTCGAATTCCTCAATCTCAAGCTCTTCTCCTCTCCCCTCAAGTCCTAGTCTTGTTAGACTATTAGAAAAGGACTTAGAATGAGGTTTTAGACCTTTTTACGTTCAAACGACCTAATTTGATCGTGTATTGAGTTTAGAGGTTGGTTGTTGTTCAAAATGACCCTCACAAAATTTCGAAAATTTTCAGGTTCGGAATACCCCAGTCCGCGATGCGGAATGATCGCGTACGAGTGTATTTTTCGCCGAAAATTTTGTGAACGGGTTTCTCCAATCCCATAAAATATTTTGAAAAAAATATAAGTTTGGGTCCGCTATAGAGGCGCGCCGCGCCTCTGTCGCGCATCAACACTATTTCAGCTTTCGAATCGAAAAATTATCTCTTGATCGGGTTGCTCTAAAAATCGACCAAGACCATTTTTTCACTCATTTTTTTATGCTGATCATAAATCTGGCCTCGGATTTTCCATACGAGCATTGAAAGATGCGTTACGTGCATACCCCTCCTTTACGTTCAGTATCTTATAGGGACTCTAACTCTATCATCAATCGACTCATACGGGCTTTAAGCCTTTCATCAATTAAACTCATAGGGATATTTAACCTTATCATCAATCAAACGCATAGGGACTTTAACCCTCTCATCAAGAACATCTCAATCAATAGCTCAAGGCTTGGAACAATTGTTAGGGAACAATCGAATAGACAATCATTAATGTTCATTTAAGGAGACTCTTTGGGCCATCAAGCTCTATCAATACATCATCATTCACAATCACAATCAACAATCTCACGTCAAGGCTCTAGACTCAACCCTTAGACTCATTCATGCATGCTTTCAAAAATTAACATGTAGGGTTTTGCAGTTTCTCATGAAAATACTCAATTCAAGAAAATAAGTTTATGATCAACATACAAAGATACATGAAAATAGACATAATTTATAAGAAGATATTTAAGAATCGTTTTAAGAACATGTATGGGGACTCATGCACGCTCAACTCTTCTATGACCATCTATGGGGCACATGAGAGGATAATCCCATGCTTTTAGTTTATCCTTGCATACCTAGGATGAAGCTCTCAACAATCTGCTCAAGGAATTCCTCTCGATTTCCTCAATTTCAAGCTCTTCTCCTCTCCCCTCAAGCCCCAGTCTTGTTAGACTATTAGAAAAGGACTTAGAATGGGATTTTAGACCATTTTTACGTTCAAACGAACTAAGTTGATCATGTATTGAGTTTAGGAGCTGTTGGTTATTGTCCGAGATGCCCCTCACAAAATTTGGAAATTTTTCAGGTTCGGAATACCCCAGTCCGCGTCGCGGACTGGTCCGTACCAATGTATTTTTATCCAAAAATTTTCTGATTGAGTTTTTCCAATCCCATAAAAAAAATTTAAAAATATAAATGTGGGTCCGCTACAGAGGTATGACGCGCCTCTGTCGCGCATCAACATTGTTTGGATTTTTTATTCAAAAAATTATCTTTTGATCGGGTCGCTCTAAAACCGACTAAGATTATTTTCCCACTCAATTTTTTGTTATGATCATAAATCTGACCTCAGATTTGCCATACGCGCATTGGAAGATGCGTTACGTGCATACCCCTCCTCTAGGGGTATTTTGGTAATTTTACCGGGTGTTACATCATCGCCCTCTTAGGATCATTCTACCTCGAATGATGAGTGAAGGTGGATATCAAGACATGAATAGAATTAAGACTCATCTCAACACTCACCTCAATCAATCAAACTCTCAACTCCTCCTCAACCTCAGTCAACTCTTCTCGGACTCTAGAATAGACAATCAACTCAAGAATACATCAATAAATTTAGTCAAGGGAAAGAAATTTACCTTCGACGTTCTCATCATTTGGCACGAATAGGTGTAGATATTTGGCGTTCATATCTTCCTCATCTCCTATGTGGCTTCCTCAACGAATTGATTTCTCCAAAGGATATCTTCCTCATCTCCACGTGATTCAAGCTCGAGAAGCGTTTGTGGAGTTTCGTCGAGTTTCACTTGGATCAAGGTGGATTTATGTAGTAAATATGCAAGGCTTAAAGTCAAAGGAATAAACACTTACAAAGTAGACTTGCGTGGTGGCCGATCGTTGATGTTGCATGATGTTGTATATGCTCCAGAAATTTGATGAAATCTAGTATCTATCTCTGTTCTATTAGATGTTGATTTTGATTTGTATTTTTAGTTGCAATGTTGTTAGAATAACTCTAGATAATGAGTTGTATGGTTTTGGATTTCGTTATGATCGTTTTGTTGTTCTAGATTGTAATTCTTCATCTAATGACTATTATATGGGTCGTTGTGTAATGGTATATTGTTCAAGTAATGATGATATTGATGTTATTACATGGCATGAAGATTGGGTCATATAGGGCAAGATCGAATGAATAGGTTGGCAAAGGAAGGACTTTTAGTTTCTTACTCGAAGATTGATTTGCCAACTTGTGAAAATTGTCTTGCTAGAAAAATTACACGTAAATCATTTGGGAATGCTTAAAGAGCTGAGTTCCCACTTGAATTAATTCATTCTAACATTTGTGGTCCAATGAATGTAAGGGAAAGATCTCGTGCCACATACTTCATTACATTTATTGATGATTTGACGGGCTTTGGTTATGTCTTTTTGATTTCTCATAAATCTGAAGCACTTGAGTGTTTTAAAAGATATATGAATGAAGTTGAAAATCAATTAGGCAAAACAATAAAGATTTTTAGAACTGATAGAGGCCGTGAATATTTATCAAAAACATTTGAAGAATTATGTACTGGAAAGGGCATTATCTGACAATTAACTACTTCTTATAAACCTCAACAGAATGGTGTAGTTGAACGAAGGAATAGAACATTATTGGACATGATAAGATTAATGATGGCGTAGGCAAATTGGTCTACCTCTTTCAGGGGAGATGCATTATTTACTGCGGCCTATATATTCAATAAAGTGCCTTCAAAATCCGTATCTTCCACTCTTTATGAACTTTGGACTGGTCATAAAACAAACCTAAATGACCTACGATCGTGGGGTTGTGGTGCATATATTAAAAATAATTTTGGTGAGTTTGGTAAATTAAGTCCAAAGGGAAAGAAATGTATCTTCATAAGATACTCTGAACGCTCCAAAGGGTATGTGTTCATTGATGAATTGGAAGATGGAAGCGTGACTGAAATTGAATCTCGAGATGTCAGATTTTTGGAAAATAATTTTCCAAAAAAGGGTGATATAATTGAAGGTGACCCTCTCTACGAAATGTTGAATTCAAAAGATCATATAGTGTCATCAGATAGATTTGATAATATAATTGATCAAGAGATGATTCCTAGTCCAAGTGGGACTTTTGAATCCAAAATTTCTTTAAAAAATCTGAACTTCAATTATGTAAGAGCACAACAAAAGGATTACCTAAACGATCTTATGACATTGAAGATTATATTTTCTTGGTATCTCCCACAGAGTTAGATGAACCTAACTTTGTGACAGAGGCTTTATCGAGCCCTGAAAGGGATGAATGGTTAAAAGCAATGAAAGAAGAATTAGAGTCTATGAAAATCAACAAAGTCTAGGATCTAGTTGACCTTCCACAAGGATGTAGAGCTATTGGGAATAAATGGATCCTCAAAGTTAAACGCAAATCGGATGGGTCAATAGAAAGACACAAATCACGATTAGTGGGAAAAAGTTTTACTCAAGAAGCTGGAATAGATTATGAGGAAACCTTTTCAACAGTTGTGAAGTTTACCTCTATACGATTGCTTTTAGCTATTGTTGCACATTTAGACCTAGAATTACACCAAATCGATGTGAAGACTGTTTTTCTCAATGGAGAACAAAATGAGGAAATCTACATGGAACAACTAGTAGGTTTCGTTGTTAAAGGCCAAGAAAAGAAAGTTTATAAATTGAAAAGATTAATTATGGTGTAAAAAAATCTTCAAGGCAGTGGCACCTTAGATTTCATAGGGAGATGATTTCATTTGATTTTACCATGATCGATAAAGACCATTGTATCGATGTGAAAAAGTCCAATGAGAAGTTTGTAATTCTTTTTCTTTATGTGGATGATATTTTATAAGCTGGAAATAATTTGGAGTATATGAAAACTGTTAAGTCATGGCTTTCAAAGTCATTTGACATGAAAGATATGGGTGAAGCAGATTATATATTGGGCGTTAAGATCTAAAGAGATGTTCCAAGAAAATTTTGAGTTTAACTCAAGAAACATACATAAAGAAACTTTTGGAATGGTTTCAAATGAATAGTTGCAAGCCTATGGATACTCCAATAGAAAGAGGTGAAACTTTAAGCATTAAAATGTGTCCAAAGATTGAAAAAGGAAAGGAAGACATGTCTCGGGTTCCATATTCTAGTGCTATTGTAAGTTTGATGTACGTTATGATGTGTACTCGTCCAGATATTTGTTATGCCGTAGGTCTGGTAAGCAGGTACCAATCTAATCCTGCAAGAGATTATTGGAAGTTAGTGAAGAGAATATTCTGATATCTGAAGAGAACCATAGATTATTCACTATGTTATAGTGGGTGTGATTTACTCTTAAAAAGTTACACAGATGCCAATTGGGCTGGTGATCAAAATGATAGAAAATCAACCTTCAGTTATGCTTTCTTACTTAATGGTGGTGCTGTTTCATGGAAAAGTAAGAAACAAGCTTGTACAACTCTTTCAAACATGGAATCTGAATTTATGGCTTGTGCATCTGCAGTAGAAGAAGTTGCTTGGTTAAAGAGATTTTTTGAGCAATTGAATATTGTAAAGAATTCTAAGGGTCACGTAATTTTATATTGCGACAGTCAGGCGGCTATTGCATATACAAGGATCCTAAATATCAAAATAAAACCAAACACATTGACATCAAGTATAATTTTATGAGAGACATGGTAGCAAGTGGAGAAGTAAGTTTACAATATATTCCTACTCGTGAAATGATAACTGATCCTTTTACAAAGGCAATATCTAGAGACTTGTTTGAGAAATATGTTAAGGCTCTAGGTTTGAATAGGATGTGATGATATTTGTTTATTGTAAAACAACTTTGTGGTTTTAACATTCTCATCAATATAAGACTATTGATTTTATGTTCATATCTCTTATGCGTACAATATTTTTCTTCAGTGTGTCAGACAAGTTGCGAGATTGACTCTCTCACACGAGCAATCGCCTCTTACATTGGTGAATGTGAAGAGATGAATTCCACAATTATGTTATGACTTGTTTTATAAGCCAGACTAGAGTCTCTCTAAGAAAATAAATTTGAGGATTATTGAAAAGAGAAACTCAAGTTAGACATCTAGAGGTGTCTAGACCAAGGTCTATATGACGTTGCATAATTAAATGACATAGGAAACACACACACCAATATCAGGTGAAAGCATCATAGAACGTGTTTCATACCATGTGTGCTTAGCGACCAATGGGTTAATGAAAGAATGAATCCCTGCCTTTTCATTGTGTGAGACAGTGAAAGTTAGTTTAACTTTTATTGAAATACCCTTTGACCTTTGACTATTTCTTGAAGTTTCAGTCAATGTTGCTACTTTAGCATGTTACTAATAGCCTGAATGATTTAGCAGTGCAGTGCATGTCTAAGAAAGCAGTTGATTTGAAACAGAAAGATCTGAGTTGAAAGAAAAGACGATTAAAATGAATAAATTAACTTGTAGATACAAGATGGCTATTACACAGACCGCATAGGTGTCAAGTGTAATTGTGTACGTGTGTGTGTAATAAGTTAAACATGAACTCAAGTTTACCTCTTTAAGAGGATGAGGGATTAAATTAGCTACTACTGAAGTAGTTAATGAAGTCTGGGGTATTTTGAGTAATAAAATATCCTCGTATTAAGAATGAATTCTTTCCACATGTGATTGAATTCCTTGTGTAGCTTATAAAACCTTATAGGTAAAGCTCTTGGTGCTCATGGGTCGCACGAACTATTTGTTGTATAAATTGGGTATATTGTTAATGTTGTACTAGCTTGGGTCCTGTCCACCATGTGAGAAGTGGGAGATATGAGTTTTCTTTTCGGGTCATGGGTCATGGGTCACCCATGTGAACCGACTCGATCCTACCCAATATGAATTTCTCATAAGGAAGTAAGATTAAGTTAACATTTTTTTGAAAAGAGAGAGGGAAAAGTTACCATGTAACTGGTAAACTCCCTCAACTTCTTTCTATGAAGATGGTCTTTTCTTCCTCAAAGAAACGTGAGAAAACTAACAGAGAAAGCAAAAAGAAAACTCTTGTTTTTCCAGAACAACATCATCCCAAAAACATTTAGTTTGTGATATTTTACTTGTTTCCTTGTGATTTAAAGTAGGATCTGGAGCAATCAGATTTTAGGTGGCAAAATCAAGAAATTCCGCGGAAAATTCAAGGTACATATTCCGTCCATTTTGTCCAAATTAGTCTTTAGAGCCCACTCCAACGTTTGAATTTCAAAAACAAAATTTAAAATCCCGCTCAAATTCCAAGCTAGAAGGTCCTAGTTCGTCCTTATAAATACACACTTTTGCACATGTTTTAGGGGGTCTTTTTTTTTTCTTTTTACTTCTTGCCTTACAGTATTGTTAAGCACACTGCTTTTTAAAAAGAATTTTGTATCTTTTCTTTCTTTTTCCCTTGTGATTTCGGCTGAGAATCAGATTTCAACTTGTACGAGTTTCGTGTTGTTCGAGTATAGACCTTCGAACAAAGCACCACATTCACTTCTCCACAATAGGTGATTTACACCCCTTTTTCTCTTATCTGTTTATGTGAAAAAATGCTATGTGAGCTTCATGAATATCATGAAAGTGATGTTAAACAATGTATTTGTATAGCCTTGAGGTTTGGAAAGAGATGAATTCATGTTCTTTCATGTTTCAATGTGAACTATTTTTTTATGACAACATAACTACATCGATTATCATATTTGGACATCTGCACATCATAAGAAAGTTTAGCCTATCTACTTCTAATTAGTGGAAAACATGTGTGAAGGAGTATGATTCGTTGTTGTTTTAATTAAAAAAAGGGAAGAAGGTGCAGATCATTTTTGACAAGATGTAGTCCTGATTAACTCTAATTTCTATCCACAAAATATGTTGTTATTCTATTAGCATACATATGTGTATGAGTGTTTCTGTTTAAATTTTTTATATGTATAGCATGTGTATATTTTGAAGAGCCATGGTTCAATTTTTATTTATGAATAACTCGTCTGAGGAATACATGTGATTTGAACTATTTTTGTTAGTACAAAGTCATCTATTACAAAAATGTGTATCTTGCTCAAAGTTTGCATATTCATGTTCGAGATAGTATATTTGATATATGATTTTATTTGGCTCTGCATCTACTTTATTCAATATCATAAAGAGTGAAAATTTTTACTAATCTTTTTACTTTCTTTTATTTGCATGTACACTTCGGGAGCTAAAATGGAGTCTTTATAATAGACTCTCCATCGCCTCAAGAAACAAGCAGATTTGCTTGGGATCATCCTTCACGACTTATTTCTAGCATTATTTGTTTATGTGTCTTTCTTTACATATTTAATTGGCTTATGTGATTTATAGTTGGTATGATATAGATGTTTGGATTTGGGCACCTCTAGTTAGAAATAAATCATCACCCTAACATTAACTTTTGTTATATTTCTAAAGAAAGGATCAATATTTTATTTTAAGATTAAACTCCTTGCCAAAAAAAAAAATCAAAGCATGTATATTAGTTTCTTTAAAAAAAATTATTATTATTATTATTATTATTATTATTATTATTATTATTATTATTATTATTATTTTAAAAAAAAGTTTTCGTGCCATATTTTTGTACAAAAAAAAAATTAAACAAGGGACTATCCATTATTTTTCAAAAATAAAAAATACAGGTCATGCGACCCCGAATCCGAAAGACTTTTGAATTGCCAAAGTTTGCCCACAAGTTTTACTTTAAAAATCTCTTCTCATTCAATTGCTTGGATTTTCAATTTTTTTAGCACTTTTAAGTTTTAATTAATTAACTTTATTTGGCCGGTTAATCATTTTTAACGAATCTTAAAGGATACCTTACACCTTCCCTTTAGGATAACTATCTTGTTATATGCGCTTTGCGCGTGATAAAAGTGTGTGCCTCGTTTGATGACAAACATTACAGAGAAAAATGAAATTTAATTGTGAACTTATAAAAAAATAAATAATTCATTAATTTTGTTACATAATTTATTTATAAACCTTATCAATAATGAAATTTCATGGTTAATTAGAATTTTCCTTAATAGGATATTTTCTTGATAAAAATAAGAAAGAATCATAAGTCTACCAAATAAGGAAGATTTAGGAGTCTTTCCATATATTTTATCACTTCTTTCCATATATTTTAAAAGTCAATATTATAAATATAATTAAATAACAGCTTTAAAAATGTTGAAAAGACGATTTTATCTAAAGAAAAGATTTTATCTAAAGAAGAGATTTTTAATGAAGGACAAAAAGTTCAAACAATATTTCTAAGGATCTTCACACTTTAATATAGTATAGATTAGAGTCCTTATTGTAACGCCCGGTAAAATTACCAAAATACCCCTAGAGTGAGGGTATGTGCGTAACGCGTCTTCCGATGCTCATATGGCAAATCCGAGGCTGGATTTGTGATCAGTATGAAAAATTGAGTGGGGAAATGGTCTCGGTTGATTTTTAGAGCGACCTGGTCAAAAGATAATTTTTCGATCCAAAATGAAAAAACAGTGACAATGCGCGACAGAGGCGCGTCGTGCACCTGTCGCAAAGAGGCACTTGTGTGCTTTTCAAATTTTTCGACAGAATGGAGAAAACTCGTACAAAAACTCTCTTATAAAAATACACTGTTCACGACCAGTCCATGTCGCGGACCGTGTATTTTCCGAGCTAGAAATTTCTAAATAATTATGAGGAGCATTCCGGTCAATTCTCCACCCCTTCTAAACACTAATACATGGCTAATAATGACATTTCGACGTGAAAAGGGTCCAAAACCCCCCATTCTAAGTCCTATTCCATAACTAACAAGGCTAGGGCTTGAGGAGAGAAGAGGAAGGTTTGAATTGAGATATTCGAGAAGAAATCCTTGACGTACTCAGTTGATAGTCGCATCACGGGTATGTAAGGCTAAACTAAAACATGGGATTGTTCTCTCATGTGCCCCATAGAGGTCATAGGTGAGTTGATGATTGAAGAGTCTACATGTATGATTTCTTTGATGGATTTTCTTGAAAATTATATTTCAAATTTCATATTTTCTATGTTGATGATCATCATACTATTTGTTTTCTTAGGTTGAATGTTTTCATGAGGATTTGCATAATCCGACATGCCTATTTTGAAAAGCATGCATAATGAACTTGAGAATTGAGTCTAGAGCCTTGAGTTGACATTGTTGATTGTGATGATGAGTTGATGGAACTTTGATGATTAATTTAATTTGAGGAGCATTCATAATGCACTTGAGAATTGAGTTTAGAGTTTGAGTTGACATGGTTGATTGTGATGATGAGTTGATGGAATTTTGATTGTTTTATGAGTCTCTATAAATGAACTCTTCCGATGTGTCTATTCACTTGTTCCCTAATTATTGTTATACAATCTTGAGTCATTGATGAGATTGATTGATGAGAGGGTTAAAACCCATTTGAGATACCGGTCGTTGACGGGGAGTGAGTCCCTATGAGATTGGTTGAGGTTGAGGTTTTATGAGCATTGAATCGAGCACCGAAAGAGTGAGAGTTTGTCCAACTCGAACTCGTCAAACTACGTCGCCAAACATAGGAGAGGCATAGAACTATCACATATATTATGGTTCCCCCTCGAGAGTAACGGTCCCTGAAAGCAATAGAGGACCTATTGAGTTGACTCCATATTGGGTGAGCTGATATTGTTTTTTAGCGTTCCCTACATGGAAAGTTTGGAACCACTGTGGAAACATTAGGGTGATTGTTGTACATTCACTGGCTCATAAGTGAGTGTTGTTGGATAAGAGAAACTCCCATAAATTTCCTACCTTACTCCGAGTCGAGATGAGATGAGAGGGGGTGAGCTCCTCTGAGATGAGTTTTGAGATGAGATGAGAAGAGGTAAGCTCTTCTGAGGTGAGCTTTGAGATGAGTTTGAGACTATTGATGAGTTTGAGTTATTGATGTGTCATTGTCTACTCTTTATTCTTTCATAGATGGACATTTGACTATTTGATGTGATTTGATGTTTATTTTAAGTTGATGTTGTTTCCATATTTTTCTACCAGTTTCTATTTCACTTAGCTATTTTACGTACCAGTACATTCCAAGTACTGATGTCCACTCTAGACTACATCATTTTATGATGCAGAGGCAGGTACTAGAGATCGTCAACAGGCTCTCCGTTGAAGATCTGAGATTCACAGCTAATTGGTGAGCCTCCCCTACTCCAGAGGACCCACTATTTTTATTTCATCATGCTTTAGAGTTAGATTGGACTATTTCTTTTATTTTTATTTGGGTAGCCATAGATATGTCATTAGCACCACATGATTAGTTATACAGGCTTCATAGACGATGGTCGAGCATTGATGTTGAGATTTTAGGCTAGTTCTTTCTACTAGCCTTTATTATCATATATATATATATATATATATATCTTTGAGACTTTAGATGAGATGTGTCCACTACTTACTTATATTTTTCGCTATTCAGTAGAGTTATTTGATTGAATGATGTGATGAAGCTAAGTGATTCGCTTGGGGACTAGCAATAGTCTTTGAGTGCCGGCCACACCAAGGGTACCCTCCCGGGGCGTGACAAATTTGGTATCAGAACACAGAGTTCAAGTTTTCTAGGAAGTCTATTAAGTCGTGTCTAGTAGAGTCTTGTTTATGGGTATGTTGTCGACCACATTTCATAAGCAGGAGGCTATAGGACATTAGGAATAGTTACACTTCTTTCTTATTCCAATTCGTGCGATAGGGTTAAGCTCTATGAATACTCTCTTCTAATTCATGCTCTACACATGCAGAATTGATAACCACGACCTATACCTCTACAAGATTTACTCCAACATTACTAATTCAACGTGAGCCTTCAACAAACGATTACAATATCTAGTAACCTAAACTTCACCACGAACTTCCTAGCCTATTAGCTACACATAAACCTCCCTAGGATTATGTTCCCCATGTCTTCGAGTTGCCCTCAACTTGAAGACTACAACTAGATCTCAGTTTATACATACTGAGAGATTACAATGATCAACTATCAAGACTAAAAGATAAACTTTACTGCAGAAGCTTCTCAATAGTTTCTTGTTAAAACTATGTCGTGCCATTTGTTTTCTCGTTCTGCGTCACTGTTGTTTCGATGGCCTGCCCTAATTTATAGCTGCCTCTCCACTTCTGTTACCCCATAATTCTTGTAGTGATAATCCTTTTCGGCATCTATTTCTTTTTTCGTTTAGGATTCCTCTTTGCACTTCAAACTCCTACTTTGCATAGAACTCCTCTGTTTAGACTTCTTGTTGAGTTAGAATTGTATCTCAATCGGAATCCTCCTCGGCACTGACTAACTTCTTAGTTGTCTTTTATTTCCAGAGCCTTTTATTCTTTTTGGATCGCTCGATGCTTGCCAGGGTTTTAGTGTGTGAAAGAACCTGGAAAAACAACTTGTTTCATTTGCACCCCGTCAATCATCAAAACTTTATTATCCCAAAAAATGAGGACTATGCATGTCCGCTAATATGCAAAACAGTTGGCAATCTGGAAAGTAAACAAGTGAATTGAAACATAATTCAAGTGAAAAGGTTTCCCTAAAGCTGAGATAATTACTAGAGGACCTAAATAGAAGAACTAGCTTGTTTTGTTTCGTGCCATGGAAATTTTCTGATTTCTTTTCGAAAAAATTCTCACAATGTTTCACTATTTTTTTCTCTCTTACTGTGTTTATCCTTTCTTGAGGAAATGATAGATCTCGAACCAGGAGCAAAGCTCTGATACGAAGAATGTTGGGAAAAGAGAGAAGTAACTATTCGAATAAAATTTTAAGAAACAGAGAAAAACTTTTTCTCTTTTTATTGCTTTCAAAAAACAACGATACAAGACTTTAAATAGTACTTGAATAACAACAATCTAGAGAAAAAATAGGGCACTAGATTAACACTAACCCATGACCTTCTAACTGACTAATATAAACTTCTTAGGACTCTTAAAGCTAAAACGTAAAAGACTTTCAGGTGTTTATTGTGTGAAATAGAATTTATTAACCCTTACAGTTTCAGTTAAGGATGATGTTGACAGCTCAAAATTTTTGTCTTAATGTGAGTTTGATTACTCGATTCTACGAGAATTTCACTCCTCTCAACTTTATCGGAAAACGTAATGTGTTTATCTAAAAAAGTTTGTAATGTTTTGGAAAAACTTCTTATGCAATAAATTTATTAGTAAAGTTGTCCATCTTAGTTATGATTTTTGAAGGCGCAAGGAAAAAGTTGATTAATTACTAGTATTGGATGGAAAGAGTATTTTACTAGAGTAATATTTATTCTATTCTTTAATTTTGTCGTATGGAAAACGAGAAACATTTAATTTTAATGTTCACATTTCTACCATTACTGTCTCCTGGAAATTAGATATCAATTTTCTTCTTCTATATTTAAATGGGAAAAGGTTTAAATTAGTCTTGACCTAAGAAAAGAAATCTAAATTTAGTCTTTGTTCGTTTATAAAGAGGATCATGTCATTCCTTGAACGAAAACGTAAATAAACCAAGCTTATAATGGAGGAGTATTCTTAATCGTGCTCTTTTAATGAAATGCAAATTGAACCCTTTAATTAAACTTGAGTCGGGTGTTCTATCAAGAATAATCTTTATCTAACACAAGATAAGGATAAGGTATACCTACACTTCATTCTTCCTGCTCTTCTTATAGGACTACATCGAATATATTGTTTTAGTAGTAGTTCAATATTTTTTACTTGACTAAATTTATTATGTTAAGTTTTTCTTGTTTACAAATATTCTTTTATAATTTTTTCAACGGGTGTCAAAATATATTTTGAAAAAAGAGAGTAAAACATATGAGTAAAATTTAGGGATTCAAAAAATAAAAATTTTCACATATCCAGATAGTATACCTGTCAATTAAGTGGTGCCAATTGACACTTTTGAATACATATGTTGCCGCCATTGATGATGGTGAATATTATTGGAACTTTATGTGCATAAGCTTTCAAGGTGTGTTAAAATATAAATAGTAAATATACGAAAACATTTAGGGATTCAATCAATAGAATGTATATAACTAAAACTTATGGTTTCGTTGTTGATGACAATGAATATTATAAATATATACGTGTATGAGCTATCAATCTTAAACCTAGACAATGGGAGAAGATTGTAGTAGCCTAACTGTCAACGTAAAATTGATGAATTTGTGACAGAAAAAACAAAATAAAATACAACAATCCTTCTAGTTATGACATATATTCAATTTGTAGTAATTCATTAATTCATAATGTGATTTCAGAACATATTTTAAAATATTCTACAAAAGCCAAATTTTTTTGTTGGGTAACTTTTATAGAAAAAAATATGGGTCCGGATAGTTATTAATTATTTGATATAATATTTAGGAATTTACTTCTTTACTGAAGTGATGCCAGTTGACTCTTCTTCACGATGTGTGTCACTTAAATTTTACGTGCATGAGTTTTTGGTACTGAGCCCTGATTGAGGAAAGCAATTGCAGTAGGGTGATGGTCAATAAATTAAAAACAATAGGTGAATTTTGTGATGGAAATAGCAAAATAAAATTTGACTTGCTGTAAAGTTTATATTTTACTACCAACATACCTAGTGAAATCCTACAAGTGAGGTCTGGGGAGGGTAGAATGTACGCAGAGCTTACCACCACCTCATAGAAGTAGAGAGGTTGTTTCCTGGGAACCCTCATCTCAACAACCCATAAGCAAAAAAGTTTATATTTTACCATAAGGTAAATATTGGTATTACTTGGACTGTACATGCATGAGATTTCAATCCTAAGCTTCAATAGAGGAAAACGATTGTTGTTGGCTGATTGTCAATGTAAAACCAACGAATTTGGTGATGAAGATAATAAAAATAAAATATTGTAAAATAAATAAGTAAATAAATAAAGGAATTAACACATAGTATATATAACAATCATTATACTAAAATGATCTTTAGCGATAATTAATTAACGGGAATAGCTTAATTACCATTAATTATGCATATTTAGCAGCAATCAACACTCTTTATAAATGTTTCAAAAGCTTTTAGCGACATGGATCTAATGGCAATTAATTACTATTGGTAAAAGCTTTAATACTCTTTAATAGTATGTAGTTTTAATGCCGCTAAAAGTTGTTTTTCCTGTCGTGATAAAAACTTTTCACCTATCTATATATATAGAGTACGTTTTTAGTGAATTAATTTCAATTGACACCTTTATGTTCATGAGCTTTCAGTGCTAAGCCTCGAATAGAGGAAAACGATTTCAGTAGGCTCATTATCAACATAAAATTGGTAAATATAGTATTGAAACAACAAACAAAAATATGACAATCCTACTAATTACGACATATATTCACTCAATAGTATTTCATTTATTTATTATGTGATTTTAAAACATTTTAGATAATAGAAACTTTTTGTGTGAGGGGGTAGTTTTTATAGAAAAAAATATGTTCAGATTGTCATTAATCATTTGATATAATATGTGGGTATTTTTTTTTATAGAAAAGAATATGAATTTGGATTGTCATTAATCATTTCATATAATATTTAGGGATTCAACACAACACATAGTATCTATACTTCTCAACGAAGTGGTGTTGGTTGACTCTCTTTTTCACAGATGGCGATGTGTATTCCTTGAACTTCTTGTGCATGAGCTTTCAATCTTAAGGTCCGATAGAGGAAAACAGTTGCAGTAGGCTGATTGTCAATGTAAAACTGGTGAATTTGGTGATGGAAATAATGAAATAAAATAGGGTAAGTTGATAGATTCATATTGCGTACTCTTGCGGTTAAGCATCAATTTTGATCCTAAAACTCATCTTTTTATCCGGTTGGCCAAAAATTTCAACCAAGACCACTTTTCCACATAAATTTTTGTCTGGTTAGTGGGTTAGGGATATCGGATAGTTAAATCGAAAAACAAAAATTGTGTAGGAGTAGTGTGCTCCTGTTTACTATTTCTCCAGTGATCAAGACTATTTCTTGGTACAAATTGTGCGCACATGAATTTCCTTAACCCAATTCTGCAAAAATAACAACTACTATGAATCAATTTCAAACAAGTTGAAGTCGGCTATTTGAATATTGTATGATCATGTTTCTCCATTTAATTTACCCTCCAGTCTCCACACTTACAAGAAGATGTTTGTCACTCGACTTAGTTTTTAATCGAAAAGAATCTCAGAGTTTGGAGTAACTTGATAATCTAGGACAAAAACAACCATATTTTTTTCACCAAGAAATGTAGAGTCAAACCATTTTTAACACAATGGAAGGATGAGAACAGATAAGATGGTTCTTGGGACATTTACCTGCAATTAAAAAAAATAGTTGAGCTTCACAATCGTAGAAGAGTAAGCAGTGGTAATATTGTAGGCTTTCAACTTCAAATGAGGAAACAAAATTGCGACCCGTGAACTCCAAAAAAGACAAAATAAGTTAGCATATGAAATATTATCTATAATCTTGACTTCACATTGGCAAAAGCCACAAACATCGGACAAAAAAACATGTCTTGTTCAATAAGAGTGCTTCATAGAGCCAAATGAGGACTAAGCATGTCTGCTAATATGCAAAACAGTTGGCAATCTGGAAAGTAAACAAGTGAATTGAAACATAATTCAAGTGAAAAGGTTTCACTAAAGCTGAGATAATTAATAGAGGACCTAAATAGAAGAACCGGGGTGTTTTGTTTTGTGCCATGGAAATTTTCTGATTTTTTTCGAAAAAATTCTCACAATGTTTCACTATTTTTTTCTCTCTTACTGTGTTTATCCTTGCTTGAGGAAATGATGGATCTCGAACCAGGAGCAAAGCTCTGATACGAAGAATGTTGGGAAAAGAGAGAAGTAACTATTCGAATAAAATTTTAAGAAACAGAGAGAAACATTTTTTCTTTTTATTGCTTTCACAAAACAAAGATACAAGACTTTAAATAGTACTTGAATAACAACAATCTAGAGAAAAAAATAGGGCACTAGTTTAACACTAACCCATGACCTTCTAACTGACTAATATAAACTTCTTAGGACTCTTAAAGCAAAAACGTAAAAGACTCCTAAACTAATGACATCGACTTTTGAATCAGTCAACTAACAAGGAGCATCTGGAAGAGTTTCTACTTTCACTTGCTTTGACATGGGAGAGAAACCAGGAGGAACAGCAGGGTACTCAGTCGGTAGATCAGAAACATCCCAATATGTTTCGACTCCATCGGCTAGACATAATATTTCCTTTCTCCACCATTTCAAATACCGTGTAGGTACATCCGGTTCAAACAGCCTAGCCGGATAGTATAACCTCAATCCAAAATCAATGGGTCTGCTATAGTTGATCCAGGCAAGTTTTGGACTTGAAGATGAGCGAGGAATCCATTTAGGGAAGTCTTGATCATATCCAAATTGCATTGCTACCCGATTTGGTCGATAGGGCTCTTGACAATCAAATCCAACAAGCTCAGATGCCCTCAAGCATCGAATGAATGACTCCATTTCTAGATCCAAACTTTCCCCTTCAACCGTTGTCCACTCTTCTTTTTCTTTGTAAAACTGTGGAATCAACCAACCTTCCACAGCCAAGGTGTATGGCCTCCACTGAAACAACTCTCCAGACGAGGCAATAGTAGTCCTCACATTAATTTCACCCGATTGTTTCACGTTGTACCATCGACTTATTCTCACACCACTGACCACATTGTAATTCCGCCCTAGCTGTGGCCGCAAAGACACCAGCCTCTCCCAAGCCCAAACCTGAAGAAAGAACATCGGCGACCACAAATCAACTCTATCTCTATTCCTAGTTAATGAAGCCCCTGTCATCGCCTGTTTGAACAAGCCCAAATCCCTATAGATGCTAGCAAGAACAGCAGGTGCAAGTGCTAGTCGCACACCTCTTGCCAAATTGACTGCAACAGAGAAAACAGGTGCCTCCACTTTACCTGGAAACACGAATTTTGACAACCAAAGAGAAAGAAAAGCTTCATGTTCATAATCGCTACCAGTGTTCATGAAACGCTTCAACCACCTTGTATGATTATTATCCTTCTTTCCAATCAATTCTTTTTGTGATTTTTCAAGATTTTCTTGAATCACTACCAACTCAGGGGATTGAAGGGGGGACAAAACAAGGTCACCCAAAACAGAAAACCCTCCCAAAAGCATCATATCTTCTAGAGTAACAGTAGCTTCACCCCATGGAAAAACAAAAGTGTTAGTCTCACAACACCACCTTTCTACCAACCCAAAAATCAAATCTTTATCTATGTGGACTCTATAAACTGAACTCGTGACTGCTTCATAAATTCCTGCAGCTTTCCATACATGGTGATGGTCTGACTCCATCCTTTCGACCCACAACCTCCACTTTTTTGGTTGATCCCTCCATCCGTTACATCCATGGAAGGTGACATCCAATGGACAATCAGATTCGGATGGGACGGGAATCGACGGAAGCTTCAAAGTTGGACCTTCAACGGCAGAAACGACGGGATTCAAGAAACGGGCTTTTCTTAGATGTGGGATTCCACCTGATGGTGAAACCATCAACTCCTCTCTTTCATCAAACATTGAATCTTCCATCGATTTTTAGGTAAAGTTTATGGTGGAAGCTCAAACTTTTTGTCTTAAGGGTGAGTTTTGTGGTCTGAAAGAGAGGAAGGAGGCCTGAATATTAACAACTCTTTTATTTTGTAGAACTGTTTTAAGTCCGGAAGAAAGAAATGAGTTGTTAGATATCAGAGAGGAAGACCGAGTTGGGAATTTTCTTTTTCTTCTTCTATTTTAAGTGTACAAAGAGTATGCCAATTTATAAAATAACCCTAAGGACTAAAGACTAAATTTTTTATTTTGTTTTGTTTGATTGGTCAATATGTTTTCTTTTTGCAGAAAATATTTTTTTATATAAAAAAAATAATAACATTTTTAATTTAGTCTTATTATCCCTACAGTAGAAATAGAGAGGTTCTAAAAATTATTCAAAATAGTCCGAAAAAAATTTAACAAAAGTACAAAAAACCACGACAATACCACTCTTGAGCCCCTACTTCCCAACCTATCCTACCCCAACACTGTTTGAGCTAAATTTAATATAAATACTCTTGGGATAATATTTTTTAGCTTACTTACAAAATATTAGAAAATATGTAAAAAGAAAAAACTACTTTATAAAAATTAAAACATTTCCTTCCAACCAAACACTCCCATACTTCCATTTGTTCGTATATTTTAACGGTCTATGGTCAAACACCAACAAAAAAAAATGTTAAAATTACATTAAATTCTGTTAAATCTATATGCAAATATTAATTACAGTTAAAATTTTAAATTTATAGTCAGATACTATCTACAATAAATTTCAAATACCTATGGTCAAATACTAACTAAGAAATATCAATTATTCTAAATTTTTATAATCTGGAGTCAAATAAAGAGTATGAAAGGTTCTTGGTCTTGCTTTTCCTTCACCTTTGCAACTAAGGATGAAGCAGACTCATTCTGAACATTAACTCCTCCCTCATTATTCTCCTCAATTTGAACTCCCAATCGATCCAATTGATGTACTTCTTTAGCTAGCTCCTTCTTTACCTCCTTAACATGGGTTGTACTACCCATTGACAACCTACTAAGAGCGTCAGCAATAGTGTTAGCTTTACCTGGATGGTAGAGAATGCTCTGTCATAATCTTTGAGCAATTCCAACCATTTTCTCTGTCACAGGTTGATCTCTTTCTGACTGAAGACATACTGCAAGTTCTTGGGGTTAGTGAACATATCCACATGTACTCCATATAAGTAGTGGCACCAGATTTTAAGTGCAATCACTACCACTACCAACTCAAGATCGTGGGTTGGATAGTTCCTCTCATGGACCTTGAGTTGCCTAGAAGAAATGGCTATAACTTTCCCTCTCTGCATCAGCACACATCTCAATCCAACTCTGGAAGCATAACAATAAACTACAAGGTCCTTTGTCTCATCGAGTAAGGCTAGGACCGGTGTAGTAGTCAACCTCATCTTCAACTCTTGGAAACTCTTCTCACATTCATCGGACTACTGAAACTTGACCTTTTTCTGAGTCGATTTAGTCAATGGTGCGGATAGGGAAGAAAATCCATCGACAAATCTATGGTAGTAGCCTGCTAACCGCAAGAAACTTCTTATGTCAGTCGGAGAGGTCGGTCTAGGCCAGTTCTTAACCGCTTCAATATTTTGAGCATCTACTCGAATACCATCACCGGAAACCACATAGACTAGAAAAGTCACTGATTTGAGCTAAAATTCAAATTTCGAGTATTTTGCGTACAACTCATGGTCCTTAAGTGTTTGGAGGACAACTATGAGGTGATTAGCATGCTGCTCCTCGTCTCTCGAATACACCAAAATTTCATCGATGAATACAATCACAAACATATCAAGATACTGTCTCAGTACTCTATTCTTCAAGTCCATGAAAGTTGCAGTACATTCGTCATCCCAAAGGACATGACCAAGAACTCAAAATAGCAATATTTAGGCCTAAAGTATGTCTTTGGGATATCATATTCCCTCACTTTCAACTGATGGTTGCCAGATCTGAGGTCTATCTTTGAGAAACAAAAGGCACCCTGAAGTTGGTCAAATGGATCATCTATCCTTGGAAGAAGATATTTATTCTATATGGTGACCTTATTCAATTGCCTGTAGTCAATTTTTCACATTCTGAGGGACCCATCTTTCTTTCACACGAATAGGACAGGGGCACCCCAAGGAGAAACACTCGGCCTTATAAAGCCCTTCTCTAACAGATCTTTCAATTATTCTTTCAACTCCTTCAATTTAGCGGGGGTCATCCTATAAAATGGAAATGAGATAGGCTAGGTACCAGGAAGAACATCAATTACAATGTCAATCTCCCTATCAGGAGGGACTCAGGGTAGATACTCAGCAAACACTTCCGAAAACACATTCACAATCGAGACTGACTCAAGAGTAGGAGACTCAACATCATTAGATTTAACTCGCACAAGGTGATAGATACAACTTTTGGAAATCATCATCTGGCCCTAAGGTATGAGATAAAATTTTCCCTTGGTGCAACAGAAAAACCCTTCCACTCAAGAACTGGTTCATTCAGGAATCGGAACTTAACGGTTCAGGCTCTACAATCAGTGGAAGTACAACAAGCGTGAAGCCAATCAATGCCAAGGATCACATCAATATCGGTCATCTCTAAGTCAAACAAGTCAATAGTAGTACCCTTGTGATGGATGAAAACTACACAAGCTCTATAGACTCTCTCAGCTCACATGAACTCACCCACTGGAGTAGAAACTCAATTAGAATGTTTGGAAAAGTGACAAACTAAAAGACTTTCAGGTGTTTATTGTGTGAAATAGAATTTATTAATCATTACAGTTTCAGTTAAAGTTGATGTTTACAGCTCAAAATTTTTGTCTTAATGTGAGTTTGATTACTCTATTCTACGAGAATTTCACTCCTCTCAACTTTATCGGAAAACGTAATGTGTTTATCTAAAAAAGTTTGTAAAGTTTTGAAAAAACTTCTTATGCAATAAATTTATTAGTAAAACTGTCCATCTTAGTTATGATTTTTGAAGGCTCAAGGAAAAAGTTGATTAATTACTAGTATGGGATGGAAAGAGTATTTTACTAGAGTAATATTTTTTCTATTCTTTAATTTTGTCCTATGGAAAACAAGAAGCATTTAATTTTAATGTTCACATTTCTACCATTACTATCTCCTGGAAACTAGATATCAATTTTCTTCTTCTATATTTAAATGGGAAAACGTTTAAATTTGTCTTGACCTAAGAAAAAAAATCTAAATTTAGTCTTTGTTCGTTTATAAAGAGGATCATGTCATTCCTTGAACGAAAACGTATATAATTCTTATATCGTGCACTTTTAACGAAATGCAAATTGAACCCTTTAATCAAACTTGAGTCGGGTGTTCTATCAAGAATAATCTTTATCTAACACAAGATAAGGATAAGGTACACGTACACTTCATTCTTCCTACTCATCTTATAGGACTACATCGAATATATTGTTGTACTAGTAGTTCAATATTTCTTACTTGACTAAATTTATTATGTTAAGTTTTTCTTGTTTACAAATATTTTTTTATAATTTTTTCAACGGGTGTCAAAATATATTTTGAACAAAGAGAGTAAAATTTAGGGATTCAATAAATAAAAATTTTCACCTATCCAGATAGTATACCTTTCAATTAAGTGGTGCCAATTGACACCTTTTGAATACATATGGTGTCGCCATTGATGATGGTGAATATTATTGGAACTTTACGTGCATAAGCTTTCAAGGTGTGTTAAAATATAAATTGTAAATATACGAGTAAATTTAGGGATTCAATAAATAGAATGTATATAACTAAAACATATGGTTTCGTTATTGATGACAATGAATATTATAAATATATACGTGTATGAGCTGTCTGTCTTAAACCTAGACAATGGGAGGAGATTGTAGTAGACTAACTGTCAACCTAAAATTGATGAATTTGTGATAGAAAAAAAAAATACAACAATCCTTCTAGTTACGACATATATTCAATCTGTAGTAATTCATTAATTCATCATGTGATTTCAGAACTTATTTTAGAATATTCTACAAAAGCTAAATTTTTTCGTAGAGTAACTTTTATAGAAAAAAATATGGATCCGGATAGTTATTAATTATTTAATATAATATTTAGGAATTTACTTCTTTATTGAAGTGATGCAAGTTGACTCTTTTTCACGATGTGTGTCACTTAAATTTTACTTGCATGAGTTTTTGCTCCTGAGCCCTGATAGAGGAAAGCAACTGCAGTAGGTTAAAAAAAAACGGGAGAGTTTGGTGATGGAAATGACAAAATAAAACTTGACATGCTGTAAAGTTTATATTTTACCAACAACAACAACAACATACCTAGTGAAATCCTACAAGTGGGGTCTGGGGAGGGTAGAATGTACACACACCTTACCACCACCTCATATAAGTAGAGAGGTTGTTTCCTGGGAACCCTCGTCTCAACAACCCATAAGCAGAAAAGTTTATATTTTACTATAAGGTAAATATTGATATTACTTGGACTGTACATGCACGAGATTTCAATCCTAAGCATCAATAGAGGAAAACAATTGTTGTTGGCTGATTGTCAATGTAAAACCAATGAATTTGGTGATGGAGATAGTAAAAATAAAATATTTTAAATTAATAAGTAAATATATAAAGGAATTAACACATAGTATGTATAACAATCATTACACGAAAATGATCTTTAGCGATAATTAATTAACAGGAATAGCTTAATTACCATTAAATATGCATATTTAGCGGCAATCAACACTCTTTATAAATGTTTCAAAAGCTTTTAGCGACATGGATCTAATGGCAATTAATTACTATTGGTAAAGGCTTTAATACTCTTTAATAGTATGAATTTTTAATGCCACTAAAATTTGTTTTTCCTGTCGTGATAAATACTTTTCATCTATCTATGTATATAGTGTACTTTTTTAGTGAATTAATGTCAATTGACACCTTTATGTTCATGAGCTTTCAGTGCTAAGCCTCGAATAGAGGAAGACGATTTCAGTAGGCTCATTATCAACATAAAACTGGTAAATTTAGTATTGAAAACAACAAACCAAAATATGACAATCCTTCTAATTACGACATATATTCACTCAATAGTATTTCATTTATTTATTATGTGATTCTAAAACATTTTAGATAAAAGAAACTTTTTGTGTGAGGGGGTAGTTTTTATAGAAAAAAATATGTTCAGATTGTCATTAATCATTTGATATAATATGTAGATATTTCTTTTTTATAGAAAAGAATATTTATCATTTCATATAATATTTAGGGATTCAACACAACACATAGTATCTATACTTCTCAACGAAGTGGTGTTAGTTGACTCTCTTTTTCACTGATGGCGATGTGTATTCCTTGAACTTCATGTGCATGAGCTTTCAATCTTAAGGTCCGATAGAGGAAAATAGTTGCAGTAAGCTGATTGTCAATGTAAAACTGGTGAATTTGGTGATGGAAATAATGAAACAAAATAGGGTATGTTGATAGATTCATATTGCGTACTCTTGCGGTTAAGCAATTTTCCTCCTAAAACTCATCTTTTTATCCGGTTGGCCAAAAATTTCAACCAAGACCACTTTTCCACATAAATTTTTGTCTGGTTAGTGGGTTAGGGATATCAGATAGTTAAATCGAAAAAACATTGTGTAGGAGCAGTGTGCTCCTGTTTACTATTTCTCCAGTGATCAAGACTATTTCTTGGTGCAAATATTGCGCACATGAATTTCCTTAACCCAATTCTGCAAAAATAACTACTATGACTCAATTTCAAACAAGTTGAAGTCAGCTATTTGAATACTGTATGATCATGGTTCTCCATTTAATTTACCCCCCAGTCTCCACACTTACAAGAAGAGGTTTGTCACTCGACTTTGTTTTTAATCGTAAAGAATCTCAGAGTTTTGAGTAACTTGATAGTCTAGGACAAAAACAACCATGTTTTTTTTCACAACGAAATGTAGAGTCAAACCATTTTTAACACAATGGAAGGATGAGAACAGATAAGATGGTTCTTGGGAAATTTACCTGCAATTAAACAAAATACTTGAGCTTCACAATCGTAAAAGAGGAAGCAGTGGTAACATTGTAGGCTTTCTACTTCAAATGAGGAAACAAAATTGCAACCCGTGAACTCCAAAAAAGACAAAAAAAGTTAGCATATGAAAAATTATATATAATCTTGACTTCGCATTCGCAAAAGCCACAAACACCGGGCAAAAAAACATGTCTTGTTCAGTAAGAGTGCTTAATAGAGCCAAATGAGGACTATGCATGTCCGCTAATATGCAAAACGGTGGGCAATTTTGAAAGTAAACAAGTGAATTGAAGCATAATTCAAGTGCAAAAGTTTCACTAAAGCTGAGATAATTACTAGAGGAGATAAATAGAAGAACCAGCTTGTTTTGTTTCGTGCCATGGAAATTTTCTGATTTCTTTTCGAAAAAATTCTCACAATGTTTCACTATTTTTTTCTCTCTTACTGTGTTTATCCTTGCTTGAGGAAATGATAGATCTCGAACCAGGAGCAAAGCTCTGATACGAAGAATGTTGGGAAAAGAGAGAAGTAACTATTCGAATAAAATTTTAAGAAACAGAGAGAAACTTTTTCTCTTTTTATTGCTTTCAAAAAACAACGATACAAGACTTTAAATAGTACTTGAATAACAACAATCTAGAGAAAAAATAGGGCACTAGATTAACACTAACCCATGACCTTCTAACTGACTAATATAAACTTCTTAGGACTCTTAAAGCTAAAACGTAAAAGACTTTGAGGTGTTTATTGTGTGAAATAGAATTTATTAATCCTTACAGTTTCAGTTAAGGATGATGTTGACAGCTCAAACTTTTTGTCTTAATGCGAGTTTGATTACTCTATTCTACGAGAATTTCACTCCTCTCAACTTTATCGGAAAACGTAATGTGTTTATCTAAAAACGTTTGTAAAGTTTTGGAAAAACTTCTTATGCAATAAATTTATTAGTAAAGTTGTCCATCTTAGTTATGATTTTTGAAGGCGCAAGGAAAAAGTTGATTAATTACTAGTATTGGATGGAAAGAGTATTTTACTAGAGTAATATTTATTCTATTCTTTAATTTTGTCGTATGGAAAACGAGAAACATTTAATTTTAATGTTCACATTTCTACCATTACTGTCTCCTGGAAACTAGATATCAATTTTCTTCTTCTATATTTAAATGGGAAAAGGTTTAAATTAGTCTTGACCTAAGAAAAGAAATCTAAATTTAGTCTTTGTTCGTTTATAAAGAGGATCATGTCATTCCTTGAACGAAAACGTAAATAAACCAAGCTTATAATGGCAGGAGTATTCTTAATCGTGCTCTTTTAATGAAATGCAAATTGAACCCTTTAATTAAACTTGAGTCGGGTGTTCTATCAAGAATAATCTTTATCTAACACAAGATAAGGATAAGGTATACCTACACTTCATTCTTCCTGCTCTTCTTATAGGATTACATCGAATATATTGTTTTAGTAGTAGTTCAATATTTTTTACTTGACTAAATTTATTATGTTAAGTTTTTCTTGTTTACAAATATTCTTTTATAATTTTTTCAACGGGTGTCAAAATATATTTTGAAAAAGAGAGTAAAACATATGAGTAAAATTTAGGGATTCAATAAATAAAAATGTTCACATATCCAGATAGTATACCTTTCAATTAAGTGGTGCCAATTGACACTTTTGAATACATATGGTGCTCCCATTGATGATGGTGAATATTATTGGAACTTTATGTGCATAAGCTTTCAAGGTGTGTTAAAATATAAATAGTAAATATATGAAAAGTTTAGGGATTCAATCAATAGAATGTATATAACTAAAACTTATGGTTTCGTTGTTGATGACAATGAATATTATAAATATATACGTGTATGAGCTATCAATCTTAAACCTAGACAATGGGAGAAGATTGTAGTAGCCTAACTGTCAACGTAAAATTGATGAATTTGTGACAGAAAAAACAAAATAAAATACAACAATGCTTCTAGTTATGACATATATTCAATTTGTAGTAATTCATTAATTCATAATGTGATTTCAGAACTTATTTTAAAATATTCTACAAAAGCCAAATTTTTTCGTAGGGTAACTTTTATAGAAACAAATATGGGTCCGGATAGTTATTAATTATTTGATATAATATTTAGGAATTTACTTCTTTACTGAAGTGATGCCAGTTGACTCTTCTTCACGATGTGTGTCACTTAAATTTTACGTGCATGAGTTTTTGGTACTGAGCCCTGATTGAGGAAAGCAATTGCAGTAGGGTGATGGTCAATAAATTAAAAACAATAGATGAATTTTGTGATGGAAATAACAAAATAAAATTTGACTTGCTGTAAAGTTTATATTTTACCAACAACAACAACAACATACCTAGTGAAATCCTACAAGTGAGGTCTGGGGAGGGTAGAATGTACGCAGACCTTACCACCACCTCATAGAAGTAGAGAGGTTGTTTCCTGGGAACCCTCATCTCAACAACCCATAAGCAAAAAAGTTTATATTTTACCATAAGGTAAATATTGGTATTACTTGGACTATACATGCACGAGATTTCAATCCTAAGCTTCAATAGAGAAAACGATTGTTGTTGGCTGATTGTCAATGTAAAACCAACGAATTTGGTGATGAAGATAATAAAAATAAAATATTGTAAAATAAATAAGTAAATAAATAAAGGAATTAACACATAGTATATATAACAATCATTATACCAAAATGATCTTTAGCGATAATTAATTAACGGGAATAGCTTAATTACCATTAATTATGCATATTTAGCAGCAATCAACACTCTTTATAAATGTTTCAAAAGCTTTTAGCGACATGGATCTAATGGCAATTAATTACTATTGGTAAAAGCTTTAATACTCTTTAATAGTATGTAGTTTTTATGCCGCTAAAAGTTGTTTTTCCTGTCGTGATAAAAACTTTTCACCTATCTATATATATAGTGTACGTTTTTAGTGAATTAATTTCAATTGACACCTTTATGTTCATGAGCTTTCAGTGCTAAGCCTCGAATAGAGGAAAACAATTTCAGTAGGCTCATTATCAACATAAAACTGGTAAATATAGTATTGAAACAACAAACAAAAATATGACAATCCTACTAATTACGACATATATTCACTCAATAGTATTTCATTTATTTATTATGTGATTTTAAAACATTTTAGATAATAGAAACTTTTTGTGTGAGGGGGTAGTTTTTATAGAAAAAAATATGTTCAGATTGTCATTAATCATTTGATATAATATGTGGGTATTTTTTTTTATAGAAAAAAATATGAATTTGGATTGTCATTAATCATTTCATATAATATTTAGGGATTCAACACAACACATAGTATCTATACTTCTCAACAAAGTGGTGTTAGTTGACTCTCTTTTTCACTGATGGCGATGTGTATTCCTTGAACTTCTTGTGCATGAGCTTTCAATCTTAAGGTCCGATAGAGGAAAATAGTTGCAGTAGGCTGATTGTCAATGTAAAACTGGTGAATTTGGTGATGGAAATAATGAAACAAAATAGGGTATGTTGATAGATTCATATTGCGTACTCTTGCGGTTAAGCAATTTTGCTCCTAAAACTTATCTTTTTATCCGGTTGGCCAAAAATTTCAACCAAGACCACTTTTCCACATAAATTTTTGTCTGGTTAGTGGGTTAGGGATATCGGATAGTTAAATTGAAAAACAAAAATTGTGTAGGAGTAGTGTGCTCCTGTTTACTATTTCTCCAGTGATCAAGACTATTTCTTGGTACAAATTGTGCGCACATGAATTTCCTTAACCCAATTCTGCAAAAATAACAACTACTATGAATCAATTTCAAACAAGTTGAAGTCGGCTATTTGAATATTGTATGATCATGTTTCTCCATTTAATTTACCCTCCAGTCTCCACACTTACAAGAAGATGTTTGTCACTCGACTTAGTTTTTAATCGAAAAGAATCTCAGAGTTTGGAGTAACATGATAATCTAGGACAAAAACAACCATATTTTTTCACCAAGAAATGTAGAGTCAAACCATTTTTAACACAATGGAAGGATGAGAACAGATAAGATGGTTCTTGGGACATTTACCTGCAATTAAAAAAAATAGTTGAGCTTCACAATCGTAGAAGAGTAAGCAGTGGTAATATTGTAGGCTTTCAACTTCAAATGAGGAAACAAAATTGCGACCCGTGAACTCCAAAAAAGACAAAATAAGTTAGCATATGAAAAATTATCTATAATCTTGACTTCGCATTCGCAAAAGCCACAAACATCGAACAAAAAAACATGCCTTGTTCAATAAGAGTGCTTCATAGAGCCAAATGAGGACTAAGCATGTCCGCTAATATGCAAAACAGTTGGCAATCTGGAAAGTAAACAAGTGAATTGAAACATAATTCAAGTGAAAAGGTTTCACTAAAGCTGAGATAATTAATAGAGGACCTAAATAGAAGAACCGGCTTGTTTTGTTTTGTGGCATGGATATTTTCTGATTTCTTTTCGAAAAAATTCTCACAATGTTTCACTATTTTTTTCTCTCTTACTGTGTTTATCCTTGCTTGAGGAAATGATGGATCTCGAACCAGGAGCAAAGCTCTGATACGAAGAATGTTGGGAAAAGAGAGAAGTAACTATTCGAATAAAATTTTAAGAAACAGAGAGAAACTTTTTTTCTTTTTATTGCTTTCACAAAACAAAGATACAAGACTTTAAATAGTACTTGAATAACAACAATCTAGAGAAAAAAATAGGGCACTAGTTTAACACTAACCCATGACCTTCTAACTGACTAATATAAAATTCTTAGGAATCTTAAAGCTAAAACGTAAAAGACTCCTAAACTAATGACATCGACTTTTGAATCAGTCAACTAACAAGGAGCATCTGGAAGAGTTTCTACTTTCACTTGCTTTGACATGGGAGAGAAACCAGGAGGAATAGCAGGGTACTCAGTCGGTAGATCAGAAACATCCCAATATGTTTCGACTCCATCGGCTAGACATAATATTTCCTTTCTCCACCATTTCAAATACCGTGTAGGTACATCCGGTTCAAAGAGCCTAGCCGGATAGTATAACCTCAATCCAAAATCAATGGGTCTGCTATAGTTGATCCAGGCAAGTTTTGGACTTGAAGATGAGCGAGGAATCCATTTAGGGAAGTCTTGATCATATCCAAATTGCATTGCTACCCGATTTGGTCGATAGGGCTCTTGACAATCAAATCCAACAAGCTCAGATGCCCTCAAGCATCGAATGAATGACTCCATTTCTAGATCCAAACTTTCCCCTTCAACCGTTGTCCACTCTTCTTTTTCTTTGTAAAACTGTGGAATCAACCAACCTTCCACAGCCAAGGTGTATGGCCTCCACTGAAACAACTCTCCAGACGAGGCAATAGTAGTCCTCACATTAATTTCACCCGATTGTTTCACGTTGTACCATCGACTTATTCTCACACCACTGACCACATTGTAATTCTGCGCTAGCTGTGGCCGCAAAGACACCAGCCTCTCCCAAGCCCAAACCTGAAGAAAGAACATCGGCGACCACAAATCAACTCTATCTCTATTCCTAGTTAATGAAGCCCCTATCATCGCCTGTTTGAACAAGCCCAAATCCCTATAGATGCTAGCAAGAACAGCAGGTGCAAGTGCTAGTCGCACACCTCTTGCCAAATTGACTGCAACAGAGAAAACAGGTGCCTCCACTTTACCTGGAAACACGAATTTTGACAACCAAAGAGAAAGAAAAGCTTCATGTTCATAATCGCACACCAGTGTTCATGAAATGCTTCAACCACCTAGTATGATTATTATCCTTCTTTTCAATCAATTCTTTTTGTGATTTTTCAAGATTTTCTTGAATCACTACCAACTCAGGGGATTGAAGGGGGGACAAAACAAGGTCACCCAAAACAGAAAACCCTCCCAAAAGCATCATATCTTCTAGAGTAACAGTAGCTTCACCCCATGGAAAAACAAAAGTGTTAGTCTCACAACACCACCTTTCAACCAACCCAAAAATCAAATCTTTATCTATGTGGACTCTATAAACTGAACTCGTGACTGCTTCATAAATTCCTGCAGCTTTCCATACATGGTGATGGTCTGACTCCATCCTTTCGACCCACATCCTCCACTTTTTTGGTTGATCCCTCCATCCGTTACATCCATGGAAGGTGACATCCAATGGACAATCAGATTCGGATGGGACGGGAATCGACGGAAGCTTCAAAGTTGGACCTTCAATGGCAGAAATGACGGGATTCAAGAAACGGGCTTTTCTTAGATGTGGGATTCCACCTGATGGTGAAACCATCAACTCCTCTCTTTCATCAAACATTGAATCTTCCATCGATTTTTAGGTAAAGTTTATGGTGGAAGCTCAAACTTTTTGTCTTAAGGGTGAGTTTTGTGGTCTAAAAGAGAGGAAGGAGGCCTGAATATAAACAACTCTTTTATTTTGTAGAACTATTTTAAGTCCGGAAGAATGAAATGAGTTGTTAGATATCAGAGAGGAAGACCGAGTTGGGAATTTTCTTTTTCTTCTTCTGTTTTAAGTGTACAAAGAGTATGCCAATTTATAAAATAACCCTAAGGACTAAAGACTAAATTTTTTATTTTGTTTTGTTTGATTGGTCAATATGTTTTCTTTTTGCAGAAAATATTTTTTTTATATAAAAAAATAATAATAACATTTTTAATGTAATCTCATTATCTCTACAGTAGAAATAGAGAGGTTCTTTCAAATAAAACCTCGATTCAAGAAAAAATTATTCAAAATAGTCCGAAAAAAATTTAACAAAAGTACAAAAAACCACGACAATACCACTCTTGAGCCCCTACTTCCCAACCTATCCTACCCCAACACTGTTTGAGCTAAATTTAATATAAATACTCTTGGGATAATATTTTTTAGCTTACTTACAAAATATTAGAAAATATGTAAAAAACAAAAACTACTTTATAAAAATTAAAACATTTCCTTCCAACCAAACACACCCATACTTCCATTTGTTCGTATATTTTAACAGTCTGTCAAACACTAACAAAAAAAGATGTTAATTACATTAAATTCTGTTAAATCTATATGGTCAAATATTAATTACAGTTAAAATTTTAAATTTATGGTCAGATACTATCTACAATAAATTTCAAATACCTATGGTCAAATACTAACTAAGAAACATCAATTATTCTAAATTTTTATAATTTATAGTCAAATAAATGTTAATTGCATTAACAAATGGGGTATAACACTTAAAACTCATTTTCCTTTGTTATTGATTTTTTAAATTAAAAATTTATTTGGTTAGTTATTCACTACATTTTATACAGCTCAATTAGAATATTTGGAAAAGTGACAAACTGAAAGACTTTGAGGTGTTTATTGTGTAAAATAGAATTTAATAATCATTATAATTTCAGTTAAAGTTGATGTTGATAACTCAAACTTTTTGTCTTAATGTGATTTTGGTTACTCTATTCTATGAGAATTTCCCACCTCTCGGCTCTATCGGAAAAGTAATGCATTTATCTAAAAAAGTTTGTAAAGTTTTTAAAAAATTCCTATATAATAAATTAATTAGTAAATCTATCCATCTTAGTTATTATTTTTCAAGGCGCATGTAAAGGAACAAGTTGATTACTAGTTTGGGATGGAAAGAGTATTTTACTAGAGTAATATTATTCTTTTCTTTAATTTTTGACCTATAGAAAACGATAAAGATTTAATTATAATGTTCACGTTTCTACCATTACTGTCTCCTGGAAACTAGATATCTTTTTTTTTTAAATGCAAATTTACCACTAGACATAGTGTCTAGCAGTCTTTTATTAAAAATAAAAATATCAATAGGAATAAGTACAAGTAAGGGGGGCTAGGCCTTACCTTACTAATCCTAATGAGGTAACTAATCTCTACTAACAAGCATGAAGAAAGCAAGAGCTAGAGAATAATAGGTATTTTGTGATCATCACAGAGTTTGTAATATTATCTATGATAATATTACAAATGGTAATACTTAAATAATGCAAAAATATAACAACCAAGAAGAAAGTTGCGTTACCGACCTCAAACTTTCTCTTACAATTGCATGAACTACAATAAATAGAACACCCATCTAAAGTAACTTGAAGTATTTCCTTCTTGTCTTCTACTTTAAACCTATCCAACCGCACTTGATAACTCATCATTTCTTTATGGATTTCTTGGATCTTGTTGAGCCTATTGTTATAGCCATATGATTTTTCTTTGCCAATCGAATCAGTAGATACTTTGGATGAAACTCCTCAAACACTTTGCCGTCCTAACTATGTTGCCTTTCATGTGTCTTTTTTTTTTTTGCTGGTGTGATTAGATTAGGAACGAGGTCATTCGGGAGAAGCTAGAGGTGGCCCCTATAGCTGACAAGATGAGGGAAGCGAGACTGCGATGGTTTGGACATGTACAAAGAAGGAGTACCGATGCCCCTGTTAGAAGGTGTGAGAGGTTAAATTTGGGAGCTATACGGAGGGGTAGAGGTAGGCCAAAGAAGTATTGGGGGGAGTTGATTAGAAACGATATGGTGAAACTTGATCTCACCAAGGACATGACCTTAGACAAGAAGGAGTGGAGGTCGAGAATTAGAGTAGCAGGCTAATAGGGAGGATAGGAAGGAGTGGTAATTGTCTGTCTTTTATATGTTATTTATCTGCCTTTATATGTTTACTATCCTGTATCTATGTATTATTATGCGTTCTTCTCTTTTTGCCTGTGTATCATATCTAGCATATTCTGCTGATGGGTTTTTGTGATGAGGGTTTCCAGGAAACAACCTCTCTACCTATGTGGTAGTGGTAAGGTCTGCGTACATCTTACCCTCCCCAGACCCCACTTGTGGGATTTCACTGGGTATGTTGTTGTTGTTGTTGTTGCTTTTGTTGCTTCCACTTCTTTGTTGCCTAGGTGATAAATCCCCTTCCCTAGACACTCTATCAAAGCATACGTCCAGCATATTGTTTTCCTTATCTTCATCAAAACAATCCTCGCCTGTAACAATCAATTGTTGTGTAGGATGAAAAAGTGATGAAACACAAGCAATGCTATTACCCTTAGGCACAAAGGGTGGTGCTTCGGGGCTCAATTTTCTATGAGATGTGGCATGCTCATTCTCTTCTTCGACCATATTCTCTTAACTCTCAACACATTTTTGTCCACTGCGATTCAAAGTAGCTGCAGATTTTCTTTGTCGTGTTTCCTCATGTTCATCCTCTGTGGAATGCTTATCCTGTCCAGTGTCTCCTTGTTGACAATGATTTTCATCAGATTCATGTGCACATACATTATCTAGTTGGTTCCGTGAATCACCTAGTGATGCATCAATTGTATTCTCTGTCCTTTGTGATTCACCATAATGTACAGTCAAAATGGCAGTTGTAGACGTTGAGGAACCAATTTTTCCCATATTTTCATTATCCTCAACGACCACCAATTGTGATTCTCTACTGGCCACATAAGGAGTTACAAATGGCAATGTGGCACCAGGATCCATCAAAACATAACAATCAAAAGTAAAGACTCGAATCATACCCGTCACAACATCTGGGAGTTCTCCTAATCTTGGTGACTACCCATGGCATACAAACGGTTTGTAGCTCCGCTTGCGCCTGACGTAATGGCCCTCTGGTTTCCTCTAGTTGGTGGGGCTGGTGCAGAAGATTGAGCTCGATAAGCCCACTTTGGACACTCTCTCTGGTAGTGACCCGCTTGGCCACATTTGTAGCATACATTATCCCCTTCAGGACATCTCCCCAAGTGTAACTTTCCACACTTACCACACGGTGGTTTACCCTGTGAACCTTGAGCCACCCTAGCTTGTGATTGAGATCTATGGGTTCCAACATTCTGAGACCTCTGATCATTCCTTCCTCTAGGCATAGGTGCACTAGCAGATGATAGTGCAGGAAATCGGTTACCATTCCCTTTCTTTCCAACCTCATGGTTGGATGTCTTAGCCTTCTCATTTCTGAACTTTTCTCTATCATGCTGCCTCACCTCATTAGCCTGTTGCACAAATGTCATCAATCTCCCAGTATCCATATCACTCACGAGCATTTCTCCCCTCCCATCTCTCATGGGCCCTATATTTAGCCCATCAACATATATCCCCATTCTTCCCCTCATGTCAGCAACCATATATGGAGCATAGCGAGATAGTTGAGTGAACTTCAACCCATACTCCTGTAGAGTCAAAGAGCTCTGCTTTAGATTTAGGAACTCCCTTACCTTGGCCTCTCTTCGTTCCTTTGGAAAGAAGCACAATAAGAAGGCTTCCTCGAAAGTTGCCCAAATCAACAATAGGGCATCCTCTTCTCTACCTTTCTTCCATTGGTCAACCATAGTCTGGCCACACCCTTGAGTTGGTAAGCATCTAATTCAACCCTGACAGCCGCGGCCACATGTATTGCTTAGAACACTTTTTGGAGCTCCTCTTGTAGTTCTCAGGATCTTCAGTGGACGCAGACCCTGTGAACTCAGGTGGATTCATCCTAAGAATTCCTAGACTCTAGAGGTGTCATGGCAATTTTGTCTACCCACTCCTTATCTCACTGAAGGTGTTGTGACAGCCTGGGCTAGAGTTTGAATAGCCTGGCATAGCTCAACATTGGAGACCTCATCTTGAGGGGGCTGCTCAACAAGGACAGTTGGCTCCACGGGCTCTTCATGTCCTTGAGGCTCAGGTGGGTTAACATCCTGTCTGGCAGGATATCCCCTACCTCTGACGGCTCTCATAGGAAGCATAGTTACCACTCTATAAAGCGTAAAGCACAAATTAGATAAGAACCTTTTCATAGGGTATAACTCTATCGCACGATTTAGAACATGAAAGAAGTTAAACAATTTCTAAATTTCTTATAGCCTCCAAATTATGGATGTGGAGATCCTCACACCAATAATAAGAACTCTACTAGACATGGCTTCGTAGGCTCCCTAGGACTCTTGAACCCTGTGCTCTGATACCAAGTAAGTCATGCCCTAGGAGGGTACCCTAGACGTGGCTGGCACCTAGAGACTATTGCTAGTCCCCTAGCAAACCACTTGGCCTCATCACATTCATTCAATCAAATAACTCAAGACAATCATTGGAAGACCAAGGAAAGTAAATGGGCACATCTTATCTAGTTCTCAAATAATGTATATAATAATAGACTAGTAGAAAGAACTAGCTCACAATCATGACAATCAACATCCAACTCTAGTCTATGAAGCTTTATCACTATCAAATGGTGCCAATGACAGACCCACGGCTACCGAAATCAAAATAAAAGGCTAGTCTAGTCTAACTCAAAGCATGATGAAATAAATAGTGGATCCTCCAGAGTAGGGGAGGCTCAGCAATAAGCTGAATGTCCTGGATCTTCAACGATACGCCTGTTGACGATCCCTAATCCCTGTATCTGCATCATAAAATGATGTGGTGCCAAGTGACATCAGTACGTGGAATGTAGGACTGCAAAATAGCTGAATTAAATAGAAAAATGTAGAATAATATGAAACAACATTGACTTAGAAAAATCATCACATCAAAAGGTCAAATGTCTATCTAGGCAAGAATAATGAGTAGATGAGTGACCCATCAACTCCTCAACCTCATCAATCAAATTATACTCATCTCGATGGAACTCCAGTCATCTCAACTGAACTCCATTCAATTCAACTCAACTTGGAGTACTCAAGGTGGGAACTTTTGAGAGTTTCTCTTATCCAACAACAATCACTTATGAGCTAGTGAATGTACAACATCCCGCTGGTGTTGCCACGGACATTCTATACTTGCCAGGTAGGGAACGAATTGAAACCATAATGGATAATCCAAAATGGAGACGGAACTCAATAAGTCCTCTATTGTTTTAGAGACATAAACTAAACTTAAGAGGGATCCCCTTCTACGCTTGGCGGCGTAGTTTGATGAGCTCGACTTGGACAACTCTCACTCTTTCATTCTTGATACTCCTACCAAGACTGAATGCTCATAAGACCTCCATCTCAACCAATCTCATAGGGACTTTAACCCCGTCAATGATCGGTATCTCATAGGGAAACTAACCCTATCATCAATCGACTCATAGGGGCTTTAATCCTTTCATCAATCAAACTCATAGGGACATTTAACCCTATCATCAATCAAACTCATAGGGACTTTGACCCTCTCATCAAGAATGTCTCAATCAGTAGCTCAAGGCTTGGAATAATTGTTAGCGAAAAATCGAATAAACAATCATTAGAGTTCATTTAAGGAGAATCTTTGGGCCATCAAGATCTATAAACTCATTATCATTCACAATCACAATCAACAATCTCACGTCAAGGCTCTAGACTTAACCCCTAGACTCATTCATGCATGCTTTCAAAAGTTACCATGTAGGGTTTTGCAATTGCTCATGAAAATACTCAATTCAAGAAAATAGGCTTATGATGATCATCAACATATAAAGGTACATGAAAATAGACATAATTTATAAGAAGATATTCAAGAATCAATTTAAGAACATGTATGGGGACTCATGAACACTCAACTCTTCTATGACCATCTATGGGGCAGATGAGAGGACAATCTCATGCTTTTATTTTAGCCTTACATACCTGGGATGAAGCTCTCAATAATCTCTTCAAGGATTTCCTCTCGAATTCCTCAATCTCAAGCTCTTCTCCTCTCCCCTCAAGCCCTAGTCTTGTTAGACTATTAGAAAAGGACTTAGAATGGGGTTTTAGACCTTTTTACGCTCAAATGACCTAATTTGATCGTGTATTGAGTTTAGGGGTTGGTTGTTGTTCAAAATGACCCTCAAAAAATTTAGAAAATTTTCAGGTTCGGAATGCCCCAGTCCGCGATGCGGAATGGTCGCGTACGAGTGTATTTTTCGCCAAAAATTTTGTGAACGGGTTTCTCCAATCCCATAAAATATTTTGAAAAAAATTAAGTGTGGGTCCGCTATAGAGGCGCGGCGCACCTCTGTCGCGCATCAACACTATTTCAGCTTTCGAATCGAAAAATTATCTCTTGAACGGGTTGCTCTAAAAATCGACCAAGACCATTTTTCCACTCATTGTTTTATGCTGATCATAAATCTGGCCTCGAATTTGCCATACGAGCATTAAAAGATGCGTTACATGCATACCCCTCCTTTACGTTCAGTATCTTATAGGGACTCTAACTCTATCATCAATCGACTCATAGGGACTTTAACCCTTTCATCAATTAAACTCATAGGGATATTTAACCTTATCATCAATCAAACTGATAGGGACTTTAACCCTCTCATCAAGAACATCTCAATCAATAGCTCAAGGCTTGGAACAATTGTTAGGGAACAATCGAATAGACAATCATTAGAGTTCATTTAAGGATACTCTTTGGGCCATCAAGCTCTATCAACACATCATCATTCATAATCACAATTAACAATCTCACGTCAAGGCTCTAGACTCAACCCTTAGACTCATTCATGCATGCTTTCAAAAGTTATCATGTAGGGTTTTGCAGTTTCTCATGAAAATACTCAATTCAAGAAAATAAGTTTATGATCAACATACAAAGATACATGAAAATAGACATAATTTATAAGAAGATATTTAAGAATCATTTTAAGAACATGTATGGGGACTCATGCACGCTCAACTCTTCTATGACCATCTATGGGGCACATGAAAGGATAATCCCATGCTTTTAGTTTATCCTTACATATCTAGGATGAAGCTCTCAACAATCTGTTCAAGGAATTCCTCTTGATTTCCTCAATCTCAAGCTCTTCTCCTCTCCCCTCAAGCCCCAGTCTTGTTAGACTATTAGAAAAGGACTTAGAATGGGGTTTTAGACCATTTTTACGTTCAAACGAACTAATTTGATCATGTATTGAGTTTAGGAGCTGTTGGTTATTGTCCGAGATGCCCCTCACAAAATTTTGAAAATTTTCAGGTTCGGAATACCCCAGTCCGCGTCGCAGACTGGTCCGTACCAATGTATTTTTATCCAAAAATTTTCTGATTGAGCTTTTCCAATCCCATAAAATAATTTAAAAAAATATAAATGTGGGTCCGCTACAGAGGTATGATGTGCCTCTGTCGCGCATCAACATTGTTTCGATTTTTTATTCAAAAAATTATTGGGTCGCTCTAAAAACCGACTGAGACCATTTTCCCACTCAATTTTTTATTATGATCACAAATCTGACCTCAGATTTGTCATACGCGCAATGGAAGATGCGTTACGTGCATACCCCTCCTCTAGGGGTATTTTGATAATTTTATCGAGTGTTACATCATCTCCCTCTTAGGATCATTCTACCTCGAATGATGAGTGAAGGTGGATATCAAGACATGAATAAACTTAAGACTCATCTCAATCAATCATACTCTCAACTCCTCCTCAACCTCAGTCAACTCTACTCGGATTCTAAAATAGACAATCAACTCAAAAATAGATCAATAAATTTAGTCAAGGGAAAAAAATTTACCTTCGACGTTCTCATCATTTGGCACGAATAGGTGTGGATATTTGGCGTTCATATCTTCCTCATCATCCTATGTGGCTTCCTCAACGAATTGATTTCTCCAAAGGACATTAACTGAGGCTATCTCTTTGTTTCTCAACTTACAAATTTGACGATCAAGGATTTGGACCAGAATCTCCTCGTAGGACAAGCTATCCTTCACTCCAATATCTCAATAGGGATCACCAAGGCAGGATCTCTCAAGCACTTCTTCAACATCGATACATGGAATACCGGATGAACTCCATCTAATTCGAAAGGCAAATCTGTGTCATAAGCAACCTTCCCAATCCTCTTCACAATCTGATAGGGTCAAACATAGTGTGGACTCAAATTTACCCTCTTCCCAAATCTTATGACACCCCTCATAGGTGACAGTTTCAAATACACCTAATCATTTACCTTGAACTCTAAGTATCTTCTCCTCACGTCGGTATAAGATTTCTAGTGACTTTGAGCAGTCTTCAGCCTCTCCCTAATGACCTTAACCTTCTACATCGATTGGTGGACAAGACAGAACCAATCAACTCTGCTTTTCCAACTTCAAATCACCCTATTGGTGATCTACATCTCCTCCCATACAAGGCTTCACGGGGAACCATCTAAATACCTGCATGATAACTATTGTTATATGCAAATTCAATCAACGGTAGGTGATTATCCCAATTTTCTTTGAAATCAAGAACACAGGCTCTCAACATATCCTCTAATGTAATTGTGCTCTCTGCCTAGCCATCCGTCTGTGGATGAAAGGTTGTACTCAGGTTCACTTAGCACCTAATCCCTTCTGGAATGATCTCCAAAATTGGGAGGTGAATTGAGCTCCTCTGTCTGAGATGATGGAAAAGGGAACCCCATGCATCCTCACAATCCCTTGGATGTACAACTTGGCGTACTCCAATGCAATGTTGGTCGTGTTAACTACTAAGAAGTGAGCTGATTTGGTCATTCGACCTACAATAATCCATATCGAATCATGTTGCTTTCTAGACCTCAGTAGACTAGTAATGAAGTCCATATTGATCATCTCCCACGTCAATTCAATAATCTCAAAGTTCTGACCCGATCCATATGGCCTTTGATGCTTAACTTTTACTTGTTGGCAATTCGGGCACTTTGAAATGAATTCAGCAATATCCCTCTTCATTCCACTCCACTAATAGACTTCTCTTAAGTCATGATACATCTTGGTAGAGCCAGGATGAATGGAATATATAGTGTTATGGTCTTCAGTCTTGATTCTATCTCGAATACCATCAACATCTAGAAAACACAATCTACTTTGGTATCTCAACACTCCAACCCCCCTTTTGGAGAAAACCATCACTTTCTGTTTGTGGACAACGTCCTTCAATTGGAGTATGAAAGGTTCTTGGTCTTGCTTTTCCTTCACCTTTGCAACTAAGGATGAAGCAGACTCATTCTGAACATTAACTCCTCCCTCATTATTCTCCTCAATTTGAACTCCCAACCGATCCAATTGATGTACTTCTTTAGCTAGCTCCTTCTTTACCTTCTTAACATGGGTTGTACTACCCATTGACAACCTACTAAGAGCGTCAGCAACAGTGTTAGCTTTACCTGGATGGTAGAGAATGCTCTGTCATAATCTTTGAGCAATTCCAATCATCTTCTCTGTCACAGGTTGAGCTCTTTCTGACTGAAGACATACTGCAAGTTCTTGGGGTTAGTGAACATATCCACATGTACTCCATATAAGTAGTGGCACCAGATTTTAAGTGCAATCACTACCACTACCAACTCAAGATCGTGGGTTGGATAGTTTCTCTCATGGACCTTGAGTTGCCTAGAAGAAATGGCTATAACTTTCCCTCTCTGCATCAGCACACATCTCAATCCAACTCTGGAAGCATCACAATAAACTACAAGGTCCTTTGTCTCATCGAGTAAGGCTAGGACCGGTGTAGTAGTCAACCTCATCTTCAACTCTTTGAAACTCTTCTCACATTCATCGGACTACTGAAACTTGACCTTTTTCTGAGTCGATTTAGTCAATGGTGCGGATAGGGAAGAAAATCCATCGACAAATCTATGGTAGTATCCTGCTAACCGCAAGAAACTTCTTATGTCAGTCGGAGAGGTCGGTCTGGGCCAGTTCTTAACCGCTTCAATATTTTGAGCATCTACTCGAATACCATCACCGGAAACCACATAGACTAGAAAAGTCACTGATTTGAGCTAAAATTCAAATTTCGAGTATTTTGCGTACAACTCATGGTTCTTAAGTGTTTGGAGGACAACTATGAGGTGATTAGCATGCTGCTCCTCATCTCTTGAATACACCAAAATTTCATCGATGAATACAATCACAAACATATCAAGATACTGTCTCAGTACTCTATTCAGCAAGTCCATGAAAGTTGCAGTACATTCGTCATCCCAAAGGACATGAACAAGAACTCAAAATAGCAATATTTAGGCCTAAAGTATGTCTTTGGGATATCATATTCCCTCACTTTCAACTGATGGTTGCCAGATCTGAGGTCTATCTTTGAGAAACAAAAGGCACCCTGAAGTTGGTCAAACGGATCATCTATCCTTGGAAGAAGATATTTATTCTATATGGTGACCTTATTCAATTGCCTGTAGTCAATTCACATTCTGAGGGACCCATCTTTCTTTCACACGAATAGGACAGGGGCACCCCAAGGAGAAACACTCGGCCTTATAAAGACCTTCTCTAACAGATCTTTCAATTGTTCTTTCAACTCCTTCAATTTAGCGGGGGTCATCCTATAAAATGGAAATGAGATAGGCTAGGTACCAGGAAGAACATCAATTCCAATGTTAATCTCCCTATCAGGAGGGACTCAGGGTAGATACTCAGCAAACACTTCCGAAAACACATTCACAATCGAGACTGACTCAAGAGTAGGAGACTCAACATCATCAGATTTAACTCGCACAAGGTGATAGATACAACTTTTGGAAATCATCATCTGGCCCTAAAGTATGAGATAAAATTTCCCCTTGGTGCAACAAAAAAACCCTTCCACTCAAGAACTGGTTCATTCAGGAATCGGAACTTAACGGTTCAGGCTCTACAATCAGTGGAAGTACAACAAGCGTGAAGCCAATCAATGCCAAGGATCACATCAATATCGGTCATCTCTAAGTCAAACAAGTCAATAGTAGTACCCTTGTGATGGATGAAAACTACACAAGCTCTATAGACTCTCTCAGCTCACATGAACTCACCCACTGGAGTAGAAACTCAATTAGAATGTTTGGAAAAGTGACAAACTAAAAGACTTTCAGGTGTTTATTATGTGAAATAGAATTTATTAATCATTACAGTTTCAGTTAAAGTTGATGTTTACAGCTCAAAATTGTTGTCTTAATGTGAGTTTGATTACTCTATTCTACGAGAATTTCACTCCTCTCAACTTTATCGGAAAACGTAATGTGTTTATCTAAAAAAGTTTGTAAAGTTTTGAAAAAACTTCTTATGCAATAATTTATTAGTAAAACTGTCCATCTTAGTTATGATTTTTGAAGGCTCAAGGAAAAAGTTGATTAATTACTAGTATGGGATGGAAAGAGTATTTTACTAGAGTAATATTTTTTCTATTCTTTAATTTTGTCCTATGGAAAACGAGAAGCATTTAATTTTAATGTTCACATTTCTACCATTACTATCTCCTGGAAACTAGATATCAATTTTCTTCTTCTATATTTAAATGGGAAAACGTTTAAATTTGTCTTGACCTAAGAAAAAAAATCTAAATTTAGTCTTTGTTCGTTTATAAAGAAGATCATGTCATTCCTTGAACGAAAACGTGTATAATTCTTAATCGTGCACTTTTAGCGAAATGCAAATTGAACCCTTTAATCAAACTTGAGTCGGGTGTTCTATCAAGAATAATCTTTATCTAACACAAGATAAGGATAAGGTACACGTACACTTCATTCTTCCTACTCATCTTATAGGATTACATCGAATATATTGTTGTACTAGTAGTTCATTATTTTTTACTTGACTAAATTTATTATGTTAAGTTTTTCTTGTTTACAAATATTTTTTTATAATTTTTTCAACGGGTGTCAAAATATATTTTGAACAAAGAGAGTAAAATTTAGGGATTCAATAAATAAAAATTTTCACCTATCCAGATAGTATACCTTTCAATTAAGTGGTGCCAATTGACACCTTTTGAATACATATGGTGTCGCCATTAATGATGGTGAATATTATTGGAACTTTACGTGCATAAGCTTTCAAGGTGTGTTAAAATATAAATTGTAAATATACGAGTAAATTTAGGGATTCAATAAATAGAATGTATATAACTAAAACATATGGTTTCGTTATTGATGACAATGAATATTATAAATATATACGTGTATGAGCTGTCTGTCTTAAACCTAGACAATGGGAGAAGATTGTAGTAGACTAACTGTCAACCTAAAATTGATGAATTTGTGATAGAAAAAACAAAATAAAATACAACAATCCTTCTTGTTACAACATATATTCAATCTGTAGTAATTCATTAATTCATCATGTGATTTCAGAACTTATTTTAGAATATTCTACAAAAGCTAAATTTTTTCGTAGGGTAACTTTTATAGAAATAAATATGGATCCGGATAGTTATTAATTATTTGATATAATATTTAGGAATTTACTTCTTTATTGAAGTGATGCAAGTTGACTCTTTTTCACGATGTGTGTCACTTAAATTTTACATGCATGAGTTTTTGGTCCTGAGCCCTGATAGAGGAAAGCAACTGCAGTAGGTTAAAAAAAAAACTGGAGAGTTTGGTGATGGAAATGACAAAATAAAACTTGACATGCTGTAAAGTTTATATTTTACCAACAACAACAACAACATACCTAGTGAAATCCTACAAGTGGGGTCTGGGGAGGGTAGAATGTACACACACCTTACCACCACCTCATAGAAGTAGAGAGGTTGTTTCCTGGGAACCCTCGTCTCAACAACCCATAAGCAGAAAAGTTTATATTTTACTATAAGGTAAATATTGATATTACTTGGACTGTACATGCACGAGATTTCAATCCTAAGCTTCAATAGAGGAAAACAATTGTTGTTGGCTGATTGTCAATGTAAAACCAACGAATTTGGTGATGGAGATAGTAAAAATAAAATATTTTAAATTAATAAGTAAATATATAAAGGAATTAACACATAGTATGTATAACAATCATTACACGAAAATGATCTTTAGCGATAATTAATTAACAGGAATAGCTTAATTACCATTAAATATGCATATTTAGCGGCAATCAACACTCTTTATAAATGTATCAAAAGCTTTTAGCGACATGGATCTAATGGCAATTAATTACTATTGGTAAAGGCTTTAATACTCTTTAATAGTATGTATTTTTAATGCCACTAAAATTTGTTTTTCCTGTCGTGATAAATACTTTTCACCTATCTATGTATATAGTGTACTTTTTTAGTGAATTAATGTCAATTGACACCTTTATGTTCATGAGCTTTCAGTGCTAAGCCTCGAATAGAGGAAGACGATTTCAGTAGGCTCATTATCAACATAAAACTGGTAAATTTAGTATTGAAAACAACAAACCAAAATATGACAATCCTTCTAATTACGACATATATTCACTCAATAGTATTTCATTTATTTATTATGTGATTCTAAAACATTTTAGATAAAAGAAACTTTTTGTATGAGGGGGTAGTTTTTATAGAAAAAAATATGTTCAGATTGTCATTAATCATTTGATATAATATGTAGATATTTCTTTTTTATAGAAAAGAATATGAATTTGGATTGTCATTTATCATTTCATATAATATTTAGGGATTCAACACAACACATAGTATCTATACTTCTCAACGAAGTGGTGTTAGTTGACTCTCTTTTTCACTGATGGCGATGTGTATTCCTTGAACTTCATGTGCATGAGCTGTCAATCTTAAGGTCCGATAGAGGAAAATAGTTGCAGTATGCTGATTGTCAATGTAAAACTGGTGAATTTGGTGATGGAAATAATGAAACAAAATAGGGTATGTTGATAGATTCATATTGCGTACTCTTGCGGTTAAGCAATTTTTCTCCTAAAACTCATCTTTTTATCCGGTTGGCCAAAAATTTCAACCAAGACCACTTTTCCACATAAATTTTTGTCTGGTTAGTGGGTTAGGGATATCGGATAGTTAAATCGAAAAAAAATTGTGTAGGAGCAGTGTGCTCCTGTTTACTATTTCTCCAGTGATCAAGACTATTTCTTGGTACAAATTGTGCGCACATGAATTTCCTTAACCCAATTCTGCAAAAATAACAACTACTATGACTCAATTTCAAACAAGTTGAAGTCAGCTATTTGAATACTGTATGATCATGGTTCTCCATTTAATTTACCCTCCAGTCTCCACACTTACAAGAAGAGGTTTGTCACTCGACTTAGTTTTTAATCGAAAAGAATCTCAGAGTTTTGAGTAACTTGATAGTCTAGGACAAAAACAACCATGTTTTTTTCACAACGAAATGTAGAGTCAAACCATTTTTAACACAATGGAAGGATGAGAACAGATAAGATGGTTCTTGGGACATTTACCTGCAATTAAAAAAAAATACTTGAGCTTCACAATCGTAAAAGAGGAAGCAGTGGTAACATTGTAGGCTTTCAACTTCAAATGAGGAAACAAAATTGCTACCCGTGAACTCCAAAAAAGACAAAAAAAGTTAGCATATGAAAAATTATCTATAATCTTGACTTCGCATTCGCAAAAGCCACAAACACCGGGAAAAAAAACATGTCTTGTTCAATAAGAGTGCTTAATAGAGCCAAATGAGGACTATGCATGTTCGCTAATATGCAAAACGGTGGGCAATCTGGAAAGTAAACAAGTGAATTGAAGCATATTTCAAGTGAAAAAGTTTCACTAAAGCTGAGATAATTACTAGAGGAGATAAATAGAAGAACCAGCTTGTTTTGTTTCGTGCCATGGAAATTTTCTGATTTCTTTTCGAAAAAATTCTCACAATGTTTCACTATTTTTTTCTCTCTTACTGTTTTTATCCTTGCTTGAGGAAATGATGGATCTCGAACCAGGAGCAAAGCTCTGATACGAAGAATGTTGGGAAAAGAGAGAAGTAACTATTCGAATAAAATTTTAAGAAACAGAGAGAAAGTTTTTTTCTTTTTATTGCTTTCACAAAACAAAGATACAAGACTTTAAATAGTACTTGAATAACAACAATCTAGAGAAAAAATAGGGCACTAGTTTAACACTAACCCATGACCTTCTAACTGACTAATATAAACTTCTTAGGACTCTTAAAGCTAAAACGTAAAAGACTCCTAAACTAATGACATCGACCTTTGAATCAGTCAACTAACAAGGAGCATCTGGAAGAGTTTCTACTTTCACTTGCTTTGACATGGGAGAGAAACCAGGAGGAACAGCAGGGTACTCAGTCGGTAGACCAGAAACATCCAATATGTTTCCACTCCATCGGCTAGACATAATATTTCCTTTCTCCACCATTTCAAATACCGTGTAGGTACATCCAGTTCAAACAGCCTAGCCGGATAGTATAACCTCAATCCAAAATCAATGGGTCTGCTATAGTTGATCCAGGCAAGTTTTGGACTTGAAGATGAGCGAGGAATCCATTTAGGGAAGTCTTGATCATATCCAAATTGCATTGCTACTCGATTTGGTCGATAGGGCTCTTGACAATCAAATCCAACAAGCTCAGATGCCCTCAAGCATCGAATGAATGAATCCATTTCTAGATCCAAACTTTTCCCTTCAACTGTTGTCCACTCATCTTTTTCTTTGTAAAACTGTGGAATCAACCAACCTTCCACAGTCAAGGTGTATGGCCTCCACTGAAACAACTCTCCAGACGAGTCAATTGTAGTCCTCACATTAATTTCACCTGATTGTTTCACGTTGTACCATCGACTTATTCTCACACCACTGACCACATTGTAATTCCGAGCTAGCTGTGGCCGCAAAGACACCAGCCTCTCCCAAGCCCAAACCTGAAGAAAGAACATCGGCGACCACAAATCGACTCTATCTCTATTCCTAGTTAATGAAGCCCCTATCATCGCCTGTTTGAACAAGCCCAAATCCCTATAGATGCTAGCAAGAACAGCAGGTGCAAGTGCTAGTCACACACCTCTTGCCAAATTGACTGCAACAGAGAAAACAGGTGCCTCCACTTTACTCGGAAACACAAATTTTGACAACCAAAGAGAAAGAAAAGCTTCATCTTCATAATCGCTACCAGTGTTCATGAAACGCTTCAACCACCTAGTATGATTATTATCCTTCTTTCCAATCAATTCTTTTTATGATTTTTCAAGATTTTCTTGAATCACTACCAACTCAGGGGATTGAAGGGGGGACAAAACAAGGTCACCCAAAACAGAAAACTCTCCCAAAAGCATCATATCTTCTAGAGTAATAGTAGCTTCACCCCATGGAAAAACAAAAGTGTTAGTCTCACAACACCACCTTTCTACCAACCCAAAAATCAACTCTTTATCTATGTGGACTCTATAAACTGAACTCGTGACTGCTTCATAAATTCCCGCAGCTTTCCATACATGGTGATGGTCTGACTCCATCCTTTCGACCCACATCCTCTACTTTTTTGGTTGATCCCTCCATCCGTTACATCAATGGAAGGTGACACCCAATGGACAATCAGATTCTGATGGGACGGGAATCGACGGAAGCTTCAAAGTTGGACCTTCAACGGCAGAAACGATGGGATTCAAGAATCGGGCTTTTCTTAGATGTGGGATTCCACCTGATGGTGAAACCATCAACTCCTCTCTTTCATCAAACATTGAATCTTCCATCGATTTTTAGGTAAAGTTTATGGTGGAAGCTCAAACTTTTTGTCTTAAGGGTGAGTTTTGTGGTCTAAAAGAGAGGAAGGAGGCCTGAATATTAACAACTTTTTTATTTTGTAGAACTGTTTTAAGTCCGGAAGAGAGAAAGGAGTTGTTAGATATCAGAGAGGAAGACCGAGTTGGGAATTTTCTTTTTCTTCTTCTGTTTTAAGAGTACAGAGAGTATGCCAATTTATAAAATAACCCTAAGGACTAAAGACTAAATTTTTTATTTTGTTTTGTTTGATTGGTCAATATGTTTTCCTTTTGCAGAAAATATTTTTTTAAATATAAAAATAATAACAATAACATATTTAATGTAGTCTTATTATCCCTACAGTAGAAAGAGAGAGGTCCTTTCAAATAAAACCTCGATTCAAGAAAAAATTATTCAAAATAGTCCGAAAAATATAACAAAAGTACAAAAAAAAACATGACAATACCACTCTTGAGCCCCTACTTCCCAACCTATCCTACCGCAACACTGTTTGAGCTAAATTTTATATAAATACTCTTGAGATAATATTTTTTAGCTTACTTACAAAATATTAGAAAATAAGTAAAAAAAAAAAAGAAACCACTTTATAAAAATTAAAACATTTCATTCCAACCAACCACACCCATACTTCCATTTGTTCGTATATTTTAACGGTCTATAGTCAAACACCAACAAAAAAAACATGTTAATTACATAAATTCTGTTAAATCTATATGGTCAAATATTAATTACAGTTAAAATTTTAAATTTATGGTCAGATACTATCTACAATAAATTTCAAATACCTATGGTCAAATACTAACTAAGAAATATCAATTATTCTAAATTTTTATAATCTGGAGTCAAATAAATGTTAATTGCATTAACAAATGGGGTATAACACTCAAAACTCATTTTCCTTTGTTATTGATTTTTTAAATTACAAATTTAATTGGTTAGTGATTCACTTACAGCTCAATTAGAATATTTGGAAAAGAGACAAACTAAAAGACTTTGAGGTGTTTATTGTGTGAAATAGAATTTAATAATCATTATAGTTTCAGTTAAAGTTGATATTGACAACTCAAACTTTTTGTCTTAATGTAAGTTTGGTTACTCTATTCTATGAGAATTTCCCTCCTCTCGACTCTATTGGAAAAGTAATGCATTTATCTAAAAAAGTTTGTAAAGTTTTTAAAAAATTTCTTATACAATAAATTAATTTGTAAATCTATCATCTTAGTTATTATTTTTGAAGGTGCATGTAAAGGAACAAGTTGATTACTAGTATGGGATGGAAAGAGTATTTTACTAGAGTAATATTTATTCTTTTCTTTAATTTTTGACCTATGGAAAACGATAAACATTTAATTATAATGTTCACGTTTCTACCATTACTGTCTCCTGGAAACTAGATATCTTTTTTTTTAAATGCAAATTTACCACTAGACATAGTGTCTAGCAGTCCTTATAAAAATAAAAATAAAAATATCAATAGGAATAAGTACAAGTAAGGGGGCTAGGCCTTACCTTACTAATCCTAATAAGGTAACTAATCTCTACTAACAAGCATGAAGAAAATAAGAGTTAGAGAATAATAGGTATTTTGTGATCATCACAGAGTTTGTAATACACTCTATGATGATATTACAAATTATAATACCTAAATAATGCAAAAATATAACAACCAAGAAGAAAGTTGAGTTACCGACCTCAAACTTCCTCTTACAATTGCATGAACTACAATAAATAGAACACCCATCTAAAGTAACTTGAAGTATTTCTTTCTTGTCTTCTTCTTCAAACCTATCCAACCGCACTTGATAACTCATCATTTCTTTATGGATTTCTTGGATCTTGTTGAGCCTATTGTTATAGTCATATGATTTTGCTTTGCCAATCGCATCAGTAGATACTTTGGATGAAACTCCTCAAACACTTTACCATCCCAACTATGTTGCCTTTCATATGTCTTCTTTTTGCTTTTGTTGCTTCCACTTCTTTGTTGCCTAGGTGATAACTCCCTTTCCCTATACACTCTATCAAAGCATACTTCAAGCATATTCTTTACCTTATCTTCATCAAAACAATCCTCGCCTATAATAATCAATTGTTGAGTAAGATGAAAAGGTGATGAAACACAGCCAATGCTACTACCCTTAGGCACAAAGCGTGGTGCTTCAAAGCTCAATTTTCTATGAGGTGTGGCATGCTCATCCTCTTCTTCAACCATATTCTCTCAACTCTAAACAGATTTTTGTCCGCTGCGATTCGAAGAAGCTGCAGATTTTCTTTGTCGTGTTTCCTCATGTTCATCCTCTGTGGAATGCTTATCCTGTCCAGTGTCTCCATGTTGACAATGATTTTGATCTGATTGTCTCCTGTCTAGTGTCTCCTATCCAGTGTCTGCAGATTGTGATTCACCATGATGTACAGTCAAAATGGCAGTTGTAGACGTCGAGGAACCAATTTTTACCATATTTTGATTATCCTTAACGACCACCAATTATGATTCTCTACTGGCCACATAAGGAATTACAAATGACAATGTGGCACCAGGACCCATCAAAACATAACAATCAAAAGTAAAGACTCGAATCATACCCGTCACAACATCTGGGGAGTTATCCTGATCTTGGTGACGACCCATGGCATACAAACGATTTGTAGCTCCGCTTGCGCCTGACGTAATGGCCCTCTGGTTTCCTCTAGCTGGTGGGGCTGGTGCAGAAGATTGAGCTCGATAAGCCCACTTTGGACACTCTCTATGGTAGTGATCCGCTTGGCCACATTTGTAGCATACATTATCCCCTTCACGACATATCCCCAAGTGTAATTTACCACACTTACCACACGGTGGTTTGCCTTGTGAACCTTGAGCCACACTAGCTTGTGACAGAGATCCATGGGTTCCAACATTCTAAGACCTCTGATCATTCCTTCCTCTAGGCACAGGTGCGCTAGCAGATGATGGTGCAGGAAACCGGTAACCATTCCCTTTCTTTCCGACCTCATGGTTGGATGTCTTAGCCTTCTTATTTCTGAACTTTTCTCTATCATATTGCCTCACCTCATTAGCCTGTTGCACAAATGTCATCAATCTTCCAGTATCCATATCACTCACGAGCATTTCTCCCTTCCCATCTCTCATGGGCCCTATATTTAGCCCATGAACATATATCCCCATTCTTCCCCTCATGTCAGCAACCATATCTGGAGCATAGCAAGATAGTTGTGTAAACTTAAACCCATACTCCTGTAGAGTCAAAGAGCTCTGCTTTAGATTTAGGAACTCCATTACCTTGGCCTCTCTTCGTTCCTTTGGAAAGAAGCGCACCAAGAAGGCTTCCTCGAAAGTTGCCCAAATCACTGAAGGTGTTGTTACAGCCTGGGCTAGAGTTTGAATAGCCTGGCGTAGCTCAACATTGGAGACCTCATCTTGAGGGGGCTGCTCAACAGGGACAGCTGGCTCCACAGGCTCCTCATGTCCTTGAGGCTCAAGTGGGCTAACATCCTGTCTGGCGGGATATCCCCTACCTCTGACGACTCTCATGGGAGACATGATTACCACTCTATAACGCGTAAAGCACGAATTAGAGAAGAACGTTTTCATAGGGTGTAACTCTATCGCACGATTTAGCACATGAAAGAAGTGAAACAATTTCTAAATTTCTTATAGCCTCCAAATTATGGATGTGGAGATTTTCACATCAATAATAAGAACTCTACTAGACATGGCTTCATAGACTCCCTAGGACTCTTGAACCCTGTGCTCTGATAAAAAGTTAGTCATGCCGTAGGAGGGTACCCTAGACGTGGCCGACACCTAGAGACTATTGCTAGTCCCCTAGCGAACCACTTGGCCTTATCACATTCATTCAATCAAATAACTCAAGACAATCAGTGGAAGACTAAGGAAAATAAATGGGCACATCTTATTTAGTTCTCAAATAATGTATATAATAAAAGACTAGTAGAAAGAACTAGCTCACAATCTTGACAATCAACATCCAACTCTAGTCTATGAAGCTTTATCACTATCAAATGGTGCCAATGACAGACCCACGGCTACCGAAATCAAAATAAAAGGCTAGTCTAGTCTAACTCAAAGCATGATGAATTAAATAGTGGATCTTCCGAAGTAGGGGAGGCTCAGCGATAAGCTGAATGTCCTGGATCTTCAATAATATGCCCGTTGACGATCCCTAATCCCGGTATCTGTTTCATAAAATGATGCGGTGCCAAGTGGCATCAGTATGTGGAATGTAGGTATGTAAAATAGCTGAATTAAATAGAAACATGTAGAATAATATGAACCAACATTGACTCAGAAAAATCATCACATCAAAAGGTCAAATGTCTATCTAGGCAAGAATAATGAGTAGATGAGTGACCTATCAACTCCTAAACCTCATCAATCAAATAAGACTCATCTCAATGGAACTCCACTCATCTCAACTCAACTCAATTCAACTCAACTCAACTTGGAGTACTCAAGGTGGGAACTTTTGGGAGTTTCTCTTATCCAATAACAATCACTTATGAGCCAGTGAATGTACAACACCCCGCCGGTGTTACCACGGACATTCTGTACTTGCCAGGTAGAGAACGAATTGAAACCATAATGGATAATCCAAAATGGAGACGAAACTCAATAAGTCCTCTATTGTTTCAAGGACATAAACTGAACTTAAAAGGGATCCTCTTCTACGCTTGGTAGCGTAGTGTGATGATCTCGACTTAGACTACTCTCACTCTTTCATGCTTGATACTCCTCCCAAGACTCAATGCTCATAAGACCTCCATCTCAACCAATCTCATAGGGACTTTAACCTCGTCAATGATCGGTATGTCATAGGGAAACTAACCCTATCATCAATCAACTCATAGGGGCTTTAATCCTTTCATAAATCCAACTCATAGGGACATTTAACCCTATCATCAATCAAACTCATAGGGACTTTGACCCTCTCATCAAGAACGTCTCAATCAGTAGCTCAAGGCTAGGAACAATTGTTAGGGAAAAATCGAATAGACAATCATTAGAGTTCATTTAAGGAGAATTTTTGGGCCATCAAGATCTATCAACTCATTATCATTCACAATCACAATCAACAATCTCACGTCAAGGCTCTAGACTCAACCCCTAGACTCATTCATGCATGCTTTTAAAAGTTACCATGTAGGGTTTTGCAATTGCTCATGAAAATACTCAATTCAAGAAAATAGGTTTATGATGATCATCAACATATAAAGGTACATGAAAATAGACATAATTTATAAGAAGATATTCAAGAATCAATTTAAGAACATGTATGGGGACTCATGAACACTCAACTCTTCTATAACCATCTATGGGGCACATGAGAGGATAATCTCATGCTTTTATTTTAGCCTTACATACCTGTGATGAAGCTCTCAATAATCTCTTCAAGGATTTCCTCTCGAATTCATCAATCTCAAGCTCTTCTCCTCTCCCCTCAAGCCCTAGTCTTGTTAGACTATTAGAAAAGGACTTAAAATGGGGTTTTAGACCTTTTTACGTTCAAACGACCTAATTTGATCGTGTGTTGAGTTTAGGGGTTGGTTGTTGTTCAAAATGACCCTCACAAAATTTCGAAATTTTTCAGGTTCGGAATACCCCAGTCCGCGATGCGGAATGGTCGCGTACGAGTGTATTTTTCGCCAAAAATTTTGTGAACGGGTTTCTCCAATCCCATAAAATATTTTGAAAAAAATATAAGTGTGGGTCCGCTATAGAGGCGCGCCGCGCCTCTGTCGCGCATCAACACTATTTCAGCTTTCGAATCGAAAAATTATCTCTTGATCGGGTTGCTCTAAAAATCGACCAAGACCATTTTTGCACTCATTTTTTATGCTGATCATAAATCTAGCCTCGGATTTTCCATACGAGCATTGAAAGATGCGTTACGTGCATACCCCTCCTTTACGTTCAGTATCTTATAGGGACTCTAACTCTATCATCAATCGACTCATACGGGCTTTAAGCCTTTCATCAATTAAACTCATAGGGATATTTAACCTTATCATCAATCAAACGCATAGGGACTTTAACCCTCTCATCAAGAACATCTCAATCAATAGCTCAAGGCTTGGAACAATTGTTAGGGAACAATCGAATAGACAATCATTAGAGTTCATTTAAGGAGACTCTTTGGGCCATCAAGCTCTATCAATACATCATCATTCACAATCACAATCAACAATCTCACGTCAAGGCTCTAGACTCAACCCTTAGACTCATTCATGCATGCTTTCAAAAGTTAACATGTAGGGTTTTGTAGTTTCTCATGAAAATACTCAATTCAAGAAAATAAGTTTATGATCAACATACAAAGATACATGAAAATAGACATAATTTATAAGAAGATATTTAAGAATCGTTTTAAGAACATGTATGGGGACTCATGCACGCTCAACTCTTCTATGACCATCTATGGGGCACATGAGAGGATAATCCCATGCTTTTAGTTTATCCTTGCATACCTAGGATGAAGCTCTCAACAATCTGCTCAAGGAATTCCTCTGGATTTCCTCAATCTCAAGCTCTTCTCCTCTCCCCTCAAGCCCCAGTCTTGTTAGACTATTAGAAAAGGACTTAGAATGGGATTTTAGACCATTTTTACGTTCAAACGAACTAATTTGATCATGTATTGAGTTTTGGAGCTGTTGGTTATTGTCTGAGATGCCCCTCACAAAATTTGGAAATTTTTCAGGTTCGGAATACCCAAGTCCGCGTCGCGGACTGGTCCGTACCAATGTATTTTTATCCAAAAATTTTCTGATTGAGTTTTTCCAATCCCATAAAAAAATTTAAAAATATAAATGTGGGTCCGCTACAGAGGTATGACGCGCCTCTGTCGCGCATCAACATTGTTTCGATTTTGTATTCAAAAAATTATCTTTTGATCGGGTCGCTATAAAACCGACTAAGATCATTTTCCCACTCAATTTTTTGTTATGATCATAAATCTGACCTCAGATTTGCCATACGCGCATTGGAAGATGCGTTACGTGCATATCCCTCCTCTAGGGGTATTTTGGTAATTTTACCGGGTGTTACATCATCGCCCTCTTAGGATCATTGTAACGCCTGGTAAAATTACCAGAATACCCCTGGAGTGAGGGTATGCGCGTAACGCATCTTCCGATGCTCGTATGGCGAATTCGAGACCGGATTTGTGATCAGCATGGAAAATGGAGTGGGAAAATGGTCTCGGTCGAATTTTAGAGCGACCCGATCGAAAGATAAATTTTCAGATCAAGTCACAAAACAGTGGCTGTCCGCGACGGAGGCGCGTCGCGGACCTGACGCGGAGTGGCACTTGTGTGTTTTCCAAAAATTTCGACGGGATGGAGAGAACTCGTACAAAAGCACTTTTTCCAAAATTACACAGTACGCGATAGGTCCGCGTCGCGGACCGTGTGTTTTTTGAACTGCAAATTCCTAATTTAATTCTAGGGGCATTCTAGTCAATCCCTAGTCCCTCTTAAACACTGGTACACAACTAATTAAGTCGTTTTCAACCAGAAAAGGGTCTAAAACCTCATTCTAAGTCCTATCTCTTAGAAACTAACAAGGCTAGGGCTTGAGGAGAAGAGAGAAGAGCTTGTGGGAAGAATTCGAGCGGAGACCCTGAAAGTACTCGATTGCTAACGGCATCACAGGTATGTAAGGCTAAACTAAAACATGGGATTGTCCTCTAATGTGCCCCATAGAGGTTATAGATGAGTTGATGATTGAAGGGTCTACATGCATGATTTCTTTGATGGATTTTCTTGGAAATTATAATTGAAACTATATGTTTTCTATGTTGATGATCATCATACTATTGGTTTTCTTAAGTTGAATATTATCATGAGAATTTGCATAACCCTACATGATTTATTTTGAAAAGCATGCATAATGAACTTGAGGATTGAGTCTAGAGCCTTGGATTGTGATTGTGATTGTGATGATAGAATGATGAGTCTAGAGCCTTGAGTTAAGATTGTGATTGTTGAATTGTGATTGTGATTGTGATGAGAGAATGATGATGAGTTGATAGAGTTTGATTGTCGTATGAGTCTCTATAAATGAACTCTACCGATGTGTCTATTCATTTAATTCCTAATGATTGATCTAAACCTTGAGTTATTGATGAGATTGATCGATGAGAGGGTTAAAGTCCCTATGAGATTGATTGATGAGAGGGTTAAAGTCCCTATGAGATTGATTGATGAGAGGGTTAAAGTCCCTATGAGTTTGATTGATGATAGGGTTAAAGTCCCTATGAGATACCGATCGTTGACGGGGTTAAAGTCCCTACGAGATTGGTTTGATTGGATTGATGGTTTTATGAGCATTGAGTCGGGAGGAGTATCAAGCACCGAAATGGGTAAGAGTGAGTCCCACTCGAACTCATTAAACTATGTCGCCAAGCATAGAAGAGGTTTTCCTCTTGAGTTGATATCCCTGAAATCAATAGCGGACTTTGTTGATTGTTCTGTCTCCATCTTGGATTTATCCATTATGGTTTCGATTCGTCTCTACCTGGCAAGTACGGGACGGCCGTGGCAACACCGGCGGGATTGTTGTACAATCACTGGCTCATAAGTGATTGTTGTCGGTTAAGAGAAACTCCCATAAACTTCTTACCCTATTCTGAGTCGGAAAGAGATGAGAGGAGGTGAGCTCCACTGAGATGAGATGAGATGAAATGAAATGTGGTGAGATAAGAGGAGGTGAGCTCCTTTAAGATGAGTCTGAGATGATTGCTGAGGTTTGAGTTGATGATAGGTCACTTGTCTACTCTTTATTCTTGCATAGACAGACATTTGACTACTGATGTGATTTGATATGTATTTTAAGTTGTTGTTGTTTCCATATTGTTCTGCCGGTTTCCGTTTCATTCAGCTATTTTACATACCAGTACATTCCAAGTACTGACGTCCACTCTGGACTGCATCGTTTTATGATGTAGAGGCAGGTACTAGAGATCATCAACAGGCGCTCCGTTAAAGGTCTGAGATTCGAAGCTGATTTGGTGAGCCTCCCCTACTCCGGAGGATCCACTACTTTTATTTCATCATGCTTTAGAGTTAGATTGGACTATTGATTTTGTTTTGATTGGGTAGCCATGGATTTGTCATTGGCACCACATGATTAATAATAGAGGCGTCATAGACGAGGGTCGAGTATTGATGTTGAGATTGTGAGCTAGTTCTTTCTACTAGCCTTCATTATTTTATATACTCTTTTGAGACTTTAGATGAGATGTGTCCATTACCTAATTATATTTTCCGCTGTTCAGTAAAGTTTATTTGATTGAATGATGTGATGAGTCTAAGTGGTTCGCTTGGAGACTAGCAATAGTCTCTGAGTGCCGGCCACGCCAAGGGTACCCTCCCAGGGCGTGACAAACTTGGTATCAGAGCACAGAGTTCAATTGTCCTAGGGAGTCTATGAGGCCGTGTCTAGTAGAGTCTTGTTTATGGGTGTGTTGTCGACCATACTTCATAAGCAGGAGGCTATGGGACATTAGGAATGGTTACACTTCTTTCTTATTCTAAATCGTGCGATAGAGTTGAACTCTATGAAAACTATCCTCTAATTCGTGCGTTACACGTGCAGAATCGATAATATGCCTCCCAGAAGAGCTGCCAGAGGAAGGGGACGTCCTGCCAGGCGAGCTGTTAACCCGCCTGAGCCTCAAGTACCCGAGGGGCCCGTGGATCCAGCTGTCCCTGTTGGGCAACCTCCTCAAGCTGAGATCTCGAATGCTGAGCTACGCCAGGCCATTCAAACTTTGGCCTAGGCTGTCGCAGCACCTGCTGTGAGGCAAGGTGCAGGTGGGACAGACTCTCATGGCACCTCCAGAGTCTGGGAATTTCTGAGGATGAACCCGCCTGAGTTCACGGGGTCGGCAGCTACTGAAGACCCCGAGAGCTATATTGAGGAGCTTGAGAAGGTGTTCCAAGTAATGCATGTGGCGGATGTGGATAGAGTTGAATTGGCCGCCTACCAACTCAAAGGGGTGGCCAGGCTGTGGTTCGACCAATGGAAGAATGGCCGAGTGGATGGTGATTCATGTGTGACCTGGGCAGTGTTTGAGGAGGCCTTCTTAGGACGCTTCTTCCCAAGGGAGAAAAGAGAGGCTAAGGTGAGGGAGTTTCTGATTCTAAAACAGGGCTCCATGACCGTGCAGGAGTATGGCCTGAAGTTCACACAGCTATCTCGTTATGCTCCAGATATGATTGCCGACATGAGGGGGAGAATGGGAATGTATGTCGATGGATTGAATAGAGGGCCCAAAAGGGATGGCAGAGGGGCAATGCTGGTGAGTGATATGGACATTGGGCGATTGATGACATTTGTACAACAAGCTGATGAGGAGAGGCAGCATGACAAGGAGGAATTCAGGCGCAAGAAAGCCAAAACGTCTAGCTATGAGACGGGAAGGAGAGGCAATGGTCATCGATTTCCAACACCATCATCTGCTAGTGCGCCCACGCCCAGGATCAGGGATGATCAAAGGTCCCAGAATACTAGAGCCCATGGGTCCCAGTCACAAGCTAGTGTGGCTCAAGGATCGCGGGATCAACGCCGTGTAAAAAGTGTGGCAAGTTGCACCTGGGAAGATGTCGTGAGGGAAATGATGGGTGCTACAAATGTGGCCAAGTGGGTCACTATCAGAGAGACTGTCCTCGATGGGCTAGCCGAGCTCAATCCACTGCATCGGCCCCACCAGTAGGAGGGAACCAGAGGGCCACTATGTCAGGAACAGGCGGAGCAACAAACCGCTTGTAGGCCATGGGTAGTCGCCAAGATCAGGAGAACTCCCCAGATGTTGTGACGGGTATGATTCGTGTCTTTACTTTTGATTGTTATGTCTTGATGGACCCTGGTGCCACACTTTCATTTGTATCTCCTTATGTGGCCAGTAAATTTGATATGACCCCTGAGAGTCTCCTTGAACCTTTTGATGTTTCTACTCCAGTGGGTGAGTCTATTCGAGCTGAGAGAGTTTATGGGACTTGCGTAGTGTCCATCTATCATAGGGACACTCTTGTTGATTTGATTGAGCTGGAGATGATTGATTTTGACTTGATCCTTGGCATGGATTGGCTCCACGCCTGTTATGCCTCTGTTGATTGTAGATCCCGAATTGTTAAGTTCCAATTTCCAAATGAACCAGTTCTAGAGTGGAAGGGTGACTCAATGACATCGAGGGGGAGGTTTATCTCATATCTTAAAGCCCGGAAGTTAATTTCCAAAGGTTGTATCTATCACCTAGTACGAGTGAAATCAGACGAGGTTGTCCCCAACTCTTGAGTCAATTCCGATTGTTAGTGAGTATCCGAAAGTGTTTCCTGATGATCTGCCCGGAGTCCCTCCTGATAGGGAGATTGACTTCGGGATTGACATTCTTCCTGATACCCAACCCATTTCGATTCCACCTTATAGGATGGCCCCCGCTGAGTTGAAAGAATTGAAAGAGCAACTAAAAGATTTGCTAGAGAAGGGCTTCATTAGGCCAAGTGGTTCACCATGGGGTGCTCCTGTCCTATTCGTGCGGAAGAAAGATGGGTCTCTCAGAATATGTGTTGATTATAGGCAACTGAACAAGGTCACGGTGAAGAACAAATATTCTCTCCCAAGGATAGATGATTTGTTTGACCAACTTCAGGGCGCCTCTTGTTTCTCTAAGATAGACCTCAAATCTGGCTACCATCAGCTGAAGGTGAGAGAGTGAAACATTCCAAAGACAGCCTTATGGACTAGATATGGCCATTTTGAATTCCTGGTCATGTCCTTTGGGTTGACGAATGCACCTGCCGCCTTTATGGATTTGATGAACAGGGTGTTCAAACCGTATCTTGACTTGTTTGTGATTGTATTCATCGATGATATTCTGATATATTCAAGGAGTGAGGAGGAGCATGCCAATCACCTCAGATTTGTCCTCCAAACTCTTAGGGACCATGAGTTGTATGCAAAATTTTCAAAGTGTGAGTTCTGGCTTAAGTCCGCAGCCTTCCTGGGCCACGTCGTTTCCGGTGATGGTATTCGGGTGGATGCCCAGAAGATTGAAGCGGTTAAGAACTGGCCACGACCAACCACTCCGACCGACATTAGAAGTTTCTTGGGGTTGGCGGGCTACAACCGAAGATTTGTAGAAGGATTTTCTTCCTTATCCGCACCATTGACCAAGTTGACCCAGAAGAAGGTCAAGTTTCAGTGGTCCGAGGAATGTGAGAAGAGTTTCCAGGAATTGAAAACGAGATTGACTACTGCACCAGTCTTAACTTTACTCGAGGGAAATGAGGGCTTTGTGATTTATTGTGATGCCTCAAGGGTCGGACTGGGATGTGTACTAATGCAAAGGGGGAAGGTGATGGCCTATGCCTCCAGGCAACTCAAGGTCCATGAAAGGAATTACCCAACACATGACCTCGAGTTGGCAGCGGTAGTGTTCGTACGTAAGATCTGGCGTCACTACTTGTATGGGGTACACGTGGATGTGTTCACAGACCACAAGAGCTTGCAGTATGTTTTCAGTCAGAAGGAGCTTAACTTGCGACAGAGGAGATGGTTGGAATTGCTCAAGGATTACGACATGAGCATTCACTATCATCCAGGTAAAGCTAACGTTGTTGCTGATGCTCTTAGCAGGTTATCAATGGGTAGCACAGCCCATGTGGAGGAAGGAAAGAGGGAATTAGCCAAGGACGTACACCGGTTGGCTCGATTAGGGGTCCGACTTGAGGAGAACAATGAAGGAGGAGTTAATGTGGAGAACGGGTCTACTTCCTCGCTAGTGATAGAAGTGAAAGAAAAACAAGACCAAGACCCAGTCATACTCCAATTAAAGGAGGATGTCCACAATCAGAAGGTGACGGTCTTCTCCAAAGGGGGAGATGGTGTACTGAGATATCAAAGTCGATTGTGTGTTCCAAGTGTTGATGGCATACGGGACAGAATCATGGCAGAAGCTCATAACACGAGATATTCCATTCACCCTGGCTCCACCAAAATGTACCACGACTTAAGGGAAGTCTATTGGTGGAATGGGATGAAGAGGGATGTTGCAGAGTTTGTCTCGAAATGCCCAAATTGCCAACAAGTGAAGGTTGAACATCAAAGGCCATGTGGATTGGCTCAGAACTTTGAAATTCCGGAGTGGAAATGGGAGATGATCAACATGGACTTTATCACTGGCCTGCTGAAATCTCGAAAGCAACATGATTCGATATGGGTGATCGTGGATAGGATGACAAAGTCGGCTCACTTCTTGGCAGTAAAGACAACAAACACTGTGGAAGAGTATGCCAGATTGTACGTCCAGGAGATCGTGAGGTTGCATGGGGTTCCTTTGTCTATCATCTCGGACAGAGGGGCTCAATTTACCTCCCAGTTCTGGAGATCATTTCAGAAAGGTTTGGGTACTAAGGTGAATCTGAGTACAGCTTTTCACCCGCAGACGGATGGTCAGGCAGAGCGTACGATTCAAACACTCGAGGATATGTTGAGAGCTTGTGTACTTGACTTCAAAGGAAATCGGGATGATCATCTACCCTTGATCGAATTCGCATATAACAATAGTTATCATGCGAGCATTCAAATGGCTCCTTATGAGGCCCTGTACGGGAGAAGATGTAGATCACCGATTGGGTGGTTTGAGGTTGGAGAAGCAGGGCTGATTGGACCTGACCTTGTGCACCAGTCGATGGAAAAAGTCAAGATCATTAGAGAGAGGCTAAAGATTTCCCAGAGTCGCCAAAAGTCCTACACCGACGTAAGGAGAAGGGACTTAGAGTTTGAGATAGATGATTGGGTGTATTTGAAGGTATCACCTATGAAGGGTGTCCTAAGGTTTGGAAAGAAGGGAAAGTTAAGCCCACGATATGTTGGGCCATATCAGATCATAAAAAGGATTGGGAAGGTTGCTTACGAGTTGGAGTTACCTTCTGAGTTAGAGGGAGTTCATCCGGTATTCCATGTGTCGTTGCTGAAGAAATGCTTGGGAGATCCCGCCGTGGTGATTCCTATCGATGGCCTTGGAGTGAAAGATAGCCTATCTTATGAAGAGGTCCCGGTTCAGATCCTTGATCGTCAAATTCGCAGGTTGAGGAACAAAGAGATAGCCTCAGTCAAAGTCCTGTGGAGGAATCAATTCGTTCAAGAAGCCACATGGGAAGCTGAGGAGGAGATGAGGGCCAAATACCCGCACCTATTCGTGCCAACGGATGATGGAAACATTGAAGGTAAAAACTTGCTCTTCACTAAACTGATTGTTTTATTTTGATGCGACTTACTATTGCCTAGTCGAGGATGGATTGATTGAACTGAGTGGAAGATGAGTCTCGAGTCTATTTGTGCTTTAGTCCCCACCTCTACTCATCATTCGAGGACGAATGATCCCAAGGGGGAGATGATGTAACGCCCGGTAAAATTACCAAAATACCCCTGGAGTGAGGGTATGCGCGTAACGCATCTTCCGATGCTCGTATGGCGAATCCAAGACTGGATTTGTGATCAGCATGGAAAATGGAGTGGGAAAATGATCTCGGTCGAATTTTAGAGCGACCCGATCGAAAGATAAATTTTCGGATCAAGTCACAAAACAGTGGCTGTCCGCGACGGAGGCGCGTCGCGGACCTGACGCGGAGTGGCACTTGTGTGTTTTCCAAAATTTTCGACGGGATGGAGAGAACTCGTACAAAAGCACTTTTTCCAAAATTACACAGTACGCGATAGGTCCGCGTCGGGGACCGTGTGTTTTCCGAACTGCAAATTCCTAATTTAATTCTAGGGGCATTCTAGTCAATCCCTAGTCCCTCTTAAACACTGGTACACGACTAATTAAGTCGTTTTCAACCAGAAAAGGGTCTAAAACCTCATTCTAAGTCCTATCCCTTAGAAACTAACAAGGCTAGGGCTTGAGGAGAAGAGAGAAGAGCTTGTGGGAAGAATTCGAGCGGAGACCCCGAAAGTACTTGATTGCTAACGGCATCACAGGTATGTAAGGCTAAACTAAAACATGGGATTGTCCTCTCATGTGCCCCATAGAGGTTATAGATGAGTTGATGATTGAAGGGTCTACATGCATGATTTCTTTGATGGATTTTCTTGGAAATTATAATTGAAACTATATGTTTTCTATGTTGATGATCATCATACTATTGGTTTTCTTAAGTTGAATATTATCATGAGAATTTGCATAACCCTACATGATTTATTTTGAAAAGCATGCATAATGAACTTGAGGATTGAGTCTAGAGCCTTGGATTGTGATTGTGGTTGTGATGATAGAATGATGAGTCTAGAGCCTTGAGTTAAGATTGTGATTGTTGAATTGTGATTGTGATTGTGATGAGAGAATGATGATGAGTTGATAGAGTTTGATTGTCGTATGAGTCTCTATAAATGAACTCTACCGATGTGTCTATTCATTTAATTCCTAATGATTGATCTAAACCTTGAGTTATTGATGAGATTGATCGATGAGAGGGTTAAAGTCCCTATGAGATTGATTGATGAGAGGGTTAAAGTCCCTATGAGATTGATTGATGAGAGGGTTAAAGTCCCTATGAGCTTGATTGATGATAGGGTTAAAGTCCCTATGAGATACCGATCGTTGACGGGGTTAAAGTCCCTACGAGATTGGTTTGATTGGATTGATGGTTTTATGAGCATTGAGTCAGGAGGAGTATCGAGCACCGAAATGGGTAAGAGTGAGTCCCACTCGAACTCATTAAACTATGTCGCCAAGCATAGAAGAGGTTTTCCTCTTGAGTTGATGTCCCTGAAATCAATAGCGGACTTTGTTGATTGTTCTGTCTCCATCTTGGATTTATCCATTATGGTTTCGATACGTCTCTACCTGGCATGTACGGGACGGCCGTGGCAACACCGGCGGGATTGTTGTACAATCACTGGCTCATAAGTGATTGTTGTCGGTTAAGAGAAAATCCCATAAACTTCTTACCCTATTCTGAGTCGGAAAGAGATGAGAGGAGGTGAGCTCCATTGAGATGAGATGAGATGAAATGAAATGTGGTGAGATAAGAGGAGGTGAGCTCCTTTGAGATGAGTCTGAGATGATTGCTGAGGTTTGAGTTGATGATAGGTCACTTGTCTACTCTTTATTCTTGCATAGACAGACATTTGACTACTGATGTGATTTGATATGTATTTTAAGTTGTTGTTGTTTCTATATTGTTCTACCGGTTTCCGTTTCATTCAGCTATTTTACATACCAGTACATTCCAAGTACTGACGTCCACTCTGGACTGCATCGTTTTATGATGTAGAGGCAGGTACTAGAGATCATCAACAGGCGCTCCGTTGAAGGTCTGAGATTCGAAGCTGATTTGGTGAGCCTCCCCTACTCCGGAGGATCCACTACTTTTATTTCATCATGCTTTAGAGTTAGATTGGACTATTGATTTTGTTTTGATTGGGTAGCCATGGATTTGTCATTGGCACCACATGATTAATGATAGAGGCGTCATAGACGAGGGTCGAGTATTGATGTTGAGATTGTGAGCTAGTTCTTTCTACTAGCCTTCATTATTTTATATACTCTTTTGAGACTTTAGATGAGATGTGTCCATTACCTAATTATATTTTCCGCTGTTCAGTAAAGTTTATTTGATTGAATGATGTGATGAGTCTAAGTGGTTCGCTTGGAGACTAGCAATAGTCTCTGAGTGCCGGCCACGCCAAGGGTACCCTCCCGGGGCGTGACAATCATTCTACCTCGAATGATGAGTGAAGGTGGATATCAAGACATGAATAGAATTAAGACTCATCTCAACACTCACCTCAATCAATCAAACTCTCAACTCCTCCTCAACCTCAGTCAACTCTTCTCGGACTCTAGAATAGACAATCAACATAAGAATACAATAAATTTAGTCAAGGGAAAGAAATTTACCTTCGACGTTCTCATTTATCAAAAACATTTGAAAAATTATGTACTGGAAAGGGCATTATCTGACAATTAACTACTTCTTATAAACCTCAACAAAATGGTGTAGTTGAACGAAGGAATAGAACATTATTGGACATGATAAGATTAATGATGGCGTAGGCAAATTGGTCTACCTCTTTCAGGGGAGATGCATTATTTACTGCGGCCTATATATTCAATAAAGTGCCTTCAAAATCCGTATCTTCCACTCTTTATGAACTTTGGACTGGTCATAAAACAAACCTAAATGACCTACGATCGTGGGGTTATGCTGCATATATTAAAAATAATTTTGGTGAGTTTGGTAAATTAAGTCCAAAGGGAAAGAAATGTATCTTCATAAGATACTCTGAACGCTCCAAAGGGTATGTGTTCATTGATGAATTGGAAGATGGAAGCGTGACTGAAATTGACTCTCGAGATGTCAGATTTTTGGAAAATAATTTTCCAAAAAAGGGTGATATAATTGAAGGTGACCCTCTCTACGAAATGTTGAATTCAAAAGATCATATAGTGTCATCAGATAGATTTGATAATATAATTGATCAAGAGATGATTCCTAGTCCAAGTGGGACTTTTGAATCCAAAATTTCTTTAAAAAATCTGAACTTTAATTATGTAAGAGCACAACAAAAGGATTACCTAAACGATCTTATGACATTGAAGATTATATTTTCTTGGTATCTCCCACAGAGTTAGATGAACTAACTTTGTGAGAGAGGCTTTATCGAGACCTGAAAGGGATGAATGGTTAAAAGCTATGAAAGAAGAATTAGAATCTATGAAAATCAACAAAGTCTAGGATCTAGTTGACCTTCCACAAGGATGTAGAGCTATTGGGAATAAATGGATCCTCAAAGTTAAACGCAAATCGGATGGGTCAATAGAAAGACACAAATCACGATTAGTGGGAAAAAGTTTTACTCAAGAAGCTGGAATAGATTATGAGGAAACCTTTTCAACAGTTGTGAAGTTTACCTCTATACGATTGCTTTTAGCTATTGTTGCACATTTAGACCTAGAATTACACCAAATCAATGTGAAGACTGTTTTTCTCAATGGAGAACAAAATGAGGAAATCTACATGGAACAACTAGTAGGTTTCGTTGTTAAAGGCTAAGAAAAGAAAGTTTATAAATTGAAAAGATTAATTATGGTGTAAAAAAATCTTCAAGGCAGTGGCACCTTAGATTTCATAGGGAGATGATTTCATTTGATTTTACCTTGATCGATAAAGACCATTGTATCGATGTGAAAAAGTCCAATGAGAAGTTTGTAATTCTTTCTCTTTATGTGGATGATATTTTATAAGCTGGAAATAATTTGGAGTATATGAAAACTGTTAAGTCATGGCTTTCAAAGTCATTTGACATGAAAGATATGGGTGAAGCAGATTATATATTGGGCGTTAAGATCTAAAGAGATGTTCCAAGAAAATTTTGAGTTTAACTCAAGAAACATACATAAAGAAACTTTTGGAATGGTTTCATATGAATAGTTGCAAGCCTATGGATACTCCAATAGAAAGAGGTGAAACTTTAAGCATTAAAATGTGTCCAAAGACTGAAAAAGGAAAGGAAGACATGTCTCGGGTTCCATATTCTAGTGCTATTGTAAGTTTGATGTACGTTATGATGTGTACTCGTCCAGATATTTGTTATGCCGTAGGTCTGGTAAGCAGGTACCAATCTAATCTTGCAAGAGATTATTGGAAGTTAGTGAAGAGAATATTCTGATATCTGAAGAGAACCATAGATTATTCACTATGTTATAGTGGGTGTGATTTACTCTTAAAAAGTTACACAGATGCCAATTGGGCTGGTGATCAAAATGATAGAAAATCAACCTTCAGTTATGCTTTCTTACTTAATGGTGGTGCTATTTCATGGAAAAGTAAGAAACAAGCTTGTACAACTCTTTCAAACATAGAATCTGAATTTATGGCATTGTGCATCTGCAGTAGAAGAAGTTGCTTGGTTAAAGAGATTTTTTGAGCAATTGAATATTGTAAAGAATTCTAAGGGTCACGTAATTTTATATTGCGACAGTCAGGAGGCTATTGCATATACAAGGATCCTAAATATCAAAATAAAACCAAACACATTGACATCAAGTATAATTTTATGAGAGACATGGTAGCAAGTGGAGAAGTAAGTTTACAATATATTCCTACTCGTGAAATGATAGCTGATCCTTTTACAAAGGCAATATCTAGAGACTTGTTTGAGAAATATGTTAAGGCTCTAGGTTTGAATAGGATGTGATGATATTTGTTTATTGTAAAACAACTTTATGGTTTTAACATTCTCATCAATATAAGACTATTGATTTTATGTTCATATCTCTTATGCGTACAATATTTTTCTTCAGTGTGTCAGACAAGTTGCGAGATTGACTCTCTCACACGAGCAATCGCCTCTTACATTGGTGAATGTGAAGAGATGAATTCCACAATTATGTTATGACTTATCTTATAAGCCAAACTAGAGTCTCTCTAAGAAAATAAATTTGAGGATTATTGAAAAGAGAAACTCAAGTTAGACATCTAGAGGTGTCTAGACCAAGGTCTATATGACGTTGCATAATTAAATGACATAGGAAACACACACACCAATATCAGGTGAAAGCATCATAGAACGTGTTTCATACCATGTGTGCTTAGCGACCAATGGGTTAATGAAAGAATGAATCCCTGCCTTTTCATTGTGTGAGACAGTGAAAGTTAGTTTAACTTTTATTGAAATACCCTTTGACCTTTGACTATTTCTTGAAGTTTCAGTCAATGTTGCTACTTTAGCATGTTACTAATAGCCTGAATGATTTAGCAGTGCAGTGCATGTCTAAGAAAGCAGTTGATTTGAAACAGAAAGATCTGAGTTGAAAGGAAAGACGATTAAAATGAATAAATTAACTTGTAGATACAAGATGGCTATTACACAGACCGCATAGGTGTCAAGTGTAATTGTGTACGTGTGTGTGTAATAAGTTAAACATGAACTCAAGTTTACCTCTTTAAGAGGATGAGGGATTAAATTAGCTACTACTGAAGTAGTTAATGAAGTCTGGGGTATTTTGAGTAATAAAATATCCTCGTATTAAGAATGAATTCTTTTCACATGTGATTGAATTCCTTGTGTAGCTTATAAAACCTTATAGGTAAAGCTCTTGGTGCTCATGGGTCGCACGAACTATTTGTTGTATAAATTGGGTATATTGTTAATGTTGTACTAGCTTGGGTCCTGTCCACCATGTGGGAAGTGGGAGATATGAGTTTTCTTTTCGGGTCATGGGTCATGGGTCACCCATGTGAACCGACTCGATCCGACCCAATATGAATTTCTCATAAGGAAGTAAGATTAAGTTAACAGTTTTTTGAAAAGAGAGAGGGAACAGTTACCATGTAACTGGTAAACTGCCCTCAACTTCTTTCTATGAAGATGGTCTTTTCTTCCTCAAAGAAACGTGAGAAAACTAACAGAGAAAGCAAAAAGAAAACTCTTGTTTTTCCAGAACAACATCATCCCAAAAACATTTAGTTTGTGATATTTTACTTGTTTCCTTGTGATTTAAAGTAGGATCTGGAGCAATCAAATTTTAGGTGGTAAAATCAAGAAATTCCGCGGCAAATTCAAGGTACATATTCCATCCATTTTGTCCAAATTAGTCTTTAGAGCCCACTCCAACGTTTGAATTTCAAAAACAAAATTTAAAATCCCGCTCAAATTCCAAGCTAGAAGGTCCTAGTTCGTCCTTATAAATACACACTTTTGCACTTGTTTTAGGGGGTCTTTTTTTTTTCTTTTTACTTCTTGCCTTACAGTATTGTTAAGCACACTGCTTTTTAAAAAGAATTTTGTATCTTTTCTTTCTTTTTCCCTTGTGATTTCGGCTGAGAATCAGATTTCAGCTTGTACGAGTTTCGTGTTGTTCGAGTATAGACGTTCGAACAAAGCACCACATTCACTTCTCCACAATAGGTGATTTACACCCCTTTTTCTCTTATCTGTTTATGTGAAAAAATGCTATGTGAGCTTCATGAATATCATGAAAGTGATGTTAAACATTGTATTTGTATAGCCTTGAGGTTTGGAAAGAGATGAATTCATGTTCTTTCATGTTTCAATGTGAACTATTTTTTTATGACAACATAACTACATCGATTATCATATTTGGACATCTGCACATCATAAGAAAGTTTAGCCTATCTACTTCTAATTAGTGGAAAACATGTGTGAAGGAGTATGATTCGTTTTTGTTTTAATTAAAAAAAAGGGAAGAAGGTGCAGATCATTTTTGACAAGATGTAGTCCTGATTAACTCTAATTTCTATCCACAAAATATGTTGTTATTCTATTAGCATACATATGTGTATGAGTGTTTCTGTTTAAATTTTTTATATGTATAGCATGTGTATATTTTGAAGAGCCATGGTTCAATTTTTATTTATGAATAACTCGTCTGAGGAATACATGTGATTTGAACTATTTTTGTTAGTACAAAGTCATCTATTACAAAAATGTGTATCTTGCTCAAAGTTTGCATATTCATGTTCGAGATAGTATATTTGATGTATGATTTTATTTGGCTCTGCATCTACTTTATTCAATATCATAAAGAGTGAAAATTTTTACTAATCTTTTTACTTTCTTTTATTTGCATGAACACTTCGGGAGCTAAAATGGAGTCTTTATAATAGACTCTCCATCGCCTCAAGAAACATATCTATATGGAGTCATTACGGCCTCTTAGAATACCCAAATAACAAAACAAGCAGATTTGCTTGGGATCATCCTTCACGACTTATTTCTAGCATTATTTGTTTATGTGTCTTTCTTTACATATTTAATTGGCTTATGTGATTTATAGTTGGTATGATATAGATGTTTGGGTTTGGGCACCTCTAGTTAGAAATAAATCATCACCCTAACATTAACTTTTGTTATATTTTTAAAGAAAGGATCAATATTTTATTTTAAGATTAAACTCCTTGCCAAAAAAAAAAAAATCAAAGCATGTATATTAGTTTCTTTACAAAAAATTATTATTATTATTATTATTATTATTATTATTATTATTATTATTATTATTATTATTATTTTAAAAAAAAGTTTTCGTGCCATATTTTTGTACAAAAAAAAATTTAACAAGGGACTATCCATTATTTTTCAAAAATAAAAAATACAGGTCATTCGACCCCGAATCCGAAAGACTTTTGAATTGCCAAAGTTTGCCCACAAGTTTTACTTTAAAGATCTCTTCTCATTCAATTACATGGATTTTCAAATTTTTTTAGCACTTTTAAGTTTTAATTAATTAACTTTATTTGGCCGGTTAATCATTTTTAACGAATCTTAAAGGATGCCTTACACCTTCCCTTTAGGATAACTAGTCTTGTTGTATGCGCTTTGCGCGTGATCAAAGTGTGTGCCTCGTTTGATGACAAACATTACAGAGAAAAATTAAATTTAATTGTGAACTTATAAAAAGATAAATAATTCACTAATTTCGTTACATAATTTATTTATAATCGTTATCACTAATGAAATTTCATGGTTAATTAGAATTTTCCTTAATAGGATATTTTCTTGATACAAATAAGAAAGAATCATAAGTCTACTAAATAAGGAAGATTTAGGAGTCTTTCCATCACTAGAAGTCCTTATTTTATCACTTCTTTCCATATATTTTAAAAGTCAATATTATAAATATAATTAAGTAACAGCTTTAAAAATGGTGAAAAGACGATTTTATCTTAAGAAGAGATTTTTAATGAAGGATAAAAAGTTCAAACAATATTTCTAAGGATCTTCACACTTTAATATAGTATAGATTAGAGTCCTTATTGTAACGCCCGGTAAAATTACCAAAATACCCCTAGAGTGAGGGTATGTGCGTAACGCGTCTTCCGATGCTCATATGGCAAATCCGAGGACGGATTTGTGATCAGTATGAAAAATTGAGTGGGAAAATGGTCTCGGTTGATTTTTAGAGTCACCTGGTCAAAAGATAATTTTTCGATCCAAAATGAAAAACAGTGACGGTGCGCGACAGAGACGCGTCGCGCACCTGCCGTGAAGAGGCACTTGTGTGTTTTCAAATTTTTTGACAGGGTGGAGAAAACTCGTACAAAAACTCTCTTATAAAAATACACTGTTCACGACCAGTCTGTGTCGTGAACCGTGTATTTTCCGAGCTGAAAATTTCTAAATAATTACGAGGGGCATTCCGGTCAATTCCCCACCCCTTCTAAACACTAATACATGGCTAATAATGACGTTTCGGCGTGAAAAGGGTCCAAAACCCCCCATTCTAAGTCCTATTCCATAACTAACAAGGCTAGGGCTTGAGGAAAGAAGAGGAAGGTTTGAATTGAGATATTCGAGAAGAAATCCTTGATGTACTCAATTGATAGTCGCATCACGGGTATGCAAGGCTAAACTAAAACATGGGATTGTTCTCTCATGTGCCCCATAGAGGTCATAGGTGAGTTGATGATTGAAGAGTCTACATGTATGATTTCTTTGATGGATTTTCTTGAAAATTATATTTCAAATTTCATATTTTCTATGTTGATGATCATCATACTATTTGTTTTCTTAGATTGAATGTTTTCATGAGGATTTGCATAATCCTACATGCCTATTTTGAAAAGCATGCATAATGAACTTGAGAATTGAGTCTAGAGCCTTGAGTTGATATTGTTGATTGTGATGATGAGTTGATGGAACTTTGATGATTAATTTAATTTGAGGAGCATTCATAATGCACTTGAGAATTGAGTTTAGAGTTTGAGTTGACATTGTTGATTGTGATGATGAGTTGATGGAATTTTGATTGTTTTATGAGTCTCTATAAATGAACTCTTCCGATATGTCTATTCACTTGTTCCCTAATTATTGTTATACAATCTTGAGTCATTGATGAGATTGATTGATGAGAGGGTTAAAGCCCATTTGAGATACCGGTCGTTGACGGGGAGTGAGTCCCTATGAGATTGGTTGAGGTTGAGGTTTTATGAGCATTGAATCGAGCACCGAAAGAGTGAGAGTTTGTCCAACTCGAACTCGTCAAACTATGTCGCCAAACATAGGAGAGGCATAGAACTATCACATATATTATGGTTCCCCCTCGAGAGTAACGGTCCCTGAAAGCAATAGAGGACCTATTGAGTTGACTCCATATCGGGGTGAGCTGATATTGTTTTTGAGCGTTCCCTACCTGGAAAGTTTGGAACCACTGTGGAAACATTAGGGTGATTGTTGTACATTCACAGGCTCATAAGTGAGTGTTGTCGGATAAGAGAAACTCCCATAAATTTCCTACCTTACTCCGAGTCTAGATGAGATGAGAGGGGGTGAGCTCCTCTGAGATGAGTTTTGAGATGAGATGAGAAGAGGTAAGCTCCTCTGGGGTGAGCTTTGAGATGAGTTTGAGATTATTGATGAGTTTGAGTTATTGATGTGTCATTGTCTACTCTTTATTCTTTCATAGATGGACATTTGACTATTTGATGTGATTTGATGTTTATTTTAAGTTGATGTTGTTTCCTTATTTTTCTACCAGTTTCTGTTTCACTTAGCTAATTTACATACCAGTACATTCCAAGTATTGATGTCCACTCTAGACTACATCATTTTATGATGTAGAGGCAGGTACTAGAGATCGTCAACAGGCTCTCCATTGAAGATCTGAGATTCACAGATAATTGGTGAGCTTCCCCTACTCCAGAGGACCCACTATTTTTATTTCATCATGCTTTAGAGTTAGATTGGACTATTTCTTTTATTTTTATTTGGGTAGCCATGGATCTATCATTAGCACCACATGATTAGTTATACAGGCTTCATAGACGATGGTCGAGCATTGATGTTGAGATTTTAGGCTAGTTCTTTCTACTAGCCTTTATTATCATATATATATATATACATATATATATATACATATATATATATATATATGTATATATATATATATGTGACTTTAGATGAGATGTGTCCACTACTTACTTATATTTTTCACTATTCAGTAGAGTTATTTGATTGAATGATGTGATGAAGCTAAGTGGTTCGCTTGGGGACTAGCAATAGTCTTTGAGTGCCGGCCACGCCAAGGGTACCCTCCCGGGGCGTGACAAACTTGGTATCAGAACACAGAGTTCAAGTTTCCTAGGAAGTCTATTAAGCCGTGTCTAGTAGAGTCTTGTTTATGGGTGTGTTGTCGACCACATTTCATAAGCAGGAGGCTATAGGACATTAGGAATAGTTACACTTCTTTCTTATTCCAATTCGTGCCATAGAGTTAAGCTCTATGAATACTCTCTTCTAATTCATGCTCTACGCATGCAGAATTGATAATATGCCTCCCAGAAGAGCTGTCAGAGGAAGGGGACGTCCTGCCGGGCAAGCTGTTAATCCACCTGAGCCTCAAGTACTCGAGGAGCCTGTGGATCCAGTTGTCCGTGTTGAGTAACCCCCTCAAGATGAGGTCTCCAATGCCGAGTTACGTTAGGCTATTCGAGCTCTAGCCTAAGCTATTGCGGCACCTACTGTGAGACAAGGAGCGAGCAGACAGGACACTCATAACACCTCTAGAGTTCGAGAATTTCTAAGGATGAATCCGCCTGAGTTCACGGGGAGATATCCACTGAAGATCCTGAGGACTATGTGGAGCAACTTGAGAAGGTGTTCCAAGTAATGCATGTAGCCGATGTTGACAAGGTGGAATTGGCTGCTTACCAACTCAAGGGGGTGGCCAGACTATGGTTCGACCAGTGGAAGAAAGGTGGAAGAAATGATGCGAAGCTTTCTTGGGACGCTTTTTCCCAGGAGAGAAAAGAGAAGCTAAGGTGAGAGAGTTCCTAAATCTAAAACAGGGATCCATGACCGTGCAGGAGTATGGGTTGAAGTTCACGCAACTATCTCGTTATGCTCCAGACATGCTTGCTGATATGAGGAGAAGGATGGGAATGCATGTCGATGGGTTGAATAGAGGACCCAAGAGAGATGGTAGGGGGGCAATGCTTGTGAGTGATATGGACATCGGGCAACTAATGACATTTGCTCAACAAGCTGATGAGGCGGGACAGCATGATAAGGAGGAGTTCAAGCGCAAGAAAGCCAAAATATCTAACCATGAGGTTGGGAGGAAAGGTAATGGTAACCGGTTTCCGACACCATCATCTACTAATGCGCCTGTGCCTAGAGACAGGTACGATCAAAGGTTTCAGAGTGCTGGAACCCATGGAACTCAATCGCAAGCTAGTGTGGCTCAAGGTTCGCAGGGTAAGCCACCGTGTGATAAGTGTGGAAAAATGTACTTGGGGAGATGTCGCGATGGGAATGATGCATGTTATGGATGTGGCCAAGTGGGTCACTACAAGAAGGATTGCCCAAAGCGGGCTGGCCAGGCTCAGTCTACTACACCGGCCCCACCAGCTAGAGGAAACCAAAGAGCCACTACATCAAGCATCAGCAGAGCAACAAACCGCTTGTATGCCATGGGTAGTCACCAAGATCAGGAAAACTCCCCAGACATTGTGACGGGTATGATTCGAGTCTTTACTTTTGATTGTTATGTTTTGATTGATCCAGGTGCCACACTATCATTCATATCTCCTTACGTGGCCAGCAAATTTCATAGCACCCCCGAGAGTTTTCTTGAACCCTTTGATGTTTCTACCCCGGTGGGTGAGCCTATTCGAGCTGAGAGAGTCTATAGAACTTGCGTAGTGTCCATCCATCATAGAGATACTCTTGTTGATTTGATTGAGCTAGAGATAGTTGATTTTGATTTGATCCTTGGCATGGATTGGCTTCACGCCTGTTTTGCCTCTGTTGATTGTAGGTCTCGAACGGTTAAGTTACAATTTCTGAATGAACCGGTTCTAGAGTGGAAGGGTGACTCTGTTACACCTAGAGGAAAGTTTATCCCGTATCTTAGAGCCAGAAAGATGATTTCCAAAGGTTGTATCTATCACCTTGTGCATGTGAAATCTGATGATGTTGAATTCCCAACTCTTGAGTCAGTTCCACTTGTTAACGAATTTTCGGAGGTATTCCCTGACGATCTGCCCGAAGTCTCTCCCGATAGAGAGATTGACTTTGGGATTGATGTTCTTCCAGATACCCAGCCTATTTCGATTCCACCTTATAGGATGGCCCCCGCTGAGTCGAAAGAGTTGAAAGATCAACTAAAAGAATTGCTAGATAAGGACTTCATTAGGCCAAGTGTTTCACCTTGGGGTGCCCCTATCTTATTCGTGCGAAAGAAAGATGGGTCGCTTAGAATGTATATTGATTATAGGCAACTGAACAAGGTCACGGTAAAGAACAAGTATCCTCTCCCAAGGATAGATGATTTGTTTGACCAACTTCAGGGCGCCTCTTGTTTCTCTAAGATAGACTTTAGGTCTGGCTACCATCAGCTGAAGGTGAGGGAGTGTGACATTCCTAAGTCAGCCTTTAGGACTAGGTATGGAAATTTTGAGTTCTTGGTCATGTCCTTTGGGTTGACGAATGCCCCTGCCACCTTTATGGACTTGATGAATAGAGTATTCAAACCATATCTTGATTTGTTTGTGATTGTGTTCATCGACGACATTCTGGTATATTCAAAGAGTGAGGAGGAGCATGCTAATCACCTCAGAGTTGTCCTCCAAACTCTGAAGGACCATGAGTTGTATGCAAAATTCTCAAAGTGTGAGTTCTGACTTAAGTCAGCGGCCTTCCTAGGCCATGTTATTTCCGGCGATGGTATCCGAGTGGATGCCCAAAAGATTGAAGTGGTTAAGAACTGGCCTCGACTGACCACTTCGACTGACATTAGGAGTTTCTTGGGGTTGGCAGGCTACTACAGCAAGTTTATTGAGGGATTTTCTTCCCTATCCGCACCATTGAACAAATTGACTCAGAAAAAGGTCAAGTTTCAATGGTCCGAAAAATGTGAGAAGAGTTTCCAGGAATTAAAAACGAGGTTGACTACTGCACCAGTCCTAACGTTACCTGATGGAAGCGAGGACTCTGTAGTTTATTGTGATGCCTCAAGGGTTGGATTGGGATGTGTGCTAATGCAAAGGGGGAAGGTGATAGCTATGCTTCCAGGCAACTCAAGGTTCATGAAAGGAACTACCCAACCTATGATCTTGAGTTGGCAGCAGTGGTGTTTGCACTAAAAATCTGGCGTCACTACTTGTATGGAGTGCATGTGGATGTGTTCACCAACCACAAGAGCTTGCGGTATGCTTTCAGTCAGAAAGAGCTTAACTTACGACATAGGAGATGGTTGGAATTACTCAAAGATTATGACCTGAGCATTCACTACCACCCAGGTAAAGCTAACGTTGTTGCTGACACTCTTAATAGGTTATCTATGGGTAGCACAGCCCATGTGGAGGAAGGAAAGAGGGAGTTAGCCAAGGACGTGCATCAGCTGGCTCGATTAGGAGTTCGACTTGAGGAGAACAATGAAGGAGGAGTTAATGTGGAGAACGGGGCTGCTTCCTCGTTAGTGGTGGAGGTGAAGGAAAAGCAAGACCAAGACCCAGTCATACTCTAATTAAAGGGGGATGTCCACAGACAGAGAGTGATGGTCTTCTGCAAAGGGGGAGATAAAGTGTTGAGATATCAAAGTAGATTGTGTATCCCAAATGTTGATGGTATTCGGGATAGGATCATCGCAGAAGCTCATAACACTAGATATTCCATTCATCCTGGCTCCACCAAAATGTACCACGACTTAAAAGAAGTCTATTGGTGGAATAGAATGAAGAGGGACATTGCGGAGTTCATTTCAAAATGCCTGAATTGCCAACAAGTGAAGGTTGAGCATCAAAAGCCATGTGGATTAGCTCAGAACTTTGAGATCCCAGAATGGAAGTGGGAGATGATTAATATGGACTATATCACTAGTCTGCCAAAGTCTCGAAAGCAACATGATTCGATATGGGTGATCGTGGATGAAATGACTAAATCGGCTCACATCCTGGCATTTAAGACAACCAACACTGCGGAAGAGTATGCCAAGTTGTACATCCAGGAGATTGTGAGGTTGCATGGGGTTCCCTTGTCCATCATCTCGGACAGAGGAGCTCAATTTACCTCCCAGTTTTGGAGATTGTTCCAGAAGGGCTTGGGTACTAAGGTGAACCTGAGTACAGCCGTTCACCCGCAGATGGATGGCCAGGCAGAGTGTACAATTCAAACACTTGAGGACATGCTGAGAGCTTGTGTTCTTGACCTCAAGGGAAATTGGGATGATCACCTACCATTGATTGAATTTGCATATAACAATAGTTATCATGCAAGCATTTAGATAGCTCCTTATGAAGCCTTGTATGGGAGGAGATGTAGATCACCAATTGGGTGGTTTGAGGTTGGAGAAGCAGAAATGATTGGGTCTGATCTTGTTCACCAGTCGATGGAGAAAGTCAAGGTCATTAGGGAGAGGTTAAAGACTGCCCAGAGTCGCCAAAAAGCTTACACCAACGTGAGGAGAAGAGATTTAGAGTTCAAAGTAGATGATTGGGTGTACTTGAAAGTATCACCTATGAAGGCTTTCCTAAGGTTTGGGAAGAAAGGAAAGTTAAGTCCACGTTATGTTAGACCATATCAGATCGTAAAGAGGATTGGTAAGGTTGCTTACGAGTTGGAATTGCCTTCCGAGTTAGATGGAGTCCACCCAGTATTCCATGTGTCGATGCTAAAGAAGTGCTTGGGAGATCCTGCCTTGGTGATCTCTATTGATAGCATTGGGGTGAAAGATAGCCTATCTTACGAAGAGGTCCTAGTTCAAATCCTTGATCACCAGATTCGTAAGTTGAGGAACAAAGAGATAGCCTCAGTCAAAATCCTGTGGAGGAATCAATTCGTTAAGGAATCCACCTGGAAAGCGGAGGAAGACATCAAGGGCAAATATCCGCACCTATTCGTGCCAAATGATGAGAATGTTGAAGGTACAAATTATTACCCTTCCTTGAATTGATTGTTCTAATTTTTATGTGACTTACTATTATTAAGTCAAGAGTTTGATTGATTGAGCCGAGTACGGAGATAAGTCTTGAGTCTACTCGTGCCCAATATCAACCTTTACGCATCATTCAAGGATGAATGACCCCAAGGGGGAGATGATGTAATACCGGGTAAAATTACTAAAACCCCTAGAGTGAGGGTATGTGTGTATCGCATTTTTCGATGCTCATATGGCGAATCCGAGGCCGGATTTGTTATCAATATGAAAAATTGAGTGGGAAAATGGTCTCGATAGATTTTTAGAGCGACCCGGTCAAAAGATAATTTTTCGATCCAAAATGAAAAAAACAGTGACGGTACGCGACAAAGGTGCGTCGCGTACCTGTCACGGAGAGGCACTTGTGTGTTTTTCAAATTTTTTGACGGGGTGGAGAAAACTCGTACAAAAACTCTCTTACGAAAATACACTGTTCGCGACCAGTCTGCGTCGCGGACCGTGTATTTTCTGAGCTGGAAATTTCTAAATAATTATGAGGGGCATTCCGGTCAATTTCCCACCCCTTCTAAACACTAATACACGACTAATAATGACGTTTCGACATGAAAAGGGTCCAAAACCCCCCATTCTAAGTCCCATTCCATAACTAACAAGGGTAGGGCTTGAGGAGAGAAGAGGAAGGCTTGAATTGAGATATTTGAGAAAAAATCCTTGACGTACTCGGTTGATAGTCGCATCACAGGTATGTAAGGCTGAACTAAAACATGAGATTGTTCTCTCATGTGCCCCATAGAGGTCATAGGTGAGTTGATGCTTGAAGAGTCTACATGCATGATTTCTTTGATGGATTTTCTTGAAAACTATATTTTAAATTTCATATTTTCTATGTTGATGATCATCATACTATTTGTTTTCTTAAATTGAATGTTTTCATGAAGATTTGCATAACCCTATATGCCTATTTTGAAAAGCATGCATAATGAACTGGAGAATTGAGTCTAGAGTCTTGAGTTGACATTGTTGATTATGATGATGAGTTGATGGAACTTTGATGATTAATTTAGTTTGAGGAGCATTAATAATGCACTTGAGAATTGAGTTTAGAGCTTGAGTTGACATTATTGATTGTGATGATGAGTTGATGGAATTTTGATTGTTTTATGAGTCTCTATAAATGAACTCTTCCTATGTGACTTTCACTTGTTTCCTAATGATTGTTATACAATCTTGAGTCATTGATGAGATTGATTGATGAGAGGGTTAAAGCCCATTTGAGATACCGGTCGTTGACGGGGAGTGAGTCCCTATGAGATTGGTTGAGGTTGAGGTTTTATGAGCATTGAGTCATGGGAGGAGTATCGAGCACCAAAGAGTGAGAGTTTGTCCAACTCAAACTCGTCAAACTACATCGCCAAACATAGGAGAGGCATAGAACCATCACATATATTATGGTTCCCCCTCGAGAGTAATGGTCCCTGAAAGCAATAGCGAACCTATTGAGTTGACTCTATATTGGGTGCGCTGATATGGTTTTTGAGCGTTCCCTACCTGGCAAGTTTGGAACCACTGTGGCAACATCAGGGTAATTGTCGTACATTCACTAGCTCATAAGTGAGTGTTATCGGATAAGAGAAACTCCCATAAATTTCCTACCTTACTTTGAGTCTAGATGAGATTAGAGGGGGTGAGCTCCTCTGAGATGAGTTTTGAGATGAGATGAGAAGAGGTGAGCTTTGAGATGAGTTTGACACTATTGATGAGTTTGAGTTTTTGATGTGTCATTGTGTACTCTTTATTCTTTCATAGATGGACATTTGGCTATTTGATGTGATTTGATATTTATTTTAAGTTGATGATGTTTCTATATTTTTCTGCCGATTTCTGTTTCACTCGGCTATTTTACATACCAGTACATTCCAAGTACTGATGTCCACTCTGGATTGCATCATTTTTTGATGCAGAGGCAGGTACTAGAGATCGTCAACAGGCACTCCGTTGAAGATCCGAGATTCGCAGCTAATTGGTGAGCCTTTCCTACTCCGGAGGACCCACTATTTTTATTTCATCATGCTTTAGAGTTAGATTGGACTATTTTTTTTTATTTTGATTTGGGTAGCCATGGATCTGTCATTGGCACCACATGATTAGTGATAAAGGCTTCATAGATGATGGTCGAGCATTGATGTTGAGATTGTGAGCTAGTTTTTTCTACTAGCCTTTATTATCATATACATATTCCTTTGAGACTTTAGATGAGATGTGTCCACTACTTACTTATATTTTCCGCTATTCAGTAGAGTTATTTGATTGAATGATGTGATGAAGCTAAGTGGTTCGCTTGGGGACTAGCAATAGTCTTTGAGTGTCAGCCACGCCAAGGGTACCCTCCTGGGGCGTGACACTTATCTAGAGTCGCACAAGGTTAAGTAGACCTTTAGTTGAAGTCAATTTAGCATCATCTCAACAAAAATAGGTATCCTAATTTACCCTTAAAATAATTAGGTGGCGACTCTTAAGTTAAATAATCTAGGAAGGCACAATATATAAATTAACCCTTTAACTTGGCTTCAAATCATAAGTTGGAACTCCAATTTTCAAAATGCACAAACAGGCACTCCAACTAGCCCGTTTTAAATCATTTAAGCATACTTGTCTAGCAGCCCAAGTACGTGACATACAACCGCTATGATGTGTAGTTTATGTCCCATCCTGCGATGCCACATCATTAATATTATTTTATTCCACCTATTTATAGTCGAAAAAGAAAAAAGAAAATGCCACGTCATTAGCACTATTCCATCTATTTATAGTTTTGAAAAAAAAAAGTAAATGAAATATATGTGATTGATCAAAATAAATTTATTTCACAAAAAATTCTAATTTTGTAAATTTCAATTTTTTACTCCACCTCAGACCCACACCCCCCCCCCCCCCGGCCTCCACCCCCACCCCATACAAAAAAAATTAAAAAATTATTTTACGAAAAATTCAAATTTTATAAATTTTAATTTTTTACTCCACCTCGGACAGTCAACCCCCCCCCCCCAGCTCCCTCCCACCCCAACCCCATACAAAAAAATTAAAATTTTAATTTACAAAAAATTTAAATTATGTAAATTTAATTTTTTACTCCACCTCAGGCCCCCCAGCACCCCACCCAACCCCCGCCCCAGCCCCACCCCCATACAAAAAAATTAAAAATTTATTTTGAGAAAAAATTTAAATATTAAAAGTTTTAATTTTACAAAAAATTCAAATTTTAAAAATTTTATTTTTGTACTCTGCCTTGGGCCTTATCCCCCCAGCCCCACCTCCCATTCCCATACAAAAAAAATAAAAAAATTATTTTTTAACAAAAATTTCAAATTTGAAAATTTTAATATTTTACTCCACCCCACCCCTAAATATTTCAAATTATGAAATACTTTCATACCAAAAACTAGAAAAAAGAATAGTATTAGAAAGAAGAAAAAAAATTATATTTTGGTTGGAAAATAATGATATACATAAAGGAATGTTATTAAGGGTAAAATGGACAATTCAGCCCCTTTTCACGGTTGCGGGCTTCGGGAAAAGACCAATCACGAGCTCCATTTTGTGTGCAAAACACGTTTTGCCAGCTCAAATGTTTGTGTTTAAATGATAAAAGACGGATAAGTTGGAGTGCCTGTTTATACATTTTTAAAGTTGGAGTTCCAACTTATGATTTGACTCCAAGTTAAGGGGCTAATTTATGTATTGCGCCATCTAGGAATCACCAATATTGTTTGATCTCAGGTTAAATGGGGTATAACAGCTTGGCGAATAGTTAAAAGAGCATTCTAGGCTTGGGAATCTTAAGAAAAACTCTTCCTATTTGGTTTTCTCGAGTTGTCTGCTCCATCAAAAATATCGCTTTGGTGGTGAAAGCTCGTTGATTTTAAGCTCGTCGTCTCAGTCACTGGTCGGAAAAGGTAAGGCTCTTTCTGTACTTATTTTATTTCGTCCATAAGTGTGTTGTAATGTTCGATCAAGATGTAGCCTCGTCATGCTGCTTCATTTTAGTGATTTTGCGCTTGACAATTTCGTTTGTTTAAATGAGTTATGTTTGTTGCTCTCATGAAAATTAGGGACCGTTAGTGGTCAAATCTTTGCTCTTCTATGTTGTCTTTTTTCGAGCTCAGCTTGAACCTTTGCTCGAGTTCCGTTTTCAAATCACAAAACCTTGAGTTTTCCTACTTGAGCTCTATACAACAACACAACAACATACCCAGTGAAATCCAACAAGTGGGGTCTGGGGAGGGTAGAATGTACGCAGACCTTGCCACTACCTCATAGAGAGGTAGAGAGGCTGTTTCCTGGGGCCCTCGTCACAAACCCCATAAGCAGAAATAGCTAGATATGAAAAATAAACAGGAAATAAAGAGAAAAAGAATATACAGAAAGAGAGATTAATAACGGAAGCACCATAACAAGTGAATACGAACAATTAACATATAATGGCATATAAAGACGACACCAAACAACTCCTACCTATCTAACCTATTAGCCTGTAACTCTAATCCATGACCGCCACTCTTTCCTATCTAAGGTCATGTCCTCGGTGAGATCAAGCTTCATCATGTCTTGTCTAATCACCTCCCCCTAATACTTCTTCGGTCTACCTCTACCCCTCCGTGTAACTCCCAAATCCAACCTCTCGCATCTCCTAACAGGAGCATCGATACTCCTTCTCTGCACATGTCCAAACCATCGCAGCCTCGCTTCCCTCATCTTGTCAGCTACAGGGGCCACCTCTAGCTTCTCCTGAATGGTCTCATTCCTCATCTTATCACTCCTGGTGTGACCACACATCCATCTCAACATCCTCATCTCTGCGACCTGCATTTTCTGGACATGTGCACTCTTTATCGGCCAACATTCCACCCCATACAGCAAAGATGGTCTAACCACCATTCTGTAAAACTTACCTTTGAGTTAAAGTGGTATCTTTTTATCACACAATACTCCAAAGGCAAGCCTCCATTTTGTCCATGCTACCCCAATACGATGTGTGACATCATCGTCGATGTCCCCATTACTCTGGATGATGGACCCCAGATACTTAAAGCTTTCCCTCTTGGGGATAGGGTGATTGCCAAGCCTCACATCTATGTTTGCTTCATCCCTCGCAATATTGAATTTGCACTCCAAGTATTCTGTTTTGGTCCTGCTTAGTTTGAATCCTTTGGACTCCAAGGCGTGTCTCCAAACCTCCAACCTATCATTAACTTTGGTCCGGGTCTCATCACTTAGTACTATGTCATCTGCAAACAACATACACCATGGAACCTCTTCCTGGATAGATCGCGTCAGCTTATCCATCACCAAAGCAAACTGAAAAGGGCTCAACACAGATCCTTGATGAAGTCCCATCTCAACTGGAAAATATTCTGAGTCTCCTCCCACTGTTCTCACCCGAGTTTTGGCTCCGTCGTACAAGTCCTTTATCACCCTAATATACGCCATCGGGACACTTTTCACCTCTAAACACCTCCATAAGACATCCCTTGGGACTTTGTCGTAGGCCTTCTTGAGATCGATGAACACCATATGAAGGTCCTTCTTTCTTTCCCTATATTTCTCCACTAATCTTCGGACAAGGTGAATTGCTTCAGTATTCGACCTCCCAGGCATGAATCCAAATTGATTCTCTGAGATAGACATTACTTTTCTCACCCTCATCTCCACCACTCTCTCCCATACCTTCATAGTGTGGCTTAACAACTTGATACCCCCGTAATTATTACAGTTTTGGATATCACCCTTGTTCTTGTATAGTTGAACCATTGTACTCCTCCGCCATTCATCCGGCATCTTGGCAGTCTTCATAATAATATTGAACAGTCTAGTCAACCACTCTATGCCATCCTTGACCATGTTTTTTCAAAAATCTACCGGGATCTCATCCGGTCCAATCGCCCTCCCTTTCTTCATCCTACTAATAGCCCTTCTAACCTCCTCAACTCTGAACTGCCTATAGTAACCGAAATCTCGATGACTTTCGGAGTTTGCCAATTCACCCAACTAAATATCTCTATCTCCTTTTTCATTTAAGAGTTTATGAAAGTAAGTTTGCCACCTTAGTTTAATGGAAGTCTCCTCCACCAACACCTCACCCTCCTCGTCCTTGATGCACTTCACTTGGTCCTAGTCGCGAGCTTTCCTTTCTCTCTCTTTAGCAAGCCTATGCATTCTCTTGTCTGCGCCTTTATCACTTAGCTCCTCATATAGGCGCTCAAACGCTACTGTCTTAGCACTCGTCACCGCCATTTTCGCTACTGACTTAGCCGTCTTATACATTTCCTTAAGCATTAGCTTTTCATCCTTGTCCCTACACTCCAACCACTTCGTATAGGCCTCTTTCTTAGCTTTCACTTTGCCTTGAACTTAGTTATTCCACCACCAATCGCCCTGACGTTCACCGAAGGTCCCTCTCGAAACCCCTAGAACCTCGGTAGCTATCTTTCTAATGCAGCCAGCAGTAGTATCCTACATATTATTCACATTTCCACCACTACTCCAAGCCTCTAAGTTTCTCAACTTTTATTCCACCTCATAAGACAGGACAGGAGTCGGGCCTCCCCATCTAATCCTCGGTTGGGCGTATATACCCTTCCTCTTCTTTTCTCTCTTAATCTCAAAATCCATCACTAGAAGCCTATATTGAGTGGAGATATTTTCACTCAGAATAACTTTGCAATTTTTACAAAGGCTTCTATCACCCTTCCGGATAAGTAGGTAATCAATTTGAGTTTTAGCTACCGCACTCTGGAAGGTTACCAAGTGATTTTCCCTCTTCTGGAAACATGAGTTAGCAATAACTAACTCAAAGGCTTTAGCAAAATCTAAGAGAGCCATCCCACCCCCGTTTCTTTCCCCGAAACCAAAACCTCCATGGACATCTTCAAACCCGCTAGTGGTAGCCCCAATATGCCCATTAAAGTCTCCTCCAATGTAAAGTTTTTCTGTCACTGGTATGTCTCTCACCACGTCATCCAACTCTTCCCAAAAGAGCCTCTTGGCTTCCTTGTCTAGGCCCACTTGAGGCGCATATACACTAACTACAGTCACTACATGCTTACCCACCATAAGTTTAATAGACATCATCCTATCATTAAACCTCTTAACCTCCACCACATATTCCCTAAGGTCCTCGTCTACTAGAATACCTACACCATTGCTATCCCTAGAGCCACCTGAATACTGTTCCTACTTGAGCTCTATGTGTACCGAAATTCATTTTATACAATATAACATCTGTCTAAAGTTATGTGAGTAGGAATCTTTCATAATTTCTTTATGTGATTAAAGTCATTATGTGTCTCATTTATGCTAAGCTTTTGACCAGTTTCTGGTTTACTTTCTTCTATGATCTCTTCTGCTTCTCTTATTAAATGTTGCCATTATGTTGAAGATTAGTTTTGTATAGTTTTTTTATTATTGTCACGCCCCGGGAGGATACCCTAGACGTGGCCGGCACAGAGACTATTGCTAGTCCCCGAGCGAACCACTTAGTCTCATCACATCATTCAACATCAACATAGCGGAAACATCATAAATAGAATACCTTAGGTAAGGGCCAAATAACCAAACATCAGTCTCAACATCAACTATGTAAGTAAAGTACTACTCAGTTCATAAGGGAAACATCCATATCAACCTCGACATCATGTCTACGAAGCCTCTAACCTGACTCAACTGTCTAAGAATGGTGCCATGACATGCCATGGCTACCAGACTCAATGCAATAAAGGAAACATAAAATAGAAGGGTCTCCTCCGGATAGCAAGGAGGCTCACCAAAGTCTGAACTCGAAATCTTTGACATCAACGGTGCGCCTGCTGAAGTCCTCTAACTCCTGTATCTGCATCATGAAACGATGCAGTGCCAAATGGCGTCAGTACGTGGAATGTACTGGCATGTAAAATAGCTGAATAACAGGGTAAGTACACAGCATAAAGAAACATCAACTCGACATCATACTCCATCAGGATATCAAAATTCTATCTAAGGCAAGAGATTAGATTAGACAATTGACTTATCAACCTCTCATCAATCATCGATGTCACATCAAGCTCATCTCAAGGAACCTCAACACCAACTAACATCAAAGGAACATCACATCGACTCAAGGAATCGACTCAAACATCACATCAACATCAGAGTTCTATCAAATGAAACCTAACTGGGAGTTTCTCTAACTGACAACCATCACCTATGAGTTGGTGATGATACAACAAAGCGATGTCGTTGCCACATCCATCCAATACCCTGCCCGGGGTAAAGGACATGACCTCAGTAGATCCACAAGAAAAACCTCAGTCCTCATTTGGGACAAGACAAAAGCCATCCGCATTGCGGTTCAATCCTCTCTTCCTATGCGGGCCACGTAGTTAATAGGTTCGAGTGGGACTCACTCTCTACCCATTTCGGTGCTCAATACTCCTCCCAGAACTCGACATGCTCATAAAACATCAACCTCATCAGTCCTATAGGGACATAATACCTCATCATCAGTCACATAAGGGCATGATATAATACCTCAACATCAACATCGGTCCCAGAGGGACATAGTATAAAACCTCAACATCAACATCAGTCCCATAGGGACATAGTATAAAACCTCAACATCAACATCAGTCCCATAGGGACATAGTACCTCACCTCATAAAATCAACATCAACATCAGAACTCAAGATACTCATTTAGCAATTAAATCTCAATGCTAAGACATCATAAAACATCATTCTCATCAACATCATCATAACATCATCATAACATCATCATCATCAAGGCTCTAGACATATCCTCTAATTTCATCATGCATGCTCTTTCCAAAACACAATAATTATAGGGTTTTAAAATGCACTTATGAAAATGAATTATGATGTAAAACAAAATAGTGATGATCATCAATTCATGTAGGAAAATTATTTATACATAAAATAACGTAGATATTACATGCATCAAACTCTTCACGTTAACCTCATCATGTCAAGATACAATACTCAATACTCAGAAGGGCACATGGGAGAACATTCCCATGCTTTAGGTTAGCCTTACATACATGAAAAGTTTTGCTAACACGAAGTTGCACAACCTTCTCCTGATCTCCTCAACCTCAACTTCCTTCAAGCCCTAACTTTAGTGACTTTTTGGAAGAACGCTTTGGAATGGGATTTTTGAAACCCTTTTCTTAGAAATCGACCTTTATTGGTCGTAGGGGAACGTTTATGATAAATAGGAATGGACTAAAATGCCCTTCGTAATTTAAAAGAATTTTTCCCCGACCTGAAATAACACAGTCCGCGACGCGAACTTGTCGCGGACAATGTATTTTCGGAAAATTCAACTCCGTCAAAAAATCACTGAAAAACATAAGTGTGGCTCTATGACAGGTCCGCGACGCGCGGAGGGACACTGTTTTTTATTTTGAAACAAAAAATTATCTTTCGACTCGATCACTCTAAAAATCGACCGAGACCCTCTTCCCACTCCATTTTTAGTGCTGATCACAAATCCGCTCTCAGATTTTCAATCCGAGCATCGAAAGACGCATTTTACACACACCTCTTCCCTAGAGGTATTTTGGTAATTTACCGGGTGTTACATTATCTCCCCCTTGGGATCATTCGTCCTCGAATGATGAGTAGGAACGGTAATTTGGCATGAATAGACTGAAGACTCACTCGATACTCACTCAGTAACATCACCACCTCGACTTCTCAACGACTTCATTAACATATACTCAGACATCAATACTATAAACATCACATCATGGTAGGAACATCAATTTACATAAAAGTAAGAATGTTACCTTCAACATTTTCATCAACCTCGAGCACGAACAGGTATGGGTATTTAGCTTTCATCTCTTCCTCAGCTTCCCCTGTGGCTTCCTCAACAAATTGATTCCTCCACAAGACTTTGACAGAGGCTATCTCTTTGTTCCTCAGTCTGCGAATCTGTCGATCAAGGATCTGGACTGGGATTTCCTCATAGGACAAACTGTCTCTGAATCCCGTGCTCTCCACAGGAATTACCAAGGCTGGATCTCCCAAACATTTCTTTAACATCAAATGAAACACCGGATGGATTCCATCTAACTCGGAAGGTAATTCTAGCTTATAGGCGACCTTCCCAATTCTTTGCACAATTTGGTAGGACAAGTGTAGCGAGGACTTAATTTTCCCTTTTTGCCAGACCTCATGACACCCTTCATGGGTGATACCTTTAGGTAAACCCAATTGCTCACCTCAAACTCTAGGTCTCTTGTCCTCACATCTGTGTAAGATTTCTGATGGCTTTGGGCAGTCTTCAATCTTTCCCGAATAATCTTCACCTTCTCCGTGGACTGGTGGACAAGGTCAGGACTAATCAACTCAGCCTCTCCAACTTCAAACCACCCAATGGGTGATCTACATCTCCTCCCATACAAGGCCTCATAAGGGGCCATTTGAATGCTCGCATGATAACTATTGTTATATGCAAATTCAATCAATGGTGAATGATCATCCCAATCAAGGACGCATGCTCTCAACATGTCCTTTACCGTCTGAATAATGCGCTCTACCTGATCATTCGTCTGTGGATGAAAAGTTGTGCTCAAATTTACTTTGGTACCCAATCCTTTCTGGAAATACTTCACGAAATTAGAAGTAAATTGGGCTCCTCTATCTGAGATAATGGACAAGGGAACTCCATGCAACCTCACAATCTCTTGGATATACATCTTGGCATAATCCTCTGCAGTGTTGGTCGTCTTGACTGCCAGAAAATGCGCTGACTTCGTCATTCTGTCCACAATCACCCATATGGAATCATGCTGCCTCTGGGATCTCGGTAGGCCAGTGATGAAATCCATGTTAATCATCTCCCACTTCCATTCTGGAATCTCAAAGTTTTGGGCCAAGCCAATTGGCCTTTGATGCTCAACTTTTACTTGTTGGCAATTTGGGCATCTTGAAACAAACTCCGCGATATCCCGCTTCATTCCACTCCACCAATAGACCTCTCTCGGGTCATGATACATCTTGGTGGAGCCCGGATGAATGGAGTATCTAGTGTTATGGGCCTCAGCCAGAATCCTCTCTCGGACACCATCAACATCGGGGACACATAGCCTACTCGGGTACATCAATACCATATCTCCCCCTTTGGAGAAGACCGTCACTTTTTGCTTCTGAACATCCTCCTTCAATTGGAGTATAATAGGATCTCGATCCTGCTTCTCTTTTACCTCAGTCACTAGGGACGATGCAGACCCATTCTGAACATTAATTCCTGCCTCGTCGTTCTCCTCAAGCTGGACTCCCAATCGAGCCAACCTATGCACTTCCTTCACTAACTCCTTCTTCTCTTCCTCAACATGGGTTGTGCTACCATAGACAACCTGCTAAGAGCATCAGCAACAACATTAGCTTTACCTGGGTGGTACATGATGCTCATGTCATAATCCTTGAGCAATTCCAACCACCTCCTCTGTCGCAGGTTGAGCTCTCTCTGACTGAAGACATACTGTAAGCTCTTGTGATCCGTAAACACGTCCACATGCACTCCATACAAGTAGTGGCGCCAGATTTTAAGTGCAAACACCACTGCCGCCAACTCAAGATCATGGGTCGGATAGTTCTTCTCATGAACTTTAAGATGCCTAGAAGCATAAGCCACCACTTTACCTCTTTGCATTAATACACATCCCAATCCAACTCTTGACGCATCACAGTATATTACAAAACCTTCTGTCCCGTCAGCCAAGGTCAATACAGGTGCAGTAGTCAACCTAGTCTTTAACTCTTGGAAGCTCTTCTCACATTCCTCAGACTACTCAAACTTGACTTTTTTCTGGGTCAGTTTGGTCAATAGGGTGGATAGAGAAGAAAATCCCTCAACAAAATTTGTGGTAGTAGCCTGCCAACCCCAAGAAACTCCTTATGTCAGTTGGAGAGGTCGGTCTTGGCCAGCTGGCAACCACTTCAATCTTCTAACCATCTACTCGGATCCCATCACCTGAAACTACATGGCCTAGGAAGGCCACTGATTTGAGCCAAAACTCACATTTGGAGAACTTCACATACAACTCCTGGTCCTTAAGAGTTTGAAGGACAACTCTAAGATGCTTAGCATGCTCTTCCTCATTCCTCGAATATACCAAGATATCATCAATGAACGATCACGAACATATCAAGGTAGGGCCTGAACACCCCATTCATCAAATCCATGAAAGCTGCAGGTGCATTCGTCAACCCAAAGGACATGACCAAGAACTCAAAGTGGCCATATCTTGTCCTGAAAGCTGTCTTTGGAATATCACATTCTCTCACCTTCAATTGGTGGTAACCCGATCTGAGGTCTATCTTTGAAAAGCATGAGGCACCCTGAAGTTGGTCAAACAAGTCATCTATCCTGGGAAGAGGATATTTATTCTTGAATGTGACCTTGTTCAGTTGCCTATAATCTATGCATATTCTCAGACCTATCCTTCTTTCGTACAAACAAAACGGGAGCACCCCAAGGAGAAACACTGGGTCTAATAAAACCCTTTTCTAATAGATCCTTCAACTTCTCCTTCAACTCTTTCAACTCAGCAGGGGCCATCCTATATGGTGGGATCGAAATGGGCTGCGTCTCAGGAAGTACATCAATACCAAAGTCGATCTCCCTATCAGGAGGGACTCCGGGTCCTCAGGGAACACCTCGGGGAACTCATTCACAATCGGGACCAACTCAAGAGTAGGGGACTCAACATCATCAGATTTAACTCGTACAAGGTGATAGATACACCCCTTAGAGATTAACCTCCTCGCCCTCAGGTAAGAAATAAAATTACCCTTGGGTGCAACATAACCTCCCTTCCACTCTAGGACCGGTTCATTAGGAAATTGAAAATTTAACAACTCGGGTACTACAATTAATGGATGCATGGCAAGCATGGAGCCAATCCATACCAAGAATCACATCAAAGTCAACCATCTCCAACTCTACCAAATTGGCCAAAGTATCCCTATGACAGATGGACATATACAGTCTCTATAGATCCTCTTAGCCAGGATTGACTCACCAGTAGTAGTCGAAACAGTGTAAGGCTCAAGCAAACACTCAGGAAGAATCTCAAACTTATTGGCCACATAGGGCGTCACAAAAGATAAGGTGGAACCCGGGTCAAGCAATGCATAACAATCATAAGAAAAGATTCAGAGCATATCCGTAAAAACATCTGGAGCAACCTCTTGATCTTGTCGATTACCCATCGCATACAGACGGTTCGTCCCACCTCCTGCATTTGTAGTAGTTGCCTTCTGATGACTACCCTCAGGGGGCGCTGTAGAAGACTGAGCTCTATTACCTCTATCACTCCACCTCTGATTCCTCATAAGGCACTCACCCTGGAAATGGTCAGGCTGTCCACAGGTAAAGCAATTATTGGTGCCCTCACGGCACGCACCAAGATGCAGCCTGCCACATCTGCCACAAAGTGACATTCCCCTCGGACCTTGAGCAACACTGGCTTGGGACTGAGGTCCCTGTGCTCTGAAGTTCTGATGACCATAGGATCTCTGATCATACCTGTTTTGTTGAACAGGTGCACTTGCCATCGAAGGTGCATGGCTAGAAGACTTCTTTTAAAAGAAGGTTCTATCACCTTTATTCTGTTTCTGCTGATTAGGCTCATGCCCTGCCGATTTGACTTTCTTCTTCTGCTGCTCTTCTCTGTCCCTCTTCTTGTCCTCCTCAGTCTATGGGGCATAGACCATAAGTCTAGCAATATCCATGTCTGGAATCAGCAATGCTGCCTTACACTCCCTCTTCACATGCCTGCCCAACCCAGACACATACTTCCTCATTCTTGCCCTCATATCAAGGACCATCTCTGGAGCATATCTGGATAGCTAGATGAACTTCAAGCTATACTCTTTGACCATCAACTCCTCTTGCTTCAGATTCACGAACTCCTCGACCTTTGCCTCTCTCAACTCTTGGGGAAAGAAGTGATCGAGAAAAGCACTCTCAAACTCCTCCTACTCAGCAGGCACAACATCCTCACCCTCACCATCCTCCCACTGGTTATACCAAACATTGGCAACATTCTTAAGCTGATAAGAGACCAGCTCGACTCCCTCCACCTCGTTTGCATGCATAGCCCTCAAGATCTTACGCACCTCATCAATGAAGTTTCGTGGGTCCTCCTCAACCTTTGACCCCGTATAGACTGGCGGGTTCATCCTCCGGAAATCTCTGAGCCTGGTTGCAGCTGCAGGCTCTTGGGAGCTGGAGCTAGGGGCCTGGGAACCGCGACTGCTACTCTGAGAGGCCACTAACTGGGTGAGCATAGCAATAGCTCCCCTAAGTCTGCTTCTGAAGTGGAGGCTGACTGAACAGGAGGTGCTGGTGGAACCTCAGCAGCTCTAGCAGGTCATCCCTATCTCCTTGTCCCATGCTGATTAGGAGCCTCTTGTAAGGGATTCTCAGTGTTAGGGACTGAAGCATCTCTTTGGGTAGCAATGCGTTTTGGAGGCATTATCTGCGAACGCGTAATGCACGAATTAGAAAGGAGGTTTCATAGAGCCAAGCTCTATCGCACGAACTCAGAACATCAAAGAAGGGTAACCATTTCCTAAATGCCCTGTAGCATCCTGTTTATGAAGTGTGGTGCACAACACACGCATAAACAAGACTCTACTAGACACGGCTTCATAGACTCCCTAGGAATCTTGAACTCTAGGCTCTGATACCAAGTTTGTCACGCCCTGAGTTGATACCCTAGACGTGGCCAGCACTCAGAGACTATTGCTAGTTCCCGAGCGAACCACTTAGCCTCATCACATCATTCAACATCAACATAGCGGAAACATCATAAATAGAATACCTCAGGTAAGGGCAAAATGGCCAAACATCAGTCTCAATATCAACTAAGTAAGTAAAGTACTACTCAGTTCATAAGGGAAACATCCACATCAACCTCGACATCCTGTCTACGAAGCCTCTAACCTGACTCAACTATCTAAGAATGCTGCCATCACATGTCATGGCTACCGGACTCAATGCAATAAAGGAAACATAAAATAGAAGGGTCTCCTCCGAATAGCAAGGAGGCTCACCAAAGTCTAAACTGAAAATCTTTGACCTCAATGGTGCGCCTGCTGAAGTCCTCTAACTCCTTTATTTGCATCATAAAACGATGCAGTGCCAAATGGCGTCAGTACGTGGAATGTACTGGCATGTAAAATAGTTGAATAACATGGTAAGTACACAGCATAAAGAAACATCAACTCGATATCATACTCCATTAGGATATCAAAAGTCTATCTAAGGCAAGAGATTAGATTAGACAATTGACTCATCAACCTCTCATCAATCATCGACGTCACATCAAGCTCATCTCAAGGAACCTCAACATCAACTCACATCAAAGGAACATCACATCGACTCAAGGACTCGACTCAAACATCACATCAACATCAATATCAGAGTTCTATCAAATGGAACCTAACTGGGAGTTTCTCTAACTGACAACCATCACCTATGAGCCGGTGATAATACAACGAAGCGATGCGGTTGCCACATCCATCCAATACCCTACCTGGGGTAAAGGACATAACCTCAGTGGATCCACAAGAAGAACCTCAGTCCTCATTTGGGACAAGACAGGAGCCATCCGCATTGCGGTTCAATCCTCTCTTCCTACGCGGGCCACGTAGTTAATGGGTTTGAGTGGGACTCACTCTCTACCCATTTCGGTGCTCAATACTCCTCCCAGAACTCGACATGCTCATAAAACATCAACATCATCAGTCCCATAGGGACATAATACCTCATCATCAGTCACATAAGGACATGATATAATATCTCAACATCAACATCGGTCCCAGAGGGACATAGTATAAAACCTCAACATCAATATCAGTCCCATAGGGATATAGTATAAAACCTCAACATCAATATCAGTCCCATAGGTACATAGTACACCTCATAACATCAACATCAACATCAGAACTCAAGATACAAATTTAGCAATTAAATCTCAATGCTAAGACATCATAAAACATCATTCTCATCAACATCATTATAACATCATCATAACATCATCATCATCAAGGCTCTAGACATATCCCCTAATTTCATTATGCATGCTCTTTCCAAAACACAATAATTATAGGGTTTTAAAATGCACTCATGAAAATGAATTATGATGTAAAACAATATAGCGATGATCATCAATTCATGTAGAAAAATTATTTATACATAAAATAACGTAGATTTTACATGCATCAAACTCTTCACATTAACCTCATCATGTCAAGATACAATATTCAATACTCAGAAGGGCACAAGGGAGAACATTCCCATGCTTTAGGTTAGCCTTACATACCTGGAAAGTTTTGCTCACACGAATTTGCACAACCTTCTCCTGATCTCCTCAACCTCAACTTCCTTCAAGCCCTCACTTTAGTGAATTTTTGGAAGAACGCTTTGGAATGGGATTTTTGAAACCCTTTTCTTAGAAATCGACCTTTATTGGTCGTAAAGGAACGTTTAGGATAAATAGGAATGGACTAAAATGCCTCCGTAATTTAAAAAACAATTTCCCCGACCTGAAATAACACAGTCCGCGACGCAGACCTGTCGCGAACAGTGTATTTTCGGTAAATTCAACTCCATCAAAAAATCACAGAAAAACATAAGTGTGGCTCAGTGATAGGTCCACGACGCGGTTCCATCGCGCAGGCACACTTTTTTCATTTTGGAATGAAAAATTATCTTTTGACTCGATCGCTCTAAATATCGACCGAGACCTTCTTCCCACTCCATTTTCAGTGTTGATCACGAATCCACTCTCGAGTTTTCAATCTGAGCATTGAAAGACGCATTTTACGCACACCTCTTCCCTAGGGGTATTTTGGTAATTTACCGGGTGTTACAATTATAATGGTTGATATGTGTCTGCCGTGATTGGAACCATTAAATGTTGTTTAGTATTTTGTTTAGTTTCATTATGCATTTGTGACCTGAATGTAAAGCCCCAAATTTTTGTCTCACCGGCATCGTCTTGAGGCCTGGAATTTTTTCCAGGAAAGCTGTCAGGTATCACTTCACAGAGGAGCCCACACGGCCTGTGTGATACCATACGGTCTGTATGGCCTACCGTGGGGTGACACTTGATCAGCTCCCCGTTGGGAAATTTTCCAAGTAAAGGTACACGGACCATCACACGGTCCATGTGACTCCACACGGCCCGTGTGGCCTTCCATTTAGTTTCTGTGTGGAGAGTTACCTGTACACGGACGGGGTCACGGTCCATGTGACTTTAGATGGTCCGTGTACTTGTCCGTGCGGTGCTACTTAGTTCGCAAAAATTTTGGCCTCTGAGAGTTCTAAGTCCAGGACCACGGTCCTGTTCACGGTCTGTGTGAAGCTACACGGACCGTGTAACGGACCGTGTAACCAAGACGGACCAAATTTAGGTCTGTTTCATTAATGGCATTTTTGAAATTTAGACTATTTTAAATGTGAATTTGGTCATTTCCGCCACTCCTAAGTCCTTACATCAACTGAATTTCTCTAAGTATCAGCCATTTTTCTTCATTCCTCTCCATCTCTCTAAATATTTCTCCTACAAGAATTCTCCAACTCTTCTCTAGAAACTCAAGTCAAGACCTTCAGCTTGAAGTCCATTTTCTCCTCAAATTTATCTTCAAGTCAGGTATGTGGGGTTGAATCTTGGTTCCTTTCAACCAAGAAGACCCAAAATTTCTTTCAAGTTGTTTTATGAATTTGCCTACTTTAATGTGAGCTCTACTATTTAATGATGTCAACTTTGAAGAATGCATGGGCTATACATTATTCCAAATTTAAAGTTTTGTTAAGCTTTAGTATGATGAATCACTTTGAATTATGCAAATCTTGAACATGCTGTCCCTTAAAGATGTATTATGCATGGGTGATCTATACTACTATTTTCATATGAATTTTTATTATGAATTTCCTAGACTTTATATTATATGGCAAATTTTAGATATACTCTACATTACCCCTGCCATCCCTACATCATGCATTGCATCACATCCATAGCATTGATACATGGAATTTTGAATGTGGGTTAATCCCAATTACATTTTGAAAAGAATTATGATATGAATTTGGTAAGGCATTGGTTATGACAAGAAGGTAATCACCGGTATGTCTATGATTATGGCTCTTGGAGCATCTTGGGTGCTTGCACCACCTTGTATATTGGCTCTTGGAGCATCTTGGGTGCTTGCACAATCTTGAACTTGTAGATGAGCTATTCCTTGTATGAGAATCTTGATTATGATCTTGTAATTTGGCATTGAGCCTAAATGGGCATTGAACGTCTTGAAATGGATACTTTTCTCTCTTGAAAGCACTTGCATATATATATATATATATATATACGAATATTCCTGTGGGATGTGATTGACTTAGCACCGATGGATTGGGAGTCCTCTCCCTTTCCTTGAAGTATGTGCCAATATAGGGGCGGATGCTATTCGTCTATCTTGCTTGTCTTGACATTTTGATATGATTCTTGTAAAATCATTCCGAAGTGGTGATTCTCATAAGGAAGGTGACCATCCCTGAAATGGTGTGTTCCGTAAGGTGTGATGTAGATTACTCTTGGCAAGTAATTTTCTCCCTACCGGTCGGAGGTCCCAATCGGTCCAATTCGTGTAATAGCTCGCATGGATTTGGGTTGTCGGTTCCATCCCCGTTATATAGGTGCATTATCGCATTGCACGCATCACGAGTTCCATGGCATCTTGTATACTAACTTCTATTACTTATATGATCTTTGTACATTATATGCCCTTGTCATCTAAGATTGGTATGCAGGTTCAGTAAGTCATGTGCATTGCATGCCCGCATACTTAGTACATTCAAACGTACTAATGCATACTTTATGCCTACATGACTTTACCATGTAGGGATCGAGCAGTTTGGATACCAGCCTTTGGACGAACAATCCATTCTTGGAGACTCTTTTTGCGGGGAGCCCCATCTTTCGAGGGCGAGCTAGTTATTACTTGTGTGTATTTTTGTATGTTCTTTTGTTGAGGGTGAGCCCGGAACCTGTCCTGGCCCCCATTCCTTGATTAGAGGCAAATGTTGGGCACTCTGTAAACCCTTTACTTATCTATAAATGAATGGATTCTTGAGCTTCATTTTCTGTCATTTTGTTACATGAGTTTAGATACCTTTGAACCAATTATGTGGATTTTGAAAACTCAGGCTTGTTTGGGGACTCTCGGGTCCCCATTCTCCGTGTCACATCTAGGCCCTGACCCCGGGTCATGACAAAAGATGGTATCAGAGCCCTAAGGTTATAATGATCCTCGGAGCCCAACATGCCGCGTTAAGTAGAGTCCTATTCATGGGTGTGAAGTGCACCATACCTATGAGTGGGAGACTACGGAGACGTACTAGGAAATTCCTCACTTTTTCATATCTTGTGTCATGTTGTGACTGGTTTATGCAAATACCTTACTTACCGATGTCGTTAATCCATTTCAGCAGATGCCTCGAGGAAGACCCCCTCTACCTAGGCTGGCTCCGGCCAATGAAGATCAGGCCCTTCACGAGCCTATGGGGGAGCCTATCTCTAACAGTGAATTTCGCACCGCTTTCGCCATGCTTGCACAGGTGGTGACTGCTCAGGCAAGGCAAGCTAACTTGCTAAGGGACCCTACACCTGCATCTATTGTGAGGGGTTTCACCTGGATGAATCCTTCGGAGTTCTACGGGTCAAGGGCTGATGAGGATGTTCAGGAGTTCATTGATGAGCTCTCAAAAATACTAAATATTATGGGCGTCTTCTCTGAGGAAAAAGCTGGACTGGCTTCTTACCAGCTGAAGGATATAGCTCAGGTGTGGTATACTCAGTGGGCTTTGGAGAGGGTCTGTGATGATGATGTTAAATGGGGAGAGTTCAAATCTTCCTTCCTTGATCGCTTCTTTCCACTTGAGCTGAGAGAGGCCAGAATGACTGAGTTTATCAACCTCAAGTAGGGGAGTATGAGTGTGAGGGATTATGCCCTCAAGCTCACCAAGCTTTCCAAATATACTCCATCCCTGGTGGCCGACCCCCGTGCAAGGATGCACAAATTTGTTTTGGGTATTTCTGACTTGCTTGTGAAAGAATGTCGTACTACTATGCTGATCAGGGACATGGATATTGCCAGACTCATGGTGCATGCTGAGCAGATCGAAGGGGTGAAACTCAAAGAGAAAAGGGCATACGATCCTAAGAGAGCCCGCTTTGACGGTAGGTTCTCCGGTGCTAGAAATGTTAGTTTTGGTCGCTTCCAACAGGGCCAAGGTTCATGAGCTCGGGTGGCCAATGCTTGGGCACCCCTTCCCGGGGTACCGGTGGGTGGCGGACCAGGGTATCTTATGTGTGACAAGTGTGGGAAGCCCCACACAGGTGCTTGCCGAAGGGATTTGGGACTTTGCTTCGGATGCGGGAGTAAGGATCATAAAGTTGCTGATTGCCCTAGGAATGCGCATGGAGGCCAAGTTCAGGTAGCCAAAGGCGGGCAGGGTCAACAAAGGGGTCTCTAAGGTACTTCCCCAAGGAACAACAGGTTTTATGCACTCCATACCCGCCAAGAGGTCGAGGAGGCTCCAGATGTCGTGACTGGTATGTTGAAAGTCTTTGATTTTGATGCTTATGTTTTGCTTGACCCAGGTGCAAACTTGTCTTTTGTGACTCCGCTATTGGCTGTTAAGTTTGCTTTAAGCCCCAGATTTTAAGGAAGCCTTTCTTGGTCTACACACTACAAGAAAAAAGACTTTTGATGATCATTTCTTGACGACGAGAAATGAATCCGGTCTTTATAAATACACTTATAGTGACAAATAAAATTCGGTCGTTATAATATACTTATAGTGACGATATTTTTTTCCAGTCGTTATAAATATACTTATAGTGACCATATTCTTTTCCGGTCGTTATAAATACACTTAGAGTAACCAATTTTTTTCGATCGTTATAAATATACTTAGCGACCAAATTATTTTACGGTCGTTATAAACACTTATAGTGACCAATTTTTTTCCGTTTGTTATAAATACACTTATAGTGAAAATATCTTTTTCCAGTCTTTTAAAAAAATTTAATCTAACATTAACGAGGGGACAAATTTGATTGTTAAAAGCATAACATCCCATCATTAAAACATATTAGTTATTATAAAAATATGTTTAACTAATATGAGAGTAAAGAGATCAGACTAAATCATATTATAAGTGTAACAAGTGGTGTTTTGTTAATTATTCTGATAAAAATCCTCCATCTTTTATAATTTTATTTATTTCATAAAAACAATAATAAAAAGAAAAAAATATTAATGTATTATTTTTTTAATAACTCTATCTATCATTTTTATTATAGTCAATCATATAAAATTTTAATATATTATAAAAGTATTTAGTTACAATCTTTTTGACATAATTTTTTTTTAACTTAAATATTTTTCTTGATATAGTTTCTACATATGTTTTTATTATGAGAGACAATTTATTCATCTTTACTTGCCATTTTTAAAGATGCAAGATGAAGTAGGTCAAAACAAAAAATTGTAATGAAACAAAAAATTAACAATAAAAGTAATAATATTAAATATATAATTATGAGATTAATTTAGGTAGAAAAGTTATATAAATTTGGTCGTAAGTAATTTTCTTAAGAGGCAAGATGTTTCTTCATTTGCAAATTACCTCGATCTATAGACTTAAGAATCAATATCCAGTAATAATGTTTCTTCTAATAAAAGTATCTATATTGTGCCAATTGTTTTTCATTATTGGTTGTGAAACCAACAAGTGTATATAAAGAAAAATCATTCATTTGACTTAGAAAAGTCTAACGTGAAAATTTCCAAACAGAAAATTTAAAAAGTTTTACATGACATATAATCAACAACTAATTAATTAAGAAGTCGTGATTTTTTTATTATTTAAAATTTAAGATGATATAATTAATTTGTATCTCATTATAATTTTAATGATATTGAATTATTTATATTAGGTGAATATCATTAGTATAAAAAGTGAAACTAAAAGATGTTGGGGGGGGGGGGGGGGGGGGGGGGGGGGGGGGGGGTTTTAACCATGAAGCAATGTGCAAAAAGTCAATAACTTAATATGCAAAATACAAAACAAACAATTTTATGTCTAGAACTAGGAAGCCCAACTTTCTTTTTATTTGGTTGTGAGAACAAAAATAAATTTTATATTTATTGTGGTTAATCTTTGATTTTGCGAAAAAGAAAAAGGAAGATATTAGTTATTTGGAGTATTATCAATAACTTTACATGAAGTGTTTATACTTGTCTTTTGACTGGTCATGCAGTTTGAACAACTCATTCTCAGAAAAAGTGTAATGAAGTATAAGCGACAAAAAATTTTGAAGCACAGGAAGAATGCATTTCATATTTCAGAAATCGTTTAAAGATATTCTAGTTTTTCTTTTATTAAGAGTTAAAAAATATAATATTATATAAATTTGTATGTCTATATTTTTGTAACTTTATGTAATATCATTATTTGTAGTGAACTATGAAATTTTATATGAATATAATAAATTTGTATGTTTCATATGTGCATGTATTTGTATGTTTGTTTGTGTAAATCCATACGCAATTTGCACTTTTGCTGATTTGATTTGTTGTTATAATTAAGGTTTTGATAACTAGAACTGAAGGGAGCCTTGGAGCAATTGGTAAAGATGTTGTCATGTAATCAAAAGGTTGCGGGTTCAAACCTTGGTAACATCATCTGTCAGAAATGCAAGGTAAGGTTACTATACAATAGATCCTTGTAGTTAGACCCTTCCCCGGAAGTGCACTGGGCGCTTGCCTTTTTTTTTAATAACTAGAACATCAATTAGTGAAGGAAAAATTTAGTCACTGAAAAAAAAGTATAAAGACAGGATTTTTGACGTCGTTAAAGCTTTTTTAACGATGGGATTTAATTCGGTCATTAACTTTTAAAGACGGAGCTACTAACGACCGGTGACGACGGAATTTTTATAGGTCGTTATTGACTAATAACAACCGGATTTATGCTTTTAACGACCGAATTTCCCCTTGTTAAAGACCTATTTTCTCGTAGTGACACCCCCGTGAGTGAATCTGTTGTTGCTCATAGAGTCTATCATGGATGTCCTGTTGTTGTGTTGCATAAAATTTTTCCATGTGATCTTGTGGAGCTTGAGATGTTTGATCTTGGTGTAATTCTTGGAATGGATTGGCTGCATGCATCTTATGCTTCCATAGATTGTAGAACCAGGAACGTCCAGTTCCAACCTCCCGGTGAGCCAGTTCTTGAATGGAAGGGTAGTGACTCCTCTATTAAGGGTCGGTTTATTTCCTACCTCAAGGCACGAAAAATGATTTCTAAGGGGTGCATCTACCATATTGTGAGGGTCAAAGATACGGATTCCGGAGTGCATACTCTCGAGTCGGTCCCTGTGGTGATTGAATTTTCGGATGTGTTTTCCGAAGACTTACCAGGCATTCCTCCGAATAGAGAGATAGACTTCGGTATAGATCTTCTTCCAGATACTCAGGCTAAAAATGAATATATTTAGTCATTTTTTACCCCATATTTGATCTTTTATTTATCCTTTTTAGCATAAATTTAATGGATTGTGCTAAATTATGTGTTTTATTTGTAGAATTAAATTGGAGTGAAGGTGAAGAAATTTGAAGCTAAACAAATTAAAAATAAAAGATTACAAAAGAAAAATCAAGCAAACAGCTTAATGGATTAAATCTAATAAAATTGCAATTGAAATTGCAAATTGCCAAAGCGCCATGTGGAAATCTATTATTGGTCAGCAAGAAGGTTAAGGCGGTGGCTGCAATACACGCATAAGTCCAATTTCCTTCAAGTTTTGGGTTTCCCAATTTATTTTGGACTTGATTATTTTTTTACATCTATAAATAGTTCATAAAAAATAATTCTTTCACAACTAACCCAACTAACCATCTAATATTTACCGATAATTTAGGTTTTAGAATTAGAATTTTATAGCTTAGAATTTTTGGAAGAGTCGTCACGGAGAGTGGAGAATTTTAGTTTATTCTTTTCATTTCCTTTTGTTATTTATTTGTATTCTTGACTATTAGAAGATTACTTAGCTATTATTTTTGAATTTTTATGATTAACTCAAATAAGTTTATTTTTAATTTTTAATTGTGTTTTTCCAATAATAATGAGTAGCTAAATTTTATAACTAGGATTGTGGGAAACATGATAGATTAACAAACTAAGCTAATGTAAAAAGTGATTCTTGAGTAAATTTTATGCATGTGTTAATTAACTCTCTTCATTTTGCATGTTTTCTAATAGTGGCTAACATTAGAACCCGCCTAGTGTTACTGAATGGACTAAAACAGTAATGAACAGGAAAAGAGATTAATTAATAGGATTCGGTTGATGTGTTCTCGTTTAATCAACCAAACTGGGTCAAGGGGAGGTTGTACTGGAACTAATAGGTAAGAGTTAGTAATGCACACTATGGAGATGGGCCAAGTCACATAGTGAAATTCATCTCTCACCTTTGGCTAAAGGATATGGTGAACTTAACTTACCGTTTTGCATGCTAAATATTGAAATAGATCACTAACACATTATTCTTGCAGAGTTATAAATCATGGGAACACATTCCCAGTTACTTCTATTTATCTTGATACAAATAAATATTAAATTATAAGTTATTATTATTTTATTGTTGATTTCTATTTTCTTAAATTAACCCCCCCCCCCTAATTTTGATAGCGACTATCAAGTAAATTTTTTTACTATTGACAGTATTTTTCCATATTCCCTATGGGATCGACCCCAACTCACAAGTTGGGTAAATATATTGCAAACGACCATTTATATTTCTTTTGAGAAGTATATTTTGAACGTTACCAGATATCAACAACAAAAAATAACATAAATTACCTTAAACAGAGTGTCGACAACCAATTCTGACACTATCAATGTGTTCTCCTCAAAATTCCACACGAAATGGGCTTTTGAATTGCTCTGTGTAAGCTCTAAATGAAGGAAAAAATTATTACATGAAGATGGAACCAAGTGCTGAAAATGTCCACTTTTATAGAGGTGGGTGCACCTGATACGGTGCACCAGCGCATCAACAGATTATTTTCATTTTATAGTCTTCAATGGGGTGCTCGAATTTATTCGAAACCCCGTGCACGCAAATGAATTATGCCACCCCATCAAATTTGATGTTCTGGACTCAATGTTGCAATCAAAATTCCTATATAAGATCGTTAAGACTGAATGTGGGCCTCACTCCCACAATCATTTTTAGTTAAATTTCATTGAGGGGCTTAAAATGAGTTCAAATGTCTCGAGAACTAAACAAACGTTTGTTCTAGATCAAACTCGATATTTTTCATGTTCCATTTGGGCACACTTTCCAAGAATGTGGACTAAGTCAACTATTGCCCAATTTTCAAGGCTAAAATGTTAAATACGATACAATCTCGCACTGAAAGCCTTTGTACTCAAACAGACCATGCTTCTAGCCTAATTTGGCCATTTCGGAGCTAATGGAACTATCAGAATTCCGTTTTATGGTTGTTTACCTGCATTTTACTCCAAAATCAACTTTTCAAGTTATAAGGCCTCCAAAACACGAAAAAGTACACAATATCCAAAAGAACGATCAGATGACTAAGCTACCAATGCCAGCAGGTCATAAATAATCTGAGGTCGCTATAGGAATGTTGTAATCAGGAAAAGATAGAGTACAAAGAAAATGATATGGAGGGTTATTTTTGCAACTTGAACCTCCAAATGCTTTCTTATTCTAAAGAAAAAATTATGGGGCAATTTTGACATGTCATTTTAATCTACCTTGATTATATATATATATATATATATATATATATATATATATATATATATATATATATATATATATATATAATAAAATGAAATTTTAAATACATATTATTAAAGTTTATTTATTAATATAGTGTATGTGCCTCACACTAAGCTGTCAATCAATATAAATGCATGAAAGAAGAATAAATCTTTTAAAAATTGCAACTAAATTTAAATAAAATCTTAAAAAAAACTATTGTTTTGGATATAGCTAGAAAGGCTGTTCTATGAGTTTAGGTGTATAAATTAAAAAAAAATTGTTTCTTAAATAGCAGGAGAAAGGAGGAAATAGAGAGAACAACTTACACTTCTCAACAGTCTTGCCTGCAATTGGTATGTTTGCAAATAAGTTGCACCTGTTCATATTGTAAGAGTTCCAAGTAACAACTCTTTGTTTATATGCTTGTCGCAGAATTTTTATTTCAAAATATGAAGAATTAAATATGTGAAAATCACAGGATAATACGCAACACCTCGCTTATTAACCTTTCTTTCTATTTTTATTCTGCACCATCTAACCCTTCTTAAAAATATATTGTGCTTTCTTTTTCACTTCGCTTTACTGTGTACTACAATAAGGAAATCCCAAGAAAAATAAAGAGAGGTAAATATTCAAAACACAAGTTGTGGATTGATAAATATAAAACTTTTCGTGTAACTGTATATTCCATTATATTAAACTAAAAAATAATATTTTATGGTAAAATAGGAGGAGAAAGAGGAAATGGGTAACCACAGTCATCGTGATACACGAGATATACTTATTAAATATATATATATATAGTATAGGTGTTGAATAGAAGGATAGAGTAGCCATGAGTTGATACATCTAAGCTAGCCTTATAATTTTGAAGGGAAATCCCTATGATATTCATAGAGTTATGGGCTTAACTAGGAATAACATATAGTAAATGGATAAGTAGCACCTAGGTTTCGAAAGAGGATACGACGAGTAACTATAATTTGGTAGGCTAATAGATACAGATTGACTACTTGTCAAAAGGTCTTAGTGGGCGAATATCTCTTAGTTTTATTTAGTAGTCATAAGTTAGTATATTATGCGGGAAATCATATTTTCAATACGTATTTAGTACAAGACACTAAGCTTGAACTTGAGTTAAGTGTCATGATAAGATGGATAGAAGCATGAAGGTGATGATCATAGGTTGATATTAGATCTAATAGGTTTGACATAGAGTAAGTGTGGGATTTAGATGTTACCTTGCAATAAATGAGGTTGTACCAATGTGGTATTGTGTCCTTAGATGAGAAAATGAATTATGACTAAGTCATTAGGTAATAAGAGGTTTAAGAGGGGCGTCAAAGAGAACATATAGTTAGTATGAGGTTTTTAATCAAGCTTACGATTTGTTATGTGAGCATAGAGAGTATTTAGCTGCCAATATGGGGTAATCTGATGTAAGCATTCTTTGTTGTCCATAAGAGTTTGAATGAAGGTATCATATATAGATAATGATGAATATCCTACATATAGGTCAAGTACCTTCCAATTAGGTAGATAGAAAAACTTAAGAAAGCGGTGTTAATATACTAAGAAGGAGGAGTTAGATTACTAAGAGTTAAATAGAGTGGCCTTACAGGCTAATGCAAGTAGCGACTATAAAAAGACTTTTATAAAATGAGGTTGAGGTTAAGAGAAGCACCTTAGAAAGAAGTCCTATAAGGAGTCCTAGTACATACAGTGGGAGAGTTCGGTAGACATGAGATGAGCAATTCTCTAAGTATTAGAGTGAGTAAATATGGATCAGCTTAAGGAACGTGGAATAGGTTTATAGTCTTAAAGTGTTAGTCTCAGACCTAAGGCGGAGATGATAAGCTAAGAAGCTAATTCCAGTGATGAGAATCAGAAAAGAATGTATTCATAAGAAGTTTTAATGATATATCAATCCACTCCTACTCAAGAATCTTCTCAAATCTCAACCATTATAATACTTTATTAACGTCTTGCACAGCAGTATTATGTCAATGATCTATGCTCATACATTTCAGATGGATTCACAGTTATTTGTAGTTCCTAGAATAAGAGATGAAGATTCTAGTCCATTGATCACAATCTTACTATATAAAGTCTCAAATATTAGTTTCATGACATGGATCCGTTCATATAAGCACTCAGGTTCCACAATATGATCAGTCTCACGAACTTGTGACTTACCCCCAGTGGCTTACAAATTAATAATATGCCATATAGACTCCTGTAGCAAAAAGTCTCTCAAAGAATCATGCTCTGGATTTCTTGCTCTAAGCCCTCTAGTGATTTTTGTTAGTTTTGATGGTGATATCGATGGTGGAGTTGAGTACTGACAGCCAGGAGAAGGTTGATAGCTCTTGTTGTGATAGTAGAAGCTATAAGTGGGAAGAAAGAGCAAGATGAGGTGTTGTTACTTAAAGTTAGATGAGAGCATTCATATTGTCTCCTGGTATTAAGGCATGATACATTGGCGGCTAAAAACATAAGAAGGCAGGAGATTCTAAGAAGAGTGGTTACTTAGATCCCATAGAGTTATTCTAATACAAGGCTTGAATGTGGTGTTTATGACACAAGAACTAATGTAGGATGCGATGCATATTGAGTAGGAATCATAGCTTGTCAAATATGGAAGAAGGGAGTAGTACTCTTGGGATAAAATTTCTTTTATAGGTATAGAGCATAAACCTTGTTGTTAAGAATAGTATGACCATTTTATATGTAATACACTGCAACTTAGAATTAGGCTTGAACAAAGTAAGAGTATGAAAATAGACTTAGACCTTGATAGAGTAGCCATATGTATCCTTATGGGAGCTATATATGAATCACAACTAATGAAGTGTTCTATGTATAAAGAGGAATGTAGTCAAAATGTGTCGCTAGGATTAAAAGCTATCAATCCTATCACTCAAAGTACCACACTCCTAACCCTATTTCATTTCTTAAGGCACCCATGTTCTATGTTGAATAGCTTCAGATAGAGTGTGACTTATGTTTAACCTCGTATCATTCTTATCCTATATGCCATGGACAGTTTTTAAACTTTTAATATGAATCAGTCCTCTTCATGTTGTTAGAAAAGTTTGTAAGAGAGAAATTAGTAAGGATAAAATCATTCTCTTCCAGCTTATTCTCACCTTCATTCGAGGACGAATGATCCCCAAGGGGGATACTGTAACACCCCACAACTCTATTCATACGATCTAAAAATTTTCATTGTAAGTATATAAGCTTGAACCTAATGATGCCTTACTTGTCCGTATATTTAAAGACTCATTCCTATATGTGTGAAGTGTATTAGAAGTGGATTAGGTTCATAAGAGACCTCGAATACTTAATCAAGTTCAAAACCTCCCTACTTGTTAAGTTTTTCATTTTTGGATTATGGAAGGGTCACGTTTAAATGACTATAACTCTTATCACACAAAGCATTAGATGTCCCATGACATACCAAATGAAATCTCTTTGAATTAGCTTTCCAACGCAATTGATTTCACCTCATTTGGAGTTCGGAGTCAAAAGTTATCGTCCTTTTACTAAAGATTGCCTGAGCAGAGTGGCTTCTACAAAACCCCTTTATGGGCCATATATTAAAGTACATCCCATCTGCTAACTTGTGTGAAAAAGTCCTAAATTTTAAATTTTTGGTCCCAGATTTTACGGACCAATCTATGGGTCGTAGAACCTTTTACGAGCCGTAAAATGGGCTCGTGAAAGTGATCCAGAGACCCCAAAAATTGAACAAAAGTTTACGGAAGAGCTTTTACGGGCCGTAAAAACTTCTATGGGCCGTAGAGGATCTCGTAGATGACCCAATCAACAATTTTAAAGAGCGGTATTTTCGTCCTTTCTCACCCTTTAAGCCTAAACTTGTCAATTTTTAACCTAAATAAATCCCTAAATGTGATTCCTTAATTTCTTTACGCTCAAAACATTCTCCAAACCTAGAACGTACTTTCAAAAGAAGAGATGCTAGGAATTCAAGAGAAGCTAGTGAATTCTTCAAAGTTCTTCAAGAAATCTAGTTTTTCGAGGTGTGTAAGGCCTTCCAAAAGTTATCCTACGTATATTTTAGTATCTTTAACTACTAATCTCTATCCAAGATCAAGCTTATGAGTTGAGATCACATTTTCTTCATTACTAGTGAATTTCATCTAAATACTTGTTCATGCATTTTTCTTGATAAAAATCATAGCCTTTATTGATTTCACTACTAAATTAAGCTATTGAGACAAGATTTACAGTTATTGTTACATTTGTGAGAACCTTATATTTCATGAAAAACTATTTTATTCACAATTTTGAGTTGAGTTTAAGAAGTACTTGAAGCGTTTGTATTTACAAGATAGCTGAGTAATAAAAGTCGTGTTGGAGACATCTTGCATCGATACAACTTTCAGACAAAGAAAAGAGTCAACTTGAGAAAAGTTTGTGAAAAGCCAAAGTTGGGATAAGTCCCAAAAGATGAAAGAGACAACTTGAGAAGTCTTATTCTTGAAGTTATAAGCATTATAAAAATTATTTTGGGAGTAGTATTGAACACCGATATGAGAGAGAGTAATAATAACTTGAACCCATAAAATATGTAGCCGGCGTAGAATAGGATTGTACCAAAAGACAAATCCTAACTTGCCACTGAGATGGCCCATATTTTGAATGGATCCACTCCCCTAGTGTTTGTCCCTTGCCCTGGGAAAGTATGGGATGACTCTGGCAGCGTGGGCAAGATGTTGTGTCATCACAAAGCTCATAGTGATGGTTGTCAGTTAAAGAAACTTTCCAAGCTAAAGTATATATTATCTTCAGATACAAATTGAGTTACATTTATATATGCATTAAATCACATGTTTTACTTATAACGCATTGATGATTTCACTAAGTTACTTTCTGAGTTAAGTTGTTTAGCTAAGCATCCTATCCTGAGTTCTGTTTTGACCATCTTACATATCATACATCCCACGTATTGACGCTTTTGGCGCTACATCATTGTTTAATGCAGATTCAGGTACCCATATTAGCAGATGTTTAGTAAGAAAACTTTTCGGCAGTAGTTGATGAGACCTCATTCTCAAAGCGCTCCAGTCAGGTAGTTTGATTTATTTATTTATTTATTTTATAGTCAAGTAGCCGTGAGTGTTGTTACGTCACCTATCTTTAGTTTAGTAGAGGCTTCAAAAAAAGAGTTAGTGAGTCAGTCCAGTCTATTCATTTGAATATTTAAAGAATTTATTAGTATTTGTATCAAAAATGTTTTGAGGTTTTATATACAATATGGTTGATATTCTTGACAATTAATCATACGTTTTGAAGGTTCACTTCATAAAGCTTCCACATGTATGCTAAGTCTTCAGTTAAGTGAGTCGGCCAAGCCAAGGGTATACTTGGGGACCAGTAATGGTTTCTAAGTGTCGGTCACGTCCAGGGTATAGGCTCGGGGCATGAAAAACTTGGTATCAGAGCACAGAATTCAAGTGTCCTTGGGTGTCTATGAAGCCGTGTCTAGTGGAGTCTTCCTTATGAGTGTGTTGTGCACCACACTTATAATCAGGAGGCTACAAGGTATTTAGGAGATGTCTCTCATTCTTTCATACTCTAGATTGTGCAATAGAGTTGTGCCATAAGAAACTTATTCAAATTTATGTGCTTCTCAGATCCATTCGACTACCCCTCATAACCGAGGCAGTTGAAACAGTAAAGTTCAGATTCTTGTTGGTGAGTTACTCTTAGATAAAGCCTTCAGAATGTAAAGATACTACACCAGGCTTGAGAGAAGCTGATTAGTGTGCCTAAATATATTGATTTGAAAGAATCTATCCTTCACCATATGGGTCGTGCGCTCGAGTTGAAGTAAGACGTACTCTCAGACTCTTTTCTCTAAATCATAAGTTGTAGAATGATCCCAGAGCTAGAAAGATGTAGTTCAAAAGTAAATCTTGGTTGAATAAGGCTTGTAGTTGAGATTTATGTAGCTATAAGATAAGTAAAGAGGTGATAAGTGTTGACACCCAATTTTGACCCTCCACAGTGCAAATTAATCATCGAGCTTTTAATCTTAACTATTTGAAATAATTAACTTTCAAAAATACAAAAAAAAAAAAAATATATATATATATATATATATATATATGTTCGAATGATTTTTGGGATTAAATATTTTAGTTTTTAATTATGTTTATATATTGCATATTATATTCAAAATTTCTCAAATAGATTTTATCTTTAATCGTTTTATTTTAAATCATTTTAGGATTAATTACCCCGTATTAATTTAATTATTTTAAGTTGTTAATATTAAAATCTTTTTAATTAATTTATACTAATTCACCTCGTGGTTAAATTAATTAATTAATTTCGAATTAATTGTATTTTATTTGGCCACATTTATAATTTAAAGTGGCCAAATTTTAAATTCTTTTCCTTCCCTCTTTTGGACCCATTTTTCAGATTTTTGTTTTACTTTTTGGGCCAAATTTTGGCCCAAATCCTATTAAACAGCCCCAGCCCAATCCGCCCCTTTAATTTAATTAAACCCCATCCTAATCCCTAAACCCTAGACCCGCCCCCCATTCTCCTCTTTCCCCTTCTCTGTAACCAAAACCGAAAACCAGAGAAGATGGCAGCCATTGCAGCCATTTTTCAGTGCCTTTTCTTGGCAAAACGCCAAGAAATAATTACTCCCCTTCACGTGTTTCCCCTCCCTCTTCCCCTTCGCGAAAGAAAACAACAAGACAGTCCGAGAATCAGAAAAAATGGCAGCCGAAACAATGGCCATTTTTGGCCATTTTCGGTCAAACTCGTGCCCTTGTCCTTGCGCCAGAGAGACCCCTTACGTGTCTCACATCTGAACCATCGATTCAAATCGATGGTTGAGATGTGAGACTTGTAAAAAGGGTCTCAAATTTTGAATTCATTTTGGAGATTTTCCCTTTCTACCCCTGGTTCTTTTTTGGCTATATAATCAGTGTTCAACACTGATTGAGGGGGATTTTTTTCGAATTTTGGACATTTTTTTTGGGATTTTCGGCTTCTGAAATTTGAAGGATTTTCGGGTTTGTTGATTTTTCAGGAGTAATCTTCTTGTTTCTGAAATTGTGAAAGTAATTTGTTCATTGTGAAAATATCCGAAAAGCCTTTGATTTACCGGAAACTTAGCTTGAGATTTTTGAGCTCAAAGGGTCTAGGATCGGAGTCGATTCTCGTTCGTAGTCTCAGTCCGCTGCCCCGGAAAAGGTAATACTCATCACTCTTCGACTCGAATTAATATACATGATCGAATCCGAATGCTGAACCATTTAAAGTATGTTGTTTTGGTGGCTGTTTACTGTGTATTTATGTATATGGGGATATATATACGCGTATACATGTATAAAATTTGAAGAATGGTTGAGTATACATTAGTTTGGATGGCTGTATATTGCTGTATATCTACGTATATATGTAAAAACTTGAAGAATGGTTGAGTATACATTAGTTTGGATGGCTGTATATTGCTGTATATATACGTATGTATGTATAAAACTTGAAGAATGTCTGAATATACGTGTTGTTTTGGCGTTTGTTTGCTGTATATCTATGTATATGAGGACGTATATGCGTATGTATGTATAAAACTTGAAGAATAGTTGAATATATGTTGATTTTGATGGCTGGTTTTGCTGTATATCTATGCATATGAGGACGTATATGCGTATGCATGCATAAAACTTGAAGAATGTTTGAGTATATGTGTTGTTTTGGTGGTTGTTTGCTGTATATCTATGTATATGAAGATATATACACGTATATGTATGTATAAAACTTGAAGAATAGTTGAATATATGTGTTGGTTTGTTAGATATCTGCTGTATATCATGTATATATCAGCATACATATGTATATGTATGTATAACTTGGAGAGTTGTTTGGTTATATGGTAGGTATGGTCGTATCACAGTGTATATGCAGCTGTATATACGCATATATACACGAATATCTACATATACATATACATATACATATATAAGCATGTATCTACATTTAAATGTTGTCCGGTTGTTTGTTGGGCTGCCATATCTATAAATATATATGCATATAATGTGTATTCCTACATGTATAAATATAAATGTATATAAGTTGAAAGTTTGTTAGTTTGTTTGGTTGTATGGTAGTACCACAATGTCTACGCATTTATATATATACGTATGTATATATATACATAGAGGCATACGCATAAATGTTCATGAAACGACCACTTGGTTGATTGTACGCCTTATTGCTTCAATTTAATGCCAAAATAATTGATTAATCCATGCCTTCCTTTTTCTTGCATGTGGTATTGTTCGGGGTCTATTTTGGGCTCCCATATGCATATTTCGAGTTGTCCCTCATCGGGAGAGCATATGTGCTCGAGGATAGGTTGACTACACAGGTTCCGGAGGCCGAAAATCATTGTTTATACACTGATAGACTTATAGTATACACTGGTATACAACTAGTGTATACCACAAGTTAATGCAAAAGGAAAAGGGCCAAAAGCCCATTTTTTGCAGGGAAAGGTATTGGGCCTCTGAGGCCCAATCGGCAGCAGACATAATGGGTTGGGGCAGGCCCAATTTCTTTTCTTTCTTTTTTATTAAAATATGTGCAGGCTTTGAATTGGGCCTGCCAAAGCCCAATCCGAACTCTAATTTATTTTATTTACCCATGTTTTGTTTGTGATAATTATGTTATTATTTGTTTAATGCTAATTTAAATTCTAGGATTATTTTATAGGTTTTAGCCTAATTAAACTTCCCCAAGTTAGCCGTTTAGGTTATTTTATGACTTTAAATTTTGATTATAAAAATCACCTTTAGAAATCGGATTCCAAAATATTCTCTAAAAATAACTTAAGTACTTTCTCCTTAAAATAAATCGAAAGCATGCTTTCCTTTTTTTAAACACTTAGACATTTTAGTAGATTTTAAAATCATAATCGCGTAGTTTAATTCACTAACTATATTAATTAAATAAAATTTGATTAGATTTTAATATTACGTCTTTTTCTTAATTATTTTTAAGTATTTCACTTAAATCAATATTAATTGAATAAATTTGGTTAATTTTTAAATGTTATGTTTTCTTGATTATTTTTTTAATGGTTCATTTAAACTAATATTAACTTTAATCAAATAAAAATGTAGCTAAGATTTTAAATACTCTATTTTCCTAAACATTTACTTAAACCTTTTCTATTTAACAATAAATTATATTATTTCAAAGTTAGTCAAAATATTTAATCGTCGGATAACCGCACGTTAGCGGATATTTCGGGTGCGTAAAACCTTCCCGAAATAGAAATATGAACGCGAACCCTTTTCTTTGGATTTTTTTAAAAGGATTTCTCTGTTAATTCTTTTAAAATAATTTTAAAGTGGTTTTCTTGATTTTTCCTTAAAAATTAAGTGGCGACTCTCAAAATTTAGAAGATTCGGTTTTACTTAAATTATTTAAGTAATAAATTGAATTTTTGAAACAAAAGCCATTTTTCGCGATAACAGAAATGGCGACTCTGCTGGGGATTTTTAATTAGGTTCTAACCACAAGATTAGATATTTTGACTAACCTTATTATTTGTTTTACTTGTATGATTATTTGTTTGTTCATATTTCATTTGTTTAAGTTCTAATTATTTGAATGTTATTATTTAAAATTTTAAATGTCATTCATGCATAGCATTTTCCGCCACTCGGTAATTTTATTTATATTTTTTACTAAAACGACGGTTATGCGGGTCGCAGCCGTTTAGTCCAAAATTTTCCAGGTTGTCCGCTTGGGTTACCTTTTCCACAGTCAAAATTAAACCCACTCTTAGTCTACCTAGCGTAGAGCGATACCAAAACCCTGTAGGAGCATTGACCTAAGAAGACCCGATACGTAAGGCGTATCGGGCCCATTAGAAAGACCGCATTTAGTCCATACTGGCCCCTGGCCCAATCGGACGATCATATTTACGTGTGTTAAATTTGAAGGTTGTATATGCCATTTGACGAGCCATTGTCCTTTGGGGTCGGGTGTTTTTCATTTTTAATAGATAGGTTATTAAGGACAAAGAAAGAACATCGAAGACGTTGGGAAGTTCTCGAAGAAAGATTTATTTTGAAGGCTTAGATTAGTATTGTACCCCTGCGTGGGATTGATGATTTGTATCCCCCTTTCCCTATTATGTATCCCCGTTTAATTTATTTCATAAAGATTGTAATTAATTTTGGGGCAATGGAACGTTTTAAATGGCGTGATACATCCTTCAAATCGTTAGGCCTACCCTTGGCATAAAGGGTCACATATATATATTAGGACGCGTTATAAATGATATATATTTTGTTTTATTTGTGTTATTTGACTTGTGTTAAATACATATGTTTTGCCTTGAACATGATTGGTCCATTATTCAATCCCAAAATTTTAGAATACGTTGGGCGTATAAACTTAATTTTTTGGAGTCTTTTTAAAAAAATATTTTTTAGTCCATTATCAAAACGCCTAAAATCACCCTTTATATTCAATTAAGTCATCACTCAAATTCACGGTGACTTTGTTATCCTTGAAAAAATATATTCTATATAAAATAGCTGAAATTATCAAATACTCCCCGAGTTAAAAATCAAATTTTAGAATATCTTTATGTTCAGTTAAATTTTCAAAAAGTTGGTTTATAAATATTTTATTTCGGACTAAAGTCTATTCATTTTAGTCTGTTAAATTATCAATTTTTCATTTTAGGCCGTTAAATTATCAAATTTTCATTTCAACCCGTTAAACGATCAAATTTTCATTTCAGTCCGTTAAATGATCAAATTTTGTCCGTTTGGTCATTCTTTTATAATATCTCATTCTTCGAATTTTGGACTAGTCTGCAAAGGCAAAACAAATGCTATTGTTCCTTGATTGATTATTATGTTTGATTGATTATTATGATTAATGGACTAACTCTCTCACCTTTGAGTTTTTCTTCTCTTTACAGAAGAAAGATTGATTTGTGTTGGTTATCAAACTTGCCAAAGAAAACTTTTCGAGTATCCAGTGGCAGAACATTCGTATTTCACACGGTCTAAGGCCAAGAAATTATTACAAACTCACCATTTCCTGGTTGGAACTACGTTTGACCTGATTCCTGTATCAACGGGATACGTAGGCGCCACACCGGCTCGGTCATATGCCCATAAGACTTTTATTCCTCTTTACAATGGAAACTGGGGCAGAATTTTGAGAGGATCTCAAAATTCTATTGAAGAAGATCTCCTCCGAGGAGTCGGAGTTAGAAGTTGCAACTGGGACTTCTGTCCAAGCAAAATTCATTGGAAATTGCAAAAAGAATAAGACTTCTTCTGTGTTACAAAACTGGGGCAGAATTTTTGAGGAGGGTCCTCAAAAATTCCACTAAACTATGTTTCAAAGAGCGGAGGAGTGCACAGGTCAATTGCATGAAGGAGCACGAGGACAAGGCCAACACAAATCAGTCTCTCAAACTAAGAATTTTTCTTTGGATGCAGGGACAATGAAATCACAGAAATGACGATGTTAAATCTTCAAGCATAAGGCGTCATTTACACATACCACGATCTCGACATAATCAATCAAATAACTTCTCATCTTATCTTATCTTCAATTTATTATATTATGTCAAGATGATTTCTAATTGCTTTTATTATATTTTGCAGTAATTAGACACGAGTTTGACTGATCCTCTCGAAGTCCAAAAGAATCAAGTTAGCATCGCCAGATACAGAGCGCGAGCAAGCACTACAGGCATCAAGTAGTGACAAGTCATGATTGGAATCACCGCTACGTTTATTATGGCCTGATCTTAATAACTGAATAGCATAGCCTCACGTTTTATCTTAAGTGTATATTTTACTTTATTATGATTTGTTAATGTTCGATCTCAAGTTTTGCAGGTGGCTATGCTAGTAAAGTTGGGACAATACTGAAATCAGTATCGAAGCTGGATATGATGTTATTTCATAAATGTTGCAAGGAAGTAATAGGTCTATCGAATCAATAGGCGCTGAAGATTACATGCCTTCGCGACAATTAAGGTTATTAGTCAATTCGAGTCTTCAACAGCAACTGAAGATATCGTACAATAAACTCGAAGTTTTATCGAGTTTTTGGTAGGAGATGAGAAAGGCTTAAATCTTCGTGCAAAAGAATTCAGCTATCTCACTTCGATTGTTCTATCTCTTAAGGCGGAGGTAGTCGTAACCATGACAAATGTACCTGTCAATATGGTTTCTGCTTTGTCCATTAGGATGATCGTCACGTATCTATTTAAGCATACGTGTTTGTCGACCATGTGAGGGTTAATATCCTAGAATTTTTTGGGTTGCCCACCCCATAAGTGGTTTATGAATTTTACTTGTCTATTCGAGGGCCTTGACATATGATTTTGTTGGGATAACCACCCCATAAGTGGTTTGCATAGTTTGTTTGTCTATTTCAGGGGTCTTATGTTGAATCAAGCATGATTATTGGATCGTCACCTCCTTCAGCGTGACATATTAATTTATTATTATTGGATCGTCACCTCCTTCAGCGTGACACGTTAAAGTTATTATTGGATAGTCACATCCTTCAACGTGACATGTTATATTATTATTGGATCGTCACCTCCTTCAGTGTGACATGTTATATTATTATGGGATCATCACCTCCTTCAGCGTGACCTGTTATATTATTATTGGATCGTCGCCTCCTTCAGCGTGACATATTAGTTTATTATTGGATCGTCACCTCCTTCAGCGTGACATGTTAAAGTTATCATTGGATCGTCACCTCCTTCAGTGTGACACGTTATTTTACTATTGGAGTGTCACTGCCTTCAGTGTGGCACGTTGTTGTTTTATTATTATTATTATCATCATTATTATTATCGGATCGTCACCTTCTTCAGCGTGACACGTTAAAGATATTACTGGATAGTCACCTCCTTCAACGTGACATGTTGTATTATTATCGGAGTGTCACTTCCTTCAACGTGACAGTTCAATTATTATTGGAGCATCATCTCCTCCAGCATGACACATTAATCTACTATTGATTCATCATCTTCTTCTGAATGATACATTAAACAGGTTTGCACAAGTTGTATTCATATTTATGTTTCATTTACTACTAACAAGTTTTATCTCAGTCTCTATCGAGAGCATCCGGGAGGATGAATTCTCAAGCAAACCACAGGTGTGGACGTCGTCAAATAGGATGCAGCACAACGTGGAACTTGTTCTTAGCAGCGAACTGGGACATAGTCTGGAGAGGGGCGTCAAACTCTTCGGACGCGAGCTGAGAAACGACTACCACCACAATCTAACCACACCCCTATCAGAAGGCACGTGGGTATTTTCTTTGAGTCCGTAGTCTTCAGTTTCGCATCCAGGTGATCTCAACTCTCACCGAACGCAACATTTCAAATCTGAGTGACAATACACTAAGAATTTTGGAAATTATGTCCGTGTAAGCTCTTAATTATAGGTGTGAAGCGCGCCACGTTTATGGTTAAGAGGTTGCAAGCCTCTTTTTCATAATTCGTTTTGCTTGTCGCTCTTCCTGAACCAAAGGTCGTCTCAAAATAAGAGACCTCCTTTTCAACCGATAGAGTCGAACTACAAGCAGCCTGATTCCTAAGTCCAAGGATATGTAGGCGGGCTCAACTTTGAAAACTCGGCTGTATTCTAACATTTACTCTTAAAATCTCATTCCCAAGCATTTCAATTTCTCCATAATTCGATGTTGGAATGACTTTTGAATTTTTTCAAAATCGTGCATAAAATCAAGCGTTTTGAACTACAAGTGGCCTGAGTTCTCATGTAACCTGAGATGTGTAGGAAACCCAAAACCGGGGTCCGGCCACAATTTTCCAAAGTTCGTATCTTTCCTTTAAAGAGGTGAAATAGTGGTCGGTCAAAATTGGATTTTGTCAGATTTCTTTGCCCACGATCTCTTTCATCGATCATATCCAAAGAAAGGGGCAGCTGTTGACACCCAATTTTGACCCTCCACAGTGCAAATTAATCATCGAGCTTTTAATCTTAACTATTTGAAATAATTAACTTTCAAAAATACAAATATATATATATATATATATATATATATATATATATATATATATATATATATATATATATATATATATATATATATATATATATATATATATATATATATATATATATATATATATTCGAATGATTTTTGGGATTAAATATTTTAGTTTTTAATTATGTTTATATATTGCATATTATATTCAAAATTTCTCAAATAGATTTTATCTTTAATCGCTTTATTTTAAATCATTTTAGGATTAATTACCCCGTATTAATTTAATTATTTTAAGTTGTTAATATTAAAATCTTTTTAATTAATTTATACTAATTCACCTCGTGGTTAAATTAATTAATTAATTTCGGATTAATTGTATTTTATTTGGCCACATTTATAATTTAAAGTGGCCAAATTTTAAATTCTTTTCCTTCCCTCTTTTGGACCCATTTTTCAGATTTTTGTTTTACTTTTTGGGCCAAATTTTGGCCCAAATCCTATTAAACAGCCCCAGCCCAATCCGCCCCTTTAATTTAATTAAACCCCATCCTAATCCCTAAACCCTAGACCCGCCCCCCATTCTCCTCTTTCCCCTTCTCTGTAACCAAAACCGAAAACCAGAGAAGATGGCAGCCATTGCAGCCATTTTTCAGTGCCTTTTCTTGGCAAAACGCCAAGAAATAATTACTCCCCTTCACGTGTTTCCCCTCCCTCTTCCCCTTCGCGAAAGAAAACAACAAGACAGTCCGAGAATCAGAAAAAATGGCAGCCGAAACAGTGGCCATTTTTGGCCATTTTCGGTCAAACTCGTGCCCTTGTCCTTGCGCCAGAGAGACCCCTTACGTGTCTCACATCTGAACCATCGATTCAAATCGATGGTTGAGATGTGAGACTTGTAAAAAGGGTCTCAAATTTTGAATTCGTTTTGGAGATTTTCCCTTTCTACCCCTGGTTCTTTTTTGGCTATATAATCAGTGTTCAACACTGATTGAGGGGGATTTTTTTCGAATTTTGGACATTTTTTTTGGGATTTTCGGCTTCTGAAATTTGAAGGATTTTCGGGTTTGTTGATTTTTCAGGAGTAATCTTCTTGTTTCTGAAATTGTGAAAGTAATTTGTTCATTGTGAAAATATCCGAAAAGCCTTTGATTTACCGGAAACTTAGCTTGAGATTTTTGAGCTCAAAGGGTCTAGGATCGGAGTCGATTCTCGTTCGTAGTCTCAGTCCGCTGCCCCGGAAAAGGTAATACTCATCACTCTTCGACTCGAATTAATATACATGATCGAATCCGAATGCTGAACCATTTAAAGTATGTTGTTTTGGTGGCTGTTTACTGTGTATTTATGTATATGGGGATATATATACGCGTATACATGTATAAAATTTGAAGAATGGTTGAGTATACATTAGTTTGGATGGCTGTATATTGCTGTATATCTACGTATATATGTAAAAACTTGAAGAATGGTTGAGTATACATTAGTTTGGATGGCTGTATATTGCTGTATATATACGTATGTATGTATAAAACTTGAAGAATGTCTTAATATACGTGTTGTTTTGGCGTTTGTTTGCTGTATATCTATGTATATGAGGACGTATATGCGTATGTATGTATAAAACTTGAAGAATAGTTGAATATATGTTGATTTTGATGGCTGGTTTTGCTGTATATCTATGCATATGAGGACGTATATGCGTATGCATGCATAAAACTTGAAGAATGTTTGAGTATATGTGTTGTTTTGGTGGTTGTTTGCTGTATATCTATGTATATGAAGATATATACACGTATATGTATGTATAAAACTTGAAGAATGGTTGAATATATGTGTTGGTTTGTTAGATATCTGCTGTATATCATGTATATATCAGCATACATATGTATATGTATGTATAACTTGGAGAGTTGTTTGGTTATATGGTAGGTATGGTCGTATCACAGTGTATATGCAGCTGTATATACGCATATATACACGAATATCTACATATACATATACATATATAAGCATGTATCTACATTTAAATGTTGTCCGGTTGTTTGTTGGGCTGCCATATCTATGAATATATATGCATATAATGTGTATTTCTACATGTATAAATATAAATGTATATAAGTTGAAAGTTTGTTAGTTTGTTTGGTTGTATGGTAGTATCACAATGTCTACGCATTTATATATATACGTATGTATATATATACATAGAGGCATACGCATAAATGTTCATGAAACGACCACTTGGTTGATTGTACGCCTTATTGCTTCAATTTAATGCCAAAATAATTGATTAATCCATGCCTTCCTTTTTCTTGCATGTGGTATTGTTCGGGGTCTATTTTGGGCTCCCATATGCATATTTCGAGTTGTCCCTCATCGGGACAGCGTATGTGCTCGAGGATAGGTTGACTACACAGGTTCCGGAGGCCGAAAATCACTGTTTATACACTGATAGAATTATAGTATACACTGGTATACAACTAGTGTATACCACAGGTTAATGCAAAAGGAAAAGGGCCAAAAGCCCATTTTTTGCAGGGAAAGGTATTGGGCCTCTGAGGCCCAATCGGCAGCAGACATAATGGGTTGGGGCAGGCCCAATTTCTTTTCTTTCTTTTTTATTAAAATATGTGCAGGCTTTGAATTGGGCCTGCCAAAGCCCAATCCGAACTCTAATTTATTTTATTTACCCATGTTTTGTTTGTGATAATTATGTTATTATTTGTTTAATGCTAATTTAAATTCTAGGATTATTTTATAGGTTTTAGCCTAATTAAACTTCCCCAAGTTAGCCGTTTAGTTTATTTTATGACTTTAAATTTTGATTATAAAAATCACCTTTAGAAATCGGATTCCAAAATATTCTTTAAAAATAACTTAAGTACTTTCTCCTTAAAATAAATCGAAAGCATGCTTTCCTTTTTTTAAACACTTAGACATTTTAGTAGATTTTAAAATCATAATCGCGTAGTTTAATTCACTAACTATATTAATTAAATAAAATTTGATTAAATTTTAATATTACGTCTTTTTCTTAATTATTTTTAAGTATTTCACTTAAATCAATATTAATTGAATAAATTTGGTTAATTTTTAAATGTTATGTTTTCTTGATTATTTTTTTAATGGTTCATTTAAACTAATATTAACTTTAATCAAATAAAAATGTAGCTAAGATTTTAAATACTCTATTTTCCTAAACATTTACTTAAACCTTTTCTATTTAACAATAAATTATATTATTTCAAAGTTAGTCAAAATATTTAATCGTCGGATAACCGCACGTTAGCGGATATTTCGGGTGCGTAAAACCTTCCCGAAATAGAAATATGAACCCGAACCCTTTTCTTTGGATTTTTTAAAAGGATTTCTCTGTTAATTCTTTTAAAATAATTTTAAAGTGGTTTTCTTGATTTTTCCTTAAAAATTAAGTGGCGACTCTCAAAATTTAGAAGATTCGGTTTTACTTAAATTATTTAAGTAATAAATCGAATTTTCGAAACAAAAGCCATTTTTCGCGATAACAATAAGTCATGTCCGTTTAGTTTGGATCCAAGAGTAGTAAGTATCACTTATCTTTCATGTTAGGGGTAGAGGGAGAGTAGTTAGTTCGTATGAGGTAGAGCACACTCGAATTAGAAAAGAGTCATGTGGATGTTTCATTATTTAGTTAAGAACAAGTATAGGTGTTGAATAGAAGGATAGAGTAGCCATGAGTTGATACATCTAAGCTAGGCTTATAATTTTGAAGGGAAAGCCCTATGATATTCATAGAGTTATGGGATTAATTAGGAATAACATATAGTAAATGGGTAAGTAGTACCTAGGTTTTGAAAGAGAATACGATAAGTAACTATAACTAGGTAGGCTAATAGATACAGATTGACTACTTGTCATAAGGTCTTAGTGGGTGAATATTTCTTAGTTTCATTTAGTAATCATAAGTTAGTATACTATGCGGGAAATCATATTTTCAATACGTATATAGTACAAGACACTAAGCTTGAACTTGAGTTATGTGTCATGATAAGAAGGATGGAAGCATGAAGGTGATGATGTTAGGTTGATATTCGATCTAATAGGTTTGACTAGAGTAAGTGAGGGATTTAGATGTGACCTTTCAATAAATGAGCTTGTACGAGTTTTGTATTGTGTCCTTAGATGAGAAAATAAATTATAACTAAGTCATTAGGTAATAAGAGATTTAAGAGGAGCACCAAACAGAATATATAGTTTGTATGAGGTTTTAATTAAGCTTACGATCTGCTATGTGAGCATAGAAAGTATTGAGCTGCCAACATGGGGTAAGCTAATGTAAGCATTCTTTGTTGTCCGTAAGAGTTTGAATAAAGGTATCATATATAGATAATGATGAATCTCTACATATAGGTCAAGTGTCTTCCAATTAGGTAGATAGGAAAACTTAAGGAATAGGTGTCAATATACTAAGAAGGAGGAGTCCGATTACTAAGAGTTAAATAGAGTGGCCTTATTCATTGAGTATTTTCTTATTCATAAATGTCTTCCGCTTTTATAATGTGATTGAACGAATGTGATGAGGCCGAGTGGTTCGCTTGGGGACTAGCAATAATATTTAAGTGCGGACCACACCAAGGGTACTCTCCTGGGGCATGACAATACCCCTAATTAATGCATGTACAATGAGTATTATATTCCCCTGAAAAGAATCTAAAAAATTTCACAAATTCATGAAATATTCATAGTGATATCAAAATATATCAAACTCTTTTTGATATTCAAATGCTTCAAATCACCCTATCTAGTTTGAGTAATACGCCACTAACGACCTTCAAATCAAGGAGAAAATTTTGAGAGAAGTATCAAGGGATAAACAAATATGTACTCGTATTATTCTGTTATTTAAATTTCTATTTTTTCATATTTTATTTGTGATTACAATTTAATTTCTATCATATTAAAATTTATTGCAAACAATGGGTTGAATCAATAAATAAATCTAAACTAAAACAGATCAAACGAATTATATTTTTATGAGCTAAATATTACCATCCCTTGATTGTTAGATCAAATAAAAATAGTTAATAATAATTGCTAACTTGCTTTGCTCTCTATTAATTATCATACAATAAAAATATCATTGGCTAATTTGGAGTCCCATCATGGCACTCGATTCGAGTCTCAACCCTAAAATCCAACACCTAAATTGGGATTTAACTTCTAAATCAAGACTCAATCTCGACTTCCGACCAGGACTCGATCGAACACTCATCTCAAGACTCGATCCAAGATCTATTTTTGACCCAAGATCCAATCTTGACATTCAACCTTAGATCGAACTCAAAACTCGATCCCGATATTTGACCTCGACACCTAACAACCGACACTAATTTGATACCTGACTAAGGTTACCAACTCCTGACCTATATTCCAATATGTGACTCCCGATAAAATTATCAAAATACCCCTAGAGTGAGGGTATGTGCATAAGCATCTTTTGATGCTCGTATGGCAAATCCGAGGCTGGAATTGTGATCAACAAAAAATATTGAGTGAGAAAGTGGTATTAGTCAATTTTTAGAGCTACCTAATCAAAAGATAATTTTTCGATCCGAAGCGCAAAACAATGTTACTATATGACAGGGGTGTGTTGCGCACCATCGGGGACCACCACTTCTATTCTTTTGAAAATTTTCGACGGGATGGAGGTTTTCAAAAACTCTTTTCTGAAAATACATTGTTCGCGACCAGTTCGTGTCGTGGACTGTGTCTTTTTCGAGTTGAGAATTTCTAAATTATTACGAGGGGAATTCTAGTCAGTTTCCCACCCCTCCTAAACTCCATACACGATCTAATAAGATTGTTTTGACGTAAAAAGGGTCTAAAATCCCCATTCTAAGTCCTATTCCAATATTCTATCAAGGCTAGGGCTTGAGGAAAGGAGAGAAGAGCTTGAGTTGAAAGATTCGAGAAGAAATCCTTGACGTGCTTGGTTGAAAGTTGCATCCCAGGTATGTAAGGCTAAACTAAAAGCATGGGATTGTTCTCTCATGTACCCCATAGATGGCCATAGATGAGTTGATGGTTTGGAGAGTCTATATGCATGATCCTTGATGGTTTTTCCTTAAATTTTATTTGAAATTACATGTTTTTTTATGTTGATGATCATCATACTAATTGTTTTCTTGAATTGAACAGTTTTCATGAGAACTTGCATAACCCTACATGACTAATTTGAGAGCATGCATAATGAACTTGAGAATTGAGTCTAGTAACTTGAGTTGAGATTGTTGAGCATGATGAGAGAATGATGATGAGTTGATAGCATTTGATTGTTTTATGAGTCTCTATAAATGAACTCTACTGATGTGTCTATTCAATTGCTTCCTAATGATTGTTTTAAATCTTGAGTCATTGATGAGATCGATTGATGAGAGGGTTAAAGGCCATTTGAGATACCGGTCGTTGACGAGGAGTGAGTCCCTATGATATTGGTTGAGATGGAGGTTTTATGAGCATTGAGTCATGGGAGGAGTATCGAGCACCCAAAGAGTGAGAGTTAGTCTAACTCAAACTCGTCAAACTATGTCGCCAAATGTAGGAGAGGCATAGAACCATCACATATATTGTGGTTCCCTCGAGAGTAACGGTCCCTGAAAGCAATAGAGGACCTATTGAGTTGACTCCATATTGGGTGAGCTGATATGGTTTTTGAGCGTTCCCTACCTCGCAAGTTTGGAACCACTGTGGCAACATCGGGGTGATTGTTGTACATTCACTGGCTCATAAGTTAGTGTTGTCGGATAAAAGAAACTTCCATAAATTTCCTACCTTGAGTACTCCGAGCCTATATGAGATGAGAGGGGGTGAGCCCCTCTGAGATTAGATGAGATGACAGGAGGTGAGCTCCTTTGAGATGAGAGGAGGTGAGCTCCTCTGAGATGAGATGAGATGAGATGAGAAGAGATGAGGTGAACTCCTTTGAGATGAGTTTGAGACTATTGATGAGTTTGAGTTATTGATGTGTCACTTGTCTACTCTTTATTTTTTTATAGATGGACATTTGACGCTTTGATGTGATTTGATGTTAATTTTGAGTTGATGTTGTTTCCATACTATTCTACCAGTTTCTGTTTTATTCAACTACTTTACATACTAGTACATTCCAAGTACTGATATCCATTTTGGAGTGCATCGTTATATAATGCAGAGGCAGGTACTAGAGATCGTCAACATGCGCTACATTGAAGATCTGAGATTTTACAGCTGATTTGCTGAGCCTCCCCTATTTTGGAGGATCCACCATGATTTATTTATCTTCTTTAGAGTTATGGATTGGACTATTTCTTTATTTTGATTTTGGGTAGCCATGAGTCTGTCATTGGCACCACATGAGTAGTAATAGAAGCTTCATAGACGATGATCGAGCATTGATGTTGAGATTGTGGGCTAGTTCTTTCTACTGGCCTTTATTATTATTATTTATTTACTTGAGACTTTAGATGAGATGTACCCATTTACCTGCTTATATTTTCTGTTGTTTAGTAGATCGAGTTTATTTGATTGAACGATATGATGAGGCTAAGCGGTTCGCTTGGGGACTAACAATAGTCTCTAAGTGTTGGCCACGCCAAGGGGTACCCTCCCGGGGTGTGACATAATCTTAAGCTCAGATCAGGCTTTGAGATTCGACCTTGCACCCGACTTTCAATTCAAAATTTGATTCCATCCGACCCTGACATTCGACATGAAATCTTACTCGACTTTTGACTCTTGAGCCTATATGACCTCCAACTCGATATCCAACTCTGCATTAAATCTTAGACCTGGCCCATGAACATGGATCTAACCTTGATACCTGAATCTGACTCTCGACTCTCCACCTAGGATCAGATCGTGAATTTTGACCTAGGACCTGACTCCAACTCTCGATTCAAGACCCAAACACGACATTCAGCTTTTGAGTTGAGATTTGGTCTTGACACTTGACCTCGAAGATCGATTAAAGACCCACTTTGATACTTGACTAGAGACCTTACCTCAACTCTTTATCTGAAAACTGACTTCGACACCCAGTATGAAAACCCACTCTGACCCCTAGCTCGGGACCCAACCTTAAGACCAAACTAAAAATCTTATCTCGATTTATGACTCAAGATCCAACACTCAAATTGAGATTCGACCCCGATCCAACTTGGGATGTAGGAGTTGGGTCTCGAATCATCTTGAATTTAGAAAAAATGTTAACGATGATAGGTTGCATCTCATTAAATTGTTGATTAAACATTTTTCCCTATATTGAATAACTCTATAATAGAAAAGTTTATCATTTACTATTTTTCTACAATAGACAAAATTGTCATATACTATTTATTTAAATTATTATCTAATAATTATGTAATTATGTAACATTGAAATTAATTAAAGTTATAAATATGAAATATTTACTCATTAAGGATGTAAAATTCAATCAATATTTAATGGATATTTGGTCAACCAATAATATAAAACGTGTAGCAATTTCCTACTCATAATTTACTTGAAATATATTTAATATTTAGCACCTAATTTTAATAGGATAATATGAATCATATAACAAACTTAGTCCTAATAAAAATATGTTCTGTTTAGTCTTGGTATGAAATTACATTTATAACAATTAGCAACTTTTTAAATGGGGGAAATTTCTACTTAAAAAGGCAAATAAGTAAATCAACTTTTAGTGGATATTTTGGTCAACTAATATTTGTGTTCATACTTTTATAATAATATGGATACAAATATAGATATAGATAATTCATAGATATATACAGCAATAGAGATAGATAAATATGTACAAATAGATTATATAATAAGTAGTATAACATTTATTTACTTGTATCTTTACCACGTAGTTGATCAGTCAAAGTCAAAAAGATTATATAATAGATATATCATTTACTTGTATCTTTTACAACATAGTTGAATCAAAGTAAAATAGGAATTTCATTTATCATCACTAGTATAAATAGAAGTGCAAGAAAAGTATACATGAAAAAAAAAAAGATAAATTGCCTAAACGTTCAAGAATGAAGATGAAGCAGACATTATCAACGTTTTTTCTTGTGGTCGCTTTTCTTTTTCTTATCATATCAGGTATAATCTTTTTTCAAAGTTCATTTTTGTTTACTTATATTTCATTTTTGTTAAGTTGTTCCCCATATGGGTTCTGGGATATAGAATTGATTTATTTACATTGCATTTGGCAAGATATATGAACTAAGTTTTATGGTTGAGTTATTTCAGTTCTTCAAATAAGCATGCTTAATATTTTTTTAAAGGTCAATCAACGATTGAAATTTGGAATATCAAATGCATGAGATTGAATAAAAGACACATTAAAATGGATTGATTTATATTGATTCACTCAAAAATTACTTAAGTTGAAGTGGGTCTGATTGAAAAACATGCTATAATCATACTTTTAATTCTTATTGAGTTTTAATTTCTTTGTTCGTTCTTTTATGATATTTTAAGTATCTAATAGGAAAAGGAATTATATTTTGATGAGCTAAATATTGTCATCCAAGACGTATTAATTGTTAAATCAAATAAAAATAGTTAGTTAGCATTGTTTATATAGTTATTTATTCATTTAAAACTTATATATAAATTTATTTATTGATTTTCAGAAAATGGAGTGCCTTGTGTTGAAGGTATGTTTACGGAAGTGTGTGAAAAGTATATTCTTGCAGTTCTTTGTCCACCAGAAGAAGATTCAAAAATGTGTTTAACTGAGTGCAGTAAGATATCTAAAGGTCATAAACTCATCAAGCATGCTTGTATAGATGGAGATGCATCTAAATGTTTTTGTCAGTGGCTGTCAGATAAATGTTAGGGTCTGTTACTCTTTTTGCTGCTTTTTGAATTCAAATAATATAAAATTTTAAATTATATTGATAGGAGAAAATTGCAATTGATAATACTTTTCTCTATGATTATAAAATATATGAATTTTAATTTTAAAATATTAAATTAATCTAATTTCATTTAAATTTTAAAATTAATCAAATTAACTCTAGAAAGATGAAACATGACAACCTATACGAACTCATTGATGGAAGTTTATTTTTATTTTTTGATTTTATGAGAACTTTTATGGAAGTTTTTTATTCGTGATAAATTGAAACTCTGTATTGTTATATTAAATAGTTATGATAAAAATTAATCTAAAGATATGATGACACCTATACGAACTCATTGATAAGTAAGTTAACCCTGCACCCCAATAAAATAATCTTTTATAAAGTACCAAAAGAAGTTTAGAATAAACAAAATACACTGAAATTCTAGTATCACAAATTATGCAAAGGTATCTAATAGAATGCAACTATTTTGAAAACTACAACTCTACTAAATGGTAAGGATAGAATGAGTTCGGCATCACCCTGTGCTCAAAGTAGCTCACCCAAGCCCTCGAAAAAGTATCGTTGTGGTTCAAGGATCAACAAGGTCTAATAATGCTAGAATTTGCATTAAAAAGATGCAACAAGAGTACTATAAGTACAAAATCACTAATCCTCAATAGCCATCATTGAAAGATCAAGCTTAAATAGTAACTTTGCACCCAAAGGAGATCTCAACTAGGAGATGCAAATTTTGAAATTCAAGGGTGAGCCAACTATTTCATGCTACCGTGGATTCTTCTAGTTCTCAGTACACTCTTTTTGGACTCGAATAACTTTTAGACATTGTTTATCTATGGTTTTTCCATAGGGTTGCATCCCCATGTTTTGGACTATTAGATAGAGTTTTCGTACGACTTTCAGGTTCTAGCCGATCATTTTTTGTAGTAATTTAAATTATTTTATTTGAATTTATGGGAATTCGGTGTTTGACTTGTTAATTCAACCTGATTCCATATCTTAAAAGAATACCTTACGTTAATCACAGCTTGTTTGGATAGTGATTTTTCATGATACGGTATGGTAGAGTTAGTAAGAGAACCACGTTTGTTTCGATTTTTTTATTAATTTACATAGTATGGTATGTTTTGATTTCATGATTTTTTAACCATAAAAAATCTCACTTTTTGAAACCACCAAATTGGTTATATCCCATGGTTCTTTTATTTGTTTCTAATTATACCCTAATTTTAAATAATGTTAATTCATCCTTTGTTCTTTATTATTGGAATATATGCGTCCATTACAGTCAGGGACCACGTCCTCAAAAATAGCACAATCAAGAAGTAAACAAAGCAGAACAGCAAATATAGCACATACAAGATTTAACGTGGAAAAACTCCTTGTTCAAGAGAGGAACAACCATGACATGGCCAACAGGATTTTCAAAATCCAACAATCCACTAAATGAATGAGCAAAGTAATCAAATACAATGTACACTATTTATTTGCCTCACTCTCTCAGCATGTCGCACTTGCAACCTAGTTACAAAACATGAGCAACTCAACCAAACACAAGTCTACACTCTCACCACCTAGATAAAGTTAGACCACTACCCAAACAAACTCTAAGTTGTAACTCGCCAAGAGTCTCACAACAATCTTGACAAAATAAGTACACAATGATCAACTTTCCTTTGCAAATTAGGAAGTGACCTTAAAATATCATGAACTAAACACAATATCATACTTAAAAGAAAAATATAGACTTCTTTTATCAGGTCTCTTGAAAGTTGGTGCAGCATCTTGCAAGAAGTGCCAAAAGAGAACTTTTAGATCTATTGAATATTCACTTTTTCATCCTCCAAAAGTTTTTGTTTGTTCCTTGCACATGAATTTTTTATACCTACACGAAAGAGCATAAAAGAGACCATTAGTCCTTCAGTACAATGAAGGTCAAATCTCTCCAATCATATCAGGCTCACAGTTATATCCTGCACACAATTCTTTAATAGATTCAACTGATACTGACCTGGTTCATACATTATACAAATAGTTTGGTAGTCATCAAAATGGTTACTTAATATTTCCCCCCTTTTTGATGGTGACAAACTATTATCCCTTTACTACTGCCCATTTCTGACACTGTCCCCCCTTAATGAAGTTCCCCTGAACTTGTTCCCTCATTTAGGATATCTTCCCCATTTTGCATCAATTAAAACATATGCAGTAAACTAAGATAAACATTACAGGTAATGAATTCAGAGCCTATAAGAACACATAATATGAGCAAAGCCATAGAAACATTAGAAAATAACAGTGAGATAAATTCAGCCAAAGTCAGATGTCAAAGGGAAGCATTCAATACATAGCAAAAAGATCAATAAAACATGCCAGAACCATTTCCTGAACAAGAGAAAGAGGATAAAACAAAGATCTAACAAGCTAGGGACTAGAAGGTTTGGGGGCTAGTGACTGAAGGAGAGGAGTCATCCTTGCATTGGAATCCTGATGTGCTTAAAGAAGTTGCTGAGTGAGTGATTTGACTTCCAAGGCCAGTTGGCTATTTTCCTCCTTCAATACGGATAACTCAGTAGAATCAAGTCCCTCTGGTACACCCTATTCCATTTGGGCCTTCAAGGTCACAATCTTAACATCCCTGGCTGTAAGTGCTGCAGTTAGCTCTTCCACTTGCTCCCTCAATGTCTCTTGCTGGGTGATGAGATTAGAGACTTGAGATTTTGATTTGTTAACCACCCTTTCTTCATCGCATTCATATTCCACAAAGGTGGTTTTTTAGAAGGACTACTTGATGGTACCCAATACCCCTTTCCTCAGACGCACTCCAAAATGTTCAACACATAGTTGAGCAAATATCCATAAGCAAGACCATGATCTTTCATGGTCATCACTTTATGTATGTTCTCTATCATTAGGGTAGGGAGATTTGTGGCTTCCAACTTGCTCAAAGCCTCCATTAAAAATAGGTCAGCAGTGGTTACAATGGTTCGCTTCTCAGTGTGGGGAAAATGGACCTTGTTTACAAACTCAAAGTAGAGATGATATTGCCCTTTGAGAAATTTTTTGGAAATAGTAGTAGAGCTCAAACTTGACATCTTCCCAGCCTCCACAAGAGAACTCTCCATAGGAGTACAGTCCAGTACACTCCTAATCCATTCTCTTTCAACCTTTAAGGTAGTACCCAACACCTCTTCATTAACATGAAATGACAGATCCCCAATAGAAGTGTTCAAGCTCCCATCCTCCAGAAACTCAATATTATAGTAAAACTTCCGCACTTCCTACTCATGTAGAGTGGGAACTGGCCACTGAAATAAGTGGTCCTATCCTTGTATCACAGCTGCATAGACTAGGTCCCTCATACCTAGCTTTCTTCTGGCTTCATGCTCGAAAATGCGCCCACTCAACACCTTTTATTTTTCCAGAACTTGAATTCTTTGCTCTTTTGAACAGGACTTTTTCAATCTTATCCCTTTTGACCTGTGAACCTGGTCCCCTGGTGGAAGCAGGTTCACCCCTTTTTGACTTGCTCTCTTCCTTTCTTTTTGAATCTTTCTTTTTGGATCCCTTCAAAGGCCTTTTTTAGGCCTTAGTTATCTCAATATGCAGCTTGAGACAAACTAGGTCCTCATCAGATTCTGTAACACTGTCACCTTCCTTGTCATCAACATCCAGCAATTTATCACTTGGAATATCTTTTCCCTCTATCACAAAAGAGGACCTCAACTATTTCTTCCTAGTGGCCTTTGATTTGCTTGCGACCATCGCATCGCTAAAAAGGCTTATGTTGAGTGCCTCTAATGGGATATACCTTAGTGACGTCGGGCGTATCCTTACCAACTTTTCCCTTCCCTTTGTCCATAGACTGATGGCTCACCGCAACTCCAGCAGAACTTGGTCCTTCTTAGAGTCTGGTTTAGACGATACTTCAGTTGTTCTCTTTTTCAGTTTCTATGAGCGGCACTTCATCTTTATCATCCTCAACATCTCCAACTTCGCAACATTAATGGGATGTATCTCACTCATGGGAGTTTGATCAAACATTGGAGTTGCCAATACCAACTGAAGATCTAGTGATTTGGCCTCCTCATCAGCAAACAAATCATCTTCCTTCAGTTCAGTAGGACCTTTAACAACCTATTCTTCACTAGCAACTAGTATGTTGGACTCAGTTTCCCTTTCAACTGGTAGATCCCCATTGAAGAATCTCTCAGAAATAGATGAAGAGGTGAGACCTGGTTGAGACGAAGATGGTTGTTCTTCTATGGAGGTAGTTACAATGGCACTTGGATTTTGCCCTTCTGATGTAAAACCTGGTACCTCAGTGGTGGAATAAGGAGAGCGATCCTGACTTAAGGACTAAAAAAGAGTGGCCAAGCTTAGTAGAAGAGGAAGGTGAAGGAGATGAAGGGGAGACAACTTTCGTTGAAGTGTGAAACTCCTCACAATTGAGAGGAGAGTGTATGGGTATAGGAGGAGGAGTGTTAATCTTGGTCCCTGATTGGATGCATCTTTTCAAAGGCAGGTTTGAAAAGACATTGCTTTAGAGAGGTTGAAGAGGCATGAAATGCTTTATAAATGCATTAATGCTATGTATAGGATACGAACCTTTAAAAAGGACCCAGGTCCCAGACGATCTGTGCTACTCTATTGAATTTCCTTGAAAGTTACTTCTTTAGCATCTATTAAAGTGCCAATTATGCATACCTACAAGGTACAAATGTGAATTGAAAATATAGTGAACCAGAACTCAGATACCTGCATAGGAATTTTAGCCAAAAATAAGAGAAGTTTCACCATCATGGTGGCTCGGATCTGCTTTGTTTAATCAACCCTAGCTGCATTCTATTTTTCTCGAACTGGTCCCTACAAAGGGGCTTGGTAAAGATGTCGGCTATTTGATCATTTTGCTGCAAAACTTCATGCATATGATACCCTTCTTGACCTGTTCTCTGAGAAAATGATGTCTCACATCAATGTGTTTTGTCCTTTTATGCTGTAGAAGATTCTCAGTTATGTTTAGAAAACTTCTATTGTCACACATCAACGGTATGGTATCCATCAAAATCCCAAAATCTTCTAGCTGTTGCTTGATCTAAAGCAATTGAGAACAACATGCGGCATCAGCTATATATTCAGCTTTAATTGTGGATAAGGCCATTGAGTTCTGCTTCTTGGTACCCTAGGAAATGAGAGAAGAACCCAGGAAATGAGCTATTCCTGAGGTGCTTTTGCGATCAACCAGGTACCCGGCAAAGTCTACATTTGCATATCCACTAGTTCAAAGGAATCACCAGTTGGATAGAATAGAGCCAAGTTGTTAATGCCCTTGAGATATCTCAAAATTCTCTTTGTTTCCTTCAAGTGAGATTCTTTTGGGCATGCTTGAACTCTAACACACATTCCCACATTGAATATTATATCTGGTCTTCTTGTAGTCAGGTACAGTAGTGAACCAATGATTCCTCTATACATAGTCTCATTTACCTTGGGACCAGGTTCATCAGCGTCCAACCTTGAACTGGTTCCCATAGGTGTATAAATGGATTTGGCCTCCATCATCTGATAATACTTCTTTAGAAATTCTCTAATGTACTTCTCTTGACTGATGAAGGTACTTTTTGGTGTCTACTTGATCTGCAACCCAAGGAAGAAATTGAGTTCTCCTATCATACTCATCTAAAACTCACTTCTCATCAGGTCCCCGAACTCTTTGCAAAGTGAGTTGGTAGTAGCACCAAAAATAATATCATCAACATAAAGTTGTACAAAAAAAGATTCTTTCCTCTAGTATTTAAAAATAGAATATTGTGTATTTTTCCTCCTTTCGACCCATGACCAAGTGAGAATCCTGACAACCTTTCATATCAGTCCCTTGGAGCTTGTTTCTACCCATAAAGAGCCTTATCCAACTTCGTCACATGATCAAGAAACTCAATGCTCTCAAAACCTGGTGGTTGCTTCACAAAGACTTTTTCCTTGAGGTATCTATTTAGAAAGTAACTTTTAACATCTATTTGAAATAATTTGAACTCCATTTATGCAGCAAATGCAATAAGAATTGTAATGGCTTCCATTCTAGACACAGGTGCAAATGTTTCATCATAATTAATGTCTACTTCTTGATTGAACCCTTGAACAACTAATCTAGACTTGTTCCTGGTGATGGTGCGATTTTCATCCAGTTTGTTTCTGAACACCCACCTGGTCCCTATCACATATCTATGAGGAGGTCTTGGAACCAGATGCCACACTTGGCTTCTCTCAAATTAAAGCAACTCCTCTTGCATGCAATTTATCCAATCAACATCTTTGAGTGCTTCCTTGACATTTTTAGGCTCTATTGATGAGAGACATGTTGAAAATGACATGAGATTTCTAGTTTTGGACCTGGTTTGAACTCTAGAGTCAAAGGAGAAACCAAGTTATCCATGGGATGTGATGATTGATGCTTCCAACCAGATACCCTTCCTGTAGGTTAAATCTGACTATCAGTTGCATCCTGACTTGCTTCTTCATTTATCAGATCATGATCTATTGACTGATCATTCTCATCATCAACTCCTTCAGATGCCCTGGATGACGAACTAGGTCCCTCCATGAGCTCTCTACTTGTGTCTCCACCTTCATTCATGTCTTTATTTGGGGAGTGAATCTCTGCTGAGGGATCAATAATCAGGCTATCCCACTGAATCTGAAGCAATTCTTCCAACTCAGAATCATTCTTATTACCCAAGTTCTATAAATTTCTTGATTCATCAAAGATGACATGAATACTTTCTTCAACACAAAGGGTCCTTTTATTAGATACTCTATAGGATTCGCCATTTGAAGAGTATCCAACAAAGACACCTTTATCACTTTTTAAGTCAAATTTTTTCAGATCTTCTTTGCCATTGATGAGCACAAAACATTTGAAGCTGAAGGCTCTTAGATGAATGATGCTAGGTTTCCATCCAAACAAGAGTTCATAGGGGGTTTTGTTTTTGAAGGACCTGATCAGACATCTATTGGTCACATAACACCCAGTGTTCACAGCTTCAGCCCACAAATTATTAGCTAGACCAGACTCTATCAGCATTGTTCTACCAATTTCTACCAATGTTCTATTTTTCCTCTCCTCAACTCTATTTTACTATGGAGTTCTCGATGCGGAGAAGTTGTGGTGGATGCCTTCATCAAAACAAAATCCATCAAGCTATGAGTTTTCAAACTTTGTTCCGTGGTCAGACCTTGTCCCTGCTACTTTGCACCCGAACTGATTTTGAATTTGTTTAAGGAGAGCAATCAAAACATAAATAGCTTCATCCTTGGCCCTCGGAAAATTCACCCATGTGTATCTGGAATAGTCATCAATGACTACCAAGATGTACCTTTTTCCACCTAGACTTTGCACCTTTACTAGACCACTGGAGGTACTCACTTTATTTTTTTACTTGAAGGAGCTTCTTGATTGTTTTCCTTTGGCACAAGCTTCACACACGTTGATATTGCAAAAATTTACCTTAGGTAGACCATGAACCAGGTCCTTGGAAATCAGTCTGATCTGTTTAATACAGATGAACTGCCATGACCTAGCCTTTGATGCTACAGATCACTTGTCTCATCCTGAACCTTGATACAAGTCAGATTATCTTCCTTAGTAGTACTGAGATCAGCAACATACATGTGTCTGTATCTCTTGGCTATGAGTATCACTTCTTTTGTCATCAAGTTTGTTACAATATACTTGTCGGACAGGAACTTCAGTTTATTTTCTTTATCGCAGATTTGAGACACACACAGAAGACTGTACTTCTAATCATTCACATAGTACACATCTTTAATAGCTTTTTCAAATGATTTTCCAATTTTCCTAATTGCCATGATGTAATCTTTCTTACTATCACCAAAAGACACATTGTCGCCTTGTATTTCTTTTAAAGAGAGAAATTGTTTAGTCCTTCGAGTCATGTGCTTGGAGCATCCACTATCCATGAACCAGCACTGATCGCATACTCCACTCTTCCTGCACAAAACTCATTTATTAGTCTTGGGAACCTATTTCAGTCTGAGTTCCCAGAATAGAGACAAAGGTACAATCAAATTTTTCTTAGTCCATGTTGGTAATTAACTGTTACTCCCTTTTGATTAGGGACCAAGTCCCATATAAGCCTTCCTACTTCCAGAGTACTGAGAATGTTGTTTCCTTAAATTTCATTTAAGAACTTCACAGTCACTTTTTTCAGTGCAAACACAACAAGTTATCAGAAACTGATACATATTTTCTATGGGGACTGTAAGGAGGATCAATTTTGTTCACATATCCTAATCCCTTCTTCTCATTTCCCTTATTGTTAGTCATCTCACCTAAGATTCTAGACAAGTTTGCCCATTTCAGTGACTTGTTCATGTCATCCTTGACCTTGACCAGGTCCTTCTCTAACAAAACATTTCTTTCCAAGGAGAGCATTAGTTTCAACTCAGAGTCTTTCAATTTTTCATCAAAAATAAGTTCATTCGCATTGACCTTGCCCTTTAGTTTGACATCTGGTTTAGACTCACCTTCCAGCAAGTTCAGAAGCTCATTTTTTCAGCTTCTAAAGCCAAAATCTTTACTTCAAGATTAGATAATTGATTGGCTAAAGCTTCAATGCTATTGTTTAACAGATCCTCATCAGCATTAAGTTCACAAATAGAGTCAATCAGAACACATGCAAGCTTCCTCAGTTTCTTAGTAGAGTAAAAATCTGAATTTTCTTTTAAATCAAGTAAGGTTACCTCATCCTCTACTTCATCATCAGATTGTTCCATGAAGGCAAACAGATTGTCAAAAATCTCATCATTATCCTTCACAACCATCATAAAAGAATCTTCAAGTTGCTCAGCCTCTTCTGAATCACTAGATGAGTTACTCCATACTCTTAGAGCCTTCATCACTATCCTGTCTGCAGAAACTTTCCTTCTGAACTTTTCAAGGGCCTGGTTTTTAAATTTTTTATTTCCAAACTTTGAGTTATCTTGAAATCATCCTTGCCTTGAGGATACTCCGTGATGTAATGCCCAGGTTGTCTGCATCTATGACACAGTTCCACATTGTTTTAAAATCTTCCTATGTTGTCGTTCTTCATGAACCCATGGTTACTTCTTATAATCTTCTTAAATATTTTGGTGAGATAAGCCATATCCACACCATCAATTTCATCATCAGTAAGAGCAGGTTTAAGATCTGGAGATTTTCCTTCTTGCCTTCCCTCTTAGCGGAATCATGTTGCTTGTTCAGCTCATGAGTTTGAAGATTTCCAACGAGAATATCCATGGTTAGGGTCTTCAAGTCCTTTGATTCAGTTATAGCATCTACTTTGCTCTCTCAGGACTTAGGCAGAACTCTGAGGATCTTCCTGACCTTCTTACTCTGACTGATTGGTTCACTCGAACACTTCAGCTCATTCGTTATAGTGATGAGTCCATATTTCAAACTCATTGTGGGGTTAGATTGCAAGTAAACATTGCCCTTCGTGTGCTATTAATTCCAACTTCTAACAAATATACATGTTCCATGATAGGAAATAGAGTTAAAAGTGCACAAATGGGAAAGACTTGGTGGAATCTTGCAAAGTGAGCAAAAATGTGGAAAGGCGATATCGTCGACATTCTCGATGATCCACTAAACACTCATGGAGATTGCCTATCTATGCTAAAACCAAGGTTTTATTCAAGTCAAGAATTTGGTTGAAAATAATTTCGCAAAGCATACTCGACGATTCACCAAAATACACAGGTGACCGCGTAAAGTTACAGCACCCAAAGCCCCAAAACACTGACAAAAAGGCAATATGAAGATATTCCGGTGTATCATCAAATTGGAAAGGTGGAGCAAAAAGTGTCATTGCCTAATGTTATAGTGTAAAAAGCCTTATAAAGATGCATAGGAAAGCGGTCAAGTGCTCATTCGGCACGGAGTGATCGGTATTGGTCGACTTGACCGCCGAACGGCATTTCATAGCACTAAATTTCACACATTTTCATGGAGTGTATAAGAGATTTTAGAAAGAAAATTGTACATCATCTGTTCATTCCATATCAGAACAATTAGTTCGTAGTAGTACATAGAACTTTCTTCTTAGAGCACAAGGGAAGTTAGGATTATAAAGCTTTTGGGTATCAAATGGGAGAAGATTGGTTGGTGATAATCAACTGATTTGTGCTCAATCTTGTTATCCATGACTTTTGCTGCTATGTATAGTAATCAATCTTTAATTCTAGTATGTGTGGCTAAAACCCCCATGTTTGGGGGGTGGGGGGGTTGTTGTTGATATGGGTGTTTGATATTTGTTGGGTCTTTGATATTTTGACTTATCTATAGTTTATTTGGGTGAATTTATATCCGTTCCTATGTTTCATCTATAATTCCAAGGTTGCCAACTTGGATTTTTACTTTAGATCTCTGATTGTTACTCTAGCTAGAACTATTAGAGTTTGAAATGGATATAATAGTTGTAGAACTCTTGGGGTTTCATTTGAAGTCCACAGCAATGGATTCAATGGCCAATGTATTAGGGGTTTTGCTAAGACTTCTTAAGTCAAGCGTGTCCTCGGTGGTCCGCATGTGATTTCTTAACTGATATATACAAAACACCCATATATCATAGGTGATTTGAGTTACAAACAACCTAGTCTATTCACTCAATATCAACACATATAGTTGTTGCATACACCGCCTTAATTGCCTGACCTTTTTGGGGAACTACTGTAACTTTCGGTGATGAACCTTTTTCAACACTGAAACAATTTGGCGTATCGCTGAATGAGCATGAATGTTGCCAAAAGTAGCAGTGACCCTAAGTCTGAAATCTATACAAGATGGGTGTGCAACGCCTGGTAAAATTATCAAAGTACCCCTAGAGTGAGGGTAAGCATGTAACGCATCTTCTGATGCTCCGATGGCAAATCCGAGGTTGGATTTGTAATCAGCATGAAAATTGAGTGGGAAAATAATCTCGGTTAATTTTTAGAGCGACCCAATCAAAAGATAATATTTTGACATGAAGCATAAAACCAGTGTTAGTACGCGACAGGGGCGTTTAGAGACTTTAGATGAGATGTGCCCATTTACTTACTTATACTTTTCGTTATTCAGTAGAGCTTATTGATTGAATTATGTGATGAGGCTAAGTAGTTCTCTTGGAGACTAGCAATAGTCTTTGAGTGCCGGCCACGCAAAGGTATCCTCCCGGGGCGTGAAAAACTTTGTATCAGAGCACAGTTCTCAAGCGTCTTAGGGAGTCTATGAAGCCGTGTCTAGTAGAGTCTTGTTTATGGGTGTGTTGTCGACCACATTTCATAAGCAGGAGGCTATAGGACATTAGGAACTGTACACTTTTCTTCTTACTCCCATTCATGCGATAGAGTTAAACTCTATGAAATCTCTCTTCTAAATCGTGCTCTACAAGTGCAAAAGTGACAATATGCCTCCCAGAAGAGCTTTCAGACGGAGGGGACGTCCTACTAGGCAAGCTGTCAATCCACTTGAGCCTCAAGTAACCGAGGAGCCTGTGGATCAAGTTGTCCCTGTTGAGAAACCCCCTCAAGATGAGGTCTCTAATGCTGAGCTACATCGGGCTATTCAAGCCCTAGCCCAGGCTGTCACAGCGCCTGTCATGAGACAAGGAGCAGGCAGGCAGGACACTTATGACATCTCTAGAGTCTGAGAGATTTTGAGGATGAATCCGCCTGAGTTCACGGGGTCTACATCCCATGACGATCCCAAGAACTATGTGGAGGAACTTGAGAAGGTGTTCCAGGTGATGCATATGACTGATGCTGATAGGGTTGAACTAGCTGCTTACCAACTCAACGGTGTGGCTAGACTGTGGTTCGACCAATGGAAGAAAGGTAGGAGGGATGATGCTCCGTGTTTGACTTGGGCAGTGTTTGAGGAGGCTTTCTTGGGACGCTTCTTCCCAAGAGAGAAAAGAGAAGCCAAGGTGAGAGAGTTCCTAGATCTAAAACAGGGCTCTATAACTGTGCAAGAGTATGGGTTGAAGTTCACGCAACTATCTCTCTGGACATGGTTGCTGATATGAGGGGGAGGATGGGAATGTATGTGGAAAGGTTGTATAGAGGACCCAAAAGAGATGGGAGAGGAGCCATGCTTGTGAGTGACTTGGACATCGGGCGACTGATGACATTTGTGCAGCAAGCTGACGAAGAGAGGCAGCATGACAAGGAAGAGTTCAAGTGCAAGAAATCTAAGACATCCAGCCATGAGGGTGGAAGAAAAGGCAATGGAAATCGATTTCCAGCACCCTCATCTGCTAGTGCACCTGTGCCTAGAGGAAGGTATGATCAAAGATTTCAGAATGCTGGAACCCATGGATCCCAGTCGCAAGCTAGTGTCGCTCAAGGTTCACAGGGTAATCCGCCGTGTGAGCGGTATGGCAAGTTGCACTTGGGAAGATGTCATGAGGGGAACGATGTGTGCTATAGATGTGGCCAAGCGGGTCACTACAAGAGGGATTGTTCGAAGCGGGCTGACCAGGCCCAGTCTACTACACCCGCCCCACTAGTAAGAGGAAACCAGAGGGCCACTATGTCAGGTGCAAACGGAGCGACAAACCGCTTGTATGCCATGGGTAGTCGCTAGGATCAGGAAACTCCCCAGATGTTGTGATAGGTATGATTCGAGTCTTTACTTTTGATTGTTACGTTTTGATGGATCCAGATGCCACAATGTCATTTGTATCCCCTTATGTGGCTAGTAAATTTGATAGAACCCCTGAGAGCCTTATTGAACCCTTTGATGTTTCTACTTTAGTGGGTGAGTATATTCGAGCTGAAAGAGTCTATAGAACTTACATAGTGTCCATCCATCATAGGATACTCTTGTTGATTTGATTGAGTTGGAGATGGTTGATTTCGATTTGATCCACGGGATGGATTGGCTTCACGCCTATTATGCCTTTGTTGATTGTAGATTCCGAACCGTTAAGTTCCAATTCCCAAATGAACCGGTTCTAGAATGGAAGGGTGGTTCTGTTGCACCTAGAGGGAAGTTTATCTCATATCTTAGAGCTAGAAAGTTGATTTCCAAGGGTTGTATCTAACACCTTGTGCGAGTGAAATCTGATGATGATGAGTCCCCAGCTCTTGAGTCAGTCCCGATTGCTAACGAGTTTCCGAAAGTATTTCCTGACGAACTGCTTGGAGTCCCTCCTGATAGGGAGGTTGACTTTGGGATTGATGTTCTTCCCGATACCCAGCCTATTCCAATTCCACCTTATAGGATGGCCCCTGTTGAGATGAAAGAGTTGAAAGAGCAACTAAAAGATTTGCTAGAAAAGGGCTTCATTAGGCCAAGTGTTTCACCTTGGGGTGCTCTTGTCCTATTCAATCGAAAGAAAGATGGGCCTCTCAGAATGTGTACTGATTATAGGCAACTGAAAAAGGTCACAATAAAGGATAAGTATCCTTTCCCAAGGATAGATGATTTGTTTGACCAACTTCAAGGCGCCTCTTGTTTCTCCAAGAGAGACCTTAGATCTGGCTACCACCAGTTGAAGGTGAGGGAATGTGACATTCCTAAAATAGCCTTTAGGACTAGATATGGCCATTTTGAGTTCTTGGTCATGTCCTTTGGGTTTACGAATGCACCTGCCGCCTTTATGGACTTGATGAATAAAGTATTCAGGCAATATCTTGATATGTTTGTGATTGTGTTCATCGACGACATTTTGGTATATTCAAGGAGTGAGGAGGAGCATGCTAACCACCTCAGAGTTGTCCTTCAAACTCTTAAGGACCATGAGTTGTATGCAAAATTATCAGAGTGTGAATTTTGGCTTAAGTCAGCGGTCTTTCTAGGCCATGTTGTTTCTGGCGAGGGTATTCGAGTAGATGCCCAGAAGATTGAAGCGGTTAAGAACTGGCCCAGGCCAACCACTCCTACTGACATGAGAAGTTTCTTAGGGTTGGCAGGCTACTACTGCAGGTTCGTTGAGGGATTTTCTTCCCTATCTGCACTATTGACTAAATTAACTCAGAAAAAGGTCAAGTTTCAGTGGTCCGGTGAATGTGAAAGGAGTTTTCAAGAATTAAAAATGAGGTTGACAACTGCACCAGTCCTTACCTTGCCCGACGGAACAGAGGACTTTGTAATTTATTGTGATGCCTCAAGGGTGGGATTGGGTTGCATACTAATGCAGAGAGGGAAGGTGATAGCCTATGCTTCCAGGCAACTCAAGGTTCATGAGAGGAACTATCCAATCCATGATCTCGAGTTGGCAATAGTGGTGTTTGCACTTAAAATCTGGCGCCACTACTTGTATGAAGCGTATGTGGATGTGTTCACTAACCACAAGAGCTTGCAGTATGTTTTTAGTCAGAAAGAGCTCAACCTACGACAGAGGAGATGGTTTGAATTACGCAAAGATTATGACATGAGCATTCCCTACCACCCAGGTAAAGTTAACGTTGTTGTTGACACTCTTAGCAGGTTATTAATGGGTAGCACAACCCATGTAGATGAAAGAAAGAAGGAGTTAGCCAAGGACATGCATCGATTGGCTCGATTGGGAGTTCAACTTGAGGAGAATAATGAAAGAGGAGTTAATATTCAGAACGGGTCTACTTCATCGTCAGTGGTGGAGGTGAAGGAAAAGCAAGACCAAGACCCTGTCATACCCCAATTGAAGGAGGCTATCCACAAACAGAAAGTGATGGTCTTTTCCAAAGGGGGAGATGGAGTGTTGAGATATCAAAGTAGATTGTGTGTCCCAAATGTTGATGGCATTCGAGACAGAATCATGGCAGAAGCCCATACTAGGTATTCCATTCATCCTGGCTCCACCAAAATGTACCACGACTTGAGAGAAGTCTATTGGTGGAATGGAATGAAGAGGGATATTGCTGAGTTTGTTTCAAAATGCCCAAATTGCCAACAAGTGAAGGTTGAGCATCAAAGGCCATGTGGATTGGCTCAGAACTTTGAGATTCTGGAATGGAAGTGGGAGATGATCAATATGGACTTTATTATTGGTCTGCCAAAGTCTCGAAATCAACATGATTCGATATGGGTGATCATGGATAGAATGACTAAATCGGCTCACTTCTTAGAAGTTAAGACAACAAACACTGCAGAGGAGTATGCCAAGTTATACATCTAGGAGGTTGTGAGGTTGCATGGGATTCCCTTGTCCATCATCTCGGACAGAGGAGCTCAATTTACCTTCCAGTTCTAGAGATCGTTCCAGAAAGGATTGGGTACTAAGGTGGACCTGAGTATAGCCTTTCATCCATAGACGGGTGGTCAGACAAAGCGTACAATTCAAACACTTAAGGACATCTTGAGAGCTTGTGTTCTTGACTTCAACAAAAATTGGGATGATCACCTACCATTGATTGAATTTGCATATAATAATAGTTATCATGCAAGCATTCAAATGGCTCCTTATGAAGCCTTATATGGGAGGAGATGTAGATCACCAATTGGGTTGTTTAAGGTTGGAGAAGCGGAGATGCAGAGCTGATTGGGCTTGATATTGCTCACTAATCGATGGAGAATGTCAAGGTCATTTGAGAGAGATTAAAGACTGCCCAGAGTCGCGAAAAATCTTATACTAACATGAGGAGAAGAGACTTAGAGTTCGAGGTAGATGATTGGGTGTATTTGAAAGTGTCACCTATGAAGGGTGTCCTAAGGTTTGGGGAGAAGGGAAAGTTAAGTCCACATTATGTTGGACCATATCAGATCGTAAAAAGGATTGGGAAGGTTTCTTATGAGTTAGACTTTCCCTCCGAGTTAGATGGAGTCCATCCAGTATTCCATGTGTCGATGTTGAAGAAATGTTTGGGAGATCGTTCCTTGGTGATCCCTGTTGATAGCATTGGAGTGGAAGATAGCCTATCTTACGAAGAGGTCCTGGTTCAAATCCTTGATCGTCAGATTTGTAAGTTGAGGAACAAAGAGATAACCTCAGTCAAAGTCCTATGGAGGAATCAATTCGTCGAGGAAGCCACATGGGAAGCTGAGGAAGAAATGAAGGCAAAATATCTGCACCTATTCGTACTAAACGATGAGAGTGTTGAAGGTAAATTTCTTACCCTTCACTAAATTGATATATTTATTCTTGATGTGACTTTCTATTCGTAAGTCTGACTAGTGTTGATGGAGGTCAAGAATTTGACTTATTGAGTTGAGTGTTGAGATGAGTTTGAGTCCATTCGTGCCATGAGATCCACCTTTACTCGTCATTCGAGGACGAATGATCACAAAGGGGAGATGATGTAACGCCTGGTAAAATTACCAAAATATTCCTAGAGTGATAGTATGCATGTAAATAATCTTCCAATGCTCAGATGGAAAATCCAAGGCCGTATTTGTGATCAGCACGAAACATTGAGTGGAAAAATGGTCTCGGTCGATTTTTAGAGCAACCCGATCAAAAGATAATTTTTTGACATGAAGCATAAAACGGTGTAAGTATGCGACAGGGGCGCATCGCACACCCATCACGGACCAACACTTATATTCTTTTTAAAATTTTCGACGGGATTGAGAAAACTCGTTCAGAAAACCTTTTCTGAAAATACACGATGTGCGACCGGTTTGTGTCGCGGATTGGGTCTTTTTCGAGTTGAGAATTTTTGAATTATTAGGAGGGGCATTCCGTTCAATTCCCCACCCCTCCTAAACTTTATTCACGATCTGACAAGGTCATTTTGACGTGAAGAGGGTATAAAAAAACCCATTCTAAGTCCTATTCCATAATCTATCAAGGCTAGGGCTTGAGGAGAGAAGAGAAGAGCTTGAGTTGAGATATTCGTGAAGAGATCCTTGGCGTACTTGGTTGATAACTGCATCCTAGGTATGTAAAGCTAAACTGAAACATGGGATTGTTCTCTCATGTGCCCCATAGAGGTCATAGATAAGTTGATGATTGAAGAGTCTACATGCACGATTTCTTGATGGTGTTTCTTGAAAAAAATGATTTGAAATTACATGTTTTCTATGTTGATGATCATCATACTATTTGTTTTCTTGAATTAAATATTTTCATTGAAGAACTTGCATAACCCTACATGACTAATTTGAAAAGCATGCATATTGAACTTGAGAATTAAGTCTAGAGCCATGAGTTGAGATTGTTGATTGTGATGAGAATGATGATGAGTTGACATAATTTGATTGTCTTGTGAGTCTCTATAAATGAACTCTACCGATGTGTCTATTCACTTGTTTCCTAATGATTGTTATACAATCTTGAGTTATTGATGAGATGTTTTGATGATAGGATTAAAGTCCTTATGAGATGTTCTGATGATAGGGTTAAAGTCCCTATGAGATGCTTTGATGATAGGGTTAAAGTCCCTATGAGATGTTTGATGATAGGGTTAAAAATCCCTATGAGATGTTTGATGAAAGGGCTAAAGTCCCTATGAGATACCAGTCGTTGACGGGGAGTGGGTCCCTATGAGATTGGTTGAGATTTGAGATGGAGGTTTTATGAGCATTGATTCAGGAGGAGTATCGAGCACCGAAATGGGTAAGAGTAAGCCCCACTCGAACTCATAAACTACGTCTCCAAACGTAGGTGAGGCTTAAAACAATCACATATATATGGTACCGTCAAGAGTAACAGTCCCTGAAAGCAATAGCGGATCTGTTGAGTTTTGACTCCATATTAGGTGAGCTGATATGGTTTCGGAGCATTCCCGACCTGGCAAGTTTGGAACGGCTGTGGCAACATCAGTGTGATTGTTAAACATTCACTGGCTCATAAGTGAGTGTTGTCGGATAAGAGAAACTCCCACAAACTTCCTATCTTGAGTACTCTGAGTCGAGTTGACATGAGATGAGAGGAGGTGAGCTCCTCTGAGATGAGATGAGATGAGCAGAGGTGAGCTCCTTTGTTATAAATCTGAGATGGTTGAATGAGTTTGAGTTGTTGATGTATCACCTGTCTATTCTTTATTCTTGTATAGATAGAGACATTTGACGGTATGATGATATTTGATGTTTATTTTGAGTTGATGTTGTTTCCGTATTTATCTACCGGTTTCTATTTCACTCGGCTATTTTACATACCAGTACATTCCAAGTACTGATGTCCACTCTGGACTGCATCATTTTATGATGCAGAGGCAGGTACTAGAGATCGTCAACAGACGCTCCGTTGAAGATACTTTTAAGCTAATCTGGTGAGCCTCCCCTACTCCGGAGGGTTCACTACATTTATTTCATCATGCTTTAGAGTTAGATTGCACTATTTCTTTAATTTGATTTGGGTAGCCATGGGTCTGTCATTGGAACCACCTGAGTAGTAATATAGGCTTCATAGACGATGATCGAGCGTTGATGTGGAGATTGTGAGCTAGTTCTATCTACTAGCCTTCATTATTATATATATTCTTTTGAGACTTTAGATGAGATGTGCCCATTTACTTACTTATACTTTCCGTTGTTCAGTAGAGTTTATTGATTGAATGATGTGATGAGGCTAAGTGGTTCGCTTAGGGACTAGCAATAGTCTTTGAGTGTCGGCCACGCCAAGGGTACCCTCCCGGAGCGTGACAGGGTGATGGTCTTTTAACCGCCAAATCAGTTCAGCGATTCGTCGAGCATGATTCGCGGTCTAACTGACCTATCTATTTTGTATGTTTTTCATATAATAAATTCTCGCGCTTGATTGTTTTATCAATACCTCTAACAAGATGTTTGGAGATCACTTTGGTTCAGGAATGGGCAAACCCAAGGAGCAAGTCATTCGAGGAGGATCTAGAGTAGCTAGGGGGTTATTATAGCCCCCAGAGAGTGGAAAGGAGATCACTTTGGTTCTGGAATGGGAAAACCCAAGGAGCAAGTCACTCGAGGAGGATCTAGAGTAGCTAGGGTCACAACGGCCTCAAAATGAGGTGTGAGGCAAGGGTAAAAGGAAAGTAGCTGGGCAATAAGAGACCACTAGTGATGAGGATGACCAAATCAGCGTGACTTGGACCAGCTCAAAGGAGGAGGAGGAGAGACCTAGACCTGCCAAAAAGCTGACTTCGGAGCCTAGTCCAAAAAGGCATCGGAGTGAGGCCATGTCGAAAGCTATTCACGACCCTCTACTCTAGACATCCCAAAGAATCATGGAAGTAACGGCCCCACAATACTGAAAGAGACTTAGAGCAGTAGGAAAGCAAACAATTTTGGAGGAGAAACAATTGTCCACTAATAGGGTAATTGATAGATATTCAAAGGTTTGGGAGACTCTGAAATTCCACAATTTCCAATTGTTCACCGAACCTCAAGATCTTTAGGTGCCTGCAATGGTCCGTGAATTTTATGAGGCCTATGACAAGGCCATTCCAAATAACAAAAGCAGGGTTAAGTCATTTCTCAAGCCCCTTGATACTGTGGAAGTGTGGGGTGTGCGAGCCCCCTGTAGTCAAACTAAAATCAATGATATATTGGAATGTATGCACAGGGTTAAAAACTACATGGATGAGATGATAAAAGTGAAAATGTTTGATGAAATGAAGGCATAGTTGGCTCCAATGATTGGTATTCCATCTCTCCCGTGGTTAGAGGAGGGAGCCATCCTTGAAAAGAGAGAAATGAATGTTCCGGCAAGTTTCTGGTTTGGATTTATCAGTAGCAACTTGATGCAATCACAAAATAAATTGGTGTTTCGCGCGAATAAAGCGGCGTTGGTTGGGAGTATCATGGATGGCAAGAGATTGAATCTTGGTGCTCTCATTGCTCTTGAAATCCTCACAAGGGCAAAGCAATTCCTGACTTCACTACCCTTTCCCAGTCTCATCACTACACTGTGCAGAAGGGCTGGAGTTCCAAGGAATGAAGACTAATGTAGAGGTGACTCCATAGGCATCCATTGACATTAGGAAGATTGAGGTTGAGTACTTGAGAGATGAAGAGGACAGAGCTAGAAAGAAACTGACGGACAAAACATCGGTTGTTGATGTTGAGGCCCTCGAGTATATGCGCTGCAGAGCCAGGCACCAGGGAAGGTATATCTTCTTTTCCCCTAGTTTACACCCTCTTCTTCTTCTATTCCATCTATAGAGACAGAGGCCACATATGGCCAACCCCCACTCACTAGGGCAACTATTTTCGTGATTGGTCGTCTGGCCAAAGTTGTTGATCTTCAGGCCACAAGGGTTGAGTCATTTGTGCCTAAGTTAGCAAAGGAAGCCGTAGCCAAGGCTTTGAAGCCATATGTTAAGGCTAAGGAAAAGTAAAGTGAGCTAAATGAGGCTCACAAGTTGAGGATGGATAGGCTCAAATCCATGATTGACGACCATGGGAAGGAGTTGGCCAGCCTAAAGGATAGAGTGTTAGTTGTTGAAAAAGAAGGTGGTGGTAGTACAAATACATCAACTTTGAAAGTCGATCAAGATGATTTGAAGAAGGAGGTGATATCCCTCCGATCCACCGATTTGAGCATATTTTTCGATGGGCTAGAAGATCCACCACTCAAGGTGGACGTGGCTACGATCCCAGATAAGGGGATAAATTAGCGGCTTCGGGTGATAGCAGTAAAGAGAACCAGAAGGTTAGCATCCCAGAGACTAGTGAGGAGACATTGGGGGTGGAGCAAAGTCAAGAGGACCAGGAGGAGCTAGATAGGATAGAGAACGAGATGGTGGAAGTAGTGATTGCAGGATTTGTTCTTAATCAGTCTATGATTGGAACATCCAGTGTGAGTGATGTTGACACCCAATTTTGACCGACCTATAACATGTCTTACATTGCCCTTTGATTAAAATAGGTATTTTCGAAGCGTTTGAAATAAGTAAGTTTATTTTCAATTTTTATCAAAATGATCGCGAACTCTATAAGATTCTTGAGTTTTCAAAAAATAAAACAAAAATAAATGTGATATATTTGTTAATTATTTTATCAATCGTAATTATTATCATCTTCATTGCTATTAATTTGATTTAGCAAATTTGTCAAACCGGGGTAGTAATGTTCATTATCTGCTATATTAACTATTAAAATATTACCAATTTTTTAAATAACCTTAATACGTTGAAATTTTTTTTTTTATATATTAAGTATTGTCGTTGAATAAATTTTATTTCAAAATAATATACATTTTAATTGTTAATTAGATGACAACTAATTCAATCTTTATCTCATTTTGTTCGAATTCATTCAAGTTTGGTCGAATTCTTTAAAATTTATTTCAATTATAGCTATTCCTTTATAATCTTTGCACTTTTGATTCAAAATTTAGTCAATTTACGGCTTAATTTTAAATTTTTTTTACAATCTTTGACTAGTATTTAAATTCGGATTATCAATTTGTGGCCTAATTTTAATTTCTTACTAGTATTTAAATTCAAATTATCAATTGGCTAATTTTTTTTTAATTTTTACAATGTGTGGCTAATTTTTAAATCCGGGTCACCCATTTCCGACCCGGATCCGACCCAAACCCACTCTTAACTTTAACCCCCCAAAACCCTAAAAAATATTTTCACTCTCCCTCTCCTCTCCTCTCTCTTCTCCACCGGCGCCGGCTGCCACCGCCTCTCCCTCTCCTCTCCTCTTTTCTCCATTCTCTCCCCGTTCTCCCACCACAATCGCCGCCGGCAGCCATGCCAGCAACCCACTCCAGCGGCGGCGCCCTCGCCGCACCTCCCCCACCTCTCTTCTTCCCCCGACAGCCCCTTCTTCCTCACCAAACCACCAGCACACACAGCCCCGAACCACCAATCTCTCTCCCTCACTGCCTCACAGTCTCCTCCCCTCACCGGCAGCCCCCAAATCCGGCTAAATCCACCGGAAACCGTCAGGCAACCTCGCCGCCATCAGTTCCTCTTCCGCCAAGCGACCTCATCTCCTTGCGGAGAGCTCCATACAGCGATCCCTTTCCACTTCTTATTCCCTGTTATCTCACCAAGCTGGAAACCCAGTGACCAAAGACCCCAGAAGCCTTGGTTGGGTTAAAGACGGGGCTTTCGAGCCCGTTTATGGTATCTCCTCCGATGTTGCTACCGCTGCTACTCTTATTGCTCAAACTCTGCAGATAGGTCGTAAAATCTTTAAGTCACACGCCTTGCTCATGAATTAGGACACGATTGTTATTCTTATCATATGCGGTAAGTTTTCTTTGAGATTAAAGTTGCTCATTGTTGTTGCCTCGTAACTAGGGTATGATTTATCTTGACCATTCAAATTTTGTTATGGTTTTTACATGTCTGCATACCTCATTGTTCTTGATAATTCTTGGATTATAATTTGCTAATTTTCTCATGACAATGCCTTTGTTTAAATTGGAACAATTCATTAAGTATAATTAGACCATGATCCGACCTTACCTGTTGAGTAAAATGCTAGATTAACTTGATTGATGACTAGATTTTGTTCTTATGGCAAACTTTATTTTACAGCTTGACTGATTTTTTGGTGTTAAAACAATAATTTTTGATTATGTGCTATTTATGGTGAAATATATCATGCTAATTGATTTCTCTTGCCTTATCAAATTTAGACGGATTCTTAGACATCCTATTATGGTAAAACTTTAACTATTAAACAATTTATTGTTATTATTTATGGGAAACATCTTTTTTTTTGTTAAATGAATAAATTAGTTGATTTATTTTGGTGATTGATTTAAATTAGCTGAATGATTTTTTTTATTTACGGTAATTTAAAATTTACTCAATTAATAGTTGTTACCTTTATGAGTGTATTTCTCTTCCACTATAAAAGGGACTTCAGTCAGAAAGAAAAAGAGGATCATATATAGAACCTCCTCTCTTTTCTTCTCTTCTGGCAAAAGAAAATTCCTTGCTATATAACATTCTTCTTCCAAGTTTGGTTTTCAATTAATTGGTAGACTTTATCCGTGAGTGCTTATTTATTTATTTAATTTTTGTCTCTATATGCACATACATTCTTGAAACTACTTATCTATATTTTTATCATGCGGATACTGCTAGTCGTATTTTAGTGTTGCAGGAAGATAAGGATATGAAGAATCGCCTGGGAAGGGAATGAACTCGGAGGGCCATGGAAGATTTTTTTTTATGTCGTCATTGTTATTGCTATTGTTAGCCTTGTAATGATATATAGAGAAAACGGGGATATAGTAAATGGGGGGAGGGGAACTATGTGCCAACTGCTTTCCTTTATTTTTGTTTAACTAATGGTCACATAGGCAAATTCAAACTAGGAAAAAATAATAATAATAATGAAGCAAGCGATTTGCTTAACCACTTTCATTGTTTGTCTTGGAAAATAATAATAAATAAGTAAAATCAAATTATAGACATCACGCTTAGTTCCTCTTCTTCTTTAATACTCGGTCTTGTTCATGATAAGTTTAGGTTTTGTTACGGGTAGAAATCTTGTTTAAGATTTACTTGGTTTAAGATTATGTTTAAAGTTTATCATGTTCAAGCTGATGTTTAGAAGATAATGTTTAAGGTTATTTAATTAGAAAACTCGTTTAAAATTTGCTTGATTTTAAAAATTATATTTAAAGTTTACGTGATACACTTGGAAAATCATGTTTAGGTTTATGCTTAAAGATCATGTCTAATCTTTACTTGGAAAATCATGTTTAGGTTTATGCTTAAAGATCATGTCTAATCTTTACTTGGAAAATCATGTTTAGGTTTATGCTTAAAGATCATGTCTAATCTTTACTTGGAAAATCATGTTTAGGTTTATGCTTAAAGATCATGTCTAATCTTTACTTGGAAAATCATGTTTAGGTTTATGCTTAAAGATCATGTCTAATCTTTACTTGGAAAATCATGTTTAGGTTTATGCTTAAAGATCATGTCTAATCTTTACTTGGAAAATCATGTTTAAGTTTATGTTCAACACTTACTTGGAAAATCATATTTAAGTTAATGTTTAGAAAATCATGTTTAGGCTTAATATGTTTTTTTTTCATAGAAGCATGCCTACATGATTTAATAGTTTAATCACTTTCTTTTGAATTTATGTTAAAAAATTAAGGTTTTAAAGGTCTAAGCTTTCAAACAAAATATTTATTTAAATAAATGACTTACATTTTTAGCGTCATCATGTGTTTTTAAGTATGCATTTTGAGGCTTGTATGGGACCCTACATGCTAAATATTTGTATTGATTTTCCTATGACGCGAGTTATAATAGGAAACCTAAGTTGAGTCTAGAACTACCAAGTAGAAGTCCACTGCCTCTTGGACTATAGGAGGGACGATAGGCATTTTAGGGAATCGTTAGTATTTTACATTCTTCTAGTACGCTTTTAAGATAATTAATAAAATCAACTTAGGGGGGGGGTAGGGGTAGATAGGACTCGGAAATGATGAATTAAACTCGTGCTAAATAGGACAAACTTTGGTTTTGTCCTTTGGCTTAAATAAGCCATTATGAAGCCTATTCCGAATTAAAGCCGAGTAACTGATCCGAATGAATAATCAAAGCAATTGGTTTAAATTTCTCTTCTTCATTTATCTGTTTAATTAATTTGTCATTTATTATTTTATCACTTAGAATCAAATCTAGGAAATTATATTAAAATTGGAGACCTCTGTTTGTTTGCAACCCCCACATAAATGCGAGACACGGTCGGGACCCGCCTTCGCGGACCTTGAAGGGTGCTTAACACCTTCCCTTCGAGGTAACTTGAGCCCGAACCTTTTCTCTGGTTTGACCTTTGACCTTAGGTTAGAATAGGTGTCCTAATGCACCTCAAAATCATTAGGTGGCGACTCTCTTTTTTTCAAAATCCCAAAAGAGTCGTTGCCACGACGTCGTCCAGGTTCCTATTTCTCCGCGAGGAAAAAATGGGGCGCGACAGAATGGCGACTCTGCTGGGGACTTAGGCTCTTACCATTACGTGTCTCTTTATGTGGGTTTTATGCTTTCCTTATATTGCTTTTATTATATTACATTACTAACTTATTTTCTTTGTCCTTTTTCCCTACCCCCTCTAACTTTCCCTTCCTTATCCCTCTAACTGCCTTCCCCCTACCCCGCTAACTCCCCGTCCCCTAATCCCCGCTAACTCCCTCTCCCTTTATCCCTCTAACTTCCCTTCCTTATCCCTCTAACTCCCTTCCCCCTACCCCGCTAACTCCTTTTCCCTATTGCCCTTCCCTTAGTCCCTTTCCCTTTCTTATTTATTGCTTTAATTTATATAACACTGCTATTTGCTAATTGTTTACATTTAAATTTAAATTGGCATTCCGTTCATAAATTCCCCACTTGGGACCCTCTTAATTTCTCTTTAAGGTGATGTTGTGCCTTTGCACTTCTCCCTACTCTTTTCAAACCCAAATTTAGAGAGTAAGCGCTTGCGTGGTGAATGGCGGATAGTCTTACTACCGTTGGACCACGTGCTTCTCGCATAAGTATACCCAGTCCGTGTCTAAGCCCACTCTTTAGAAACTTAGGATAGAGCTATCCGCCCCAGAATTAAGGTCATGCATGCATAAAGCCCTAGGTAGTTTGACCCCAAGGGGGTCAATCTACGTAATAGTAGCCACCCTTTAAAGTCTAGAGGGTCCAATCACCCTCTAGACGAAATATTGCATATCTACGTGACCACGATATTTTAATCCAAGTCAAGTTATATTATTTAGAGTTTAGAAAATCCTTTGTAATCTATGTTTTGCAAGTTTATGGGGTTCAATCAATGCTCTCGGGAAAATTTAAAATTATCCCAATCCCCTTTTACGTTTTATTTATATCATTCAAAACTGTTACGGTCATAGTCATTATTAATAAAATGAGTTTTTAAACCATTTGTTTCTTTTTTTTTTACTCTAAACTCCAAATAATATCAATACGGCTTGGATTTATTGTTGTGGTCGTTTCTTGTCGTCTTAGGCTTACCGCTGGCTTGACGAGGCCATATGCATTTAGGACACCTATTTGTTTATTTAATTATGAATATTTGTTTTTACTCTTTTTGACTTATTTGCATCATATCCTTTTATCAAACTCATTGTCACTTTCATTTAATTACACGGGCTCAGATTCATTATTTTGGCATTAATAAATTTTTCAAACATAATTATTTTTACAGTTGTTATTGATGTTTTATTTAGTCATATACTAACATTTGTATGTAATTTATATTTTTTAAGGGTTGTCTAATATTTGAACGTCGGCTTGATTGAGAAGCTGCAACATGTCAAACATGCTCAATATTCGTAAAAATGTCACTAGTCCTTCTTCCCGTCCAATTCAAAGCACCTTTTCAACTCTCTCTCCTCACTCCATGCTTGCTCGCACACTTCCTCGGTCAATGCCTCCAACAGATATTCATTTTGATGCCTTGCCATATGTAGAAGTACACGATGAAACAGAAAGATCTGACTGGAATGATCTACGACAGAGATTTCATTACTTAGAAAAGGAGGTGAATAAGAAATTACTCTCCAAAAATGTTCATGACTTGAGGTACAAGAAGTTATGCTTGCATCCAAGAGTTGAATTACCAGTAGGGTTCAAAGTCCCAAAATTCAATATGTTCGACGGACATGGAGATCCGATTGCACATCTTAAGGATTATTGTAGCAGATTAGTGGGTATTGAAAATAACGAAGCTCTTTTGATGAGATTATTCATTCAGAGTTTATCTGGGGTGGCTTTTGCTTGGTATGTTAAACAAGATTTTGACAAGTGGTTTGGGTGGGAAGATATGGCCCGAGATTTTGTGGAACAATACAAATTCAATATAAAAAATGACCCTACAATATTGGATTTGCTCGAAGTCAGAAGAATGTCTCATGAATCTTTTGAGGAATATGTTACGCGGTGGAGATTCGAGGCTTCTAAGATACGTCATTTACCTCACGAAGAAGAGTTAGTCCAAACTTTCATCAGATCACTTGATGGCATATACTACAAAACCTTATACTTCACCAGTATTCAAAATTTTAACAGTCTAATTCGAATTGGAAAAGAACTAGAATATGGCATACAGACGGGAAGAATCACTGATGAACCAATTCCTGCTCAAGCATCGAATGATAAGAACAAGAATGCTTCAACCACTACACCTAAAAAACAATGCAATCAAAATACCGAGCAGGTTCATGCTATTTTTGATATACACCCCAAGCCTCTCCACCCACAAGTCAATCCTGCACATTTTAACTCTTATGAAAGTTTCTCAAAAGTTCATCAAACACAATATGAGTCTTGTCAGCATAAGATAAGGAAGCCTCGTACTTTTACTCCCTTAGGCGAGACATTGATGAGTATTTTTCAAAGACTATGGGCTCAAGGGCTTCTAAAACCAAGGAAAGGATGGATTCCTGCACACTCCTCTTCAACTCTTGATTTATCTAAGAAATGTGTGTATCACTCAAATATTCAAGGTCATGATATTGAGGAATGTCAAGCATTGAGAAACAAGATTCAAAATTTGATTGAAAAAGGAAAGGTGATAGTGCGACAAGGGCTACTAGACATCAATCACAACTCATCTATGATTAATGCTGTTATTGTTCAAGGTGAACCTTCCAGTCATGTATCAAAGAAGCGCAAATCACACCAAAGAAATTCATGAGGAGAAGACTATCATGAGCAAAATGCCTTTACTTTCTACCAAGAGTTTCCATTCATCCCATTTCTTTTTCTTGTAATTCCTGAACTACGTTTGACCTGATTTCCTTATTGGATACGTAGGCAGCCCATTATTGGGTCCGGTCTCAATCAATAAAATATTCCTTTCATCCCTCAATTCAATCAAATCCTTCAAATCGAATCCCGAACTAGTCGATCCAACTTCTAGATATTAATGACATGCAGATTCAAAATCAAGCCTTGAACGTTTAAATATAAGACAATCACTTTCTTTTCATTGACAAGCTTCTTTGAGTGATTCAGGAACATAAAAAATCTTACATGTCAAACTGGGGCAGAATTTTTGGGAACCCTCAAAATTCATGAGTAACAACATTTCAACACACGAGTGAAAACATTTTAAACTGGGGCAGAAATTTTTGAGGATCCTCAAAAATTTCACTACGGTGGAGTGCGACGTTGGGCTCCATGAAATCAAAGACAACAAAGGTATGATCCCACCTTGTCCTTCAAAACTCACAATTTTTCTTTAAATGCAGGAACCGACCATACCTGGGCCTACTGTTAGATTCGACTGAAAGAGCTACTTCTTGGATCAAATTACTATTTGGGCCTACTGCAAATCAAGTAATCATTTTAATTAGCCAAACTCTGCTATCATTTGGGCCTACTGCAAATAAGTACTCATTTTAATTAGTCAAATTCTGTTATCATTTGGGCCTACTATCAATCATTTTATTGCATTAAGGCTCGTCCGCCTTACAATAAGACACTCAGGCCCGTCCACCTTATAATAGGACACTCAGGCCCGTCCGCCTTACAATAAGACATTCAGGCCTGTCCGCCTTATAATAGGACATCTAGGCTCGTCCGCCTTACAATAGGACATCTAGGTGAGTCCGCCTTACAATAGGACATTTAGGCTCGTCCGCCTTACAATAGGACATTTAGGTTCATCTGCCTTACAATAAGATATTTAAATAGCCAATTTATTTGTTATCATTTGCTTTTACATTATCATATTTCCGTTTGCTAACGAATCTATTCAAGGTTAAGCTTTGTCTTTTGAAAGTCAGCGGGATCAGTACAATCCTTTCGAGAAAAGCCAAATATTTATAAAGGCTAAGGATTATTTTTCTCAAAAGCAGATACGGTTTCTCATCTATTTTTGTCATTTCCTTTATAGCATTAATCACATTTGTTCGCAATTTTTATTTATGAACTAACCATTTCATTTAGTTATATCAGAAGCTGCAGGGATCGAAGGCTCTCATTTCCTAAATATATATATTTTTTGTAAGCCTACATAATTACTGTGACACAAGCTGTTCTCGCACTTTCATTTGCCACTTATACCGCCTTATACCTAATCCTCCCAATCCAAGATATTTAAATTCGATAACGTTATTTCTATCTTTAGGAATTTCTTTCATTCCTAAATCTAGAACTACACATGGCCTGATTCTCGTATAACCAGAGATATGTAGGCGACTTTAAACCGAAGTCTCGGCCGTGAACCTTTTGTTCCACTCAGCCCCTCCGATAATATTTCATCGGTCGGACAAAATCGGCTACTCCGTCAACTTTCTTTGCTCAACAATTCATCCTTCATTCTCGAGCAAAGAAGGGGCAGCTGTTGACACCCAATTTTGACCGACCTATAACATGTCTTACATTGCCCTTTGATTAAAATAGGTATTTTCGAAGCGTTTGAAATAAGTAAGTTTATTTTCAATTTTTTATCAAAATGATCGCGAACTCTATAAGATTCTTGAGTTTTCAAAAAATAAAACAAAAATAAATATGATATATTTGTTAATTATTTTATCAATCGTAATTATTATCATCTTCATTGCTATTAATTTGATTTAGCAAATTTGTCAAACCGGGGTAGTAATGTTCATTATCTGCTATATTAACTATTAAAATATTACCAATTTTTTAAATAACCTTAATACGTTGAAATTTTTTTTTTTATATATTAAGTATTGTCGTTGAATAAATTTTATTTCAAAATAATATACATTTTAATTGTTAATTAGATGACAACTAATTCAATCTTTATCTCATTTTGTTCGAATTCATTCAAGTTTGGTCGAATTCTTTAAAATTTATTTCAATTATAGCTATTCCTTTATAATCTTTGCACTTTTGATTCAAAATTTAGTCAATTTACGGCTTAATTTTAAATTTTTTTTACAATCTTTGACTAGTATTTAAATTCGGATTATCAATTTGTGGCCTAATTTTAATTTCTTACTAGTATTTAAATTCAAATTATCAATTGGCTAATTTTTTTTTAATTTTTACAATGTGTGGCTAATTTTTAAATCCGGGTCACCCATTTCCGACCCGGATCCGACCCAAACCCACTCTTAACTTTAACCCCCCAAAACCCTAAAAAATATTTTCACTCTCCCTCTCCTCTCCTCTCTCTTCTCCACCGGCGCCGGCTGCCACCGCCTCTCCCTCTCCTCTCCTCTTTTCTCCATTCTCTCCCCGTTCTCCCACCACAATCGCCGCCGGCAGCCATGCCAGCAACCCACTCCAGCGGCGGCGCCCTCGCCGCACCTCCCCCCACCTCTCTTCTTCCCCCGACAGCCCCTTCTTCCTCACCAAACCACCAGCACACACAGCCCCGAACCACCAATCTCTCTCCCTCACTGCCTCACAGTCTCCTCCCCTCACCGGCAGCCCCCAAATCCGGCTAAATCCACCGGAAACCGTCAGGCAACCTCGCCGCCATCAGTTCCTCTTCCGCCAAGCGACCTCATCTCCTTGCGGAGAGCTCCATACAGCGATCCCTTTCCACTTCTTATTCCCTGTTATCTCACCAAGCTGGAAACCCAGTGACCAAAGACCCCAGAAGCCTCGGTTGGGTTAAAGACGGGGCTTTCGAGCCCGTTTATGGTATCTCCTCCGATGTTGCTACCGCTGCTACTCTTATTGCTCAAACTCTGCAGATAGGTCGTAAAATCTTTAAGTCACACGCCTTGCTCATGAATTAGGACACGATTGTTATTCTTATCATATGCGGTAAGTTTTCTTTGAGATTAAAGTTGCTCATTGTTGTTGCCTCGTAACTAGGGTATGATTTATCTTGACCATTCAAATTTTGTTATGGTTTTTACATGTCTGCATACCTCATTGTTCTTGATAATTCTTGGATTATAATTTGCTAATTTTCTCATGACAATGCCTTTGTTTAAATTGGAACAATTCATTAAGTATAATTAGACCATGATCCGACCTTACCTGTTGAGTAAAATGCTAGATTAACTTGATTGATGACTAGATTTTGTTCTTATGGCAAACTTTATTTTACAGCTTGACTGATTTTTTGGTGTTAAAACAATAATTTTTGATTATGTGCTATTTATGGTGAAATATATCATGCTAATTGATTTCTCTTGCCTTATCAAATTTAGACGGATTCTTAGACATCCTATTATGGTAAAACTTTAACTATTAAACAATTTATTGTTATTATTTATGGGAAACATCTTTTTTTTTGTTAAATGAATAAATTAGTTGATTTATTTTGGTGATTGATTTAAATTAGCTGAATGATTTTTTTTATTTACGGTAATTTAAAATTTACTCAATTAATAGTTGTTACCTTTATGAGTGTATTTCTCTTCCACTATAAAAGGGACTTCAGTCAGAAAGAAAAAGAGGATCATATATAGAACCTCCTCTCTTTTCTTCTCTTCTGGCAAAAGAAAATTCCTTGCTATATAACATTCTTCTTCCAAGTTTGGTTTTCAATTAATTGGTAGACTTTATCCGTGAGTGCTTATTTATTTATTTAATTTTTGTCTCTATATGCACATACATTCTTGAAACTACTTATCTATATTTTTATCATGCGGATACTGCTAGTCGTATTTTAGTGTTGCAGGAAGATAAGGATATGAAGAATCGCCTGGGAAGGGAATGAACTCGGAGGGCCATGGAAGATTTTTTTTTATGTCGTCATTGTTATTGCTATTGTTAGCCTTGTAATGATATATAGAGAAAACGGGGATATAGTAAATGGGGGGAGGGGAACTATGTGCCAACTGCTTTCCTTTATTTTTGTTTAACTAATGGTCACATAGGCAAATTCAAACTAGGAAAAAATAATAATAATAATGAAGCAAGCGATTTGCTTAACCACTTTCATTGTTTGTCTTGGAAAATAATAATAAATAAGTAAAATCAAATTATAGACATCACGCTTAGTTCCTCTTCTTCTTTAATACTCGGTCTTGTTCATGATAAGTTTAGGTTTTGTTACGGGTAGAAATCTTGTTTAAGATTTACTTGGTTTAAGATTATGTTTAAAGTTTATCATGTTCAAGCTGATGTTTAGAAGATAATGTTTAAGGTTATTTAATTAGAAAACTCGTTTAAAATTTGCTTGATTTTAAAAATTATATTTAAAGTTTACGTGATACACTTGGAAAATCATGTTTAGGTTTATGCTTAAAGATCATGTCTAATCTTTACTTGGAAAATCATGTTTAGGTTTATGCTTAAAGATCATGTCTAATCTTTACTTGGAAAATCATGTCTAGGTTTATGCTTAAAGATCATGTCTAATCTTTACTTGGAAAATCATGTTTAGGTTTATGCTTAAAGATCATGTCTAATCTTTACTTGGAAAATCATGTTTAGGTTTATGCTTAAAGATCATGTCTAATCTTTACTTGGAAAATCATGTTTAAGTTTATGTTCAACACTTACTTGGAAAATCATATTTAAGTTAATGTTTAGAAAATCATGTTTAGGCTTAATATGTTTTTTTTTCATTAGAAGCATGCCTACATGATTTAATAGTTTAATCACTTTCTTTTGAATTTATGTTAAAAAATTAAGGTTTTAAAGGTCTAAGCTTTCAAACAAAATATTTATTTAAATAAATGACTTACATTTTTAGCGTCATCATGTGTTTTTAAGTATGCATTTTGAGGCTTGTATGGGACCCTACATGCTAAATATTTGTATTGATTTTCCTATGACGCGAGTTATAATAGGAAACCTAAGTTGAGTCTAGAACTACCAAGTAGAAGTCCACTGCCTCTTGGACTATAGGAGGGACGATAGGCATTTTAGGGAATCGTTAGTATTTTACATTCTTCTAGTACGCTTTTAAGATAATTAATAAAATCAACTTAGGGGGGGTAGGGGTAGATAGGACTCGGAAATGATGAATTAAACTCGTGCTAAATAGGACAAACTTTGGTTTTGTCCTTTGGCTTAAATAAGCCATTATGAAGCCTATTCCGAATTAAAGCCGAGTAACTGATCCGAATGAATAATCAAAGCAATTGGTTTAAATTTCTCTTCTTCATTTATCTGTTTAATTAATTTGTCATTTATTATTTTATCACTTAGAATCAAATCTAGGAAATTATATTAAAATTGGAGACCTCTGTTTGTTTGCAACCCCCACATAAATGCGAGACACGGTCGGGACCCGCCTTCGCGGACCTTGAAGGGTGCTTAACACCTTCCCTTCGAGGTAACTTGAGCCCGAACCTTTTCTCTGGTTTGACCTTTGACCTTAGGTTAGAATAGGTGTCCTAATGCACCTCAAAATCATTAGGTGGCGACTCTCTTTTTTTCAAAATCCCAAAAGAGTCGTTGCCACGACGTCGTCCAGGTTCCTATTTCTCCGCGAGGAAAAAATGGGGCGCGACAAGTGAGACTAAGCTTGTTAGGCCTAAAATTGATCTTGAGAGCACACTGGCGGAAGAGGGCATTGATGCCCCATGACATCTTCTTCAACTCCACCACCACCACAGCAAGATTGACTTGATAGAGGTATTCTTATTCTCACTTCTTTCTCTTATGCTTAATCTTTGTTGTCCCTTACACATTGAGGGAAATATTTATATTTTTAGGAGGGGGTGAGCTTGAGGAATTCCCTGTCTTCTCGATGATTTATGTTCTATTTTTTATGAGACAATGACGGTATTTTATTTTGATGATGATGTTATTGATGGATGATATTTTGATAATTTTTAACTTTTTGGATTGTAAATAAATTTTAATTTGGATTTTGATAGGGTGGTGTTTATTTTTGTTATTTATTTTATTTTTCTTGTTGAATGGATATGTCATTGAAAATTTTTGGCAAACCCCGTGCATAGATGACAAGCATGCGAATATAATATCGCGTCTCTAGTCCTTAGCAATCTAAGCATTGATGCTCCATATCTTTAATTCGGATAATGCCATGGACGAGGAGCATGTACTCACTAATTAGACCTTTCTCAAAAAATCAATCCTTGAATGGATTTGAGGAATCTTAAGTTTGACTATGTGAGCAATTGAGCTTGGATATACGATGATTGAAAAATTACAAGTATGTGGCCATTGTTTGAAGGCAATGCCATTATGCCAATGTGGGATTAGTTATCTTGTTAAAATGTTTGTATTGCATCATTCAGAACTAGTCTAGTTTGTTTTGAGGAGTAACTTAGTTAATTCCAGATTAGGAGAGGACTTTAGGCATTCTTTAGTCCCATTATAGTGATATCCCTCAGCAGTGAAATGAATCCTTACTGAACCCCTTTTGAGCCTTGATCCCTTCTTTGGCAACCTTATAACCTTGACTCATGTTTGTGAAAGACCATTCCTTCTTGTTCCTTACCAATCCCTCCTTGAGCTTGAAAGTATAGCAGTGGGAAAAGGCTAAGTTGAAGGTGTTAGTAGGAAGAAGGAAGTGTTCCCCATGAAAGAGTTGGAAAGAAAGGAAGGGCAAGAATGAAAGAAAGACATTGAGGAGTCCTTAAAAGAAATGAAAAGAAAAAGTGAGAAACAAAAGTTTGAAAATCGAGAACCCTCCAAAAAAAGAAAAAGAGAGAGAAGAAAAAACTTTTGTTGTGAAAAAGAAGGCAAAAGGGAGACACTTAGGATGATGAATCAAAAGCAAAAGAGATGTCAAGAAGGAGATAAATGATAAAGGAACCAAAAGAACATTTGTGCCTGAAAAGAGCATGAAGCGTTTAAGGAGGGATGAGCCACTATTGACCATATGTCATCCTACCCAGCCTTTAACCTACATTACAATCCTAGCAAAGTCCTTAGGGATTCTAGTCCAGAAGAAAGCCAAGTGAACTCTGATTTAGAATAAGGGTAATCCTAGGGGTTGAAGCTTATATGTTATTTCTCATTTGGGAAAGTAAGAGTTGGAGAGATCCTCTAAAAAGCTACGGGATAATCTTGAGTGTTCAGGATCTTCTTTGATATGGGGTGAATGGTGATGTTATTGGGCAGTGATTAGCAGCTACATGAGCAATTATGAGCAAACCCATGTTTTGATTTCCCCTTAGTCATCTCTCGAGGCTTCAAAGTCATGTAAGTGGTTTGTGAAAAGTTCTAGAAGGGATGAAAAAGGTGAAAATATATGTGCTGCTCCCTGTGGCCCTATTTGCAGGGTTTGATTTAAATAGATAGATGTTTGATTTGCTTGAGGGAAAGCGAAGGCTTAAGTTGGGGGTGTTGATGAGTCCATATTTTGGACTCATTTTGGGGTTAGATTACAAGGAAACATGGCCCTTAGTGTGCTATTAATTAAAACTTCTAAAAAAAATATGCATGTGCTACGATAGAAAAAGAGTTAAAAGTGCACAAATGGGTAAGAATTGGAATAATCTTGGAAAGTGAGAAAAAGTGCGAGAAGGCGGTGAAAAATGGTATGACCAACATTTTCGGCGATCTACCAAACACTCATGGAGATCGCCTATCTATGCAGCAACCAAGGTTTCAAGTTAAGTAAAAAATATAGTCAGAATCGATGTCACAAAGCATACTCGATGATTTGCCTAAATGCACAGGTGACCGCCCGAAGATACAGCACCTAAAGCCCCAAAATACTGACCAAAAGGCGATATGAAGAATATTTTGGTGCATCACTGAATTGGAAAGGCAGAGCAAAGAATCATCGCTTAATGTTGCAATAAAGATAGAGAAAGCCTTATAAGATGCACAAGAAAACGGTCAAGTGCACATTCGACGCATCGCCGGATGGTCAACCTTGACCGCCAAATGGCATTTCACAGCACAAACTTTCACACATCTTCATGGAGTATATAAGAGATTTTAGAAAGGACATTGTACATCATATGTTCATTCCATATCAGAACAATTAGTTCGTAGTAGTACATAGAACTTTCTTTTTAGAGCACAAGGGAAGTTAGGATTATAAAACTTTTGGGCATCAATATGATGACCCGTATGGCCAAAATTATATTTTTTATGTATTTTTTCATATTTAGAGCGTATATACAGTTACCCCAGGTCGTATACGATCTGCTGGGACTGGTAGTCCGGTGCCCCGGTGACTAAATTCATAAATATCTCATTTTCCGCATTTTTGGAACTTAAGCTTAAGTTAAGTGCACCAAAAAGTGAAATCTTAGCAAACGATGTCAGAATCGAGCTCTGACAGTTCCGTTAGCTCCGAAATATCGAATATGACTTAGGTGAAGTCTCGGTTTGGTTCCCGGAACCTCACGGAAGATTTTGAGCTAAAATATGGAAATTTAGTTCTTAAGGCTTAAGGAAATGGCCCAAAAGGGAGCACTTATTGATCGGAGCGTCAAAACCCATTTTCGTCACTTCCATTAGCTCTGTAACGTCGAAAATAGTCAAGATAGACTATTGGTTTGCTTCCGGATGAGTTCGGCTTGATTTTATGCTCGATTTTGTAAGTTTTGAAGTTTACCGGTAAAAGTGGAGCCATATTGCATTTCCCGTCAAATGGTGCGTCCTATTGCATTTCCGTCGATTCCTAACAGTTTTAAATGATGATTTTAGGCTAGGGGAAGTGTCGTTTTGATTCCCGGGGTTTTCGTTGTGATTTTGGCCCCCCGAGTTCCTTATTCGTTAAAGGAACTCAATGACTCTTTTTGAGCAAACGACCTCCGATTGCAATTTCGTCGATTCCGTTGGGTCCGGAACGTCAAAAAACATATAAGTGCATATAAAGTTTGTTAAAATCAGACTCTGTTTGAGTTTCGAAATAACCGACGGAATTCCAAGAAAATTGATAAAAAGTTGTTTCCAGCTGCTGTTTTTCTGCTATTTCAGCCATATCAGAGCGTCGTATGAAAAAATAAATGATTCTGTTGGGTCCGAAACGTCGAAAAACATGTTAGTGCATATAAAGTTTGTTAAAATCGGACTCCGTTTGAGTTTTGAAATAACCGACGAAATTGATAAGAAGTTTTCAGCTGCTGTTAAAAATGAAAAAAAAATTTGTATAAAGGGGCGCTGCTAGTGGGGTTCGAACCCGGCCCATGTTGGAGGATACTTTGGCCCAAGGCCACTTAGGCTGCTGATTCACTTATGCCATTTGTGTTTTTTTTAGTTAATAAGGGTAAATAATTGGGCCCAGCTTATTTAATCCTCCAAAACAGCCCCTTAGCACCCCATGTCTCATTATTTCAATTTTTGAAAGAAAATAAGGGTTAGGGTGGCGATTCTTGGTGGATTTTGAGTGAAAATTCGTGGGTGTCGTTATTGGAACGTGTGGGGTCGATTGTTATCGCGGTATTAAGGTAATTTCTTCGCCCTTAACTCGTTTTTAGTGATTTTGGGGGTGTTTACTAACTATAATTAAACCCAATGATTTTTGCTAGCTTCTTGGGTGTTTGAGGATTGATTCTTGGTCTTGGAGCTAGTGTGATCACCGTGGGTACGTCTTGAAATTTTTGAACACCGTATTGTCAATTCACGCTAATTAGTTTGTGTAATTTGAGCGTTTGAGGACCTTTTGGTGGTCCGTTGGAGCTCAAATTCGAACCATGAGTCCCATAAATCATGAGGGACGACCTGGTGTGTTCGAAATATTTTTCGGAGCTTCAGGATCGAGGGCTCATTTTTAGGCCCGCTTGACCCGGCAATTTTTGTATTGCAATATGGGTATCAAAACGCTCCTATTGATGTCTAGAATATATATTTGATAGGTATTCGTTGATTTGTGAGCGGTTTGCAACGTTGGGGCTATTCTTGCTCGTTTTGGCTATCGTTGGCGCCCAGGTAGGCTCGGTTTACCTCGTAGTAATGTGAGACTAGTTTGAATAAATGTAATATGATAGTGGCTAGTGAATGGGATGATCTTTAGGTTGATTTGACCTCGTTTATATTGTTACCCCTCACTAGTGGACTTGGGGTCCCGTCGCGGGACGTAGACGGGACGATTTGAGTTGTGTCCGGTAGGCTTGTGGTGTCGTATGGGGGTACGTAGAGTATGGGATGTGTGGATATAATCTATTGTGAGAGTTTCATCGTGAGATCCTTAGTAGTAGGATTCCAATATTTTTGAGATTTGTTGTTGATATTGTTTTGTATAGCGATCATAGCGGTTGACGCGCACGCCCTACTTAGCTCGCATTTTTCATAGAGGTTGAGCTATGCTGAGCCTTTGCTCGTGTTGTCGTAGAGATCGACCTACACTGAGCATGTTCGCGCATATTGCCATAGAGGTTGGTTTATATGGATTGTGGCTCGCGTCATCCTAGGGGTGGGTGTTTCGCTCGAGCGGGTGTTGTTTTAGTTGACGGATTTGGTTCTACTTACTTACTTTCCGCCCCCATTTCCTTGCTTATATTCTTGTTGTGTCCACCGGGCTTAAGGGGGAAGTCACGGTGGGTTTTGCTTTGACTGTTTGTACTTGCCGGTGGTATGGGATGCCAGGTAAGTTTTGCTTGTTATATTCGTTTTTACTTTCCGCATTTACTTACTTACTTGCTTATTATTCCTATGTTTCAGTTTTCGATACTATATTGGTTCGAGTTGTGATAGAGGTATGGTATTATTTGCCTAGCGGTGGCTTCGAGATTTTCTTATTATTCGGGCTAGGGGTGCCCAAGGTTGTTACTATTGTTGTCCATTGGGTATTTACATTATGTCATGTTGGTATTTGTTTTCTCACTGATATTGCCTGTTTTACTTACCTCGTTATTATTATGTTATATTTATTGATCCTAGTCGGCCTAGCCTACTCGGTATCACTTTATTGTGGTACTCATGCTACACTTGTTGTGCCTTCTCATGGTGCAGAGCCAGGTGTGGGTCCGCGTAGGCATCGCGATCGTGCGGACTGAGGAGTCACATTTTGGAGGATTCGGTGAGCTTGGCGCCCCGCTGATCGAGTCTTTTATTCAGGAGTTGTTTATTCTGTCATTTATTTCTTGACAGACTTTAGACCCATTTATATTCAGTCTGATCATCTGTATATGTTTGGGTCTCTTTTGGATACTGTATTTATTTAGCTCCTGTTTTTGCTACATCACTATTCTTGGGTCGGGATTTAGCTTTTGTATCTACTTATGTCATGATTTCCTTCTGCATTTCTTATTTATTCCTCCTTTATTTATTATTATTTATTGTGAGTGTTGTATGGCCCACTACGTATGCTACGGGCCGTAGGGTTTTGGCTTGTCTACGTGGGGTTAGTAGACGCCATCAGGGTTCGAGAAATCGGGCCTTGACAGAGTGGTATCAGAGCTTAGGTTCTTGTGGTTTTGTGGCAAATAAGAGCGGTGTCGGTAGAGTCTTGTGAATGGTTTCGGGGACGCCTGGAATTTCATTCACGAGAAGCTACATGGCGCTTTAGGAAAGTAGTTGATCTTTCTAATCTCTTCGTGCGAATGGGTTAAGTCAGTTTCTTGAATATAGCTTATCGGCTTCACTCTTGTCGCAGATGGCACGCACGCGAGCTACCCAGGGAGAGGATACTTCTCCACCGGCTACGGAGGGAGTTGAGAGGACTGTTATAATAGTTCAGGATCCTCCGCCTACCACTACTACTACTACAGCACCTGCGGGAGTGGTAGACCCGCCTATAGTGCCCCAGTCGGCATCAGCCGCCTCACCGGTCGCGCCGTCTTTATTCCAGTCTCCTGCATTCCAGACACTATTCCTGCAGTATGATGCAGATGATTGGCGGGGCAGTCGCCCACACTACATCTACTCCGGAGTCTTCTTCCCAGGGTGCAGCACGAGCTGTGTTGCATACGGCTGAGGCTCCAGCTACTGAGCCGCCACCAGAGAGGGTTCAGGCGCCTATTCCAGATGATAGTGCCGCCGCAACCACTACTTCTACTGTTCTCTCGACGTCTGAGGTCGGGAAGGCCTTGGATAGGTTTTTGAGGATTGCCACTGTACGGTTTTCTGGAGCTCCATCTCAGGATGCCACCGAGTTCATCACCGTTGTTGAGAGTAGACTGAGGACTCTGCAGGTATTAGAGTCGCATGGACCGGACTTTGTCTCTTACCTCCTGGACAAGGAGGCGGGTTACTGGTATCGTTCGTACATGGATTGTAGGCCTATGGGATCGCCCTCTCCTACTTGGGGGCAGTTTAGAGATGCATTCATGGACCAGTATGTACCCCGCAGTGTCAGAGAGTCCTTTCGTTCTCAGTTCCTACAGCTGCAGCAGGGGTCGATGTTGGTTTCCGAGTACAAGGCCCAGTTCACGAGATTGACACGCTATGCTCCTGATCTTCTACCTACTGAGCAGGCCAGAGTTAGATTCTTTGTTGACCGGTTGACTTTGGAGAGGCAGAGACAGGTTGATCGTACTGTTGCGCGAGGTGGTACCCTCGTTGAGATCATTGAGGAGGTTCGCCAGCAGGAGCTCTTTGATCGTCAGGCCCGGGAGGCCGGTGATAAGAGGGCACGACATCAGGGTAGCTTTTCGGGTACCCGATCAGCGAGTGGTGGTCACAGAAGTGGTGGTTCGAGGTCTCGTCAGTCACAGGGCCGTCAGGGCCAGAGTTATCATGCTGCACTACATACTTCCGAGCAGGGTCAGTCCAGCCAGCCTGCCAGGGGCCAGAGTTTCGGTTCTGGTACTTCAGCTGAGGGTTCTCGAGGTACAGCCAGAGAGAGAGGGGCTTGTTATAGTTGTGGTGAGGTTGGTCACTACTCTAGAGATTGTCCTAGTGAGATTGGGGGTCGTCGTGGTCGTGGTTGCTTTGAGTGTGGTGATGCTGGTCATCATGTGAGAGACTGTCCTCGTCGTAGGCCACAGCGTACTGCCGCACTACCTGCACAGCCAATTCAGGTAGTACCGCCGGCCAGAGATGCACCACCGGTAGCTCAGGGAGCTAGGGGTGGAGGTCAGAGGGGACGTCAGAGGGGCCGGGTGGTCAGAGATAGGAGGGAGCACCGCAGCAGCTTTATGCCATTCCTGACAGGGCTGAGGCCGAGGGTGCTGATGTTGTCGTCACTGTTATGTTATCTGTTTGTGGGAATTTCGCATTTACACTATTTGACCCGGGTTCCACTCTATCTTGTGTGTCTGTGTACTTGGCTTCTCGTTTGGGTTTGACTAGTGAGCCATTATCTATTCCCTTGAGTGTATCTACTCCTGTTGGGGCGGCCCTCGTGGTGGACCGTGTATATAGATCGTGTATTGTGACTATTCGGGGTTGTGCCACTCGGGCATACTTGATAGAGTTAGACATGCTTGATTTTGATATGATTCTGGGCATGGATTGGTTATCTTATTATCGTGTGGTCTTGGATTGTTATGCCAAGACGGTGACCTTTTCTAGCCTGGTGTGCCCCTGGTGATGTGGTGTGGACCCACTAGTCGTACATCGGTGAGGGTGATATCATGTTATCGGGCTCGTAGACTTGTTTCTAGTGGTTGTCTTGCTTACTTAGCGCATGCCCGTGATACTAGTGCCGATGTATTGTCTCCTGCTTCTGTTCCTATTGTTTGTGAGTATGTTGATGTGTTTCCTGCTGACCTTCCTGGTTTGCCTCCCGCGCGTGATATAGATTTTTATATTGACCTTGAGCCAGGTACTCGACCTATTTCTATTCCCCCGTATCGTATGGCTCCTGCTGAGCTTCGTGAGTTGAGTACCCAACTTCAAGATCTACTTGATAGAGGTTTTATTCGTCCTAGTATATCTCCTTGGGGTGCTCCGATTTTGTTTGTGAAAAAGAAGGACGGATCTTTGCGTATGTGTGTTGATTACAGGCAGCTGAACAAAGTGACCATAAAGAACAAATATTCCTTGCCTCGAGTGGATGATTTGTTTGATCAGTTGCAGGGAGCCACCGTGTTCTCTAAGATTGACTTGCGGTCCGGTTACCACCAGTTGAGGATTCAGGCTGAGGATGTCCCGAAGACAGCCTTTAGGACCCGCTATGGTCACTACGAGTTTCTAGTCATGTCCTTTGGGTTGACTAATGCTCCTGCCGCATTTATGGACTTGATGACTCGGGTGTTCAGGCGTTACCTTGACTCCTTCGTGATTGTGTTCATTGATGACATTCTGGTGTATTCGCGGAGTCGCGCAGAGCACGAGCGGCACCTACGAATTGTGTTGGAGACTTTGAGGACTGAGCGACTTTATGCTAAGTTCTCAAAGTGTGAGTTTTGGTTGGAGTCCGTTGCTTTCCTTGGCCATGTCGTATCAGGTGCTGGGCTTAGTGTTGATCCAGCCAAGGTGGCTGCCATTCGTGAGTGGCCTAGACCTACTACTCCTACCGAGATTCGTAGCTTCTTGGGTCTAGCCGGGTATTACCGTCGGTTTGTTTAGGGTTTCTCGTCTATTGCTGCACCCCTCACTAGATTGACGAAGAAGGAGGTGTCTTTTCAGTGGTCCGCGGAGTGTGAGTCCAGCTTTCTAAAGCTAAAGGAGTTATTGACTACAGCCCCAGTGTTAGCATTACCGGTCGAGGGTCAGTCGTATACCGTATATTGTGATGCCTCAGGAATTGGGTTGGGTTGTGTCTTGATGCAGGAGGGCCATGTGATTGCTCATGCCTCTCGCCAGCTGAAGACTCACGAGCGTAACTACCCCACTCATGACTTAGAGTTGGCGGCGGTAGTATTTGCGCTCAAGATCTGGAGACACTACCTATATGGAGTGCATTGTGATATCTACACTGACCACCGCAGCCTACAGTACATTCTTAGTCAGATGGAGCTTAACCTTAGACAGCGGAGATGGGTTGAGCTTCTGAAGGACTATGATTTGAGTATTCTTTATCATCCGGGCAGAGCTAATGTGGTAGCGAATGCCTTGAGTAGGAGAGCGGTCAGCTTGGGTAGTTTTGCAGCCTTACCAGCTTCGGAGAGACCTTTAGCTCGGACGTCCAGTCCTTGGCTAACAGCTTGGTTAGGTTGGATCTTTCGTCTCCAGATAGAGTTACAGCTCATGTTGAGTCTAGCTCTGCCTTATATGATCAGATTCGTCGTCGCCTGTTCGAGGATCCTAGTTTGGTTGAGCTGAGAGAGCAGGTTGCTAGCGGTGAGTTCGAGTGGGCTAAGATTAATTCTGACGGGGTACTTTGGGTTCATGGTAGACTTGCGATTCCTAAGGTTGGTGATTTGATCCAGGCCTTGTTAAGAGAGGCCCATAGTACTAGGTACTCAGTTCATCCTGGCACGGCTCATATGTATAAGGATCTTCGACAATTGTATTGGTGGCGGGGCATGAAGAGCTCGATAGCTACTTTTGTGTCTAGGTGCTTGACCTGTCAGCAGGTTAAGGTTGAGCATCGTAGACCGGCCGGTGAGTTGCAGCGCCTCCCTATTCCTTTATGGAAATGGGAGAACATTACTATGGACTTCATCACAGGTCTTCCTCGTTCGCCTAGGGGTCATGATCAGATTTGGGTCATCATGGATCGATTGACCAAGTCCGCACACTTCCTAGCTACTCAGACGACTTGGACAGCGGAGAGGTTGGCGGAGTTGTATGTTTCTGAGGTGGTGAGATTGCATGGGGTGCCTGTTTCTATCATTTCAGATCGTGGTACTCAGTTCACATCTCGATTTTGGAGGGCATTTCAGCATGAGTTGGGCACTGATGTCTTGTTGAGCACAACATTTCACCCCCAGACAGATGGCCAGTCCGAGCGGACTATTCGGGTACTACAGGATATGTTGCGGGCTTGTGTATTTGATTTTGGCGGTAGTTGGAGCGGGTACTTGGCATTAGCGGAGTTTTCTTATAATAATAGTTACCACTCCAGCATTGGCATGGCTCCTTTTGAGGCATTATATGGTAGACGCTGCAGGTCGCCGATTGGTTGGTTTAGCGGTCACGAGATGACGCACCAGAGTTTTGAGCTGCTTCAAGATACCGTTGATAGGGTCCGTGTGATTCAGGATAGACTTCGTGATGCCCAGAGTAGGCAGAAGTCTTATGCAGATCGTAGGCGTCGACCGTTGGAGTTTAGCGTAGGTGATAGGGTGTTTCTGCGTGTCTCGCCCATGAAGGGCGTACGGAGGTTCGGCCGGAGAGGCAAACTTAGTCCGAGGTACATTGGGCCATATGAGATACTTAAGAGGATTGGGGAAGTTGCCTACAGACTAGCCTTACCACCTGAGTTGTCAGCTGTACATCCTATATTTCATGTCTCCATGCTCCGACAGTATGTATCGGACCCGTCACATGTGCTTCGGCAGGATACAACTGAGGTGGAGGTTGATGACCAACTTTCAGTCATTGAGCAGCCTGAGGCTATTATTGCTAGAGATGTGAGGAAGCTCAGGACTAAGGAGATTCCGGTTGTGAAGGTTCGCTCTTAAAAGGTCACTTTCAATAGCCTAAAGGTTTTTGAAAGGAAGCTTGAGTGAAGTGAACTCTAGTTTCATTACTCTTCCGTAGGTCCAAACATGTCTTACTAGCTGCTTGCTTCGAACTTACTTAAGAGAGCCCACTAGACCACGAAATGACTAGGACAGAGGAACAAAAGGAGAACACCACCGCCTTACACGACTTCCTGTTATCAAGACATCTCTTCTTTACTTCCCTTTCTGATTACAGCTTTCGGACTACTGGGATTAAAGGAGCTTACTTCCCTTTTTAACTAGCTCCATCCCTTGCTTCGCCCACTACTGCTAGAGTACTAAAGACGTCGGTACACAAAGTAAAGGAGAAGACCCGTGCTTTCTTTTCTACGAGCTATTCAGTCATCAATCTCTCTTGTTGTTCCTGCTTTCCGACTACCAACATACTGGCACTAAAGACTGACACTAAAGACCGTACTTCCTCTTCTGCTGACTAGCTTCATCCTTGCTTCGCCAATAATGCTAAAGTCGAAAGGTTGATATGAGTGGCACATAGGAGAATACCCACCTTTTACTAAATACCTTCCCATATGGACCGTGTGACTAGTTTTTCTAATAGACTCCTCCTTCCTTTTATAAAGCTAGTATGGAGGCCACCTTCTTCTTATTCAAGTTCAAAAAAAAGTGGAACGATGTGCCCCTTAGGTAAGGGGCTTATGAGGGAAGAGGGGTGAAACGCTTTCGTAGCCTGAGGCAACTATATACCTTCTGACTTCTTTCTTTTTAATCGAAAGCCCTAACCAGAAAGGCGCACTTCCTAAAGTTTCTGTAAGCTGTTTTAGGCGAGTGAAGCGAAGGGATTCTCCGAAGAGTGGGCACGCAGACCAATCGAGGAGGTTACCTGGGAGATAGAGCGGGACATGCGGACTCAGTATCCACACTTGTTCGAGACTCCAGGTACCTTTCTCACTTTGACTTTTGAGGGCAAAAGTCTCATTTAGTAGGGGATACTATGATGACCCGTAAGGCCAAAATTATATTTTTCATGTATTTTTTCATATTTAGAGCGTATATACAGTTACCCCAGGTCATATACGACCTGTTGGGACCGGTAGTCCGATGCCCCCGTGACTAAATTCATAAATATCTCATTTTCCGCATTTTTGGAACTTAAGCTTAAGTTAAGTGCACCAAAAAGTGAAATCTTAGCAAACGATGTCAGAATCGAGCTCTGACAGTTCCGTTAGCTCCGAAATATCGAATATGACTTAGGTGAAGTCTCGGTTTGGTTCCTGGAACCTCACGGAAGATTTTGAGCTAAAATATGGAAATTTAGTTCTTAAGGCTTAAGGAAATGGCCCAAAAGGGAGCATTTATTGATCGGAGCGTCAAAACCCGTTTTCAACACTTCCATTAGCTCTGTAACGTCGAAAATAGTCTAGATAGACTATTGGTTTGCTTCCGGATGAGTTCGGCTTGATTTTAGGCTCGATTTTGTAAGTTTTGAAGTTTACCGGTAAAAGTGGAGCCATATTGCATTTCCCGTCAAACGGTGCATCCTAATGCATTTCCGTCGATTCCTAACAGTTTTAAATGATGATTATAGGCTAGGGGAGGTGTCGTTTCGATTCCCGAGGTTTTCATTGTGATTTTGGCCCCCCGAGTTCCTTATTCGTTAAAGGAACTCAATGACTCTTTTTGAGCAAACGACCTCCGATCACGATTTCGTCGATTCCGTTGGGTCCGGAACGTCAAAAAACATATAAGTGCATATAAAGTTTGTTAAAATCGGACTCCGTTTGAGTTTCGAAATAACCGACGGAATTCCAAGAAAATTGATAAAAAGTTGTTTCCAGCTGCTGTTTTTCTGCTATTTTAGCCATATCGGAGCGTCATATGAAAAAACAGATGGTTCCGTTGGGTCCAGAACGTCGAAAAACATATAAGTGCATATAAAGTTTGTTAAAATCGGACTCCGTTTAAGTTTCGAAATAACCGACGAAATTGATAAGAAGTTTTCAGCTGCTGTTAAAAATGAAAAAAAAATTGTATAAAGGGGCGCTGCTAGTGGGGTTTGAACCCGACCCATGTTGGAGGATACTTTGGCCCAAGGCCACTTGGGCTGCTGATTCACTTATGCCAATTGTGTTTGTTTTAGTTAATAAGGGTAAATAATTGGGCCCAGCTTATTTAATCCTCCAAAACAGCCCCTTAGCCCCCCATGTCTCATTATTTCGATTTTTGAAAGAAAATAAGGGTTAGGGTGGCGATTCTTGGTGCATTTTGGGTGAAAATTCGTGGGTGTCGATATTGGAACGTGTGGGGTCGATTGTTATCACGGCATTAAGGTAAATTCTTCGCCCTTAACTCGTTTTTAGTGATTTTGGGTGTGTTTACTAACTATTATTAAACCCAATGATTTTTGCTAGCTTCTTGGGTGTTTGAGGATTGATTCTTGGTCTTGGAGCTACGCGGGTAAGTCTCGAAATTTTTGAATGCCGAATTGTCAATTCGCGCTAATTAGTTTGTGTAATTTGAGCGTTTGAGGACCTTTTGGTGGTCCGTTGGAGCTCAAATTCGAACCATGAGTCCCATAAATCATGAGGGATGACCCGGTGTATTCAAAATATTTTTTAGAGCTTCGGGCTCGAGGGCTCGTTTTTAGGCCCGCTTGACCCGGCAATTTTTGTATTGCAATATGGGTATCAAAACGCTCCTATTGATGTCTAGAATATATATTTGATAGGTATTCGTTGATTTGTGAGCGGTTTGCAATGTTGGGGCTATTCTTGCTCATTTTGGCTATCGTTGGCGCCCAGGTAGGCTCGGTTTACCTCGTAGCAATGTGAGACTGGTTTGAATAAATGTAATATGATAGTGGCTAGTGAATGGATGATCTTTAGGTTGATTTGAACTCGTTTATATTGTTACCCCTCACTAGTGGACTTTGGGTCCCGTCGCGGGACATAGACGGGACGATTTGAGTTGTGTCCGGTAGGCTTGTGGTGCCGTAGGGGGTACGTAGAGTATGGGATGTGTGGATATAATCTATTGTGAGAGTTGTATCGTGAGATCCTTAGTAGTAGGATTCCAATATTTTTTAGATTTGTTGTTGATGTTGTTTTGTATAGCGGTCATAGCGGTTGACGCGCACGCCCTACTTAGCTCGCATTTTTCATAGAGGTTGAGCTATGCTGAGCCTTTGCTCGTGCCGTCGTAGAGGTCGACCTACACTGAGCATGTTCGCAAATATTGCCATAGAGGTTGGTTTATATGGATTGTGGCTCGCGTCATCCTAGGGGTGGGTGTTTCGCTCGAGCGGGTGTTGTTTTAGTTGATGAATTTGGTTCTACTTACTTACTTTTCGCCCCCATTTCCTTGCTTATATTCTTGTTGTGTCCACCGGGCTTACGGGGGAAGTCACGGTGGGTTTTGCTTTGACTGTTTGTACTTGCCGATGGTATGGGACGCCAGGTAACTTTTGCTTGTTATATTCGTTTTTACTTTTCGCATTTACTTACTTACTTGCTTATTATTCCTGCGTTTCGGTATTCGATACTATATTGGTTCGAGTTGTGATAGAGGTATGGTATTATTTGCCTAGCGGTGGCTTCGAGATTTTCTTATTATTCGGGCTGGGGGTGCCCAAGGTTGTTACTATTGTTGTCCATTGGGTATTTACATTATGTCATGTTGGTATTTGTTTTCTCACTGATATTGCCTGTTTTACTTACCTCGTTATTCTTATATTATATTTATTGATCCTAGTCGGCCTAGCCTACTGGGTATCACTTTATTGTGGTACTCATGCTACACTTGTTGTGCCTTCTCATGGTGCAGAGCCAGGTGTGGGTCAGCATAGGCATCGCGATCATGCGGACTGTGGAGTCACATTTTGGAGAATTCGGTGAGCCTGCCGCCCCGCTGATCGAGTCTTTTATTCAGGAGTTGTTTATTCTGTCATTTATTTCTTGACAGACTTTAGACCCATTTATATTATGTCTGATCATCTGTATATGTCTGGGTCTCTTTTGGATACTGTATTTATTTAGCTCCTGTTTTTGCCACATCACTATTCTTGGGTCGGGATTTAGCTTTTGTATCTACTTATATCATGATTTGCTTCTGCATTTCTTATTTATTCCTCCTTTATTTATTATTATTTATTGTGAGTGTTGTATGGCCCACCGCGTATGCTACGGGCCGTAGGGTTTTGGCTTGTCTACGTGGGGTTAGTAGACGCCATCAGGGTTCGAGAAATCGAGCCTTGACAATCAAATGGGAGAAGATTGGCTGGTGATAATCAACTGATTCGTACTCAATCTTTTTACCCATGACTTCTGTTGCTATGTATGGTAATCAATCTGTAATTTCAAGCATGTGTGGCTAAAAACCCCCATGTTAGGGGTCTGCTATTGATATGGGTCTTTGATTTATTTGTTGGGTCTTTGATATCTTGACTTATTTGTAGTTTATTTAGGCGAATTTTTATTCGTTTCAAATGTTTTATCTATAATTCCAAGGTTGCAAACTGGGGTTTTACTTTAGATCTCTAATTGTTACTCTAGCCGAAACTATTAGAGCGTGGAATGGATATAATGGTCAGAAACCTTTTGAGGTTTCAGTTGAAGTTCACAACCATGGGTTCAATGGCCAAGGTATTCGGGTTTTTTCTAAGACTTTTAAGGCCAAGTATGTCCTCGGCGGTCGGCCTTTGATTTCTTAGCTGATTCGTACGAAACACTCATGTATCATGGTTGATCTAGGTTACAAACAACCTAGCTTATTCACTCAATATCAACTCATATAGTTAAGTATCCATTTGGTAGATCGATCCCCATATTTTTACATCCCCAACATCTTCCCTTAATAGTTGTTTAAATTGCTATTTAGAAATTGTTAAGCTGAACTCTCATTTTGATAATTACAACCCCCCAGATCCTACAATTACTTGGTCCAATAAGTCACTTCCACCTTGAACAACGATTTCCTATGGGATCCATCCCAACCTCTAAAGTTGGGTTATTATGTTGATGATGACCGCCCCTTCTGCCTTTGAGTAGTCGGGTTGAGCGACATCATATAGCTGTGAACCTAGTGTGCAAATCATGTATGGACTCTCCTTCCTTCATGATGAAATCTTCATACTGAGATGTCAGCATATCTACCTTGGACTCCTTTACCTGCTTCGTTCCTTTTTGAGCATTTCTCAGGAAATCCCCAATTTCCTTTGCTAATTCACAAGCTGATATTCGATTGTACTCCTCAGCACATATACCATAGACAATCAATTTTTTGGCTTTGTAGTTCTTTTCTATCTTCTTCCTGTCAGCTTCAGTTTATTGTTGTCTTATTTTAGGGACAAGCCTGGTTGTCTCACCTTGCTTCACTTCAACAGTGGGAATATAGGGTCCATCAAGAACCAATGTCCCACAACTTGCTATCCTCTACCATGAACAAATCATGCATGCGATTTTTCCACTACTCATAGAACTGACCATTGAATTTGGGTGGTCTAGTGGATGATTGTCCTTTTTCAAGATTTGTGGAGTAGTCTCAAGCAGCCGTATTACACAAGAATATCTCTAGGTGTGAACCGTTTAGAGAACCCCGCTCTAATATCACTTGTTAGAATATATGCATCCACTACAGTCGGGGACTAGGTCCTTAGAAATATCACAATCAAGAGGTAAACAAAGAAGAACAGTAAATACAGCACATACAAGATTTAACGTGAAAAAAATTCTTGCTCAAGAGAGGAACAACCATGACCTGTCCAACATGATTTTCAAAACCCAACAATCCACTAAATGAATTAGCAAAGTAGTCAAATACAACATATACTATTTATTTGGCTCACTTTCTTATCATTTCTCACTTGCAACTTAGCTACAAGACAAGAGCAACTCAACCTAACACAAGTCTACACTCTCACCACCTAGATGAAGTTAGACTACTACCCAGACAACCTTTAGGCCGTAACTCACCAAGAGTGCCACAACAATCTTGACAAAATAAATGCACAACGATCAGCTTTCCTTTATAGATTAGGAAGTGACCTTACAATATCATGAACTAAACATGACATCATACTTTGAAGAAAACTTTAGACTCCTTCTATCAGGTCCCTTGAAAGTTGATGCAGCGTCTCTCAAGAAGTGCCAAAAGAAAACGTTTAGATCTATCGAATATGCACTTTTTCATTCTCCAAAAGTTGTTGTTTGTTCCTTGCACATGAATCTTTTATACCCATACGAGAGAGCCTAAAAGAGATTGTTGGTCCTTCAGTACAGTGAGGGTCAAATCTCACCAATCATGTCAGCCTTACAGTTGTATCCCACACACAGCCCCTTAATAGAACCGACCTGGTACTGACCTGGTCCTTACATTATACAAATAGTTTGTTAGTCACCAAACGGTTACTTAACATTTATTAAACTTTACCCTAATATATCTATTGCATTCACAATTGTATTACTCATTTTTCTCTGCATCAACTTTTGAAGCTACTCTTCCACCTCCTATTTTTCTCTCCCATATTTCAGTCTATTTTTTAGGTCTGCCTTTAAAGTTCTTGCTTTTTTATTTTCTTGTGTTGTTTGTATGAATTGGAGATATATTATCTTGTTTCCCTACTTGATGATTCTATGTATTTATTAAAAAATACTGATAAGTTTAATATTTATAATAAATAAGGATATTTTTGTAAATTTATCAGTTACGATACAATATCTACAGTTAAATCAAACAACAAAATTATCATTAAATAATAGCAAACCATACAGTCTATCCAAATAATGTATCGTACTATGCAGTACAATACCATACCATATCATACATTATGAAATCATGGCAGACCACCATCCTAACAGAGGATCAGTTGGGTTGTAGTTGGTTCTCCCATCGGGGGTTAGCGTGGGTGTCAATCACGATGGGTAAAAATCATGACAATAACGTCACTCTATCTATCGTTTTTTTAAAATAGTTTACTTTGACAAAAAAAAAGTGACGGACAAAGCGATGTCGTCCGCCACTTTTTTTAAATAGTTGACCAATTTAATACGATCAAAAGTGATGGACTAACAGACTCTGTCCGTCACTAAATTTTTTTAAAAAAATTGACAAATTAAAATTAAATTAAAAAAGACGAACGGATTTGTTATTTATAATTCTAATTAAAAGTGACAAACTACATCATGATATATATTAAAATTTTAATTATTAATTATAAATACATTTGACGCAAAAATCTGTCAAAACGTGATAGAAAAATAGTTCTTGTCCATCGTTTTTTTTTAAAAAAAAATAAGTGACTGACAATGTTGCATCTTTAGTAGTGAATCAATATTTATTAATAATAATCTTTCTATTCAAAATAATCCGGATGGACTTCTCCTCTTTTTCATCTCATTTTATGTGACATTGTTTAACTTGGTACGATATTTAATAAAAAAAAAGACTTTTGAAACTTGTGGTCTAAATAATCCTTAGAAATTTGTGTGGCTGTCAATCATATTGTTAATGATAAAAAGAGAATTTTAAAATTAAATTATTTCTGATTATAGTAATGTGACATTGTTTTTGGGATAGACTAAAAAAGAAAGGATGATATCTAAAATGGGACAGAAAATAATATAATCAAGCATATAAGATGATAACTTGTTTTTAATAACTTTTGCGCATCGCGAGGATATGTATAATAGTTTTAAATCATAGGCTTAACCTACTTTGGTAACCAAATTCTACATATACACCTTATCCTATATGCTACTTTCTATTATCTACCACTTGTAAATCTTGCAAAGCGTGTTGTCCTACGAAAGAAGCTAAAGAAAGCAAGAGTGGAAAATAAAAGACAGAATTGAATATGGAACTAGTACTATATTACATTTTGAAAGATATTAGATTGTTCAAGATATCTAGAACATGATTCAGATTTAAAATGTTTGGTGCTTGTTAATTCTCTTTTTGTTATCACTCCATGTTATACCTTCTCCTCCTCCATCCCTTTGCATATCCTCCCAGTGGAGCTTTAAATTACTATTTCATATTTTTACCACTCTTTTGTTGATGAAGACTGATGATCACAGATTCCAATTGCTAAAGTATTCCAAAATTAATTTGTAATTGGAAGAGAAGAAGTCCTTTTAAAATTCTTCTTAGCAATCTTCCTTATAAAAGTTCCAACTTTACATTGGTTATATGTTAAAAAGCATTTGTCCAACTATTTTCACCCATAGAAAAATTACCAAATATTCAGATTCGACACAATTTGATGGATGTTAATTTTCAAGAGGGCACTTTGGATGGTACTCGGAAATGTTCCATTTTGTTAGAAAGCACTAGTCTTTATTACTCCAGTGGAAACAAATTATTTTAAACAAATACTCTATAATTTTTTATTATCCTTTACCTTTCTATGTGTTGGGTTCCTTCCTAAATTCGAGAGATTCTAGAAGAGCGTAGAATTTTCTAGAATGATTCGGAGAACTATAGAGAAGTATAGAAATCTCTAGAATCTTATGGAAGCGTGTAGAAAAATGTGGAAGCCTCTGGAATATTCTGGAGACGTGTGGAACCTTATGGAAGAGTATGGAAGAAATTGGAAGAGTATAGAAAGGAGTGAAAGATCGAAAAGAGACTCTCTAAAATGTGTGGAGCATTCTAGAGACATTTCTTCCGCCATTCATTGAGGAGATGGAGTAGTATAAATAGAAAGGAGTTTTCATTCCTAACCATCCACAAGAAATCCTAGCAATCCAAGTGAAATAAGAATCCACTTGAGAGCAAGAGGTAGGAAATCCAAGTGAAGTAAGAATCCATTTGGGAGCAATCCCAGCCATCCAAGTGAAGTAAGAATCCACTTGACAGCAATTTACTTTCAAAGTGAGAGTGTAAAGCTTAAGAAGTCTTAATCCTTAGCTTTTAAGCCACCTTAGAGTGAGGAAATCTTTTGTAAACATATTCTTGTAATCCTGCTATCCTTTTATATAGTGGAAGAATCTCTTTTTTGAAAAATTATAAACTCTTGTATTCCTATCACTACCTTAATTCCTAAAGTGTCTATCTTAACTTCACAAGTAGGGAAGGATCGAACTTTCCCAACAGTGGTATCAGAGTTTGGTTCATTTGAAGCCGTCATTAGCTTATGCAGTTCAAGATGGAGGACAACGTCACTCATGATGGAGACATGTTCAAGCTCACAACCAATAACTACTCATATTGGAAACCAATGATAGAGGACCATCTATATTGCAAGGATTTGCATAATCCCATCATCTACAATGAAAAGGTGGAAGGCAAGAGTGATGCTCAATGGGAGCTACTAAATCAGAAGGCCATTGCAATGATCCGTAAGTACATTGTTAAAACTCTCTTCGAGCATGTTTCTACTTACACAAATGCCTACAAACTATGGACAAAACTTGAATCCATGATTCAAAAGAAAATGCCTCGTAACAAGGCTAATTTAATTCAATGGTTGGTGAAATTGGAGTATAAGGATAGCAACAGTATGATTGAGCACTTGCATAATTTCAAGGGGCTCATTAGTCAACTAACAAAAGTTGATATGAAGATTAATGATGAGTTGCAAGCCCTTCTACTCCTTAGCTCCTTGTCGGAAAGTTGGGATACACTTGTTGTTACTCTAAGTAACTCAACTCCGAAAGGAAAGCTCACTATGGATACCGTTAGTGATAGTATTCTTGGTGAAGGAACAAGGAAAACGGAACGAGGTGAGTTAACTTATCCTGTGGCCAATATCATTGAGAATTGGAGCCGAAATAGAACTTGTGGACGTAGCAAGAGCCGAGATATGCACCAATCTCGAGGGAGATCCAAGTCACGCTCCAAGATTACATGCTATTACTATGGAAAGATGGGCCACAAGAAAACTGAATGTCGATCCCTAGAGAGAGGTCAAAAGAAAGGTAGTAATTAAACAAGGGCAGATCAGCCCAACGAAAAAACAAGAAGAAAAGAGTATTACTGCTCTAGGATCAAAAGAAATCTGCTCTATCTCGTTGATGAAGGTATATCCTAAACATCATTTGCGATGAAAGCTCCTGGATTATCGATTCCGGTGCTTCCTTCTATGTTACCCCACATAGAAGTTTCTTTTCATCCTATCGAGGCGATGACTTCAGTATGGTGCAAATGGGAAATCAAGACAAGAGCAATATTGTCGGGATAGCAAATATCATCCTAACTACAAGTATTGGATGCAACCTTATCCTAAAAGATGTGAGGCATGTTCTAGCTATGCGCCTCAATCTTATCTCTGCTGGAAAACTAGACACTACTGGAATTTAGGTCTATGGTAATGACATTTATGGCGATGGTTTGGGAAACCATTGCAATAGAACCCCTATGGAAACAGTTATATGCGTTGCAGAAGGTATATTGATTATTACCAAACAAGCGTTACAATTTTTCATATAACCGTTGCCATAGGGGTCTTATTACAACGGGTTTGTACAACCGTTGCCATAAATTATTATGGCAACAGTTCTCTTTTTATTGCTACGACTATTTAATTCCCTCCACAATGTTCATTATTCCGCCAATTAATATACACTCCCTCCACCAATTAATATACACTCCCTCCATCATTTATTTTATTTCTTTCTTAATAAAAAAAAAAGAAACATTTCCTCACTTCAGTTCTCTTCTTCTCCAGACCCACGCTCATCACTTCCTTTTCTTCTTCTTCTACAGATCGAAATCTCACTTCCATTCTTCACTGCATTGGGGTTTCTTCTTCAAAATTGCTCGAAGCTACTGCTAAATCGTGTTCTTCTTCAAAGAAATTGCCAGAAGTTGGTAGAAGGTACTCCTAAATCATTTTCTTCTTCAAAATACCTGTCTGCTTACTCAAAATAGTTGTCTTCTTCAAACCGCTTCTCCAAGTTCCTGTAAAATTCATTTTTCAGTCTCTTCTCTCTTCACGTAAAACCCAAAAACCCTTAATTTCTTTGATTTGTTTCAATCAGGTAAGTGCATGTTCATCTGGTAAAGATCCAGTTAGGTTTTGGCTTTTACCCGATTTTGGGTTTAGAATGACGATTTTTTGTTAATTTTTTGTTCGAATTCTTTGGCTCAAACAGGTATTATTGAGTATTGGAATGAATTAGTTAAAATACAAACAAACGTTTACTTCTCCTGTCACCATCAGAGCTGAAAATGGTGAAGAAGCTTGTAAGTTCAGATTGTGTTACCCCATTGGTAGTAGACTTATCTGCTTCGCCCTCCGATGAAGGAACTCCATTGAGACCTGTATTCTGCCTCAAAAAGAGAGAGCAGTTTAAGGAATTTGAAGAGAAAGAGGAATGCTTTATCCTAGATTTTAATCCTTATGAATCCGTAGATATCTCGAAGCTATCTGTTTCCAATAATCTTGATGCTTCTGACCTCTCTGTTGTCGCTGAAAAGGGACAGATAGACTTAATCTCTAGTTTTTAGCGAAGAAGGGTTTCCTTTTTTCTTGTTTCCAATGTTTATTTACCTTTAGTTTCTTGACTTTAAATTTCTGGAATTGGGATCCCTCCGTTAGGGCTTGAGTGGAGTTGTGGAATGCTGGTTGTATTTTCTTTCTTCTTTTACTGATTCTGCTTCTCTTTAGCTTTGAATGGTTAAAAAGTTTATACTAGAAGCTTATTATATAAAATTGTAACTACATAAACTGTGGTTTATTTATTAATGATTAGGTTCTTCTAACAGATGAACAATTAGAGAATCATGTAAAATTTTCTAAAAAAGAGCTGATTGAAGCTATTTAAGATAGGAGAACTGTAATAATAACAGATTATTAAATTAAACGCGGGAAGCGAGATGACTAGTTGTAATAGGCAATGAAAAAGAGGGTCTTGGATTTAGTATGATGATGATTTTTCTTTGACTAGGAGTCTATGAACTTGGAGGCTTGAGCCCAGGAAAAAATGTTACTGTCTACTAGTTTGGTTAATCATATCTATGTGCAATGTGGCTGCACTTACATTTAAGGTTCTCTTTATTGTTTGTTATTTCCGTTAGAGATCACATCAGTATTGACAAACTGAACTTCTTACGTCTAAATCGAACGATACTATAATTGTTTAAAATTATGGATAACCTTAATATGTTAGCTTGGTCTCATTTTGGCTTTAGACAGTAAAAAGGATATACCTAGTAAATACAAATAACATTGTAAACTGTAGGAGTTTAGAAGATGATAAATATTTTGGGTACAAAGCTTCCTAGAGTATACAAAACTTTTTGTAGCACAACTAAAATGCTAATAACATGAATGCCCCCTCCTTAGAGTTAGAACTGATACATTCTCACCAGAAAGGGTATATGTTTGCAAATGGCTAGCAGAGTCTCACTGGCTTTAATTTTCTCCACAAAACTGAAAATATAAGAGCTCATCAGACTACTTGCACCATTGGTAGAGAGGCAGGACAATTGGAGATGCTCGACAGAAACATCTTGTGTACATATCGTATACAATTTGGTGAATTCTGACAACAAATGTTTCACATCATCTTTTTGCGACTTTCCCATCTTCTGTCAGAGTAGGGGTGAAGTAGTACAAGCGTGAACTTAGTTAGTCGGTGAACCAGTTCTTAAAATGTCACAACCTGAACAACATTATCATTAGTCCGATTTCAATCGTCTATCCGGTTAAGTTTTTTCTTGCTCTATGTTAAAAATTACTCTCTCTGTTTGAAAAGAATGAGCCCTTTCTTTTTTGGCAACACTTTATTTCAACTTTCCACATGGTATGTTTTAAGTCTCAAGAATAAAGGGCATTTTGGTACGTTTGACTCTTTAATATAGGACCACAAAATTGAAAAATCTTCTTTATTTTCTTAAACTCCGTGCCAAGTTAAGCTAGATCATTTTTTAATAAACAGAGGGAGTACTTCTTTGGTCCACAACTACCAAGCGTTGGATTGATCGTTGATGATATTACTAATTTTACTTCATAGGGAACAAACAAAAGGATGGATTATTATCCTTTGCTCTTCCTCTGTGGCGATTCCTTATCTATGTGCACTTACCTTTTTTCACATGTATCCTTTATTCTGCTTGTAGTTGCTGAACAAGGAGAGGTATAGTTAATCACTAGTTTTTTCCAACAGGGGTTCTTCATTTTCCTTATTTCAAACCATCATTTGGCTGCCATTTTTAATTATGTGCTGCTGTATATATCTTTTTAGCCTTGAATATCTTTTCATCTGATCATTGTTTATAAATATTGATGATGCAACATTTATTTTGGTTCTATAACTGGTCTATTCTATACCAATATTTATTCCCATTTTTCCATAACTTTTGAAAGATTGGTTATCCAAATTTCCTTGCCATAACTTGCTTCAGATTTTATTTGAGAATTTTGAATTAATTGACTCAAAAAGGATAACTCTATCTTATATGGTACCTTATTTTTATTATGTGTAATATGCTTGATGATGTGGTTGTTATATATAGGATTTTAATGGATAACGAGGATAAAAATTGGATGAACTGTCTAAGATGGACCAATGAGTATATTCATGGAGTGAACAATTTCCTCGATAAGGCATTTGAACGAGCTTCTCAAGATAATGAGATATTATGCCCTTGCGCAAATTGCATGAATCGCTATTGGCATTATAGAAATGTGGTCGAGGATCACTTAGTTGCTGATGGATTTGTTACTAGTTACACTAAATGGATTTTTCACGGTGAAGGGTCTTCATCGAGAAATACACCTCAGCAGATCAATAATGATGAAGGTTCTAATTCGCATGATGATATTGATGGACTACTTCATGATACATTTATAAATGTAGAGGCGGAATTAGGGGATGCAGAAGGAGTAAGAGAGGGAATATCAGAAGATGCAAAGAATTTTTTTAAATTGTTGGAGGAAGGAAAACAACAACTATATCCGGGTTGTGAAAATTTCAGTAAATTGAGTTTTACCATTCGGTTATACTTGTTTAAATCCTTGCATGGGTTGACCAATGTAGTATTTTCAGACTTGCTAGTGTTGATAAAAGAGGCATATCCCTTTGCGCAGATACCAGAGTCTTTCAATAAGGCTAGAAATATGATTAAAAAATTGGGTCTTCATTATGAAAAAACACATGCATGCCCTAATGATTGCATGCTATTTTGGAAGGATAATGAAAAAGTTGATAATTACTCTATTTGTGGGTGTTCCAGATAGAAGAGTGTTGATGGTGCCTTAACAAGTAAAAGCTCTAAAATTCTTGCAAAGGTTTTAAGGTACTTCCCTTTAAAGCCTAGGCTTCAGAGATTATTCATGTGGCGCGAAACTGTTGTTGCAATAAGATGGCATGCTAATGAACGACCCAATGATGGAAATTTAAGGCATCCTGCTAATGGGGAAGCATGGAAGAGTTTTGATTGTTTACACCCATTCTTCTCTAACGATCCTCGTAATGTTCGGTTGGGACTCTCAAGTGACGGTTTCAATCCATTTCGAACCATGAGTATTTCTCATAGCACGTGGCCTGTTATGTTGATGAATTATAATTTATTACCATGGATTTGCATGAAGCCAGAGTATATCATGTTGTCTATGATTATTCCAGGTCCAACATCTCCGGGAAATGATATAGATGTGTACCTACAACCACTGATTGAAGAATTGAAGGAATTATGGAACCTGGGGTAGAAACATATGATGTTGTGACCAAGCAAACATTCCAAATGCCGGCAGTCTTAATGTGGACTATTTGTGACTTTCCTGCATTAGCAATGCTTCCGGGATGGAGCACTAAGGGAAAATTGGCATGTCCTAGTTGTAATTATGACACATGCTCTCAGTATCTCAAACATAGTCATAAAATGTGTTACTTGGGTCATCGAAAATTTTTGCATTATGATCATCCATTGCAAAAAGATAAGAAGTCATTTGATGGTAAAGAGAAACATAGATCCGCGCCTACTACTTTGTCAGGTATCGAAGTGCTTGAAGAGCTAAATGGGGACAATAATACTTTTGGAAAGGGGCGAAAAAAAAGGGCTCGAGATAATAATGGTCCGTAAAAAAAAGATCTATCTTTTTTGAATTGCCATAATGGGTACATAACAAATTGAGGCATAATCTTGATGTGATGCACATAGAGAAGAATATATGTGATAGTTTGCTTGGAGCTTTATTGGAGATAGATGGAAAGTCAAAGGACCATATTTCTTCTCGATATGACTTACAAGACATAGGAATACATACGGAGCTACATCCAATAGAAGATGATGATGGAAATGTAAGTTTTGGTCAATCTTCTTTCTTTATGAATTCGAAAAAGAAAAAGTTATCTTGTAGCGTCTTCAAAAAGGCCAAGTTACCTAAAGGATGTGTCTGAAATATTTCAAATCGTGTGCATGTGAAGGAGATGAAGATATGTGGGTACAAGAGTCATGATGCTCATTTTTTATGATGCATCACCTACTTCAGATTGTTGTTAGGAAAATCCTGCCTAAAAATATTGCGTTGACATTAATTAGGTTAGGAAATTTCTTTAGAGCCATATGTAGTAAGGTAATAAGGCAAAGAGATCTTATAAAACTTGAGTCTGAAATTGGTGAAATATTATCCAACCTTGAAATGATTTTTCATCCATCTTTTTTTTGATATAATGGTATATTTAAGTGTTCATTTGGTGAATGAGATTAGGCTTGGGGGCCCGACTCATCTCCGTGGTATGTATTCCATTGAGAGAGAGCTATGTGACTTGAAGGGGCTTGTTCGTAATCGGTATTGTATTGTCCAGAAGCATCAATGGTAGAAGGTTTTGTAAGTGGAGAGCAGTTGACTTTTTCTTCGAGATACTTACATAATGGTGTGAAGACAAGATTTAGTAGATATCAAATTGAGGATGAGGAAGCTGATCAAAATCATTCACCTATATTTCCTAGGATAGGTCATCCAATTGGACGTGAGATGAGAAAGGATTGTACTTTTTTTATGGATTCACAATTACGTTATGAGGCACATCGATATGCTCTTTTCAATACGGAGATGCCCAAGTGGAAAAATTTATTGAGTAAGATAAATTATACGATAATTATATATATTTTAAGCATTATTCATTTATTAATGTCTAATAATTAAATTTTATCATATGCGTCATTGTAGGGAACATATGACTTTGGTGGGTAATCATATTTGATCTAATGCATGGGCAAGAGCAAGGAGCCACAGTCGTGAATTCAACAATTGGTTTGAAGAGAAAGTTCAAAATATTGAAGTACCTCATCATATAAGATGGTTATCTAAAGGGCCTAATGTGGTAGCCAAGAGATATACTGCATACTTTATTAATGGATATCATTTTCATACAAAAAGTCGCGATGCTTCACTTAAGATTTAAAATAGTGGAGTGACTTTATCAGCCATAACTGATAGTTTTGCGAGTGTTAGGGACCAAAATCCCATCGATGGAGAGGTTGTTTATTATGGAGTTATTCAAGATATCATAGAGATTGATTATTATGGTTGTTTTAGTGTTGTATTATTTAGATGTGATTGGTTTCAGAATGAAGTTGATGAGTATGGGTTGACCCGGGTATACTTCAACAAGTTATGTAGTAAAGATGTTCCTTTTGTGTTGGCATCACAAGATTATTAAGTTTTTTATGTTGCGATCCAATTGAGGAAGATGTTTATTATGCAAGAAATAAAGTGTCAGTTGATTTGTATGATCTTGAGGAAGAGAATTGTCCTAATATAAGAGAAACATTTTGGAGGGAGTCTAATGATGACAATTGGTCCTTCAGCTAGATTTAATTAGGGTGACTTTAGATGCTCAAGAGAAGATGTGGCCATTGATGTTGTTGATCTTCCATATAATGAACAACATTCAGAAGACATAGTTGTAGAAACATCGGAAGAGGAGGATGCGCTTGATGGTACTGATTGGGATTGGATGGAGGAAGACGATTAGTCAAGGATGTACTGAAGTTCTTTTAAATATATGCACATTGTCGTTTTGAGTTTCAATTTTGTGAGTGAGGATAGCCTGTTACAACATATTTTATGCTCATGCTTGTTCATATCTTATCAATCATTTCATTTGTATTTTTAATCAAAAAGTCTACATTTTTTGGAGGATTTTTGAAATATAATTGAAGAAAGACAGTGAATCACTAAATTAAAGAGCATCACAGCTTCACTGATAAATTCTGACTTTTCTTCTATTTTTATTTTGATAATTGTAACTCCTCTTCATACCAATAGAACCAACAAAGAACTCCTAACTGTTCTTGGAAAAGTACCCAGTACCCAGAAACAAAACTAGCAGAAACTTTCATTTGCCTTTTGTTTTTTACTGTATCAGAAAACTACCTTTGACTCTGACTATTTTTTTAATGAAAATGTACTATTCAAGAATAGTTTTAAAAACTCCTTAAGGTAATATGAGTCACACAAGTCAGTATTTGACTATAACGTCCTTTTTTAATCTTTTAGCATTTTCAATTCTGCCAATTACCCCCATCTGGGGCAATGTTGTCCTGTTTCATTTACGAAGAATCGAGCTAAGTGACATTTTCAAATACATGACTTGATATGCTAATGACTTCCGTTAGGTTTGTGAATATTCCGGTATATTAGTGAATATTCAGTTTCTGCTAATCTTTCATTTATTCAAGTATATTAGTAAATATTCAGTTTCTACTAATGCTTCATTTATTCAGGTATATTAGTAGATTCAGGTATATAAGATGCATTCTTGGTGAATTAGCAGATTTTGATTTCAAAGCCGGAGACTGGTCCTGATGGGTCTGTTAATTTGATGGTGTGGCAATGTTCTATCCCTGGTAAACCTTCAGCAAGTTTCTTTCTGTCATTTTGTTTTGTTTGAAAATCCTGAATCCTCATGCATTGTTTGGAGTATTTTGTGCTAGGTTATGTCGTTATTCTGAAGGATTTGTGTCATTGTTCTTGAATTTGCTATTGGGATGATGAGTAATTCGTGCTGCAATTACCTAGTTGTTCAGATTTATGTGGTGTTTTGTTTATCGTATTTTTTTTATAAAGGATTGATTTTTGGGGGAATTGCTAGCACTTAGCATTTTTCTCAAGCGCTGAGGGCTTGTACCTAATCTGATCTGCTGAGAACTTGTTACTGGGATTTGGAATCCTAGTCTTACATGGTCTATTTCAGGTTGATATTTTAGGCAAAAGTTAGTCAGGAGAGGAAAGAATTTGAGAAAAGGAAGTAGACTTGAGAACTTCAGGGTATGTTTGGTGGGCTGAGACCTCTTTGAGTTAGTTTAACTGGTAGAAGATGGAAGTAGTTTGTATCATGGGTACTCTTTGTTTCTGAAACAACAGATGGGACATTGCCCACTTCAAGATAATTGCATCGTTGTAATAGGGGAAAGAAAAAGAAAAGAGGAAGATTATTTTTCTTTCATTGCAGAACCTGTTCTTCTTTTGAAATGAACTTGAATTTTTTCCTTGAATATATTTACTGCTCTAGCTAGGCCATTACATCCATTGATATGTCGCCTGCTAATCACCGTCCTTGCAAGTGTCCAAGCTATTCTACTGCCCGCCCAGTATCTTTATTGCTTAAGCCTGGGAAGAAGGAAGAAACAAACAATGGTTTGTTATGTTTGGTTATTTTGCAATACAAGAGTAACAATCATGAACCTGGGAGAGTTTTTTTAAGATATTTGAGTGAACAACAAAATTAGGATCCATGGTTTTTGAAAGCTAATTTTGTTTAGTCGAGTTTGACCTGAAAGAGATGTGAAATGATGATAAAGAAGAAAGATGGATGTAATGGATATCCAGACACAGCTTCTGGAGTTCAACAAAATGTAGGTCAGTCTTTGAATTGTATAGGATATTCCTAACGGACATAAAAAGCCATATTTTCACACATGCATAGGAAGGCAACAAAGAAGTGCATCTTAGATCTGTTCTGATAGGAAATGTGCCTTTTTTTTCTTCGCTAGTCCCAGGTGAAACACCTGAATGAAGTCAGCATATTGGGAAGAGCATGGAGGCTGCTCAGTCTTCATATGTTTGGTCAATTTTAGAGGTGTAAACAGTGATATAAGAATGAATTTATTAGGCTTTAGACCATGTTTTCCTAGAAACAATATGTTAGCTATGAACCTGAATCAATTTTATGTTGTTCTATGGTAGTGATAGACACTTAAGTCCTTGCAAAGATTTTGTATTTTGTGATTGAGAGAGCAGGAGAGAGATTTACATTTTTCTAAACAAAATAAGTCAATGGAGGATGTTCTGGAGGCATGCATTCTACTCGATGGTTTCGCTTGCGCAGATTGTGTTCCTTTCTTTTTCTGGGTTCCCTCATTTTTGTACATGTCTCGGTGCTTATATCCCATTTTCTTTACCAAATATTACTGATTATAATTCAATAGAGTGGAGCCTGGTAAGGTGATTTCTTACATATATTTATTGCAGCAAAAGTGATTTTCATGCGTTCCTGCGTTTATTATGGTGAGCAAGAGCTTCATTTTCTCTAAAGGAACTGATTTCATGTTCTACATACCCAGAGAATCACATCATGTACGCAAGGGAACTGATTTTCTCTATCTTCAGATGAGAAAAACTAGAAGAAACTGACATTCACTTCATTGTGTTTCTTTTTATTGTTCTAGAACTCAAATATCTAGATTCTCCCAACTGAGGTGGAGCAACTTGAGTGAGTGTCTCCACATTCCACTGTCCTATATTTTGAAAGCTTGTTGACAGTTGGAAATAGGCTAAGTGCAATTTATAAATTGTATAGAACAAATTAAAATCATGAAGTTCAATTCTATATGGAGTCTTCTGCCTATATTATAATAGTTTACTTGCTAGGAGTTAACTATTTTTACACTTTATAGTTTCATATGAGGTTTAATTCTTATTTCATTTCTACAGACAGTGAGTTAATCATTATGAGTCATGAAGAGTGTTCAAGAAGAAACATGAGAATTAGCAACAAAAAGTACGTTCTAGCTGGATCACTTGTATCTTTGCGAAACAAAAAGATATCAAGTCACCAGCAAAAACATACCTCAAACAGCGTTCCCAATGTTCACAACCTCAATTTAAATGAGAACCATGACAAGCTCAAGTAGAACTTAGACTACATTCGGGCTGGATCTCAAATACAACACATGTTTATGAATTCTATTTCTTCTGCGGCACAAACAATCTCCACTATTCCCCCATCACAAGCAGTACATAAACAAGTGCAACAAGAGTCAGTACATCCCACCCCTCCTGCATCGCAAGCAATTCAGGAACAAATACAACAAGATCATGTACAGAATTCTACCAATCTTGATGATAATGGCCAATCTGAGGAGCAAGGCAAGTGTATTTAAAATTAACTTCTTATTATTCAAGATATTTTCTATATAACTATAAATTATTTTGATCATATTATTGTAGGTCATTCCACAAATAAAAGAAAAAGAGGTGGTACACAAATGTCAGTTGTACATGGGCGTAGCGAGCGCAAACTAATCGTGCTAAATGAGTTGCACCAGCCTATTGGTCCTACTGAAGCAGTGGTAAAGGAGTTGGGTAACTTCCTTGGCACATTGGCAAGGAATGGGACATTTTGTCCTCTTAATATACTTAGCTGGAAAAAGTTAAAGACTAACGATGATATGTGGAACTATATCAAGGTTAGAAGTTCTCAATGTTTTTAATGTTAGTTGAAACTATTTCTTATTTTTTGCACTAACCCAATTGCACAATTTGTAGGAGAAATATGACATTCCTAATGTTGGGAAGGAATGGGCTTTGAATGCAATCGAACTTTCTTGGAGAGGGTAAAAGAGTAGCATTAAGAAAAAATACTTTTATCCCTATGAAAATGATGAAATTCGAATGGCTAATAGACCTAAAAATGTTCTTGTATTTAAGGATCTCCTTCGATATTGGAATTCTGATGAAGCTAAGGTAAGGCAATTTTGTATATCTGATCTTGTGAATATTTCTCAGCATATACATTTTATTCTCTATATAATTACTTTAAATGACAGTTATTAGGTGTTTTGTGAGTATGGTTGAAACATCGGCTTTAATTTTTTGCCGAATATGTCAAAAACTAACAAAGAAAATCGTAAAAAGCTGAGGTATCCGCACACTGTTGGCAAAACAAGTTTTGCCATAATCCACGAGGTTTGATATTTTGTCGTAATCTATCTATAAATTTATACTTTCTTTTGAATATATTGATGTCTACTTTTGTATAACTAGAATAAAAAGAAGGAAAGTCCGGATGGTGTTTCCAGTAAAGAATTATTTGTGGCTACTAAATCTGGCCGAGTATACAAGGACTCATATGAGGATACAACCAGCATAATAGTATGAACTTTTCTTATTCAAAGTTTCTCTTGATCATTTATTTGCTCTTGAATATTACATCAGTTTTTATATACTTTAACTCTTTGTCTTTGCTCTTTAATTTTATTTGTAGGCTGAAATGGAAATGATGGAAACTCAAGAAAAGTACTGACAAAGGTAGCCAATCAGTTGATGCATATTCAAAAGTTATGGCACCTGAACATCCTGGTCGAGTAAGGCTGTATGAACGTGGAGTTACCAAGACTCTTTTAAAATTCAAAGCAGCAGCTGAAACTTTGTCAAGTATTGCTAATGATGAAAGGATGTAGAAAACAATGGAGGAGCTAGAAAACAAAAAATGCAAGAAAAGTTCGAAGCGCAAAAAGATAACATGGAACGAGATATTACAATGAAGATTATTGCTCAACTTTAGAATCTTAACCCAGGATTAACAATTGATCCGAATATGCTAAGATTTAATGTTCATTCATCGAGAGAAGAGGCTGCTAATCAACTTATCAATCGTCCATCTGTTGGCAGTAATGATAAAGGTCATACTCAATCTAATCTCTTTTTTATTATTCATCTTCATATTCTTATTCTTCTTTCTTCTTTCTTCTTTCTTCTTCTTCTACCTTTATTTTTTGCTCTCTACAGATGACTTAGCTTTTGAGATGATAATCTGAACCTTCAGTTATTCTAAAAGATAATTGATTTAACTGGATTGTGTGATTGGAGTAGCTGAGCTAAATTCATAGGAATAAGTTGTTAAGCTAAGTCTATAGCTAAACTCGTCTAAAGGTTGCTTACTGTTTGCAAGTCCTTAACCTAAGTCCACATTTGATTAATGATCTGTCCAGTGAAGTTAAGTCCAAAAGACACCTTTTGGCCCTGTTGCTTGTGTCCTAACAGGGCTGCTTACTATTTGAAAGTCCTTAAATGTGTATACCTTGGTTGTTAAAGGCATTGTTAAAGTCCTCAAATGTCTAACAGGGTTGTTAAAGGCATTGTCTGATGGGGCAAAAACTATGTTATGCCTTGGTTGAAATTGTTGACTTGGTTGTTGATTTGGTTTCCAGCTTGTGTTTCATTGAGGAATTTGATGAATGTGTTGTATTGTCCTGGTGTTTTGACGATTATCTTGCCCTCCTGCTGCTAGTTGAGGAAGCAGTTCAGTGGTAGATCTGTGGTGCTGTTACTTGTACTTGTTGTTGTCTACACTAGTGATTCCTGGTTTTCTGTTTACTTGTTTTTTGTCGCCTAAATACTGGTTGACTTGAGCTAAGAAGATGATAGTATGAAATATGGATCATGAATTTTTTTTCTTTAGGATTTGTGGTGGTTGAGCGATTGGTCTGTGATGACCTCTTTGTTTATCCTATTTTTATATGCTGATTCAGTAGGCAGGTTTGTCCTCTTTGTTTGTCCTATTTCTTTGTTTGTACACAGTACATACACTATGAGATACATACATACACTATGACACAATACATAAACTATGAACTTTTCCACACAGTCCTTTGGTTGGTGTGTTACCTTCAATGGGGGTTTCCATGTAAATATTAATGTGGTTTAATTTACCTCACTGTCTATCGTATTCATCATCTGCTTTTGGGTTTTTGTTGACTGATCATGAGCATTGAGCTTTTGATTCGAAAATGCACTAGTGCAAAAAACATATTAAATTCTTGACTCATGTAAAGAAACTGTCATTTTGTATGCATAAATAATTTACTCAAAATCCAATAAGATGTCATTTCTATCTTTAAATCAAGAAGCATCTGTTGTTTGGTACATAAAGAGACCTGAAGCGAAGACTATTCTAAGAGTTCAAATTTTTCCAATAGAAACTACTCATTTGTTGCTTTTACTGCTAGGTGAAATTGTATTATCTCTACTCGGAGAATCTTTCATCTTCCTCTTCTTATCGTTCATAAAACTTTCACTGTGTGAACCGCCATGCAATGCATCCACGAATTCACCATCCGTTGACTGCGGAATTCTTTCCTCAATTAGAGAATTTGCCTGCTTTACTTCCACCTCCTGTGATTGATCTTCGCAATAAACCTAATCTGCTAATGTTATAAAAAGAAATGGTTTGTAGATATTTGAATATTATTTGATTGAAGTTAAAAAAATTATGTGTTCAAAGTGAAAATGAGCTTTAGCTAGGATGTTGTGTTATTATTTTGAACATATATTTTACTTCTGAAAAAAATGAAAGGTTGAATTTGTGCGAGTGAACCGCTATTTCACTCTAAACACTCTTCAAATAACAATATCAAGAACAAATAATTAACTCACCATAATCCTACAAGCTATTTCATTTTATGAGATGATGAATAGTATTATTTATTCTCTTTTGTAGGTGTCGAAAATGAAGAAAGGGATGAAGGCAGTGACGATGATGATTTTGATCTTACTTAAGATGATTTTTCATTTTTTGATGAAAATTCTAATTTTTTCCTATCAAATACTTTGATACTTATTGAAGCATGTAAAACTACTTATCTTTTGGGTTTTAACATTTTACTATATGTATATATGTTAAAAATGTACCGGTGTATATATTATATGTAGTTAATTTTTAAGCGAATGCATGTTGTGTACATGTTGGATATATATATAAATTTGTGTTTTCGTTAATTTTTAGAAGACAAAAAATCAGCATTACAAATGTAATTTCCTTTTTTTATACAAATACTAATTACTATTAGATTATAGTTTAATGCCTATGGCAACGGCTACAAAGTTTTGCCATAGACTGTACATCTATGGCAACGGCTTATAGCCGTTGCCATTAAGCCGTTGCCATTGCCACACATTTTCGTCGTCGCTATAGGATGGTCTATTCCAACGCTTTGTGATAACCGTTGCACAAATCGTTGCCATAGCTCTGTAGCCACGCGAGCTGATGCAACGACTGATCAACCGTTGCCATAGACAACGGTTTTACTTGCGTTGTATATAGCAACGGTTTTACTGGCATTGTCATAGGCCTAATTTCCAGTAGTGAGATGATGTTGATCTAATGAATTACTTTGGTAAAGGAAAGTGGAACCTCACCAAAGAAAGTTTAATTATGGCTCGAGGAAACAAGGAAGAATCATTGTATGTGATGCAAGCCAAACTCTGCAAAGGAGAGATAAATGTCACTACTGATGATTTGGAGATATGGCACAAATGACTTGGGCACATCAGTGAAAATGGTCTTCACATGTGAAAGGTAAGAAACTTGTTCCTTGTGCTTATTGTTTAGCTGGAAAACAATACAGAGCTACTTTCCAAAGATCATCTCCGCCAAAAAGGAGAAAAAACGTCCTTGACCTTGTACACACTGATGTGTGTTTGATTTCAGAGAAATCCAATGGTGGTGCATCACATTTTGTCACCTTCATTGATGATCATTCAAGGAATGTATGATTATACCTTCTAAAGACAAAAGATCAAGTTCTCGATGCATTCAAGGAATTCCAAGCTCTAGTAGAACATGAGATCATATGGAAGATCAAGTGTGTATGATCTGACAATAGAGGAGAGTATAGAGGTCCCTTCGAAGCCTGTTGCAGGAGATATGGAATTAGGTTGGAAAAGACTCCACCTAAGACACCACAACTGAATAGGCTTGTTGAGAGAATGAATCGAACTATTGAAGAAAGGGTTCGATGTGTGCTCTCTCATGCCAAGTTACCCAAATCATTTTGGGGGAAGTTGTGATGACTATGGTTGATATTATCAATCTTACACCATCAATTCCTTTGGAAGGTTCCATCCCAGAGGAAGTTTAAACAGGCAAAAAGGCTTCATATAATCATCTCAAGGTGTTTGGATGCAGAGCATTTGTCCACATTCCCAAAGATGAGCAAGCTAAGCTTGATGCTAAGACGAAGGAATGCATCTACCTTCGTTCACCTAAATATGAATTTGGATACAGACTTTGGGATCCAATTAACAAGAAAGTTGTTTGCAGCAGAGACATCATATTCTTTGAAGATCAAACATTAAAGACATCAAAATTCAGAGAGGCCAAGATTGAGAAGTTGCAAGAACACTGAACTTACTCCTATGCGAAGTGAAAAATAATAATAACACACCAGAAACCAATGATGTTGAAGATCATAGACCTCTATTCGAGCAAAATAACGAGGAGATACATGATTAACCAGCACATGAAGAGTCTCAATCTAGCTCTCTGACAGCACCAAAGTTGAGACGATCCTCGAGGTTGAGAAGACAACCACTCGCTATAACACAGATGAATATATTATGCTTACCGATGCAGGGGAGTCTCAAAGCTACAACGAAGCAATTAATAATGAACATAATGAAGAGTGGATAAGATCCATGCAAGAAGAAATACAATCCTTGCATGAAAATCACACTTGTGAGCTAGTGGAGCTACCAAAAGGAAGAAGAACCTTGAAGAATAAGTAGATGTGTTAAATCAAGACCAAAGACAATAGCTCAAAGCCTCGCTACAAAGCTCGGTTGGTCGTCAAAGGATTCGGACAAGAAAAAGGCATTGACTTTAAAGAAATATTCTCTCCCGTGGTAAATATGTCGTCTATCCGAGTTGTCCATGACCTAGCAGCAGTGCAAGACTTGGAGATCGAACAACTCGATGTCAAGACAGCATTCCGTCATGGTGATCTGGAGGAACAGATCTATATGGAGCATCCTGAAGGATCCAAAGTTCCAAGCAAAGAAAAAAAACTCAACATTCCACTCCCACACAAAGCATACGAAATAAGGTACCATTTGGATCCGAGAAGTCCTCGAAGAAAGAAAATACATCTTGACAAGGTTCACACAAATAAAAACTGGTCAGACATGATGACCAAGGTGTCACGCCCCAAAGAGAGGGGAGGCGCGACTGGCACCCGATACTGTTATTGGCCGGGTAAGCCACTAAACACGTTAGTGAACTAACTAGGGGCCAGAAGAAAATCAGGAAGCATAACGTCTAAAAGACTAAGCCTGGACATTTTAGGTCATGATCTGGTCAACAGTAAATCACGTACATCAAGATAAGTAAACCCAAATGATAAAGTACTAGCTAGCCGACAAGGCTGCCACCACAGAGGTACAGGAACACACCATATATACATGTCAATCTTATGACTGGAGACTGAAAGATACAAAAGGACCAACCCACAATAACACGTCCACAATAGTCTCTACGAGAATCACTAACACTGTCGGGACAGGGCCCCGACATACCCAACTGTACAACAAAAAAGTAAACATCCTGTGAAAGCTCCAGGAAGATGTGGAGCTTACCAACTCATAGCTGAATGGGGCTCCTAGTGGAGGGGTGAATCAGAATCCCTAACTGGACCTGCACGCACGAAATAAAATGCAGCTCCCTAGGCAAAGGGACGTCAGTACAAATAAACATGTACTGGTATGTAAGGCAGGAAGTAAAATCATAGATAACCATAGTAAAAAGGTTAATAGAAATACCACCTGTAACCAAGACTCAAGTAGACTTAATGGCCAATAAGCCACCTCTTAGTGATAAAATAATGCATGGTATGCTCGAGTATCGCATGTCATGAATACATATATATAAATGCAAATGCATGACATACCCAACCAAATGCTAGCACTGGTGGTCCTTTTCGATAGCTAACCGACATCATATTTGTACCGTATACATATATATAGTTGGGCAAATAGGCCTTATACCTTCGATTATAGCTCGAAGTCCATGCATAACGTGCAATGTATGATATGAATGTTGAATGCACATAGTAAGCTATAGCAAGAACTTAGTCAATCTTGGTTCATCGGTACACTTATTCTCATAGCATCATAGTCATTGTCATTCAGCCAATCTTGGCTCATTGGTACACTTATTCTCATAGCATCATAATCATTATCATTCAGCCAATCTTGGCTCATCGGTACACTTATTCTCATAGCATCATAATCATTGTCATTGCATATACATATGGCTCGTGGGATCATACATGTCTTTTTAACAAGTTTGGGAATTTAACCCAACATTTAGAGTGAAGCCTTAACTTTGAAAATGTTCATAAAGGTGCTTTACATAATGATTATATTTGGTCTCATATCAATTAGTAAAGGAATGTATTTAAACAGGATCAAGTGCCTTAGTAGTTTAGACAGGAGCATTTCACTTGAGAATATTGGAAACCAACGCGTTACTTGTTAAATTCTTCAATTATATTTTTGTATGGAAGAAGGGCTGATTTTGAATACTACATTCCCTTTGCATTCTACATTTATTTTAATGGCGCTACACCAAGAAGAGAAATGCCTCAAACATATGAATAGGTAGTCAGGAAACCGACAAAATGATATATAGAAATTGAATGTCCAGTTTAAGCGAATGAATGGAATTTCAACCTAATACCATTGTGAATATAACTCAGTTGTAATCCCAATTCCTTTCACAGAAGGTCTTTCTAACAACAGAATAGTAAGATATTCACATTTGACGTTTTGGGAAACTTCCCGAATTTCGTGCTAAAAGGAGGGACGGAGTTTAGCCTTAACATACCTCTCCAACGAACATCCAATTGACAAAAGTTCATTTACGAAAGTTGTTCCTTACGTCCTAAGCTTCGCAACGACTATATATACGCATCTTAAAGGCACCTATAAACAGTCAAAAATTCAGCATTAATGACCAGATTCGGCAAGGAGCATTTACGCGGGGAAATGTCTGTAAAACTTCGTAAAAATGATCGTAAAAGAGCTCCAAAATTATTACCTAAACACATCAGCTGCAAACCAACAATACCAGCAAGAACACCACTTTTTTTACAGCCCAAAAACAGCTCCAAACACAGCTAATACGAGGGGAAAATAATTGCAAAGCGTAAGGCACACTAGGCACGGGACAAATTTTAACGGTAAAAACGCAAAAAACTTACCTGAATCACTTAGAGAACCTTTGGGAGCTTTCTCTACAGTTTCACACTGGTTTGGGAGGAAAATGGCTCATTTTTGAGCTTTAAAATGTCAAAATAGCCGACATTAAGTTGGGTCAACCCGACCCATGACCCGGTTTTCAGCTCAGGCAGTCTCGGTAAAACGGTCATAACTCTTTATTCTGAGGTCGGTTTGATGCGCGGTTTTGTGCGTTGCAAACTAGACTCATAGATCTTCAATATGATAGGTCATGGACCTTCTAACTCGTTGTACTTTGGGAGATATGTCCAGTTACATTTGACCTAAATTTAAGAAAGATTTCTTAAGGAAACTTACGATAACTTTGGCCAACCTTTATCTTGCAACTTTCTTGATTCCAAAACTTAATGTATGACCTTCGTGCTATTAAAATTGCTTAAAGAAATCTATTATTAGCAAGTTATAAACTTTTAGTCCCATCTGAAAAGTGAAACCTAATTTAAACCTTCCGAAAAGGGCGAGGTGCCACTCGGGTCATTTCTTTAACCCCGAACGTGCATTTAGGGTATTCCTTTGGCTTAAAACTTTAGGTCCTTGATATTACCACTTATTGGCAGCCTTATTATCCTTAGATGCTAGCAAAAATGACATGTGTCTTATATAATGCCACACTATTTAAATAATGGAAGACGAGAAACACGGGGTCTCACACAAGGTAATATCAACAAAAAAGTTTGAAGATTGTTGTCAAGGTGCAAGTTTGCTTCTACCCTCAATTAAGTCAGCAGGGGGAGATTTGTCGGGTTCCTTCCTTAATTAGAGAGATATTAGAGAATTCTAGAAAAGCGTAAAATTTTCTAGAATGATCCGGAGAACTATAGAGAAGTATAGAACTCTCTAGAATCTTATGGAAGCATGTGGAAAAATGTGGAAGCCTCTTGAATATCCTGGTGACGTATGGAGCCTTATGGAAGAGTATGAAAGAAATTGAAAGAGTGTAGAAAGGAGTGAAAGAATAGAGACTCTCTAGAATGTGTGGAGCATTCTAGAGACATTTCTTCCACCATTCATTAAGGAGGTGGACTAGTATAAATAGAGGTAGGAGTTTTCATTCCTAACCATCCATAATCCAAGAGCAATCGTAGCAATCCAAGTGAGGTAAGAATTCACTTGAGAGCTAGAGGTAGGAAATCCAAGTGAATCCTAGCAATCCAAGTGAAGTAAGAATCCACTTGAGAGCAATCCTCAGCCATCTAAGTGAAGTAAGAATCCACTTGACAACAATCTACTTCCAAAGTAAGAGTGTAAAGCTTAAGAAGTCTTAATCCTTAAACATGTAAGCCACCTTAGAGTAAGGAAATCTTTTGTAAACATATTTTTATAATCCTGCTATTATTTTGTATAGTGGAAGAATCTCCTTTTTGAAGAATTATAAACTTTTGTATTCCCACCACTACCTTAATTCCTAAAGTGTCTATCTATCGAACTTTCCTAACACGATGTAAGCAGAAAGCCAAATTAACTATATGAACTTTAATAAATACATTTTTTTTAATAATATTTACATGAGAAGACTGCAATTTATAATATCGTCATTCTAAATATTAAATAGGTATTGAATTGATCTCATCCAATTTAGCCTCAATAATTATTCAAATAGACTTTTGGGAAGCAAAAAATGTTACATAAGTTAGGATGGATCGATTAAAACTTTACTCGCTACAAGCATTAAATTGGACTTGATCATTGGAAAACTAGTGAGATATGAATTTTAGATTTCACAATTTCAATAGAACATGTTATGAACATCAACAACAATTGAAGCCTCTTTCACTAATTAAATTTGAAAGGCTTGTAAACTTTTAGATCAGATACAACACCAGCAACAGAACCAGTAGCTGCAGCAATTGAAATAATAAGGCAAGCAACACTTAGAATTTGTAGACCAACCCATTTTATGCTCCATTTTGGTATCTTCTTTTGCACAATGTACATTTCCACTGGATAATAAACGGTCAGAGGCCAAAATCCAAATGCTCCAAGAATTCCAACGATATCGCTGAAGAATGGCAATAGCATAGAGATGATTGTGGAGATGATGACGAAGATCGTCCTCCAAACTAGCCTAAAAAGGTTGAGGTTGTAGGATTTATAGCCCAGAACTGGGACACGAACATTCTTGGTGATGAATTTACTGTTGGGATACCATTCTGCTGTTGTTTTCTCAATGAAGGCAAAAAGGGGTTGACAGTAAACTTGGTATGCACCTACAAGATGAACAACGATGGCTATGTTGGCTATATCGAGTAGCCAATAAGGGTCGTAGAATCCAAAACCAGTTAGTAAGTTGTCGGGAGCAAGGTCTCCAAATGCTGCATAGCCAAAACAGCCACACAGCATGTAGAAAACTGTTGTTACTGATACACTAATCAAAGTTGCATTTTTCATTGTCTTAGCTTCTGAGGGTGGGGATTTGAGTGTATCCTGTATTATATAGGAAATTATTATGACATCAAGTTAATCGCAACGGACAAATGAAAATACTATGCATTGTCACCTGAATCTCAATAAGGATGAGGGAGTAAGAATAGGCAAAAGCAATAGCTCCAAGTGCTTGGAAAGCTCTCCAAACTTTTTGCATTTCAGTCACAGTTCCAATGCTAACTCCAGTTAGACTTCCTCCAATTTTTCCAGTTTCTTTCATCAAAAGGGTACATAAAAAAGTTAAACAGAGCAAACATTAGAACTGCATTGTTGCAGACAGCATTTTTGAAGAGTCCAAGTAATATAGGTTATTAAAAAATCTTTTTTCAAACCTGCCACTTGAGCAATGCCTAAGCCAAGACCAATAGTGGAGTAAGTGAAGGACATGACAGCAGCAACAATTGAAAGCCACCAAATTTGATCAAAATCTGGGATTTGTGAGAAGACGATTTCTATTACTCCAAATATGATCATATATAGAGTGTTTGGTACTAAACAAGGTGCTTTATGACCATGTTTATGAAAACAATCCGACCTTTTAATAGCCCTGTTCCATTTTACACAAAAAATGTAAGAAAAAGATTACTTCAATAATCACGTAAGAAAAACAGAACAATGACATATAAATCTTATAGTAATTTGGTAGAACCAGTGAAAGCAATTTTTTTTGTGGGGGGTGGAGGGGCACTTGCATCAGTATCTATGTGAAAGCCCGACTAGATTCAGATTTATGCCAGAAAGCGCAGTGAAAGCAAATTCAATAACTATATATACTTACATCATGCTAATTGAAGAAGCAATTGTGTATCCAATGGCAACTCCAAACAGATTCACATACTGAATCCATCCACAAATTTTTACTTGGAGGCCACCTAAAAAAAAGCATATATAACAAATACCCAAAATGAGAAGCAAGAAAAAAAGAACATAAATATATTAATTTTATTATTTCATTAGCAAATCATCATTGTATTTTTTGTTGTTCATAACAGTACTCCAATTTGAACTATAGCAGAAAATAATTTTAAAATAAGACAGTACACAATTTGCCAATCTTGTTGGTGATGTTCAATTTCCATGTCGTGATTCCCTCCTCAACTTCTCCTTACCCTACCCCCAATTTCACTTTTGTTTAAAAAAGATGTAAATTAACAAAAGAATCCTTCGCTGTCCAAAATCCAATTTTTAAAATAAAATAATTATATGAGACGATTTGTATGACTGCCCCAGCGTATAAGAAAAGGTAAAATTAAGATATTTCGTGTGGTTCACAGAAAAAGAATACTAGAAAAAATACCCAGATTGGCTTGTACAGCATCCATGTAAGTATAATTTCTCTTGCCGGCAATAGGGTCGCCGGAGCGGTAACAGTCGGCAAGCAGAGCCGATGTATAATAAGTAACCAAAGAGAACAAAAGCATAACAATAGGACCAGCGACCCAACCCAGTTGAGCTACTGCCCAAGCCAAAGATAAAACTCCTGAACCAATCACAGCTGTTATGATATGAGCACTTGCAGTCCAAACACTCCCTGTAAAATGATCAGAAACTCAATAACAAAATTGGGTTGGTTGAGGGTAAAAAAAAAAGGAAGAATTAATTACCAGTTCTTTTGGGACGCCCGTCATCGTCAAAACGGTGGGATTCAGTTACATGGCCGGAAACATCAAACACTTGGTGCTTTGATACAAAGTTGCTAGAATCTCCCATCAGTACCAACAGAAAAGAAATTGAGAAATACAAAAAGATGAGTATTTTGTTGTTGTTGTACTGTTTTATCAAAGGAAAAGAATAATAAATGCGTAGCTAGGCCGATTGCAGAGAGGTGGAAGCAGTAACTCTGTTTTTTCTGAGTTAAAATGGACCACACTAGATGCTCCTTTTTAACTCAGATGGAACTGAAAGAGAGTACAAATAATCGTTTCTGTTGCCCCTTTTATATATTTTACATAAGCATGACTGGTCAAACTAGCCCTCGTCAAAAAAGTTAAATTAATTTAATATTTTAAAATAAAATTTTTAATATTAAAAAATTATATAAAAGTATTATTAATTTCAATTTTTTTCACATTAATATGATAAAAAAAATATATTTTAAAATATTAATTAAAATTTATATAATTTGACTCTAAAGATGAAGCTATAACAATATACCACAAGCAAATGTAACTTGTGATTTTTAGAAGATAATTATCTCCCCTATTATAAAGGAAATAAGTTTTACTCCCTTTTTCTTATATTACGTAACTTATTTTTTCTTCAAATTTTAAAAATTATATGTTTGACTGCATGATCAAAAAATTTTTAAAAAAAAATTGATTCTCATAATTTGAACAATATTATATAAATTAAAATAAAAAAAAATCAATTTATAATAAAATAATTATCTAATCAGATAAACTTATACAACTATGTTTATCAAAATATAGCGAAATGTTCAAAAAATTAATCAAATTTATACAATGTACATAGTAAATTTTAAAAATGATTGTATCATTAATATAAAATTGATTTCAAAATCTATCATTATGTGAAAATTATTTCATATTATTGCTATGTTCGACAATTAAAAAAAAATCGTAAAGCGTGTGATAAATTAAATGAGAAAGGAAATAAATACAAGGTTGAGGACTCCCCAAATAGCAATTGGGCCCACTCACTTGCATTCATAAAAGGGGTGAATCGCATTAGAAAAGTTTTGTGCTATAAAAAAGATTTCATACTCAACAAATTCTATCAGCTATGAATGTCCAGTAGATAGATTAGAATTGAATTTGAAAATTTCAAAATAAATTAAGTAAATGAATGAATTTATTGACCCATTTAAATGCTATTGGACTGAAGTAATGAGCTAAAAATCGAATTATAATTCAACCTATTTATTTTTTATTAAATTTTAAATTTCAAATTTAAATTTTCTTGAGTACCTAATTAAAAAGATTCTTATGACTATAAAAGAAAAAAAAAATTTCATGAATCAGTTAAGGCTGTATATTTGCCCATTTTAAAAATGGATTAAATAGATAAATAGGTTAAACAAATTATGATTTTGAGACCCGCACTTAAAAGGTAATATTGAAAAGGATACATATTGTTAATTATATTTTCTTATGTTTCTTTTTTTCCCACCTGTCTTTCACTTATTTATTTTTGGTGGGCACAGTTGAGTGTTCTATATTTATTGTGAATATAATTTAATTTACTTTGCAACAGTAAGGTAGTAGGGAACCAGACTGCCTAGCTAACTGTTATGGCTTCATTTGAGTTATTGCAATTTTTGGATTTTGGGAGAACACACCTCCTTTCTCCATTGCTTTCTTTTTAAGCTATATATATTTTTTGTCCAACAATCAAATACTTAATGCTTGATTTAGTCTCAATTTTTATACTACTTCAAATATGCATGCACCACAAGACCTATACACGGTTTTCCTAATTCATTCATTTATTGCTAAAGTTATAACGGAGAAGGGTCTAAAGTGTCCTTGAAGTATTGGAAATGATACAAAAATGTCCTTAATCCATCCATCTGTTGGGCCAAAAATGTCTTTGTCATCTACCTTTGAGTCTAAAAATGTCTTTTATTCATCTTTTTGGCTCACTTATACTCTTGAAACTAACCAATAGTTGGATAACAGGGACATTTTAGGCTCAATAGTTGGATGGAGGACATTTTTATATCATTTCCAATACTTCAAGGACATTTTAGGCCCTTCTCCAAACTTATAATTTGGTCAAACAAACTAGCTTGAGGATTTTTGGATGAGCCTAAAGTTAGTCAAACCTGTTTTTATTATAAGTATTTTTGACTTATCTACCAACGTGGTAAATATTCAAACATTGTACATAAGTCAAAAGTCATAAATTGGTCTAAATTTATTTATATTTTTTAACATTTTCCGACAATTCATGGAGACCAATTTATAACTTTTGGTTAGCTTATAAACACGTTTGATTTGATCAATTTTTATTTTATTTTTTACTATTTTATCATTAAAATTCTCAAAATACACTTCACAAAATAAAGTCTCACACTTCCTCTTCCCCCATATACCCATTGTTTCTCCTTTTTCTTTACAAGATATTTTAAGATTTATAGATTCGCCAAAAAGATTAATTTAATCGTTTAAACAGAAGAACAACTTATCAACATTTATTTACAAAACACAATTTTGCATATGTTCATTTTCAAACTTATATCATCAAAATATAGAATTATTTATTTATAAAATCAATTTAAATATTTAAAATGTTTTTAAGCACTTAAACTTATCTGTTATTTACTATCAACTGATTCAGACAAACTTTAAATTTAGACTTTGGATTAATGATCTCTAAATAGAACTACAAGTAAGTAGAGACCAGTTGAAGATTGAAAAGTATGGTCAAATTCTTCACAATGAAAAATGAATAGATAAAAAGAAGAAGAAAGGACTTGGTATCTTACCTTCATTTGTAATTTTGTATCTTTCCTCCTTTTGAATATGTTCCGAAATTGATAAGGAAAAGGAGTGATTAGGACTTGTGTGGCTCACTTAATTTGAGTAATGTCTTCACATATTTACATTTTAGAAAAAATTACACGAATAATCAAACATACACTGATTAATTAGTTAATTCAGCTATAGTTGAATATGTTCCGAAATTGATAAAGAAAAGGAGTGATTAGGACTTGTGTGGCTCACTTAATTTGAGTAATGTCTTCACATATTTTACTTTTTAGGAAAAATACACGGATAATCAAACATACACTAGTTAACTATAGTTGAATTAATTATGGCTCGTGATAAACATTTTGCTAAATTAAATACAGTTTGAGTTTTATATAATTTGTGCAATTTATACAAATATTGTGTGCGATTATACAAAAGATGTCCGAAAATCAAATTGTATATCGAAATATACAAACATTGTGAATTATATAGTGAATTATACAAATATTGTGCATGGATTGTATAGCAAAATATACAAACGTTATACAAAAACTGCTAATTGTATAACGAATTGTACAAATGTATATAAATATTGCGCGAATTATACAAACGTTGTTATAACTATAGTTATAAAATGTAATTACTCGATCAAACTATAGCTATGAAGCATAATTAGGCTTTATGTGTTTGCCATTTATAAAACGTGCTCTATATTTTATACTTGTTAGAACAACGTCTTAAAATAATATTTCGAGTTTATCTCCTTGAGATAGAACCTTTGAATCAAAAAGTTGACAATAAGAAAAAGTAAATTTTTTGAGAATCACATACTGTAAGGGGCGAATTTTAATTTATCCCTATAGTTTTTAAAATTACAAAAATCCCCTTAAAAAATGCACTTCGCGATACATACAATCGCCAACGTTGATACGTGTCGCTAGCTGTTAATTCCATTTTAAAAAGGAAATATAACGTAAATCGATTTAATTGATTCCCACGATTTACGCCTATCAAACTCTAATCAAGCAACTATCCAAGAAAAACTTAACAGATTCGTTGGAAGTCAGTTTCAAACTTTCGAATTCAAAATTTCTTCGAAATATTGCAAAAAGCCGACAAGAAAACAATTAAAAAAAAGGGGAATCATCAAAAATATCATATGATTCAATATGAATGTTGCGATAATGCTGAGACATTCTAGAATTTGAGAGAATGATATGTGTTATTCAAAATACAAAAGCGATGAAATAGTTGTCAGACAAACAATTTCATTTTTTAATCTTAAAACTACGATTGCAGTAGAATTAGAGATTAACGAGTGTGTATCTACTTATAAGATGTATTGATCACATTTTCTTCACAACTGATTCAATTGATCTATTAATTTTGTTAAAAGAAAATTTTATGTATCAAGTATTAATAAAGTATCATTTTTTGGATGACTCATTGCAAGAGAACAAGTTTACTCTAACCTGATATAATGCATCAAACAAATATGCTAAAGTGAATAAATCAAGTATCATGTAATAGTGGTGTATCAAGTTATAAGATACACTGTACTGGCCATATTTTCTTCATAGCTGATTCAATTGATCTATTAATGTTGTTAAAAGCCAAATTTCTATATAAAGTATTAATCAAGTATCACATTGGGTGATTCATTGCAAGTAAATACGTTTATTCAGAATTGATACAATGCGTCAAACAAACATGCTAAGTGTATAATCAAGTATCATGTAATATTGGTGTATCAAGTTATAAGATACATTGTAGTGACCACATTTTCTTCATAGCTGATTCAATTGATCTACTAATATTGTTAAAAGTCAAATTCTTATATAAAGTATTAATCAAGTATCATTTTAAATGATTCATTGTAAGTAAACAAGTTTACTCAGACCTAATACAATATATCAAACTAATGGATGAATTTCTTTAAATCTATTTTCATAAAACCCTATCTCGTACGAATCAAAATCACGCCTCGGAGCATATTCATTTTGATGGACTTCTTCTACCTGAGGAATATCTTCAATTTAAGAAACTTCTGGGGTTTGATTGGGAAGTTCGGACTGAGAGGGACTTCATCTTGGGAAACAACTTCAGAATGATAAACTTTCTGGTGAGAATCAGCTATTTGTGAAATACCTAAACTAAATGATGGATTACAATTCATTGTTGACACTGATGAAAAACAAAATCAAAAAGAAAGGTGAAGAAAATGAAATCGTTTAGTTTTTTTCATTTGATGATGAACAAAGATGATGAGGAACAAGAGACTTCAGATGAACAAGATCTTCAATTTTGATAGAATTCAAAGATAGTGAGGTATCTTTTGAAAATGGAAGTTGTAAAAGCAAGCAAGGAATTTAGGCAAAAGTTTAGAAGGAAATTTAGTCTGGCAGAAGATTGGTGGAATGTGAAGAGTCATGTATCGTAAAGTTGGAGAGAGAATAGAAAAATAAGGAATTTTAAGATTTTTTTAAAAAATATTGGGACTTTTAAAAATTATTATAATATAAGTTGTGTATTTATATAAAAATTTGTGAGAAAAAATTAGCCACATGTGTTGCTTCAATTCATGATCATCCACTGTCGCTGAAACGGAATTAGGCTCTTTTTGTATAAATTATTCCCCTATAAAAAATATTTGAAGCAAAAAAGAGTATACATATATAAACATCTTTTGTGTAGCAAATTGAGGACCTATTAATTAGTCAAACATCTTTTTACTTATAAGTTCTAACAATGCAGGACCATCTTAAGCAATATGCCACTAAAATCATCGTTTGGCTCTATATTTGGGCCCCCACTTAAACAAAAGTATTTGTACATATTATTTTTTTTTAAAAAATAATTATATGTATTTATAAGCTTTTTTTAAGAAAAAGTGTAAAAGTAGAAAAAAAAAGTGACGTTAATACTTTTCCTAATTTCCTAAGGGAATGGAACAATTTTTGAAAATAACTTCCTTACATGGGAAATTGTAATTTCTTAAATATTTCCTTACAATTTAATTTTATAATATCATTTACTTTATATTCATCATTTTTATTCTTTATTTTATTATTTTTATTTTTGTACGAAAGTTATATAATTTTTTGAAGTGATACAACATGTGTATATGTATACACCATTGTTTCTTCTATTTAAGCGGTGGAAATTTTTAAAAGATTTTATACCTAATCTAATTCTTAAATTATTACCACAAATTCATTAGGAAAGTCATATTAAAAGTATTAAAATATTAAGATTTCAAGCACCACAAATTAGAGATGCTTTATTGAAACTATAAGAAGTTAGAGAGCATCTAAAAACTAAAAGTAAAACCACTTGTTTTGCAATATATAAGCTTGAAAATTTTAAATTTTTATTTGGTATGATATATTATTTGCGCTTAATTCAATCACTAAAAGCTTACAATATAAGGATATGCATATCGATGTTGCTATAGATCACTTTAGAGGTCTAATTTATTTTTTTCCCAAAAATTTCAAGAAATTTTTTCGTGAGTGCTATGATTTCTTGTAAGAAAATTGTATATGAGATAAACACAAAATTTGAATTCCTTAAGAAATGAATAATATTTAGAAAGAAACAATTTGATGAAAATATTGATAACAAACCACAAAGTCTCGAAGAATCTTTTAGAGTTAATTACTTTATATATATGGTAAATCAAGCTATGTTTTCACCTCAAAACATATTTAAACAATTTGAAGCATATGAAAATATTTTTTGTTTCTTATTTAGTGGTAAAAAAAATAAAATCACTAAATGATGAGAATTTTAAAAATCATTGTCTTAAACTTGAACTTTCTTTAACACATAATAGTTATTCTGATATTGATGGTTTAGATTTATTTCTAAAATCAAAAGTATCAAGAGAAATGATGCAAGTAGAGGATAATGATCTAATAAAAATACTCAATCGAATAAAAAAAATTGATTCTTTTTCCAAATGCATATATTACTTATAAAATAATGTTAAGAATTTCTGTAACTGTTGTCGCAGCTAGAAAAAAATTTCAAAACTAAATTGATAAAATCTTATTTAAGATCAATAATGTTTCAAGAAAGATTGAATGGATTAACTATATTATCAATTGTAAAAGAATTATTAAAATAAATTGATTACAAAATAGTAATTAATGACTTCACATCCAAAAAAAGCTAAAAAGTAAATTTTAAATAAAAATATATATGATAATTGTTTCTCCGCTCTATAACTGGAAGAAAAAGAGCACGGCGAAAACTCAACCTTTTTTTTTTATTTTTTTAAAAAAATTAGTACCTCTCTTTAAAATTTAGCTTTAGACTTTCAATCTTTTTAAGCTGATCCTTATGGAGCAAACCTCCTTCAACCAACCTCCTCCCCCCCCCCCCCCCCCCAAATATTTTGATGCTTTAAGTCTATACTGTTTCGCCTTGAATATATGTACAACCCGCTAGATATGGATGAATTTTGCTTTTTATGTGAGTCATTTCTTTTCAAAAAAATATGGTGTACATGATAAGAGTCTTTTTAATCAGGGTACATGATGTAAGACTTTTTAATTAGTGTAAAATTGTATGACAAAATACAAATGAGTAGATTTTTAATATCCACAATTCAGGAATGAATTAGAAGGTCAACGTACACTAGCGCACCCACGGACAATTAATTTTGTTTCATTTCATATTATCATGATTAGAAATAAATTATTATTTTTTTAATGAAATAATTTATAAGTACATAAATATTTAATCATAAGTTTCAAAAAAAAATTCTTTTCTTCTTAAATATTGTGTCTAGTCGAAAGAGACTCCTCTACATTTTCTCTAAGTGTCTATCTTGATTGACGCATGACATGAGTTAAGTTTTATGGCTATGATTTAATTCACTTATGCCATTAAATGGAGAGAAAAAAATAATTAATTAAGTTTTAGCCATTAAATTTATTTTATGTCATGTGTTAACATCAAGATATAAACTTAAAAAAATGGAAAAAACCTTATCACATGTCTAGTCAAAGAATACCATATTGATTGAAATGGAAGAAGTATTTTCTTACTCCCTCCGTCTCAAATTAGTTAAATTTTTGAGACATTTTTCAATGTTCAAAATAGTTGAATTGTTCAAAGTTCAAAATGAATGTTTGAAACTTTTTTCATATTTGCCCTTTTATTTATTAAAATTTTATATTTTCTAGGAGATAAATTATACTACATATTTATATGTGTAATAGTGAAAAGTATAATTTAAATTTTGTCCTTGAATATATTTTTTAATATATATGTATTTCCTCATAAATTCAGTATTTATGGTGTGCAACAGTGGAAGAGCCACTGCCCACTTGTGTGACACGTTGTGGACAAACGACACATGTCTACTTTTTGCACTGAAAATAACGGACACACTTTATTTCATACTCCAGGGTTTATCTTCCATTTTTATTTATTATTATTTCTCGGTCAACCTTCGATTTTAAAATTTGAATTCGAATTCACGTGGTTTAAAATCAATTATAAGCAAAATATCTTTCCATCATAATTTACTTTTCATTCCCCAGACTTAAACTTGATGAAACATGACGGATCTATTGAGAAATGTGTTGTTTAGTCGCATGCGTATAATTATAAGATTATATTAAATTTTAAAAATAAAAATAAATTATTTAAAATTAAAAATTTATATTAGATAAATAAAGATATTTATAAATAATATTAAATTAAATATTTAAGATGTATATTGTCTTTTGAAAATATATTAATTAGTAAATTTATATTCTTAACAATATTATAAAAAATTAATTATATCTTTTAAATTAGTATATTTTAATTGAATTAATTATAAAAACTAAAAATACAAGTTTTGACGAGAATATCATAAAATGGATGTTTGACAAAAATATTAAATATTATAAATATAATATTATAGTAAAATTGTTAAAATATTTGATAAAAAATAATCTATTTGATCTAACTAAAAAATAAATGGCTTGTAATGCAAAATATCAAGTCAATACTACAAAAAACAAAATGAAACTAAAAATAAAACATAAGTTTTAAATTCAAATAAAAAACTAACATAATACTCTTATGCCAAATATCAATATGACGTACATAAATATGATTTAAAAGAAAAAAATACGTATATTTATAACTTTATCCGACAATGAATGCAACTTTATTTTAAAAATTAGAATGGTAATAAAATGATGCTAATAAAAAAATATAGAACAAAAAAAATAATATAACAAAATTGCATGAAATCACATGATATATAAATGTTGACAATGAGAAGGAAATAAGAAATATATACTATAAAATAAAATATAGCTTTAGAAAAAATTAGAATAATAGTAATATTAGAAGTTAAAATAATAAAAATAAAAACATAAAAATAAAAATAAAAGAAAGAAATTAAAAAGTAATCGTAATTACACCATATAATTACCAGCTATATATTCACAGTCTCCCTCTGTGATTGGGGAGTCTAATGACACCCGTCAATTATATCCAATTATCTGCTGATCAAGTAATTACATATCCAACCAAATAGATCAAACACTATAATTACACACAATTACATCAAATTCAATTACGAGAGTGTCCTTCCAAATAGGCTCGAAGGAAGTTATTCATTCTGCTCCAGTTTGTGGTAAAAACTATTTCGAGTCTACTTTTAAAAGGTATATCTCAAATGACTATCTCGAGTGGTCAACACACACCTAAAGCGCCTACGTTCCCGCTTGCAGCCAATACAACCACAACCTAACCTATGGGGAAATTGGATCAAAGGAATTGGTTGAAAAGAGTGATTTTCTGGTTCAATTTATTTGCTCTATATTTTTTTAGTTCGTTTAAAAAAAAATATTTTTGTAAAGAAAGTTAATTTAAAATTTTCACATAACATTATTTAAGATTAAAAAACTAAAATTTATTTATTTACGTTAAATTTAAATCGATCGAGATAATAAAACAAGCAAATAATACGTTATGAATAAGAGAGATGCGTGCTAGAATAAAGTTGACAAAAGTAAGGAATATAATTGATCAAGAATGAGCTTCTGTTGGCTTGATTCCAGTGATATCTTGGTGGAAATGTCCCAGAGCAAGCTTGGCGAATACACCAAGCTGATGAATAAGTAATGAAATTGCTAGAGAAAAATTAGAGTATTCAGTAAAAAAAGTTGATGATTCTACAATTTTTGTAAAAATGATATCTCCAGACTTATTGCGTACAACTGAAATCATAATAAATAATTAATTTAGTGACATTTGATTAAAAAATAATTATGTCTCACATTGCTAATGAATGGTTGATAGTTTTCCTCCAGACGCTTCAAGCTTTCATGCGTCATTCTATGATTTGACCCCGCATTTTGTCTAGCTTTGCCTTGTACAACTCTCACGGCATGTAATACATTAGAAAGTTGGAATAAAAAAGAAAAATTATATAAAAAAAAAATTGGTGTAGGATTTTACGAGTAAGAATTACAGGTTGTAGATGAAAATACAGTTCGTCAAAAGGGATCATAAAGTGGTCCTGAATTTTTGAAGAGAAAAAATAGGCTTCAATACTTTTTTCATGGACTAGTAGGACGGATCATGGATGGGTGCATGAGCCGTAGTTAGGATTTGTAAAACACCTCAATACTTCGAAAATATTTTAAAAGTACTCCGGGAATAGATCCAGTGGAGATGGGGTGGGGCCTGTAGCTCAGAGGATTAGAGCATGTGGCTACGAACTACAGTGTTGGAGGTTCGAATCCCTCCTCGCCCACAACCGGCCCAAAAGGGAAGTACTTTCCCTCTGGGGGTAGGGAAATATCCCTTAGGAGCCGTGTGAGATGAAAGTCTCATGCACGATTTTGAATGAGAGAAAGAAGTGAGGAATCCTCTTTTCGACTCTGACTCTCTCACTTCAGTCGTTGCTTTTCTTTCTATTACTTCAAAAGTAGCTACTTTAGCTTTAGCCACTCAAATTTTTGATATTCCTTTTTAAGGTCAGCTTCTAAGAGGGGTTTTACGGGTCATAGACCCAACAACAGATCATAGTTTGGTCCAGTTTTGATGATCTCAATACTTCATCTATGAAAAGGGAATTACTGATCAATAAAGATAGAACGACTCATAGACTTGCTGGTGATTTTGAGATTCTCAGGCTTAGTTTTGGATAGGTTTCTGTAGATAGGGTTTCATAATCCACATAAGGAACTATGGATCGTACATGGGCCTCATAATCCCTGTTCGACATATTTAATGAAGGGTATTTTGGACTTTTCCTTCTCTCCTAATCCCTAAACTACGTTGTTAAGATCCCATAAGTCACCCAATAACTGTTCTTATTCATGAAAACTCATTTTCATCCACTATCATAAACTCCCAACTTCTCTTAAGCTTTCCTCTTCTCCAAGTATCCACTCAAGGTCAAGTTAGGGTTCTTCAAATTTTTTTCAAGAATTTCACTCATGGTATATGGGTATTCATTCATGGACTCTTTTCATCCATGAAACTCAAAGAATTCTCTTTTTTCATAAATTTTCAATATCAAAGTTATAGGCTTGTATGATCTATCATTAAATTGTATAAACTATGCCTTATTTTATGATTTGAATTGGATTATGCATGAATTGATGTTAAGTTAATGATTACAAGATTTTTACATGCAAATCTTTCAAATTTCATCTAGGGTTCATGAAATTCAATAGAGGTTCTTTAAATTATAATCCAATTGATTTTATTCTACATGATTATGCACAATTTCAATTAAATTATATGATTTTAAGTTGGTTACTGTAACAACCTGGTTAAGTCATTTTGAGAAATAGAAATTCTTATATTAAAAGAGAAAATCTTGTAACTTTTAATGAGTACTTTTGTCCTATATTTATTAAAATGGGATAATAGAGTTTATCACTTTTAATACATAAATAAATAAAAAGAAGATGGAAAAGGATTTCAAAGTGATGAACGACTTGTTTTGGGTGAGAAATCTACCCCTATTTCCTCCACAAATTGTTAGTATTAATTACATTATATATGTGATATGAAATAGTAGATTACTGATATAGAAAGGGGTGATTTACAGTGAATGTTCGGGGTTTCAAGAGAGGATTGAAACATCCTGATCTTTTCGACTTTAAAGCTTCCCAGATAAATAATAGGGGAACAATCCGCCCTTGTTGGATCAACTGCATCAAACGGTTCATCTTGGGAGAAAATATTTCACCGATATAAAAGTACTCTTGTAGGCCAAATTACTCCAGTGGAAATTAATGAAATAAAGATCGACCAATCACTTCCATGTTCTAAATCGATGTTGGACAAACTCCACCCTAGTATTAGGAAAGTTATTGTTTACTTGGTTATATACTTAAATATTGGTACCATTTGCTTTTATTTTGTTTAGAAGCAAGATCAAGGGAAAGGAAATAGATGGCGTACTTGATTCCCTTTACTTTTGTGTTGTGACAATGACCACAGTTAGCTATGGTGATATGGTGCCCAACAGTGCAACTACTAAACTGTTTGCATATGCCTTTGTGTTCTCTGGGATGACACTTGTTGGACTGGTTCTGAGCAAAGCAACAGACTACTTAGTGGAGAAGCAAGAAACGCTGTTAATAAAAGCACCGGTGGATTAGCTCACTTGATTTTGATTCTTCCGTTGAGGTAGGTTATGATTTATTATGTGTTAGAGAGACTCTTAATATTAATTGATATTCATTGAATGATGTTGTGAAGTTATTCTATGTGTTAGAGAGACTCTTAATATAAATTGGTATTCATTGGGTGATGTTGTGAAATTATTCTATGTATTTAGTTACTATCGTTTGAATGATTGATATGTGCTATGATTGGTCTACAATCACAAGACCTGAAATTCATAATCTTGAACTTACTTTACCAAAGTGATGTCTTGAATAAAGAAGGCTTGATGAAATATTTTAATAAAATGGAAAGTAATGATAAAGATTGATGAATTAAATATATTTGGACCGAGTATTACGTTCCGACATGATATATTTGAATCGAGTGTCAGGTTTTGGCATGATATATATGGATCAGGTGTCACATTCTGACACGATATATTCGGATCGGGTGTCACATTCCGACACAATAATATGGGATCGGATGCCACCATCTGGCGTGATACATATTGGATCGGGTGCCATATTCCGACATGATAATATTAGAGGAAAATATATTAAGATGACTTAATATACCCAATCTCAAAGAACCTATTTCCCAAAAGACGCCTGGTGTAGAGGCTTGAGTCCTCATGTGTGTTCTTGATATTGTTGATTGATTATGTACTTATTTTATTGTGTGGTCCTTTATATTTGTTACTTGTTATTTGTCACTGCTAAGTGTTGTAGTTAATTTTCTGCTATTGCTTTATATATATTTGTTTCTATTTTGAGTCGTTCGATGACACGTACTCAGTATATGTTGCCCTGTACAGACCCTTACTTGTATTTTTCTATATTTTGCTTTTGTGGAGTGCAACGAGTGTTCCGTCAACTTCGACTCGCCCTCAGCTCTAGACAATATTTAGTACATCAGATTCCAGGGTGAGCTATCCTCCTAGATCGTATTTGGATTCTCTCAGTCATGGAATAATTTTCTTAGTTTTCGAACATAAACTATTTCATTTATTTATTATAGTGTTGCTACTCTTAGACTTAGTATTTGAGATTAGATGTCGTTGATGTGCTGACTTCCAGGTTTTGGGGAACATTATTAATAGACTTAGTGGATTTTGTTATTTCTTACTTTTATAAATTGTGCTTCCATATTATTATTGTATTTCATAAGTTGAACTACTAATATAGGTTCGGACTTGTAGCACTTAGGAGGTTAGGTGTGGGAGCCACTCACGACCCATTTTGGATTGTGAAAAACTTGGTATCAAAGCTTTAGGTTCATTGATTTTTTCACTCAAAGACAGGTCTAATAGAGTCTTGTGGAATGGTAAGAGGACGCCTTTACTTTCTTCGAGAGGCTATACGACCTTAGGAAAACTCTTTTTTCTTTTTTCTTTTATCATATTACTTGAATCCAATTACCAATAGGTATCTAGGTGATACCAATTTGTATCTAGGTGATACCAATTAGTATCTGATCTTCTTCACTCTCTTTTGAATGGTTAAACTAGAGCAACATGCAACTATTGTAGCTCCTTGTAAGGATGCGTCCTTGGAGAAAGTTATAATTTCTCGATTGAATACGGGTTTTTGATGGCTAGCGACCAACATGATCTCTTTGCTAGGTTTTTAAAGTTGAAACTCTAGGTCATCAGAGATATTAAATTTGACGATGCTTATGATTTTCTGGTTGATTTTCATGAGTTGCTTCATAAGATGGATATAATAGAGAATTTTGTTGTTGAGTTTTTGACATATCAATTTCAAGGAGACGTTAAAATATGGTAGAAGTCTCACGTTGATTATTGACCAAAATAAGCACCACCTATGACTTGGATAGCTTTTTCTACTTCTTTATGGAGAAGTATAGTCCCCGAATTTTGAGGAAAAAGAGAAGAGATGAGTTCCTTAATATAGAGAAAGGGAAGATGTCAGTTGCAACCTATGAGGCCAAATTTTCTACCCTATCTAGCCATAGTACTAACCTTTGCTTCAGCCCGAAAGAGAGAATTGGTCGTTTTGTAAAGGGATTAAGGTCAGATTTGTAGATTTCAGCTTTGCAAATAGTTGTTTCACCAAAGTCTTTTCAGGAAGTGATTGATTTTGTGATACAGGTAGAGGAGGTGAAGCTATATGACTTCACTAAGGCGACAACATTCAAGAAGTTCCATAAGGAAGGTGAGTTTTGCGGTTCTTACTCCAGAGGGCAGAGTTTTGGGGGTTATTCAATTCGTTTGATTCAGTCTTCATCGTAGGATCACATGGGATTCCATCAAGGACTAACTAGCCTCTTCCTAATTTGGGGGATTATGTTCAGTCTTCTTCATCTTCACAGAGGCCTACTTTTGACCCTAAGGCTAACACAACATTAGACTGAGTTCATCCCGTGCCCCTTCATCTCTATTGATTCGAGTTGAGTTGAGTTTGAGTTTTTGAATTTGAATTGAATTCTTGAGTTATCTATTGTCTTATTGAATTTATTGTACATAAAAATGTATTGATGATGTTCATGAGTTGAGTATTTTATTTAGATGCATGTTCATGTCTTCATTCATATGAACCCTAATTGAGGATCATATTTAATTTTATGCATTATTTTGAATTGAGATTGGTAGTCATTTTTGTATGTTGAGCAAAGATAATTTTGAATTAATTTGAATATATTATACTAAGTCTTCTTGAACATGAGTTTTTGAACATAAACAATGATTTGAGAAAGAGTCTTGACGATATGTGAATGACCTTTGAAGAATGTTTTCATTGAAAGCATGTGATGTTTTGAGAAAGAATTTTGATGAGTTCTGAAAGAGTTTGAAAGTATATTCCTTTTGTTTTAAAAGAAAGATTTGATGATTGCGATGAGTTTGAATTGATGTGGGTCCAATGAGACTTGATGAGATGTTTTGAAATGTCGGTAGATACGAGCATATGTTTTGGGAGTAGTATTGGGCACCGATTAGGGTAAGAGTATAAATAAATCAAATTCTATAAACTATACTGCCAATATAGGATGAGAAAGGGGCCATATCTCTGAAGTTATTAAAGAGGTTTTTATTTGATTGATTGTGGATCTAAGGATGATGATCGTCCTTTATCTTGGCAAGGTATTGGATAGATGTGGCAATGACATCGCTTCATCGTATCATCACTCGCTCATATGGGTGACTGTTGATGAGTTAATAAATCTATGTACTTTATCTTGCTCGAGATGACTTAAAATGCAGAAAAGTTGACCAAACTCTATATCCTTAAGATTGTTCGATTACATGGAGTTTCAATTTTCATCATATTGGATAGAGTCACTTAGTTTACTTCCAACTTTTGGAGGCTGAGTTGGGTACTAGATTAGATCTTAATACCGCATTTCATCCTCAGATCGATGGACAGTCCACGAGAATAATTCAAGTACTAGAGTATATGCTTTATTCGTGTGTGATAGTTATTTATGGTTATTGAAATTAGTTCTTACCTTTGGCAGAATATTTGTACAATTATAACTATCACTCTAGGATTGATATGACTCCATTTAAGATATTATATGGTAGGAGATATAGGTATCCCATTGGTTGATTTTATGCATTTGAGGTGAGGCATTGAGTATTGATCTTTGAGGGAGTCAATAGAGAAGGTGGAATTCATTCAAAAAAAGCTTCTAACAGCACAGAGTAGGCAGAAAGAGTATGCAGATCGAAAGGTCAGCAACATGGAGTTTATAATTGGCAAACAAGTGTTGTTGAAGGTTTCACTCATGAAGGGTGTGATGAGATTCGGTAAGCAAGGTAAGATTAGTCCTAGGTGTACCGAACCATTTGGAGTTCTTAAGCGTGTGGGAGAGGTAGCCTACAAATTGGATTTGCCTCCAGGTTTGTCCGGAGTGCATCCAGTGTTTCATGTGCCTATGTTGAAGAAATATTATGGTGATAGAAATTATATTATTCTCTTGAATTCAGTCCTACTTGATAAATCTTTCTTATGAAAAGGAGCCTGTAGCCATTTTAAATAGAGAGATTCATAAGTTGAGGTCAAAGGAGATTGCGTTCCGTGAACGTTCAATGGAAGAATCGCCTGGTTGAGCAGTCCACTGGGATATTGAGGCAGATATGTGCAAGGGATATCCACATCTTTTTGTCGAGTCAGGTACCCTTTCTTATTCTTTTGGCCGTTCAAGGATGAATAGTGGGTAATTGGTATCTGATGTAATGATCCGTTAAATTATTTTAAGAAATAAAAATTTTTATATTATAAAAGATTTATCTCATAAATTTTAATGGGTATTTTGTTCAATATTTATTAAAATAGATTAATAAAATTTATCACTTTTAATACACAAATAAATAAAAAGAAGAAGGAAAAGGGTTTGGGAGTGATGACGAAGAAATTGTTGCGACTTGTTTTGGGTAAGAAATCTACCCCTATTTCCTCCACAAATTATTAGTATTAATTATATTATATATGTGATATGAAATAGTATATTATTAATATAGAAAGGGGTGATTTACAGGGAATGTTTGGGGTTTCAAGAAAGGACCGAAACATCCAGACTTTTTTTGAACTTTTGAGGCTTCCCGGATGAATAATAGGGGAACAACCCAGCCCTTGTTGGATCAACAACATCAAACCCACCATTTGGTTGATCTTGGGGGGAAAAGATTTTGCCAATATAAAAGTACCCCCGTAAGCCATAATGCTCCAGTGGAAGCTAATGAAATAAAGATTGACCAATCACTTCAATGTTCTAAATCGATGTTGGACAAACTCCACCCTAATATTAGAAAAGTTATTGTTTACTTGGTTATATACATAAGTATTGGTACCATTTGCTTTAATTTTTGTAGAAGCAACATCAAGGGAAAGAAAATAGATGGTGTACTTGATTCCCTTTACTTTTGTTTTGTGACAATAACCACAGTTGGCTATAGTGATATAGTGCACAACAGTGAAACTACTAAACTATTTGAATGTGTCTTTGTGTTGTCTGGGATGGCACTTGTTGACTGGTTCTAAGCAAAGCAACAAACTACTTAGTGGAGAAGCAAGAAATGTTATTATTAAAAGCACCGGTGGATTAGCTCACTTGATTTCGATTCTTCAGTTGAGTTAAGTTATGGTTTATTCTATGTGTTAGAGAGATTCAAATAGTAATTGATATTCATTGAGTGATGTTGTGAAATTATACTATGTGTAAGAGAGACTCTTAATAGAAAGTGATATTCATTGGGTGATGTTGTGAAATTATTCTATGCATTTAGTTACTGTAGATTGGATGATTGATATGTGTTGTGAATGGTCTGCAATCCCAAGATCATAAAATTTATAATGTTGAACTTACTCTACCAAAGTGATGTCTTGAATAAAGAAGGCTTGATGAAATATTGTTAATGAAATGGAAAGTAATAATAAAGAATAATGAATTAAATATATTTGGATCGGGTATCACGTTCTGACACGATGTGTTTGGATCGAGTGTCACGTTTCAACATGATATATTTGGATAGGGTGTCACATTCCAACACGATATATTTGGATCGGGTGTCACGTTCCAACACGATATATTTGGATCGGGTGTCACGTTTCGACATAATATTATGGGATCGGATGCCACGTTCTGGTATGATATATATTAGATCAGGTGCAACATTCCAGCATGATAATATTAATGAAAAGCATATTAAAATGACTTAATATACTCAATCTCAAAGAACCTATTTTCCAAAAGAAGCATGGTGTAGAGGCTTGAGTCCTCATGTGTGTTTGTGATATTGTTGACTGATTATGTACTTATTTTATTGTGTGGTTATTTATACTTGTTACTTGTTATTTGTCATTGTTAAGTGCTATTTTCTGCTATTACTTTATGTATATTGTTCTATTTTGAGTCGGCTGATGATACCTACTCCGTACATGTTGCCCTATACTGATCCCTACTTGTATTTTTTTAATATTTTGATATTGTGGAGTGCAGTGAGTGTTCCATCGACTTCAACTCGCTCTCAGCTCTAGCCGATATCTAGTATATTAGATTCCAGGGTGAGCTATCATCTTAGCTCGTATTTGAATTCTCTCGATCATGGAATAATGTCCTTAGTTTTCAGACATAAGCTATTTTGTTTATTTATTTTGGTTTTGCTACTCGTAGACTTAGTATTTGAGATTAGATTTTCTTGATGTGATAATTTTCAAGTTTTGAGGAACGTTATGTCATAGACTTAGTGACTTTTATTATTTCTTATTTTTATAAATTGAGCTTCCGCATTATTATCGTATTTCATAGGTTGAACTGCTAATATAAGTTGGGACTTGTATCATTGGTTCACCCACTTAGGAGGTTAGGTTTGGGTACCACTCGCGGCCCGTTTCAGACCATGGCAGTTATGAGCGAACTTATACTTTTACATCTAGTTTTTACAAGTTATGATCATGAATTGACAAAGTCCTCAAGTGAGCTCCATGAAAAGTATGAATTAAGGTTTGATGATGTTCCTTAAAACAAGTATGAATTATAATCAATTTTCTTACTTTAGCATGGATTCATAGAATGATGAAAGTCCTACATTCACATTACATGAATCAACAAGTAAAAAGTAATTCTATGATCACACTTTATGAAAATGGATTGGTATTTGATTATTTTCTTTTTATATGTTAAGCTTCATGATTTATGATTTATGACAAGTATTTTATTGGAATTTTGACTTAGCATCGAATGGACTTTAAAGTAGAAATTCAACCGAAAAAGTTCTATATAACTATATGTCAATATAGGATTGTCTATTTAGACTTGTTAGTGGATCCACATATAGTCTATGTTTATGACACTCATTTAAAATGGGATAGAGCCTACCTTGACACAAGTAGTCTCTCCCTTTTTGGTGTAGCGAAAAACAACAAGATTCCATATAATAGCTCGCATGATCTTATTGTCGGTTATGATTGTTATCCCACACATGGCATGACTAATTATAACCCATATCCCTTAATGATTTTTATTATATATGATCTTTATCATGCATTAACCAAACCCATGCTTTACTTATATCCCTTAATGATTTTTATTATATATGATCTCTATCATGCACTGACCAAACCCATGCTTTACTTATAATTTATTAAAACTTCTTACTATACTCTTTATTTTGGTCAATTGTATATCATGATTTATAATATATTGCATTACTCACATACTTAGTACATTCAAACTATTAATACATACTTCTTTTGCCTATATTGCATTATAATGTAGGGTCAAACAACTATCCCCACTCTTTACGTGGCTAGTGCTATATCCAGTTTTAGAGATTGATGAGTCCTCATGACCCGAGGACATGCTTACGAGATACTTTTGATTTAGTTTTCTTCCTTTCGTTTTCAGTTTATGTTTAGATTTTGAGTTAGCTAGGGCCTATCTTAGTAACTCATCTCTATAATTTAGAGACTTTTCAGTCTTATGTGTAAAAAGAGTCTATGTTATTTTGACTTCTTCTTACGCTATGATGATATTGTTAGACTTTCTCCAAATCATATCTTTCATTAGAAGAATACAAAGTGTCTCTTCTAATTAATGCTCTCAACATATAATATTCGTTCAAGTTTTATTCAAGACACTTGTCATGAGTGTACGGTTGATTTTATGTGAGTAGATTTAATTTTTTGAAGCATCATTATTTTACTAAAATCTTTATTTTCTTTATGTTTTATTTGAAGCTTGATGATTTTGAACCAATAAAATCTCGATACGATTTTGTCTTTTCATCATCTTTTTTACTCCCTCCATCCATCTTTACTTGTCCCCTATTGATTTGACACATGGATTAAGAAGTAGTAAATGATAGTGATTTTACCAAATCACTCGTTGAATATAATAAATACAATGTCTTGAAAAATAAAATAGAGAAATGACTATAATTAATGATAAGGGTAAATTAGGAACTAAGTGTAAAATTATCTCTTGATTTCATAAAGTGGACAAGCATTGTTGGACATCTCAAAATAGTATAGAGGACAAGTAAAGATGGATCGAGGGAGTAACAACTTTTCAAGGCGTCTCCTAGTATACCACTTTGTTCAAAATATGTTTTTCTAGGTCATTTGCTTTGCCTATCAATATATTTCTTCCTTGAGCATTCATCATCCTTGTCTTAAAAGTTTCTTCTTCCTTTCTCCTTACAAAGAAAAGAATTTTGATTGTTTTTTGTTTTATGTTCATATATTAGGTTTATGCTTTACTTAATCCCCAACTTTTGTCGCAATGGTTCTTAAAATGCAATCCATCGAAGAATTTGATCCTGTTTATTGTCTTCATGGCTCTGGGTAAGTGTATTCCTCTACCCTCTTCCTTATAGTATGTTTCCTTAAGGTCGTTCCCCTTATTCCATATTACTGTAGTTGCACAGACAAAGACAAAGATACTTCTTCCTCCAACCTCCATCAACATGCACAAGAGACATCTTGCTATATCTGCAATCAAACCCTCCCTCTTGATTGGAGACCTGTTTTGTGATCTGACATTTGGTAGCATAGGAGCGTTCTGCACAGCTATGTCTATCGGCCTTCTTTTGTGTGAATAGTAGCAGTAGATGTAACGCACGGTAAAATTATCAAAATACCCCTAGAGGAGAGGTATGCGCGTAATGTATCTTCCAATGCTCGTATGGCAAATCCGAGGCTATATTCTTGATCAACATGAAAACTTGAGTGGAGAAATGGTCTCGGTCGATTTTTAGAGCGACCCGATCAAAAGATAATTCTTTTTACCCGAAAACAAAAAATAGTGAGGGTGCACAACGGAGGCGCGTCGCGCCTCTTTAGCGGAGTCACACTTATCTTTTTCCAAAATTATTCGAAGAGATTGGGAAAACTCGTTCAGAAATGTTTCGAAGAAAAATACACTGTACGCGACCAGTCCACGTCGCGGACTGTGTTATTCCATAGCTGAATTTCTTTTAAATTTTGTGAGGGGCATTCCGGTCTATTTCCAACCACTCTTAAACTCAATACACGATCTAACTAGGTCATTTTGACATTAAAAGAAGTCTAAAACTGCATTCTAAATCCTTTCTAAATAATTGAACAAGACTAGGGCTTGAGAGAAGGGGAGAAGAACGCAAGATTGAAGAATTCAAGGGAGAATTCTTGAAGGTGATTGTTGATAGCTTCATCCCAGATATGTAAGGCTAAACTAAAAGCATGCGATTATTCTCTCATGCCCCATAGACAGTCATAGATGAACTAATAGTCTAAAGAGTCTACGTACATGATTCTTGATGGTTTTTATTGAAAATCTTATTAAATTCATATATTTTCCTATGTTGATGATCATCATAAACTTGTTTTCTTGAATTGAATATTTTCATGATAAATTGCATAATCCTACATGACTATTTTCAAAGCATACACAAATGAACTTAAGAATTGAGTCTAGAGCCTTGATTGGAGGATGTCGATTGTGATTGGGATGAGAAAATGATGAGTTGCTAGAATTTGATAGTCCCGTGAGTCTCCATAAATGAACTCCACTGATTTGTCTATTCGATTATTCCCTTATGGTTGTTCTAAATCTTGAGTCATTGATTGAAATGTTCCTTGATGGGAGGGTTAAAGCCTCTATGAGATTAATTGATGAAAGGGTTAAAGCGCCTATTAGATTGATTGATGATAGTGTTAAAAGTCCCTATGATTTGATTTGGTTTGATTGGATTATTTATCTTATGAGTATTGAGTCATGGGAGGAGTATCGAGCACCGAAAGAGTAAGAGTTAGTCCGACTTGCACCTTGTCAAACTACGTCGCCAAACGTAGGTGAGTCATAGAACCATCACATTATATTGTGGTTCCCTTTTGATTAGAAGTCCCTGAAAGCAATAGAGGACTTAGTTGATTGTGTTTCCCTATGGGATTCGATTCGTTCCCGACCTGGCAAGTTTGGAACGGTTGTGGCAACTTCAGCTTGAGTGTTGTACATTCACTGGCTCATAAGTAATTGCTGTCAGATAAGAGAAACTCCCAGAATGTTCCTACCTTGAGTACTCTGAGTCGAGATAAGATGTGATGAGATGAGTTCCTTTGAGATGAGTCTAATTTGATTGATGAGGTTGATTGGTTGATGGGTCACTTGTCTACTCTTGATTCGTGCATAGATAGACATTTGACGTTTAGATTTGATTTGATTATTGTTCTGAGTTGATGATTGTTTCATATTATTCTACTGGTTTCTGTTTTCATTCAGCTATTTTACATATCGTACATTCCACGTACTAACGCCACTCAGCGCTGCATCATCTTATGATGCAGATATAGGGACAAGGTATCATCAACAGGCACATCATTGAAGATCCAGGACGTTCAGCTTATTGGTGAGCCTCCCCTACTCCGGAGGATCCACTATTATTTATTTTATCATGCTTTTGAGTTAGATTAGACTAGTCTTATATTTTGATTTGGGTAGCCATGGGTCTGTCATTGGCACTACTTGATTAGTGATAGAGGCTTCATAAATGATAGTCGAACGTTGATGTTGAGATTGTGAGCTATTTCTTTCTACTAACCTTCTATTATATATATATATATATATATATATATATATATATATATATATATATATATATATATATATATATATATATATATATATAAAAGATTTGAGGCATTAGATAAGATGAGCCCATTTACTTGCTTTTACTTTCGCTGGTCTGCAGAGTTAATTGATTGAATGGATGTGATGAGGCCAAGTGGTTCATGTAACAACCCATCTTGAGATGAGATGTCCCACATCGGCAAAACAAAGGAGAGATGTTGGGTATTTAAGTAAAGGCTTGAACCTAATACTGTGAGGCGCCTTTTGGGGTGAGCCCAAAGGGACAAATCCGTGATGGGCTAGGCCCAAGAGCAGACAATACTTCACAGTGTTGGGCCAGGGTCGTTACAGATGGTATCAGAGCCACTCCTGTGTCAGCCTTGTCGATGTGGAGCTAGAGTTCAACTGAGTTTAGGCAAATCCCGGTGACGCGGGGCAAACCTCAATGTTGAGTCTAGGCAAACCCAATACAGTGGGGCAAACCTCAGCGAGGACGCTGAGTCCATAGAGGGGGTGTATGTAACAACCCATCTTGAGATGAGATGTCCCACATCGGCAAAACACAGGAGAGATGTTGGGTATTTAAGTAAAGGCTTGAACCTAATACTGTGAGGCGCCTTTTGGGGTGAGCCCAAAGGGACAAATCCATGATGGGCTAGGCCCAAGAGCGGACAATACTTCACAGTGTTAGGCCAGGGTCGTTACAGTTCACTTGGGGACTATCAATAGTCTCTGGGTGTCGGCCATGTCTTGGGTACCCTTCCGAGGCATGACAAACTTGGTATCAAAGCATAGAGTTCAAGTATCCTAAGGAGTCTATGAAGTCATGTCTAGTAGAGTCCTTATTATTGGTGTGAAAAGCTCCACATCCATCATTTGGAGGCTATAGGACACTTAGGAATTATTTCACTTCTTTCATGTTCCAAATCGTGCAATAGAGTTATACTCTATGAGAAGTTCTTCTCTAATTCGTGCTCTACGCATTGCAGAGTTGTGATCATGCCTCCCAAAAGAGCCGTCAGAGGTAGGGGACGTCCCGCCAGGCAAAATGTTAACCCACTTGAGCCTCAAGGACACGAGGAGCCTGCGGGCCAAGCCTTCCCTATTGAGCGATCCCCGCAAGATGAGGTCTCCAATGCTGAGCTACGCTAGGCTATTCAAACTTTAGCCCAGGCTGTCACAATTCCTGGTGCGAGACAAGGAGTGGGTAGACAGGATTCCCATGAAACCTCTAAGGTCCGGGAATTTTTTAGGATGAATTCGTCTGAGTTCACAGGGTCTGCATCACTGAAGAATCCTGAGAACTATGTGGAGAAGCTTCAGAAGGTGTTCCAAGTGATGCATGTGGCTGATGAGGACAGAGTTGAACTGGATGCTTACCAACTCAAGGGTGTGGTCAGACTATGGTTCGACCAATGGAAGAAAGGTAGAGGAGATGATGCTCCATTGTTGACTTGGGCAATGTTCGAGGAAGCCTTCTTAGGGCGTTTCTTCCCAAGAGAACGAAGAGAGGCCAAGGTAAGAGAGTTCTTGAACCTGAAAGAGGGCTCTATAACTGTGCAGGATTATGGGTTGAAGTTCACGCAACTATCTCGCTATGCTCTGGACATGGTTGCTGACATGAGGGGAAGAATGGGGATGTATGTTGATGGGTTAAATAGAGGACCCAAGAGACATGGGAGGAGAGGAATCCTCGTGAGTGATATGGATATTAGGAGATTGATGACATTTGTGCAATAGGCTGATGAGGAGAGGTAACATGATAGAGAAGAGTTCTGAATTAAGAAGGCTAAGACATCCAGCCATGAGGTTGGAAGGAAAGGGAATGGTACCGATTTCCAGCACCATCATCTGCTAGTGCACCTACGCCTAGAGGCAGGTATGATCAGAGGTCTCAGAATGTTGGAACCCATGGATTTCAGTCACAAGCTAGTGTGGCTCAAGGTTCACAGGGTAAACCACTATGTGGTAAGTGTGGCAAGATGCACTTGGGAAGATGTTGTGAAGGGAATGATGTATGCTACAAATGTGGCCAAGCAGGTCACTACCAGAAGGACTGTCCAAAGTGGGCTGACCTGCCTCAATCTTCTACACCAGCCCCGCCAGCTAGAGGAATTCAGAGGGGTCTACGTCAGGCGCAAGAGGAGCTACAAACCGTTTGTATGCCATGGGTAGTCTCCAAGATCAGGAGAATCCCAGATGTCGTGACGAGTATGATTCGAATCTTTACTTTTTGATTGTCATGTTTTGATGGATCATGGTGCCACATTGTCATTTGTAACTCCTTATGTGGCCAGTAGATTTGATAGAACCCCTGAGAGTCTTCTTGAACCTTTTGATGTTTCTACTCTAGTGGGTGAGTCTATTCAAGCTGAGAGAATCTATAGAGCTTGTGTAGTGTCCATCCATCATAGGGATACTCTCATTGATTTGGTTGAGTTGGAGGTGGTTGATTTTCATTTGATCCTTGGCATGGATTGACTTCATGCCTGTTATGCCTTTATTAATTGTAGATCTCGAACCGTTAAGTTTCAATTTCCGAGTGAACCAGTTCTTGAGTGGAAGGGTGATTTTGTTGCACCTAGGGGAAAGTTATCGCATACATTAGAGCCATAAAGCTAATTTCCAAAGGTTGTATCTATCACCTTGTGCGAATTAAATCTGATGATGTTGAGTCTCTTACTCTTGAGTCAGTCCCGATTATGAATGAGTTTCTTGAAGTGCTTCCTGTGGATCTGCCCGGAGTCCCTCCTGATAGGGAGATTGACTTTGGGATTGATGTTCTTCCCGATACCCAGCCTATCTCAATTTCACCTTATAGGATGGCCTCCGCTGAGTTGAAAGAGTTGAAAGAACAATTGAAAGATCTATTAGAGAAGGGCTTTATAAGGCCGAGTGTTTCTCCTTGGGGTGCCCCGGTCCTATTTGTGCGAAAGAAAGATGGATCCTTCAGAATGTGTATTGACTACAGGCAACTGAATAAGCTCACCATAAAAATAAATATCCTCTTCCAAGGATAGATGATCTGTTTGACCAACTTCAGGGTGCCTGTTGTTTCTTAAAGATAGACCTCAGATCTAGCTACCATCAGTTGAAAGTAAGAGAATGTGACATCCCAAAGACAACCTTTAGGACTAGATATGACCATTTTGAGTTCTTGGTCATGTCCTTTGGGTTGACGAATGCACTTGCAACCTTTATGGACTTGATGAATAGAGTATTCAGAAAATACCTTGATAGGTTTGTGATTGTATTTATTAATGACATCTTGGTGTATTCAAGAGATGATGAGGAGCATGCTAATCACCTTAGAGTTGTCCTCCAAACACTTAAGGACTATGAGTTGTATGCGAAATTCTCGAAGTATGAATTCTGGCTTAAATCAGTGGCTTTCTTAGGCCATGTTGTCTCTGGTGATGGTATTTGGATGGATGCCCAAAAGATTGAAGCGATTAAGAACTGGCCCAGGCCGACCTCTCCGATTGACATAAGAAGTTTCTGGGGTTAGCAGGCTACTACCTCATATTTGTTGATGGATTTTCTTCCTATCCGCACCATTGACTAAATTAACTCAGAAGAAAGTCAAGTTTCAGTGGTCCGACGAATGTGAGAAGAGTTTCCAAGAGTTGAAGACGAGATTGACTACTGCACCTGTTCTAACCTTACCCGACGGGACAGAGGGCTTTGTAATTTATTGTGATGCTTCAAGGGTTGGATTGGGATGTATGCTGATGCAGAGGGGGAAAGTGATAGCATATGCTTCCAGGCAGCTCAAGGTTCATGAGAGAAACTATCCAACCCATGATCTCGAGTTGGCAACAGTGGTGTTTGCACTTAAAATCTGGCGCCACTACTTATATGAAGTGCATGTGGATGTGTTCACTGATCACAAGAGGTTGCAGTATGTCTTTAGTCAGAAAGAGCTCAACCTACGACAGAGGAGATGGTTAGAGTTGCTCAAAGATAATGACATGAGCATTCTCTACCATCCAGATAAAGCTAACATTGTTGTTGACGCTCTTAGCAGGTTGTTAATGGGTAGCACATCCCATGTTGAGGAAGGAAATAAGGAGTTGGCCAAAGAAGTACATCGATTGGCTCGATTGGGAGTTCAACTTGAGGAGAATAATGAGGGAGGAGTTAATGTTCAGAATGGGTCTGCTTTATCCTTAGTTGCAGAGGTGAAGGAAAAGCAAGACCAAGATCCTGTCATACTCCAATTGAAAGAGGTTGTCTACAAACAGAAAGTGATAGTTTTCTCCAAAGGGAGAGATGGAGTGTTGAGATACCAGAGTAGATTGTGTATTCTAGATGTTGATGGTATTCGAGACAAAATCATCTGAAGCTCATAGCACTAGATATTCCATCCATCCTGGCTCTACCAAGATATATCATAACTTGAGGGAAGTCTATTAGTGAAGCAAAATGAAGAGGGATATTGTTGAATTCGTTTCAAAGTGCCCGAACTGCCAGCAAGTAAAAGTTGAGCATCAAAAGCCATATGGATTGGCTCAGAATTTTGAGATTCCTGAATGGAAGTGGGAGATGATTAATATGGAATTCATTACTGGTCTACCAAGGTCTTGAAAGCAACATGATTTGATATGGGTGATTGTAGATAGACCAAATCGGCTCACTTCTTAGCAGTTAAGACAACCAACACTGCGGAAGAGTACGCCAAGTTGTACATCCAGGAGATTCTGAGGTTGCATGGGGTTCCCTTGTCCATCATCTCATACAGAGAAGCTCAATTCACCTCCCAATTTTAGAGATCGTTCCACAAAGGATTGGGTACTAAAGTGAACCTGAGTACAGCCTTTCATCCACAGATAGATGGTCAGATAGAGCGCACAATTCAGACATTAGAGGATATGTTGAGAGCCTATGTTTTTTATTCCAAGAAAAATTGGGATGATCACCTACCATTGATTGAATTTTCATATAACAATAGTTATCATGCAAGCATTCAAATGACTCCATATGAAGCCTTGTATGGGAGAAGATGTAGATCACCAATTGGGTGGTTTGAGGTTGGAGAAGCAGAATTGATTGGGCCTGATCTTGTCTACCAATCGGTCGAGAAGGTTAAGGTCATTAGAGAGAGATTGAATACTGCTCAAAGTCGCTAGAAATCTTATACCGACGTGAGGAGAAGAGACTTAGACTTCGAGGTAAATGATTAGATGTACTTAAAGGTGTCACTATGAAGGGTGTCATGAGATTTGGGACGATGGGAAAGTTGAGTCCACGCTATATAGGACCATATCAAATTGTGAAGAGGATTGGGAAGGTTACTTATGAGTTAGAGTTGCCTTTCAAGTTTGATGAAATTCATACGATATTCCATGTGTCGATGTTGAAGAAGTGCTTGAGAGATCCTACCATGGTGATCCCTGTTGAGAGTATCGGAGTGAAGGATAGCTTGTCCTATGAGGAGATTTCGGTCCAAATCCTTGATCATCAAATTCGTAAGTTGAGAAACAAAGAGATAGACTCAGTCAAAGACCTGTGGAGAAATCAATTCGTTGAGGAATCCACATGGGAAGATGAGGAAGAGATAAAGCCAAAGATCTGCACCTATTCGTTCCAAATGATGAGAACGTCGAAGGTAAATTTCTTGCCCTTGACTAAATTGATTGATCTATTCTTGATAGATTGTCTATTCTTGAGTCCGAATAGAGTTGATTGAGATTGAAGAGGAGTCGAGAGTTTGATTGGTTGAGATGAGTGTTGAGATGAGACTTGAGTCTATTCATGCCCTGATACCCACCTTTACTCCTCATTCGAGGATGAATGATCCCAAGGGGGAGATGATGTAATGCTCGGTAAAATTACCAAAATACTCCTAGAAATTAGGTATGCACGTAATGCATCTTTCAATGCTCGTATGGCAAATTCGAGGCTGGATTCGTGATCAACACAAAAAATTGAGTGGGAAATGATCTCGATTAATTTTTAGAGCGACCAGATAAAAAGATAATATTTTGACCCAAAAATGAAAAACACTGACGGTGCGCGACAGAGGCACGACGTGCCTCTGTAGTGGAGTCACATGTAACACCCCAACTTTTTTTTTTACTAAGGTTGAGACATCCTTCATATTATAGGATCAATTCATAAGTATTTAAAGTATATTAGATGTGATTTAGAGTTATAATTGATCTTTTACATCAAGCCAAGTCCAAAGAATTTCTAGTGACTAAGTTTTCATATGAGTTGATGGAAGGGTCAACTTCAAATGACCATATCTCCTAAAGTATAATGAGTTAGGTGACCCATAATATATCAAATTAAAGATCTTTGAATTTTCTTTCCAACGCATCTTATTTCGCGTTAAACGGAGTTCGGAGTAGAGAGTTATGACCATTTTACTGGAGAACTGCAGAGCTGTCTAAAGGTCCGCGACGGCTCCGCGACGCGGACCTATCGCGAACCCTTTCTGGATAAGCTAACCGACATTCCTTTATTTTATTTTGAGGGTACTTTTACCCTAAAGCCTTTGGGGGTCTATTTAAGGTCCCCAAAACGCATAATACGTCAGTTTCATAAGTCAAAACCCTCTCTTTCATTCCTAAACATAAAACGCTCAAGAATCATCAAGAAAGTCATCAAGTTAGGATTAACTTTCAAGATTCTTCATCAAGGTGAGTTATTCTTCATAAGATTTAAGCTAATTTCTCTATCTATTCATGAAATCCCTAATAGAATCTTAAATCCTAACCTAGGGTTTCAAGAAAGCAAATTCAAGAATCCCAAGAAAGGATTCCTTGATTCTTCTTTCCATGGATTAGGGTTCTTTACCAAGAAACTCTAAAGATTTTGAGTCAAGAAGTCAAGAATCAAAAAGAAGTTCTTCAACAATGTCTTTCCAAGTTCTTCCATTCTAAAAGAACTATCGAGGTTGAGGATTTTCTCCAAGAAAACGATTATTCATCAAATTTTGATTGTGATATCAAATTTCCAGGTATGTAAGGCTATACTTAAAGCATGGGAATGTCCTTCCATGTGCCCCATAAGTAATGTATTAAAGTTTAATGGTGAATGATGTTAGGGTAATGAAGTGAAACATGTTAATTCATGTAATGTAATGAATAAATGCCATTATTTTATGCGTAAACCTACATATTTTCCTGCATTGATGATGACCCTCATAAAAACCCTCATGCATCCTTTTTAAACTATTTTCTCGAAAAGCATTTAGTTAAAAAACCCTATATCTATTGTATATGTATCCTAGAAAAGCATGCATGATGAACATGGGTGTGTGTGTAGAGTCTAGAGTAATGATAAAATAATGAATGATGAACGTTGAGCATGTGAATGTGGGTTGTCTCTAAGTTGAGAGTCAAAGTTCCTAAACTAGTGTTCCTAAGGTCCATGATGTTAATGTTAATCGAATGGAATGACAATGATGTTAATGTTAATGTAAAGGAGATGTCAATGATAAAGTGTTATGCCCCTATGGGGACTAATGATAATGTAATGTGTCCCTATGGGACAAATGAATGTTAATGTTTTATGAGCAATGTCGAGTCCTGGGAGGAGTATTGAGCACCGAAATGGATAAAAGTAAGTCCCACTTGAGTCCATTAACTACGTGGCCCGCGTAGGAAGAGAGGATTGAACCGCAATGCGGATGGCTCCTATCTTGTCCCAAATGAGGACTAATATTATGTTTTATGGATCCACTAATGTAATGTCCTTTACCCTGGGCAGGGTAATGGATGGATGTGGAAACGGCATCGCTTCGTTGTATCATCACTGGCTCATAAGTGATGGTTGTCGGTTAAAGAAACTCCCAGTTAGGCCTCTCAGAAAAGGTTTCCCTAATAGTACTCTAATGTAAAGGTCAATGTTAATGCAAAGGTCAATGTTAATGTAAAGGCCAATGTTAATGCAAAGGTCAATGTTAATGTAAAGGTCAATGTTAATGTAAAGGCCAATGTTAATGCAAAGGTCAATGGTAATGTAAAGGTCAATGTTAATGTAAAGGTCAATGTTAATGTTTCCCTGATATAAATGTTAAAGTCTCATGATGATGTACGTTATATTCGAATGATTCTAATGATGTGATTCAGCTATTTTACATGCCAGTACATTCCACGTACTGACGCCATTTGGCGCTGCATCGTTTTATGATGCAGATACAGGAGCTAGAGGACTTCAGCAGCCGCCCCGTTGAAGCCAAGTGTTTGCAAGTTCTGACCGTGGTGAGCCTCCCTATTTTCGGAGGAAACCTTTATTTGATGTTATCCTATTATTTCATTGAGTCGGGTAGCCATGCATGTCATGGTCCCCTTCTTAGACGGTTTAGATAATATTAGAGGCTTCGTAGACATAATGATGTAGTCAAGGTGAATGTTTTGACAACTGAGCAATAATTCCTTGCTTGGTTTTGATGATCAAATTGATGTTTGGCCATTGGCCCACTATTTTAAAGTATTGTTTACTACTTCCTTCCGCAATGTCTATAATGAATGATGTGATGAAGCTAAGTGGTTCGCTTGGGGGCTAGCAATAGTCTCTGAGTGCCGGCCACGCCTAGGGTACCCTCCCGGGGCGTGACAAACTTGGTATCAGAGCACAGAGTTCAAGTGTCCTAGGGAGTCTATGAAGCCGTGTCTAGTAGAGTCCTTATTATTGGTGTGAAGCGCGCCACATCCATAATGGGGAGGCTATAGGACATTTAGGATAAGTTTCCCTTCTTTCTGATTCTGATCGTGCGATAGAGCTATTTCCTAAGAAATCTGCGATGATTCGTGCGTTGCTCTAAAACTTTCGACGATGCCTCGTCCACAAGGTGATAGAGATAGTAATTTTCATGCTCTTACAGATGAGATCCTTTGAGATAAAGTAATCGGAATGGTCGAAAGACTGTCTAGGCTTAAGAGAAGCCGACTGAGATGCAAAGTCAATTGACTAAGAAGGGTGCACTATTAATCATATGAATCGTGCATTTGAGTTAGCTCTAGATGTACCTAGACCCATTTGTTTTTCAAAACTATCTTCCGAGGTGACCCATGAGGGAGAAACTTATGTTTCTAAAGAGTTTGATGTTACCACCTAAGAGTGAGATATGAGGTCTTATAAATCCTGAGTAGAATCGAATCATCCCAGAGTTAGAAGGATGATGATGGAAAGAAAGGGACGAGATAACGAGAGTGATGGATGATTGAGGCTCGTAGTTCGAGTTACATATTTATTAGGTAAGTAATGATGTGCTGAGTTGATTACCATAAGTTTGATGAAAGAGTCATAAGTACTCTAGTGATTTTCATGATGAGGTGTAGAGGAAGAGTTATTGTCAGAATGTGAAAGAGCGTGTTCAAACTAGAAGGAAGTTATGTTGATGTGTTGTAGTATTCATACTATTGAGGGTGAAGTGTAGATGTTGAATAGAGGAAAAGAGTGCTTTCAATGTGATAGATTTAAATTAGGCTTATGATTTTTAATTGTGAGTTCATGAGACTCATCGAGTTATGAGGTTAGACAGATAAGAAGAGGCTTGAGATATGTATCCATGATTGTGTAAAGATGTGTGAAGCTCTAAGTTAAGACTGTTATAAGAATCTAGATAGTATGTTTGAGTTATCGATGTAAAGTAGGCTGATGTAAGTAATCTTAATCATCATGAGTAACTAAGTTGATTTGGGGCTTATCAATAGATAATGATGAGTTTCCATGAAAGACTAATTCTCTTGCAATTAAATTTATGGGAGCACAGAAGTTGAGTGCCAGCAGGCAAAAGAAGAGGTTAGATTGTGAGAGTTGTGGGAAGTGGTTATGTACGCCATAAGAATAGCAAACATAGAGAGATTTCCATAGAACTGGAATGATCTAAGAGTGATAGAGTTGAAGAGAGTCCGAGTGGCTAGTTATATGTATGCGACTATAGCATAACAGAAGAGTTTAAGATATTCTTGTGGATAGTGATTCCTTGACCATGTGGAGGTATGTACTTATAACCTAGTAGAGGAAATTGATTTATGAATTTAGAGAGAGGACCTTGAGAGCTAAGGAAGAGTTGATGTAAGGCCCGGTAAAATTATCAAAGTACCCCTAGAGGAGAGATGTGCGCATAACACGTCTTCTGATGCTCGGATGGCAAATCCGAGGCCAGATTTGTGATCAGCACAAAATTTTGAGTGGGGAAAAGGCTTCAGTCGATTTTTAGAACGACCGAGTGAAAAGATAATTTTTCGATCCGAACACCAAAACAGTGTCGGTGCGCGATAGAGGCGCGTCGCGCACCTGTAGCGGAGTGACACTTATGTTTTTTTCAAAACTTTTCGACGGGATTGAGAAAACTCGTTCAGAAAATTTTCGCTGAAAATGTACTGTTCGCGACCAGTCCGCGTCGCGGACTGAATCACTTTGGGGCTGGAAATTTATAAAATTTTTGAGGGCATTCTGGTCCATCCCTAACACCTTATAAACTCCCTATACGACTAATATAAGTTGTTTTAACATGAAAAGAGTCTAAAACCCCATTCTAAGTCCTTTTCTAACAATTGAATAGGACTAGAGCTTGAGAGAAGAAGAGAAGAGCTTGAGATGGAGGAATTCAAGAGATAATGAGAGTTCTTAATTCTGATGATGATGTGATGTCATTTCCTTTTAAGGTTATAGATGACGAGGAGTAGTTAGAGAAATCGTGAGGAGTCTGATAGATAGGTATTAATATTAGTATCTCCCGAGGTAAGAGTTCATCCGATCGAGGGTGTGAGCTGCTATGATATGCTCAAATATGTGGATGCTATTATGCAAATGTATTAGAGTGATGAGGACGAGCAGTATTCTCTAAGTACAAGTTACTATGGAGTGAGAGTTCTTGATTCTGATGTCATCTTACAGGTGTACTGACCTTCGGCTTGTTATGCCATTGCTGACGATATGATGTAGAGTATCAAGCTTTAGAGGTATAATCATGCTTATTTTGCATGGAGAGGTAGTAGTTTGGGGTTTCGTCAAAGGGGGAGATGACGAGTTCCTCCACGTCCAAATAGTGATATTGATAATAGTAGACTGAGAGTGAGGGTAAATGAGAAGGAGTAAATGTATCCTCATTGTGATACCGGTATTAAACTTGTGCCATGAAGAGATAGAGATAGGGATGAGGAAAGAGATGAGATCATATGATGCGCAATTGATAGGTAAGAGTATGTTGATGTGACTTTGAATGAGAGTTCATTGAATGATGGAGGTAGAGGTGATAAGTAGCCTTGAAAAATTCTAAGACATAATCAATGTGGTTGTTATTGTGCGAGTATGCATAATAGACTATTGAAGACCCCATAATAAGTGTTTCGAGTATAGAGTTGAGTATTGAGGATTAGCTTTGTATGAATATCATCACCTTAAGAATAACACCTTAAGGCTTAGAACTACGCCCGAATGAAAGAAGAAGAGGTGGTTAGGTAGAGGTTTGAATAAGAGCTATAAGTTTGCATTGATGTGGTAAAGTTCCATGAAAAGGAGCAAAAAAAAAAAAAAAAAATTATGGTGGGGACTTGAGCATAAGAGTATCCTCAGAGTCTTGTTTATATGATGTTCCTATTCTCAATTTGAGTTGATGGCTTCCTTCCTGAGTTCGAAGGACTGATTTATGAGGTGTCTAAATGATTCAAATTGATTGAGTTTCGACGTTCCATTCGTGCCTGATTAAGAGAATGTAAGATGTAATTCCCTTACTCTTGATTTAAATTGAGTTGTCTATTTGAGTTAATGTGTCCATTCCTGAGTCTGAATGGAGATGATTTGAGATTGATGACGAGTTAGAGTTTGGTTGATTGAGTGAGTTTTGAGAAGAGTTATGATTCTTATTCGTGCCTTGATGTCTACCTTACTCATCATTCGAGGACGAATGATCCCAAGGGGGAGATAATGTAACACCCCAACTTTTTTTTTTACTAAGGTTGAGACATCCTTCATATTATAGGATCAATTCATAAGTATTTAAAGTATATTAGATGTGATTTAGAGTTATAATTGATCTTTTACATCAAGCCAAGTCCAAAGAATTTCTAGTGACTAAGTTTTCATATGAGTTGATGGAAGGGTCAACTTCAAATGACCATATCTCCTAAAGTATAATGAGTTAGGTGACCCATAATATATCAAATTAAAGATCTTTGAATTTTCTTTCCAACGCATCTTATTTCGCGTTAAACGGAGTTCGGAGTAGAGAGTTATGACCATTTTACTGGAGAACTGCAGAGCTGTCTAAAGGTCCGCGACGGCTCCGCGACGCGGACCTATCGCGAACCTTTCTGGATAAGCTAACCGACATTCCTTTATTTTATTTTGAGGGTACTTTTACCCTAAAGCCTTTGGGGGTCTATTTAAGGTCCCAAAACGCATAATACGTCAGTTTCATAAGTCAAAACCCTCTCTTTCATTCCTAAACATAAAACGCTCAAGAATCATCAAGAAAGTCATCAAGTTAGGATTAACTTTCAAGATTCTTCATCAAGGTGAGTTATTCTTCATAAGATTTAAGCTAATTTCTCTATCTATTCATGAAATCCCTAATAGAATCTTAAATCCTAACCTAGGGTTTCAAGAAAGCAAATTCAAGAATCCCAAGAAAGGATTCCTTGATTCTTCTTTCCATGGATTAGGGTTCTTTACCAAGAAACTCTAAAGATTTTGAGTCAAGAAGTCAAGAATCAAAAAGAAGTTCTTCAACAATGTCTTTCCAAGTTCTTCCATTCTAAAAGAACTATCGAGGTTGAGGATTTTCTCCAAGAAAACGATTATTCATCAAATTTTGATTGTGATATCAAATTTCCAGGTATGTAAGGCTATACTTAAAGCATGGGAATGTCCTTCCATGTGCCCCATAAGTAATGTATTAAAGTTTAATGGTGAATGATGTTAGGGTAATGAAGTGAAACATGTTAATTCATGTAATGTAATGAATAAATGCCATTATTTTATGCGTAAACCTACATATTTTCCTGCATTGATGATGACCCTCATAAAAACCCTCATGCATCCTTTTTAAACTATTTTCTCGAAAAGCATTTAGTTAAAAAACCCTATATCTATTGTATATGTATCCTAGAAAAGCATGCATGATGAACATGGGTGTGTGTGTAGAGTCTAGAGTAATGATAAAATAATGAATGATGAACGTTGAGCATGTGAATGTGGGTTGTCTCTAAGTTGAGAGTCAAAGTTCCTAAACTAGTGTTCCTAAGGTCCATGATGTTAATGTTAATCGAATGGAATGACAATGATGTTAATGTTAATGTAAAGGAGATGTCAATGATAAAGTGTTATGCCCCTATGGGGACTAATGATAATGTAATGTGTCCCTATGGGACAAATGAATGTTAATGTTTTATGAGCAATGTCGAGTCCTGGGAGGAGTATTGAGCACCGAAATGGATAAAAGTAAGTCCCACTTGAGTCCATTAACTACGTGGCCCGCGTAGGAAGAGAGGATTGAACCGCAATGCGGATGGCTCCTATCTTGTCCCAAATGAGGACTAATATTATGTTTTATGGATCCACTAATGTAATGTCCTTTACCCTGGGCAGGGTAATGGATGGATGTGGAAACGGCATCGCTTCGTTGTATCATCACTGGCTCATAAGTGATGGTTGTCGGTTAAAGAAACTCCCAGTTAGGCCTCTCAGAAAAGGTTTCCCTAATAGTACTCTAATGTAAAGGTCAATGTTAATGCAAAGGTCAATGTTAATGTAAAGGCCAATGTTAATGCAAAGGTCAATGTTAATGTAAAGGTCAATGTTAATGTAAAGGCCAATGTTAATGCAAAGGTCAATGTTAATGTAAAGGTCAATGTTAATGTAAAGGTCAATGTTAATGTTTCCCTGATATAAATGTTAAAGTCTCATGATGATGTACGTTATATTCGAATGATTCTAATGATGTGATTCAGCTATTTTACATGCCAGTACATTCCACGTACTGACGCCATTTGGCGCTGCATCGTTTTATGATGCAGATACAGGAGCTAGAGGACTTCAGCAGCCGCCCCGTTGAAGCCAAGTGTTTGCAAGTTCTGACCGTGGTGAGCCTCCCTATTTTCGGAGGAAACCTTTATTTGATGTTATCCTATTATTTCATTGAGTCGGGTAGCCATGCATGTCATGGTCCCCTTCTTAGACGGTTTAGATAATATTAGAGGCTTCGTAGACATAATGATGTAGTCAAGGTGAATGTTTTGACAACTGAGCAATAATTCCTTGCTTGGTTTTGATGATCAAATTGATGTTTGGCCATTGGCCCACTATTTTAAAGTATTGTTTACTACTTCCTTCCGCAATGTCTATAATGAATGATGTGATGAAGCTAAGTGGTTCGCTTGGGGGCTAGCAATAGTCTCTGAGTGCCGGCCACGCCTAGGGTACCCTCCCGGGGCGTGACAAACTTGGTATCAGAGCACAGAGTTCAAGTGTCCTAGGGAGTCTATGAAGTCGTGTCTAGTAGAGTCCTTATTATTGGTGTGAAGCGCGCCACATCCATAATGGGGAGGCTATAGGACATTTAGGATAAGTTTCCCTTCTTTCTGATTCTGATCGTGCGATAGAGCTATTTCCTAAGAAATCTGCGATGATTCGTGCGTTGCTCTAAAACTTTCGACGATGCCTCGTCCACAAGGTGATAGAGATAGTAATTTTCATGCTCTTACAGATGAGATCCTTTGAGATAAAGTAATCGGAATGGTCGAAAGACTGTCTAGGCTTAAGAGAAGCCGACTGAGATGCAAAGTCAATTGACTAAGAAGGGTGCACTATTAATCATATGAATCGTGCATTTGAGTTAGCTCTAGATGTACCTAGACCCATTTGTTTTTCAAAACTATCTTCCGAGGTGACCCATGAGGGAGAAACTTATGTTTCTAAAGAGTTTGATGTTACCACCTAAGAGTGAGATATGAGGTCTTATAAATCCTGAGTAGAATCGAATCATCCCAGAGTTAGAAGGATGATGATGGAAAGAAAGGGACGAGATAACGAGAGTGATGGATGATTGAGGCTCGTAGTTCGAGTTACATATTTATTAGGTAAGTAATGATGTGCTGAGTTGATTACCATAAGTTTGATGAAAGAGTCATAAGTACTCTAGTGATTTTCATGATGAGGTGTAGAGGAAGAGTTATTGTCAGAATGTGAAAGAGCGTGTTCAAACTAGAAGGAAGTTATGTTGATGTGTTGTAGTATTCATACTATTGAGGGTGAAGTGTAGATGTTGAATAGAGGAAAAGAGTGCTTTCAATGTGATAGATTTAAATTAGGCTTATGATTTTTAATTGTGAGTTCATGAGACTCATCGAGTTATGAGGTTAGACAGATAAGAAGAGGCTTGAGATATGTATCCATGATTGTGTAAAGATGTGTGAAGCTCTAAGTTAAGACTGTTATAAGAATCTAGATAGTATGTTTGAGTTATCGATGTAAAGTAGGCTGATGTAAGTAATCTTAATCATCATGAGTAACTAAGTTGATTTGGGGCTTATCAATAGATAATGATGAGTTTCCATGAAAGACTAATTCTCTTGCAATTAAATTTATGGGAGCACAGAAGTTGAGTGCCAGCAGGCAAAAGAAGAGGTTAGATTGTGAGAGTTGTGGGAAGTGGTTATGTACGCCATAAGAATAGCAAACATAGAGAGATTTCCATAGAACTGGAATGATCTAAGAGTGATAGAGTTGAAGAGAGTCCGAGTGGCTAGTTATATGTATGCGACTATAGCATAACAGAAGAGTTTAAGATATTCTTGTGGATAGTGATTCCTTGACCATGTGGAGGTATGTACTTATAACCTAGTAGAGGAAATTGATTTATGAATTTAGAGAGAGGACCTTGAGAGCTAAGGAAGAGTTGATGTAAGGCCCGGTAAAATTATCAAAGTACCCCTAGAGGAGAGATGTGCGCATAACACGTCTTCTGATGCTCGGATGGCAAATCCGAGGCCAGATTTGTGATCAGCACAAAATTTTGAGTGGGGAAAAGGCTTCAGTCGATTTTTAGAACGACCGAGTGAAAAGATAATTTTTCGATCCGAACACCAAAACAGTGTCGGTGCGCGATAGAGGCGCGTCGCGCACCTGTAGCGGAGTGACACTTATGTTTTTTTCAAAACTTTTCGACGGGATTGAGAAAACTCGTTCAGAAAATTTTCGCTGAAAATGTACTGTTCGCGACCAGTCCGCGTCGCGGACTGAATCACTTTGGGGCTGGAAATTTATAAAATTTTTGAGGGCATTCTGGTCCATCCCTAACACCTTATAAACTCCCTATACGACTAATATAAGTTGTTTTAACATGAAAAGAGTCTAAAACCCCATTCTAAGTCCTTTTCTAACAATTGAATAGGACTAGAGCTTGAGAGAAGAAGAGAAGAGCTTGAGATGGAGGAATTCAAGAGATAATGAGAGTTCTTAATTCTGATGATGATGTGATGTCATTTCCTTTTAAGGTTATAGATGACGAGGAGTAGTTAGAGAAATCGTGAGGAGTCTGATAGATAGGTATTAATATTAGTATCTCCCGAGGTAAGAGTTCATCCGATCGAGGGTGTGAGCTGCTATGATATGCTCAAATATGTGGATGCTATTATGCAAATGTATTAGAGTGATGAGGACGAGCAGTATTCTCTAAGTACAAGTTACTATGGAGTGAGAGTTCTTGATTCTGATGTCATCTTACAGGTGTACTGACCTTCGGCTTGTTATGCCATTGCTGACGATATGATGTAGAGTATCAAGCTTTAGAGGTATAATCATGCTTATTTTGCATGGAGAGGTAGTAGTTTGGGGTTTCGTCAAAGGGGGAGATGACGAGTTCCTCCACGTCCAAATAGTGATATTGATAATAGTAGACTGAGAGTGAGGGTAAATGAGAAGGAGTAAATGTATCCTCATTGTGATACCGGTATTAAACTTGTGCCATGAAGAGATAGAGATAGGGATGAGGAAAGAGATGAGATCATATGATGCGCAATTGATAGGTAAGAGTATGTTGATGTGACTTTGAATGAGAGTTCATTGAATGATGGAGGTAGAGGTGATAAGTAGCCTTGAAAAATTCTAAGACATAATCAATGTGGTTGTTATTGTGCGAGTATGCATAATAGACTATTGAAGACCCCATAATAAGTGTTTCGAGTATAGAGTTGAGTATTGAGGATTAGCTTTGTATGAATATCATCACCTTAAGAATAACACCTTAAGGCTTAGAACTACGCCCGAATGAAAGAAGAAGAGGTGGTTAGGTAGAGGTTTGAATAAGAGCTATAAGTTTGCATTGATGTGGTAAAGTTCCATGAAAAGGAGCAAAAAAAAAAAAAAAAAATTATGGTGGGGACTTGAGCATAAGAGTATCCTCAGAGTCTTGTTTATATGATGTTCCTATTCTCAATTTGAGTTGATGGCTTCCTTCCTGAGTTCGAAGGACTGATTTATGAGGTGTCTAAATGATTCAAATTGATTGAGTTTCGACGTTCCATTCGTGCCTGATTAAGAGAATGTAAGATGTAATTCCCTTACTCTTGATTTAAATTGAGTTGTCTATTTGAGTTAATGTGTCCATTCCTGAGTCTGAATGGAGATGATTTGAGATTGATGACGAGTTAGAGTTTGGTTGATTGAGTGAGTTTTGAGAAGAGTTATGATTCTTATTCGTGCCTTGATGTCTACCTTACTCATCATTCGAGGACGAATGATCCCAAGGGGGAGATAATGTAACACCCCAACTTTTTTTTTTACTAAGGTTGAGACATCCTTCATATTATAGGATCAATTCATAAGTATTTAAAGTATATTAGATGTGATTTAGAGTTATAATTGATCTTTTACATCAAGCCAAGTCCAAAGAATTTCTAGTGACTAAGTTTTCATATGAGTTGATGGAAGGGTCAACTTCAAATGACCATATCTCCTAAAGTATAATGAGTTAGGTGACCCATAATATATCAAATTAAAGATCTTTGAATTTTCTTTCCAACGCATCTTATTTCGCGTTAAACGGAGTTCGGAGTAGAGAGTTATGACCATTTTACTGGAGAACTGCAGAGCTGTCTAAAGGTCCGCGACGGCTCCGCGACGCGGACCTATCGCGAACCTTTCTGGATAAGCTAACCGACATTCCTTTATTTTATTTTGAGGGTACTTTTACCCTAAAGCCTTTGGGGGTCTATTTAAGGTCCCAAAACGCATAATACGTCAGTTTCATAAGTCAAAACCCTCTCTTTCATTCCTAAACATAAAACGCTCAAGAATCATCAAGAAAGTCATCAAGTTAGGATTAACTTTCAAGATTCTTCATCAAGGTGAGTTATTCTTCATAAGATTTAAGCTAATTTCTCTATCTATTCATGAAATCCCTAATAGAATCTTAAATCCTAACCTAGGGTTTCAAGAAAGCAAGTTCAAGAATCCCAAGAAAGGATTCCTTGATTCTTCTTTCCATGGATTAGGGTTCTTTACCAAGAAACTCTAAAGATTTTGAGTCAAGAAGTCAAGAATCAAAAAGAAGTTCTTCAACAATGTCTTTCCAAGTTCTTCCATTCTAAAAGAACTATCGAGGTTGAGGATTTTCTCCAAGAAAACGATTATTCATCAAATTTTGATTGTGATATCAAATTTCCAGGTATGTAAGGCTATACTTAAAGCATGGGAATGTCCTCCCATGTGCCCCATGAGTAATGTATTAAAGTTTAATGGTGAATGATGTTAGGGTAATGAAGTGAAACATGTTAATTCATGTAATGTAATGAATAAATGCCATTATTTTATGCGTAAACCTACATATTTTCCTGCATTGATGATGACCCTCATAAAAACCCTCATGCATCCTTTTTAAACTATTTTCTCGAAAAGCATTTAGTTAAAAAACCCTATATCTATTGTATATGTATCCTAGAAAAGCATGCATGATGAACATGGGTGTGTGTGTAGAGTCTAGAGTAATGATAAAATAATGAATGATGAACGTTGAGCATGTGAATGTGGGATTGTCTCTAAGTTGAGAGTCAAAGTTCCTAAACTAGTGTTCCTAAGGTCCATGATGTTAATGTTAATCGAATGGAATGACAATGATGTTAATGTTAATGTAAAGGAGATGTCAATGATAAAGTGTTATGCCCCTATGGGGACTAATGATAATGTAATGTGTCCCTATGGGACAAATGAATGTTAATGTTTTATGAGCAATGTCGAGTCCTGGGAGGAGTATTGAGCACCGAAATGGATAAAAGTGAGTCCCACTTGAGTCCATTAACTACGTGGCCCGCGTAGGAAGAGAGGATTGAACCGCAATGCGGATGGCTCCTATCTTGTCCCAAATGAGGACTAATGTTATGTTTTATGGATCCACTAATGTAATGTCCTTTACCCTGGGCAGGGTAATGGATGGATGTGGCAACGGCATCGCTTCGTTGTATCATCACTGGCTCATAAGTGATGGTTGTCGGTTAAAGAAACTCCCAGTTAGGCCTCTCAGAAAAGGTTTCCCTAATAGTACTCTAATGTAAAGGTCAATGTTAATGCAAAGGTCAATGTTAATGTAAAGGCCAATGTTAATGCAAAGGTCAATGTTAATGTAAAGGTCAATGTTAATGTAAAGGCCAATGTTAATGCAAAGGTCAATGTTAATGTAAAGGTCAATGTTAATGTTTCCCTGATATAAATGTTAAAGTCTCATGATGATGTACGTTATATTCGAATGATTCTAATGATGTGATTCAGCTATTTTACATGCCAGTATATTCCACGTACTGACGCCATTTGGCGCTGCATCGTTTTATGATGCAGATACAGGAGCTAGAGGACTTCAGCAGCCGCCCCGTTGAAGCCAAGTGTTTGCAAGTTCTGACCGTGGTGAGCCTCCCTATTTTCGGAGGAAACCTTTATTTGATGTTATCCTATTATTTCATTGAGTCGGGTAGCCATGGCATGTCATGGTCCCCTTCTTAGACGGTTTAGATAATGTTAGAGGCTTCGTAGACATAATGATGTAGTCAAGGTGAATGTTTTGACAACTAAGCAATAATTCCTTGCTTGGTTTTGATGATCAAATTGATGTTTGGCCATTGGCCCACTATTTTAAAGTATTGTTTACTACTTCCTTCCGCAATGTCTATAATGAATGATGTGATGAAGCTAAGTGGTTCGCTTGGGGGCTAGCAATAGTCTCTGAGTGCCGGCCACGCCTAGGGTACCCTCCCGGGGCGTGACATCACACTTATGTTTTTCCAAATTTTTTTGACTGGATAAAGAAAACTCGTTCAGAAACTTTTCAGAGAAAAATACATTGTACGCGACTAGTCCGCGTTCCGGACTAAATTATTCCGTAGCTTATTTTTTTTAAAAATTTATGAGAGGCATTCTGATCAATTTCCGACCCCTTCTAAACTCAATACACATTCTAATTAGGTCATTTTGACGTAAAAAGGGTCTAAAACCCCATTCTAAATCCTTTCTAAACAATTGGACAAGACTAGGGCTAGAGAAAACGGGAGAAGAACACAAGATTGAAGAATTCAAGGGAGAATTCTTGAAGGTGATTGTTGATAGCTTCATCCCAAGTATGTAAGGCTAAACTAAAAGCATGATTTTGTTCTCTCATGCCCCATAGACAGTCATAGATGAGTTGATAGTCTAAAGAGTCTACGTACATAATTCTTGATGGTTTTTATTGAAAATCTTATTAAATTCATATATTTTCCTATGTTGATGATCATCACAAACTTGTTTTCTTGAATTGAATATTTTCATGATAAATTGCATAAACCTACATAATTATTTTGAAAGCATACACGAATGAACTTAAGAATTGAGTCTAGCTAGAGCCTCGATTGGAGGATGTCGATTGTGATTGTGATTATGATTGTGATTGTAATGAGAGAATGATGAGTTGATAGAATTTGATAGTCCTGTGAGTCTCCATAAATGAACTCCACTAATTTGTCTATTCGATTGTTCCCTTACGATTTTTCTAAATCTTGAGTCATTGATTGAAATGTTCCTTGATGGGAGGGTTAAAGCCCCTATGAGATTAATTCATGAAAGGGTTAAAGCCCCTATGAGATTGATTGATGATAGGGTTAAAAGTCCCTAGGATTTTATTTGGTTTGATTGGATTGATTGTCTTATGAACATTGAGTCATGGGAGGAGTATCGAGCACTAAAAGTGTGAGAGTTAGTCCGACTTGCACTCATCAAACTACGTCGCCAAACGTAAGTGAGGCATAGAACCATCACATTATATTGTGGTTCCCTCTGGATTAGAAGTCCCTGAAAGCAATAGAGGACTTAGTCGATTGTGTTTCCCTATGGGATTCGATTCGTTCCCTACCTGGAAAGTTTGGAACGGTTGTGGCAACTTCAGCTTGACTGTTGTACATTCACTGGCTCATAAGTGATTGTTGTCAGATAAGAGAAACTCTCAGAAAGTTCCTACCTTGAGTATTCTGAGTCGAGATGAGATGAGATGTGATGAGACGAGTTCATCTGAGATGAGTCTGATTTGATGAGGTTGATTAGTTGATGGGTTACTTGTCTACTCTTTATTCATGCATAGATGGACATTTGACGTTTAGATTTTATTTGATGATTGTTCTGAGTCGATGATTGTTTCATATTATTCTACCGATTTCTATTTTCATTTAGCTATTTTACATACCGTACATTCCACGTACTGATGCCACTCGGTGCTGCATCGTTTTATGATGCAGATACAGGGATTAGGTATCATCAACAGGCACATTGTTGAAGATCCACGACGTTCAGCTTATTGGTGAGCCTCCCCTACTCCAGAGGACCCACTATTATTTATTTTATCATGCTTTTAAGTTAGATTAGACTAGTCTTATATTTTGATTTCGGTAGCCATGAGTCTGTCATTGGCACCACTTGATTAGTGATAAAGGCTTCATACATGATAGTCGAATGTTGATGTTAAGATCGTGAGCTAGTTCTTTCTACTAACCTTCTATTATTATATATATTCTTTGAGGCATTAGATGAGATGAGCCCATTTACTTGCTTTTACTTTCGCTGATCTGTAGAGTTGCCTGATTGAATGGATGTGATGAGGCCAAGTGGTTCACTTGGGAACTAGCAATAATCTCTAGGTGTCGGCCACATCTTGGGTACCCTCCCGTGGCGTGACAGTAGACTCCTATTATTGTCCTTTGCATATGAAAATCAGTCTCCATGTATGATAATTTTCCTTGTTCTAATTCTGATTCATGCTATTTGAGCCTTGTCAATGTTAAGTACTTTCCTGCATTCAAATGTGTGACACTCTATGTATTCTCCTTGATCTAAGACTGCGTTTGCTAATCTGTCAGCTAACTGATTAGCCGATTGTTGCATTGATTTGTGTTATATGTTCCTGTATCTCCTCAATTATTACTCATGCTATTTTCCAATCTTTTCTAAATTGTTTAGCAGAGATATAATATCTTTTCAAAATAGTGGACATTTTCGTGCTTTGCGCGGTCATAAAAACTATTTATGAATTTAAAACTAAATTTATTTAAATATAATCGAGATAATAATGTGTTTTTATGCATATCCTTACAAAATCAATAATATACAATTTAATTTTTCTTCTAATAAAATAAAGTAAAGCATGAAATGAAAAGTAAAGGTAGAAATGAATTGTATTTTTAATATTGTTTCTTATTAGTTTTTATTTTTTTTCTTGTTTTCTTGTATTCCCATTAGCTAATCTCCCCATTGTTCAATACCCTAAATAGTAAGCCCTAGCTCAGAAAAGAGTCAGGGCCGACTCAACAAGATCGAAGACCTAAAGGCAAATTCTAGAAAGGGGCCCTAATTTTTTTTTAAAAAATTATCTTATATTTTTTTTATTTAAAATCTCTTTTCTTGCTTTTCAATATATTTTTCCAGTGCACTCTATCTCTATTAATTTGTTTTTACACATCTTTATCAATTGTTTTATTTTTATGCAATCTCATTTCTAAATCAACTCATGAGTTCATATTAATAATATGCTCGTTTGTTACTTCATGAGCTTTGAGGTTAGTGCTAAGATTTCTCCAATCATCATTACCTTCATTAGCTAGTTTACTGTTACAAGTAGAATTTTTTGCTAAATAATTTACAACAAAAATAAATTTTTTTATCCAAATCTTTAGAGTAAATTAACCATTTTTTTAATGCTTTTCTCCGTTTGCCAATTTTTGAACATAGTGTGCTGTAGAAAAATGTTGTGAAAATTTAACTTTTGGATGATTTATATCACTCATTCTAATTGGTCCCTTTTCTACTAATAGATCTCTCAACTTTGTACCTACATTATTCCATTGACTTGGATCATATATATTTGTAGAGATGCAACTATTTAAATTATTTAAAAGTTTTTTATTATCAGGAACTACATCACATTTTTCACCAATTTCTTCAAGATTTGTTTCTTGAATATTATTATTATTGATGAGACGTAGAAATACGACTCTTACGATGCTTTAAGCAAAGAATTTTTGTACGTTCTCAAGCAAATATGTTGGTTTGATGTGTGTATTTTGGTACTTTGCAGGAAAATGACGAAGACATGGACTGACGGAGAAACTGAGAGAAAAAGAATAAAAATTGCGGTGAAGTGGTGACATACGGACCACCTCACGGCCCGTGTAACATCACACGGACCGTGGGAGGGTGCGTGAAGTGCCCAACATAGAGAAGCTGGAAGATGGAGCCAAGTGAGGGACCACGGAGGTCTTTACGGGTCGTGTCGTAGTACACGGACCGTGTGACCGACCGTGTCCCCGCACTTGGGAGTGAAAATGGAGCGAAGCCAAGGCAAGCCGCACGGGACGAGCACACGGACCGTCAAAGGTACCACGGACCGTATCATGAACCGTGAAAGTGATGTGAACTAGAAGGAGCATCGTCGAAAATAAAGGAAATTGTGCAAGTGAAGACTTACGGACCATTAAACGGACCATGAGACACAACACGAGCCGTGTCAGGGCCCGTGAGGAAGCAGAAGATGACGACATACGGACCGTGTGACGGTCTGTCTAGACTCACACAGACCGTGTAGTGAACCGTACCCATGCCGAAGTCTATTTTTCCTATTTTTAATTGGATTAGTTTTTCCTTGTATATATATTTTTTATTTTATTTCGTTTAGAACGTTGTTGACGGCTGGAGTCAGAGAACACAAGAGAGAACAACTGTTTAACTTTATTTTACGTGGGTTGTGATCATCTCTTTGAAGATTGTAACATGGATTCATTGTTCTTTCAATCGTAAGTCAGTTACTATATTTTCATTACATTGTTGTGGGCAAATTATATTGAGCATGCTAGACTGAACCCACAACTAGGGTTGTGGGAACCATGACAATTCAATGAGATAACACAAACTGGGGTAATCCAAGGGATTGATCGTTGCATTTATTGTAGAAATCTTCGCTTTAACTTCTCCTTAATGAGTCGACGCATTAGGGCAAGCCCGTATTTGTTACATGCCCGAGAGGGATGTAGTGATTAGGAAAAGGATTCTACAACAGAAATTCGGGGTTTTTAACCTAGTCTAAGTACCTGAGACCGAAAGGTGAGGGTATTCTGAGATTGAAAACAAAGGTCGGAATCACATACGCTTTGAGACTGAAAGGAGATGAGTGAAATATAACTAGGAAGGACCGAAAGGTGAACTAGGTATTAGCTAAGTTGTTTGATCTTGTATGCGCAATCAAGAATGAGTTTACCTAGCCAGTTTAGTTATCGTATTAGATGTCATGGGGAACACAACCCTAGCTTCTCTCTACTTGTTTGAAACCCAGTATTAGCGTCCCTATTAGTTACTTTACATAGGAATTTAAATTGAACAACGCAACCCCCTATTTACTTTATGCAATTTTATCTTGGGAATAGCATTTACATCTGAAAGCCGGTACTAATAGATTCATTCTTACGCGTTCTCTGTGGGATCGACCTCAACTCTGGTTGAGTTCTATATTTGACCAATGATCGCTTTACTCTTCCTTTTGGAGTGTAAATTTGGGCGTATCAATCATCTAACTCAATTCTATTAGTAACTTGTTCACTTGAAGAACATCCTCCCATACATTTCAATTCAAGATTTTTATATTTGTTAAAAATTTGTCAAGGGCTCCTTTTTGAGATTTATTTAATTCTTCAAGTTTTCTCTTTTTCTCTCATTTTGTAAAACCCGAATTATATTTTCTAGTTGACATATTTAAATAATTCAATTGAATATATTTTATCAATAACTAAAACAAGAATACATGCACTTATGAACTAAGAATATTAACAGTAATAAATTTTGAAGAAAAACTATAAAATGAAGTTACAATTATAAAACCTGTTTCACGAATTTGATAAGATGTATAACAATAGTGAAATAGTGTTGAGTTCCTTCAAGCACTTTTTAAAATTTAGAAGAAATACCAAAAATCAATTCTTTTGTAACTTGTAAGTAGTAGTAAAACAAAAGTTTTTATAAAAGAGAGTAAAGATAATAAAAAAAAAAATAAGTATAAGATAAATAATAATATAAAATAAAATTAATAATTATCAGGAGATATTTAAGGAAGCACACTTAGGGGTGACAACGGGGCAGGGGCGGGGCAGGTACGGGGCGGGTTTAGAGCTATGCATGGCAGGATAGGTTTAGAGCTAACGGGGTGCAGGGCGGTTGAAGTAGTTATTTTTAAAACTAATGTGGGACGGGTTACGAGTTTAAAAAACAAATAGGAATTCAAAAAAACAAATTTTTGTAATTAGTAAAAATCAAAGATATAAACTTTTTATATGAAATATTGACTTTAATTTTATTTTTTTTCTAAATTTTGAACTAGACGTGTCCGGTAAATTGTTAGTTGTTAAAGTGTTAATTAGAAACTCTTAAGTAATGATTAAGAAATAATTTTTAAAATGTCAACTAAAAATAGCTAATTAGTTGTTGAGACATTAATTAGCGGAAAAAAACTAAATTCAATTGAAAAAAATAAAAGAACTTTAAAATTTAAGCGGGGCGGGGGCGGTTTAAAAAATTTGCGGATTAAGTTCATCCCGTCCCGCACCCGCCCCATTGCGATCTCTAAGCACAATTTTTACATAAAGAAGTTATTCCAAAAATTGTTCTATTTTCTTGGGGAAGCAATGTACTAACGGCTATTTCTTTTTTCTCTGGTTTTTTTTTAATAACACTTTTACATATTTTTTTAAAAAAATATTAAAAATATATATAATTCATTTAACAATATATATAAATACATTCTTTTAAAAGAAAATGAGGCCCCAAAAAATATAAGACCTCAAGCAATAACTTTAATGGCCTAGTGCTTAAGACGGCCCTGAAAAGAGGTTACTTTCTCTTGATTTTTCATTATTTTTTCTTATCTCTGTTTTCTCACACTGTTATTCTACCTCCTCTTTTTGTTTTTCTGGATTATTACTTCCTACATTTATTTATATAGTTTATTAATTATTTTCTTGTTTTTCCTAATTCTTGTTGCCAATTCAAGATGGCGCTCTATTTTTGAACTAGTTATAAACGTCCGTGTTTGTACAGGCTCAACATATGCTATTTTTTATCTCAATTTATATGATGTTTATAGTTTTTTTTATATATATTTCTTTTACTTTTAAAGATTTTAATTATTAGACTTAGTCAAGCTACTTTGAAAATATTAATTAAGAAACTCGCAAGTTATTTTTGTGGGTCCCACATAATAGCAGAAACGACGCAGGCTGCTCAAGCAGATATGTTGGCGGAGAGTTGCCTGCTTATTCACTAGGGGTGTGCATCGGTTGGTTTGGTTCGATTTTATACATTATTGGTTCGGTTTATCGATTTTCATTTTTTTAAATATGCTAAACCAATAAAATAACTTTTATCGGTTTTAAGTCCTTAACGGTTTGATTTTTGGTTAATGAGAATTTGCATTAATAAAAACAGATGAAGTACGAAAGAGTAAAGATTAAATAAATACTAGAGTGGGTAACTAATCACTTAAGTACGATAAAGATTAAAATAGGTAAAGTACTACCATAGTGTCCTATTACTATAAAATTACTAATATTTAATATTTATGAAGGGGTAAAATAGTGAATTATTATAATCTTATTGGGTTATCGATTTACCCAATAACCCAATAGTAAAAACTGATATCAAACTGATAACCCAATAATTTTTTTTCAAAACCATTAAAAACCCGATAAATTAACCACCCAATAACAATAAACCAATAACGTTTTTATCGGTTCGATTTTTACACACCCCTATTATTCATAAAATAATTTATCAGGGATAATATTGTAAAATCATAATTGAAGCAGCTGAAGAAATATAATCAAGCTACTTTGAAAATATTAAATTAATAAACTCACAAAAATAATTTATTAGGGCCAATATTGTAAAATCATAATTGAAGCAGCTGAAGAAATATAATCAAGCTGCTTTGAAAATATTAAATTAATAAACTCATAAATTATTTGTACGAATCCCATATAATAGCAATGAAGAAACAGATAGCTCAAACAAACATGCTGACAGAGAGCTACCTGCTTATTCACTCTTCTCGTTAATAAGTAATAATCAAAAAGATAATTTGTTCTTTCTATTTAATATTTGAAATTGAACATCTTCCATCTTTCATTTTTTTTTCCTAATGATTTAGTCAAAGTAAGATTTTTAAATTAAGATGATAGGTAAAACAAAATCAAAGGGACTTAAATTCTCTTAATATAATAAGAGGGAGTTGGGTGAAGCAGCATCTCTCCGTCTATGTGATTGGTTCATTCCAAACTTCTTATGAGAATTTAAATAACTATTTTTATTCTAGTTTAATGTGATTGGTGTCTAATTCTTTCAAAATTATGAAATTCCGCTTTAACTATATATTTAGTTTTAAATTCATATATTTTAACTATAGCTTCATTATTTTAAGTGTTAGTAATATTTGTTAATTTTTCAATAAAAAATCAACAATCAATGACAAAAAATATTTTAATTAAAGACACCTCAATGGACTTTTCACATTAGATTTGCACAAAAAATGAGATGATTTACTATGATGTGTTTGTATATATATATATATATATATATATATATATATATATATATATATATATATATATATATATATATATATAAATTATAATTTATTTTTAAGTAAAAATTTAAAATCATTTAATCATCAAACTTAAATTAATCTATATTAATAATATTTATTAAATATTTATTTTACACTTATTAAAATAATTTAATAACGATTAATTATATCATTTAATAAAAATTTCTAAATAACTATAGAGCCTGTGTCTTGCACGAATCTTGTAACTAATAAATACGTGGTAGTTAACGAGTAATTGGAAAAAATAAGTAACGTATATTCTGGAGGAATATTTTAAGTAGTGACTTTTGATTATTATTTTTTGAATTTTAATAACAAAAATAGATTAAAAAATAGGAGAATGGTAAAAAAAATTGAGAAAAAAGAAAAAATGTGGTTGTTGATTTTATAGAGTTAAAACATCAATTTTGTCTATGGGCAACTTTGTATAAATAATATTTATAGATATATTTTTAAATTTCAAGCTCCCACATGTTTGGATAAATTAAAAAATTGTGGTGATAATTAAAATTATATTTTCTTGAGGACAAAGTTGATTGTCCTGACGAAAATATAATTTTATTGGCAATATTTTTTAAAACTAAGATCAAGCCTTCTGGTATTTGAAACCTTTCAGAAATAATATTGTAGAAGAATTTTCTTGCAACATTTTTGGTCATGGACAATTTATCATTTTCGTAACCACTTACAAAAACACATTATTTTATTTTTTTTTGGGGGGAGGGAGAGGGTGGGTGGGTGGGAATAAAAAAGGAATATTCAAAATTTAAATTTTTTTTCAAGAATATCTTGTTTATTTGTGTGTATGGGGGAGGTGGTGGGGTGATAGGAGACGAGTGGAGTAAAAAAATGAAATTTGAGATTGGAGGAGGATTTAGAAAAATGTATCTTTTAGGTTTTAGAAGAAAGTCAATTTTTTTTAAAATACGCCTACTCCTGCAACCTTACTATATCTCCAACCTAATCCTACCAACCAATTAGCCTGCTACTCTAATTCGCGATATCTACTTCTATCTATCTAAGGTCATGTCCTCGATGAGATCCAGTTTTGTCATATCTTGTCTGATCATCTCCCCTCAATACTTCTTCGGTTTACCTCTACCCCTCCGTGTAACTCCCAAAACCAACCTCTCGCATCTCCTTACTGGAGCATTGGTATTTCGTCTCTGTATATGTCCAAACCATCGCAATCTCGCTTCCCTCATCTTATCAGCCATCGAGTCACCTCTAACTTCTCTCGGATGGTCTCATTCCTAATCTTATCCCTCCTTGTGTGACCACACATCCATCTCAACATCCTCATCTTCGCGTTATGCATCTTCTGAACATGTGTTATTGACCATACTTCACCCCATATAGCAAAGATGGTCTATAAATTCGAGAAAAATAAATTAATTTAAAAAATATTCTTAAAATATTTAAGCCAAGTAAATATAAAAAAATTAAAAAATATTTTTCTCCATACTATATACTCATTATGGAGCAAATTTAATCCTCACAGATAAAGTGAAAATTTGGATAGCCAACGAACCAAAGCAAGGATAAAGAAAATGATTTTATATAATCCTATCAATCTTTATGTCAAATGGTCATCTCTTACGACCCCCTCATCGTTCATCACTTGCCAGTTGCCACACACTGCAGCACAAATAAAAGATTAGATATCCGCAAAATAAATCAAAAACAAAAAATGAAATCCAAACAGTACTTCTACCTGTTTATCTTCTTCTTCTTCCTTCTCAGCTTGGTGTCTTCCCCTGCATCGGCAGCCCAAGGTACCAGCATAATATTCACCACCTTGGGAAGATCAACCTATGCCTTCGACGTCTTCGCTCTTCCAACAATACACCCACAAACCGAATTGCAGTTGACGGACGGCAATTCTGTTAACTTTAACGGTCATTTTCCGGCCTCCCTGCCACCTTCCCTGCTCTCGCGCTTACCCGATGATTCCATCATCTCCGGTGAGCTGCCGTTTCATCTCATCTACGTGACGGAACGGAACGGCACCCACCATGTATTTTACGACGCTGTGTTTTACGGGTTCGGCGAAAGAAGAGCCATACTTGAGTTTCCAGTTCGGAGAGAGTCGACTCGAGTTCAAGTTCCTTTGGTGGGTTTCGAGCAGTCGGGTGGGAGGGTTTCTATGAAAGATAAGCCTAGTTTAGCTGGGGAATCTTTGATATACGTGTCGACTCATGAGGACTCCGGTGTGCCTAGGACTAGCTGGGCTGCAGTATATTCGACTCACTTGGGTACCGGGCTGACCCGGAGGTTGACACCTAAAGGAATTGCTGATTTTAGCCCAGCAGTGTCTCCTTCGGGCGTTTGGACGGCGGTGGCATCGTACGGCAAGAAAGGCTGGAGTGGGGAGGTTGAGGAACTCGCTACTGATATCTACGTGTTCATGACTCGTGATGGGTCGGGTCGGGTTAAGGTGGTGGATCACGGTGGATGGCCGACTTGGGCTGATGATTATACTCTGTATTTCCACCGGAGGTGCGATGATGGATGGTGGAGTGTGTTCAAAGCTGTATTTCCCAAATCAGGTGAACTCGGTGTCGACTCTGTTTCTACCCAGCGAGTCACACCACCGGGTTTGCACGTGTTCACACCAGCAGCTTCTCCGGCTAACAAGAATCTCATCGCCGTAGCTACTAGAAGAGCAGGTTCAGAGTATCGGCACATCGAGCTATTCGACGTCGTTTCTAAGAAGTTTACCGAAATAACCCGACCTGTTTCTCCTCATGCCCATCATCTGAACCCGTTCTTTTCGCCCGATTCTTCATGGGTCGGGTACCATAAATGTCGAGGCACAGGCAACGGAAGAGGAAGCGATACACTATTACTGGAAAATCTTCGAAACCCAATACCCGGAATCTCTCTTTTCCGGATTGACGGGTCGTTTCCATCATTTTCACCAAACGGTGATCGGATAGCTTATGTGAGGTTGCCTGGATTATACGTGATGAATTATGACGGGTCAGGTCTGCGTCAAATTTCATCAAGAACGGCCTTTTCCACAGCTTGGGACCCTAAAAGAAAGGGAGTAATTTACACTAGCTTTGGACCAACATTTGCTAGTGAAAGCACAGAAGTGGATATCATCTCCATCAATGTAGATGATGAAGACCTGAGCAACAAGCAATTGACAATAGGAGGGCAGAATAATGCGTTTCCATCTCCTTCACCCGATGGAAAATGGATCGTCTTCCGATCCGGGAGATCGGGTCACAAGAACTTGTACATTATGGATGCTTTGGAAGGAGAGGTGAGTGGTCTTCGTCGATTGACAGAGGGGCCATGGACAGATACTATGTGTAATTGGTCACCGGATGGTGAATGGATCGCATTTGCATCCGACCGAGAAAGCCCCGGGTCAGGTAGTTTTGAGATGTATATGATTCACCCTAATGGAACAGGAATCAAGAAGCTGATCCAGAGTGGTACGGGTGGAAGGACTAACCACCCGTATTTCAGCCCAGATGGGAAGTACATAGTGTTCACTTCAGATTATGCCGCGGTATCAGCTGAGCCCATATCGAACCCTCATCATTATCAGCCATATGGTGATATATACGTGATCAAATCAGATGGCTCGAATATCCAAAGATTAACCCACAATTCGTATGAGGATGGAACCCCCGCTTGGGGCCCAACATTCATAAAACCTGTGAATGTGGAATGGCCTAATGGTGGAACCCCCTGTGCTTTTGAAGATTGTCACTGGCTGAATATTAGGCCTAATGCCAGTGTAATGGATGCATCCTTCGGCTTAGGTACTAAGATAGAGTGTGGTCAATGAGCTTGTCTTGTGGGGCTGGTATTCTTGTTATATATGTTAATTCTTGTTATATATGTTATATTATGGAATAACAATGTATCTGTTGATACAACTTGACGTCTATACTGACGGTGTAAAATATTTTTAGCATTATCAGTGTATATATGGTTGGTTGAATCCTTGATCGATATTAATTAAGAGTAAATTAATAGATGTAAAATATAGAATCGCAATATGTTGGTGTAACTTTTCTTTTCACCCAAGTTGCTCATTTGACAAGACGAAAAATGACGACTTTGATCAGTTGGCACAAACTGCAATAGTTACACAAAAGGAATTATCACTGAACAGTTTCCGAGTTAAATGAAACAGCCAACAGCTTGCTCTTCTTCTGTACACAAACTTAGAGGCAACTAAACTAGAGAAGAACAGTAGTACAAAACTAATCCTGCAATGTCAATGTTAATGACTACAAACAAAGATGCTCTGCTAAGGCCACACGAGGAGAGAAGAACCAAGAACGAACTCTTCCAGGGACACTGCAAGTTTATGACTATTAGATTGTGTTCCTTCGCGTTGAAATGACATGAATTAGTCCAACCAACAATTGGAAAACTGAAGTTGATGCCTCTTCTCATATCTCCCTGGCTTAGCAGCTTGTGTTCTGGAAGAACTCTACAGGTATGGTCGGAGGGCAATACTTCTTTGCAACAAATTTGTACTGTTTCAAAAAACCAAATATTAAAAAAAACTCGGATGCCTAGGTATGTACATAAACATATCTGTCTATTCAGTTAAAACATGATTTGATTAGTGTTGAGAAGGTTGATCATTTATCCCCAGGGAATTACTTCAGAAGGTTGATCATTTATCCAAGAAGATTCAGAAGATGTATTTGTCACTCTTCATCAATTTTCATTTCAGTTAATAGTAGAATGTTCAAGAGCAGTCAATTTTCTCCATGTATACATGCTTGGGATGAACTTAAAAAAGAATTATGAAAAACTAAATCTAGAAGGGGCTAGGATGAAGAAATGAGATTAAGAGATCAAAACTAAAATTACCTTGTGTTGGCTGTATTTTTCCCTGACTGCTGGTAAGCTAGAATTTTTATTGTTGCAGCAAAGGCTATGTAGTGCCATGACACAGTCGCGTAAATCAGAGGGTTCGTACTGAGTATAATGCCTCAAGGTAGAGTTCTGTATTAGGAGTTTCCAAAAGTCAACTTTTATAAGAATATATTTTTCAAAAGGAGAATAAGAAGGGAAAATACATTACAATTTTTTATATGATTGTCACAATGCTAATTCATACTTACCCAAGGTTTCATTGAAGGGAGAAGAATACATTTGGCCAAGAAAATTGCAGAAGCAGCAATGAGTGATGGAGCATAACAAAGCATGTCGTATTCTAAAAGAGAGAGTTCTGCGATGTAGCTAGCCAAGTGTTCCAACTGCAGTGACAGAACCTGTAGATGATTATAAAATTTTTATCAACTCTGTTTCCTGTATAAAATATGTTGGAGAATAATCAACTTTTAATGGAGAGGTTACCTCATTAAGTCCTTGAGCAGCGCGAACAAACCTCCTGCAGTATATCTCAACAATAAGTTCTTCGAAAACATTTACGCGACTGTTTAACAACTGCAGATATTACCTCAGTACGAACCCTCTGAGGTAACCTTCTGCAGTACCTTACTAGATAAGGGTAAGATATTACCTCAGAAAACATTTGACTGTTGGAGCTGTCATTTCAAACTTCAAGTAATTTAAAACAGCAGACTCCATTTGCAAGACCTGCATAATAGTACATAGTTCTTAGTGCCACTGCAAAGTTTAACAACTGCAGGTTCTGTGAATAAAGATCATATACCTCCTCCTTGAAGTAAGTGTTGTCTGTTATGTAGCAGAACTCTTCTACTTGAGGTGCACAGATCTCCTCATATTTGCTGCAATATAGCATTTCCCATATTAATTAATGTCTTAGAGCATTTTCTTACAGATATGCTTGTAATATTTGAGGAAGTGAGAATATGAAAAGCACTCGAGGAAAATTTTATAAATATCATTGCAAAAACAAAATGCAGTATAGGTCAGAAGGTAGTTTCTTACGATGCTATCATCATGCAAGCTACTCCAAGCAACTGTAGTCGTTGCCTGTCCATCAAATTACCCGAAAGATATCGATCAATGTAGTTAATTGTCAGATACAATGTGTCTGGGACAAGCCTGTACTCCTCTGCAACCTATGCATCAAACAAGTTCCACATCAAACTAATGAATTGCTGAGCTCATCGACATTTGTTAAGTCATTATTTCCAGCATGCTGATATTCTGTGAGGGACACAACTTTAGAGAAGAAATATACTGGTAGAAGTTTACCTCAACAAGCCAGTCAATTAAGATAGCACGCATACTAGGATTTATGTCTTTCTGTACTTTCTCCATGAAATCTGTGGAAGGCCGTTTCTTTGCCTGGTACAATGACCAAAGACAACATTAAAACATATTTGACAACTGGCAGCAAATGTAAATTACACCGCAATTTGTTTTAAAATTAGCAGCAGCATCCAATTCAAATAGCTGAAAAGAGATAGAAGGTTAACATTTTTATACCTCAGAGGCTCTCAAGTGTTTGTATATGTCACAGGCCATTGGAGCACATAACTGTGGGTCAACAAGATTGTTATCAATGTTGACAATTTTATCCCCTGATTCCAAATCTACAAGTACATCTCTCTTGCATATATCTGCTGCTGGAATAAAAAATAGATAAATTGTATAAAAAGATCTTATAGTTAAAAATGAAATGCTAGAACAAGGACTACTCTCTGCTGAAAAGATCAAAACCTGCTGCTTTGACATTTTCTGAGATGTAGAGGGTGCTACACGTCTTCTTCTCAATGGAATCAACTGCAGCCGTTTCATGGTCATCTATGTATTCGACCTCCGGACTTCTCACTGTGTCAGAAGTTGACATAGATTCATCCATGGAGATTAATGATCCGTCTGAGTGAGTTGGAGATATGTCCATACTGCAAGTGGCAGGAAGAAGAATCGCAGTGATCTTAGGTATAACTGCATCATTTCTTTGAGTAGTAACAGCTTTGCTGTTTGGTCTGATAGAGGAGGATGCTGGCAGAACAGCAGTCCCTGAGGAAACTGCGTTACTGTTGCAAGTAGAAATGTTCTTCTTAATGCTTACAATCTTGGATGTACATGGTGCCTTCCAATGCCAAAAATAATTCGAAGTTAGTTACAGCTTCAGATACAAGAAACAATCTTTTTCAATTTACTCACATTGCAAAACACCTTATTAATTTAAATACAAGGTTCATCCAACTGTGAAAACACAAAATTAACAAAAGTTGCTTAACTTCTTCTGCTCATTTGTGTAGAGATAAATTTTGTCCCTGACAAAATTAAGAACAGTGGTAAAATCATTGAATACCTTCACCTCTCATTTTATGATATGCTAAACAGATTCATGTTAAAGCTGAAAACAATAATCTAGAATGCCACTGGTCCACTTCATGATTGTACAATGATACTATGTCCAATTTGAAAAAGCAAAAACTTTTCTTTAGCCTAATCACATAAACATTAGAACTTTCTTCAAATGTTCAAAAAGCAAAGTGGACAGCCAAACAAAAGGAAACAAAAAGCAGGAATTGGGGGAAGATGTTTCAAATTTTCCAATTCATAACACTTTTTTACAATAAAAAAATATCTAACTCAAACATAAATTTTTCAAAACTTCACCCAAAACTCAATTCAGTTCCCTTGATGACTGACGCATTTCCTGTTAAAAGCAGTGAACTTATAAGGGAAGTCAATAAACCAAGATAACAACTTCCTACTATCAAAATCTTGAGAAAAAACGAGATCCCACAAATCCTCTCCTATCAAAAACCCTCAAATCGCTACACTTGATTTTCTCAAATTAATTTTTACCCAGTATCTTCAATCATTTTTTCATGAAACCCCACGTAACATTAACCATTTTAGTACTTATTTAATCCAACAATGAAAAACCCCAAAATAAATCACAGAAACTACATACATTTTCCTTGTGAATATGGATTTTTATCAAGAAATCACATAAACAACATATGAAAAAAATGAATAGTCGAACCAGTAATAAAAAAGCCCAAAGAAAAAAATCACAGAGAAAGATTAAAAAAAAAAAAGGATAACCCATAAACCCCAATTATCTTCCTAGAGTAAAAAAAAAAGTACACATTCAATTTATATAAACAGAGAACAAAAAACAGAGAGAAATACTCACAAGTTTGGAGGAATGAGAGAGCGAGTTCCGAGCAGAGGCAGTTGTATGATTAGAGATATTAGATAGTGCTGGTCTTTTCTTGGCCGCTCCGGCATTCATTTTTCCGGCATGATTATTCTCCAACGAGGATGAATTAGCCGCCATTGCTTGCCTCTTAGCCACCGCACTCGAAACTGACGAACGCCTATTCTGGGTCGTCGTCATTTCCTCCTCCTGAAAAACACCCTTCAATCACAAAAACAAAAACCGAAAAAATTTCCTCCTTCTATCAGCAACTTCTCATCCCTGTAAACAACTTCTCTTCAAGAAAACGAAGAAGAAAGCTGTTATATAAAAGCAATAAATAAATGATTAAACTATGATGCATAGGCGGGGAAAAAGGGCTGATTTGAATTGAAAGAAGATCTGGACCGTCCGATTAGTTTTAGGTATTCGTTAGGAGCGGACAAGGGATGGGCCCACTAAAAATCACTTGTTTGAATTGGAGGTGAAAGTTAAAACGTGAAGGACCAATCAGGTGACTAAATATGTCCTCGGTGATCAAAGAGGTGTGAGTTTAGTGAGTAATTTTTTGAATTCGAATTTGAAGGGATTCGTCTTGACTTTAGTGCACCCACAAAAAAGCTCACGCTTTCCCTTTGGTTTTTTTTTTTTAAAAACTATAATAAAGCCAAATACAAACAGAAAAAGGATTTTTTTTTTTTTTTGGAAAAAACAAATTAAAATAATAAGTCCTGATTACATGCTAAAGACAGATTATATTAATGGAAATAAATTTTGGTATGAAACAAACTTATTTGAATTTAAAGTTATAAATGGAATTTAAGATCATAATAATTTAGGTATGAAACAAAAAAAAGAATAATTTAGATATATTTTTGACATTTCATTCAAAGTACATTCAAATTTCAAATATTTTAAAAGTATAATCAAACACATCTTCAACTCCAATTCTAACTTTAAAATTCAAATAAACCACAATATTTTAGATAGCTTTTTTGTGATGAAGTGATTGTAAAAATTGAAGAATAATGAGTAAGTATTAAAACAACAACAATAATAACATATTCATTAAAATTTCTCAAATATAGACGTTGGAATTTTTCTTTTAAACTAAAGTTGAAATAACCTTCAAAACAAAACTATTTCAAAAGTAATATCATTAATTTGAAATGAAGTTACTCATTTACTCAAAATATTTTTGTATTTTTTAAATTCTATATTTAATCAAATTATGTCATATAAATTGAAACGAGCAGAGTAAGTTGGTTTACATTCTTTTACTAGGTACCTATACTTATTCATATTTTGTATAGCAATAAAAGGAAACTAACAGATTTTTTTTTCCTCCATGTATTCCATTGTATTTTATATTGCTTGGTTCTTCTTGATATGCCCCTTTACAAAAATTTAATAAAAGGTATATTTTACTAAAATAACATTATTAATAATATTTTAAAATTTTATTAAAGGTGTATTTTACTGAACTAACATTATTAAGAATGCTTTAAAATTTTAAATTTGACTACTATTACTTTAAGCATCTATTTGATAATAAGGGTAGAAGTAAAAGAATATTAGAAAAGTTCTTGTGATTTCATGAACTGGGCAAGTAAATAAAAGTAACTATTTTTAAAATGAGGGTTAAATAATATAAACGAAGGGGGTATTCTATATTGTTTATATAAATAAACAATTTTTGATTGACATTGATGGGATATTACACAAATCTATATATATAATAAAGAAGAGTAGTTTGCAATGTAGTTAAGTCAAGTGACAAGCTATTTAAAAGCCACTTGGCAATTTTAGGACAATAAAATTAATAAATATGGTAATAAAATATTTTAATTAAGAGATTAAAAATAATTGATTAGCAAATACATTAGACTTTAAAAAATAAAAGTTAATAAAGAAAAAAAATGAGAAATAGATGATATTATTTAAACTATTATGTATATAAATGATACAAAAATCAAAATATAATTTCAAATTAAATATTACCATGTATATACATGATAAAAATTATATATAAATATAATATTACCGTCTACATAAGAGGAGCATTTTTAAAAAAATGAGAAAATACATAAATATCAATATTGAACTAAAAAGGATGTCACGCCATATTTTCTATTTTAGTTTTATTATTACATATAAATATAAATCCTTATTAGAAAAAATGATCTAAAACTTTAAAAATAATGGACAAATCAAATTCTGTAAAAATATATGTGCAATTCTTATAAGGTTATAATAACTATTTACTCAAATAAATAAAAGAAAAAAATTGAGTTAAAAATAATCATATAAATAACATTAATTATGAGATAAACGTAAGAAAGTAAAAGAAATTAAAAGCATTGATGATGAAAGAAATTAAATATGATCATCTATTTTTTTTAAACAGACTGATAGAAATTAAATATGATCATCTTTTCTTTAAAAAAAAAGACAATGAAAAAAATTAAAAACAAATATAATTTCTTTTCTTCGTGTGTAGTAAATAAATAAATAAAATAAAATAACTTTAATTAAAGACACAAAAATAGTAAAAATAAAAGGAAAAAGAAATTAGCAAAATAAAAAAGTTGAAAGAAATAATATCAGCAGTAAATTTTAATTAAAGACAAATTAGAAAGAAGAAAATAATCTTTAATTAAAGATACATAAAAACAATCAAGACAAAATAAAAGAAAAAATGAACTAGTAAAATACTTATTTTCCTCCTAATGTGGTACCAATCTCATAAATAGATTGACTTTTTATCTGAAGAATTTGTCTTACCATTTGAAACACTAATCACTCTTCTTATAAATTTTTTAACCAAAATGAAGTTTTCTTTCTAACATATATCTCCTTATAGGAGGAATCAACATTCTTTCAAAAGATCTTATTTTGAAGAGAATTTTTTACATGATGTTTCGCCTCATATCAATATCTACAAAAATATCATGAGATACTCTCGACTTCTTAATTGTGGAATTTGACACCCATATATTCATCGTTTGAAGAGGCTACGTGAAAGAATCCAATGTTGTTGGTTTCAAATATTCATATATTTTTATTTTATAGGTTAAATAAATATAAATGATTATGAAAAGTAAAAAGTTTTTAGTCTTTTCATCTTCTATTTACTTAAATGTGTATTAATGTGAGAGAAGTTTTAAAGGAAACATGATTAATTGAGTAATGCATTTAAATAGTTTCAATTTTTGTTGAAAATACAAATAAAAATAGAAAACAAAGCTAAAATGTCAAAAAAGGAGATAAAAGATAAATAGAAAAATGCTGGCTATAGAGAGGTAACACATCAAATTGTCTATGTCCAACTTTATATAGAAATAGATTTGAATTGAAGTATATTTTAGGCTAATTATGTTCATTAATTTTTTGGTAAAAAAATTACATTTAGCCAAGCATTTTAGCTTTTTAAATGCTAACCTTTTGTAATTAGAATATATATATATATATATATATATATATATATATATATATATAATAAAGGGGAGCAGTTTGCAATGTGGCTAAGCCAAGTGGCAAGCTTGGAAATCGTGTTTAATAAATATGGTGATAAAATCTTTTAGTTAAGAGTTTAAGAATAATCGAATTAGCAAATAAATCATACTTTTAAAAATAAAAGTAAAAAAAAAAGAGAAATAGAGGATATTATTTAAACTAGTGTGTATAAATGGTAAAAATCAAAATATAATTTCAAATTAAATATTACCATGTATATGAGTGATAAAAATCATGTGTGTGTACACACGCGCACACATATAGGATATTATTTTAACTATAGTGTGTATAAATGGTAAAAATCAAAATGTAATTTCAAATTAAATATGATAAAAATTATATATATATATATAATTTAGCTTTTCAAAATACTACGTCGCATGGGTATATGTATTTAGTATAACTATATATATAGTATTTAGCTTTTCAAATTTGGCCTAAAGTTGACTTTGATCGATATTCTAGGAAATCGCATTCGAATGTTAATTCATACGGCATAGTTAGCTCAGAATGTCGAGTTTGATCTAGAACGACCTTTCTTGTGATTTCTGAGGCTTTGAACTTATTTCAAACCTCTTAGTGGAATTTAGCTAAAAATGACCTTTAAGAGTGGGATCCATTTTCTAGGACAACCTAGTATGAAAATTTTGACTGCGCTTGTTGAGTCCAAAATGTTGAATTTGGTGGGATAGCATATTTCGTTTGCGTGCATGAGGTTCTTAATGAATCACGAGCACCTCGTTGGAGATTTAGACTTTGCCAAAAATCAATATTTTTAGCTGGTAGAGGTGCGGGATCACCTTTGTACTCCACATTCGCAAGCCCTGAGGCTACATTTACTAAGGCTTGCGGAGTTTTCCTTAGCATTTATGGGCTGACCCCCACATTTGCGGAGGTATGTGAAGCTTCTATCATGCATTCACGAGCCACTTAGGATTGCATTTGCAGAGATCATTTGAGTCTGGTCTTTATTTAAAAGATCATAAGTGAACAACATGAGTCTTTATTTTCACATCTGAATTTTTTGTTAATTTAACCCCAAATTTAGTGATTCCTTGGTCTAAGTTAGGGGGATTTTCTGAGTGAACACAGTAGTGTGATCGAATATTATTAAAGAGGTTCCATTTAAGGCAAATTTTGAGAACTACCACCTTCCATTATTGTGTTTTGGTGTAATTTTGAGAATAAAATTGCATGTTGTGCTTTGAACTGTTCTGAGCCTCGAATTATCTCATTTTTGGACACAAGTTCGAGGGACTATTTAAGACCTTTTTGGGGAATTATTTTCAGATTGTAAATCCAGGATCCACCTTCCCATTTTTTACTGCAAAATTGGTCCATTTTTAGTTGGTGTGGAAACAACTATAATGACGTTGTGATTTTATTCTTGATAGCCTGACAACATTCAGAGGCCATTCAAAAGGGGAATACTTTGGCATTGCGATTTATAGTACTTGTGATCGACCTACAGGTAGGTCACAACTTTCCTTCTTTTAGATTGAGTTTGGATATGTGGATTTGCATGAATATGGGCGGAGAATTTGTTGAGTTTGCATTTTTCATTAGAGTTCTTGATTTTAGGCCATTTTTGGGTAAGAAAGGTACTTGTGTTACGTCGAAAAATGACTTTGGATTTAAAAATTCGATTAAAGACTTAATTACTTTAAGTAAATCGAATCTTTAAAAAATTAGAGTCGCCACTTAATTTTTAAAAGGAAATCAAGAAAACTATTAAAAATATTTTAAAAGACTTAAAAGAAAAAATCTTTTAAAAATCCAGAGAAAAGGTCCGGGTTCATATTTCCACTTCGAGAAGGTTTTACGCACTCGAAATGACCGCTAACACACGGTTATCCGACGATTAGGTAATTTTGACTAACTTTAAAAATATTAATTTATATCATTAACTAGAAAAATCTAATTGAAATATTAAAAGGTTAGGAAAAATGGAACTTTTAAATCTTAAACGTATTTTACTCAATTAATATTAATTAAGTGAACCACTTTTAAATAGTCAAGAAAACACAATATTAAAATCTACCTGAATTTTATTTAATTAAAGGAGTTAGTGAAATAGGCTAGATGACTATAATTTTGAAGATCCCCTAAAATATCTAAGTGTTCATAAATTGTTTTAAAGAAAATGTTTGGAGTATTTTAAAGATAATCTATGAAATCTAATTTTTTTAAAAAGGTTTTGATACCAAAATTCAAAGACGTGGAAATAACATAGATGGCCAATTTTTAGGGAACTTTAATTAGATTTGAAACACATAAAACACCAAATTAATGTTAGAGTTAGAAATAAAACAATAAATATCACAAATAACAATAGTAGACATAAAATATTAGAAAGAGTAAAGATTGGGCTTGACAAGCCCAAATTTCCACCTGTCTTATTGTCTATAAAAGATTGGGCCTGCCAGGCCCATTCTCTCTCTTGCTGCAATTGGGCTTGTGGCCCCCTTAATCCCTGCGTATACACTTGATGTATATTGGTGTATATCAGTGTATACATACACAATTTTGGCTTCCAAAATCTGTAAGTTGACTCCTCCAACTTTTCTTTACTTTCCGAAGCCATGAAATGGACAGGTTGACTCAAAAGAGAGAAAACTTGGGTCTCCGTGGCCCAAGGAAAGCAAAAATGGAGTCTTCAATGGACCCGAAACATTGTTCATGCAAAGAAATAAAGATAAGGATGAGTAAAAAACTCATGGATAAATTCGAACAAATATGAATGAAGGAATAAACACAAGCAAGGTCTAAGAAGAGAAAACACATATACATAGAGTAAGGGGAAGAGACAAACTAGCCAAGAAGGGATTCCATATACACTTCATTATTCCTCTAACATTTTCTACACCATTGAAGTTTCACAAATTTTTATTGAAACATAAAAATAAGTTAGATTAACACAACTGATAGTTCCAATTTTCATCAACTTTGACATTTTTTTTTCTTAGTTTATACATAAACCTATCTTGTTAAGAACAAGTTGCAATGCTTATGAGTAAAAATAAAAATAAAATTAAACTGCACTAAACATGACAAAACGACATCGAGATAAAACAAACTTAAACCAAATGTCAATAACTTAATAGCTTAACGGGGCTGAAAACTTCAATCTAGTGATGACAACAAAGAGAAGCAGAACTAAGCAAATTTGATGGTGCCAAATTAGTAGCTGATATTGTTGAATCCCAGCTCAGGCTATATTAACATCCATGTATTCAACAACAAAAAAAAATTTAAGAGATGCACTTAATCGAAACTCATATCCTATACATACATTAATTACTAATAATACGTATAAGGCCGAAATCCTCAACGGGGATACAATAAGCATACAACATTTGAGCGTTAAAAAAAAATGAGAGTCCGAGATATTACCTTGTGCAGGGCAGCGAAGCGGGACTTTTAACGAGCTTAATCGACGATTTCCGGCGTCGGAAAAATCTTGCGAAGCCAAAAGCTTCACTGGAAAGTTGAACAACAACAAATTATGCAGGAAACTCTTTTCTTTTTTTTCTTACCAAAAATCCGAAAAATCCCCCAAAACCCGAGAGGAAAAAAGTCCCCTTACAGTAAACAAACAATGGATATAAATACCCAAAAATTAGGGCAAAAAAGGGATAAATCGGGGTAAAATCGACATTTAGGTCCAAATTTGAATTCAAATAAGAGAGAGAGTACGCGTGGGTGCCGTTTTCTTGTCGTTTTTGCCAAAAATGGCACTGGCATCGGTTCTTTTTCTGGTTTGGCGTCTGGTCCTCTGGCTTTAGCGTGAAGAAGAAAGGGAAGAGAGAAGCGGGGAGAGAGAAAGAAAAAAGGGATGGGGCGGTTTGGGTAGGGGAATTAATTAAAGGGTTTTGGGCCGGGTTAGGGGTGGTTTGGGTTGGGCTAGGATGAGTTTGGGCTGGGATAGGGGAAATGGGAAAGAGTTGGGCTGGTTTTAGGATTTAAGAAAGGGAATTTGGGTTTAGGATTAGAAATTAAAAAAAAAATGAATTAAGGAAAAGATTTAAAAATTAGCCACTTTAATTATAAATGTGGCCGATTAAAATGTAATCAATTTGAACTCAATTAATTTGACCACGAGATGAAATAATATAAATTAATTAAAAAGCTTTTAACATTACTAACTTAAAATAATTAGATTTACTACGGGGTAATAAATCCTAAAAACAATTAAAGTAAAGTGATTAGAGATAAAATCTATTTGAGAATTCTTTTTTTAAAAAAAATTTAATGAAAATATAATACTTAACTATTAATACTTGAAATAAAATATAATATGCAAATTAAAAGATTTGAACCTAAAAAAAACCGCTTAAAAAATTCCTTTTTTTTTTTTTGCATTTTTGAAAGCTAATTATTTCAAATTGTTAAAATTAAAAGCTCGATGATTAATTCATACTGTGGAGGGTCAAAATTGGGTGTCAACAGCTGCCCCTTTCTTTGGTTATGATCGATGAAAGAGATCGTGGGCAAAGAAATTTCACAAATCCAATTTTGAGCTGACCATATTTTCATCTTTTGAATGACTCTTGGTACGGACTTTGGGAAATTGTGGACGGACCCTGATTTTGGGTTTCCTACATATCTCAGGTTACACGAGAATTCAGGCCACTTGTAGTTCAAAACGCTTGATTATGCACGATTTTGAAAAAAAATCAAAAGTCATTCCAACATCGAATTATGGAGAAATTGAAATGCTTGGGAATGAGATTTTAAGAGTAAATTGTTAGAATACAGCCGAGTTTTCAAAGTTGAGCCCGCCTACATATCCTTGGATTTAGGAATCAGGCTGTTTGTAGTTCGACTCTATCGGTTGAAAAAGAAATCTCTTATTCTGAGATAACTTTTGATTTAGGAGGAGTGACAAACGAATCGAATTATGAAAAAGAGGTTTGTAACCTCTTAACCATAAATGTGGCGCGCTTCACACCCATAATTAAGAATTTACACAAACATAATTTTCAAAAACTCTTGATATATTGTCACTCGGATCGGAAACGTTGCTTCCGGTGAGAGTTGAGATCACCCAGATGCGAAACTTGAAAAACTAACGAACTCAAAGAAAATACCTACATGCCTTCTGATAGGGGTGTGGTCGGATTGTGGTGGTAGTCGTTTCTCAGCTCGCGTTCGAAGAGTTTGACGCCCCTCTTCAGACTATGTCCCAGTTCGCTGCTAAGAAAAAGTTCCACGTTGTGCTGTATCCTATTTGATGATGTCCACACCTATGGTTTACTTGATAATTCATCCAACCGGATGCTCTCGATAAAGACTGAGATAAAACTTGTTAGTAGTAATGAAACATAAAATATAAATGCAATTTGTGCAAACCTGATTTAATGCATCATTCCGAAAGAGATGACAACCAATAGTAGATTAACGTATCGCGTTGGAGGATATGACGCTCCAATAATAATTTAGCTATCACATTGAAAGAAGTGATGCTCCAATAATAATATAACATGTCACGTTGATGGAGGTGACTATCCGATAATAAACCAACATGTCACGCTGAAGGAGGTGACGATCCGATAATAAATATGTCACATTGAAGGCAGTGACGCTCCAATAATAATAAACTAATATGTCATGCTGAAGGAGGTGACGATCCAATAATAAATCAACACGTCACGCTGAAGGAGGTGACAATCCGATAATAAATATGTCACATTGAAGACAGTGATGCTCCAATAATAATAAATTAGTATGTCATGCTGAAGGAGGTGACGATCCAATAATAACTTTAACGTGTCACATTGAAGGCGGTGACGCTCCAATTAATATGTCACGCTGAAGGAGGTGACGATCCAATAATAACAATAGTAAACGTGTCACATTGAAGGCGGTGACGCTCCAATTAATATGTCACGCTGAAGGAGGTGACGATCCAATAATAACAATAGTAAACGTGTCACATTGAAGGCGGTGACGCTCCAATAATAATAAATTAATATGTCACTCTGAAGGAGATGACGATCCAATAATGATAATAATAAATGTGTCATATTGAAGGCAGTGACGCTCCAATAATAATAAATTAATATGTCACTCTGAAGGAGGTGACGATCCAATAATGATAATAATAAATGTGTCACATTGAAGGCAGTGACGCTCCAATAATAATAAATTAATATGTCACTCTGAAGGAGGTGACGATCCAATAATGATAATAATAAATGTGTCACATTGAAGGCAGTGACGCTCCAATAATAATAAATTAATATGTCACTCTGAAGGAGGTGACGATCCAATAATGATAATAATAAATGTGTCACATTGAAGGCAGTGACGCTCCAATAATAATAGATTAACATGTCACGATGAAGGAGGCGACAATCCAATAATAATATTAACGTGTCACGCTGAAGGAGGTGACGATCCAATAATAATAATAACGTGTCACACTGAAGGCAGTGACGCTCCAATAACATAATAACGTGTCACATTGAAGGCAGTGACGCTCCAATAATATAATAACGTATCACATTGAGGGCAGTGACGCTCCAATAATATAATAACATGTCACACTGAAGGCAGTGACACTCCAATAATACAATAACGTGTCACACTGAAGGCAGTGACGCTCCAACGTGTCACGTTGAAGGCAGTGACGCTCCAATAACGTGTCACACTGAAGGCAGCGACGCTCCGATAATATAATGTGTCGCACTGAAGGCAGCGACGCTCCAATAATAATAACATGTCACACTGAAGGCAGTGACGCTCCAACAATAATAGATTAACGTGTCACACTGAAGGAGGTGACGATCCAATAATGATTTTAACTGTCACTTTTACAGAACTTTCAAAGAAACAAATAAATAAGTCAACAAACTGAGATAGTTGAGATAACGAAGGACTAGAAAAATATGGATAAATTATTAAAATGAGCTCTTTGCGCCAGAACTCCTTAACATATATAATAACTTCTCTAGCAGATTGTCTTATGTGCTTTTCTTGTGAACATCTTAGACAATCTTTGAGTCTTTCGAAATTTGAGACAATCTTTTGCCTCAAATTCTAATAATGATACCTGTGGAGTTTAAATCTAAGTAGTAACGGAATTCAACAAATAAGTAACAATGACAAAGATAAATTGAAAAAATGAAATTGCTCAGCTTGCATCGATCGGGATAAAATGTCGTAATCTTGATCATTGTGTTAGGTATCTTACCTGTAACATTAAGAAAATGCGTTGTAAATCGCAATAAAGTAATACGACAGAATCTAGGAAATGAATAGAGTACTGAGAATAAATCTGGGAAACGGGTAAAAGTAAAGTCATCTGAATCATGCCGAGGCCACCACGGGTCTAACGATGCTTTGCAACTTTATAGTTCCTGCATCCAAAGAAAAATTCTTAGTTTTGAGAGACCGATTTATGTTGGTTTTGTCCTCGTGCTCCTTCATGCAATTGACCTGCGCACTCCTCTGCTCTTTGAAACGTAGCTTTAGTGGAATTTTTGAGGACCCTCCTCAAAAAATTTGCCCCAGTTTTGTAACACAGAAGAAGTCTTATTCTTTTTGCAATTTCCAATGAATTTTTGCTTGGACAGATGTCCCAGTTGCAACTTCTATAAACTCCGACTCCTCGGAGGAAATCTTCTTCAATAGAATTTTGAGATCCATTGTAAAGAGGAATGAAAATTTTAAAGGCATATGACCGAGCCGGTGTGGCGCCTACATATCCCGTTGATACAGGAATCAGGTCAAACGTAGTTCCAACTAGGAAATGGTGAGTTTGTAATAATTTCTTGGCCTTAGACCCTGTGAAATACGAACGTTCTGCCACTGGATATTCAAAAAGTTTTCTTTGGCAAGTTCGATAACCAACACAAATCAATCTTTCTTCTGTAAAGAGAAGAAAAACTCAAAGGTGAGAGAGTTAGTCCATTAATCATAATAATCAATCAAATATAATATTCAATCAAGCAACAATAGCATTTGTTTTGCCTTTGCAGACCAGTCCAAAATTCGAAAAATGAGATATTATAAAAGAATGACTAAACGAACAAAATTTGATCATTTAACGGGTTGAAATGAAAATTTGATTATTTAATAGACTAAAAATGAAAATTTGATAATTTAACGGACAAAAATGAAAAATTGATAATTTAACAGACTAAAATGAATAGACTTTAGTCCGAAATAAAATATTTATAAACTAACTTTTTGAAAAAATTAACTGAACATAAAGATATTCTAAACTTTGATTTTTAACTCGGGGAGTATTTGATAATTTCAGCTATTTTATATACAATATATTTTTCAAGGATAACAAAGTCACCGTGAATTCGAGTGATGACTTAATTGAATATAAATGGTGATTTTAGGCGTTTCGATAATGGACTAAAAATATTTTTTAAAAAGACTCCAAAAAATTAAGTTTATATGCTCAACGTATTTTAAAATTTTTGGGATTGAATAATGGACCAATCATGTTTAAGGCAAAACATATGTATTTAACACAAGTCAAATAACACAAATAAAACAAATTATATATCATTTATAGCGCGTCCTAATATATATATGTGACCATTTATGCCAAGGGTAGGCCTAACGATTTGAAGGATGTATCACGCCATTTAAACGTTCCATTGCCCCAAAATTAATTACAATCTTTATAAAATAAATTAAAGGGGGATACATAATAGGAAAATGGGGATACACATCATCAGTCCCACGCAGGGGTACAATACTAGTCTAAGCCTTCAAAATGAATCTTCTTCCTCGAGCTTCCCAACGTCTTCATTAAAAATGACCTAAACCTATCTATTAAAAATGAAAAACACCCGACCCCAAAGGACAATGGCTCGTCAAATGGCGTATACAACTTTCAAATTTAAACAAACAAATATGATCGTCCAATTGGGCCGGAGGCCACTTTGGACTCAAGGTGGGCTACTAATGGGCCCGATACCCCGAGGGTATTGGGTCGACCTAGGCCAATGCACCTACAGGGTTTTGGTATCGCTCTACGCTAGGTAGACTAAGAGTGGGTTTATTTTGACTATGAAAAGGTGACCCGAGCGGACAACCCGGGCTGGGGAAGTTAACGACCGTCGACCCCGCAAGATCGGCTCATTTCGTCAGGGTACCCCGATGGAAAATTTTGGACTAAACGGCTGCGACCCGCATAACCGTCGTTTTAATGGAAAATAAAAAATGCCAAGTGGCGGAATATGCTATGCATGCAATGACAGTTTAATTATAATTAAAATAAAACAATTAAAACAAATAAGCAAATAACAAAGTAAACAATTTTTAAAGTTAGTCAAAAAACTTAATCTAATGGTTAGAACCTAATTAAAAATCCCCAGCAGAGTCGCCATTTCTGTTACGTCGAAAAATGACTTCGGATTTAAAAATTCGATTAAACACTTAATTACTTTAAGTAAATCGAATCTTTAAAAAATTAGAGTCGCCACTTGATTTTTAAAGGGAAATGAAGAAAAATATTAAAAATATTTTAAAAGACTTAACAGAAAAAATCTTTTAAAAATTCAGAGAAAAGGTCCGGGTTCATATTTCCACTTCGAGAAGGTTTTACGCACTCGAAATGGCCGCTAACACACGGTTATCCGACGATTAGGTAATTTTGACTAACTTTAAAAATATTAATTTATATCATTAACTAGAAAAATCTAAGTGAAATATTAAAAGGTTAGGAAAAATGGAACATTTAAATCTTAAACGTATTTTACTCAATTAATATTAATTAAGTGAACCACTTTTAAATAGTCAAGAAAACACAATATTAAAATCTACCTGAATTTTATTTAATTAAAGGAGTTAGTGAAATAGGCTAGATGACTATAATTTTGAAGATCCCCTAAAATATCTAAGTGTTCATAAATTGTTTTAAAGAAAATGTTTGGAGTATTTTAAAGATAATCTATGAAATCTAATTTTTTTTAAAAAGTTTTGACACCAAAATTCAAAGACGTGGAAATAACATAGATGGCCAACTTTTGGGGAACTTTAATTAGATTTGAAACACATAAAACACCAAATTAATGTTAGAGTTAGAAATAAAACAATAAATATCACAAATAACAATAGTAGACATAAAATATTAGAAAGAGTAAAGATTGGGCTTGACAAGCCCAAATTTCCACCTGTCCTATTGTCTATAAAAGATTGGGCCTGCCAGACCCATTTTCTCTCTTGCTGCAATTGGGCTTGTGGCCCCCTTAATCCCTGTATATACACTCGATGTATATTGGTGTATATCAGTGTATACATACACAATTTTGGCTTCCAAAATCTGTAAGTTGACTCCTCCAACTTGTCTTTACATTCCGAAGCCATGAAATGGACAGGTTGACTCAAAAGAGAGAAAACTTGGATCTCTGTGGCCCAAGGAAAGCAAAAATGGAGTCCTCAATGGACCCGAAAAATTGTTCATGCAAAGAAATAACGATAAGGATGAGTAAAAAACTCATGGATAAATTCGAACAAATATGAATGAAGGAATAAACACAAGCAAGGTCTAAGAAGAGAAAACACATATACATAGAGTAAGGGGAAGAGACAAACTAGCCAAGAAGGGATTCCATATACACTTCATTATTCCTCTAACATTTTCCACACCATTGAAGTTTCACAATTTTTTTTTGAAACATAAAAATAAGTTAGATTAACACAACTGATAGTTCCAATTTTCATCAACTTTGGCATTTTTTTTTCTTAGTTTATACATAAACCTATCTTGTTAAGAACAAGTTGCAATGCCTATGAATAAAAATAAAAATAAAAATAAAATTAAACTGCACTAAACATGACAAAACGACATCGAGATAAAACAAACTTAAACCAAATGTCAATAACTTAATAGCTTAACGGGGCTGAAAACTTCAATCTAGTGATGACAACAAAGAGAAGCAGAACTAAGCAAATTTGATGGTGCCAAATTAGTAGCTGATGTTGTTGGATCCCAACTCAGGCTATATTAATATCCATGTATTCAACAACAAAAAAGAATTTTAAGAGAAGCACTTAATCGAAACTCATATCCTATACATACATTAATTACTAATAATACGTATAAGGCCGAAATCCTCAACGGGGATACAACAAGCATACAACATTTGAGCGTAAAAAAAAAATGAGAGTCCGAGATATTACCTTGTGGAGGGCAGCGAAGCGGGACTTTTAACGAGCTTAATCGACGATTTTCGGCGTCGGAAAAATCTTGCGAAGCCAAAAGCTTCACTGGAAAGTTGAACAACAACAAAGTATGCAGGAAACTCTTTTCTTTTTTTTTTTCTTACCAAAAATCCAAAAAATCCCCCAAAACCCGAGAGGAAAAAAGTCCCCTTACAGTGAACAAACAATGGATATAAATACCCAAAAATTAGGGCAAAAAAGGGCATAAATCGGGGTAAAATCGACATTTAGGTCCAAATTTGAATTCAAATAAGAGAGAGAGTACGCGTGGGTGCCATTTTCTTGTCGTTTTTGCCAAAAATGGCACTGGCACCGGTTCTTTTTCTGGTTTGGCGTCTGGTCCTCTGGCTTTAGCGTGAAGAAGAAAGGGAAGAGAGAAGCGGGGAGAGAGAAAGAAAAAAGGGATGGGGTGGTTTGGGTAGGGGAATTAATTAAAGGGTTTTGGGCCGGGTTAGGGGCGGTTTGGGTTGGGCTAGGATGAGTTTGGGCTGGGATAGGGGAAATGGGAAAGAGTTGGGCTGGTTTTAGGATTTAAGAAAGGGAATTTGGGTTTAGGATTAGAAATTAAAAAAAAAAATGAATTAAGGAAAAGATTTAAAAATTAGCCACTTTAATTATAAATGTGGCCGATTAAAATGTAATCAATTTGAACTCAATTAATTTGACCACGAGATGAAATAATATAAATTAATTAAAAAGCTTTTAACATTACTAACTTAAAATAATTAGATTTACTACGGGGTAATAAATCCTAAAAACAATTAAAGTAAAGTGATTAGAGATAAAATCTATTTGAGAATTCTTTTTTTTTTAAAAAAAAATTAATGAAAATATAATACTTAACTATTAATACTTGAAATAAAATATAATATGCAAATTAAAAGATTTGAACCTAAAAAAAATCGCTTAAAAAATCCTTTTTCTTTTTTGCGTTTTTGAAAGCTAATTATTTCAAATTGTTAAAATTAAAAGTTCGATGATTAATTCATACTGTGGAGGGTCAAAATTGGGTGTCAACAACTTGTACTATTATTGTTGATGATAATTGCCTTGTAACCTGAGTTGTATGTGATTTTTGTGTATAATTAATCATGTGGCTTAGTCTAGTCTTAGACTAGTAGAAGCGATAGACTTGCGATTTTTTCGGAGCTGAGAGACATTATTTTCTCTTTTCGGCATCATTTTGGATGGCTTAGGTCCTTGTAGACTGATGTATCTGACTTGGGTCTGATGGAGATAGGCCTTAGCTAGGAAATAATGTTGTTTCTATGACGTATTATCCATAAATTTTATTTCACAACTCTTTAATTACACTGACGGTCGCGAGCCTCGTTGTACGAATACATTTTGAAAAATTGAATTTGGTTTGGTGAATGAAGTATTTGATATGACTATTCTCGTGGTCACCTTGATAACCTTACGAGCATTTAAATTTATGCTTCGGCCGCAGTGCTAGTAATATTCTTCAGTGAGCATGCAAATTTATGCTCCGACCTTGACCTGTGGACTTCCAACAAGCATCCACTTTACGCTCCGATCTTGACTTCAAAGGTATTTTCGACGAGCATCTAGATTTACGCTTCGACCTTTACTCCAACATTACTTTTTGCATGCATCTGAATTTATGCTCTGAGCTCGTTATTTACTTCAACACTTGAGTTTGGAATAAAGGTCTAGTTCTACTATCTCAACCTTAGTTCTTGGATTCAGTTCCCAATACTTTTAGCTTCTCTGTACAATTGTCGAACTTATGGAGGTCCGTTCAGATTTTTATTTTATATTGCGTGTGGGTGTACCTTCTTAGCTTATAGGGCTCAGTTGGGTTGGTTATATTAGGTCTTCTTGAATCTTTATACCCTTTTGCATACTTTTATAATTTTTTGTCCTTGACTTCTGTCTATATTTTATTATAGCATTTTCTTTTATTTTAAATGTTTTAAGTTAGTCGACCTATGATGCCTACTAGGTACCTATATCAGGTATTCATACTACACTCTGCATCTATTTTATAATACAGATCCGAGCATTAGTTACCAGTGTTGATCATTCGAGCCTGCAATAATCATATTCAGAGATGGGGATGAGCACCTGACATTTTGAATCATTACACTCTTCTTTAGCTTTTGTGACTCATCTTTTATTATTTTGAGACTAGCATGTTGGTTATATTTATTATTGATCTAGTTTTTGGGCTTGTAGTAGTTCTGTACTTGTAACTTTCAGATTCTAAGAGGGATCTTTGTTGTATTTTTTTTATATTAAAGGTGCCTTCCGCTTATTATTCTATTACGGCTTCTTAAATGTTATCCTTGCTTGGTTTCTACCCTTAAACCCATTACTTGCAATTTCAAATTATGGGTCGGGTGGGTTATACAACGTACCATCATGACTCGACATTGTGACATAGGCATATTAAAGATTTAGTTATGACAGGGGGGGGGGGAGAGGGGGGATGCAGGGTTTAATTTCTAAAGCAAAAGTAAGGAGTGAAAATGATTGTCACCCATTTCCTAAATAATCACCCGGATAATTTCTTACATAAATCTTCTAAAGTAAAATTAAAGAGTGAAAATGATTTTCACCCATTTCCTAAACAGTCACCCGGATAATTTCTTACTAAAATTACTATTGTTTCATTTAGGCTAAGAATACCACTCAATTATCATCATTTTTTCTAAAAAAATATTAAAAGCCCCATTCTCTCCCAATTAACATTTCATGCCATTAAGTTTTTTTTTTAAAAAATAATAGACCTATTTGACACATCAAACTAATTTAACCAAAATTTTATCCTTTTAATTATTGTTATAAAAAATATATATGATATGTTAAGTACTGAAGAAAACTTTAATTATGTACCTTATTTGTACTGCATAATTCATACTTATGGTATCTTTCTTTTAGCGAAAAAATAATAATAAAAAAAAGAGAAACAAAAATATTTATATATTTAATTTAAAATATAATAAAATAAGAAGTAATGGTGAATAAGGGTGTTAGAGAGATGGTTCAACCGTTTATTCTTAAAAATTATACCATTCAAACTTTTTGGGTATCTTATAATGTATAACCAAAAACAATTTTTTAAAATCATCCCAATCGTATTGGTTTTCTTCAATATCGGTATGATTCAATAATTTTTAATTTTTTAATTTATAAAGTATCATTTCAAAATGCACTATTATTAGAATTTTTTCTGCAAATTGTTATAAATCCATTGAGTATGGATGTCCCTTCTGTAACTCTTTTGGCAATTCGTGTACCAAGTAAATGAACTCATAAAATTTTGTAAGTTGAAAAGAACAATTGCATCTATAAATAGTGTATCATCCTACATAAATATAATACGAAAAAACATAGAAGAAAGAAATAAGAAAGCATTATCTTCCGTATCTCTTATTTAAATCTCGTGCTTTATATTATATTGCTAATATTTTACAACACGTTATCAACACGAGTCTCTAGCCAACTGAGGTTTACTTAAATCGGGGCTATCTTTTTTCTTAAAGGTTAATCAAATTTCCTTCTGGTTCAGTTATATATTATATATTTATAACATCTCTAATAAGACTTTTGTAAGTTTTTGTTCTATAAGTTAATTATTGCACACATGACTTGCTTTAGGTATTACTATAATATTGTTCTAGATATGAAAGTTAATATGCTTAAAAATTTAAATTATTATATTACTTATATGCCTTTAACCTATAACTCTAAATTACATATTATGTATTATGATAGCAGGCTAATTAAAACTCGTAAATATGTTTCTTATATACATTTATGATTATTTGTGTATCATAAATAAGAATAGTATTGTATTAAGTTTAACTATAATTCAAACAAATTTTGTCACTAATATCTATTCAATCTAGTAGTAAATATTATAGAAAATATATTTAATTTATCATTTTAATACTTCATGAGTTTACATGCCTTTGTGATATTTCATGTTCATGCATATAATATATTTTGTACTTATATAATACTTTATCATTTGAAATAGTATTTTTCATTTATTATAAAAGAAACCAACATTATGTTATTAACTCAGCTATTTTATAATAGTTTTCATCATGTCAAATTTTTCAAAACTTGAATTTATGGCACTTGACATTTCTGAAAAGAACTATTTGTCATGGGTACTTGATGCTGAAATTCACCTTGCCGCTAAGGGTATTGGTGATACGATTATTGATTCACATATAGTAGTTACTTCTATTCCACCAGAGGTCTTCATCTATCCCAGATCCTAGTGGTGAGGCTCTGACTTCGAGTCGCCATGAGGCTTTTTGAGATTCCCTTATTGCTTTTTATTCCAAACTTTGTATTAGACTATATCATACAACTTTTTATTTTCATTTAAGACAGTTATATTTACTCATCCTTACTATCTTAGATGATCTTGTACTCATGACTCCAGGTTTTGGGATTTTATTGTTTTGTTGTAGTTGCGTTGCTTTACTTTATTCTTCTTTAGTCGCCATGATTTTGGATCGTAACACATATATAAAAGTGTAAAGCAAATGCAAGCAAACAATCTAAAAGCTAATGCAAAAATCCAATGGAGACGAAGGAAGAGAAAGCATGTGAAGATGAAAAGTTAAGAAATCAAATCCAAAATTGAAGAGAAAAACGGCGAATTACCGTAAGATTGCAATAGTAGTTGAAGGCAAAGAGTTAGAATCCAAAACCTTTTTGCCTTTCCTCTCAATGTTCAATAGAGGAGAAAAGATGAAGGGCAAAGGAAAAATTAAAGAAAATATATAAAAGTTGAGTAATTAAATATAAAGACTTTTTGAGATATCATAAGTATATAAAATAAATAATTTAATAAAGAAACATTATTAAAAAAGGAAACAAAGTAAATATAAATAAAGGTCCTTGAGGGTATCACATCTTAAGACTTAAGATAGATTGTTTATTCAATCGAATTGATTTTTGTTTACTTAGTCAACTAATTTTTTAAATTTTATGATGGAATATTTATTTTAAAATAAAAAATATTTGATTGTCTCATTACATTGGTAAAAAGCAAACATGACACGTGAATTACAAAATACTTATGTTATCACAGACAAGATTTCTTATTATTTTTATATTATGTGATATCGAGCCAAATTGTTTAATTACTATCTTAATAGTTATACAACTTAATAAACAAAAATTATTCCCAAATACACTTAAGGAAACTCGCAACAAATGCTTGAAAAATATAGCTACTTTAGGCTGTGAAAATTTATTTTTATGTTATGTTAAAAGACTAATGTACTACTGTAGTGTACTAATGGTGGTGCAATTTGATGGATTCAGGGGATGCCTCTGTTCCAAATTATAATCCTACTCGATCTTCGAATTGTTCAGTGAATATTGAAGGGAAGGAACAGGTTCCTATCAAAGAACTTGAAGATTGTTGCAACTGTGATCATTTAGCATTAATTTTCAAGAAATAACCATGCTCGAAGCTGGAAGAGTCGAAAGTTCAAAAAGATAAATTGAAGATTATAAAGAAAGGCAGATTGTCCAAAAGAAGGCGAAAGTGTAAATGAGGTAATTAAGTTATAATCAATTCAATCCAAGTGAGAATGAAAGAAAAGCTGGTGAATTCATTGCTAAATTCATAGAACAGATTAGGCTTTCGAAAATTGAATCATCTTGAGAGCAGTTAGTTGCTAACAATCTATCGTAAGCTGTGTATAGTGATTCTAGTATGAAGCATTTGATTCAGTATTGACTTAAAGTACTCAGTTTATGCAAGCTCAGATTATTGTGCAAGGAGATTAGAAATTTCCTACTTTTACTATTTAAACTACCAGCAACAAACGAGTGTTGTTGCTTCTCGTATGCTAGAAGAAGTGATGGAACCATTATACTTAACTTATTAGAATAAACAGTGCTTACTCTACAAAATCTCTGACTTAAGACTACAAGTAGTATCTTCTAAGCATCTGGTATGCACCAGTGTTGATGAAAGTTAAGACTAAACTAATAGTTAGATGATAAAGCTCAATAAATAAATTTGGCTTTGTCAACTAAAAATCATATTACAAGATAACAACGTCCTAGCCTCACAGTGACAACACCCTAGCCTTACAAGAAAGAGATAACACATTTGAGCCATTTTACAAAGACTAACAATTACCAAAATACACTAAACAAGTTAGATTGCTTCATGTACCTAAGCACTGCCTTTTGAAGGTTGGTTACAAGAACTAAAGAATGTAGTAGGCGCCACACGGGGCGCATGAGATAGTTTTTCAAAAATATGATGGAGACCCTCATGCTTAACCATGGATTCAAGTATGTTATCCTCTGGCACTGAACATGAAGTATTCTTTTCATTCCTGGACAGAAGTACATCTGAATGATATTTTTTTCTAGTTTGGTGTTCGATCTTGTCAACCTCCCATTTCGATGTCACTGGACAGTAAACATGAACAAATTTTGTTTGGCCATTCCTGTAAGCTCGGCTGATGGCTTGCTGTTCTACTGAGAGATTCCAAAGAACATCAAGCAAAACCACTCTTGAAGCCCCTATAAGACTTATCCCTTCTGAACAGGCTTTTATCGATGCAAGAAGCACTTTGACATCACTTTTTGGGTCATTAAGAGAGTTTATTGATATCTGCCGCTGCTTGATATCAAGTTTTCCATCCATATAGAGAATCTCCTGACCTAAAGTCCAGCCAAAGAGAGAGTTGAGTTGCTCTTTGATCAGGTTTAGAGGATCAAGTAACTGGCTAAATATTATAGCCCTCTCCTCTCGCCCACTACAAAGTTTGATCAGTTCAACAACAAATTTCATTTTCACTCCAATGTTTGGATCCAACCGACATTTTCTTTCTTTGAGCTGGCTTTCTAACTCGGAGAACTCCTTCCTCTTTGCCACTAATGAAGGATGAACAGAGATTAGAGATACCAGATTTTGTTCATAAAAGGAGGCTGGATTCTCTGGAATTCTTTTAAGCAACTCCTTCTGCAACTTTGTGGGTTTCAAGTGTACAACAGTATCCAATATACCTGGAAGGCTTACCTTTTTTACATTTTCACATTTATGGACTAGTGGTGAAATGATATCCCTAAGCTCTTCCAATGCTTGAGCATTTTTGTCAATGGAACTGCTAAGAGAAGCCCACTTTTGCTCCAAACCTGCAGCAAACTTTGGACTAACTATGCTGAGAGTGTTGTACAACTCTTTGATGTTATTCTGGAAAGGAGTTCCTGACAAAAGTATGCGCTTCTCTGTTTCAATCTTTTTCAAAGCTTTCCACACAAGGCTGTGCTCATTCCGAGCAGTGTGCCCTTCTTCAAGTACCAGAAGACCAGGAAATTTTAGAAGTATTTCTCTAGTCTCTTTGGCATAACCATCTTCTCCTGTCAGAATCCTGAATAAGTCATAGCTGATTCCCAAAACACTCTTACTTTTCGCCCAGGATTTCAGCTTCACCATGCGTATGAGATGTGGATTATTTTTTCCGGCATGAGATAAACAGTTAAAGACACCAATAGTACTTTCATCTTCTTTTAAAGTGAAGTCTTTGTTGTTCAAGTTGTGGAAGGGAATGTCCACCCCCCATTTCTCGAACTCGGCTTCCCAGTTAAGTAGCAAACTGGATGGAGCTATGATTACTGGTCGACACTTCGGAAATAGCTTTAGAAAAGACTGAAGAAATACTATGGTGAGTCGGGTTTTTCCCGTGCCAGGTGGGTGTGAGATAATACACCCTCCCTTACTGTCAGATAGGGGTTCTATCAATCTCTCTAGAGCTATATCTCCAGCAATATTGTTCCACATGAACTCAAATCCTTCACGTTGATGAGGAAACATTGTCGCTTTGGCACTTTGGGGAACTAAATCCCATACAGTTCCTTCTCCACAAATAGGAGAATCCTGGGCTGCAGAAGAATCAAAAAATCTGAAGCCGTTAACATCCAAGAGTGATGGCGACTCTCCAAAATATTTTCTTTGATACCTCCCTCGAGTTCTCTGAGTCTGCATATGACAGAATTTTATGAATTTAAGAGTCAACCAGAGATAAATTGGAGAGCAAAAATTCATAAAATCAAATATGTGCTGCAGAACAAAATAAAAAATTTAGCAAAAGCTACTACACAACAGATCTTGTAAATTGAGTTCCAAATTAAAAAAGGAAGTACTTGATTAAACAAAAATCATATACTTACAAAAGGGGGGAGGATGTACTTGCTCTCCAAATGGACATATGAACAAAATGAACAAATGAGTCCAATTTGTTCATCTAGAACAAGATGATGGTTCCCCATCTGACAACCACTTATTTGTTCACTTTGCATCGGTGAATCAGATGGATTTGTAAAGCCAATGTGTGATTCTAAGAGACACATGTCCATTTCAACAAAAAGATTTTCAATTTCCTTTTCCCATTCTTCTTTTTTTGGGAGAAGAGGCTCCTCGTCTTCAAACCGAAATATTAAAGGAAGTGTTTCCTTGACAGAAACCTGTTCCTTCTCTTCAGGAGGAGTGAATTTATTATAATCATCAATATTTTTTATAGAATCAATAGCAAACTTGAGAAACTCAGACTCTTCAAGAATCTTCCTCTTATTCTTTCGAAGAGCATCCTTTTGAACCGCGACAATTTTCACCTCACAGTCCTCTTTAGACGAGGATTTTGACTCTTCATCATTGGACTCCTCATCTTTACTAAGAAGAATGGGCTACTACAACTTCCTTTGTTTAACTTCTTTTTGGACTTGGAAAGTGAGCATGGGCGAAGGCGATATGCTCGGCGTATGTTGTGCTTTTCACCCTCAACAACAAACTGAGGTACTACCCCTTGATTCGACTCCTTTTTTCTTTCTCCGTTCTCTTTAGGATAACTTAGATCATCATGTTTTGTTTCCTCATCATCAAAATCACATCTTACATCATCAATTGAAGCTTTAAATACCGACTTAGAATTTGAAGTCCTACCAGTAAACTTTTTGCATTTGTCCACTATCCTACACATGCTTGAGGTAGATGAAACAACCTCATGTGTTGCATTCGACATAGGAGTAACGTCCTCCTCAATGATAATAACATCAGGATCACTCTTCTCCTCGGACGAACCATCATCATCAGATATTTCATCGACAAAAGGCCGATTCATGGAAGACTCACAAATTCTTGGATTGAACTTCCTCCTCCCATTGTTTTCCACATTTTTCTTGTCACCTCCAAACTCCACCAATTTTCTTTTCCTTCTAGAACTAACATTTGTAGAACTACCATTTTGACTCAACGTATTTCTCTTCTTAATCAACTCGAGCATATAATTTAAAGATTGTTGTCTAGTCCATCTCCTCAAAGCAGAGCCATCTCCTGAATCCATCTGAAATCAAAATACACAATTTTTGTTATCAATTGAAATATACAAACATAAATGTATCTAAATGACTGAACCTTCTTTTGATAAATACTAACCTGAACAAAGAACTTTTTTCTTCTAAAACTGTAAAATCAGAGTATTAGAGTTTGAAATAATTGAATGCAGAGAGACACTTATATAGAAGGAAACCAAATAAAAGAAATGTGACTTAGACCAGCCTGTTTTGTTGAGAAAAACGAGAAAAGAGAGGGACTAGCTTGTTTTGTTAGCGTGACAGAAAACGAGAAAAGAGAGGGACTAGCTTGTTTTGTTAGCGTGAGAGAAAACGAGAAAAGAGAGGGACTAGCCTGTTTTGTTTGTGTGAGAGAAAAACGAGAAAAGAGAAGGAAAACAAAACATTTGTGTGCATTTTGTGACATATTAGAATCTTTCTTCAACTTCAAACGAACCAGGATAATGTAAAGATTAGACCTTCCAACTGTGTCACATGAATTTCGTAAGTGAACAGGCGTGTTTGCTCCAGCAAAGGTATCTTTGGAAAAAACAAACAGAAAAAACACGTTTGTTGTGTTCCTCCTTATTTTAATTACTGTATAACTTTTTTCAAATTATGAGATCCATTTTAGCTATGTTCTTTAGTTCCATATTCTTATTTAATCATAGCTTTATTTAGGATTAGTGTCACGCCCCGGGAGGGTACCCTTGGCGTGGCCGGCACTCAGGGACTATTGCTAGTCCCCAAGCGAACCACTTAGCCTCATCACATCATTCAATCAAATAAATTCTACGGATCAGCGGAAAGTATATGCAAGCAGTGGACGCAGTTCATCTAAAGCAAAATAAGGAAGGCTAGTAGAAAGAACTAGCTCACAATATCAATATCAATGCTCGACACCGATCTATGAAACCTCTATCACTAAATCATGTGGTGCCAATGACAGACCCATGGCTACCCAAAACAAAATAAAAGAAATATTCCAATCCTAACTCTAAAGCATGATGAAATAATATAATGGTTCCTCCGGAGTACGGGAGGCTCACCAAATCAACTTCGGATCTCTGATCTTCAATGGAGCGCCTGTTGATGATCTCTAGTACCTGCCTCTACATCATAAAACGATGCAGTCCAGAGTGGACGTCAGTACTTGGAATGTACTGGTATGTAAAATAGCTGAATGAAACAGAAACCGGTAGAAAATATGGAAAACAACATCAAGTCAAGATAAACATCATAATCACATCAAACCGTCAGCTTGTCTATCTATGAAAGAGTAAAGCGTAGACAAGTGACACATCAATATCTCAGACTCATCATTAGTCTCAACTCATCTCAGGGATCATCTCAGAGGAGTCCACCCCCTCTCATCACATCTCATCTAGACTCAGAGTAAAGTACGGATTTTCCCGGGAGTTTCTCTTAACCGACAACACCCACTTATGAGCCAGTGAATGTACAACAATCACCCCGATGTTGCCACAGTGGTCCCAAACTTGCCAGGTAAGGAACACTGGACCCCATATCAATATACCCGACATGGAATCAAACTGAACAGATCCTCTATTGCTTTCAGGGACTGTTAAACCTCGAGGGAAACCATATGTATGTATGTGATGGTTTAAGCCTCTCCTACGTTTGGCGACGTAGTTAATGAGTTCGAGTGGGACTCACTCCTGCTCATTTCGGTGCTCGATACTCCTCCCGACTCAGTGCTCATAAAATCAACCTCAACCAGTCTCATAGGGATTCACTCCCCGTCCACGACTGCCAGTCTCATAGGGACCCACTCCCCGTCCACGACTGATAATTCACCGGGACCCTGGCCCCTTTCATCAATTATCTCATAGGGACCTTAACCCTATCATTAACACCTTCTCAATGACCCAAAATTATATAACAGTCATTAGGAAGCAAGTGAATAAACACACCGGTAGAGTTCATTTATAGAGACTCATACAACAATCAAGATTCCATCAACTCATCATTACAACCAACAATCTCAATTCAAGGCTCTAGACTCAAGTCTCAAGTGCAATGTGCATGCTTTGCAAATTAGTCATGAAGGGCTATGCAAATTCCATGAAAGTATTCAATTTAAGAAAACAAATAGTATGATGATCATCAACATAGAAAACATGTAGTTTCAAATATAATTTTCAAGAAAATCCATCAAAGAATTCATGCATGTCGGTTCTTAAATCATAAATTCATCTATGACCTCTATGGGGCACATGAGAGAACAATCCCATGTTTTAGTTTAGCCTTACATACCTGTGATGCACTGTTCAACCGGGTGATGTCGAGGATTCTCTTCTCGTATTCCTCACCCCAAGCCTTTCTCTCCTCTCCTCAAGCCCTAGCCTTGTTAGAATTTAGAATAGGACTTATAATAGGTTTTGTTAGGCTCTTTTCGTATAGGAACGACCTCACTAGCCGTGTATTAGTGTTTAGGAGGGGTTAGGGATTGACCGGAATGCCCCTCGAAATAAATTAGAAATTTCCAGTTCGGAAAACACACGGTCCGCGACGCGGACCTATCGCGTACTGTGTAGTTTTGGAAAAAGTGCTTTTGTACGAGTTCTCTCCATCCCGTCGAAAATTTTGGAAAACATCCAAGTGTCACTCCGCGTCAGGTCCGCGACGCGCCTCCGTCGCGAACAGTCACTGTTTTGTGACTTGATCCGAAAATTTATCTTTCGATCGGGTCGCTCTAAAATTCGACCGAGACCCTTTTCTCACTCCATTTTCCATGCTGATCACGAATCCGGTCTCGGATTCGCCATACGAGCATTGGAAGATGCGTTACGCGCATACCCTCACTCCAGGGGTATTTTGGTAATTTTACCGGGCGTCACATCATCTCCCCCTTGGGATCATTCGTCCCCGAATGAGGAGTGGAGGTGGGCTTTAAGGCACGAATAGACTTACGACTCATTCCCACACTCAATTCAATAATAGCAAGTCAGATACAAGAATAGGACACTTAGCTTAGTGAAGAGCAAGGAGTTACCTTCAGTGCTTTCACCATCAATTGGCACGAATAGGTGCGGATACTTTGCTTTCATCTCCTCCTCAGCTTCCCATGTGGCTTCTTCAACGAATTGATTCCTCCACAGGACTTTGACTGAGGCTATTTCTTTGTTCCTTAGTTTACGAATCTGACGATCAAGAATTTGAACCGGAACCTCTTCGTAAGATAGGTTATCCTTCACCTCAATTCTATCAACAGGGATCACCAATGCCGGGTTTCCCAAGCATTTCTTTAGCATAGACACATGGAACACCGGGTGTACCCCATCTAGCTCGGAAGGCAACTCTAGCTCGTAGGCCACCTTCCCAATTCTCCTTACGATTTGATAGGGTCCAACATAACGTGGACTCAACTTTCCCTTCTTCCCAAACCTTAGGACACCCTTCATAGGTGATACCTTCAAATACACCCAATCATCTATCTCAAACTCTAAGTCCCTTCTCCTTACGTCGGTGTAGGATTTTTGGCGACTCTGGGCAGTCTTTAGCCTCTCTCTAATGATCTTGACTTTTTCCATCGACTGGTGAACAAGGTCAGGTCCAATCAGCCCTGCTTCTCCAACCTCAAACCACCCAATCGGCGATCTACATCTTCTTCCGTACAGGGCCTCATAAGGAGCCATCTGAATGCTCGCATGATAACTATTGTTATATGCGAATTCGATCAAGGGTAGATGATCATCCCAATTTCCTTTGAAGTCAAGTACACAAGCTCTCAACATATCCTCGAGTGTTTGAATCGTACGCTCTGCCTGACCATCCGTCTGCGGGTGAAAAGCTGTACTCAGATTCACCTTAGTACCCAAACCTTTCTGAAACGATCTCCAGAACTGGGAGGTAAATTGAGCCCCTCTGTCTGATATAATAGCCAAAGGAACCCCATGCAACCTCACAATCTCCTGGACGTACAATCTGGCATACTCTTCCGCAGTATTTGTTGTCTTTACTGCCAAGAAGTGAGCCGACTTTGTCATCCTATCCACGATCACCCATATCGAATCATGTTGCTTTCGAGATTTCGGCAGGCCAGTGATAAAGTCCATGTTGATCATCTCCCATTTCCACTCCGGAATTTCAAAGTTCTGAGCCAATCCACATGGCCTTTGATGCTCAACCTTCACTTGTTGGCAATTTGGGCATTTTGAGACGAACTCTGCAACATCCCTCTTCATCCCATTCCACCAATAGATTTCCCTTAAGTCGTGGTACATTTTGGTGGAGCCAGGGTGAATGGAATATTTAGTGTTATGAGCTTATGCCATAATTCTGTCCCGTATGTCATCAACATTTGGAACACACAATCGACTTTGATATCTCAGTACACCATCTCCCCCTTTGGAGAAGACTGTCACCTTCTGATTGTGGACATCCTCCTTCAATTGGAGTATAACTGGGTCTTGGTCTTGCTTTTCTTTCACTTCTATCACTAGCGAGGAAGCAGACCCGTTCTCCACATTAACTCCTCCTTCATTGTTCTCCCCAAGTCGGACCCCTAATCGAGCCAACCGGTGTACGTCCTTGGCTAATTCCCTCTTTCCTTCCTCCACATGGGCTGTGCTACCCATTGATAACCTGCTAAGAGCATCAGCAACAACGTTAGCTTTACCTGGATGATAGTGAATGCTCATGTCGTAATCCTTGAGCAATTCCAACCATCTCCTCTGTCGCAAGTTAAGCTCCTTCTGATTGAAAACATACTGCAAGCTCTTGTGGTCTGTGAACACATCCATATGTACCCCATACAAGTAGTGACGCCAGATCTTAAGCGCGAACACTACCGCTGCCAACTCGAGGTCATGGGTTGGGTAATTCCTTTCATGGACCTTGAGTTGCCTGGAGGCATAGGCTATCACCTTCCCCCTTTGCATTAGTACACATCCCAGTCCGACCCTTGAGGCATCACAATAAATCACAAAGTCCTCGTTTCCCTCGGGTAAGGTTAAGACTGGTGCAGTAGTCAATCTCGTTTTCAATTCCTGGAAACTCTTCTCACATTCCTCGGACCACTGAAACTTGACCTTTTTCTGGGTCAACTTGGTCAATGGTGCGGATAAGGAAGAAAATCCTTCTACAAACCTGCGGTAGTAGCCCGCCAACCCCAAGAAACTTCTAATATCGGTCGGAGTGGTCGGTCGTGGCCAGTTCTTAACCGCTTCAATCTTCTGGGCGTCCACCTGAATACCATCACCGGAAACAACATGGCCCAGAAAGGCTGCTGACTTAAGCCAGAACTCACACTTTGAAAATTTTGCATACAACTCATGGTCCCTAAGAGTTTGGAGGACAACTCTGAGGTGATTGGCATGCTCCTCCTCACTCCTTGAATATATCAGAATATCATCGATGAATACAATCACAAATAAGTCAAGATACGGTTTGAACACCCTATTCATCAAGTCCATAAAGGCGGCAGGTGCATTCTTCAACCCAAAGGACATGACCAGGAATTCAAAATGGCCATATCTAGTCCTAAAGGCTGTCTTTGGAATGTCGCACTCTCTCACCTTCAGCTGATGGTAGCCAGATCTTAGGTCTATCTTAGAGAAACAAGAGGCGCCCTGAAGTTGGTCAAACAAATCATCTATCCTTGGGAGAGGATATTTGTTCTTCACCGTGACCTTGTTCAGTTGCCTATAATCAACACACATTCTGAGAGACCCATCTTTCTTTCGCACGAATAGGACAGGAGCACCCCATGGTGAAACACTTGGCCTAATGAAGCCCTTCTCTAGCAAATCTTTTAGTTGCTCTTTCAATTCTTTCAACTCAGCGGGGGCCATCCTGTAAGGTGGAATCGAAATGGGTTGGGTATCAGGAAGAATGTCAATCCCGAAGTCAATCTCCCTATCAGGAGGGACTCCGGGCAGATCGTCAGGAAAGACTTCTGGAAACTCGTTGACAATCGGAACTGACTCAAGAGTTGGGGACTCAACATCATCAGATTTCACTCTCACCAAGTGATAGATACAGCCTTTGGAAATTAACTTCCGAGCTTTAAGATATGAGATAAACCTCCCCCTAGGCGTCACTGAGTCACCCTTCCACTCTAGAACTGGTTCATTTGGAAATTGGAACTGAACCGTTCGGGATCTACAATCCACAGAGGCATAACAGGCGTGAAGCCAATCCATGCCGAGGATCAAATCAAAGTCAACCATTTTTAACTCAATCAAATCAATAATGGTGTCCCTATGATGGATAGACACTACACAAGCTCTATAGACTCTTTCAGCTCGAATCGACTCACCCACTGGGGTAGAAACATCAAAGGGTTCGAGAAGACTCTCGGGGGTTTTATCAAATTTACTGGCCACATAAGGAGTTACAAATGACAGTGTGGCACCAGGATCCATCAAAACATAACAATCAAGAGTAAAGACCCGGATCATACCCGTCACGACATCTGGAGAATTCTCCTGATCTTGGCGACTCCCCATATTATACAAGCGGTTTGTGGCCCCGCCTGCACCTGACGTAGTGGCCCTTGGGTTCCCTCTAACCGGTGGGGCCGACGCCGCAGACTGAGCCTGGCTAGCCCGTTTTGGACAATCCTTTTTGTAGTGGCCTACTTGGCCACACCCGAAGCATGCGTCATTCTTATCACGACATCTCCCCCAATGCGCTTTCCCACAGTTATCACACTGTGGTCTACTCTGGGAACCTTGAGCCACACTAGCTTGGGGCTGAGGTCCATGGTTCCCCGTATTCCGGAACCTCTGATCATACGTGCCTTTAGGCACAGGTGCGCTAGCAGCTGAGGGTGCTGGAAATCGATTCCCATTACCCCTCCTTCCACCTTCGTGGCTGGATGTCTTAGCTCTCTTGCGCTTGAACTCTTCCCTGTCCTGTTGCCTTTCTTCGTCAGCTTGCTGCACAAATGTCATCAATCGCCCAATGTCCATATCACTCACCAGCATTGCCCCTCTGCCATCCCTTTTGGGCCCTCTATTCAACCCATCGACATACATTCCCATTCTCCCCCTCATGTCGGCAATCATATCTGGAGCATAGCGAGATAGCTGTGTGAACTTCAGGCCATACTCCTGCACGGTCATGGAGCCCTGTTTTAGATTCAGAAACTCCCTCACCTTGGCCTCTCTTTTCTCCCTTGGGAAGAAGCGTCCCAAGAAGGCATCCTCAAACACTACCCAGGTCACACATGAATCATCATCCACTCGGCCCCTCTTCCATTGGTCGAACCACAGCCTGGCCACCCCTTTGAGTTGATAGGCAGCCAACTCAACTTTATCAACATCAGCCACGTGCATCACTTGGAACACCTTCCCAAGTTCCTCTATATAGTTCTCGGGGTCTTCAGTAGATGTCGACCCCGTGAACTCGGGCGGGTTCATCCTCAGAAATTCTCAGACTCTAGAGGTGCCATGAGAGTCTGTCCCACCTGCACCTCGCCTCACAGCAGGTGCTGCGACAGCCTGGGCCAAAGTTTGAATGGCTTGGCGTAGCTCCGCATTCGAGATCTCAGCTTGAGGAGGTTGCCCAACAGGGACAGCTGGATCCACGGGCCCCTCGGGTACTTGAGGCTCAGGTGGGTTAACAGCTCGCCTGGCAGGACGTCCCCTTCCTCTGACAGCTCTTCTGGGAGGCATGTTATCGATTCTGCACGTGTAACGCACGAGTTAGAGGATAGTTTTCATAGAGTTCAACTCCATCGCACGATTTAGAGTAAGAAAGAAGTGTAACCATTCCTAATGTCCCATAGCCTCCTGTTTATGAAGTGTGGTCGACAACACACCCATAAACAAGACTCTACTAGACACGGCTTCATAGACTCCCTAGGACACTTGAACTCTGTGCTCTGATACCAAGTTTGTCACGCCCCGGGAGGGTACCCTTGGCGTGGCCGGCACTCAGGGACTATTGCTAGTTCCCAAGCGAACCACTTAGCCTCATCACATCATTCAATCAAATAAATTCTACGGATCAGCGGAAAGTATATGCAAGCAGTGGACGCAGTTCATCTAAAGCAAAATAAGGAAGGCTAGTAGAAAGAACTAGCTCACAATATCAATATCAATGCTCGACACCGATCTATGAAACCTCTATCACTAAATCATGTGGTGCCAATGACAGACCCATGGCTACCCAAAACAAAATAAAAGAAATATTCCAATCCTAACTCTAAAGCATGATGAAATAATATAATGGTTCCTCCGGAGTACGGGAGGCTCACCAAATCAACTTCGGATCTCTGATCTTCAATGGAGCGCCTGTTGATGATCTCTAGTACCTGCCTCTACATCATAAAACGATGCAGTCCAGAGTGGACGTCAGTACTTGGAATGTACTGGTATGTAAAATAGCTGAATGAAACAGAAACCGGTAGAAAATATGGAAAACAACATCAAGTCAAGATAAACATCATAATCACATCAAACCGTCAGCTTGTCTATCTATGAAAGAGTAAAGCGTAGACAAGTGACACATCAATATCTCAGACTCATCATTAGTCTCAACTCATCTCAGGGATCATCTCAGAGGAGTCCACCCCCTCTCATCACATCTCATCTAGACTCAGAGTAAAGTACGGATTTTCCCGGGAGTTTCTCTTAACCGACAACACCCACTTATGAGCCAGTGAATGTACAACAATCACCCCGATGTTGCCACAGTGGTCCCAAACTTGCCAGGTAAGGAACACTGGACCCCATATCAATATACCCGACATGGAATCAAACTGAACAGATCCTCTATTGCTTTCAGGGACTGTTAAACCTCGAGGGAAACCATATGTATGTATGTGATGGTTTAAGCCTCTCCTACGTTTGGCGACGTAGTTAATGAGTTCGAGTGGGACTCACTCCTGCTCATTTCGGTGCTCGATACTCCTCCCGACTCAGTGCTCATAAAATCAACCTCAACCAGTCTCATAGGGATTCACTCCCCGTCCACGACTGCCAGTCTCATAGGGACCCACTCCCCGTCCACGACTGATAATTCACCGGGACCCTGGCCCCTTTCATCAATTATCTCATAGGGACCTTAACCCTATCATTAACACCTTCTCAATGACCCAAAATTATATAACAGTCATTAGGAAGCAAGTGAATAAACACACCGGTAGAGTTCATTTATAGAGACTCATACAACAATCAAGATTCCATCAACTCATCATTACAACCAACAATCTCAATTCAAGGCTCTAGACTCAAGTCTCAAGTGCAATGTGCATGCTTTGCAAATTAGTCATGAAGGGCTATGCAAATTCCATGAAAGTATTCAATTTAAGAAAACAAATAGTATGATGATCATCAACATAGAAAACATGTAGTTTCAAATATAATTTTCAAGAAAATCCATCAAAGAATTCATGCATGTCGGTTCTTAAATCATAAATTCATCTATGACCTCTATGGGGCACATGAGAGAACAATCCCATGTTTTAGTTTAGCCTTACATACCTGTGATGCACTGTTCAACCGGGTGATGTCGAGGATTCTCTTCTCGTATTCCTCACCCCAAGCCTTTCTCTCCTCTCCTCAAGCCCTAGCCTTGTTAGAATTTAGAATAGGACTTAGAATAGGTTTTGTTAGGCTCTTTTCGTATAGGAACGACCTCACTAGCCGTGTATTAGTGTTTAGGAGGGGTTAGGGATTGACCGGAATGCCCTCGAAATAAATTAGAAATTTCCAGTTCGGAAAACACACGGTCCGCGACGCGGACCTATCGCGTACTGTGTAGTTTTGGAAAAAGTGCTTTTGTACGAGTTCTCTCCATCCCGTCGAAAATTTTGGAAAACATCCAAGTGTCACTCCGCGTCAGGTCCGCGACGCGCCTCCATCGCGAACAGTCACTGTTTTGTGACTTGATCCGAAAATTTATCTTTCGATCGGGTCGCTCTAAAATTCGACCGAGACCCTTTTCTCACTCCATTTTCCATGCTGATCACGAATCCGGTCTCGGATTCGCCATACGAGCATTGGAAGATGCGTTACGCGCATACCCTCACTCCAGGGGTATTTTGGTAATTTTACCGGGCGTCACAATTAGGCATTAAATACCAAAAATCAAATTATCAAATTGAACCAAAATTTTCAATAATTCGGTATTCGATCAGTATTATGTATTTGATAATTCAGTATCTAATATTCGGTATTCAGTGTTCGGTGTTGAAGAATTTAATCCACAAGCACATAATTTGCAGGACCATTGAATTTATTTCACTAGTCAAAAAATGTAATCACATACAAAGACGAATAACACTATATAAAGACAGAGTCTATGAATTGTGTCTTGCAAAAACGAACTACACCATATAAAGGCACATTCTATGAATTGTACCTTTTTACAGAATTATTCCAATGCTTTTTGGAGAAGAAATTTATACAAGATCTTCAATGAATTTTTTTCTAGAATTGAAGAAGGATGAAGAAGCAAAAGGAGAAGGTATCGTTCCTTTTTTCTAATTTTGTATGGTAAAAGATACGTTGTTTCTTTTTACCGTAAACCTTTTATAATCTTAAAGGGACACAACGTTTTTAAGAGTTATGGCTTTTCTCCTTTATTAGTAAATAAATAAATAAATATAACAAATATATATTTTTTGTATATTAATATTGATCTAGGTGGACCAACATGGATGACCCAATCCAATTTTCTTCATCTCCCACTCACTCATGGTGGGTCAACTCTCATTCCTATTCTGTAATTTTCATACTTTACGACTAGATTGTGTGATCAACGAAACTTAGAGTAGATAATAATATGCAGTTCCCTAGATCATTGTCACGACCTGGGGTTAGGACCTAGATGTGACACAACGAATGAAGACCCGAGAGTCCCTAATCAAGCCTCAAGTATCTATAACCACATCATTGGTTCGAGAAAATCATACGAACACACATAGTAACATAGCTAAATTAGAGTTCTTAGAATTCGTTTCAACACGTCAAAAATATTTCATTAGTCAAAGTAAATAGATATCGAAGGAGTTTGCATAGTGTCCAACAAAGCCTCTTGTCAAGGATCGGGGGCCGGGACAAGTTCCGGGCTCACCTTCAATAGCAAAGAACAACTCATAAAAGCAGTAAAGAAGATAGTTGGCTCGCCCTCAGAAGACGAGACTCACCACAGTGAACTTCTAGAATGGACTACTCGTCAAATGGCTGATATTCAAAGTGCTCGGACCCTACATGGTAAAATCATGTAGGCATAGAGTATGCATTAGTATGTTTGAATGTACTAAATATGCGGGCATGCGATGCATATGAATTTAACAACCTGCACTTTAAGGTTAGATGACAAGGGCACATAATATAGAAAAAATCATATATACAATGGAATAGTAATATACAAGATGCCACGAAATTCATGATGCATGAAATGCAATAATGCCAATATATATGTATCGAAGATGGACTAAAACTGACAAATCAAACTCATGTGAGCTATTACATGAATTCGACCGATTGGGACCTCCCACCGGTAGGGAGAAGATTACTTGCCAAAGGTAATCTACATCACACCTTACGACCACACTTTTCAGTGGATGGTCACCTTCCTTGCTACCCGCTTTTCAAAAGGATTTTTCATAATCATATCATAAACATAATAAATGAATAACCATTCCTTACGACCCGGTCTTTTCGGTAATGACAAACGTTCCTATGTTGGCACATAGTTCAAGGAAAGGGGGAGGGCCCCCAATCCATCGGTGCTAAGTCATCAATATCCCACTCGAATACTTATACATATACGTGCTCCAAGAGATTCAATATTTATTTCAAACGTTCAATGCATATTTAGGCTCAAATGCCAAGCCAATGATCATACTCGTAATGCTCATGCAAGGAATAGCTCATCTACCTAATTGGAATGGTGCAAGCACCCATAATGCTCAAAAAGCCATAATCATTGACATACATGTGATCACATCTTTGTCATAACAATTGCTTTACCAAAATCATATCATAATAGTTTTCATAAAACATAATTGGGCTTAACCCACTTCATAATTGCCATAAACCAATGCTCATGAATGCAATGCAATGCATGATGTGAGGATAACATGGGTAACATAGATTCAAGTTAAAGTCAATCATCATAATATGAAATTGATAAAAATCCATAATTAAATCAATATCTAAATTATGGTAATAGTCATCCATGCACAAATTAATTTTAAAGAGGACATGCATGTTCATAATTCCATAGCTCAATGTAAATCATCATAATAGTACTCAAAATGAATTGAAATAATATGTAAAATACAACCCATATACTAATTAGATTTAATAAAATCAAATAGCGAAAACTCATATTTAAAGTGGCTAGAATTCACGATATCAATAAAAGGGAAGTTTGGGTCTTTTTGGTTGAAGGGGATCAAGAATCAATCCCACATACCTTGATTGAGGAGCAGAAATTGGGTTTGAATTATTCTTCAATTGGGACTCTAGCTTGATCCTTGAGAGAGGAGAATTGAGAGGAATAAGGAGGTGATTGTCACGATCCGGGGTTAGGGCCTAGATATGACACGGCGAATGGGAACCGAGAGTCCCCAAACAAGCCTCGAATTATCAGAATCCACATCATCGGTTCAAATAGCATCTAAACGAATATAAATAAATAGCAGGAATCAAATATCAAGAATCCATTTGTTTATAGATAAGCAATAGGCCAGTTGGAATTGTCTTGTCTAAGAATGATTTACAAAGTGCCCAACATTTGCCTCTAGTCAAGGAGCGGGGACCAGGACAAGTTCCGGGCTCACCCTCAACAAAAGAACATACATAATAATAACGATAAGAAATAACTAGCTCGCCCTCAGAAGACGGGGTTCACCGCAAAAGTCTTCAAGAACGGACTATTCGTCCAGTCGCTGGTACCCAAACTGCTCAGTCCCTACATGGTAAAATCATGTAGGCATAGAGTATGCGTTAGTACATTCGAATGTACTAAGTATGCGGGAATGCAATGGATATGACTTACCGAACCTGCATACGAATATTAGATGACAAGGGCACATAATATACAAAGATCATATAAGAAATGGAATTTAGTATACAAGATGTCATGTAATTCATGAGGCGTGCAATGCGATAATGTTCCCATATAACCGGGATGGACTATAACCGACAAACCAAACCCATGCGAGCTATTACATGAATTGGACCGATTGGGACCTCCCACCGGTAGGGAGAAGATTACTTGCCAAAGGTAATCTACATCGCACCTTACGGAACACACCATTTCGACGGATGGTACCTTTCTTACGGGAATCACCATTTCGAAAGGATTTACAAGACTCATGTCAAACATGTCATGGCATAAGCAAGATACATGAATATCATCTGTCCCTATGTTGGCACATAGTTCTAGGAAAGGGAGAGGGCCCCCAATCCATCGGTGCTAAGTCAACCACATCCCACTAGAATACTTATATATATATGTGTGTGTGTGTGTGTGTGTGTATACATGTGCTTTCAAGTAAGTCAAGTACCCATTTCAAAATGTTCAATGCACGTTTAGGCTCAAAATACCAAATCACAAGCAAGGAATAACTCATCGACATGTACAAGATGGTGCAAGCACCTAAGATGCTCAAAGAGCCAAAACACAAGACATATATGTGATCGCATTTTAGTCATAACCCATATTTTATCAAAATCATATCACAAAACGTAGTTGGGCCTAACCCACTTCGAAATTTCCATAAAATCCATGTTCATGAATGCAATGCAATGCATGATGTAGAAATGGCATAGGTGATGTAGAGTAAGTCTAAAATTAGCAATGCGATATGAAACCTAGAAAATCCATAATAAAATCCATATGGCAATGGTAGTATAGGTTACCCATGTATAATATCATCTTTAAGGGGACATGCATGTTCACAATTGCATAACTCAAGGTGGTTCATCATAATAGAGCTTAACAAACTTAAGAATCCGGAATAATATACAACCTATGCATTGATTAAAGTTAACAAGATCAAATAGTAAAAATTCACAATTTTAAGGTGACTAAAACTTCATGAGGTCAATTGAAAGAATTTTGGGTCTTCTTGGGTGAAAGGAACCAAGAATCAATCCCACATACCTGACTTGAAGATGAACTTGAGGAGAAAAATGGACTCCAAATTGATGGTCTTGACTTGAGGTTTTAGAGAGAAGTTAGAGAACTTGTAAGAGTAATTTTTAGAGAGAGGGAGAGAAATGAAGAAATGGATGGAAAATCTGTGGGAGTTTGGTTAAATTAGGTACTTAGGAGGGGTGGAAAAGTCGGAATCCAAGTTTACAACAATTGAAATTTCAAAAATGTCATTAATGAAACAGACCTGAATTTGGTCTGTCTGGGTCTGGGTCACACGGTCAGTTACACGGTCTGTGTAGCATCACACGGGCCATGAATGGTGTCGTGGCCCAGGACTTAGATTCGCAGAAGAAATATTTTACCGAACTAAGTGGCACCATATGGGTATGTTCACGGACCATCTGATGTCACATAGGCCGTGACTTAGTCCGTGTAAAGGTGACTTTCCACACAGTAAATCAAACAGAAGGCCACACGGACCATGTGGCATCACACAGACCGTTTGAAGGCCCGTATACCTTTACTTCGGAAATTTCCCATGTCCCAAGTTTGCCCCTACGGGGAACTGATGAAGTGTCACTCCACGGGAGGCCATACGGATTGTGTGGATCCACACGGGCCGTGTAGGCTCCTCCGTGAAGTGATCAACTTTAACTCCACGGGAGGCCATACGGACCGTGTGGCTCCACACGGGCCGTGCAGGCTCCTTCGTGGAGTGATGCCTGGCATTTTTCCTGGGGAAACTTTTAGGACCGCAAGGTAATGCCAGTGAGAGAAGAATTCGGGTCTTTACATCATCTCCCCCTTATGAACATTCGTCCTCGAATGTGCAAGAACAAGGCTTGAAAGATTAGAGTTAGGGCAAGACACATCCGACACAAGATACAATGCATAATTCAAATCAAAATAAAAAGGTTTTGTACCAAAAACATCATGCAAAAACTATAGTTCAAGACCTTTAAGCTCATATCAAGATTATATCCAAAACATTTGAAACACTTGTAGAAAAGAAAAAGATCTTTTAGTGCACACATATGCATGTCATGTCATGAGACTCAAAAAGGCAAGAAATGACACCAATAGGTAAGGAAGATCCCTTGTACCTTAGGCTTGAGTAGATTGGAAAAGATGAGGGTATCGTTTCACCATGTCCAGCTCCGCCTCCCAAGTAGCACTCTCCACTTGTTGGTTTCTAGAAAGTACCTTTACCGAAGACACATCCTTGTTACGAAGTTGCTTTACTTGCCTATCCAAGATTGCCATCGGCACTTCCTCATAAGACAAGTTTTCTTCAACCTCAATTCCTTCCAAAGGCACAATGGTGCTAGGATCACCAATTAGCTTCCTCAACATAGACACATAGAAGACCAGATGAATTGAACCCAAATCCGGAGGTAACTCCAACTTGTAAGCCACACTTCCAATCCGCTCAACAATCTCGTAAGGACAAACATACCGGCGGCTTAGCTTGCCCTTCTTACCAAAACACATCATACCCTTCATAGGAGAAACTTTCACATACACCTAATCACTGATATGAAATTCAAGGCCCCGCCTCCTAGTATCCGAATAGGACTTTTGATGACTTTGGGCCGCTTTCAATCTCTCCCTAATCACCTTTACCTTCTCCATAGCATCCAATACCAAATTCGGGCCAACTAAAGCCATCTCTCCCAACTCAAACCACCCCATCGGTGACCTACACCTTCTCTCATACAACGCTTCAAACGACGCCATACCAATGCTAGCATGGAAGCTATTATTGTAAGCAAACTTGATGAGTGGAAGATGGTCATCCCAATTTCCCTTAAACTCCAACATACATGCTCTCAACATATCCTTCAAGGTTTGAATAGTCCTCTCAGCATGGCCATCGATTTGAGGGTGAAAAACGCTGCTCAACTTAATCTTAGTCCCAAGGCCCTTCAGAAAAGACCTCCAAAAGTGGGAAGTGAATTGAGCACCACGATCTGATATAATGGACCTAGGTACACCGTGCAACCTCACCAACTCCTGGATATACAACCTCGTATAGTCCTCGGCACTGAAGGTAGCCTTAACAGGTAGAAAATGAGCCGACTTCGCCATCCGATCCACAACGACCCAGATGGACTCGAATTGCCTTCGAGTCCGAGGTAATCCAACCACAAAGTCCATGTTCACATCCTCCCATTTCCATGTGAGAATCTCTATGTCCTGCGCCAGACCGCCAGGCCTTTGATGTTCCACCTTCACTTGCTGACAACTCGGGCATTCAGACACGAACTTAGAAATATCCCTCTTCATACCATGCCACCAATACACCTCCTTCAAATCCCGGTACATCTTGGTAGACCCCAGGTGAATAGAGTAATGAGAGTTATGAGCCTCACTCATAATTACTCTTCTAAGTCATCTACATCAGGAACACAAAGCCGGTCTTTGTACCAGAGTACACCATCTCCCCCTTGGGAGAATACATCGATCTCCTTTGCAGCAACCAACTTTTTCAACCCAAGTAATGATGGTTCTAGGTCTTTCTTAGCTCTTACCTCATTCACCACGGAAGATTCTGCCCCATTCTGAACCCGAAAACCACCCTCGCTGGAATCAGTTAACCTGACACCAAACCTAGCCAACTGGTGAACATCCCTCGCCAATTCATTCTTCCCACTCCCAACATGCGCCCCACTTCCCATAGACAACCTGCTGAGGGTGTTGGCCACAACATTGGCCTTGCCCGGATGATATAGAACACTCATATCGTAATCTTTCAGAAGCTCCAACCACCTCATTTGCCTTAGGTTAAGATCCCTTTGGGTGGAACATATTGCAAACTCTTGTGATCGGTGAACACATCAACATGAGCCCCGTACAAATGATGTCTCCAAATCTTCAAAGCAAAGACCACCGTTGCCAATTCAAGGTCATGCGTGGGGTAGTTACGTTCATGCACCTTCAACTGTCTTGATGCATACGTTATCACCTTACTATTCTTCATAAGCACACAACCCAGTCCGATACGCGAGACATCATAATACACTACGAACCCCTCTAAACCATTTGGCAAGGTCAAGACAGGAGCCGACGTAAGCCGATCCTTTAAAGTTTGAAAACTTCTCTCGCATTCATCTGACCATACAAACTTAGACTGCTTCTGGGTCAACTTGGTCAATGGAGATGCAATGGATGAGAAACCCTCTACAAACCTTCTGTGGTACCCGACCAACCCAAGGAAACTACGGATATCCGAAGGAGTCAGCGGTCTAGGCCAATTTCTCATAGCCTTGGTTTTTCTCGGATCCACCTTGATACCGTCTTTGGACACCACATGACCGAGGAAGGACACCTCGCCCAACCAGAATTCACACTTGCTAAACTTGGCATACAATTTCCTTTCCCTTAGAGTTTGGAGGACCATCCTCAAGTGATTCCCGTGCTCCTGTTCACTTTGGGAGTAAACGAGAATATCGTCAATGAAGACCACCACAAAGCTGTCTAGGAATGGTTTAAACACCCGGTTCATCAAGTCCATAAATACGGCCGGAGCATTAGTTAAGCTAAATGACATCACCACAAATTCAAAATGCCCATACCTCATTCGAAAAGTTGCTTTGGGGATATCACATTCCCTAACCTTCAACTGATGATACCCCGAACAGAGATCAATTTATTAAAAGTGAGTGGCACCTTGAAGCTGATCAAACAAGTCATTAATCCTGGGCAACGAGTACTTGTTCTTAACAGTCATCTTATTCAGCTGCCTGTAGTCAATACACATACGGAGGTTCCCGTCCTTCTTCCTCACAAACAACACGGGAGCACCTCACGGTGATGTACTGGGTTGAATGAAACCCTTCTCTAATAGGTCCTTTAACTGCTCCTTTAACTCTTTCAATTATGTCGGTGCCATCCGATATGGAGGAATAAAAATAGGCTGAGTATCTAGAAGAAGATCTATACCGAAGTCTATCTCTCTATCCGGAGGAATGCGCGGTAAGTTTTCGGGAAACATATTCGAAAATTCATTCACAACAGGGACCGACTCGAGAGTAGGCACTCCGGAATCCGTATCTTGGACCCTCACAATATGATAGATGCACCCCTTAGAAATCATTTTTCGCGCCTTGAGGTAGGAAATAAACCGACCTTTAATAGAAGAGTCACCACCCTTCCATTCAAGAACTGGCTCAACGGGAGGTTGGAACTGGACCTTCCGGGTTCTACAATCTATGGAAGCATAAGATGTATGCATCCAATCCATTCCAAGAATCACATCAAAATCAAACATCTTAAGTTCCAAAAGATCACATGGAAAACTTTTATGCAACACAGCAAGAGGCATCCTTGATAGACTCTATGAGCAATAACGGATTCACCCACGGAGGTGTAGACCGAGAAAGGATCCCTTAAAATTTTGGGGCTCAAATTGAACTTAACAGCCAACAGTGGAGTCAGAAAAGACAAATTTGCACCCAGGTCAAGCAAAACATAAGCATCAAAATCAAAGACTTTTAATATACCAATCACGACATCTGGAGCTTCCTCGACATCCTGGCGGGCATGGTGTGCATAAATCCTGTTGTTCCTTGGAGAAATACCTTGGGGACCCTTTTGTTGACCCTGCCCGCCTTTGGCTACCTGGCCTTGGCCTCCGCACGCATTCCTAGGGCAATCAGCAACTTCATGATCATTACTTCCACATCCAAAGCAAAGTTCCAAATCCCTTTGGCAGGCACCGGTGTGGGGTTTCTGTAAAGACCCAGGTATTTATCTCGCTAGCATTACCTTGATGTCTAAAATTGTTCCCCAGAAAATTTGCCAGGCATCACTCCATGGAGGAGCCTACACGACCCGTGTGGAGCCACACGGTTCCTATAGGCCTCCCGTGGAATGACAGTGATCAGATCCCCATTGGGAAATTCTCTAAGTAAAGATATACGGACCATCACACAGTTAGTGTGACTCCACACAGTCCGTGTGACCTTCTATGTAGTTGCCGTGTGGAGAGTCACCTGTACACAGACAAGGTCACGGTCCGTGTGACCCCAGATAGTCCGTGAGACTCGTCGATGTGGTGCTACTTAGTTCTGTAAAATTTTGCCTCTCAGAATTTCAAGTCCAGAACCACAACACAGTATACGGTTTGTGTGACACTACACAGACCGTGTACCATACTGTGTGACCCAGATGGGCCAATTTTAGGTCCGTTTCATTAATAGCATTTTTAAAATTTTAGATGTTTTGAACGTGAATTTAGTCCTTTCCACCCCCTCCTAAGTCCCTATATCAACTGAACTTTATCACATTTTAGCCATTTTCCCCTCATTTCACTCTCACTCTCTCTCTCAAAAGAATTGCTCCTTCAAACTCTCCAATCTCCCTAGGATTATCAAGTCAAGGCCTTCAAATTTAGCCTATTCTCCTCAAGTTTGTCTTCAAATCAGGTATGTGGGTTTTGATTCTTGGTCTCTTTCAATCAAGAAGACCCAAAGTTCCTTTCAAACTACTTTATGAAATCGTCTACTTAAAATGTGAATTTTTACTACTTGATCTTGGTAACTTTGAACAATTCATGTGTTATATATTATTCCGGATTTCGAGTTGTGTTAAGCTCTAGTATGATGAATCACTTTGGGTTGTGAAATCTTGAACATGCATGTCCTTTAAAGATATTGTTATGCATGGGTGATATCTACTACAATTTTCATGTTAATTTTATTATGGATTTCCTAGTTTTTACATTATATTGCTATGTTTTGGATATACTCTACATTACCCATGCCATCCTTACATTATGCATTTTATCATACTCAAGACATTGATACATGGAAATTTTGGAAAAATGGGATTAAGCCCAATTTTGTTTTAAAAAGGGAATATGATATGATTTTTGGTAAGATATGGGATATGACAAGAAGGTGATCACCGGTATGTCTATGATTATGGCTCTTGGAGTATCTTGGATGCTTGCACCATCTTGTATTCTGGCTCTTGGAGCATCTTGGGTACTTGCATCATCTTGTACATGTAGATGAGCTATTCCTTGCATGAACCTTGTAATTTTGATCTTGTGATTTGGCATTTGAGCCTACATGCACATTTGACATTTGAAATGGATACTTGACTCTCCCTCTCTTGAAAGCACATATGTATATATATAAGTATTCATGTGTGATTTTATTAACTTAGCACCGATTGATTAAGGGCATTAGGGATATCCCCAAGGTCCCTCTCCCTTTCCTTGAACTATGTGCCAACATAGGGCCAGATGTTATTCATCTATTCTATTTATGATACGACATGTCTTGATATGATTCTGTAAATCCTTCCGAAATGGGGAGTCCCATAAGGAAGGTGACCATCCCCAAAAAGGTGTGTTCCGTAAGGTGTGATGTATATTACCCTTGGCAAGTAATCTTCTCCCTACCGGTGGGAGGTCCCAATCGGTCCAATTCATGTAATAGCTCGCATGGATTTGAGTTGTCGGTTATAGTCCATCCCCGTTATATAGGAGCATTATCGCATTGCACGCATCATAAATTCCATGGCATCTTGTATACTAAATTCCTTTGCTTATATGATTCTTGTATATTATGTGCCCTTGTCATCTAACATTGATATGCAGGTTTGGTAAGTCATATGCATTTCATGCCCGCATACTTAGTACATTCAAACATACTAACGCATACTCTATGCCTACATGATTTTACCATGTAGGGATCGAGTAGTTCGAATACCAGCCGCAGGACGAATAGTTCTTCCTTGAAGATATTTTGGGGTGAGCCCCTTCTTCCGAGGGCGAGCTTTTATTTCTTGTGTTCATTGTGTATATTCTTTTGTTGAGGGTGAGCCTGGAACTTGTCCTGGCCCCCGTTCCTTGACTAGAGGCATACGTTGTGCACTATGCAAGCTTTCTTGTTTTGTTCATCTAAATGAATGGTTTTCTCTTTTGACTTTGACTACCGTTTTAATTTAATAACATGTGTTTATTTGCTCTTGCACCAAGTATGTGCATTCTGAAATTTAAGGCTTGTTTGGGGACTCTCGGGTCCCCATTCGCCGTGTCACATCTAGGCCCCGACCCCGGGTCGCGACAATTTCTCACACTTGTCACACATAGGATATCCTGGTCCGTCACCCATCAGTACCCCGGGAGGGGGTGCCCGAGCATTGGTCACCCGAGCTCCTGAACCTTGGCCCTGCTGAAAGCGACCAAAACCAACATTTCTAGCACTGGAGAACCTCCCGTCAAAGCGGGCTCTCTTGGGATCGTATGTCCTTTTCTCTTTGCGTTTCTCCCCTTTGATCTGCTCAGCATACACCATGAGTGTGGCAATATCCATGTCCCCAATCACATAGCAGTACGACATTCTTTCACAAGCAAGTCAGAAATACCCGAAATAAATTTGTGCATCCTTGCACGTGGATTGACCACCAGGGACGGAGCATATTTGGAAAGCTTGGTGAACTTGAGGGCATAATCCCTCACACTCATACTCCCTGCTTGAGGTTGATAAACTCAGTCATTCTGGCCTCTCTCAGCTCAAGTGGGAAGAAGCGATCAAGAAGGCAGATTTGAACTCCCCCCATTTAACATCACCACTAGAGACCCTCTCCAAAGCCCACTGAGTGTACCATACTTGAGCTACATCCTTCAGTTGGTAAGCAACCAATCCAACTTTTTCCTCATAAGAGACACCCATAATATTCGGTATCTTTGAGAGCTCATCAATGAACTCCTGAGCATCCTCATCAGTCCTCGACCCGTAGAACTCCAGAGGATTCATCCGGGTGAAATCCCTCACCCTAGATGCAGGTGTAAGGTCCCGCGGCAAGTTAAGTTGCCTTGCCTGAGCAGTCACCACCTGTGCAAGCATGGTGAAAGCAGTGTGAAATTCACCGTTAGAGATGGGTTCCTCCATAGGCTCGTGAGGGGCCTGATCTTCATCAGCCGGAGCCGGCCTAGGTAGAGGGGGTCTTCCTCAAGGCATCTATTGAAATGGGTCAATGACATCGGTAAGTAAAGGAATTTCATAAACCTATTATAGCACGACACAAGACATGAAGAAGTGAGGAATTTTCTAATATGTCTTCGTAGCCCCTCCACTCATAGGTATGGTGCACTTCACACCCATGAATAGGACTCTGCTAAACGCGGCATGTTGGGCTCCGAGGACCATTATAAACCTACGGCTCTGTCATGACCCGAGGTTAGGGTCTAGATGTGACACGGCGAATGGGGACCCGAGAGTCCCCAAACAAGCCTCGAATTATCAGAATCCACATCATCGGTTCAAATAGCTGCTAAACGCATATAAATAAATAGCAGGAATCAAATCTCAAGAATCCATTCATTTATAGATAAGCAATACGCCAGTTGGAATAGTCTTGTCTAAGAATGATTTACAAAGTGCCTAACATTTGCTTCTAGTCAAGAAACGGGGACCAGGACAAGTTCCGGGCTCACCCTCAACAAAAGAACATACAAAATAATAATGATAAGAAATAACTAGCTCGCCCTCGAAAGACGGGGCTCACTGCAAAAGTCTTCAAAAATGGACTATTCGTCTAGTCGCTGGTACTCAAACTGCTCGGTCCCTACATGGTAAAATCATGTAGGCATAGAGTGTGCGTTAGTATATTTGAATGTACTAAGAATGCGGGCATGCAATGCATATGACTTACCGAACCTGTATACCAATGTTAGATGACAAGGGCACATAATATACAAAGATCATATAAGCAATGGAATTTAGTATACAAGATGCCATGTAATTCATGAGGCGTGCAATGTGATAATGCTCCCATATAACGAGGATGGACTATAATCGGCAAACCAAACCCATACGAGCTATTACATGAATTGGACCGATTGGGACCTCCCACCGGTAGGGAGAAGATTACTTGCCAAAGGTAATCTACATCGCACCTTACGGAACACACCATTTCAGCGGATGGTCACCTTCCTTGCGGGAATCACCATTTCGGAAGGATTTACAAGAATCATGTCAAAAATTTCATGGCATAAGCAAGATAGATGAATATCATCCATCCCTATGTTGGCACATAGTTCTAGAAAAGGGAGAGGGCCCCCAATCCATCGGTGCTAAGTCAACCACATCCCACTAGAATACTTATATATATATATATATATATATATATATATACGTATGTATGTATGTATGTATGTATACATGTGCTTTCAAGTGAGTCAAGTACCCATTTCAAAATGTTCAATGCACGTTTAGGCTCAAATGCCAAATCACAAGATCATAATCAAAATGCTCATGCAAGGAATAGCTCATCTACATGTACAAGGTGGTGCAAGCACCCAAGATGCTCAAAGAGCTAAAACACAAGACATATATGTGATCACATTTTTTTCATAACCCATATTTTATCAAATCATATCACAAAACGTAGTTGGGCCTAACCTACTTTGAAATTTCCATAAAATCCATGTTCATGAATGCAATGCAATGCATGATGTAGGGATGGCATAGGTGATGTAGAGTAAGCCTAAAATTAGCAATGTGATATGAAACCTAGAAAATCCACAATAAAATCCATATGGCAATGGTAGTATAGGTCACCCATGCATAATACCATCTTTAAGGGGACATGCATGTTCACAATTGCATAACTCAAGGTGGTTCATCATAATAGAGCTTAACAAACTTAAGAATCCAGAATAATATACAACCCATCCATTGATTAAAGTTAACAAGATCTAATAGTAAAAATTCAGAATTTGAGGTGACTAAAACTTCATGAGGTCAATTGAAAGAATTTGGGTCTTCTTGGTTGAAAGGAACCAAGAATCAATCCCTCATACCTGACTTGAAGATGAACTTGAGGAGAAAATTGGATTCCAAATTGATGGTCTTGACTTGAGGTTTTAGAGAGAAGTTGGAGAACTTGTAAGAGTAATTTTTAGAGAGAGGGAGAGAAATGAAGAAATGGCTGGAAAATCTGAGGGAGTTTGGTTAAATTAGGTACTTAGGAGGGGTGAAAAAGTCGGAATCCAAGTTTACAACAACTGAAATTTTAAAAATGCCATTAATGAAACAGACCTGAATTTGGTCCGTCTAGGTCACACGGTAAGTTACACGGTCCGTGTAGCATCACATGGGCCGTAAATAGTGCCGTGGCCCAGGACTTAGATTCGCAGAAGAAAAATTTCACTGAACTAAGTGGCACCACACGGGCAAGTTCATGGACCATTGATGTTACATGGCTCGTGACTTAGTCCGTGTAAAGGTGACTTTCCACACAGTATACCAAACGGAAGGCCACACAGACCGTGTGAAGGCCCGTATACCTTCACTTGGAAAATTTCCCACGTCCCAAGTTTGCCCCTACGAGGAACTGATGAAGTGTTACTCCACGGGAGGCCATACGGACCGTGTGGCTCCACACGGGCCATGTAGGCTCCTCCGTGAAGTGATCAACTGTCACTCCACGGGAGGCCATATGGATCGTGTGGCTCCACACGGTCCGTGTAGGCTCCTCCGTGCAGTGATGCCTGGCAGTTTTCCTGGAGAAAATTTTTGGACCGCAAGGTAATGCCAGTGAGAGAAAAATCTGGGTTTTTATAGTGATCTTATGAGGGTAAAAATGTTTTTACGAGAATGAAGTAAGAGGGTAGGGATAATAGCTGAATTAGGAGTTTAGGATAGGTAAAAATTCATAATTCTTAATTAAAACAAACCAAAATTACATCATAAACACCCTTAATGAAATGGACCTTAATTTGGTTTGTCAGGGTCACACGGCTCAATACACGGTCCGTGTAGTGTCACACGGATCGTGAATAGTGACCGTAACCCAACACTTAGCGTCTTGCAAAGGGAAATCTCACGGAACTAAGTGGTACCACACAGATGACTACAACTGTTCGTGTGACACCACACGGGCTGTGACATCGGCCGTGCAACGACACTTGAAATAATTTTTGCACGACAAAGTTACTAGACGGTAATTTTATACTTAGAGTAATTTTTATATAGTGAGTCACACGGAGAGCCACACGGGTCGTGTCACCTCACACGGGCCGTGTGAGTGTCCGTGTGCCTTCACTTGTCCAACCATGAACTGGGCCTGGTGCCTCTTCACGGGAGGCCACATGGTCTGTGTGGCTTCACACAGGCCGTGCAGGCTCCTCCGTGGAGGGATGCCCAGTAGTTCACTTGGGAATATTTCTAGGATATTTAGGCAATGCCACTGTAAAAACGTGGGTCCTTACAATCATTTATCACATTCATATCTCTCATTATCTATTTTTGTTACTTTTGAGTTCATCATTGTGTACTTGTCTCATAGACAAATATAAAGGACATCAGTGAATACAATTGATATGATAACATCCAATAATCTTCCTCATCTCGTGAATTTCTCAATCTCAACGTGATACGTGTTTCTAGAAATGTTTTGCCTGATCGAATCAAACATGATCTCTTGACAAACTAAGATAGCAATTGTAATAACCTCAAAGGTCATTTTTTGCTTTCTCAAAAAAATTACCATTTTTCCCTTCTCGATAGTTGCCTTAGGTAATTTTTGATTGAGTCGAAAAGTCAGATTTTGAAAATCATGTAAAAAGTTGGAGCTTTTCTAAAGAAAGAGTTTTAAAAGGCTTAAAGTTAGAAAATTTTGAGTTTTGTGGTCATCTTGAGTTTTGAGTATCAGAATGCAATTCTGTCGATTCCACAGCTTTGAAATGCAGAATCTAGTCTAAGGGAGCTTACGGAACTAAATTTAGAATTAAAATAGAGATTTCAGATCCAAAGTTGTATATTTAGTTAATTTTGGATCATAGTTTGACTTAGGTCAACGTTCAGAGAAGCTCAAATTGAAATTTTGACTGTTCCAAGTCTTTTCAAATGGTAAAACTAAAGCTAGAAATAGTCTTGTTGTAATTTTGAAAGTTTTTGGGGGCAGTTTGGGTATTTGAGTCCTTAACTAGTTTTGATGAACTTTTTGGGGTCCAGACTCGAGGAGACCTTAAAACTATATTCTGATGGATCTATTGAGTCCGGAATGTCATTTCTGGTAGGGTTCCGTGTTTGGATTGTGTTCACGAGGTTCCAAATGAATCCTCAGGGTCCATTCTGTGAATTTTGAGTTGTGTGCAATTGCTAGTTTTGCTGTTATCTAATGCAAGTAATATTGTACTTTGTGTTCGCGGGGTTTCCCTCTGCATTCGTGGAGTAATGTGCCTGATGACCTCTGCGTTCACGGAGGTAGGGTTTACATTCATGGAGTTCCCCTTCCTTGGCCTCCACTGTAATGGCCTCAAAGGTCATTTTTTGGTATTTTTGACAAGATTACCACTTTGCCCTTTTCAAAAGTTTCCTTGGGTAATTTTTGGTCTAGTCTAAAAATTGGATTTTGAAAATCCTGTAAAAAGATGGAGTTTTGCTAAAGAGAGAGTTTTTAAAGTCTTAAAGTTGGAAATTTTGAGTTTTGTGGTCATCTTGTGTTTTGAGTGTTGAAATTTGATTATATCGATTCCATCAGCTCTAGAATGCCGAATCTAGTCTAGGAGAACTTGCAGAACTGAATTTGGAGTTAAAACAAAGATTTTGGACCCAAAGCTCCATTTTTAGTTCATTCTGGATCATAGTTTGACTTTGGTCAATATTTGGAGTTCGGAAGCTCGAATCATAATTTTGACAATTGCAATGGTTTTGGATGGTGAAACTAACACTAGAAATGATCTCATCGTAATTTTTAGAGTTTTCAAGGTTTGGATATATGAGTCCTAAACTAGTTTAAACGATCTTTCTCGAGTTCCGGGCCAATAAGGTCACAAATTCGAATTCTGACGGTTCCATTGAGTTTGAAACATCATTTGTGGTAGGGTTCCATGTTTGGTTTGTGTTCACGGAGTTCTGAACAAATCTCGAGGGTTTATTTCGTGATTTTTTGGTGTTGTGTTTTAGCTGGTATGAACTGACAGAGTTATGGGAGCCAAGATCTATAGACCTCCGCGTTCGCGGAGGATAGCACCACGTTCACTGAGTGCACCCCCTTTCCTTTGCCGCATTCACAGAAAGGACTCCCGCGTTTGCGAGTGCTATCCCTTTGGTCTCCACGTTCGTGGGTCATTTAATGTTTCTGAATAGTGAATGACTTTGAAGTGACGGGTTTTGACCATTTTTCACCATTTTTAATATTTGAAGCTTCGTTTTTTAGAGAATCTTCAAGGTTGTTCAAGGAAAATCTATTGGGTAACTATTTTCTAACCTATTTATTCAATTTTCGTTGATGAAATTGCGTTTTTTAGTTATAATTTGGGATTTTTATTTGAGGAATTTGGGGATTTTTCGGACTTTGATTCCTAATACTACATTGAGGATTTTTACCTCAGTTTAACTTCGTTTTCAAAACGATTTTCACCGTTGAGTCCTAATTGCTTGTGGAACTTCTTCACGTATTAAATTTTAGATTTCGGATACTTTTTTCGGCATGAGATATTTTTACCATTTTTTTCCTTTTCACCCAAATTGATTGATTCTAGTGTCATTAGATTTGTTATATAATTGTGATGCTATATTTGAATAGATTATAGTGATTTGGATTATCGTGGAAGGATAAAAGCCGTGAATTCGACTTGATTCGAATATTTTTCTAAGGCAAGTGGACTTCTAATCTTTTATTAAGTATGATTGAACCTTGTATACTTTATGTGTGTGGAATTGAGTACTTTGGGGTAGAATTGTATCATCATAGGCTTTGATCATAAGGTTTGAGACTTCGTAATTGTTCATATACTGAAATCTTGACTTGTGAATTAATTGTGAATTTAATACGAGTGGATCTTATGAATTATTTTATATTGATATTGAGATGGTACCTATATTGAGATGAGAATGATATATTGAGACTGTGATGAGATTGAAATCGTTATGATATTGAAAATTGTGATGAAACTGAGATTATGTACATTGCATCTACTATTACTTGTGCCTTGATTCTTGTGATAGATACGACCGAAAGATGAGTAACGTAACATGTGGATTGGAGGTTGAGGTCTCTACCGGTTGATCATTAGCCGAGGTTTCTGTATGCAAGCCAAGGTAATATACCGACTGATTATTTTGTGGCTGTGGACTTTTTCGGTCGAGTGAGCATTGGCCGAGGCAATTGCTGGCAATGTTCACGAATACATGGTACTTACGTGGCCTCCATGGGTTCCAATATGACACGGATATGATCAACGCATGTGTATCGCAGAACAAATATGCATCATGATTATTTGACATTGTATTGCATTATTTACATCTCATGGCATTCACTCCATCTCATATCATTCCTTCTTTGATACTATTATATGTATTGCTTATGATATTGGATATCTATTGTACCATTTGACTTGAGTATCAATTAGTTATTTTGAGATATGATGTTATGTAATGAGTATATATATATTCTCGTGATTTGTATATAGTATTATGCTGGGACTTTTCTGAGTATATGTGTGTAGTTAAGCGGTGAGAGGTTGGATGGATAGGATTGCTTATGTTCTTCATTGCTTAGCTTTAGGTTAGTTCCATTTGCTGAGTACCTTGTTATTTGGTGCTCACCCCTTGCTACTTTTTTTGTAGGTTGTGAGCCCAGTCCTTCTCGCTAGTCTTCTTATTCCAGGATTGACATTTCGGATCACTTGAGAGGTAGCTGCTTATATCTTCAGCAGCCATTCGAGGATTTCATTTTGTGTTTTGTTCTATTTAAGGACTAGCCATTAAGACTCGATTTCATTTGTGCGTTCTTATTATTAAAGGCTTGTACATATGACATCAGTTCTAGGATGATTGTAGCTTTGGATTTCCTATGCTTATCTATCTTATTAGACTATTATCTTCCGCTTTTATTATTATATTGAGTTGTTTAGGTTTTGGACAGACTCGCCTTGGTGGGTTAGGTGAGTGCCATCACACTCGAATTTTGGGTCGTGACATCTACGTTTGCGGAATCCACTTCGTACTTGCAGAGTGTAATGGCACATTTAGTCTCCACGTTCGTGGATCCTTATCCGCGTTCACTGAGTATTATTTTACCTGAATTAGTAGGTGTTTTAAAAGTGACAAGTTCCCATTTTCCACCATTTTTGACTCAACCTTTTTCTCTTCTTAATGAACTCGAGCATATAACTTAAAGATTGTTGTCCAGTCCTCCTCTTCGAAACAGAGCCATCTCCTTAATCCATCTGAAATCAAAATACACAATTTTTGTTATCAATTAAAATGCACAAGCATAAATGTACCTTAACAATTGAACCTTCTTTTTACAAACACTAACTTGAATAAAGAACTTTTTTCTTCCAGATTATCAAGAATTGAAAGTTGTGAATTCTTGAAACCATAAAATCAGAGCATTAGAGTTTTAAATAATTGAATGTATAGAGGCACTTATATAGATTGAAACAGAATAAAAGAAACGTGACTTAGACTAGTCTTTTTTGTTTGCGTGAGAGACAACGTGAAAAGAGAGGAACAACAAAACATCTGTGTGCATTTTGAGACATATTAGAATCTTTCTTTAGCTTCAAAAGAACTAGGATGATGTAAAGATTAGACCTTCCAACTGTGTCATATGAATTTCGAGAGTGAATAGATGTGTTTGCTCCAACAAAGGTATCTTTAGAAAAAACAAACAGAAAAAAAAACATGTTTGTTGTGTTCCTCTTTGTTTTAATTAGGCATAATCCATAAATTAATCCTCTAATTTGACTCCAAATCACAAGTATGTCCTCCAAATTTCAAATTACACAAACATGTACTTTTAGTATCCGGTTCTTAAACAAATAAACACGCGAATTCAGCAGCCTAATTGCGTGAAATACAAACGTGTTGACGTATAATTTATGGCCAATCTGTTGCTGCCACGTCTTTAAAATTATTCCACCTATTTATAATTAAAAAAAAAGCAAAAGAAACATTTGTGATTGGCCAAAATAAATTTATTTTGCAAAAAGTTCAAATTTTGTAAATTTTAACTTTTCATTCCACCTCGAGCCCCCATCCCCCAAGCCCTACCCTCACCCCTCCCCCCCCCCCCCCCCCCCGCCCTAGTCCCACCTCCACTCCTTCCAAAAAAATTAAAAATTTATTTTTACAAAAAATTCAAATTTTAAAAATTTTAAATTTTTACTCCACCTCGGGCCCCCAGCCCCAGCCCTACCCCCATACAAAGAAAATTAAAAGTTTATCTTTTACAAAAAATTCGAAGTTTGAAAATTTCAATTTTTTTACTCCACCACCCCCAACCCCTCACCTCCCAAAAAAATTTAAATATTTATTTTTAAAGTATTTCAAATTATGAAACATTTTCATGTAAAAAACTAGAAAAAAAATTCTTGAAGATTAGTAATAGAAAGAAGAAGAAAATGGTATTTTCAATTAAATATATATATATATATATATATATATATATATATATATATATGTAGGGTATTTGTTAAGGGTAGGATTGTCATTTCACCTTTTTCTTTTTAACCATTTTGGGCCTCAAAACAACGAGTGACGCGCTTAAATTTCGTGAATTTCACGTGTTATGTCAGCTAGGACTCGTGTGTTTAAATTATTAAGAATGAGTTAGTTGGAGGGCTTGTTTGTGCATTTTGAAAGTTCGAAGTCCAACTTGTGATGTGAAGCCAAGTTAAAGGGCTAATTTATGTATTATGTCTTTTAATTACTGTGCAATGTTTCCCAAATTATGGGATCCATTTTAGCTATGTCCTTTAGTTCCAAATTCTTATTAAATCATAGTTTTATTTAGGACTAGGCATAAAATACCAATAATCAAATTATCGAATCGAACCAAAATTTTCAATAATTTGATATTTGATAATTCACTTATTCAGTATTCAATATTTGATAATTCGATTATTCAATATTAGGTATCCGATATTCGGTATTCAGTGTTTGGTGTTGAAACATTTAATCTCAAACACATAGTTTGCACACTAAAATCATCTATGAAGTATAATCCAAACTCAGGTTACATCCTTATGCTCTAATTGTGAACAAAAAAAATCCTTTAACTATCCCAAACTTTGCAATAAACATCCTTCTATTAATTTTTGTTAAAAAAAACTATCCCAAACTTTGCAATAACTATCCCAAGTATTCAAAATTTCTTCAAGTGTGTACAATGTTATGTACATCGCCACCATTTTACTATATATAATAAAAGACAGTTAAGCTGCTCAAGCAGGCAGCAGGTCGACATGCCCGCTTGAGCAGCTTGAGGGTACATCTGTAATTTTCTTATGGGTCTTCCATTTTAATTTGTATATTGAATTGCATAAAAGAAATACTATTACTCATGATAATTGACAACTTAAAATAATTTTAAAAACATCTTGCGTAAAGTGTAAAGTATACTATAAATCATGATAATTAAAAATTTGAAATATTTTAAAAACAAATAAAAAATTCGATATAAGGGAGTTAACTTGCTCAAGCAGGCAGCAGGCTGATATGCCTGCTTGAGTAGCTTAAGGGTATATATGTCATTATCTTATAATTGACAATTTAAAATATTTTAAAGATAAATAAAAATTTTGATATAAGGGAGTTAAGTTGCTCAAGCAGGCAGCAAGTCGACATGCCTGCTTGAGCAGATTGAGGATACATCTGTAATTTTCTTATGGTTCTTCCTCTTTAATTTCTTTGTCTTATTTTTAGTGTTTTATATATTTAAAAATAATTACTATTCTCCTATATTAGAAACAACAATTGAGCTGCTTCAGCTGCCTGCTTCATCGTCTTTATTTTGTCTTTTCTAGCTGCTCAAGCAACAAGCAGGTCGACATGCCTGCTTGAGCAGCTTGAGAGTATATCTGTAATTTTTTATGATTATTCCATTTTAATTTGTTTCAATAATATTAGGGAATCATGTTTAATTTAATACTTAATAATTAAAAATAGTTTTAAAAATTAGGTTACGTAAGAGCACTAAAAAAATCATAAATTGTGATGATTAAGAACTTAAAATGTTTTAAAAATAAATTAAACAAAGTTATAAATAAAAAACATAAAAAACGTTTTAAAAAGTTTGACCTTTGAAATTTTAGCAGTGTCGGATAAATTGGGACAAGAGGAGTAACACATATTATTTAAAAATTATCTAAAAATAGTACTATAATTTTCAATATTAATAACATATTAAAATTTAATTAACTTTTTAAATTCTATCTACATCACATAAATTGAGATAGAAACTCAAAAGTCTTAGAAAAAGATCATTTGAATATCCGTTAAAATTGCTTCATAACTGTTATAAAGAAGTAAAAAGACACATTTTATTCTTTAGAAACAGCTAAGCCCCAGAATAATTAAATCTATTTATGCAGTTATTGCTGGAAGTTAAAGCATAGAAATATATATAGAATATCTATCAATTGAATTATAAAAAAATTAGTGTACTATATAGTAATTCTGAAAAACTATGGAGGCACTAAATAAATTACTTATAAATAGGGATGACAACGAGGCGGGGCGGGTTTAGAGTTATACGGGTGCAGGATGGGTTGAAGTAGCTATTTTTAAAACTAACGCGGGGCGGGGCGGGGCGGGGCGAGGTGGGTTGCGGGTTTTAAAAATAATAGGAATTTGAGGAAATCAAATTTTTGTAATTAGTAAAAATCAAAGATATAGACTTTTTATATGAAATATTGACTTAATTTTTTTTTCTAAATTTTAAACTAGACATGTCCGGTAAATTGTTAGTTGTTAAAATGTTAATTAGAAACTTTTAAGTAACGATTAAGAAACAATTGTTAAAATGTCAACTAAAAATAGTTAATTAGTTGTTGAGACGTTAATTAGCTAAAAAAAACTAAATTCAATTAAAAAATAAAAGAACTTTAAAATTTAAGCGGGGCGGTTTAAAAATTTTACGGGTTAAGCTCAACCCCCCCGCCCCATTGCCATCCCTACTTGTAAAACTTCTTTAAATTAGTAATAATTGATATGTGCAGAGGCATAACGATGGCTGATTCATTGTGTTATACTCCCTCTATTTCATATTAACTTGATTTTTGAGGCTTTTTTCGTTATTCAAAATAATTGAATCGTTTAAAGTTCAATTTGAAACTTTTTTATATTTGTCCTTTTATTTGTTGAAGTTTTGTATTTTTTTGGAGATAAATTACGCTACTTGTAAAATTATATTTATGATTTCACAGAGGATGAAAGTGAAAAGTATGATTTAAACCACGTCCTTGAATTATTTTTAATGTGTCCATTTCATAAATTAAGATAATATGAAATAGAAGGATTATCCAATACCATACTTAGCTTTATTAAAATGTATATTTAAATTTCATTTATCAAAGGAGTAGTTTTTAGTTAAAGGATAAATATATTTAATTAATTAGATTAGATTAGATATTTTATATAAAAAATAAATTAGTATAGGGTAAACGATAATTCAACTTTGCACTTGAGAGCTTCGCACTTTTAATTATACTAGTTCTAGACAATGCATTGAACACTGAGAAATTAAAAACGAATGGAAATTTAAGCAAAAATCAAAAGTCTAGCATAAAATAAGTACTGTTGAAAGGATTTAATTCTCTAAACCATCAAAGACTGGTGTCACATGTACAAGCCAATAAACTCGATAGAAATGAAGAACAACACAAGTATTGATATTGTAACACCTGGTAATTACCAAAATACCCCTAGAGGAGAGATGTGTGCATAATGCGTCTTCCCATCCTCCAATGAAAAATTCGGGACCGGATTTACGATCAGCATGAAAAAATTAAGGCGGAAGTGGTCTCGATCGATTTTTAGAGCAACCGGATCAAAAGATATTTTTTTGATCCGAAACGAAAACCAGTGTCTTTGCGCGACAGAGGCGCGTTGTGCCCGTGTCGCGTACCAGGACTTATTTTTTAAAAAAATTTCAAAGGGGATTGGAAAAACTCATTCGAAAAATTTTTGAAAAAAATACACTACTGCACGCCCAGTCCGCGACGTAGACTGGGTATTCCAAAGTGAAATTTTTTTCTTTTCTCGCGAGGGGCATTCTAGACTTTTTTCAACCCCTCATAATCGTAGACCATGATTAATTAAGTCATTTTTAGTCGAAAAAGGATTTTCTAAACCCCATTCTAAAGCCTCCAAACACAAAGACTAGATTAGAGCTATTAAGAGAAGAAGAGACGATACGAGGGTTCTTGAGCTCAAGGTTGAGTTGTTCTTCAATTCCAGGTATGTAAGGCTACCTAAAGTATTGCATTATGTTTATCCACGCGCCTCTTCGTCTACTTGAGATAAGATTATGAGTATTAATTGCGTATTCTCAATCCTGTGAATCTTGAGTCCCAAATTCGAATCTTGAGTCCCAAATTCTTGTACATGTCTGAGTTTCATGAATATATTTGAGTTAAATTATAAGTTGCATCATTAATACCATGAAATATGAATGTATTTCAAATTCTTGATACCCTAACCCTAAACTTAGTATTTTCTTTGCTTACTAAATCAAAATTATGAACCTAACCTTCTAAACCAAGTAAGTTGAACCTGAGAAGTATGTGTCCTTGTTTCATATATGCATGTGTTGAATACCTATGATGTCTTATGTGTTGAGCATGGATGATATGATGTCCTTGATCGTTATTCGTGAGAGTCTTGCATGATGTGAGTTAGAGTCTTAAGTTGCATTGCATGAATGATGGTCCTAAGTTATTGAGTTGTTAAGAAATTGAGTTGAGTTACTGAGAACTGAGCTGAGCTTGAGTAAATTTTCGTGAAACATTTTAGTCTTGCAAGGAGTACTGAGCACTGAGTTGGGTGATTGAGGAGCATCTCAGAACTACGTTGCCCGCGTAGGATACTCTGGCAGCTCACGTCCCAATAGATGGACATTCTCTTTGGATCCAAGAGAGAGGAGTATAGGTTTACGTCCTATTCCTTGGCAAGTTTAGGACGGGTCTGGCAACGACGTCTTTTTGTTGTACATCACCAAAACTCATTGTGGGGTGGAAAGGTATGTCAGCTAGAGAAACTTCCGAGCAACACTTGAGTTAACCTATCATGATTTTCGAACTAAGTTGCATTACATATTAAGTCTAGTTCTAAAGCATGGTTTCAAACTTTAACTTGCATCAATTACTTGAGTTGAGTTATGAGATGAGGATTTGAGTCTCAAGTCGATTCATTTGATTAAGTCTGAGCCTTAATTGTTTCTTGAGCTATTTCACATATCGTACATTTCACGTACTGACGCCACTCAGCGCTGCATCAGTTCGTGATGCAGATACTGGTGACATAGGACTTCAGCAGGCGCACCGTTAAGGTTAAGAGTTCTTGAGTACGTTCTAGATTTGGTGAGCCCTCCTTGCCATTCGGATGATCTTTCTTTATTTCACTAGTATTTCTATTTTCTTTAAGTTGGGTAGCCATGGCTTGTCATGATACCATCTAGACGTTTAGAGTAGAAGCTTCATAGACTTTGGGCAGAGTATTGTTGAGTATTTTATTTTCTAGACTTGATCTATTTTGGAGACTATTTATGAGATCTTTATCTTTTCCTTAATGCTTGTATTGAGTATTTGTTCAGCTATTGAGTAAGATGTGACGATGAGGCCAGGTGGTTCTCTTGAGTAATCAACAATGATTCTTCAAGTGTCAGTCATGCCAAGGGTACCCGTCTGAGGTATGACAAATATCATAGCCCTCATGTAGAATAAAAACATAGTATAGGAGGGCTTTGAGAGTCTGCTGAAAAGACAAGGCACACTACATATTAGGTGATCCTAAAGCTCAGTCCAAGTTAAGAAATGACGAAATCAAGTGGAACCAGGCTCACAACTTACATAAATGTAGAGGCAAGGGTGAGTACCAAACAATACGTTACCCAGCAAATGAATTCTGAACACTAAGTAAAGTAATGAAGAACACAGGTATCCTTATCATTCCAACCAAACCTCCACAGCTATATCCCTACAAGCAGACAAGTCAACCTACACAGTTCATAAATCATATATCTTGTCATTTTCAAATGAAACTTAAGTAAATATATCACCGGCACAAGTAATATTTTCTCACAGATAATCAACAAGGAAAATACACATCCGTTGATCCCCTTAGACTAGAACCCATGAGGGTCACACATGGAACATGTATCCCAAAAAAAAAGACCGTGGGCTCAATAAAGGACCTTGACAATCAATATACTAGTCGAAATAGACTTTTCCCATTGGAAGAGACCTCGACAAATCATACCAGACGGTAAAGACTTCAGCTCAAAATCATGATATCTTTCTCATATCACTTTCAGAAACCCATAAAGATAATCATATTCATAATAATGACAGAGAACAAAATAAAATCAATGAACCAATGTCGAACATCTCAACAACCATAACAAATTCCATTAATTAATGACTCACAACACTTAGATGAATTTTCATATTCAAGTCTTACATTAACACGTCAAATCACATAACTATACTATTAGTTTGCCTCAATATATAATTCATTTCAAGAAGAATTTATCCTAAAACCAAGCCCCTATTTGTCACACCCCGACAGAGTACCTTAGTGTGGATGGTACTAAAAAATCATTGTTGGTCCCCAAACGAACCACTTGGGATGATAACTTGTTCAATCATATAACAAAATACTCAATCATTAATAAATGGACACTCAATCATTAATAAAGGGACCGGTAAAGTGGGCTAACAAAATCAGTAACTCAAAAACGATAGTACAAACAATCTAAATTAACTCAACTCAATATATAATATAATATTTTTAAAAAATAGACCCCCCAAAAAAATATCACACTAATCTACTCAATCAAAATCTATGAAGCCTCTATCACTATTAAGAAGGTGTCAATGATAGGTCCACAACTACCTCAAAAGATAAGAGAAATACTCAACTCTAGAAAGAAAATATAAATGAATCCTCCAAATATAAGGAGATCTCACCACTGTCTATGAAATGAAATATGATGTCAATGGAACACTTGTTGAGGATCCTTAGCACTTGTATCTACATCATGAAATGGTAGAACAACAAATGGCATTAGTACATAAAATGTACGGTATGTAAAATGACTGAAAAGAAAAGAACATAATCAAAGATGCTCAACTCAACAATCATCTCAACTCATTAAAATATGAAAATTTAAGAGTAAAACCATAATTTTAAAATAGACTCAATAATATGCAACTCAACCAAATCAAATCAATCATTGAGCGGGAGTATCTCTAATCAACAACCACCACTTATGAGCTAATGATAATGCCTTGCACTATCACTTCCATAGCCGTCTAATACCTTACCAGGGTAAGGGACGATCAAACCTTATTAAATCCACAATCAATCAAAGTCCTCTTTTGGGACAAGAGAGGCATGGCATCTATCCTTCGTTGGCTACGTAGTTTATGGTGTTCGAATCGTTATTTATCCTTACCCAAATAAGTGCTAAATACTATTCCCAAAGAATCTCTATGCATATATTCTCAATCAAATCAACTCATTAAAATCATCTCATCTAGTCTTATTATACTTTCATCAACTCAATGTCATTAAATCATCAATACCAAGTCTTTCATTTAAAAACATGTTTCCAAAAACTCTTTCATACTCCTTAGAAATCTATCTCAAAGACAATCATTTGGACTCAAATTAATCATGTTCAAAATAGGTAAATTTTAAAGACACTTTTGACTCAACTCATGAGTGGTCTTTCGTCTCAACTCTCCCATTCAAAAATAAACACAATTCATGTTTGCAAATTTAATTCATGCATAAAGATCAAATATAAAATCCTCAATTAGGGTTCATAGGAATGAAGATATACACATGCCCTCAAATCAAATTCCCAACTCATGATATAATCAATATATATTTAAGTAGGTAAGGAACTAAAGAAAACAATAGATAACTCAAGAATATTATTAAGGAACCCAAAATTGAAACTCAAACTCAACTAAAATCAATAAAGTGAATGGGCACATGGAACAAACTCAGTGTGACGTTGAGTAGGCCTTACATACCTAGAAATTTGGTGATTACAATCGAACTCAAAAAACAATTGTTGATCGCTTGAAACCCTAGCTTTTTCTCCTATTTTCTTACTCTCAAGAGATTCTAAGTGTAATTAGGAGAAAAGGGTCATGGGTTACTATTAAAGGGATAAAAATAATCTTAAAACAATAGGGTTTAACTTGGAAAAGAGTGAAAAAAGATGAAAATATCCTTCATTAAAATTATTGAAGTACATTATGAAACCTCCTCTATAGGTCGTGGTTCAATCTATGGCTCATAGACTACCTTACATAGAACCTAGGGACAAATCTTTCTTGGGTTTATAACCAAGATTCTATATGTTGTAGACCTTTTTATGGGTCATACAAATCCATCGTGTAAACCAAACTAGATTCAAAGGTCAGAGAAATTGATCTATGAACCCAAGGTTATAGTCATAGACTAATCAACGGGTCATAAAACTCCTTCATGGATCAATCCAACACTTAGAAAATCTTTAAGGTCTCAAGAGCTATGGACCCTTGTACGGGTCATAGAATATTTCATGGGTCATAAGGACCTTTTTATGGAACCTCTTGCATACTTCAATAGTAACTTGAATGTGATACTCAACTCTATGACTTGATCTATAACTCATAGATCTTTGTACCGCTCATACAATGGGTTCATAGACATGGTCTGTGAAACTAAAAATTTCACCAAGTGTTAAGGGGACGTAAAAGCCTCATCTATGGTCCATAACATCACTTAAGAGTTGTAGATATGGTTTCTAGATGCCCATCAAGTAGTGCAGAACTAGATTAAACTTTTGGACTTTTTAGACTTATTAGAGTTAGAATAATTAGGGGTTATTACAATATCTCCACGTTGGGATAATCTTCCTTGAATGAAGGTCAATTAAGAATAAACTCAAATCTTGAAAACAAATCCCAAACTCAGGTATTTAGACAATCAAGCAATCAACTACTCAAACTCAAGAATATACATTACAACTCAAATTTAGAATGGAAAACAACTCAAAGATGGGAAAAAAATATTATTACCATCAGCATCATCACGAGAAATGACAAATATATGAGGGTATCTAGCCTTCATATCCTCTTCAGCTTCCAAAGAGCCTCTTCAACAGACTTATTTTTCATAAAACTTTGACTGATGCAACCTCTTTGGTTCTAAATTGTGAATCTGATAAAAAAGGATTTGGGCATGAATCTCCTTGTAAGACAAGCTATAGTTTATCCTAAAACTCTCAATAAGAACAAACAATAAAGGATTTCCCAAATACTTCTTGAGCATCGAAATGTGGAAAACATGGTGAATAGTTGCTAACTCTGGTGGCAGATCTAACTCATAAGCTATATTAACCACCCTCCTCACAATTTGATAAGGACCAATGTAATGAGGACTCAATTTTCTCTTCTTCCCCAATCTCAACACACCTTTCATAACTGAAACCTTCAAATACACCCAATCATTCACCTCAAACTCTGAATCTCTTATCCTAACATTGGTGTAGGATATTTGGTGATTCTATGTAGTCCTCAATCTTTCTTGAATAATTTTCATCTTCTCCATAGCTTGACACACTAGTTCTGGCCTGATCAACTCAGCTTCACTAACCTCGAGCAAATTAACTGGTGATATGCATCTCCTCCCATAAAGAGCTTCATAAGGAGACATCTGAATACTCGAATGAAAATTTTCATTATAGGTAAACCCAATGAGAGGCAAGTGGTCATCCCAATTACCTTTGAAGTCAATGATACAAACTCTCCATATATCCTCTAAAATTTGAATAGTACACTTTGCCTGGTCATCGGTTTGAAGGTGAAAAGTGGTGCTAAGGTTCACCTTTGACCTAGGCCTTTCTAAAGAGACTTCCAAAACTAAGCAGTGGATTGAGATCCTCTATCTAAGATAATAGAAAAGGAAACTCCATAAAGTCTAATAATCTCTTGGATATACATCGGGCATACTCATGTGTTGTATCAATAGTCTTAATCCGATAGAATGGGTTGATTTGATCATCCTATCCACAATCACCCAAATTGAGTCATGTTGTTTGTAGAACCTCGACGAGCTTGTAATGAGGTCCATATTACTCATCTCTCACTTCTACTTTGGAATCTCAAAGTTTTGCGCCACTCCATATGACCTTTGGTGCTCCACCTTGACTTTTTGGCAATTCAGGCACTTAGAAACAAAATCTACAATGTCTCTCTTCATTGCACTCCACCAGTAAACTTCTCTTAAGTCATGGTACATCTTAGTAAAGCATGGATTAATGAAATATTTGAATCTATGAGATTTCACCATAGTCTTTTCTCGAATACCATCAACACTTGGAATGCACAATCTGCCTTGGTACCTCGATAAACCATCTCCCCCTTTGGCGAAAGTCATCACCTTCTATTTATGATCTTTTTTTAACCAAAGTAGGACGGGATCTTGGTCTAGCTTTTCTTTCACCTGTCCTACAAGAGATGACACAAACCCATTCTAAACAATAACTCCACTTTTACTAGAATCAACAGGATGGAGTCCCGATCACACAAGTATATGCACCTTCTTATCCAACTCCTTCCCCTCCTCGTCAAATATGTGCAGCGCTCCCCATAGATAACCTGCTAAGAGTATCAGAAACTAGGGGTGGCAAAATTAAACCCAACCCGCTTAACCCCCCCCCCCTCCCAACCCGTAGAAGTTTGGATGGGTTAATAACCCACCTATTTATTAGCTCAACCCAACTCAACTCAATCCATTTCAACCTATTTAAAATTGGGTTGATATTCAACCTGAATTGATTCGAGAGAGATCTTATCAAAATATTTTTAAAATAATTTTTTAATTTGATATGTTTTATATAGTCTAAATAAAGAAAAATATAATTTCATTAAGTACTAAAATATTGAAAAAGAATAAATAAAGTAAGTAAAACTTAGTAGAAGTTGGGTCAGGTTAGGTCTTGACCTGCTCTATAACCCATTACTCAACCCATTTTGACCCAACCCATTTTGACCCAAGCAAATTTGGATTGTGTTGGGTCTTGACCTATTTGTTATTTTAACCCATTATAACCTGCTCAAATTTGACTCGACTCACTCAATTGCAATCCTACCAGAAACTATGTTAGTTTTACCTGTGTATTAAAGAATGCTCATATCATAGTCCTTGAGCAACTCAAGCCATCTTCTCTAACTCAGGTTAAGCTTCTTCTAACTGAAAATACATTGCAAGCTTTGTGGTCTGGGAACACATCCACGCGCACTCCATGCAAATAGTGACACCAAATTTTCAATGTGAATACCGTTGTTGCCAACTCGAGGTCATGAGTTAGATAATTTCTTTTATAGGACTTGAGCTGTCCGAAAGCATAAGCCACAACCTTATGTCGATGCATCAATACACAACCCAAACCAACTCTAGACACATCACAATAAATCACAAATCCTCTATCCCATCTAGTAGGGTCAATATTGGAGCAGTAGCCGATCTGGTCTTCAACTCTTTGAATCTTATCTCATAAGCATCGAATTATTGGAATTTTGCCTTTTTCTAGTTATCTTAGTCAATAGTGATGATATAGATGATAATCCATCTACAAACGTTTGGTAATAATCAACCAAACCCAAAAAGCTTCTTATTTCTATAGGGGATGTGGCTAGGCTAGTATTTATTGCCTTAATTTTCTATGATCAACTTGAATTCCTGCACCAGAGATAACATGGCCTAAAAATTCCATCGAGGCAAGCCAAAATTCACACTTTGAAAACTTGGCATATAACTCCCTATCCTTGAGAGTCTGAAGAACAAGATGATTATGGAGTGGACCAATATGTCGTCGATAAACACAACCACAAATGTATCAAGATATGATTTGGACACTTGATTGATCAGGTCTATAAATTCTACAAGAGCATTGGTCAAACCAAAAAAACTGACTAGAAAGAAAGTGGCCATATCGGGTTCGAAAAGCTATTTTGGAGATATCACATTCTCTCACTTTCAACTGATATACCTTGATTTGAGGACTATTTTTGAGAAAAGAGTGACACCCTAAATTTAGTCAAATAAATCATCTATTCTAAGAAGAGGATACTTATTATTTATGGTGACATTATTTCGCTGATGATAATCAATACACATCCTAAGAAACCATTTTTCTTCCCCACGAATAGGATAGGAGTGCCCTAAGGTGAGACACTTGGCCTAATAAATCCCTTATCTAATAAATCCTTCAACTATTCTTTTCACTCTTTCAACTTGGCTAGAGCCATTCTATATGGTAGAATAGAAATAGGTTGCATATCGAGAAGGAATTCAATCCAAAATCTATATCCCTATCAGGAGGGACTTCGGGAAAATCCTTATAAAAGATTTCAGAAAACTCATTAACAACAGGAACTGACTCAAGAGATAGAGTCTCTGTACTATCATCTTTAACTCAAACTAAGTGATAGATATACCTCTTAGAAATTAACGTTCTAGATATAATATATAAAAGAAACTTCCCTTTAGGCACGCTGAACTACCCTTCCACTCTATGAGGGCTCATTCAAAAACTGAAAGTTGACAATCCGAACTCTGCAATCAATACAGGCATACTAGGCATAAAGTCAATCTATGCCAAAGATCACATCAAAATCAACCATGTCTAACTCAATTGAGTCTGTCATGGTATTTATGTGATAGATGGACATAGTATAATCACTATATACCCTCTCAGCTAGAGTAGACTTATCAACAGGAGTGGTTACACTAAAAGGCTCAAGAAGATGCTCAGGAAGAATCTCAAAGCTATAAGCCATATAAGGGATCACAAAAGATAGAGTGGCACCCAGATCAAGCAAGGCATAACAATCAAGAGAAAAGACTCAAAGCATATCAATGATAATATCTAGTGAGTTTTCCTGATCCTAGAGACTAACTATAGCGCACAAATGGTTTGATCCTCCTCTTTTACCAAAAGTAGTACCCTTCTGATAACCTCAACCTGATGGTGCTGCAATACAAGATTGGGATTTGTTGGCCTAATTCGACACTCTCTGTAAAAATAACCTATCTGGTCGTGCTTATAACAACTACAGTCTCCCATACAGAGCTTACCATACTTACCATAAGGTGGCTTCACTCTCGATCCTTGGGCCACACTTTCTGAAGACTGTGAAACCCTGAACTCTAAAATTCTAGTGACTCTGTGACTTTTGATTATACCTGCTACTAGGCTCAGGTGCACTCGATGATGAAGGTGCAAAGTTAGAAGGCTTTGTCTAAAAGAAAGACTTGTTTCCCTTTCCGTGCTACTGATTATTCTCATGCCCAGTCCACTCATCCTTCTAGCTCAAGTACTCGTCCTTGCCATTCTTCTTATCTTTTTCAACCTGTTGAGCATACACCATAAGTATAGAAATATCCTTGTCAAAAATCAAAAAAGATACTTTACGCTCTTTCCTCATATGTTAGCTAAGGTCAGAGACCAAGTTCTTCATCTTGGACCCTACATCAGGAACCATCTCTAGAGTATATATACTCAACTGGATGAACTTCTAGCTATACTCATTCACTGTAATCCCCTCCTTCTTCAAGTTCATGAACCTTTCAACCTTTGCTTTCCTTAGCTCTTGGGAAAAGAAATGGTCGAAGAATGCACTTTCAAACTCATCCCAAACAACAGGCTTAGAGTCCTCACAACGTCTCTCTTCCCACTAGTTGTATAAAACATTTGCCACATCATTGAGTTGATCGAAAACAAGCTCAACTCCTTCCACCTCAAGAGATTCTAAGTATAATTAGGAGAAAAAGGTTGTGGGCTTACTATTAAACGTCTCAAAATAATCCCAAAATGATAGGATTTAGCTTTGGAAAAGGTGGGAAAAGATGAAAACATCCTTCACTAAAGTTGCCAAAGTGCAATATGAAACTCCATTTACAGGTCGTGGTTCAATCTACGGCTCACGGACTGTCTTTCATAGAACCTAGGGATAAATCCAGCTTGGGTCTACGATCAAAGTTCTATCTGTTGTAAACCCTTTCATGAGTCTCAAAAACCATCATGGAAATCAAACAAATTTAGAGGGCTCAGAAGTTGATCTACAAACCTAAGTTTATCGGTCATAGGCCAATTGATGGGTCATAGAACCCCCTCATGGATCACTCCAACACTTAGAAAATTTTCAAGGTCTCAACAACTATGGGCCCTTTTATGGGTCATAGAATCATTCACATGTCACAAAGACCCTTCGTGGAACATTGTGCATATTCCAGCAACTATTAGAAAGTAACACTCGACTTTACAACTTCATCTATGGCTTGTAAATCTTTCATATAATGGACTCGTAGACATGGTCTCCAAAACTCGAAATTTCACCAAGTTATGAGTGGACTTGCGAGCCCCAATCTAGAATCCATAATATCATCTATGGGACATAGATGTGATTCGTAGACGCCTATCTGATGCAAAGCTAGATTAAACTTTTGGACTTTCTAGACTTATTTAAGTTAGAACAGTTAGGGGGTGTTACACTATTACACACCAACACACATAAAGGTAATACAAGGTTCAACACTCTTAACTATGGTTTAGAAATCAACTTGCCTTAGCCAACAATCATGATCACTCTAATATCGGAGCTTTCTCCTTCCGAATATACTTCAAAGCACCATAATCTAGTCAAATAATAATATACAATTAAATTTCAGAACTAAAGACGCCAAATCATGAAATTTGAGGATAATGGGCAAAATGGCTCAAAATTCTACTACTAGAAAACAGAATCGAAAATTTAAAATTTTTTGCATGAAAATATTCCTCAAGGTATTAGAAATTTATTAGCGAAAACCTTTTAAAAATGGAGTTGAAACCAACTCATAATCATCATTTTTGTAAAATTTGAATTCATGAACAAAAATCCCAAATTTCCCAATTGAAATTCACTAACTGAATGTTGAAAAAAGATATAATCAATGGATAATTATGATTTTAGCTAAAAATGACTTACCCACTAAAATTCTTGCGAAAACCCACTTGAAATCACCCAATCCCAAGCTCTTAAGGTTCAAAAATGGTGAAAATGTTCAAAACCAAATTTTTGAAAAGCTCATTGTTTAGGGATCCTTTATTAGTCGCAATCGCAGCTATTATTCACTGTGAATGCTAGAACATGGAAACTATCCATAAAAATATGGTGAATCCTTTGAAACATGAAGGCTACTAGGTCAAGCCCTTCATGAATGCGATAGACACCCCACAATTGCAAAGTCCAACAACTCAGCCTTTTGCATCGTGACCACAATGTTGCAAACATGAAAAACGACACAGATTTAAGATATCAATAACTCACCAAACCATGGAATACCATATATATGCTCCTACTAAATTTGACATTTAAGACTCAATTAAATCGTCAAAAATCAAATTCAAGATCTCTTTGACCTAAAATCCAATTAGTTAGAATAGGGACAACTTAAGGCTCCAAAATACCAAAATGCTATCGGAATACCCAAAATCATACCAAAGCTCATTCTAGAGCTAAATCACCTCCAAAATCCAACGGAACCATCAAAATTCAGTCCGAGCATCTGATTTTCAAATGTTTCCCAAATTCAATTTTGTATCAAATTTCAACTAAATTTCCTACTTTGGATCGCAAATCTATAAAACAACTTCAAATATGATTTCAGCAACTCTCCTAGTCTAATTTTCTCATTTCGAAACTGATGGGATCAATGGAATCCCATTCTGATACTCTAAACTAAAAAAGACCCCAAAAAAATTAATTGTAAACAACTTAACCCTTTAAAATTCATCATTTTAAGAAAATCTCAACTTTTCACAGAATTTTCAAAAACCAACTACCATGACTGATTAAATAAGACTTACAAAAATTATCAGGAGGATTAAAATGATAATTTTTCCAAAAATATTAAAAATTACCTTCAAGGTCTTGAACATAAAGAAAATGAATTACTTGGAGCCTTGAAGAGATGAAGATAATAGGCTTGCACATCAAAGTCAGTCTCCTAAGTCGCCTATCACATGGGTCAATATTTCCATTAAACTTTCACTAAGCAATATTCTTGTTCTTGAACCTATAGACTTGTTTGTATAGAATAGTCACTGGCTCCTTCTCATAGGACAAATCCAAGCCTAACTCTACCGAATCAAAAGAGATCATTTGAGACTTATCAAGTATATATTGCCGAAGCATAGAAACGTGAATTACTAGATGCGCAAATGATAGACCAGGTAGCAAAGCAAGTCGGTTGGCTACCTCTCCCACTCGACTCAAAATATCAAAAGGGCCAATGAATTTAGGATTGAGCTTGCCCTTTTTCCTTAATCTCATAACACCCTTCGTGGGAGAGACTCTCAACCATACAAAATCACCCTCTATGAACTCCAAGGGTTGAATTTATCTATCAGCATAACTTTTTTGGCGACTCTGGGATGGCAACAATCGGCTCTGGATTAACAAAACCTACTCCATGGCGTCTTTACGTAGATTAGTGTCCAATGCATCTACCGCAACCAAGTAAAACCATCCGATGGGTGGCCTACATCTTTCGCCCTACAAGGCCTCAAAAGGAGCTATCTGAATGTTGGAGCGATAGTTGTTGTTGTGGGAAAATCCTGTCAAAGGCAAATGTTAACCCCATCGGGCACCAAAATTAATTGAACACGCCCATACCATATCTTCTAACACCTAAAAGGTCCTTTCAAATTGACCATTCACTAAATGTTGTACTCATATCTAATCGAGTACCCAATCCAAGCTATAAGGCATTCCAAAAGTGATAAGGAACAATGACCCTCCATGTGAAATACAGAAATGGGAATTCCATAAAGTCTAACTATCTGGATAATGTAGAGATGAGCAAACTTCTCCACTATATACTTGATATTGACCAGAATGAAGTAAGCAGACTTAGTTGATTGGTCTACAATAACAAAATAGAGTTATATCCACCCACAATAATGGGCAAACATACCACAAAATCCATAATAATCCACTTCTACTTTCATATAGTAATGGGCATCCTCTAAAACTCATCACTAGGCATCTGGTCCTCACACTTAACCTGCTTGCATATCAAAACAAATGGACATAAACTCTGATATATTCCTCTTCGTGCCACGCCACCAATAATGTTGACTTGAGTTATGATACATCTTTGCTTCCTCTAGTTGGATAGAATGATAAGTACAATGAGCCTCTTCATGAATATAATAACAAGTACGATAAGCCTCCTCAAGAATTAATCTGATTAAGTCACCTACCTTAGGCACATAAATTCGATCCCCAATCCTCATAACACTATTAGAATCAAGTATTGCTTCCTTAGCCTCTCCACTAGACACTTTGTCTTGAATAAGGCACAAATTCTCATCCTCAAACTATCACTCCTGGATCTAATTCATTAATGAGGAATGAGCCACAATAAAAGAAAGCATGTCACCCTCATCCTAAAGTTATAATTTAACCAACCCATTAACTAGCCTCCGAGCATCCTTAGCCAAGGGTCGCTCCTAAACACGAATGGTTGTGAGACTCTTCATGCTAGAAGCTTTCCTACTCAATGCATCAGCCACCGTATTAGCATCTCCCAAATGGTATAGAATAGTCAAATCATAGTCCTTTAGAAGCTCCATCCATCTTCTGTGTCTCAGATTCAAGTCTCTTTAGCTAAAAATATACTGCAAACTCTGGTGGTTGGTGAAAATTTCACAATGAACCCCGAAAGGGTAGTATTGCCATAACTTCAAGAAGAAGACAACCACAACCAAATCTATGTCGTGAGTAAGGCAGTTCTTCTCATATCACTTTTCCCTTTTTGCATCAAGATACCTCCTAACTTGAGATATACAGTTAAGTCAACACCCTCCTCAAGCAAAGTCAAGATAGGTGTAGTAGTCAAAAATACCTTGAGCTTTTAAAAGTTCTTTTCACATTTATCAGACCAATAAAATGCTAGATTCTTCTAGGTTAGCTTGGTCAAAAAGGCTTATATAGTGGAAAACCTAAACTTAATAACGGTAATATCCCACCAAGCGCACAATATTATAAATTTGTGTAGTTGAGGTAGGTCTAGTTGTCATACCCCGAGAGGGTACCCTAGATGTGGCCGACACCTAGAGACTATTTCTAGTCCCCAAGCGAACCACTTAGCCAAATCACATTCATCCAATCAAATAACTTAAGACCATCAGCGGAAGGCTAAGGAAATTAAATGTCATATCTCATCTAGTTCTCAAAATAATATATATATTAGAAGAAGTCTAGTAGATAGAACTAGCTCACAATCTTAACAATCAACATCCAACTCTTGTCTATGAAGCCTCTATCACTATCAAGTGGTGTCAATGAAAGACCCATGGCAACCTCAATCAAAATAAAGCTAGTCTAAAGATAGTGAATCCTCCGGAGTAGGGGAGGCTCACCAACCAGTTGAATGTCTGAAATCCTCAATGATGCACCTGTTGACGATCTCTAATCCTTGTATCTGCATCATAAAATGATGCAGCACTGAGTGGCATCAGTACGTGGAATGTACGGTATGTGAAATAGCTGAGTGAAATAAAAATAGGTAGAGTAATATGGAACAATCATCGACTCAGAACAATCATCAAATCAAAATGTCAATTGTCTATCTAAAGCAAGGATAAGGAGCAGACAATAACTCATCAACATCAATCCGGATTCATATCATCAACTCAAGATGAGTGAATTATCGGTGTGGGACCTATCTGGGAGTTTCTCTAACCTACAACCATCACCTATGAGGCGATGATGATACAACGAAGCGATGTCATTGCCGCATCCATCCAGTACCTTTCCAGGGTAAAGGACATGGCATCAATGGATCCAAAATAAATAATATCAAGTCCTTTTTTGGGACAAAGGAAACATCCGATTTTACGATTCAATCCTCTCCTACGCAGGCCACGTAGTTATTGAGTTTGAGTTGGACTAACTCTCACTCTTTCGGTACTCGATACTCCTCCCAAGACTCAATGCTCATAAGACCTCTACCTCAACCAATCTCATAGGGACTTAAACCCCGTTATTGATCAGTATCCCATAGGGACTCTAACCTTATCATCAATCAAACTCATAGAGACTTTAGCCTTGTCATCAATCAATCTCAATCAATAGCTCAAGGCCTGGAACAATCGTTAGGGAACAATTAAATAGACCATCATTAGAGTTTATTTATGGAGACTCATAGGACTATCAAGTTCTATCAACTCATCATCATTCTCTCACCACAATCACAATCACAATCAACAATCTCACGTCAAGGCTCAAGACTCAACCCCTATATTAATTCATGCATGCTTGCAAAAGTTAACATGTAAGGTTATGCAATTTCTCATAGGAATATGCAATTCAAGAAAATAAGTTTATGATGATCATCAACATGGAAATACATGTAATTAGATATAATTTGTGAGAAAATATTCAAGAATCAACTTAAGAAACATGTATGGGGACTCATGAACACTCAACTCCTCTATAACCATCTATGGGGCACATGAGAGGACAATCTCATGCTTTTAGTTTAGCCTTACATTCCTGGGATGAAGCTCTCATCAATCACTTCAAGGATTTCCTCTTGAATTCCTCAGTCTCAAACTCTTCTCCTCTATCCTCAAGCCCTTGTCTTGTTAGATTGTTAGAAAAGGACTTAGAATGGGGTTTTAGGCCCTTTTTACGTCAAAACGACCTATTAGATCGTGTATAGAATTTAAGAGGGGTTGGGAACTGACCAGAATGCCCTTCAAAAAATTTAGAAATTTTTTTCAGGGTCGGAATACCAGGTCTGCGACACAGACTGGTCCCTCACTAGTGTATTATTCTTCAAAAATTTTCTGAATGAGTTTTCCTAATCGAGTCGAAAAAGTTTGAAAAACCATAAGTGTCCCTCCGCTACAGGTGTGTGAACGTCTCTGTCATGCACCGACATTGTTTTGGTTTTCTAGTCAAAAAATTATCTTTTGATCTAATCTCTCTAAAATCGACCGAGACCATTTTCCTACTCAATGTTTCATGCTGATCACAAATTCGGCCTCGGGTTTGCCATATGAGCATCGATTCATGTGTTATGCGCATACCCCTCTAGGGGTACTTTGGTAATTTTACATGGTGTTACATCATCTCCCCCTTGGGATTATTCGTTCTCGAATGATGAGTAAAGGTGGATATCGAGGCACGAGGAGACTCAAGACTCCTCGCAACACTCACCTCAACCAATCAAACTCTCGACTTCTCCTCAACCTCAATCAACTCTACTCAGACTCAAGAATAGACATATCAACTCAAGGATAGAAACATCAATTAAATCAAAGATAAGAACATTACCTTCAACATTCTCATCATCAGTCACGAATAGAACATCGAAACTTAATCAATTCGAATCATTTAAACACTTCATCAATCAGTTATTTGAATTCAAGAAGGAAGTCATCAAGTCTAATGGAGAAAGGGGACCATCGTGATATACAAGACTCTGTGGGCATTCTCAAGTCAACTCTCCACCTCAATTGTGCTTCCCTTCATGGCACTCTACTCCATTAACTTAAACTTATAGTTCCTATTCAACTCCCTACCTATCCACATCCTTTTATTTCGTTCAAGCCTACTTTTGAGCCTCACAGTGCTATGTTAAGATGATCATATCTATATACAAGGCTAACCCTCAATACTCAATCCATATACTCTCACAAGGACTTTCCCTAAAAGATCACTCGTCCTCTTCACTACCCTACTATCCTTGCTTGAAACCTTTATCACGAAGTCTTTAACAGTATATCATCATTACTCGCATAATAACAACCATGCATTCAAGCCTATCTATCTAACCACTTCAACTGTATCTAAGGAATTTCAGGCCTACTTAGTACTTCTACCTTCACCATTCAATGAGTTCTCCCTCAAAGATACACCAACATATTCTTATCTAGAGATACTCTAATTTACCCGTCCCTTTCTATTGTATATCATAATGTCTCATCTTTCCCCTCCTCCCTATCTCTATCCCTACATAACACAAGTATAACAGCAATGTCATAATAAGGATACATTCACTCCTCCTCATCTACCCTTATTCTCCGTCTACTACTATTAGCATCACTACTTGGGCCTAGAGGGACTCATCATCTCCCCCCTACGGCGAAACCCAAACTACTACCTCCTTATGCCAAATATGCACGATTTTACATCTTAAAAATTGATACTCTACATCCTACCATCAACAATGGTATAACGTACCGAAGGTCGGGCATGCATAAGACGACATCAGAATAAAGAACCCTTACTCTCTCTCATCAACCCTCACTCCTCTATTCTCATCAATATTTCCACCAAGACTGGGAAGACAGGATCACTCAATGAACTTGGAACGAAGATCATTAGCACGATTAATCGAGAAATCTTACTTGAAAACGTTTATAATGAAGTGCAATATCCCTCATCTATCGAGACTCATTCTGAGTTCACAGAACTATACGTAGTGTAAAACTCAAGTCACATCTCACTCAACATAGGATTAGGAACTCTCTGATCCATAGGATAAGATCAAAATTGATGAATGGATTTCATAGCTTTTTACCTTCATAGCTAAACATAAAGAACAATTAACAAGTGGTACATGGGACTAGGCATAGGCATGACAGTCGTATACCAGATGGGAATAGGGCATCACCTCAACAGAAGAATAAGGCACGTATGATATGGCAAGGAACTGATGTCTCATCTCAATCAACCCATCTCTATCGAAACATTAAGTTTTACTTAGTTCTATTATCTCCCCCTTTAGTTCTATTATCTCCCCCTTAGCTCAAGGGTCATCTCTCGAGATTTGCGAATCAATTTCCTCTACTAGGCTATAAACATATACCTCCACACAGTCAAGGAATCACTATCCATGAGAATAGGCGTCTCAAACTCCTTCTACCATACTATAGTCGCATATATCAAATAGCCACTAAGACTCTCTTCAAAGATACCACTCTTAGCTTCCTCTTGTCGTTAGGGGAAGTCTCTCTATATTTGCTGCTCTGATGGAGTACATGACCACTTCTCACAACTCTTATAATCTAACCTCTCCTATCAAATGTTTCATCCTCAATTCTCTATTTTCATCTAACATCACCTATAACATACTCATGACATCACACTCCTTGCAGGCCAACACCTTAATCTCAAATACATTATGGTGAACCTCTTAGGGTGAATCTCTAACTAAAACTATCACTCTCACAATGATGTCTCCTCTTTACCACTACTCCTTTAACATTCAAGCTTAGTCTAGTTCTAACACGTACATCTATCACACACCTCTCCGATATCACACCAATTTTTCAATTACTAGGCAAATTTCAAAGCAGAGGCCTACTAAAATCTTATAGAAGGTATTCACTCAGCACATCCCCTCTTCGCAACTCAAGTACCATTCCTCCACTCACTATACCCCCTTACCTAGCTCATAACTATATAAACTTCATAGATAACATCAAAGCAAGTAAAGGCTCGAATCATACCCATCACAACATCGGGGGGGAGGGGGAGGGGGGGGGCATCTGGAGAACTTTCCTGATCTTCTTTAACTGTGAGAGTTGTGGTAGAAGCTTGGGCTCCTTTGGCCCACTTGGGACAATTCCTCTGGAAGTGTCCCATTTGGCCACACTTGTAACCCCCATCACTTCGTTTATGACATTCTCGCAAGTGATGTTCGCCACATGTGCCAGAAGATGGCTTGCCTCGAGGACCTGAACCATACTAGCCTGTGACTTAGATTTCTGAGCTCTAAAGTTATGAGGCTAAAAGTGACTCATGCTCTTATTTTTCCTCAACCTGTTAAACTTATGTGGGTTCACCCTCAAGAACTCACAATCTCCGGATGTATTTGGAACACCCCGCCTGCCTGCTCCCTGTCTATCAACTAGTACTGTCACAGCCTGGGCCCAAAGTCTGGAGGACCTAGCAAAGCTTAGCAATACTGATGTCAGCCTGTGGTGGCTGCACGGCAGTGACAACTAGGCCTATGGGTTCATCCTGATCCTAGGTCTTGCGTTGGTTAACATTCTACTTGGATGGGCTCCCATTCACTTCATAAGCTCTTCTTGAAAACATGGTCACAATTCTGAAAACGCGTAACGCACGAATCAAAAGAGAGCTTTCTTAGAGTTTAACTCTATCGCACAAATTTGGAATAATAAAGAAGTGTAACAACTCCTTATGTCTAATAGCCTCTTGTTTATTAAGTGTGGTGCACAACACACACATAAACAAGACTCTACTAGACACGGCTTCATAGACTCCCTAGGACTCTTGAACTCTGTGCTCTGATACCAAGTTTGTCACGCCCTAGGAGGGTACCCCAGATGTGGGCGACACCTAGAGACTATTGCTAGTCCCTAAACGAACCACTTAGCCTCAGCACATTCATCCAATCAAATAACTTAAGACCATCAACGAAAGGCGAAGGAAAGTAAAGGGCACATCTCATCTAGTTCTCAAAATAATATATATAATAGAAGAAGGCTAGTAGATAAAACTAGCTCACAATCTTAACAATCAACATCCAACTCTAGTCTATAAAGCCTCTATCACTATCAAGTGGTGTCAACGACAGACCCATGGCTACCTCAATCAAAATAAAGCTAGTCTAGTCTAACTCTAAAGCGGGATGAAATAAAGGTAGTGAATCTTCCGGAGTAGGGGAGGCTCACCAATTAGCTGAATGTCTCAGATCCTCAATGGTGCACCTGTTAATGATCTCTAATCTCTGTATTTGCATCATAAAATAATGCACTATTGAGTGGCGTCATTACGTGAAATGTACGGTATGTAAAATAGCTGAGTGAAACGAAAACAGGTAAAGTAATATGGAACAATCATCGACTCAGAACAATCATCAAATCAAAACGTCAATTGTCTATCTAAAACAAGGATAAGGAGTAGATAATAACTCATCAACATCATACCATCAACTCAACACCAGAGTACTATCAGGGTGGGACCTATCTGGGAGTTTCTCTAACCTATAACCATCACCTATGAGCCGGTGATGATACAACAAAGCAGCGATGTCATTGTTGCATCCATCCAGTACCTTGCTAGGGTAAAAGAAATGGCATCAATAGATCCAAAATAAATAACATCAAGTCCACTTTTGGGACGAAGGAAACATCCGATTCTACAGTTCAATCCTCTCCTACCACGTAGCTGTTGAGTTTGAGTTGGACTAATTCTACTCATCTATGCTCGATACTCCTTCCAAGACTCAATGCTCATAAGACCTCCACCTCAACCAATCTCATAGGGACTTTAACCTTGTCATCGATCAGTATCTCATAGGAACTCTAACCATATCATCAATCAAACTCATAAGGATTTTGGCCCTGTCATCGATTAATCTCAATCAATAGCTCAAGGCTTGGAACAATCGTTAGGGAACAATCAAATAGACTATCATTAGAGTTCATTTATGGAGACTCATAGGACTATAAAGTTGTAACGCCCGATAAAATTATCAAAATATCCCTAGAGGGAGGGTATGCGCGTAATGCATCTTCCAATGCTCGTATGGAAAATTCGAGGCCGAATTTGTGATCAGCATGAACAATTGAGTGGGAAAATAGTCTCGGTCGATTTGTAGAGTGACCCAATCAAAAGATAATTTTTCGATCCGAAGCGCAAAATAGTGTTGGTACGCAATAGAAGCGCGTCGCGCCTCCATCGCGGACCAGCACTTATATTTTTCTAAAAATTTTTAACGGAATTGAAAAAAACTCATTTAGAAACGTTTACTAAAAATACGCAGTGCGTGACTAGTCCGCATCGTGGACTGGATCTACTCCGAGTTGAAAATTTCTACATTATTTTGATAGGAATTTCAGTCAATTCCCCAACCCCTGCTAAACTCTATACACGATCTAATAAGTCGTTTTGACATAAAAAGGGTCTAAAACCCCTGTTCTAAGTCCTATTCCAATATTCTACTAAGGCTAGGGCTTGAGGAGAGAAGAGAAGAGCTTGAGTTTGAGATATTCGAGAAGAAATCTTTGGCGTGCTTAATTGATAGCTGCATCCCAAGTATGTAAGGCCAAACTAAAAGCGTGGGATTGTTCTCTCATGTGCCCCATAAGAGGTTATAGATGAGTTGATGGTTCAAGAGTCTACATACATGAAAACTTGATGGTTTTTCTTGAAATCGTGATTTAATTTACATGTTTTCCTATGTTGATGATCATCATACTATTTATTTTCTTGAATTGAACATTTTCATGAGAATTTGCATAATCCTACATGACTATTTAAGATCATGCATAATGAACTTGAGAATTGAGCCTAGAGCCTTGAGTTGAGATCCTTGATTGTGATGAGAGAACGATGATTGAGTTGATAGAATGTGATTGTCTTATGAAGTCTCTACAAATAAACTCTACCGATATGTCTATTCAATTGCTTCCGAATGGTTGTTCTAAATCTTGAGTCATTGATGAGATTGATTGATGAGAGGGTTAAAGTCCCTATGAGTTGAATGATGATGGGATTCGAGTCCCTATGAGATACCAATCGTTGACGGGGGTCGAGTCCCTATGAGATTGGTTGAGATGGAGGTTTTATGAGCATTGAATCATGGGAGGAGTATCGAGCACCAAAGAGTGAGAGTTAGTCCGACTTGAACTTGTCAAACTACGTCGCCAGACGTAGGTGAGGCATAAAACCATCACATTATTATGGTTCCATCTAGAGTAACAGTCCCTGTAACAATAGAGGACTTATTGAGTTTCGACTCCATATTAGGTGAGCTGATATGGTTTTTTAGCATTCCCTACCTGGCAAGTTTGGAATGGTTATGGCAACATTAGTGTGATTGTTATACATTCACTGGCTCATACGTTATTGGTGTCGGATAAGAGAAACTCCCATAAATTTCCTACCTTTAGTACTCTGAGTCGAGATGAGATGAGATGAGATGAGATGAGGAGAGCTCCTTTGAAAAGAGTCTGAGATGATTGATGTATTTGAATTGTTGATGTGTCACTTGTCTACTCTTTATTCTTGCATAGATAGACATTTGACAATTTGATATTATTTGATGATTACTTTGAGTCGATGTTGTTTCCATATTATTCTACCTATTTCTGTTTCACTCAGCTATTTTACATACCAGTACATTCCAAAGTACTGATGTCCCCTCTGGACTGCATCATTTCATAATGTAGAGGCAAGTACTAGATATCGTCAACAGGCGTTCCGTTGAAGATCTGAGACTCGCAGCTGACTTGGTGAGCCTCACCTACTCCGAAGGATCCACTATGATTATTTCATCTTGCTTTAAAGTTAGATTTTGGACTATTTCTTTTATTTTGATTTGGGTAGCCATGGGTCTGTCATTAGCACCACATGATTAGTGATAGAGGATTCATAGATGATGGTTGAACGTTGATGTTGAGATTGTGAGCTAGTTCTTTCTACTAGCCATTATTATTATCTATTTATCTTGAGACTTTAGATGAGATGTGTCTATTTACTTACTTATACTTTTCGCTGTTTAGTAGAGTTTACTGATTGAATGATATGATGAGGCTAAGTGGTTTGCTTGGGGACAAGTAACAGTCTCCGAGTGTCGGCCACGCCAAGGTTACCCTCCTAGGGCGTGACAAAAGCTCTATCAACTCATCATCATTCTCTCACCACAATCACAATCAACAATCTCACATCAAGGATCTAGACTCAACCCTTAGATTCATTCATGCATGCTTTCAAAAGTTGAAATGTAAGGTTATGCAATTTCTCATGAAAATATCCAAATCAAGAAAATAAGTTTATGATAATCATCAACATACGAAAATACGTGTAATTAGATATAATTTGTGAGAAAACATTCAAGAATCAACTTAAGAAACATGTATGGGGACTCATGGACACTCAACTCCTCTATGATCATCCATGGGGAACATGAGAGGACAATCTCATGCTTTTAGTTTAGCCTTACATACCTAAGATGAAGCTCTCAACAATCACTTCAAGGATTTCCTCTTTAATTCCTCAGTGTTAAACTCTTCTCCTCTCTCCTCAAGCCCTAGTCTTGTTAGATTGTTAGAAAAATAACTTAGAATGGGGTTTTAGACATTTTTTACGTCAAAAAAACTAATTAGATCGTGTATAGAATTTAGGAGGGGTTGGAAATCCACCGGAATGCCCTTTACAAAATTTAGAAATTTTTTCTCAGGGTTGGAATACTAGGTCGGTGTTGCGAACTGGTCGCGCACTAGTGTATTTTCTCTGAAAATTTTCTGAACGTGTTTTCCCAATCCCGTCGAAAAAGTTTGAAAAAACATAAGTGTCCCTCCGTTATAGGTGCGCAACGCGCCTTTGTCGCGCACCGACACTGTTTCAGTTTTCGGACCAAAAAATTATCTTTTGATCAGTTTGCTCAAAAAATTGACCGAGACCATTTTCCCACTCAATTTTTTGTGTTGATCACAAATCCGGCCTCGGATTTGCCATATGAGCATCGGTAGATGCGTTAAGCGCATACCCCTCCTCTAGGGGTACTTTGGTAATTTTACCGATCGTTACACTAGTCCATCCCTGATCAGCCTCAATCTTAGCTGGATCAACCTTGATGCCCTTCACATGCCCCAAAAATACTATCAAACTGAGCCAAAATTCATATTTAGAAAATTTAGCATATAATTTCTCCTCTTTTAGTTGCTGAAGTACAATCCTTAAATATCTAACATGATTGTCCTCGATCTTGGAGTAAATCAAGATATCATCATGAAAATTATAACAAATGAATCAACATATGGTCAAAATACTTCATTTATCAACTCTATAAAAGTCGTACGGACACCAGTTAGCTCGAAAGACATCACTTAAAACTCATGATTGCCATACTGGTTCCAAAAAGCATTCTTAGAATGTTAAATGCCCTGAACCTCAGTTGATAGTAGCCGAACCACAAGTTAATCTTGGAAAATATGGTTTTTCCCTAAAGTAGGTCAAATAAATCATCGACACGAGGAAGAGGGTACTTGTTCTTATGTGTTACCTTGTTTAATTACCAATAGCCAATATATATTCTCATCAAATCATCCTTCTTCTTCACAAATAACATTGAGGCACCCCAGGTGACACACTAGGGGTGAATAAACCCCTTAATCAACAAATCTTACAACTGACTATTTAACTCTTTCAACTCTATCGGAGCCATACAATAAGGAGGGATAGAAATGGGCTTAGTGTTTGGCTCTACATCAATAGCAAAATCAATATCTCAATGGAAGGGGGGTGATTAAAAGGTCAGTAAAAACACATTGGTGAAATCTTATACCACAAGAATGGAATCCATAGATAGTAGGTCAATTTTAGTATCCTAAAAAAATCCAAGTAAGACAAAAACTCTCTATCATATAACTTCTATACATGAATATGAGAGATAACTTTGCTAAGATAGGAACCACCAGAACCCTTCCACTTAATCTTCAGCCTACCAAGCATAGATAAAGTAATCATCCTAGATAATAATCAAGGATAGCATGATATGGAGAAAGACACCATCCCCAAAATAACGTCAAATTTCAACAAAATAGTCATATCAACCCAAGTGTCATACCTGGCCAAGAAAACAAGACAAGATCGATACACCTGATCTACCATTAAAGGCTCACCTACCGATGTAGAAACAAGAAACGCACTGGCATATGGTCATATAATAGATCAAATCCATATACAAAGTAGGTAGATACATAGGAATAAGTAGATCCAAGATCAAACAACACATAAGTAGATTGATGGCAAACTGAAATAACACTTGTGATAACTAAATCTGATACCTCAACCTTGGGCCTCTCGAGGAATGTGTAGCAATGAGCTCTCTATCCCCCATCAATTTGAATCACACCTCTACCACACTACTAAAATAAAATATTACTTGCACCTCTATCCAAAGCACGACCGTTCCTACTAGGCTAAAATTTGCCAAAACCACTAGTCTATGGAGCTGGACCTCTAGCTGGAGGTATGACATCTCTAATGAAGAAACCAAATATGTGTAGTGAGAACCTAAATGAGTCTATAATGGATACTGACGAATCATATGCTCGAGATCCCCACAACCAAATCAAGATCTTGGGATAGAAAATAGTTGCAATAGACCTGATGCACTACCTTGATTGCCTCATCCTACAGGCCTCTATTGTGAACCAAATGAGCTCTAACCAGAACCATATGACCACGACGACCTTGTCTACCCTAAAATGTTAGTAGATATGCATGAACTGATCCCTAGAGCTGAAATGAGCCACTACCTCTCATAGAACCTCTTCCTCAAATAAAGCACTGGAGAACTGACCAAATGAATGCGACCTCTTAGGATCCCCAAACTTCTCTTTCTATCAACTCCACCTGTTTAGCGGCACTCATAACGGACTAGAAGGAAGCTCCCTGTCTAGACACTTAGAATACCACTTGTCTAATTGAGTAGGTCAATCTTCTTATGAATACACGAACTCTTTCTGTCTCATCTGGAATGATGGTAGTAGCATGCCTACATAATTGGCAGACATTAATCTCATACCTAGTGACTGACAACCCGTCCTACCTCAAACTCTCGAACCTCAGGCGACTCTCCTCCTTCACACTCCAAGGGACAAAATAATCATAAAAAGCACTAGAGAATGACTCCCAAGCCATTGGAGGAGACCTAGCTAGCAAGGATCCTAAATATGTCCTCCACCAATTTTTTGCTGGACCAAGAAGCTGAAGAGTGATATAACAAACACCATGGAACTTGGATAAACCAATAGTTTTTAACAACTCTCTACAAGTGGTCAAAAATTCAAAATCATCCTCGGTTTCCCCACCTTGAAACTTAGGTAGGTCCACCTTCTTGAATTTCTCATAACAATGTTGCTCGTCCTCAGTCAATACTGTCAAAGGAGAACCTTGAATCTCAATCACTAGCATTGGACCAATCTCAACTATAGAAGCTATTGGTGGCCTCCACACTTGACCTTAAACACCGGGAGCCTAGTGCTAGTTTGCAACTTGAACTCTCACTCTGGTTTGTGATCAGCCTGGTATGCCTGTCACACTACCTGTATGTGCCATAATCTCAAGCATACCCAAAACCCTCAATAGAGTATCCTATAGAAATATTGTGACCGCATACTCTAGGGGAACCTGATCTCCTCTGGTCTTAGCCTCAGGATCAGGGGAGATGCGTCTCTCATGAACTCTAGTAAGTGTTTCTCCTTAGGCTTAGGCCAATCTCCTACCTCGGCCATTACCTCTGCCCCGGGCTAGGTTTCAAAAACAATCTCGAGGGCTGCCTATACTCCTCTACCAGAAATTGATGTTCTAGTCTTAGCCGTCTGTCAGAAAATGTAATGACTCAACACGCACCTAAGCAACTACATAGAATAGGAATCGAGAGAATGAAAATGAAGTTTCCTAATAGTCTCCATAGCTTCTCAAAGATAAGTCAGGGATGTCTTCGTACTGATCCTTAAGACTCTACTTGACTTGGCTTGTACACATATGAGACCTATGAATCTGGGCTCTCATAATACTTTGTTACAACCTAAAAATCAGGTGTGATGGCACTTTCCTAGCCCACTAAGGCAAGTCAGCCTAAACGCTAAGCAATTCAAAAAGAATGAAAATTTAAGTGGAAATTGAAAGTCTAGCATAAAATAAGTAATGATGAAAGGATTCAATTCTAAAAGTCACCTAAGACTAGTGTCATACGTACAAGCCAGTAAACTCAACAAAAATGAAGAACAACACAAGTCTCGATAGCTTAGTCCTCAAATAGAACAAAAACATAGTATAAGAAGGTCTGCGAGTCTACTGAAAAGACAAGTTGCTATCTCTCAAGCGATCTTGAAGCTCTGTCCAAGGTAAGAAATGAAGAAATCAAGTGGAATCGAGTGCACAACCTACATAAATGTTGAAGCAAGGATGAGTACCAAAAAACATGGTACCCAATAAATAAATACCAAACACCAAGTAAAGTAATGAAGAACACGTGCATCCCTATCAACCCAACCAAACTTCCACAACTACATTCCTACAAGAAGACAAGTCAACCTATATAGTTCATAAATCATACATCTCATCATTTTCAAATGGAACTTAAGTTACTATATCACTTGCACAAGAATTATTCACTCATAGATAATCAACAAGTAATATTGACAATCACATAAGATAATGAGATGCCAAAAAGTGCAATGCAAACATGATGCATATCTGTCCTATAAAACACATCCATTGATCACCTTATACCAAAATCAATAGGGACACACATGGACCTTGTATCCATCAAAAAAGACCTCCACCATAAAAAAGGACTCGACAATTAATACACCCACCAAAAGATACCTCAACCACCGGAAGAGACCTTGGCAAATCACATCAGTCGGTAAAGACCTCAACTCTAAATCATGATATCTCACTCGTATCACTTTTAGAAACCCATACAGATAAGCATATGTATAATAATGAGTGATCAAGAAATGAAATCCACGAACCAATGCTATACATCTCAACATTTACAACAAATTCCATCAACAAATGATTTACGACCTAAACAAATTTTCATATTCAAGTCTTACATTAGCACATCAAACAACATATCCATATTATATTCCATCCCAGTAATTAATTCAATTCAGGAAGAATTCATACCAAAACCAAGTCACTATTACTCCCCCAACACACATAAAGAAAATATAAGGTTCAACAATCTTAACTACAGGTTAGAAATCTACTTACCTTAGCCAATAATCATGATCACTCTAACATCGGAGCTACTATTTAGGCATCATTTATTAATCACGACTGCAGTTATTGTTCATAAAAAATGCACAGAACAACGAAGTTTTCCATCACCAATGCGGCGGATCATTCGCAAGCGTAAAGGCTATCAATCCCTTTATGAATGCGATCGAGACACTGCAATCACCAAGGTCAACACCTTAGACTTCCGTGATCACGACCCATAGTATTGCGAACACAATGAACGACACATACTTCAGATATTAGCAATTCACAAAATGGCACAAAATCATGATAGCACCCTCAGAATTTATTTGGAATCTCATACACATAAACTGTATACACATCCCTACTAAATTTGATGTTATGAACTCAATAGCATCATCAAAAACTGAATCCAAGGTCTCCTTTTCCCAAAATTTAATTAGTCGTAACTAGGACAACTTAAGGCGCCAAAATACCAAAACGCTATCGGAGCATCCAAATAATCATACCAAAGCTTTTTCTAGAGCTAAAATCACCTCATAAATCTAACAAAATTATCAAAATTTCATCTGAGCATCCGAACTCTAAATGTTGATCAAGATTGATTTTTTATCGAATTTCAACTAAATTTTCAACTTTGGACCTTAAATCTACAAAATGACTCCAAATTTGATTTCGATAACTCTCCAGACCAATTTCTCATTTCAAAACTGATAAAATTGACGAAATTTTATTTTAGACTTAAAATCCCAAAAGACCCAAAAAAATTAATCTAAATCAACACAAACCTTTAAAATTCATCACTTTAACAAAATCTCAACTTTTTGTAGAATTTCAAAAACCAACTATCAAAACTAATCAAATAAGACTTAGAGCAACTATCAAAAGAGGTAAAATGATAATTTTTTCAAATATCAAAAATGACCTTGTATAAGTTATTAGATATGTATAAGTTACAATATATTGTATAAGTTATATTGTATCAAAAATTAATCATATCAGGGTTATTACAATATATTGTATAAGTTATATAGAAATTACATTGCAATGAGTATTCTAGACTTTTAGTGGAAAGATACAAGTAGAAAATGATGAATACTTTCAAATGACTTTGTTGTTGAATTTCATATAGTTAGATATGTTCTGGAGTTACCAAATTTAAACAACTAAATTATGTTTAATAGTTAAAATGTATGGTAACTCACATTTTATACTATTTGGTGTAATCATGCAACAATTTATATGTTACCTAATATTCCTTATAGACGATATACTTAGTGTAGTATGTCTCCTTTGAGTATTTATTTGGTGCATAATAATAAAAACATTTGTTATGCACATTAATATATCTCTTAAAAGTATGATATACAATTGTCCAAGGGAGAAAATAATTTATTTCATCCCAAAAAATCTTGGTATTTGTAAAATTTCTGTACTCCATGCTCTCGGGAGATGCCTACTCTAAATGCAAAAAAGAAACAATATATATATTTTTATGTATATGAACTTTTAATTTTAAAAAATTCTTCAAGTAGATTCATCTGTAATATAACTAAACAAAGATTGAACCATCCTCACTTGAATATGTATCTACATGCAACTCATAACAACTATAACGAGAAAGAAAAAATAGTACTCAAGAGCATCACAAAATTCATAAGAAAAAAATAGCAAGTTAGATCACAACATGACAAGTTCTGATCTAGCAATGACAGAAAGTTAATTTACAAAATGATAGTTATTCTCGATCTCATCCTTCAGCCTTTACGTGAGGACATTCAAAGTACTCATATAGATTATTGCATCAACAAATTAATTTAACTTCTTGCCTGACAAAAGGATAAAGCGATTTCACCTGAAGTATTTTTTTTTATATTGAAATTGAAATGGAAGTCTTTTAGCTGATACAGGTGATAGGGAACTTTAACAGGCGCACCATTGAAGTTTAGAGTTCCTGTCACGATTCGGGGCTAGGACCTAGATGTGACACGACGAATTGGAACCTGAGAGTCCCCAAACAAGCCTCAAGTATCTATATCCACATCATCGGTTCAAGAATAACATTCAAATAGCAGCACATAATTCTAAGAGATGGGGGAAATAGGACTCATGCTATGGGGCAAAACGGGGGATTGGGACTTTCGATGCTAACACCCTTAAACATATAATCAAAGTACGAGATTTCCATAAATTCATTCATAGGGATACGTAAACCAAATATTTTGCATAACATAAAGACTTTAAGGAGTCTACATTATGTCCAACAATTGCCTCTAGTCAAAACAATACGGGGGCCGGGACAAATTCCGGGCTCACCCTCAAATAAAGACGAACATTCTGAAATAACATAAAGGGAAGGCATTTGGCTAGTCCTTGAAAGATGGGACTCACCACAGTATGCTTCTGGATCCGACTATTCATCAAACGGTTGGTAGTCAAAGTGTTCGGCCTCTACATGGTAAAATCATATAGGCATAGAGTTATGTGTTAGTACGTTTGAATGTACTAAGTATGCGGGCATGCAATGCATATGACTTACCAAACCTGCATTTTAATGTTAGATGACAAGGGCACATAATATAGAAAGAATCATATAACCAATGGAAGTGTATACAAGATGCTATGAAATTTATGATGCATGAAGTGCAACAATGCTCATATATAGTGGGGATGGACTATAACCGACAAATCAAACTCATGTGAGCTATTACATGAATTAGTCTGATAAAGACCTCCCATCGGTAGGAGAAGGTTACTTGCCAAAGGTAATTTACATCACACCTTACGGAACACACCGTTTCGGTGGATGGTCATCTTCCTTACAGAATACACCATTTCAGAAGGATTTTCCAAAATCATATCATATCAAAAAAATGAATAACCATTCCTTATGACCCGGTCATTTCGGTAATGGATACCATTCTTATGTTGGCACATAGTTCGAAGAAAGGGAGAGGACCCTTGGGGATAGCCCTGACGCACCCAATCCATCGGTGCTAAGTCAAAACATCCCACGAGAATACTTATACATATACGTGCTTTCAAAAGATACGATATTCATTTCAAATCTATTCAATGCACAATTAGGCTCAAATGCCAAACCATAAATCATAATCATAATACTCATGCAAGGAATAGCTCATCTACATATACGGAATAGTGCAAGCACCCAAAATGCTCAAAGAGCCATAATCATTGACATATATGTGATCACACTCTTGTCATAACCAATGCGTTATCAAAATCATTTCCTAAAATATAATTGGGCTTAACCCACTTCATAATTTCCATAAAAACCAATGTCCATGAATGCACATGTCATTAGTGATGTGAGAATAGCATGGGTAATTAAGATTCAATCTAAAATTAACATTATAATAATAAATTGAAGTAAATCCATAATTAAATTCACATTTAAATCATAATATAAATTACACATGCATAAGTCAAGCTTTAAATGAGACATGCATCTTCATATCTTCATAACCTCAATGTAAATCATTACAATAGGGCTTAAGATAACTTAAAATCATAAATAAAGTACAACCCATACATCAATTGAATTTAATAAAATCAAATAATGAAAATTCACATATAAAGTAAGCTTGATTTCATGAAGATCAATTGAAAAGAGTTTGGGTCTTCTTGGTTGAAAGGGACCAAGAATCAATCCCACATATCTTGATTGAGGAGGTGAATTTGAGAGAAGAACTTAGCTTGAATTGGACTTCAATTGAACCCTAGCCTTGAACCTGAGAGGGAAGTGTAGGGAGGAATTGAGAGGTGATTTTATGAGGGGTAGGAGGTTTTAGGAGAATGAATTAAGAGGGGAGGGGTATCAGCTGAATTAGGGCTTTAGGATAGGTAAAAGGTCATAATTCATAATTAAAATAAATCAAAATTACATAAAGGACATTAAGAAACGGGCAAAAATTGGAACCGTCAAGTGCACACGGTCCACTACATGGTCCATGAGATGTCACACGGACCGTGAAAGGCGACCGTGAACCATCACTTAGAAATTTCGCAGAGGGAATTTATTCAAAACTAAGGGGTACCACACGGATGACTACACGGTCTGTGTTACTCCACATGGGTCGTGACATTAACCGTGTGATAACACTTGAAATAATTTTGCACGACAAAGTTATGAGACGATACTTTCATACTTAGAAAAATTTTACGTCGTGAGTTACACGGAGGGCCACATGGTCCGTGACACATCACATGGACCATGTGAGTGGCCGTGTGCCCTCACTTGGTCCAAAATCCCCTCCGTCTCGAATTGCCCCTATCATGAACTGGACCAAGTGTCCCTCCACGGGAAGCCACACGATTCGTGTGGCTTCACATGACCCATGTGGGCCTTCCGCGGAGCGATGCTTGGCAGTTCGCTTGGGACAAATTCCAGAGTTGGTGAGCCCTCCTTGCTATCCGGAGGAGCCTTTATTTTATTTGATTAGTTACTTCTGTTTTCTCTGAGTTGGGTAGCCATGGCTTGTCATGGTACCATCTGGATGTTAGAGGTAGAGGCTTCACAGACATTAAGTAGAAGATGTTAAGTATTGTTTTTTCCAACCTCTTGTTTATTGGAAATTCCCTTTTCTTATTAAAGACTTGGCTTACTTACTTTACAGTCTTTTTTTTGAGTATTTTCCTTCCGTTGTCGAGTATAAAGTGACGATGAGGCCAAGTGGTTCGCTTGGGGACTAGCAATAGTCTCTGAGTGCCGGCCACGCCAAGGGTACTCTCTCGGGGCGTGACAGGGTGGGGGGAATTGGGTGGGTCGAAATAGGAATGAGTGAAAAAATAAAATTTTCAAGATGTGAAATTTTTCTCAAAAATAAATTTTCAATCTTATTTTATTTTAAAAAAATCGAAGAGGGGGATCGTAGTATGGATGGGATAAAAAAATTAATTTGAAATTGGATAAGAATTTTGAAAAATATTTTCCTTGATTTTTGGAAGGATGCTATTTTTTCTTAAATTTGAGGAAAATGAGTTGATTTAAAAAATATTTTTTTAAATATTTAAACTAATCAAACATGAAAAAATGGAGAGACATTTTCCTCCATACCAGACACACCCAAAAAGCTACTAATTTTCCAGGTTCAACAAAATATATGCTACTATTATAATATTATACAACTTGATTTGAAAATGAAATAACGAAAATAAAATATCGAGTGGGAAGTGGAAGAATTTGGATGCACCATGTTTGTAGGAGTTTTTTTTATATAATATAAATTAAATAAAAATATTATGAAGTAAATTAGAAAAAGTAAAAATTGATAATTTAAGAATAGAATAGACTAGGGGTGTCAATAGGACGGTTTAGTCAGTTACTTTTTATAAACTATACCATTTAAATTTTTTAGGTATTTTATAATGTATAACTAAAATTAAATTTCTTAGAACCATCCCAATTATATTGGTTTCTCTTTGGTATTGACACGGTTCAGTTATTTCTTTTTTAAAGTATCACTTCAAAATACAATATTGTAAAATATGTTTTCGCAAGTATGTTTTTAAAGAAACACTTTTAAAAAAGATCACCAAAAAGTCAAGAATGTAAAATCTTTATGCCATACTATTTGATCTAGAACCTTATATATGAGTTTTTGCATAAATTGTCATATTATTTGATGGAATATATATTATAGTATCTTTTAATTTGAAAGCTATTTGATTAAAGGATAAAGACCCAAAATGTTCGAAACACCAAAAACCTAGGATGAAGATTATTTAATATATTTATATATTAAATTTAAAATGTTAATATATAAAATATATTTGCATACATGTAAAGTTATTCTATTTGATTCGAAATTTTTTTAATTTCTTTTATAAACTAACAAATCATCTCAATTATTTAGAATGATTATAGACTAAAAAGAAAGTCCATAATTTTATTATCAAAATAATACAAAGCAATTTAGTATAATTAAATTCGATTGATTCGATTATTTTTTCATATTCTTTTGACATTGCTAGAAGAGACATTTGGAAAAAGGATGAGAGTAATTATTTTTCATTTCAATACTAAGTAAATAGTATTGTTTTTGAAGTAAAATTGGAGTGTAAATGATTTTCATTATATATCTGAAAAAACTATTTTGTTAATTAAAAAAGCCTTCTTCTTCCCAACGAGCGGGAAGGATACCTACAGTGCAGAAAAAAAGAGGCATTGTAGTGAGAGGAAAAAGCTATGGCGCCAGTTATGCAAAGCTCTCAGCCATGGGTCGAGAAATAGTAATGTTCTCGCATTCGAATTAACTGAAAATCTCCTAATTTGTGGACATTTCTTTTGTTTATTGTTAACTTTTAGAGTTTTGCAGTCGACCAAAGCAAGTGAAGGACGTAGCTCACCAGGATGAGGTCGTTCGAGTCCTCACAAACACTCTCGAGACCTCTAACGTAACCCACAAGTTCCATTTTATTGCTAAGCACATTAAACGCTTCCTCCTAGGGTTTAATTGTTCAAGCTGCTTCTAATCTTTTGCACATTTTTTTTCTTATTACAGTGTCCGCATATGTTGTTTTATGGTCCTCCTGGAACTGGAAAGACGACTACTGCTCTTGCTATTGCCCATCAGCTTTTCGGGTATGTTTATGTCACATGTAGATTTTACTTGGGTTCTGCTCTAGAGGAAATTAGTTTCATGTAGAAATTTGTAGTTCTGGTGGAGTTTATTATGGGTAAGTTTCTATTGATCTGTTTCCGGAAAATCAATTTCTATTTTAGTAAAGGAAGTGCTTTTTTATGTAGTTTGGTGGAATTGATTATGAGTAAGTCTCTACAAATCTGATTCCTGAAAATCCCGTCCAGCCATCCAATGACCGATAATGCTATTTCTGTCTTACATTTTTCTAGCTTAGCAAAGAAAATTAATTTTTCGTTCTTCTGCTAAAAGTTAATTTAAAATTCAAGTGTAAAGAGGAAAAGGATGGATCTTTTGAAAAAAGTTCACTACTTTTGGAGCAATTTAAACTCCCCATTTGTTTTCAAAGAATAATATTGAGTAATAATGGAACTTCAGGACAACTTCTTTCTACTGTTTTTATTCTAGAAATTGAAAGGATTTATGCAACTTGCTGCCTTGATTCAATTTCTAGGATCTGTATTCATATCCTACCTTTTCTTATAGCTGCTGCTAGTTAGGTGTCTTGACCTAGTAATGTTTCTACGTGCACATCTCTCCAAGATCGTGGACAAACAACTAGGTTGTGTTGCTCAAATGCATTTGGATAAGAAAATACATTTACTTCCTTGATTCTATGTCCATATGTTGTTTTAAAATTTTAAACTATTTTTGAGTATGCAAAACGTTCAGGCCAATTGTTTTTCCTAATCTCTATACTTAGTATCTGTCAACTAATGTGACATGTTTAATAGATGAGCACATCCTTCTTTGAACATTTTCTAATTGATTATGGATAAGTTCCTATTGATGTGATTCTTGAAATCAATTTCTATATTAGTAAAGAAAGTGCTTTTTGTCTTAATTTCATGCAAATTTGTGATGTGGAATTGATTATGAATAAGTCTCTACAAATCTGATCTTGAAAATCCCTTCCAGCCATCCAATGACCTATAATGCTAGTTGCAATCCACTTGGGCTAGGAATTTCTATCTTGCATTGTTTCTAGCTTACAAAGAAAAGTAATTTCGTATTTCTGCAAAAAGTTGATTCGAAATTCAAGTGTAAAGAGGAATAAGGCTAAAGTTCACTACTTTTGGAGCAATTTAAACTCTCCTTTTGTTTTCAAAGATTGATGTTGAGTAATAATGGCACTTCTGGACATCTGTTTTCTTTCTACTGTTTTAATTCTAGAGATTGAAGGACTTAAACAGCTTGCTGCCTTGCTTCAATTCTAGGATCTGTATTCAAGTCGTAGCTTTTCTTTTAGCTTCTACTAGTTAGGTGTCTTGACTTACTCATGTTTCTATATACACATTCTCTCCATGATTCATGGGCAGACAACTAGGATTGCGTTCTTTAAATGCATTTGGATAAGAAAATATATGTACTTCCTTGATTCTATGTCCATACTCTGTTTAAGAGTTTAAACTATACTTGAGTAATGTAAAATGTATAGGCCTATTGTTTTTCCTAATCCTTATACTTAGTTGTAGTGAATTCTTCTGGATTCTGTCAACTAATGTGACAAGTTTAAGAGATGAGCACATCCTTCTTTGAACATTTTAATTGGTAAAATCCTCTACCTGAAAAGAATCTTCTTGGTGGGTTTCTTTGCGGAGTTTCTTGTGCTGTTTTTGAGATTAGTGGATACATTTTTCCCATGGACAGGTGGCTATTAATATTTTCTTATTATCAAACTTGGGCCTTATGAGTTTCTGTTGTTTGATTGTTTCCTTTATCCTGCCTTACTTTGTCCAATGAATTCTTCTTTGGCAGACCCGAGCTGTATAAGTCAAGGGTATTGGAGCTAAATGCTAGTGATGACCGTGGTATCAATGTAGTTCGCACAAAAATTAAGAACTTTGCTGCTGTTGCTGTAGGTTCTAATCGGCAAAGGTAAACTTTTCAGTTTCTAATGCATTTTAAGCCTCTCTTTTACTTTGTTGTTTAACAGCATATCTTCCTTACTCGTTTCAGTGGTTATCCCTGCCCACCTTTTAAGATCATAATCCTTGATGAAGCAGATTCAATGACTGAAGATGCTCAAGTAAGTTGCCTTACTTGTTTTACTAATAAGCTACATAAATTTGACTTTATACTCAATTTGCAGAATGCCTTGCGACGCACTATGGAGACATATTCAAAAGTTACAAGATTCTTCTTCATTTGTAATTATATCAGCAGGTTTGGTATCATTTTGTATTTTTTTAAATCTTCTTGATATTACCTTGCTTCTCTGTTTGTCCAATTTCCTTTGCTCTTCTTACAGGTTTGTTTGTAAATCACAACACATAAATTGATTTATTTTCACAAATAAATTGATTATTCTGCCCATGAAGTCAGCTTAGCTGTTTCTATTGAAATCATTTTCATTTATGGAAGAAAATTAAATTTAAAGAAGGGTCGTCTATTCTATGATCTGCAACTGTGGGATTGGCGTCATATTGCCAAATTCTTGAATAAAGTAAAGAATTCTGGAAGCTGATTTAAGCCATGTCAGTTCCATATAACAAGTAGATCAGAGTTGTATCTTTAAGTGATCCTTGAATAGTTGTGGTCATACTCAATTGAGTTTTTCTCGTTTAGCTATTTTTCCCATTTCTCTCCTAGGTATAGGAGAGCTGAAACAAGCTCTGTGATGGAAGTCGATTGTGTGGCTAAGTGGAAGTAGTAACTCATACTTATCTATCTTTGAAATCAACCTTGTCTTTTCACTTGAGATGCATTTTGCCTATTTACTGCATTTAATGAAATTATTTTGCAACAAAACTTGTGCTGATCACTTATTTGGTTCATTTGTTTGTGGCATTGTGGTGTTAGGATTACTGGAGACGTTAAATAGTTTAACTGTGATGTGAAAATTGGCGGATAAGTGCCAGTTTACATGTGCAGTTGGTTTCATGCACTCTCTTTGTTTTAATATTTGTGCCTTTGGCTTGCTTTTTAGTCAGTTTGATCTTCTTTAAGCTGTTTGAATGGTATGCATGAAGACAGTTTGATGTAGGAACAGAATTTTTCACTCTAAAGATAAAGATGATTTTATCATCTTGAAACTGAGATACGAAGAGCTAGTTACGACATTGTTTTCTATTCTATGGTATTATAGAGCACCAGTATGTGTAATAAACACATTAATCATATCAAAGTGCAAAAAAGATTGCTTTTTGGGCTTGAGAACTATGAATCTGAAGCCGTTTCATGATTCCTCTGCCGTCATGACTGGACTCTCATTCCATAAGTTTGGGATTTTCTAGATGAGAGAAACGTTCATCTTGATTTCACTTATGTGGTTATTACCATATATGTTTTCTTGGGAAAATAGCAAGATTTAAGATGAATGACTGGGAAAAGTCATTTTTGCTGACTTTTGGGATGAGGTCTGTAAACACTCTCTACCTTCCCCAAACCCCACTTGTGAGATTACGCTCGGTATATAGTTGTTATTGTTGCCTGGCAAAAGTAATTTTTGCTGAAAAAAGTAACATTATTATAGTTTTTTGACATTGACATTTGTTCACATTTTGTGGTCAACTTAAAAGATCTTTCAAGATTTCTGTTGAATGTGCTTAAGCTTTAAGGAGTAGCGAAGTTGATTGAGAGAAATTGTAGCGAATGCTCAATGCTCTTTTCTTGCTTATGACCTTCTGGTCTTGTCATGTCTTTCTTTCCTGAGAAATGATCATTTTTTTCTACTTTCTGCCTTTATGCTTAATCATCATTTTCTTACACTATGATATTTAATCTTTCTTTTTTTAAAGAACCTACCTACACACGAAAAAGTTTGACTTGATCATTTCTTCATCTACATGAAACAAGGGGTGGTTACGTGGATGATTTTTTCCCCTGAGACAAAAAAAAGGGACTTCCTATGGTTTGATTTTTGTTTTTTCTTTACTTAAGTGAGCCATTTTCTTTGATTGCATGACAAGTTATTGATCTAAGTATATTCTTGCGCATTAATAAATTGAATTATCTCCTTTGTTTTAGGATTATAGAGCCACTCGCTTCCAGATGTGCAAAGTTTAGATTCAAGCCACTTACTGAAGAAATTATGGGCAGTCGAATATTACATATTTGTAAAGAGGAAAGTCTTAATCTAGATTCAGAGGTGTGAATGTAGTACTTGATTCCTCGGTTTACTTACTTCATTTAAATGGCAGTTCAATTGCTGCTTAAGAATTAAGCTATATATAGGATTGTCTTATCTGATTGCAGGCTCTTTCTGCCCTCAGTTCCATTTCTCAAGGTGATTTGCGAAGGGCTATTACATACTTACAAGTAAGATGAATTTTCTTCCTTCTACATTTTTGAACTAAAGGAAAAGAAGCCAAAAGAATTGCTATTTTGCCCAGCACAAGGAAAAAGGAAAACACCTATAAAAGAACCATTCTTCATGAATCAGAGGATCTTTTATTTTTTTTGACAAGAGAACCAGTGCAAAAGATTTGCTTTTGGAATTGCTGTTTCACTTTAAATTCAAGACAAATATTACTTCTCTGAAAAAAGGCAAATGCCAGCGGAATTGGTGAATGGAAGTTGCAAGAAGAATTGTTCTAGATTGAATCTTTGGACTATGCCTTAGAAAGGACAAGGATAAGAACTATATATGCAGTTCTATTTATCTTCATTGAGATGAAAAATATGGAGGACTGGAAAACTAAGGGAGCAATCCCATTTATTGATGATGGAAAAAAAGGAGACTGGAGCATCATACCCATAATCGATATCATAGAGAAACTTGTTCAGCTATGAGATGCTGGTGGTGCTGCTGCAATTTTAGCTCATTCTAGAATGAAAATGAAGCTTTCTCTATTGTTCTGTGAGGAATAAATATTATCCAATTTCAAGCCTCTGCATTCTTACCATTCCCTTACTTCTTGACTAGATTATCAACCATGAAAGTGGATTGGTAATATTTTGAATTGCTGCAGAGTGCTGCTCGGTTATTTGGATCTTCCATCTCAGCGAAGAACCTGATTAGTGTGTCTGGGGTAAGTTCATATCTGGTTTGGTGGTGTTAGTTTGATATTGCTTTTAGACCAAATAGGGGATCAATCTGTAAGTTTTCACAAGATCAATGCGCTTATCTATCAAAATCTGGGATGAAAAATTGTTGATTTATGCATTGGGCCTTTGCTTTACCTTGATGTTTATAATACCTGAGGTAGCAATATAGATGTATTAGGAAATTCTCCTTATTATACTGTTGTTTTTATGTGTGGTTCTGATTTATCCCTTTTATTTTGAATGATGGCTATTATGAATTTCTGCATCTTCTTTGGCATCTGACCTTTTGACAATTGTGCTAAGCTGATGTGCTCAGTTTGAGAAAGTTTATTTGCCAATTTTAGGAGTAGGAATAGTTAAAACTAAGGAAAAGCAAAAAGATTTTGTGGAATGTCCTTTTAAGCTCCCAGGATATGATAATGTCTTTAAATATCTTAAAACGAGAAAGCAAGCATGAAGTCCTTTTGATTTGTTGATAATTACGGATTCTTAACTGAACATATACAGAGTCTAATATAGAACCTGGACAATTTTTCAACAATGCTCTTCAAATTAGAGCATGTCGTACTGACTGTATGCTCATTGCTTATTTCAAATATAATCACTCGTGGAGTTCCACAGTGATTTTGCAAACATCTGTTATCATTTGAGTTGACAACTTGTAGATATACATTCATATTCAATTCTTTTTTTAAATGAAGTATTGGAAAGCATCAGGAAGATGCATAAAGCTTTACGAAGAAAGGTTAAAACTCCTTTCACTGCAAAAAAACTAATAGAAGCGGGAGTTTAAAACCACGAGCAGAAACTAAAGCCGCTAAGCTACTGAGAGGGAGCTAATAAAATCTGAAAGGGGAAAATTTTCCAACTAAAAAGGCTACTAAACACTTAGATTTTAGTGCACAGTCAGGAGTCGAAGCCCCATAAAAGCATCTGCTGTTCCTCTCTGTCCATAAACACCAAAAAAATGCATGCTGGGGTCATTTGCCAGATCTTCTTGATGGCTCTATCTACTTTCCATAAGCTCCAACTTTTGACTGCTCCTTTTAGTCTGTTTGGGTTTGTCCAACTGATTCCAAATATTGTTGTAAACATGTGCCATAGGTTTGCTGCAACAGGCTGTTAAAAGACAAAAAGGTGTTTAACTGACTTTGAGTCTTCTTGGCACATATAGCATCTGTTCAGCAGCGGGATCTTTTTGTTTTTTAGGTTATCCTGAGTTAGTATGGCATCTTGGAGGCTGTCCAATTAAAACACTTGACTTTGGTGGGTAGTTTTTTCCTCCATATCAATTTCCAAGGCCAAGGATCAGTGAAATCATTGACAGCTTTCATACTACTAACCTGCCTTCTTGAATCTCCCCATTTCAGCCTGTCTGATATTTGAGAATTCACAGGAAAACCTTCCAAAGATATTAGATTGGTACTAGGATTTTGCTATGTTTTTGGTATGTGTTGATATAGAATTTAACTTAATTTATTGACTATCGCACATAATTCAATTTATACAGATCAGTGAGTTCTTCTAGTTCCTAGTCCTGGAGTTTCTTCTAAGGCGAATATCCCCAATGTTTCTGTCCCTGTTGCTTGCTAGTGTGGAGTCTGATTCTTTAGATTATTGATGTGCATCCATCTTTGAAAGTGACAATCTGCTTTTATGTGCTTCTTTCTTTGATGAAAAATAAAAAATCTTAAGCTATTTGTACTGTAACTTGATTTCACAAAATCAGTTACAATTGTTTAACCATATAAGCTCACATCTAAAGTCATGGTCAATACTCCACTTTTGGTTTATAACTGAGACATTATGTACATTTATTCAACACTTGGGGAAGCCCACCCTTTTGCCCTGTTCCCACTTTAATACTTGGGTTCTGCACTTAATTTTAGCAACTGACGTGTGATTACTATGATCAGGTCATCCCAAATGAAGTTGTTCAGGCTATATTCTCAGCTTGCAGAAGTGGCAATTTTGACTTGGCAAATAAAGAAGTGAACAATGTCATTGCAGAAGGATATCCTGTTTCTCAGATGCTGTCTCAGGTCCCAATATCTGTGTATCGTCTCACTTTTCATCCAACCATGCCAACATTATGTACTAACATGCTGCTTCTTGCAGTTGTATGATATAGTAGTTGATGCAGACGACATTTCTGATGAACAGAAAGCAAGAATATGCAAGAAATTTGCTGAAGCAGACAAGGTTATCCCTCTTTCTCATCTTACTCTAGTAGCATTGTTGTTAAGAGTGATTATCATTGTTTCGACTCTTTTATACATTTATATTTATTTTTGTATCCTCCATTTTCAAAGAGTGATGGGGGTTAGAACTATGAGGGTCAATCATTGAATTTCAACGTACATTGATTTCTTAGTTGTAGTCAAAAGTAGAACTTGTTTCATACTTGGAAAAGTTTGTGCAAGTTGTAGTCAATAGTATAATCTGTTGTCTCTTTAAATGGAAGTAGTGTCTTATAAAATCAGAGAGTAATATATTGGTTAGTTTTTTCTTGGAGAATTGTATACTGGCTAATGTTTAGTTGTGTGCTATGAATTATGTATTGATGATAGTGTCATCGGAAGTTGTTCCCTAGAATTGGGGTTCGGCTTAGTGCAGTAATGTATCAAGCACCATAGAACTGACCATTTCTGGCAAAGTTAGCTGAACAATTTACAAGGATGTGTTTATGTTTTCCCCTTTTCTGCAGTGCCTTGTTGATGGAGCAGATGAGTATTTGCAACTTTTGAATGTTGCAAGCACCACAATGCAAGCGCTTGGCGACATGCCACAGGACATGACATTTTGAATTTGTATTCCCCTTTCAGTTCTTGGAAAGTCAAGTTAATAACTGTATTTTGGATTATTGGAAATGTTTTGGTCTGTTATTTATTAGTCTACTTAGATAACCGTTTATATATGCATCACATTGACTTATATAAGCAAAGTTATATGGCTGCATACGGCATTAAAAGTCCTTGCTCCATTTCATCTTCATAACATAGGTGTTTGATTGGGCCAGAAAAAAAAGACAGTATCAAAAGTATCCTTGGATTTAAACATTTGCATGGGTACATGAGCATGGCATTTAAATATGTTTGTGGCGGCTGTTAATTGTCATTGTCTTTTGGCTCTTCATTACTTTGATTCACATCATATTGCCCTTTTCACAATTATTGAACAACACCTCGAAATAGCCATTATTCCTCATTTCTAAATAAAAAAATCGTATGCAAATATCTCTTATCATTATCAGATTGTTGATTCACAAAAATTGACCTTTCAGGATCAATATTTGCAAACCTTAATCTTTTCGGTTCAAATAGAATGTGTTTATTTGAGTCAACTGTTAACATAAATTCACATTGAAAGCTAAATACCTCTAATGTTGGCAATTAAAGGTACTAATTAATTCATCCTTATAAAATAAGCACAAACAGTTGTATAATAAAATTTCTGGATTTTACTCCGTTAATTCTTTAATTCCACCGTGCTTATTTTACTCTCTTTTTTTTCTTAGTCTAGTACATTCTAAACTTTATTTTTTTTTTATTAATACAAACCTTATGTTCTGATACAAAGAACTTATATATTCAACGACTTAATGTCTTAATAATCCTATCAAATCAACAATTTATTATTATATGAGTTTTAAGTTACAATTTTAGCATTTATATGATTGTGTCAAGTTTGGCAAACTTTGAACATCTTCTGAAGAAAATCGATACTCCATTATTTTCTTGTTCAAAATTACCAAAAGTCAACATAAATGAGAGGTGATTTGTCCTCCTTCAATTATAATAGTAATGTTTTTTCCACGGATACTAGTAAAAAATGTTTACACATTAACATCACTCATAACATTATTACTTAATTTATAGTTTTATATATTTCAATTTATTTGTCTTAAATAATTTCATATATCATATTTTCTCTGATTCAAATACTTTCTGAATATTTTGATTGTTTATTATTGTGATTTATTAAAAAAGAAATTAAAAATTTTATGTCCAAATCCACACTGAACGTAAGTTTTTCTACCCTCTGATAGTCTAAATAAACCAAATAAATTGGAAGGGAGGGAGTAATAAACATTAGGGAATTTAATTACTTTTAGGTCGTTTGGTACGAGAGATAAGGAAAAAATACCTTGATTCTTAAGGGTAAAATGCAATTATTAGTTAGTTCCAAAATTACTTATTTCACCATTTGTACTATAATCATATAAGATATCCCATTTACATGATGCGCTAGCTAATTCTAAAGGCTCCTGAATAGGTTATTCGAGATTAGATATCTCACGATTGTTATACTATCGTCAACGGGGGATACAAATAGCCCTGTATTTCAAAATAAATAATTTTAGCATATTTATTCCGTGATTTTATCTCAATTAAATATAAATAATTTCATCCTAAAATTAATTTCATAACTAGTATTTTGTACCAAATGAGTGTTCAAAAAACTTTGTCAATCGCATTCATTTTCATAAAAAACCACATAATATTTCCAATCAAAAGCAATAGACACTAATGTGGAGATTATTTTGAAATGTGACAACAAGGGTCCACTAAGCCCCACTCCTTGCGCCATTGATCATGCATATCAAACCTTTCTTCTTCTTCACTATATATACACACAATACAAATGCAGGTTCTCACTCATAGGGATGGAAATCGAAGCGGATGAATCGTTTAAGAAGGCTGGAGCTATTCCATTCAAATGGGAAATCCGACCCGGGGTACCCAAGCTCCAACACTCACAGCAGCAACCAATAGCATCATTCACCAAACTGGAGGAGCCACGAGAAAAAGTATGTGAGAAGAATGAGAGCCCTCCAGTTCAGCTGAAACCTCCACCCGCAGCTGGTTTCAATTTTCAACCACCAATTGCGGGGGCCCGGAACCGATCCTTCCGGTCCGATAGGCACGTGCTGACCCGACCCGTTACGGGAGTGGCATGTTTCCCGCGAGCAACGGAGAAGAACAAGACCGGACCCGAACCCGATTACTTGTCGGATCTAGAGACAGTTTCTCGATGGTCTGTGTCGAGCCGAAAGTCCATTTCTCCTTTTCATGATTCACTTTCTTCTTCGTTTTCGTCACGTGAGTCGTCAGTGGGTGATGCTGATTGGGTTGGTTGGGCTCTGTTTTAGAAAAACACCAACACATTTTCACTACTATCTTTCTTTTGCCTTTACTTTCAACACAAAAGCTTATCTCTACATTTCCTTGAATAAAATTACTCCATATTTTACATTCCTGAATCAAATAGTTTAAAGTTGAACATGAAATTTTCATGAATTACAATTTGATTCATTTTTAATCTGCGATTGTGCCATAAGGAATGGAATGAGCTGCTTATAAGATTGTCGAAGGAGTGATTTAAGAGACGAGTGGTTTTTGAACTCACTTTTCCTATGAGCAAACAAACTTCATTTTTGACTTAGGAAGGTTTACCAAGTGGAGACCAAGGTTTAAAATTATTACATATTATTTTGATGATAGAATCTCAACCCCAAGAAAGAATAGGTAAAAATGAATAGTGTATAAAATTTCAAAAATTGTTTCGATTGGTTTTTTTTTTTTTAAATTATATCATCCAAACTTTTTGGATATTTATAATGTATAAGCAAAATTAAATTTTTTAAAATCATCTCAAGTGTATTGATTTTTCGTTCGATTAATTTTTGAATTTTTTATTTTTAAAGTATCACTTCAAAATATACTATTATTTAAATATTTTTTGCAAATATATTTTTGAAGAATGTAATTCACCAAAAAGTCAATATGTAAAATTTCTTGCCATATTATTCGATTTAAAACTTTAATATAGGAATATTTGCATAAACTTTGTCATATTTATTTGATGGAGTTTCTATTATAGTATATTTAATTTAAAAACTTATTTAATTAAAGGCTAATTAAAGAGCAAAGACCCAAAATCGTCCAATCACTACAGATTTTTTTTTTATAAAATATATGTATATATTAAATTATCATGTTGATATATAAAATATATTTATATACATGTAGAGTTATTCGGTTCGATTTGAAAATTTTCCTAGGTTATAAACTTAAACAAAAATTTACGATTTTATTGAGAAAATAATAAAAATTGATTTGATATGATTTGATTTATTTTTCATATTCTTTCAAACACCCTTGTTATGAATAATTTTGTGAGGCTCCTCCGCAATTAGAGGCATCCCAAGTTAATGTTGTACCACCAACATTATAGCAAAGTCAACATAAATCAAATTTTTATTAAAAAAGTCAATAGTTTTTAGGAGTGTGCCGCTGAATATTTTAAGAGAACCCCCTCCACTCCACACCTCTTTTTTGTGAACAGGATTAATTTATTATCCTAAATTTTTAGAGATAAATATAGTTTTGGTCCCTCCATTTGTACTAATTAATGGTTCCTTGTATGAGTATAGACAAGTAACTTCAATTTGCACATTACAACTTAATTTAGAGTCCATCACCATCCTTGTTCATTCAAATATCTGATTTCTATTTGTAACAGCAATACGTAATTACGTAATTACTCATCCCAAAGCCAAATTGGGGAAGACCTTGATTATTAAATAAGGTCCAGAATCCATCATCTTTTGACCAACTTTTATTCGTGGTTGAATTTTAACATTATTATGTCAACTAAATGATTATGCATCACAAGTAGAATGATAGCTTAAAAATTCATTACAATATTAGACATTTATATTTTCTTCGTCCTATTTTAATTGTCATGTTCTTTTCGAAAGTCAATTTAACTAATTTGTAAAATTTAAATTAGAATAAATTAATTTGATATTTTAAAATAAAAATTTAAATATTAAAAAAACTACAAAAAAGTATTACTGGTTGCAACTTTTTATTTATATCAATATGTTTTAAAATATTAGTCAAAGTCTGCCTAGTTTGACTCTAAATATAGAAATTATTACAACTAAAATGGGATGGAAGAAGTAGCATAAGTTAAGGGCCTAGTTTTAAATATAAAGTAATGAGTTTATAGCAAATATAGTCATGTTTTAGTTACATAAAAAAATTAGCGAAAAAACTCATAGGAAGTATCCAATGGCTATACAATGTAGCTTGCTAAAAGTCGTAGAAAATATATAATATAGCTTACCTATGCATGAGCTATACATTTTGACACATTCAAAAAGTTGGATATAGCTTAATTATATTTGAGGTATATGCACTGACTATTCAATATCAATCAACTCAAAAATCACCTCTAAATAGTTTCAAATTTCAGATATGAAATCATTTCGATGTTTTGAGTATTTTAATTCACTCAAAATGTTTTTCATTTGCAATGTTGGGTACTTGCCCAGAATTTCTTACGATAATTGTGTTTTTCTTTTCCCAAAAGGAAAGCACGAAATCTTCATGTTTGGATAGTCCTTAGTCTTGTAGGAAAAGATTTTTGTCTCTACAAATACATGCTTCTCCCTTCAAGTTTGGTGGCATCCACAATGTAGTTCTAGGGATTTTTGAGAGTTTTGTGTAGGAGAGAATATGTGAGACACAAGTGTTATTCTGAGTAAATTATGTGAAGTTATTTATCTCGATATGGTCTCTTTTATCTCCTTGTGCATGTAGGTCTGTTAACCGAATCACGTTAAATTCTTGTGTTTCTTGGTATATTTATCATTTGTCTTCTTACTATGACATCTAATAATTTTGGTCCCAATATGTGACATGTCGAATTTTAAAAAAGAAGAAAAAAATGATGAAGAAGGACAAAGCAGGAGCAGCCGTAGAAGAAGACGAAGAAGAGGGAGGAAGAACAAGAATAAGATGAGGAAGAAGGAAGTTGCAGCAGAAGAAAAAGAAAACAAAGAAGAAGACACAAGCCTTTAAAAAAAAATTAGGTCTAAATGGCCATTTTAGATTAATTTAAAAAGGATAATATAACTGAGCAAACATTCACTACAAAATCACATAAATTAATTACAGTTTTTTTAAATTATATAAAGTAACCAATGTTTGAAAAAAATGGCTATGTGATTTTGTGGGACCCAGACACTTTTTGTATAAAACCCTTCATCTCCCACATTCACCTTCTCTCCATTCTATACAAAATACCAAGATTTCTTTCCATAGTTATCTCCTTCATTCTCTCAACAAATCATCAGTTACACAGGTAAGGATTTCAAAAAAAAAATTCTAATGTTTATCCAGATCTTGTAGCTACAATTTCATACCAATTTTTTTGGCGGTTTTTAATTTTTATTTTGAAATTTTCACTTTTCTCATTTCTTATACACTATTAGCCCAAATTTTTTCCACAGTTGAAAAAATCACCAGTATACAACTACATATCATGGCCGACGAATCATCATCTAAGAGGACAACTAGAGGTATAAACTTGCATGATAAATTTATGGATGATTTGCTATTTTTTCATTGGGTAAAACTCAAGAGGATGAGCACATTGCAGGATCCATTGCAAGAGATAGGGCTAGTAGTGTAACACCCGGTAAATTACAAAAATACCCCTAGGGAAGAGGTGTGCGGAAAACGCATCTTCCGATGCCCGGATTGAAAATCCGAGAGAGGATTCGTGATCAGCACTGAAAATGGAATGGGAAGAGGGTCTCGGTCGATTTTTAGAGCGATCGAGTCGGAAGATAAATTTTCGTTCCAAAACGAAAAACAGTGTGCCTGTGCGACAGGACCGCGTCGCGGATTGGTCGCGGAGCCACACTTATGTTTTCTGTAAAATTTTCGACGGAGTTGAATTTTCGAAAATACACTGTCCGCGACAGGTCAGCGTCGCGGACTGTGTTATTTCAGGACGGGGATAAATTATTTTAAATTACGAAGGGCAATTTGGTCCACTCCTATAATTCCTAAATATTCCCCTACGACTAATAAACGTCAGTTTCTAAGGAAAGGGTTTCAAATACCCAAATTTGAAACGTATTCTTCCTAAAGGTCACCAAAGTTAGGGCTTGAAGGGAAGTGAGTTGAAGAGATCAAGAGGAGGTGTGGTATAATTTCGTTAGCAAAACATCCAAGGTATGTAAGGCTAACCTAAAGCATGGGAATGTCCTCCCATGTGCCCTCCTAAATGTTGAATATCATATCTTGATGTGACAAAGTTAATATGAAGAGTTGATGCATGAAGAAAATCTATTTTATCTTATGTATGAGGAGTTTTCCTACATAAACTGATGATCATCACTATTTTGCTTTCTATTATAATCCATTTTATAAGTGCATTTTAAACCCTATAATTTTTGTGTTTGAAAAGGAGCATGCATAATGAAGTTAGGGAACATATCTAGAACGATGATGATGTTATGATGATGTTGATGAGCATGATGTTTAATGAAGTCTTAGCATTGCAATATAGTTGCTAAATGATGTCTCTTGAGTTTTGATGTTGATGTACCATGTCCCTATGGGACTGATGTTGATGATGATGTAATATGTCCCCTTGGGACCGATGTTGATGTTGAGGTACTATATCATGTCCTTATGTGACTGATGATGATGTATTATGTCCCTATGGGACTGATGATGATGACGTTTTATGAGCATGTCGAGTTTCTGGGAGGAGTATTGAGCACCGAAATGGGTAGAGAGTGAGTCCCACTCAAAACCCATTAACTACGTGGCCCGCGTAGGAAGAGAGGATTGAACCGCAATGCGGATGGCTCCTATCTTGTCCCAAAAGAGGACTGATGTTTGATGTTTTCTTGTGGATCCACTGATGTGATGTCCTTTACCCCGGGCAGGGTATTGGATGGATGTGGCAACGGCATCGCTTCGTTGTATCATCACTGGCTCATAAGTGATGGTTGTCGGTTAGAGAAACTCCCAGTTAGGTTCCTTTGATAGAACTCTAATGTTGATGTTGATGTGATGATCGAGTTGAGTCCTTGAGTCGATGTGATGTTCCTTGAAATGAGGTGATGATCCTTTGAGTCTGAGTCGATGTGATGTTCTCTTGATGTGAGATGATGTTGAGGCTCCTTAAGATGAGCTTGCTATGATGTTGATGATTGATGAGAGGTTGACGAGTCAATTGTCTAATCTAATCTCTTGCCTTAGATAGACTTTTGATATTTCTGATGAAGTATGATGTGGAGTCGATGTTTCTTTATTGTTGTGTACTTACCCTGTTATTTAGCTATTTTACATGCCAGTACATTCCACGTACTGACGCCATTTGGCGCTGCATCGTTTTATGATGCAGATACAGGAGTTCGAGGGTTTCAGCAGGCGCACCGTTGAAGTCCAAGGTTTCAAGTTCAGATTTTGGTGAGCCTCCTTGCTATCCGGAGGAGACCCTTCTATGTTATTTCCTTTATTTAATTGAGTCGGTAGCCATGACATGTCATGGCACCCCTCTTAGACAGTTGAGTCAGGTTAGAGGCTTCGTAGACATGGTGTCGAAGTTGATGTTGATGTTTTTCCTGATGTACTAAGAGAGTATTTGCTGAATCCTTTGATGTTAAGATTGATGATTGGCCATTTGGCCCTTTTCTATGGTTCTCATATTATGATGTTTCTCCGTTGTGTTGATGTTGAGCGATGTGATGAGGCTGAGTGGTTCGCTCAGGGGCTAGCAATAGTCTCTGGGTGCCGGCCACGTCTAGGGTACCCTCCCGGGGCGTGACAAACTTGGTATCAGAGCACAGAGTTCAAGAGTCCTAGGGAGTCTATGAAGCCGTGTCTAGTAGAGTCCCGTTTATGCGTGTGTTGTGCACCACACTTCATAAACAGGATGCTACAGGGCATTTAGGAAATGGTTACCCTTCTTTGATGTTCTGAGTTCGTGCGTTAGAGCTTGGCTCTATGAAGCCCTTTCTAATTCGTGCGTTACGCGTTTGCAGATAATGCCTCCTAAACGTACTGCTGCCCAAAGAGATGCCTCAGTCCCTGACACTGAGAATCCTCTACCCGCGGCCCCAAGTCAGCATGGGACAAGGAGACGGGGACGACCTGATAGAGCTGCTGAGGCCCCGCCAGCACCTTCTGTTCAGTCAGCCTCCACTTCGGAAGCAGACTTCAGGGGAGCTATTGCTATGCTTACCCAGTCGGTGGCCTCTCAGAGTAGCAGTCGCGGTCCCCAGGCCCCTAGCTCCAGTTCCCAAGAGCCTACGGCTGCAGCCAGGCTCCGAGATTTCCTGAGGATGAACCCACCAGTCTATACGGGGTCAAAGGTTGAGGAGGACCCACGAAACTTCATTGATGAGATGCGTAAAATCTTGAGGGCTATGCATGCGACTGAGGTGGAGGGAGTCGAGCTGGTCTCTTATCAGCTTAAGGATGTTGCCAATGTCTGGTATAACCAGTGGGAGGATGTTAGAGGTGAGAATGCTGAACCGGCTGAGTGGGAGGACTTCGAGAGTGCCTTTCTCGATCACTTCTTTCCCCAAGAGTTGAGGGAGGCAAAAGTTGAGGAGTTCGTGAATCTGAAACAAGAGGAGCTGACGGTCAAGGAGTACAACTTGAATTTCATCCAGCTGTCCAGGTACGCTCCAGAGATGGTCCTTGATATGAGGGCAAGAATGAGGAAGTATGTGTCTGGGTTGGGCAGGCATGTGAAGAGGGAGTGCAAGGCAGCGTTGCTAATTCCAGATATGGATATTGCGAGACTTATGGTCTATGCTCAGCAGACTGAGGAGGACAAAAAGAGGGACAGAGAAGAGCAGCAGAAGAAGAAAGCTAAATCAGCAGGGCATGAGCCTAATGAGCAGAAACAGAACAAAGGTGATAGGACCTTCTTTCAAAAGAAGTCTTCTAGCCATGCACCTTCGGTGGCAAGTGCACCTCTTCAGCAAAACAGGTATGATCAGAGATCCTATGGCCATCAAGACTTCAGAGCACAGGGACCTCAGTCCCAAGCCAGTGTTGCTCAAGGTCCGAGAGGAAAGCCCCCTTGTAGCCGATGTGGTAAGTTGCATCTTGGCGCGTGCCGTGATGGCACTAGTATTTGCTTTACTTGTGGACAGCCTGGTCACTTCCAGAATGAGTGTCCTATGAGAAATCAGAGGTGGAGTGATAGAGGTAATCGAGCTCAGTCTTCTACAGCACCCCCCGAGGGTAATCATCAGAAGGCTACTACTGCAAATGCAGGAGGCGGGACGAACCGTCTGTATGCGATGGGAAATCGACGGGATCAAGAGGTTGCTCCTGATGTTGTTACGGGTATGCTCCGAATCTTTTCTTATGATTGTTATGCATTACTTGACCCGGGCGCCACCTTATCTTTTGTGACACCCTATGTGGCTAATAAGTTTGAGATTCTTCCTAAGTGTTTGCTTGAGCCTTACACTGTTTTGACTCCTACTGGTGAGTCAATTCTGGCTAAGAGGATCTATAGAGACTGTATAGTGTCAATCTATCATAGGGACACTTTGGCCAATTTGGTGGAGTTGGAGATGATTGACTTTGATGTGATCCTTGGTATGGACTGGCTCCATGCTTGTCATGCATACATAGACTGTAGGACCCGAGTTGTTACATTTCATTTTCCTAATGAACTGGTCCTAGAGTAGAAGGGAGGTCACGTTGCACCCAAGGGTAAATTCATTTCTTACCTGAGGGCGAGGAGATTAATCTCAAAGGGGTGTATCTATCACCTTGTACGGGTTAGATCTGATGATGTTGAGTCCCCTACTCTTGAGTCGGTCCCAATTGTGAATGAATTCCCTGAGGTGTTCCCTGAGGATTTACCTGGAGTCCCTCCTGATAGGGAGATCGACTTCGGTATTGATGTACTTCCTGAGACACAGCCTATTTCGATTCCACCATATAGAATGGCCCCTGCTGAATTGAAAGAATTGAAGGAGCAGTTGAGGGATCTGTTAGAAAAAGGCTTTATTAGACCCAGTGTTTCTCCTTGGGGTGCTCCCGTTCTGTTTGTACGAAAGAAGGATGGGTCACTGGGAATGTGCATAGATTATAGGCAATTGAACAAGGTCACAGTCAAGAATAAATATCCTCTTCCCTGGATAGATGACTTGTTCGACCAACTTCAAGGTGCCTCATGCTTTTCGAAGATAGACCTCAGATCGGGTTACCACCAGTTAAAGGTGAGAGAAGGTGATATTCCAAAGACAGGTTTCAGGACAAGATATGGCCACTTCGAGTTTTTGGTCATGTCCTTTGGGTTGACGAATGCACCTGCAGCTTTTATGGATTTGATGAATAGGGTATTCAGGCCCTACCTGGATACGTTCGTGATTGTGTTCATTGATGATATTCTGGTATATTCGAGGAGTGAGGAAGAGCATGCTAAACATCTTAGAGTCGTACTTCAAACTCTTAAGGACCAGGATTTGTACGCGAAGTTCTCCAAATGTGAATTTTGGCTCAAATCAGTGGCCTTCCTAGGTCATGTGGTTTCAGGTGATGGGATCTGAGTAGATGGTCAAAAGATTGAAGCGGTTGCCAGTTGGCCAAGACCGACCTCTCCAACTGACATAAGGAGTTTCTTGGGGTTGGCAGGCTACTACCACAGATTTGTTGAGGGTTTTTCTTCTCTATCCGCCCCATTGACCAAACTGACCCAGAAAAAGGTCAAGTTTGAGTGGTCTGAAGAATGCGAGAAGAGTTTCCAGGCACTAAAGACAAGGTTGACTACTGCACCTGTCTTAACCTTGCCCGACAGGACGGAAGGTTTTGTAATATACTGTGATACGTCAAGAGTTGGATTGGGGTGTGTGTTAATGCAAAGAGGTAAAGTGGTGGCTTATGCTTCCAGGCAGCTCAAAGTTCATGAGAAGAACTATCCGACCCACGATCTTGAGTTGGCGGCAGTGGTGTTCGCACTCAAAATTTGGCGTCACTACTTGTATGGAGTGCATGTTGATGTGTTCACGGACCACAAGAGCTTACAGTATGTCTTCAGTCAGAGAGAGCTCAACCTGCGACAAAGGAGGTGGTTGGAATTGCTCAAGGACTATGACATGAGCATCATGTACCACCCAGGTAAAGCTAATGTTGTTGCTGATGCTCTTAGCAGGTTGTCTATGGGTAGCACATCCCATGTTGAAGGAGAAAAGAAGGAGTTAGTGAAGGAAGTGCATAGGTTGGCTCGATTGGGAGTCCAGCTTGAGGAGAACGACGAGGGAGGCATTAATGTTCAGAATGGGTCTGCATCGTCCCTAGTGACTGAGGTAAAAGAGAAGCAGGATCGAGATCCTATTATACTTCAACTGAAGGAGGATGTTCAAAAGCAAAAGGTGATGGTCTTCTCCAAAGGGGGAGATGGGGTATTAAGATACCAGAATAGACTATGTGTCCCCGATGTTGATGGTGTCCGAGAGAGGATTCTGGCTGAGGCCCATAGCACTTGATACTCCATTCATCCGGGCTCCACCAAGATGTATCATGACTTGAGAGAGGTCTATTGGTGGAGTGGAATGAAGCGGGATATTGCGGAGTTTGTTTCGAGATGCCCAAATTGTCAACAAGTAAAGGTTGAGCATCAAAGGTCAATTGGCTTGGCCCAAAACTTTGAGATTCCAGAATGGAAGTGGGAGATGATTAACATGGATTTTATCACTGGCCTACCGAGATCGAGGAGACAGCATAATTCAATATGGGTGATTGTGGATAGAATGACGAAGTCAGCGCACTTCCTGGCGGTCAAGACGACCAACACGGCAGAGGAGTATGCCAAGATGTATATCAAAGAGATTGTGAGGTTGCATGGAGTTCCCTTGTCCATTATCTCGGACCGAGGAGCCCAATTTACTTCTTAGTTTTGGAAGTCCTTCCAGAAGGGATTGGGTACCAAAGTGAGTTTGAGCACAACCTTTCATCCACAGACGGATGGTCAGGCAGAGCGCACTATTCAGACCGTGGAGGACATGTTGAGGCTTGCGTCCTTGATTTCAAAGGAAATTGGGATGATCATTTGCCATTGATTGAATTCGCATATAACAACAGTTATCATGCGAGTATCCAAATGGCCCCTTATGAGGCATTGTATGGGAGGAGATGTAGATCACCTATTGGGTGGTTCGAAATTGGAGAGGCTGAGTTGATTGGTCTTGACCTAGTCCACCAGTCCATGGAGAAGGTGAAGATCATTCGGGAAAGATTGAAGACTGCCCAAAGCCGTCAGAAATCTTACAAAGATGTGAGGAGAAGAGACCTAGAGTTTGAGGTAAGCGATTGGGTTTACTTGAAGGTATCACCCATGAAGGGTGTCATGAGATTTGGGAAAAAGGGAAAATTAAGCCCTCGCTATATTGGCCCCTATCAAATCGTACGAAGGATTGGGAAGGTTGCTTATGAGCTAGATTTACCTTCCGAGCTAGATGGGATCCATCCGGTGTTCCACATTTCGATGTTGAAGAAATGTTTAGGAGATCCTGCCTTGGTGATTCCTGTGGAGAGCACATGAGTCAGAGACAGCTTGTCTTACGAAGAAATTCCAGTCCAGATTCTTGATCGACAGGTTCGCAAACTGAGGAACAAAGAGATAGCCTCTGTCAAAGTCCTGTGGAGGAATCAATTTGTTGAGGAAGCCACATGGGAAGCTGAGGAAGAGATGAAATCTAAGTACCCGCACCTGTTCGTGCTCGAGGTCGATGAAAGTGTGGAAGGTAACATTCTTACCTTTATATAAATTGATGTTACTACTATGATGTTGATGTCTGAGTATTTGTAATGAGGTCGATGGTAAGTCGAGATAATGACGTTATTGAGTGAGCATCGAAGTGAGTCTTGAGTCTACTCGTGCCAGGTACCGTTCCCACTGATCATTCGAGGACGAATGATCCCAAGGGGGATATAATGTAACACCCGGTAAATTACAAAAATACCCCTAGGGAAGAGGTGTGCGGAAAATGCATCTTCCGATGCCCGGATTGAAAATCCGAGAGAGGATTCGTGATCAGCACTGAAAATGGAGTGGGAAGAGGGTCTCGGTCGATTTTTAGAGCGATCGAGTCGGAAGATAAATTTTCGTTCCAAAACGAAAAACAGTGTGCCTGCGCGACAGGACCGCGTCGCGGATTGGTCGCGGAGCCACACTTATGTTTTCTGTAAAATTTTCGACGGAGTTGAATTTTTGAAAATACACTGTCCGCGACAGGTCAGCGTCGCGGACTGTGTTATTTCAGGACGGGGATAAATTATTTTAAATTACGAAGGGCAATTTGGTCCACTCCTATAATTCCTAAATATTCCCCTACGACTAATAAACGTCAGTTTCTAAGGAAAGGGTTTCAAATACCCAAATTTTGAAACGTATTCTTCCTAAAGGTCACCAAAGTTAGGGCTTGAAGGGAAGTGAGTTGAAGAGATCAAGAGGAGGTGTGGTATAATTTCGTTAGCAAAACATCCCAGGTATGTAAGGCTAACCTAAAGCATGGGAATGTCCTCCCATGTGCCCTCCTAAATGTTGAATATCATATCTTGATGTGACAAAGTTAATATGAAGAGTTGATGCATGAAGAAAATCTATTTTATCTTATGTATGAGGAGTTTTCCTACATAAACTGATGATCATCACTATTTTGCTTTCTATTATAATCCATTTTATAAGTGCATTTTAAACCCTATAATTTTTGTGTTTGAAAAGGAGCATGCATAATGAAGTTAGGGAACATATCTAGAACGATGATGATGTTATGATGATGTTGATGAGCATGATGTTTAATGAAGTCTTAGCATTGCAATATAGTTGCTAAATGATGTCTCTTGAGTTTTGATGTTGATGTACCATGTCCCTATGGGACTGATGTTGATGATGATGTAATATGTCCCCTTGGGACCGATGCTGATGTTGAGGTACTATATCATGTCCTTATGTGACTGATGATGATGTATTATGTCCCTATGGGACTGATGATGATGACGTTTTATGAGCATGTCGAGTTTCTGGGAGGAGTATTGAGCACCGAAATGGGTAAAGAGTGAGTCCCACTCAAAACCCATTAACTACGTGGCCCGCGTAGGAAGAGAGGATTGAACCGCAATGTGGATGGCTCCTATCTTGTCCCAAAAGAGGACTGATGTTTGATGTTTTCTTGTGGATCCACTGATGTGATGTCCTTTACCCCGGGCAGGGTATTGGATGGATGTGGCAACGGCATCGCTTCGTTGTATCATCACTGGCTCATAAGTGATGGTTGTCGGTTAGAGAAACTCCCAGTTAGGTTCCTTTGATAGAACTCTAATATTGATGTTGACGTGATGACCGAGTTGAGTCCTTGAGTCGATGTGATGTTCCTTGAAATGAGGTGATGATCCTTTGAGTCTGAGTCGATGTGATGTTCTCTTGATGTGAGATGATGTTGAGGCTCCTTAAGATGAGCTTGCTATGATGTTGATGATTGATGAGAGGTTGACGAGTCAATTGTCTAATCTAATCTCTTGCCTTAGATAGAAGTATGATGTGGAGTCGATGTTTCTTTATTGTTGTGTACTTACCCTGTTATTCAGCTATTTTACATGCCAGTACATTCCACGTACTGACGCCATTTGGCGCTGCATCGTTTTATGATGCAGATACAGGAGTTCGAGGATTTCAGCAGGCGCACCGTTGAAGTCCAAGGTTTCAAGTTCAGATTTTGGTGAGCCTCCTTGCTATCCGGAGGAGACCCTTCTATGTTATTTCCTTTATTTAATTGAGTCGGTAGCCATGACATGTCATTGCACCCCTCTTAGACAGTTGAGTCAGGTTAGAGGCTTCGTAGACATGGTGTCGAAGTTGATGTTGATGTTTTTCCTGATGTACTAAGAGAGTATTTGCTGAATCCTTTGATGTTAAGATTGATGATTGGCCATTTGGCCCTTTTCTATTGTTCTCATATTATGATGTTTCTCCGTTGTGTTGATGTTGAGCGATGTGATGAGGCTGAGTGGTTCGCTCAGGGGCTAGCAATAGTCTCTGGGTGCCGGCCACGTCTAGGGTACCCTCCCGGGGCGTGACAAGTAGAGAAATTAGATCTAAGTATCGGAAGGACAATGTTCATCGGCCAAGCACATTATACAGTTTAATTAAAGTTTTGTAGTCATTGCCAACACATTATACAGTTTAATTTTTTGGCGGGTTTTAATTTTTTCAGAGAGAGTTCAAAATTTCCCCCCCATTATGTACAAAACTCTTGCTACATTGCAGCCGTCAGCACTAAATTAAGGTATTTCCTTAGCTTATGCATTCTTAGACCTATTTTTAGGTTGTAAACACATCTGGTGTTCGTCATCTATGCATATAATGTATATTTCCCCCAATTTGTATATATTTTTTTTTACAAAACAGAGATGTATAAGTGTATATTTTTATTAATTTAAGCCTACATATATAAGTTCCACATTTTATACAATTTATGATATGTATTTTTCTGATTTAAGCCACATATGTATAAGTTCCAATACAGTTTATGCATTTTCTAATTTAAGTCCATATGTATAAGCCCCACATGTATAAGTTCCTGCACATTTTATACGATTTCTGATATGTATTTTTCTGATTTAAGCCCCATATGTATAAGTTCCAGCAAATTTCATACAATTTCTGGGCAAGAATAAAATTCTTTTGTAGAAGTATACACTTATCTGTTTGTAATAAAAATACACTATTCCATGCATGTATATATAATTTCCCCAAAATTTTTAATGTTTCAGATGCTTTTTTATACACAACCAAAAAAAAGAAAAACTACTTTTTTCATCGAAACTACAATAGAACCTTTTTCTTTTTTTTGGACAAAAGAGTCACATTAGGAAAGAAAATCTATTTGTATTGACAATGGAACTCCCCTTTTATTTTTGGGACGAATAGTTCAATTAGGAAAAGGAATTCTACTTGTTATTGACTTCCTTTATTTATGGAACTATTTCCATAATTAATAGCTGAAAAGTCTCTACTTTAATTAACAAGGAGTTAAATTTTTGGTTTTATACATTACCAAAAAACGACTTTATACATTTCCTTTGGCATGACCAAAGTTATAAAACGTAATTTTAGAAACATTAACTATTTTAGCCTATTATGTTTCACTAGATTGTTGTTTATGAAAATTCCCCTATATTAAATGATCATTTGATTATTTTAATTATATATATATAAAAAAAAAGGTCATTCAGAGCATACTCAATCTATATTTCATATATAGTGTATAATAATAATGTATATTCAGTGTATAACTCATGTATAATTAATCTATATTATATAGTCAGTGTTTACTTTCTATGACTTTTGACAAGCTATATTGACTGTATGTTTTCTAAGATTTTTGACTTTAGGTAAATAAACATGACTATAAACTAATTACTTTGTTGTATATATTTAGAACTATCCCTTTAAAAATTAGGTAACAAACATTGTAAATAAATTTTAGGGAAAACTATACAAAATAGACCTAATGTGAAATTATTTAGGGAAAACTAAGCTTATGCCCCGTTGAAGCAAACTATTCACATTCATATATCCCCTTACATTTTATGCCTCCCTACTATTAAAATTCGCGCGTTAACGTCAACACCCACCTTGTATGATATACCAATAGAGTATACATATACCGACAGGATATCGCAGAGGATGGAACTCAATCATGTATCGATAGAGTATCACAAATAATATATTTTCTACTAAATTTAGAATTTAATAAATAAGTTTGTAACTTAATCAAATAATTTTCTCTTAATTCTTTTATTTATTAAAAAAAGAGCTCAAAATTATATGATACCGATATGGTATCAATATACCGACGGAGTATCACAAGAATATACTTTTTACTAATTTAGAATTTAATAAATAATTTTGTTAAACTCTAAATTATTTATTAAACTCCAAATTAGTAGAAAATATATTCTTGTGATACTCTGTCGGTATATTGATATCATATTGGTATCATTTATGACTGAACTTAATCCTATGTGATATCCTGTTGGCACATTATATCCAATTCGTATATCATACAAGGTGGGTGCTGACATGATGTTAGCACACGAATTTTAATAGTAGGAGGGCATAATGTAAGGGAGTATATGAATGTAAATAGTTTTATTTCAAAGGGCATAACTTTAGTTTTCCTAAACTTTTTTATGGGGGTGACATTTTGCATATTTTGATTAAAATGTATAAGCATAACATTCTGTTTGTTCGTCAAACACACTCGTCATTTTGACATTTTATGCAGAGAAAACAAAATTGACCTTGGCTAAAATCTAAGCCTGTGTGTACCACTTTGAAAAGAAACAATGTACATTACTTGGACGTCATATATATCTTCGATGTCCATGAGTTTTCAACAAAGGCAATGTTATCCTTGAAATTGTTGGAGCAGTGTGTATCTATATGGAACAAGGCCTTTAAAACTCTTGCAATATTTTTAATTTGAGTTCCTTGTGCTTTCCATATGATCCTGTTGATTTAGTAGTGCCAATTAATGTTGGATCCTGACATATCAATCAACCAAATTCTGCTTATTGGTCTCTGCTGCAATGAAAAAGTAGCCTTGTCTTTTATATTTCACGCAGTTTCAACATGGCAAACTACATTACGTTCCAGCAACACACTCGTTTTTCTACCACATCAAGTCTATCCTAGTACCATGGAGCTAACAAAGTCCAAAAATCTGTCCATGCTATTAACATGAGTAGGAAAATTCCAACTGAACAAAACAACTAAGCGTCTAGCTTTCATGGCTTGAGTCGGAGTTGATATCCCATCAAAACACCTACGATTTCTTTCATCTCGCGCGTCCCAAAACATGACTGCAGGAATCATTTCCCAGACCTTCTTGATGGTTTTGTCAACTCTCCAAAAAATCCAGCTGGTGTAAGCTTCCTTGATCGTCCCAGGAAGGTTCCAGGACAGTCCAAAAATAGATCTGATGAAATTCCAGATTTCAGGAGTAAGAGGGCAGTGAAGAAGTAAGTGATTGACACTTTCTAGGCTTTGATGACACAAATAACATTCGTTAACTAAAGCAATTTTCCTCTTACAAAGATTGTCTTGAGTTGAAATTGCTTCCTGAGAGCTGTCCAGGTAAAGCAAGAGACTTTGAATGGCATTTTGGTTCTCCAGATATGTTTCCATGGACTTTCCTCAGGCACACGAATTTGAGAACACAAAACATTGGAACCTTTTTCGATTATGAACTTCTCCATAAGAGCTTATCTGGTTCCTGATCTGTAAATGAAAGTCTCTAAAGTGGCACGGAGAGTTATCATATCAATGATTTCCCTGTTATTTAGGTTCCTTCTTAGTAAAGGTCTCATAAGTTATCCTCTCTATTTTGAGCCACCAATGAATCCTGGTTGCTGGCAATAAGGAATAAGTAATGATAAGAGTCTTGAGTGTTTAGTTTCCAATCCACCTATCTCTCCAGAATTTCACATCCAAACCACTGCCAACTTTAAAGGGTATGTTCTGAAATAGCTTGATGGAAGCTGTTGATATGTTTCAAGGGGTCAACACCATGAGGATCTCTGCAGTCCTTCAGACTCAGGTGATTTTGAACTCCATATTTCGCAATCTGAGCATAGTGCGCCTCTGCCTACTGCAATGTCTCTTTTGTTTTTTTGATAGTGGTTGATGTTTTCCCTTCAGCTCTTTGGTTATGAAACACTTCCGTGCTGCAACAGAGGTTTAACTTTCATCACTTGTCTAATCCTACCTTTGATACCCTCTTCTAATCTTGTACAAAACTCTGCATCAAGCAAATCAATCTTCCCAGCAGATTCTAAAGCATCACGAACTAGTTTATAAGTATATTCTCTTGGAATTGAACCTTGTTCAGCCAATTCCACAAGAAAATCTCTAGCCTCCACCACCCTACCAGTTTCACACATGGCATGAATTATCGGTGTATAGGAACTGTTACATGATAATACTCCATGATTCATTCCTTGCATTCTTCTCAGCATTTCAACAGCCTTACCAATTTCATTTGTAGCACTATAGTACCTAATAAAAGAATTATACGTAATGCGATTAGGCGCAATCCCTCTTTTCACCATATCATCCAACAACTCCAATGCCCTCTCTATCCTATTGGTTTTGCAGCATCCATTGATCAAACTGTTATAAGTTACTACATCAGGAACAAATCCTTTGAATAACATAAGGCGAAACAAGTGATTTGCCTCCCATATTCTCCTTCTAATAGCTTTTCTACAGCCTGTTTCCATACCATATCTACAATAAGAGCTAATCAAGATTGTGTAAGTAAAGACATCAGGTGGACACCTAAAACCAGGCAACTCCATTTGCTCCATCAAGAACTTAGCTTTTTTGTAATTCCCAACTCTACAAAGAGCAAATATGAGTGTGTTATAGGCATATACATCAGGCTTACAGTGAAACTGTTTCATTCTGTAGAAAGTACCCAATGCTTCATTTACTAACCCCATTTCTCCTAGGCATTTTATCAAGCAGGTAACTGTGGGTGTCGTCAAAAGCCCTCTTCTTGACATTCTTTTGAGAAATTCCCAAAGCAACTTTGAATTACTAGACCCTTTGGCAAGAACAAGAGACATTTCTCTGCAAGTAAGCTCGTTGTGAGTAAACCCACAATGCTCCTCAACCCAATGGAAAAACTCCAATGCTTTTTCCAATCCTAGCTGTACCTTTTGAGGATCTCTATGAGCAGCTGGGCCAAGAATGAGCACTCCTTTTCGAGCCTTATGGAACTCTTCTGGCAAGTTTCTCTGCTTCAATGGGGTACGATGGCGAAATCCATTTTGACGGCCGATGGATCTTGGGGATTGGAAGAGGAATCTGGGGATTGATCTTAAGACTTGAGAAACTGTTTCTACAGTCCAAATGGGTTGGGGAATAGAAGTCTCAAATGGCCGATTTCGGATAATAGCAGCCATAACTTGATCTGCAAGGAGGTTTCGGGGGAAAGGAGAAGAAAGTGATCTTGATGACAACATGATTTTGCAAACGGAACACATTCAAACTTTCATAGTATTATATAATCAACCAACGCCATGACCATTCACCACATTTATTGATCCCCATCTCCAATTACCACCCACAATCAACACTACCTACTGGGTACCTAAAATTTGGGGTGTCAGAATCAACCTCACTTCAAGTTTAATAAGTATTCACAAGGATACATTAAGCCAACATCAGCAAAAGCATTTTGTTAACTATTTGCCGGCAATAAGAAAGAAAGTTTATTCAATCCCTGCATAACACAAGTACTTTGATATATATAAACTCGTCAAAATTGAACTAAAGGTGTCCCTTTAGTTTGGAAACTAAAAAAAGTGATCGTCAAACTTGTGATTAATTAAAAATTAAGTTTAATTAAGTTAATGAAGAATTAAAGTGTATATTTTAAAAATTTTAAGAACCAATTTGTAACAAAAAAATTATAAGTAAAACAAAATTATAAGTTAAAAAAAATACCATCCGCGACATTTCGGACCGTCCGCGACTTGTCCGTGTCGCGGACGCGTCGCGCAGAAACACTTGTTCGACTGTTCTGGGTCCAAAAATGCATCATCGTTTTTTTTTCAAATCCGTCATTTGTTTTTCTCATTTGTTTGGTTGAACTAACATATATTACTGTTTTGAAGCGTAGTGCATTATTCAATGAATTTTTCAGGGCCCGTAGCTCAAAATAAAAAAAAAATTTGCCCGAAACAGTGTCCCTCCGCGACAACACCGCGTCGCGGAGGCGTCGCGTACGAGCTAGTACCTGAGGCCCCAGGAAATTAATTATTCAAGTGTGGGTCCGCGATGTCTCTGCGTCGCGGACCCGTGTAATTCATGCCTCGATTTTCGCATGACCCTACCACTATATAAAGCCCCTTCGTTGTTTTTAGGGTTTTTTATATAAGCAGCAGCCGATTTTTGCCCTTTTCCCTTTACACTTTCAATTTTTTGCCTCTACTCTTCAAGTTTTCAATTCTCTACGCGACGCACACTCATCTCCCCATCAAGTCAAGTAAGTATTTTCTTCTACATGTCGCATTTGTGTTACTCTTTGTGCTTGCATTTGGTTATTGCATTATTTCAAGTATGGGTGTTGTTGTTTTTGTAGTAATTTGGAGAAATATGTTAGATTTGTTGGTTGATTTAGATTATTTCAAGAATTTGTGATGCTTGACATATAAAAGAATTTGTGAGTGCTTTGTTTGTTACTCTTTGTGCTTGCATTTGGTTATTGCATTATTTCAAGTATGGGTGTTGTTGTTTTTGTAGTAATTTGTAGAAATATGTTAGATTTGTTGGTTGATTTAGATTATTTCAAGAATTTGTGATGCTTGACATATAAAAGAATTTGTGAGTGCTTTGTTTGTTACTCTTTGTGCTTGCATTTGGTTATTGCATTATTTCAAGTATGGGTGTTGTTATTTTTGTAGTAATTTGGAGAAATATGTTAGATTTGTTGGTTGATTTAGATGATTTCAAGAATTTGTGATGCTTGACATATAAAAGAATTTGTGATGCAATGAACAAGATTTTGATTGGTCATGTGCCACCAGTGAAGTGTTGGGTCAAGATTACCTAGGCTTGCACACGGTCCCCTTGTGCTTTTTTTGAGCGACTGAACTTGTTTTGCTGCAGGTACTAATGGCTTCTAGGGCAAGACGAACAGGGCAAACAAGTGGAGTTGGCGCCTCGAGCAGCCGACGGCGTACCAGGGATGTCCCAGTGGTACCCCGAGCCCCTGAGCACAGAGGCCAACAACCTCGTTTTGGGCTCCGGGCAGTCGATAGAGAGGGACAAGATGGTACCGGGTTCATAGTGAGACCAAGTACTTCCCCGATGTTCCTATTAATGCGGACTCCTTGGCACGCGAGTTCCCCCTCATTTATCAAAGGTGCATGGAGTACCACCCCATGTTCCTCTTCAACGATCCCCTACCATGCAATCTCAGCATGTTTAGGGAATTCTACGCAAACATGAAGAAGGAATCTCGCACACAAGTGGTTATTGTGCGGGGAGTGGAAGTAAACATAGGGCCCCTTGCCATAAATGGCATTCTAGGCACTCCAGATGTTCCTGCCGAGCTTTTCAATGATTTGCAAATGCAGCCCCCATACCGTCTCATCCGGCACACACTCGCGGGAGTAAACTCCACGACAAGATGGGTAAGGCATGCTGGACGAGGATACCACCAAAGCTTCCCCTTTGCCCACATGAATCGGGAAGCTCGGGTGTGGGTCCAAATAGTGATGCATTCCTTCTTTCTGGGGCAACTTCACTGTCATGACGCGAGATAGAACTTGCTTGGTATATGCCCTCATGACGGGCGTGGAGCTCAACTTTGGGGCCATTCTCAAGTCCGCCATGAGAAAGGCTAGAGTCCATCGTGGTCGCAGGTACACTTTCGGGGGCCTCATTACTGAATTGTGCACTTGTGCAGGTGTCCCCACCGAAGAGCTGGACTATTGGCCCCAGATCGAGGCCCCACCCTATAATTTCACCAACATTAAGGGGCCAGAGGAGGCTACGGGGCCAATCCTCACCACTGCTGAGCGCAACCATCGGGATGAGCTCATTATGGCACGCATGTACGGGCTCGAGATGCTGAGGCACAGGACGGGCGGTCGCCCATCTACGGAGCAGGAGCTGGAAGAAGTTGCCACCCGCTACCCTCTCAACGCCCTGGCAAATGTTGTGCTGGGCATCGGGCCTACCTTTGTGGAGCCCGTTGATGATGATATCCTCACGGACCCGGAGGAAGGACTGATGGGATCCGATAGTGAGGAGGATGATATTGAGGAGGAGCTGCCAGTTGCCACAAGAGGGGAGCCAATCTTGCCCAGCCCGGATGAGTAGGAGCAACCATCCTATTGTTTCTTGCGTAGTTCAGCAATTGGTTGTATAATTCAAACATTGCTTGTATAATTCAGACATTGCTTGTACATTAAATCTTAGTTTTTAGACATAAATCGTTGCTTTTATTAATTACATTGCTATTAATCTTGGATACCAATTGTTATAGCTACTAACTACGTTGCAATAGTAGGGGTCGCAAACAATAGTAGGCGTATTAGCATGTATCAATATTATATAAATATTAGGCGTCGCGAAAAGTCCCAAAAATTTTGGCCCCGAAAACTTGTATTATATAAATGTATATAAACTTGTATTAATATTGTATAAATAGTTATGTTATGTAATATATCAACATTGTATAAAATTGTGTATTAGCATGTATCAATATTATATAAATATTGAGAGTTGTTGGCCCTGTTTCCAGTGGAGAAAATGTTTCGTCGTTTTCGTTCGACCCGGGAGTTTTTTTGAGAGTTATTTTTGGTGAACCAACATGTCTCAATGTTTTGAAGGATGTGTAGGTACTCGGTGAATTTTTCGGGGCCCGTAGTGAAAAATCCCAAAAATTTTGGGCCCAAAAACAGTGACCCTCCGCGACATGTCCGCATCGCGGAGGCGTCGCGTACCAGCATATTTCCAGTGGAGAAAATATTTCGTCGTTTTTGTTCGACCCGGGAGTTTTTTTTAGAGTTGTTTTTGGTGAACCAACATGTCTTAATGTTTTGAAGGATGTATAGGTGTTCGGTGAATTTTTCGGGGCTTGTAGTAAAAAATCCCAAAAAATATTTGCCCCAAAAACAGTGACCCTCCGCGACATGTTCGCGTCGCGGAGGCGTCGCGTACCAGCACTTGTTCAGCATTTGTATGCATTTTACAGCAAATGCTGGATTTGTCCCAGCAACTGCTATGACGTTTACAGCAAGTGCTGTATAATTTTCATCAATTGCTGAAAATAATCCAACAACTTAATAACTTGTTGTGATATTTTACAGCAATTGCAACAACTAGTCCAGCAAGTAGCCAACTTGCTATAACAAATTCAAACAAAATATTTAGCATCGAATTATTTGTTGTGTTGAATTAGACTAAAATCACTAAATTCATTTATAACCATCTATCCACAGCAAATCATAAGACTTTCCCATCATCTAGGTCACTTGCTGAGTCATTTTACATCAAATATTTCTATAAAAAGAGAAATTCTTATAAACGGAGATATTTCAATAACATAAAATATCCATAATCAACATTCTAAAAAAATTAGAAAAATAAGAAAATACATATGTTTATAAAATAATAATACTTGGTCAACATCACCAAAAAGTGTAGAAAATAACAAACATAAAAAAATCCCCATTATCCAAACATTACTTACACCCATTAAATAAAATCATAACATCAACTATTGCTCCTCCATAGATGCTGCTTCTTCTTTTTCCTTGTCAGCACCTGCTGCTTGCTGCTCCTCCATCCCAGATGCTGCTGGCTGCTTGTCCTTCATAACAACACTTTTTGCCCTTTTCCTTGCACTCATGATTGCTTTAGAAACTTGCTTTCGCCTCATTTGCTCTCGAATAGGAGTATAAGGTGACACCACCTTGATGACGGGATGATACCTCTTTTGGATAGGATGATATTCAATGTTTCCTTAAATGACAGCATCATTTCCATCGTTTTATCCATCTTCTCATTATGTGACACTATCATTTCCATCATCCCATTCGTCCTGTCGTTGAAAGTTTCACAACCACAAGTACTATAAGCTGCTGCCTTAGAAGTCCCAACACCCAAGTCACGGGATCTACCAAGGGTGAATGGAGTTCCAAAATCACCTCCACCACCAAGAGGAGAAAATTCACCTATATCTTCTTCCCCGGCAGCATTTGCACCTGGCCCGGTAGCATCACCTACCCCTACCGCAGCAGCAGCAGCAGCACCAACAACCCCAACACCAACACCAATACCAACACCAACATCAACAAGAGAATCCCTTTTGATGGCCGTTACACCGACCAAATCTTTCACCAACCTCACAATCCTCGGATCCTCTTCTTTTTGCTCGAGTGGCATAAATCTCGTCCAAAAGTCCATCTCCTTCTCACTTTCGGTCGGGATTAGCCACGGATAAACAACCTACAAATTAAATAAAATTATATTAGCAACAAAATACTAAAATACGAGAAGACAAGAAATTTTTTAAAATTACAACAATCGTAACACTTACCTCATCCTCGGGTGGATCAAAGAGTTCGTGCGCCTCCACTTTAGCATTATTTGGCGCTTCCAACCATCGAAGAAGTCTCGGATAAGATACTTCCTCGTCGAACTCTTTGAATGTTTTTCGGATGTAAGGAATGGCCTCAAAAGCCCAAGCCTAAATAAATCAATGCCACGAAATATTATTAATTAACATAATAAATATAAAAAAACAACAAAAATACAACAAATAAAACTTACCATAAAAGCCCACGGAAAACTATATAGATTGGACGACTTTGTGGTCGATGTCGCCGCCTTCTTCAAATATTGCACTGTCAGTTCATAGCTATCCCGACCCCAAGGATAGGCACAAAATGCATCTCGGTCGGCCGCTAGCTTGAACTAAGAATCCTTCGCATTAGTCCCTCCATCTCCACCTATAAGAATCACATGGACAAAGTAAACTAAACAGATGGACTTTTTCACAATCCTCTTCACCTCACTTGACTGCAACAGGTCAAACATCTCCTTTGATTTGCAATGCGTCTTCCTCATTGCATCACAAATTCTTTTATATGTCTTTTTAGTCTTTTTAGATTGGGAGGGATGAGGAGGTGGAACGTGACAGTTCAAGCCAGTCACAATGGCAAACTCTCTCATGCCAAAACAAACTGGCATGCCACAAAAATTAACCCAAAAATCATTCTGGCTACTAATCCACCAACGAATAAGCTGATACATTAGCTTCATTTGAAATCGAGGGATGTTTCCCTCACCTATGTCTAGGTATAACTTACCAAATACCGTAGACTTAAAGTAGCCTTCCAAGTCTTCCTTCACTAAAATACTTTTAAAATCAGAAAATGGTTTCCCATGTTCAGATTTTATTCCTATATCCGCTCTCTCATGACGATTCAGAAACCCAGGCATGTCAAATCTATAATCATCATACCTGCCACAACTGTGGCAGCGTCTGAAGCAGCTGATGAAATGCCAACAACAGCTGAGGGGGTTTCTGCAGCAGCTGATGTACTCTTGTCACCAGCTATGTCCCTTGTTGCAGCATTAGAGGGGCTGTGTGCAGAAGCTGCTGGGCTGTGTGCAGCATCTGAGAAAGTGCGTGCACCAGCTGCTGGGCTTTGTGCAGCCGCCGCTGGACTGTCTGCAGCATATGCTAGACTGGCATCAACACCAGCCTCAGCACAGACTACTTCAATGAGACGATCCAGTTGTTGTTGTGACTGATCATCGTCTTGCTCGTCTTCCGATATAATCAGCCTCCTAGAACGTCTAGAAGGAGCATTGTCGGGTCCCAGATTTTTTCGTTTTGGTCTGGCCATTTAAGTATATATAGCCCTACAAAAAGATCAAACCAATTTCAACAAGAAAGAAAGAAAGAATGGAAGTCTTTTTATTAACTCTATTTATGTACAGTTCAAATTTACCACATCTACATGCTAGTGGTGATTCATCTTATACCCCAAAATCCAGAAAAAAGCGTAAAGAAATAAACAATGTAAACAACTACAACAACCTCCAATAGTTGAATACAACACCCAATAAAAATTAACCAACAAATCGAACATATTTCTCAAAATTACTAAGAAAATAACAACACCCATACTCAAAAAGTACAACAACATATCAAATAACAACAACTTGAAATAACCCATAAGCCAAAATGCAAGCATAATGAGTAACAAACAAACCACTCACACTTACCAAATTTCTAAGAATGATGGTACACTAACCCAAATACAACATATAGAAGAAAACTTGCAGTAGAAGGATGGTGAGATGATTGAAAATTTGAGGAGTGGAGGGAAAATACTTACTTGAGTTGATGATGAGATGAGTGTGTGTCGCGTAGAGGATTGAAAACTTGAAGATTAGAGGGAAAAAATTGAGAGTGTAGAGGTAGAGGGGCAAAAATCGGCTGTGAATTTGTAAAAAAAAAACCTAAAAAAACGAAGGGGGCTTTATATAGTGGTGGGGCCACACAAAAATCGAGGCCTGAATTATACGGGTCCGTGACGCAAGTGCGACGCGGAGCCATCGCGGATCCACACTTGAATAATTAATTTCCTGGGGCCTCAGGTACTAGCTGGTACGCGACGCCTCCGCGACGCCGACTTGTCGCGGAGGGCCACTGTTTTCGGGCCCAAAATTTTCAGAATTTGAGCTACGAGCCCCGAAAAATTTACCGAACAATGCCAATAGCTGAAAAACATCAACACCACTTAGTCCAAACAAAAAAAATTCAATATTGAATGACAAATTACTGGGAATCGGTGATTGCTGGGAAATGTACAGCAGCTGCTGGAAAATTCCTAGCATTTGCTGGGAAATGTACAACATTTGTTGTATTATTCCAGCAGTTGCTGGACCCCACCTTTGATTTTTCGTTAGTAGCTATAGGAAGATGACTATGAGGTGATGGTATCAGCCATATGTAGTGTTAAGTTGAGTTTTGTTACTCCAATTTCAAATAAAATGCTAAATTCATGAGCGATCTTATATATTGACGTTGCGATTTCACAAGTAATAAACAATCTATTAAGCAATTGCATATGTAAGTGATGGTGACTAAGTAAATTGACTATTACTTGGTTGCATCGATATGTTTGTAATATATTACTAGTGATCTTATGCGTTGAGGTGGAATCAGTAGTGATCTTATACATTGAGATAGTACTTACACAAACAATACGATCGCAGATCTAAATCACACTTATTTCAGTGGCTTTTTCCATTAATTAGTCCATGCGATCATCGTTACAAATGAATATAGGGAATTTAGTCCAATTCAACACTAGAAATAACTCGATGAAAAACATTTGTTAGAACTTGTTGTAGCAAGTTGGCAAGTTGCTGGATTATTCTCCGCAGTTGTTGGGAAATGTACAGCAGCTGCTGGAAAATTCCTAGCATTTGTCGGGAAATGTACAACATCTGTTGTATTATTCCCAGCAGTTGCTGGACCCGACCTTTGATTTTTTGTTAGTAGCTACAGGAAGATGACTATAACTTGATGGTATCAACCATATATAGTGATAAGTTGAGTTTTGTTACTCCAATTTCAAATAAAATGCTAAATTCATGAGTGATCTTATACGTTGACGTTGCGATTTCACAAGTAATAAACAATCTATTGAGCAATTGCATATGTAAGTGATGGTGACTAAGTAAATTGACTATTACTTGGTTGCGTCGATATGTTTTGCAATACATTACTAGTGATCTTATGCGTTGAGGTAGAATCAGTAGCGATCTTAAACATTGAGATAGTACTTACACAAACAATACGATCGCAGATCTAAATCACACTTATTTCAGTGGCTTTTTCCATTAATTAGTCTATGTGATCATCGTTACAGATGAATATAGGGAATTTAGTCCAATTCAACACTAGAAATAACTCGATAAAAAATATTTTATTAGAACTTGTTGTAGCAAGTTGGCAAGTTGCTGGATTATTCTCAGCAGTTGCTAGGAAATGAACAATAGTTGCTGGAAAATTCCTAGCATTTGCTGGGAAATGTACAACATCTGTTGTATTATTCCCAGCAGTTGCTGGACCCCACCTTTGATTTTTCATTAGTAGCTATAGGAAGATGACTATAACTCGATGGTATCAGCCATATGTAGTGATAAGTTGAGTTTTGTTACTCCAATTTCAAATAAAATGCTAAATTCATGAGTGATCTTATACATTGACGTTGCGATTTCACAAGTAATAAACAATCTATTGAGCAATTTCATATGTAAGTGATGGTGACTAAGTAAATTGACTATTACTTGGTTGCGTCAATATGTTTTATAATATACAATCAATATGTTTTATAATATATTGCGTCAATATGGTAATGGTAAACATTTTGTTTGAATTTGTTGTAGCAAGTTGGTAAGTTGTTGAATTATTCTCAACAATTGATGGGAAATGTACAGCAGCTGCTGTAGAGGTCGCAGCAGTTGCTGGACAAAATTTTTGGGATTTTTCATTACGGGCCCCAAAAAATTCACCGAGCACCTACACATCCTTCAAAACATTGAGACATGTTGGTTCACCAAAAACAACTCTAAAAAAATCCCGGGTCGAACGAAAACGACGAAACATTTTCTTCACTGGAAATATGCTAGTACGCGATGCCTCCGCGACGCGGACATGTCGCGAAGGGTCATTGTTTTCGAGCCCAAAATATTTGAGATTTTTCACTACGAGCCCCGAAAAATTCACCAAACACCTACACATCCTTCAAATCATTGAGACATGTTAATTCACCAAAAACAACTCTCAAAAAAACTTTCGGGTTGAACGAAAACGACAAAGCATTTTCTCCACCGGAAATAGGCTGGTACGCGACGCGGACATGTCGCGAAGGGTCACTGTTTTCGAGCCCAAAATTTTTGGGATTTTTCACTACGGGCCCCGAAAAATTCACCGAGCACCTACACATCCTTCAAAACATTGAGACATGTTGACGTGGCTATTGCACAAGTAATATACAATCCATTGAGCAATAATAAATTGAGTAAATTGTACTCAAATACAAATAACACTGATAATATTAAATAACAACAAATGCTAATTGTTGCATAAAATTAACATGCAGAATGAAAGAAGTTCACAAACACCAAATAAAAGCGAGTGTTCTTATGAAGCATTTCGCTCCGAGGATGTAGTTCTCTTGTGCCCAACCCTTTTGCATATGGAACATCTGTTCTTCTTGATTGGCAATGATTGTCCGATACTTGGCCGCCGCTTCTTTGCCCTTCTTCCCACCTTTCCTGGCGCAACATGTGGAGGAAGTATTTCCCTTTCTGAAATCTCCCTAGGAACTTTTCAAAATTCTTCGGACAGCACGGGATTAATTTCCTCCATGTATGCAAGAATGTATGTCTCTACCTTATAATATTGAGAAGAATACTCATAAATACACCTTCCATAATTTTCACCATATGACACCGGAGCGCGGCCATCGCATGCGGACAAGGTATTTTATCAAGATCAAACATTCTGCAAGTACAAGATTTGCAATGAAGATCAACCGTTGCCACTACATCATGACCGGAGACAACATATCTATAATTGGCAATAGGATGAACCAATAGCTTGTTCCCTATATTAATATTTTTGAGATGACCTCCTCTATCGAAGGGACCAAGATGGTTGATGCATTGATGAACTCCATTCTTCTTTGGTGAAATTTTTCCCCAAACTTCTTGTTTATTTCATCAAATAGAGCAGGAATTGGAAATTCTCTTTCAACAACAAAAAGTGAATTAATCGACTCAGCTATGTTTGATATCATAATACCAAACCTGTAAATGTTGCAGCAGATATTATAGAATTTGATAACTACCACTTTTAAAAATAGAAAATTCTACAACATATAATAAAGATATTCCAGCAGTTGCTGCGACAGAATCTTCATCATCAGCAGAAATATAACAAATGCAGCAGTTAGTTACACGTACCTATTTCCAGGAAAAAATGCCTTGCTCCATCTGTGAAATCCAATTTCTTCAAGATGTATGGCAGCCTGTGGAACAATATCTCTAATTTGATTGAAGTGGTCATTAAACTCACTTACATTGTATGCTTGTGCGGCCTTGTAAAAATGATAAATGATTCTTCCATTGTGAAAATTGGTTCGAACATTTTCACCAAGGTGCCACATGCAACAACCATAATGAGCAGAAAGGTACACAATTGAAATAATTTTTTTATGCTTGGATGCCGATCCGAAATTATGCACAATTTCGGAGTATCATCTACAAAACTTCTCATTTGCTAAAAAAAATACCGATAAGAGGCATCACATTCGGAGTCAACAACACATAATGCAACAAGAAAAACATATTTCTCAGCATCATGTGCAAGAACAGACAACAAAATGCCACCATACTTGCCTTTTAAAAATGTTCCATCGACAGCTATGACTTTTCTCATATGCCTAAAACCAAGAATCCAAGCTCCTATGGCCACAAAAAAAATCCTTAAATTTACCATTTTCATCGAGCTCCAACGCTGTTTTGGTCCCCGGATTTACAATGCTAAGCATATAGCGATATGCATCAAGCACCGCATATCCATGCTCGTGTTCCCCTTATCAAAGATTTTGCAATTTCACTTCCCTTCCAAAGTTTCCAATAACTGACCTTGCATCCCAATTCAACACGAAATGAGGTTTTTATATCTCTAGTGGACGGCCCTTTACCCTCGGGGAACTTATCTTTGAAGTATGCACCAATTACCTTGGTTGTAGCATGCGGATTGTGGCTCGTCAGATGCTGAGAACCACAAGTGTGAAACTTTTCATACTTTCTAATGTAAAATCTGTTAGAACTTTTAAGCTTCACCGCTCTCAGCCACCACTTGCACTCGGGATGTACACACTTGACGCAATACACATGACATGAGTTTATCACTTTTTTTAATCTAAAGTCTTTCTTCAAACAAGTCATTTTCAATGTAATATCTAAATCTTCCTTATTCTTAAATGTCATACCATTAAAAAAATCTGTTTCATCATCTTGAACATGATTCGACTGTGTCAATTGTGTATTCGCTGGTGTGTTGCTCCCAACTTCTGGGGTCGGTGTCAGCTCACCTCCACTTGCTCTATCTGGAATGTCCGTAGCCATCACAGGACATTCATCATTCACAATTTCTAGATTTTGATGTGAATTTTGGTTCTCCACCACCCTTTCAACCATGTATACCTGTAGAATTGGTCTTCCTTCATCTTCCAAATAAATCCATAAACTCACTTGATTTTTTATTCTAAATGGAGTCACTCTCTGTTTTTCACCACAATAATGCATGTAAGTGATGATGATATCTTCTGGCTCACAATTTAATTCGCAGCTAGAAATAATTTGATTTACAAAATCCTCATACGAGATATCTCAATTCACAATCATCGTTATCGTCTCGACCATTTCTTTGCCTTTCCAACGCCAAATAAAATGATTGTTGGACTCAACCCACTCACCACGACAATCAACTCCTAATACTATTTTGTCTCCCATGGATGATCTTGAAGGTACCTAAATAAGTAATAGTTAAAAGCGCAACATGAGAAAACTGTACAGAAATACAACAACTGTTGTATGCTACTTCATCATATGAAACATCATATGCAGTAAATACACAGTAATTCAAAACTGCTGCAAAAGTGGTGAATCCGTTTGTTAGTCCAGCAGCTGTTGGACTGACACTCAGTCCAGTAGCTACTGCATCTTCCCTGAAATGGCTCAGCAGTGAAGATATGGCAACAATGGCGGAAACATCAACAAAAACATAAAATCCAAATAAATAGCACCACATACACTTTTATCAGTCATAATAATGATTAAAACATACCTTTCAAGTAATTTCGAAGGCTACCCGAACAAATGCCCCAAAACAATTGATTTTTTTCTCCCAAATTTGAAGCTCAAATCTTGTGTTGGGAAAATAGTGACAACAACAACAACAAGAAGAAGAAGAAGAAGAAGAAGAAGAAGAAGAAGAAGAACAACAACAACAACAACAACAACAACAAGAAGAAAACAACAAGAACCGATAAAATGGGGAAAAAAGTCGCGGGAAACGATTGAGGGGTCGTTGGGGGATTTTTTTGGGGGGGGGGGGGGGGAATTAGGGTATTTTTTGTGGGTTAAAGTGTATAAAAATAAACTTAGGGACCTTTTTGAAAATATCCAAACATCATTAACTCTTAATTATAATTTTGTCACCTACACTCAATAATTAAAACTTGTGTCACTTTTTCTTAATTTTGAAACTTTTTTGTCACCTATAATTAAAAGCCCCAAGAAACTTAGTGTTCCCCCAGAAGGAAAAATAATGTTTTATATAGTAAGACATCAATCGTTAACATCAAGAAACAATGTAAGACATTACCTTTACTAGTGAAGTATGTAGCTTGGCCAACTTAGAACTCAATTAACTAGTATACAACTTCAACTTTGCACACGTGCTGTACTAGTATACGATATTATAGCTTGCCTATAATGTTATCTTGTTTGGACTTAACATCCTCAATCAATGAAGACTCAAAACCATGTAGCACCATCTCAACATTATTATCGAATTCATTCAATTTTAGCTATCCTATGGACTTTTTTGGCCAACTCCCTTTTTTCCATCATATTCTATGTGGAACACACTACCCATGAAAACTCTACTAAAAGCGGAGCGTCAGCTACCACATAGGCTTTGCCCGGGTGATACTTCACACTCATATCATAGTCCTTAATAAGCTCCAATCACCTTCGTTGCCTTAGGCTGAGGTCTCTATGAGTGAACACATGTTGAAGGCTTTTGTGATCAGTGAAGACGTCTATATGAACCCCATACAAGTAATGACGTCAAATTTTTAATGCAAATACAACGATCGCAAGTTCAAGATCATGTGTTGGATAGTTCTTCTCATGCTCCTTCAATGGACTTGAGGCATGTGCAATCACCTCACCATGTTACATCAACACACATCCCAAACCATTCCTTAAGGCATCATAATAGATCACAAACCCATCGGTTCTCTACGACAAGGCCAAGATTGGAGCTGAAGTCAACCGATCCTTCAAGGTTTAGAAACTCTTCTTACACTAATCTGTCTACACAAACTTTGCCTTCTTTGAGTCAACTTAGTCAATGGAGGTGAAATGGAGGAGAAACCTTCGACAAATCTTCTATAATACTTGGCTAGGTCCTAAAAACTCCTAATGTCCATAAGAGTCAATGGTTTTGGCCAATTCCTCACTGCTTCTATCTTTTTAGGATCAACCTTGATACCATCACTCGATACTGCATGCCCAAGGAAGGCAACCTTGCTTAGCCAAAACTCACACTCGTCAAATTTTGCAGATAGTCTTTTCCCCCTCAAGGTTTGGAACACTATCCTCAAATGCTCCAAGTGTTCTTCCTCACTTCGTGAGTATATTAGGATATCATCAATGAATACCACTGTAAACATATCAAGGTAGGGCTTGAATTCCCTATTCATAAGATCCATGAAAATTTTGGGGCATTATTTAGGCCAAAAGACATCACCATAAATTTGAAATGGCCATACCTAGTCCGGAAAGCCGTCTTAGGAATATCACTCTCCCTCACCCTTAGTTGGTGATATTCGGACCTCAAGTCAATCTTTGAAAAATGCTTAGCTCCTTGTAGTTGATCAATAGGTCATCTATCCTTGAGAGTAGGTACTTGTTCTTAATGGTGACCTTGTTGAGTTGCCGGTAGTCTATACATATCCAGAGTGACCCATCTTTCTTTCTCATAAACAAAGCTGGAGCACTCCATGGAGACCTGCTAGGCCTCATGAAACCTTTTTCCAACAAATTTTTCAATTGTTCTTTTAACTCCTTCAATTCCACCGAGGCTATTCTATTAGAGGAATAGAAATAGGTTGAGTTTCGGGTGGGAGGTCTATGCCAAAATCTATTTTCCTTTCGAGAGAAACACCAGGTAACTCTTCTAGAAAGACATCGGGAAACTCATTGACAATGAGAACCGACTCAAGAGAAGGAACTTTGGAAAGTGACATCTCTAACCCTCACTAGATGATATATGCACTCCTTATAGATTTTTTTTAGGGTTTTAGATATAGACAAACCAACCTCTACATGAGGGACTACTATCCTCCCGTTCAAGAAGAGACTCATTTAGGAATCGGGACTTGACTCTACAAGTTTCACTTATTCTGCATTTCTTAACCTCCTAAATTGCAGGTCCTTACATTCGTTGCGCTCTTAGTGTTTACTGAATGTAAGGGTGGCGTCGGAAAGAATCTGTACCAGCGGTTCCGAAAAATTCCCCCCTTACCTTACCGGTCTGGTACCAATCGGTACGGAACCGGACCGGACCGGTAAATCCAAAGAAAAAATTAAATTTGATTCAATTATTTAAATTTGAAGATTAATTTTTATATTTTAAATTAAGTTTAATATTTAAATTAAAATTGAAGTTTAAAATGTTAAAGGTTAAATTAAAATTTAAAAATAGTATTAGTATTCATCATATAAATTTTTTAAGTTTAAAATAAGTTTAATTAAAGTAGTCATAAAATATAAATATAAAAGTTTTAAATTAACTAACAACAACTAGTTTAATAAGTAGTTATACTTATATAAAATTTTTAGAGTGTAAATCAAATTTTTTTTTAACTTTATACATTAAAAGATTAAATTTCTAATTTTTTCAATATAAAATTTAAATTCTAAAGTTTAAATTTTGAATGTTTCTTTTTATGTTTTAAACTTTAAAGTTAATAAAGATTTGAGAAATAAGGGGGCAAATATATTTAAAAAAACTCAAAACTTAATTTAAAATTTAAATCAAGATAATAACATTAAAAAAAGAAATAAGGTGAATAACCTATAATTTTATTATGTTATTTTAAAATTTTAATTGTACAATGTACAGATATTAGAAATCAACCTAATTTACGCAGTCACCTTCTAGGAAGGGTTCTGTTTCAACTAAGTCTTATTTATTGTAAATTTGTAATACAATAAAATTTAATCACTAATATCTTAAACCACTTTGAAATTCTTACCTAAGTGTTTCTAACATTTCTAGCGTTACATTTTCCGGAATTTGCTCTTGAGTTTGTTCCTCCAGAAAATCCATGTCGTCTTCACTTGATTCCGATAAAATATTATCTATATCGGCTTCAAACTGAGAAGGCAAAGTTGGACGCCCTAAATTCCTCCGCTCTGCATTTATTCAATCTCGGAATAAGACTGAAACTTCTAAGCTATTTGCTGCTAAGAATGCCTATGGTCTCCAAATTGGAATCTAGCAGTACTAAAAGTGTCTTTCGAAGCCACCAATGGTGCCTGAATAGCGAGAACATCACGAACCACCCGCTGAAGTCTTGGAAAAGTTTTACCACGATTCTTCCACCATGCCAAAAGCTGTTGCTTCCCCTTGTATCCTTAATGCTTTCTATAGCCTGGTTAAGATATTCATCAAAATCATTGTTTTTATTAGTAGTAAGTCCAAGATGAAATTCTAACATGTCATCAATATCATCCTCGTATCTTGGCCTAGCTGGTTGTGGTTCTTGATATTGTACATTTTCTACTAAATTATACTCTTTAAATTATACAGTTTCCTAGCTTCTGTTCTAATGCTATTTTTAACTATATCTTATAAATTATGTGATTGATTTTCTTCATTGTATTCAATTTCTAAGTTTGCATATATGCTATCTACCATTCTAGATACTCCGACTTCTTTGTAAGCCGGGTTAAATAAACAAGCGGTTAAATAAATCTGAGGAATGGGGAAAAAGTATTTCCTAAATTTTTCAATCATTTTTTGAGCAGGTTCTCTAAATTTTGGATTATTTCTAAACAAAGTAAATTTAGTGCAAATAGCACATATATTAGGAAAAACGGAACAAAGAGTAGAATAATAAAGACCAGAGATTTGTTTTGTGGCTAAATAAAAAACTCTTAAAAATTCAATTAAATCCCTATATCATTCCAATCATTTCATCTAGTCAGTAAGTCATATCTGCATTATGGGCATTCCAAACCATTGTAACCGGTCTCCTATATTCATAAGCTACTTTTAGCATTTCATATGACGAATTTCACCTAGTAGCTACGGTTTTGGAAATTTTCCTAACATGCAAATTACATTCAATGCACCGACTTTCAAATTCTTTACGCCTAGCCTTTACTTGACATTTAAAAATAAAATGACATGCAATTTCTAATTTATTACAACCATTTTCAAATAATGACACACCATCTCTAATAATTGAATTGTAAATATGAGCAACACATTTTATATGAAAACCATCTTCGTAAATAGGACTAAGAACATGTCTTAAATAATCAACATCACTATTATTACTAGAAGCGTTAGCTAAAGTTACACTAATTATTTTACTAGAAATACTAAAAAATTGTAAAATATCAAGAATAGTTTGCACAATATAAGAACCAGTTTTACACATTTCACAACTTTTATATCCTAAAATTCTTTTTTACATATTCTAAATTTCATCTATCCAATGGCCGGTAATTGTAAAATAATTATTATCGGTTATACTACGACCCATATCAGAAGTAATTGCTAGCCTACAAGTATTATAAGCAAATAAACATCAAAGATATTTTATATGTCGTGCCTGATAATCAAAAACAGACTTTTTTATTATATTTCTAGAAAAACCATTAAAAGATGAGTTATAAACAATTTGAATATAGTAGATAAAACCAGAATTTTCGGCAAAACTAAAAGGCAAACCAGTAACAACAATCATTTCGGCAAGTTCATCTAAGTCATGTTGTCTATTATAAGGGTGATGTGTACTAGGACCGGAAACATTAGTAGGGTTTAATTGCGACTGCACCATATTTGAACCTCCCACCGGTTCTTCGGGAATGGGAGTTCCATATTTTTTTGGCATCCGCAATGGCTTGAGCATGCAAAAATTCTAATTTACAACAATGCATTAAATGATTTTTCAAATGACCCGTCCCACCCCCTTTTCCCGAAGTTTTATGGTTTAAAACATGCTTACATTTATTACAAATCGCTTTTGTTTTATCTTCATTTTGTGTTAAAAATTGCCATAATAGATTTTTTAACACGTTCCGTCTTAGGTCTATTAGATGTCGATGGTCGTACGGGGGGAGCAGGAGCGGGGGGGAGTAGTGGCAGTATATGGGGGTTGAGTTTTATTATCATCAAAAATATCGTCGTCCTCATTAATTTCAATATCATGTTCTGGTAAATCTTCATTAAAACCAAATCTACGTTCAAGAAATTCGTGGTCTAATTCCATATTAGAATCAATATTAAAACAAGTCTACGTGTGTAAAATCTTCGGTATCAAATTTAAGTGGTGGTTGTCTTGTAGATTTAGACGAACTACCACCGGATTTTTTACTGGTTAAAGCTTTGGTTATTCCACCGAAAAAAGTATTTTTTCCCTTTCCTTTTCTACCGGAATCCATGTTAAATTAAATTAAACAAGTAAAGATTATATGTGAAAATTCAAGTTATGAATTTATAATTTATGAATATAAAAAAAATTAATTCAAGTAGACAAGTACTCAAGTAGTAAAGATTAAAGAATAAAAACTAATTAGAAGAACAAATAAGTTGGAACGAAGGTACCAAACGTCTGTGTAAAAATAAATGTAGAAACCAAAGTTGATGAAAGTTAAAGCTTGAATATGCTCCAAATTAATGTACCAAAATTTGCTCCAAATTGCAATTACCACACCAAACTAAATAGTAATTAATATTAATTGAATAATTGAGAGAGCAAATAATTAATATTTATAATTAATTTAAGAGTAGTATGTATAATATAATTATAAATTTATAATAGTGGAGAGAATTGATAAATGAGAGAGTTGAAAATATAAAGAGAATTTGATTGAAAAAATATGAAAGATTTAGGGGTATTTATAGTTGAAAAATTATTGAATTTTTGGGGAAAAAAAGATAATATAGCCGTTCGACGGCTAAAAACAGCCAGGTTACCGTTGGTGGGCCCCACCCCAATGGTAACCTTTTAGAAAATTAAAAAAAAAATTAAACCGGTAATACTGGTCCGTAGACCAGAACTGGTAATTACCCAAAAAAAATCCCCCTCCCGTCCCGGTACCCCCTCCCGTTACCCCTATACCGACAACTACCTATAAAGTGTCGAAACCGGACCGAAACTGGTACCTACCGGTTCTGTTGCCAGGTATAACTGAATGTAAAGCGATGCTTACTCTGAATGTATCAAGAAATGATTGATCTGATATTGTGCCCTGTCGTTGGTGTATCGACTCATGTCTTTTGTGAAAACCACAAAACATCGTGATTGCGTCTTGATTGACTCTAGCTCTTAGCTTGCTCAAATGGTTACCTTTTCTCAGTTGTCTAGTGATGTGTTTCTTGTCTTAAAAATTTTTGTTTTTCTTTATGCATTGTTATTATATGCTAGTTGATTTTCATTTTACAACCTTTAGGTTTATATACTCATGTGAACGTGATAATTTATTTGATAATTTGTTTTAATTAGTTCTTGTGGCAGAGAGGATTGAAATATTTTATTTAACATTTGTGTGTAGCAGGGAATATGTAAAAACTCCGAATTCTTAATGTTTGTATAATTTTGTCTCTTATTCTGTAAGGTATAATTTAGAATGTTTAGGTATTTATTCAGGATATTATTCTGTAATGGATGGTTATGATTGTAATATTGTGTTAAGAGACCTCATAGTGAAATGAACTCAAGATGGAAAGACTTTAATTGTGTTTCTATGTAGTGTTGTTCCATTAGGAGCTTAAATATGAAACAGTGTGTTGTGAAACGGAGCTTAAGCAACTCATTAAGAGGGTTTCCGGCCGCTGGAACTTTTGTGATGAAATTTTGTTACAGTGTTAATTAGAGATGGCAAATGAGAGAGAATTTGGACGCGTCAAAATGAATTATATTCAAAGTTTGTTGGGATCAATATAGATAGGATTAACAAGTTATAATTCAATCACCACCTCCTTATTAATGGTGCAATATTTGTGATTTTTGTATAAAAAAAAACTTTGTTGTTATTATTTATTTTGATTTACATAATTAACATGAAATATGAGATTTGAATAGATTCATTTTTGTAATACTTTCAAATTAAGAGTTCCTGACTACTAATTGAGGACCAGTTCACATAACGATTTACTATAAAATTTTCTACTTATGTTGGAATATAATTGGTTACACTAACATAGAAACAAATTATAATTAAAAATTTTACTAATGCTGAGATTAGTTGATTGCTAATTTGGTTTATTTTCATCCTAATCAACTGATATATACACATATATATTTGATTAGATATAGAGTTTAAAAAGTTCATGACTTTCAGTGGCTTAATTAAAAGAATATCATTAAAGGTAATATGAAATATTTAAAATTAAAATATTTTCTTTTGGAGGACACTCCAAAAACAAACAAAGAGGACCTTGTAAAATGCAATTGAAAAAGTCCAAAACTAGTGCAAATTAGGTGTATTAAATTACGTCATGATTTAGCAAGTCATGGATAATGCAACTTGAAATAGTTGATCAACTATTAGCTTAATTATTACTACATCTTTATTAAAACAAAAATAGTAGTAAATGGTTTTATTCCTTTGTATGACCAGTTTAAAAATAGACATCTTTATTGTTAGTATTAGAGTGCATTTAAATATTAAAAATTAAAATACTATATTAAATGCATAAAAAATAGTTGGTAATTCATATAACCACAATCACATGTTCTCTATCCACATCTTGACATTTATTTGTATAAAAATAATAAATATTCTATACTTACCTAAAGGATTTTTTTTTTTTTTTTTGTGTTGAAATAAAGAAAATTAAGATGAGGAGGATTATGTTGTGTTATATTTTGAGGTTAACTAGTACAGTGAAAGAGAAAGTTGAGATAAAAAATCATATTCTAATTCTTCATCTTATTCATTATACAAAGAGAGTAATTTTATGTCGAAAGAAGGTATTCTTTTAGTCGAGTTTTGAACTCTTTAACTAATAATCCGAAGTTATATAATGAGTTATACAACGTTGTTGGATTGTTGTATCCTAAAGGGAACAAGTCAAAAGTTATATTGCGAGATAGTATCTCAAATGGTCACTCAACTATGAATTATTTTTATATAAAATCATTCAGCTTTGATTTTTAACTCAAAAGTCACTCAACTGTGGGTTCTTTTCATAGAAAGTCACTCAACTTTGATTGTTAACTAAATAATCATGCAATTATAAATATTTTACTTACAAAGTCACTAAACCTATTTAATTAATTTTTTGAGTAACATTTGTTGAATCTTTTGATTTTTTGGTTTAGGTTGTAACAAAAAAAAACAAGAAAGAAGAAACTAGAATAGTAGACATATGAGCTATTAATTTAAAATATATATATGTGCACGAACTACTTATTAAAAATATTTTATAGTTTCTAAAGTTTACTTTTAAATAAAATTTTCATACAACGAATTTAATTAAAGAAAATTAATTGAACAGGCTGAGTGACTTTGTAAGTAAGCACTTTCAATTGAGTGACTTTCTGTAGAAAAAATCATAGTTGAATGACTTTTGAGTATATAATCAACGTTAAGTGATTTTCTGTGAAAATAATCTCTAATTGAGTTACCATCTGAGATATTATCTTTTATTAGTGAGTTTGGATTTTTTTAAGAAAGTAAAATATCCCTCCCTGAATATCTATTTATTCATTTTATCTTTCAACAAAAATTATCAATTATCTCCCTAACACATTTTCTTTTTATTTTTTCCAGTTTCCTAAATTAAGGTAAAATAAAATCCCAGTAAGAGTCAGGAATGAGGTAAACTAGCAATGACGTACGGCAAGGAAAGCAATCATGGATTAGAAAAAGTTAAAGAGTCCTTAAACACGCCATTTTTAAGGAATTAACATTCTTAATTTAATTTGATTAAGTACTAGTTTAACGTTTTAAATCTATAATTTGTCTTTTCTTCTGTTGGTTAATATTCAAAATATAGTTTGAGGTCAGTAACACAACTAAGATTTTTTACTAAAATAAAAGAATTAAATATACATATAAAGTTAAAAGACAATTCAACAATTATTACTTATGTAAATATAATTTTAGCTTTATATCTATAACATAATTATTCAATCAAAATAAAAGAGATTCTGATGAATCCTTAATATTCCCTAGCTCCGTTGCTTGACCGTTAATCCTAAATCCAATGAGATAAGGAGATATTGCAAAGCTACGGTATTAATGAAGTATTTAGATAAAGTAAATTTAATTCATATATTGTAATTGACTTCAACAACTTTATGATTCTCATAGAAATTTATCATATTTCGAATCTTTTATCGAAAAATTAAATTCTTATATTTGTTCATATAACAAAAAGTGTATTGAGTAGAGGTTACTGTCCAAGTCAGTTAAGGAGCATTAGTTAGTTAGTGAGGTGGTTAGGATTAGTTAAGGGTTGTTAGAAGCAGTTAAGTGTAATCAGCAAGTTAGTTACATTGACAGCTGTCAATGTAACTACTTGTGTATAAAAGGCCATTTGTACTCTTAGTTACATACTTTTTGTACATACAGAATACTACTTCTTCTTCCCTTCTCTGTACTTCTTCTTCTTCTTCCAGACATAGAATGCTTCTATATTGAAGCTAACATGGTATCAGAGCACTGGTTCTAGTGCGATTCGAGAGGGAGTAAAGCTGAAATTGAAGGAATCGAGTTTGTCTCGAAGCTGAAGATCAGAGAAACTCGAGCTTGTTCGAAGAAAATTGAGCTTTGAGAAGCTCAAATCTGAGAAATTGAGCTTTGAGAAGCTCAAATCTGTAGAAGATCTAGCTTTGAGAAGCTGAAATCCGAGAAGTAGAAATCAAAACTTCAAGTGTAACTACAGATCAAAACCAGAAGAAGATGTCGAGTGCCGAGGAGATGCATGCAAATTCAATTCCATCAACATCGAGGAATCCAAGTCGAGTTGAGATTGATCACAACCATCCTCTCTACCTCTACCCTACTGATACACCAGGTAGTTCACTCATCTCAATTCAGTTAGCTGGATCTGAAAACTATGCAATTTGGAGTCGATCTATGACTATAGGTCTTTTAGGCAAAAGCAAATTAGGATTTGTGGATGGTAGATATACGAAGGATAAGTTTGATGTGTCTTTGCATGAGCAGTGGGAGAAAGTGAATGCTGTGTTTGTCTTGGATCATGAATTCTGTGAGAAAAGAGTTACTGAGTAGCATCATCTATGCTTCAAATGCTCACAAGGTGTGGTTAGATTTGAAAGAAAGATTCGATACTGTTAATGGATCAAGGATTTTTTGCCTACATAGAGAAATTGCTACCTTAACACAGGGCACTATGTCAGTAGCTGAGTACTTCTCTAAACTGAGGAACTTGTTGGATGAATTTGATGCATTATGCCTTGCCCTGGTTGTAACTGCCCTGAGTCTCAAAGTTATGCTCAACATCATGGTTACCAACGATTATTATAGTTTCTAATGGGTTTAAATGAGACATATGTTCAATGTAGAAGTCAGATATTGATGATGTCACCCATTCCTACCTTAAACAAAGCATACTCAATGGTGATAGATCATGAAAGTCAAAGGTCTATAGCTAATGGTGTGTCTTTGATAAGGGAGTCTGTAGATAGTGTGGCCTTTTTCAGTCAAAAAGGAGGGATTAATTCAGGTTATAAAGGTAAGGGTACTACTACTACTGGATCACAAGGCAATAACATTTTTGGGAGTGGTTCAAACATTCAAGGAAGCTACAGTCAGAAAGTCACAAACAACAACTATAAACCACAGAAGAAGATATCTGTTGTATGTGCGCATTGTGGATACAATGGCCATACTAAAGATAGTTGCTACAAAATTATTGGCTATCCACAGAATTGGCCTAGAAGTAAGAGAAAAGGTGGGATTCAATATGCAAATTTGGCAGAAAATAGTAAAGACAGTTCAAATACATCTCAGCAAAATACATCTCAGCAAGGACAGTTACCTCCTTATTTCACTCAAGAGCAGTATCAACAAATAATTCACCTACTGAATAAAGGGAATGAAGATAGTAATCACACTCCTACAGCCAATGCAGTTACTATGACTCATCTAAATGTTAATTCAAATCATCCTAAATGGATAGTAGATTCAGGAGCTACAAATCACATGACATCTAAAGTTGAGTTGTTACATGACTGTGAAAAGGTCCAGAAATTAGGAAACAATTGTGTCCACTTGCCCACAGGTGATGAGGCTCAAGTTACTCATACTGGAAATCACATATATTAAAAGATCAACTAGTGTCTAACGTATTGTATCTTCCTGAGTTCAAGTGTAATCTACTGTCTGTATCTAAACTAACCAAGGAGTTGCAGTGCTCAGTGAATTTCTTTCCTGATTTCTGCATATTCAAGGATCTTTGCACTGGCTTGGTGAAGGGGATTGGTAGGGAAGAGCAAGGACTATACATTCTCAAAGGGAATATTTCTCCTTCTACTCATCCTTCCTGTTATACTGTGAGCAATTCTGAGCATTCTAGTTCAACTACTCTGTGGCATAGGTAGTTGGGACATGCTCCTCTAGCTCTTATTAGAAGACATATCCCACTTCAACAACTTAATTCTGAAGACCACAAGTGTACTGTGTGTCCTCTTGCAAAGCATACCAAACTACCTTTTCCTATAAGTGTCTCTAGTACTAAGTCTTCTTTTGATTTACTACATTGTGATATATGGGGACCTTATAGGGTTTCCACTTACAATAATAGAAGATACTTTGTCACAATTGTAGATGACTATACTAGATTTACTTGGTTGTTTCTTCTTACTTCAAAATCTGATGTACTTGTAGCTCTAAAAACCTTCCTTACAAGAATAAAGAATTTCTTCTCCACTACTGTCAAAGTCCTGAGAACAGACAATGGTAGTGAATTTCTAAGTTCTAATTTTCAATCTCTTGTATCTTCTCTTGGTATTACTCATCAAACCTCTTGTGTATATACTCCTCAACAAAATGGGGTTGTAGAAAGGAAGCACAGAACTATCTTACAAGTGGCTAGAGCACTTAGATTCCAAGCTGGTATCCCTTTAAAATTCTGGGGAGAGTGTGTCAATGCTGCTGTATACCTCATCAACAGAACCCCTTCCAGAGTTCTTAATTTCTTGACTCCTTATGAACTCATGTTTCATCATCCCCCCTCACTTCATCATCTTAAAGTATTTGGAAGCCTAGCTTATGCTTCAAATACAAAAGCCTCAGATAAATTCTCACTAAGAGCAGTCCCTAGTGTTTTTATGGGCTATTCCTCATCTCAAAAGGGTTATATTCTGTATGATATCCACTCACATTCCTTCTTTGTTAACAGAGATGTTGTTTTCATGGAATCTATATTCCCTTTTCTACATGTCAAGTCCTTTGGAACTCCTATTTTCCCAGTACTTGATCTTGCTACATCAGAATCCACTACTCTTTCTTTTCCTACTTCATCTACTGTCCCTGATACATCTTCTACACCTGTGAATTCATCTACAGACCAATCTTCATCAGTGACTACTTCACCATCTATTCCTGTTGCTTCTATAGTTCCTAGAAGATCCTCTAGGATCAAATATCCTCCTATATGGTTGACTGATTTTATTACTCCTACCATTAACACTTGTTCTTATCCACTATCTTCCTACATTACCTACTCCAATCTTAATCCCTCATATCAGCATGCCTTAATTGCCTACTCTTCAATATCAGAACCATCCTCCTTTCACCAGGCTTCTCAGGATCCACTTTGGGTTCAAGCAATGCAGTCTGAGATTACTGCTCTAGAAGACAACAATACTTGGTCCTTAGTTGATCTTCCAGCTGGTAAATCACCAATTGCATGCAGGTGGGTGTACAAAATCAAGTATAAATCCTCAGGTGAGGTTGAAAGGTATAAGGCCAGGTTGGTGGCCAAAGGCTATAGCCAAAAGGCTGGCCTAGACTACTCTGAAACATTCTCTCCAGTGGCCAAAATGGTCACTGTAAGAGCCTTAATAGCTATTGCTGCTTCTTGTCACTGGTTTATCTTTCAGATGGATGTACACAATGCCTTTCTTAATGGTGATCTACTTGAGGAAGTTTACATAACTATTCCTGAGGGGTTTGCCAGACAGGGGTGAATCACAAGGTTTGCAAACTTAATAAGTCACTCTATGGCTTAAAACAGGCTCCTAGGCAATGGAACAGGAAATTGACAGATGCTCTATTATAGATGGGCTTTATTCAAAGCCACTACGATTACTCACTCTTCACAAAGTCAGTTAATCAAGAGATGGTGATTGTTTTAGTATATGTGGATGATTTGCTGGTGACTGGTAGCAACCTAACACTCATAAATCAGACTAGAAAGGACCTGCAACAACAGTTTAAAATGAAAGATCTTGGTGAACTAAAGTTCTTTTTGGGAATTGAAGTGGCTAGATCACAAGCTGGGATCCTGATGTGTCAGAGAAAATATGCTTTAGAGTTGATTTCTGAAGCTGGACTAAGTGGTGCAAAACCTGCTACAGCTCCTATTGATGTAAGTCAGAAATTAACATCAAGTGAATATGATGAATATTTTCCAAACAAAGATGGTATTGAAGATGAGTTGATCAAAGATCCCTCAAGCTATCATGATAGGAAGACTATTGTGCTTAACCATGACAAGACCAGACATCTCCTTTGTGGTTCAAATGTTGAGTCAATATATGCACAAACCCAAGAAGTCTCACATGGATGCAGCATTAAGGGTTGTAAGATATCTAAAGGGAACACCAGGGCTGGGAATATTCATGCCTGCAGATAGTAGTAGTTCACTACAAGCTTATTGTGACTCTGATTGGGGAGCATGCTTAGAAACAAGAAGATCAGTGACTGGATATATTGTGAAGCTTGGTGGAGCACTAGTGTCTTGGAAATCAAAAAAACAAGACACTATACCAAGGAGCTTAGCTGAAGCAGAATTTAGAAGCATGGCATCTTGTACTGCAGAAGTCATCTGGCTCACAGGGTTATTCAAAGAAATGGGAGTGCAGATTCAGCAACCAGTTGAACTAATGTGTGATAGCAAGGCTCCCATTCAGATTGCAGCAAATCCAATCTTTCATGAGAGGACAAAACACATTGACATTGACTGCCACTTTGTGAGAGAAAAGATTAATCAGAAACTGATCAAAACCAACCATGTTTCAACCAAGGAACAATTGGCTGATATATTAACAAAAGGTCTGGGAAGAACAACACATGAGTATCTACTTAACAAACTTGGACTTAAGAACCTCTTCAAGCCATCAGCTTGAGGAGGAGTATTGAGTAGAGGTTACTGTCCAAGTCAGTTAAGGAGTATCAGTTAGTTAGTGAGGTGGTTAGGATTAGTTAAGGGTTGTTAGAAGCAGTTAAGTGTAATTAGCAAGTTAGTTACTGTCAATGTAACTACTTGTGTATAAAAGGCCATTTGTACTCTTAGTTACATACTTTTTGTACATACAGAATACTACTTCTTCTTCCCTTCTCTGTACTTCTTCTTCTTCTTCCAGACATAGAATGCTTCTATATTGAAGCTAACAAAGTGAAAATTTCATTTAGAAAGTTAAATTCAAATAAAATGAACAGAGATGACCTATTTAATTTCAAGTCAAATTTGTATTGACCACAATAAGTTTTGTAAAATGTACAAGTAGTTTCGAATGGTGGTTAGACTATTTTTGCTTTATGGGGTGGAATGTTAGCCAGTCAAGAACTCATACGTTTAGAAGATGCAGGTTGCAGAGATGGGGATGTTGAGGTGGATGTGTGGACATACCAGGGGTGACAAGATTAGGAATGAGATCATTCGGGAGAAGTTAGGGGTGGGCCTCTGTGGAATACAAGATGAGAGAAGCGAGACTACGATGATTTAAACATGTGCAGAGAAGAAGCATTGACACTCTTATTAGGAGATGTGAGAGGTTGGAGTTAGGGGCTACGTGGAGGAGTAGAGGTAGACCGAAAAAGTATTGGAGGGAGGTGATTAGACAGGATATGACGCAACTTTGTATCATCGAGGACATGACCTTAGATTGAAAAGAATGAAGGTCGTGTATCGGATAGAAAGCTAGTTGGTTTAGTAGGGGTAGAATGATTTCTTGCCTTGTGATGTAGTAGGATCAAAGAACTAGTCTTACCATTATATATTGTGTTGTTATTAGCCATCATTTATTTTGCTACTCGTATTGTAATTATTTGAGTTTCTAATTGCTTTGCACTATGATCGTTTCGTATCTAGTATTTTTCTGCTTTTGGGGGGTTGATATATTTGCATTGAGGGTCTTCTGAAAACAATCTCTCTATCTCTATGAGATAGTGGTAAAGTCTGCATATATTTTACCCTCCCCAAACTCCACTTGTGAAATTTCACTAAATATGTTATTGTTTATTTTTAATAGTTATTAAAAATAAATGAGGTGCGTAGAATCTGTTTGTAGAATTAATGAATAAGCTAGAAAATAACTTATAGTAGTATTCAAATAAACAACTGTTCCTAGTTTAAACAATGTCCAACAATTCTGAGTTTAACTACTAAGTTTAATTTATCGAAATCTACTAAGTTTATCCAGATATGATCATCCTTCATTATTTTGAGCTTTCACTAATTTTCTTTTACTTTAGACGTAAATCTCACACAATACGATTTACAATAATATATATGTGCCTTTTAAAATATTTTTACTAACTGATATGATTTGACTTGAATATACTTGAAATCTCTCGTTAACCTCACACACGCAAAAAGAAATTTTATTGAATATACTTGAAATCTCTCATTAGAATTTGACTTTAGGCCACCAATTTCGTTAAGTCGCCCTTCTTCGATCAACAAAATTTTACAACTTTTGACTTCTTTAAAATAATAGAAATTAGAATAAATTGATCTTGTTGTTTCATTAGTAGGTTTGACATTAATATTTTTGGGCTAAAGAAAGTTTAATGTGTTCCATCTCAACCATAAGGCAGCATTTTACATGTTACACCTTCCATAACCAAAATTATGATAGATTATTTGATAAAATATAACTTTTGAGTCAATTTAAAGAATGAAACGGAAAATACTCATATTTAAAAAAAAAAGAGAGAGAGAGATGCATTCCCTATTTTATTGGAGAGTCAACCAATACAGTTACAGCAAATCAGTTAATAGATATTGAGTGGGTGTGGTTATTTTTTTATGTTGGTAGTACTATTTAATACTAGAATGATTTTTTTTCCTTTTTAAATGCCTACACTTAATCATTTATCCTAATTAATGTCTGAAAGTTGTTAAGAATTGAAGGAGACTTCCCTCTTACCCAAATGGCATGCCCCATGACTAATTAACCTTGGTGTTATATAGCTGGCCAGGTATTATGTTGTTAATTAGCTAGTATTAATCAATAGAAGGAGCTATTCGCATTAGGGGTGGGTCCGTAAAACCAAAAACCGAAAATCGAACCGAAACCGATCGAAAAATACCAAAAAAAAAACCGCACCGTAAAAAACCGAAACCGAACACAAAAAACCGAACCGAACCGATTTTGTGCGGTTTCGGTTTCGGTTTTGGTCTTCTAAAACCGAACCGAACCGTCAAAAACCGATTTGTTTTGCTTTACTTAAATTCTACTACATCATATAATTTAAAGTTATCATTAAGTAAGACGAAAAGATATATTTTGTTCAACAATCTATTTGGTGTGATTGCATCGTTGCTTTAATATTTTTTCTTATTTTGTCTTTACTTATTACTATTTAATAATTTTGTGTTATTATTTATCCTACCTTTTCATAATAGCTCCATCCCATATCCAACAATTTCTTATATATTTATCATTCAAATTATGAATATGCCCACATTATATAATAACAACGAATGATTTAATCCATCAAAATATTATATTCATTGAAATAATACAAAATAACACATAATAATCATCCAAACAAAGAATAAGTTGCAATATCAAAATGAAAAATAGAGACAAACTTTGATGTCTATGGAATTCTACCAAGGGAAAATGCATAAAATCGCCTTTAAATTTCTCGATATAACTTAATTTAGCACTGTAATTTTATGATATTTATTTACCTCATCATTCTAGTAAAATTAATATATGAATGTGATTTATAGGTAAATGAATATATCAACATTCTGTAAAATTTGCAAGAAAATTTTATTTAGATAATGGTTGAATCATAATTTGCTCCAATAGACCATCCGAACAAATGATAAAATATTATTTTAATCTTTTTATATATTTTGACTGATATTTAAAAAATATATTATGTGTGTATGCTCATAAATATTTATTAGGTAGATAAGTTAATTATATAAATTATATCTTTTCTTTTAACTATATACTTCAACATTAATTGACTTGAACCTTCCAAGGAGTATTTGATACTTGTTTTTCTAGAACATATGTTTGCAATTTTCTTGGTGATAATTGTAGTTCTTATATTGTGATACTTGTACTAATCCAAACTTTACTCTTTACCAATTGTTTAGCATATCTATACGATGATACGTCTCTACCCAACATATTATTTTACTTTAAAAAATTATTTTTAAAAACTGAAAAACCGAAAAAAACCGAAAACCGAACCGAAAAAAACCGAACCGAAAAACCAATGATTTACTTTTTTTTGGGGCAAAACCGAACCGAACCAAACCGCCAAATCACCTTCCGTTCGGTCTTTGGTTTTAGGGAAAAACCGAACCGCAAAAACCGAACCCACCCCTAATTCGCATTTGGTGTTTATACTAAATCAATGTATATAGAACGTGTACTATTTTATACACATATTTATCACTATTTATATATGGTCAAATAATATATATGTATATTTTTATATACATGTTTATCACTTATTCATGGTCAAATTAGTTGATAAGTAATAAGATTAAATTATTTCATTTGGTATAAGCACCAGGTAGAACTAAATTTTTGCAGTGTTATTTGTATATGCACACGTCCCTCTCCTAAAAAAAAATGTCACACCTTTCCTTGCCGTCTGGATTACCTGACATCACAACAAGAATGTGTTCAAACTATTACACTATAAATAAGAAGACACATAGAAGTCTCATCTAAGTAAAAACAAGAGTTTAGTAGTGAAAGTGAGTGAAAAAGAGAGCCAAAAAAAGTAATGGAGAATCAGCAGCAAAACCAAGTGCTTGGTGGAAGCAAAAGAATTGTAGCAGTAACTGAGAGCCCATTACCTTCTTCCACAAATCCTAATAATGATAATCATATTGGGCACCAGGTTTTTTTTTAAAAAAAAATAATTACTTCACCTTTTTATTATTTTGGTATCTTATTAAATATTTCTCATGAAAATTAAAGACTTGCCTAATTATGTAGAAACATGGCTGGAAAAACTTCTTTGCATATGTTGGGCCAGGTTTCCTTGTTTCCTTGGCATATCTTGATCCTGGGAACTGTAAGTTACTTATTATTTTTCTTTCCATGCCTGAAATTTTGGGAATGAACTCACATAAATTATTTTTATGGGACTTTTTGTTTTTATTTAATTGTATACCCCCTCTCTCGGAGCTTTGACTTTTAATTTTTCATTCGATCTGAATTTATAATCTTAGGACTGAGGTGTATAGTATTTACCATCTGAACAATCTCTTTCTCGTCAACTTTTTGGTTTCAGTTCTTCAAAGATAAACTAACTTGTAATTTGTTATTAATATTACAGTGGAAACTGATTTGCAAGCAGGATCAAGCCATGGATATGAGGTAAACAAAAATGAGAAACTTTGGTATGGCCAAAACTTACTTGTCAGCTTGTCTAATTAATTACTTGTTTCTCAAATTGTTAGCTTCTTTGGGTGATTCTCATTGGATTGGTATTTGCTCTTATTATTCAATCACTTGCTGCTAATCTTGGAGTAAGCACTGGTAAGTTGGTGAAAATATTAATACATTAAACATCACATTTTATCATATAATAATTGTCTATTGTTTTATAATTTATCCCACTTTTGTTTTGTTTTCACAGGGAAACATTTATCAGAATTATGCAGGGCTGAATATCCTGTATTTGTTAAGTACTGTCTGTGGTTGCTAGCTGAAGTTGCTGTCATAGCTGCTGATATTCCTGAAGGCAACACTTCTAACTATATATTACTTCCTCTGTTTCAATTCGTTTGTTTTGGTTTTTAACCATGCACGGAATTTACAAAAATAAAAAAGAATTTTGAATTTTAAAGGGTCCTACCAACTTACATGGTTCATAGAATCACCATGGTCAACTTATGTAGGAGAGGCATGAGTGCAATCAATCTTGTGGTATATTCGTTTTCAATGAGTAGGGTCTCTTTCTCATTGATTAGTTTTTCACCACTCTATTGAAAAGTATTATGAATTTCTATGATAATTTTGTCAATGAACGCGTTTGGGTCTAAAGATATGTGAAAATGTTCTAAAATATACATTAATAATCTTGTGGACTTAAAATATGAAAGTTAAAATTAGAGAATCATCAAAAACGGAAAAAAAATACATTCTTTTTAAATGATTAAAAAACAAAAGATAAACAAACTGGGATGGAATCTAGAATATACTATTCTTAAAAATACTATTCTTAATGGAGGAAGAAACAAGTGGTCAGAAATAATGATCCAATTATGTCAAGTCAATAATGTTCTGTAATAAGACTTTAGAAGTGCACTTATCACGATAATATTCTACACTAAACTTGCCTTGCATAATATTTATTTTAGGTTTTTCAATTATTACATGAATATAAAGTAGTATAAGGTGGTTATTTATCAAACTCATTTGTTGTTTTAATAATTTATGCAGTGATTGGGACAGCATTTGCTCTTAACATATTGTTCCATATTCCTGTTTGGGTTGGAGTTCTTTGCACTGGTGTCAGCACTCTTCTCTTTATTGGCCTCCAGAGATATGGGGTAACTTTGATTAATTTCTTTTAAGCTCCATCATGATTTAGTTATTTAGACTAGGATTTTTCGAAAACAAGCTCTTTATCTCTATGAGATTGTGATAAGGTCTGCATATAAAATATCCTCTCCAAATCCCACTTGTGAAATTTCACTGGATATATTGTTGTTGTTTATGTTTTAGTTATTTAAATCACCCCTGAAAATAATTTTCTACTATAGAAATACTTATTCAGCTAAAATCAAAGTTTGAAGGTATTAAATAAAGTCCATTATTTTTTATTTAATTGATCAGGGGGATATAATAAAATCACAGTTGAACCAACTGAAAAAAGTGATTTATTAGGGTTGTATTGTAAAATTATAATTGAAGCAACTGAAGAAATAATGAATGGAAGTAATACAGTAAAATAAACATTTGAACCAGACACGTCAATAAGCAATTGTCACAAAAAGAAAATTTTAAAGTCCACAAAATACTTTTATAGACTCTCATATAATAAAAAGAGAATAAACCGACAGCTCAATTAGACATGTTAACGAGAGTTGCCAGCTTATTCATTATTCTTATATAAATAATAATGTAAATAAGGGAAAATTTAAAAAAAAAATTCCTTTTTTTATTACGTAAACAGAAACTTATTTTTTATCAAAATAAAATAAACTAAATGAAGACTTATTTGGATAGGAGGAAGTATCTGTTAAGTCCTAATGTGAATATTCAAGTCAATTACCTAAACCATTCAATAATGTATCTTAAATAATTCACTAAAAGATTGTAGTAATTATATATTCAATCAAACTTATTAAATAATTTATTTATATAATATAAAACGATAGAATGCGTACGAAATCCCATTAGTAATACTTTGTTTTTTACGATTGGCATTGTCTCCTTGGTTGTATCCTACTTAATTTTTAAAGATATCTAATTGTTCTTATGTTATTTACATAACTTTTGCGTATTACTTTTTGGTTTAACTTTGCTATTTGTTATAATATTCTACTAGAATTTGAAAATCGAGCCAAGTGTGTTGTGATTACGTTATTACATTTGAAAAAACGCGCGATCATTAATGTAGTTGATTGATGACCAAATCATATCATTATGTAGTTTTTAGACATTTTTTCCATTTATTTTTAGTTTTTTACTAATTTATTAATTAATTACAGGTGAGAAAGCTAGAATTATTAATAGCAACGCTAGTGTTCGTAATGGCAGCTTGTTTCTTTGGGGAAATGAGTTATGTGAAACCTCCTGCTAAAGAATTATTCAAAGGAATGTTCATTCCTAAGCTTAATGGTGACGGGGCCACCGCTGATGCTATTGCCTTGTTGGGTGCCCTCGTCATGCCGTACGTTTTCATAAATAATTTTATGTTGTTTAATTGGGTATCAAAGTTCAAATTCAGTTAATCATATTTATTGTTTGATTTTTGATTTTACAGACACAACCTCTTTCTTCATTCTGCGCTTGTACTATCTAGGAAGATACCCAATTCAATTCGTGGCATTAATGTAAGTCCAAAATCCTTTTGAAAAAATAGAATCGACTTTAGTTGTTTTATTGCTTAATTCATATTTTGGTCCTTTGGTTATCAGGCATGGCACATTTAACCTCAAACACAATATGGGTGCTTTTAGTCCAATTCCTTATAGGCTCAACTAAACTAAGTGTATTGTAATTGCTCAAAGGGCAATAAGACAATTTTTGTGATTCAACGCAGGATTAAATCATCCATATTTGTTTAATTAAAGGTTAATTATGTTAGTCTAATAACATAACCACTAATAGAGGACGACTGAAAATGTTATTTTCCCTTGATAAATTAATTTCTGGATCGAAACTTTGAGTTCAAGACCTTTAATTACTCTGGTATCATATTGAATTTTGTGATCTCTCATTCAAAAAGTCAAATATATAGAAAAATTGTAGTTTTATTTACTTCAAACAAAATACAAAAAACTAATTAATGTTGAACTTTGCAGGACGCATGTAGATTCTTCTTGATAGAGAGCGGGTTTGCATTGTTTGTATCCTTCCTAATCAACGTGGCAGTTGTATCTGTATCTGGTACTGTTTGTGGAGCTGACAATCTCTCAGAACAAAATAAAGAAAGTTGCAGTGACATTACTTTGAACTCTGCTTCTTTTCTTCTCAAGGTTTTATTACAATCCCTTAATTTAATTTTTTTTCTAGAAAATGATCATTTAATTAGAACAAACCACATATAAAATTTTAATTTTTAATGTACAGAATGTTCTTGGAAAATCAAGTTCTACTGTTTATGCCATTGCATTATTAGCTTCGGGACAAAGCTCTACCATTACTGGTACTTATGCTGGACAATTTATCATGCAAGTAAGTGTCGATGTGATCATAAAGAACATCAAATGAATTATGAATTTACTCCATCCTGTTTAGCAAAAAAAGATGGACTAACAAAAGTTATTTTAGAATTTAAGTAACTTTTTTTTGTTGTTGATTTTAATTAGATTACCGAATATGTCTAAGTATCATGTTTTTGTTTGAATTATTATACAGGGATTCTTGGATCTTAAGATGAAGACATGGTTAAGGAACTTGTTTACTAGGCTTATTGCTATTACTCCAAGCCTTGTTGTGTCAATTATTGGAGGACCATCAGGGGCTGGCAGGCTAATCATCATTGCTTCTGTATATATTATAATTTTTTATTTTTTTAAATTCTTTTCTATATTTGTGAATTGAAAAATTAACTTTTTTGGGGATATTTTTCAGATGATCCTTTCCTTTGAGCTTCCATTTGCTCTCATTCCACTGCTCAAATTCAGTAGCAGTTCTACCAAGTTGGGACCTCACAAGAACTCAATTTATGTAAGCTATCGACTAAACTATTTCTCAATTTATGTAAGATCAATCAAACTGACTGATTATTATATCTCAATTTTTTGGACCATCTAGATTATTGTGATCTCGTGGATTCTTGGACTAGGCATCATCGGCATCAACATCTACTACCTCAGCACGGCTTTTGTGGGTTGGCTCCTAAACAACCATTTGCCTAAAGTGGGAAATGTGTTGATTGGGATCATAGTGTTTCCATTGATGGCCATATACATTCTAGCAGTGATTTACCTTATGTTTCGAAAAGATAGGGTTGTTACCTACATTGATCCAATCAAGGACGATCATATGGAAAATGGAACAAACAATATGGAATTAGTAGATCGAGTTCCTTATAGAGAGGATCTTGTTGATATCCCACTGCCACAATAAGTTTTTCAATTTGTACACTTCAATTTTCCCTCTTGATGATGTGCTTATTCTATCAATAACAATTACGATATGGCTTGGCAGTTGGATCTTGGTGTAATTTGAAATTCCTCAAAATTCTAGCATATAAATCTTGAAAATGTTAACTCTTTGACTTTGAGTAAACAAGCAATTATTATTTTAAATATAATATTTTATATTATTTGTTGCTTCAAATTTGTTGTATTATATTGTGAAAGTACCTAAATAGCACAAAAAGATGAAAATGGTAAAGTTCTAACAAGAACTCATGGCAATACCCTTAGAAATCATTTTATGGACTTTAAGATAGGAAGGGAATCGATCCTTACATACCAAGTTACTATCCATCCCAAGAATGACATCAAAATATACCGTGGTGATTTCTAGAAGATCACAACAGACAACTTCATGCAAGATAGACACAGGAAATCTCTATAAACCCTTTAGCAATGACCAACTCGCCTTCGGAAGTACAAACTTCAAATAGTTCAAGCAAGACTTTGTGACATACATTGAATCTATTTGCAAGAAAAGGAGTTACAAAAGAGAGATCGACTCTCAAATCTAACAATGCATATACATCAAAATTGAAAACTTTCAACATACTAGTAACAACATATAAAGTCTTTTCTACGTCTTGTTGAGCATGCAAGGCATAGATCCGGTAACTCCTTGGCATTGAGGCCTAGTACCACCTTCACTTCTACAATCTTTGTCATGATGACCAGGCTTGCCACACTTGAAGCATGCATTGGAACCAGTTAGACATTTCCATTTGTGGAGCCTTCCACACTTCTTGCAATTTGGGGAAGCTTGAGCACCCAACCCTCTTTGTGCCTTGGGGTTGAACCCTTTGTCTTTGTTGAGGAGGGACATTAGTTAAACCTTGGCCCGCTTGCTTTTAGCCAGCTCCGAACTTGCCATGTCCATCACTTTCGGCCTTTGGGTGAGAGAATCCACCACCCTCAATCCGAGTCCTCTTGGACTCCCAAGTATGCTCCCTCAACTTTTCATATTTGATTTCCTTTACATAGGTCATGAGGTGGGATATATCTATCTCCTTCACAAGCATGGCAATCTTGCATTCCTTGGACACCAAATCTGATACTCCCGAGATAGACTTGCGCAACCTGGCCCTTGGGTCAGCAATCATGAATGGTGCATACTTTGATAGCTTGGTGAACTTGAGAGAGTATTCCTTCACACTTATGTTGCATTGTCAGAGATTGATAAATTCTTGGACTTTGGTCTCCCTCAACTCCAGGGGAAAGAATTGTCCTAGAAAGGCACTCTTGAATTCTTCCCAAGTAATTGGTCCCACTTCATCACCGCTTTCTTCTACCCATTGGTCATACCATACTTTGGCGACACCTTTGAGTTAATAGGCCACAATCTTGACCTTCTCATTTGGCGGTACCCCCACAATGGTCACAATTTGATAGGCCTCATCATTGAATTCCATCTGATCCTCATCTACTTTGGAGCCATGGTACTCGGGTGGGTTCATCCTCACAAAGTCCTAGATTCTAGTAGTCAAGGTAGGTGCTTGATGAGGAAAGACAACCTCTCAGTTAACTTGGTTGTCCATGGCTTGAGCCAACATTGTGAAAGCGGCCCAAAACTCCGTATGAGAAACTCCATCTTCTTGTGGAATAAAAGGAACTTGGTCTTTATTCACGTCTTAGGTGGAGACTCATCTTAGCAGCATGATTTTGAAAATCACAAAGAATTATTTGTTAGTTAGAAAAAATCTTAGGATAATGCTAAGGCACGACATGATTCATGAAAGGAGGAAATATTTCTTAAACGCCTCGTAGTCTCTCATTCATATTGTGACACGCTTCATAACTATGAATAAGACCCTATTTGACGCGGTATATTGGACATCCGAGGACCATTTCAGAACCTTGTGCTCTGAAACCAAATCTATCATGACCCAAGCCTAGGGCCTAGTTATAACATGACAAATAAGGAACCTGAAGGCACCTCACCCAAGTCTCTTAAAATTCATCAAGTATTCATAGGTATTGATCAAATTAAAATGAAATTAAAATGGGAAAATGAGACTAAGGGATAATCAATATAATCTTCATAAAGATAAAATCAAATATAAACTCTTAAGACTGTTGCGCCCCATTTTTCCTCGCGGAGAAACGGGAACCTGGACGACGTCGTGGCAACGACTCTTTTGGGATTTTTAATTAAGGAGAGTCGCCACCTAATGATTTGAGGTGCATTAGGACACCTATTCTAAGATCTAAATCTAATCTAAGGGACAAGATCACCAGAGATCGGGTAAGGGCTCAAATTACCTCTAAGGAAAGGTGTTAAGCACCCTTCGAGGTCCGCAAATGCGGATCCCGACCGTATCTTGTATTTATGTGGGGGTGAAAAATTATCAGCGAGGTTAATGAAATAATCAAATTTTTTAAACTAAGTATAAGGTACTAAACACATAAAAGCTTTTTATTTATTAATCATCAATCTATGTTTCAAATAAATAATATTTAAAGACAAGTTTAGATATGAGATTTCTAGCACATATTATAATAAGTAAGATACAAAATACTCAAGTAACAATAATTTATTAATTCAACCATGGAAAGTATATTTCAAGTTGTCGAAAAAAAATTAATAATATTAATGGCAAAAGAAGAGCGGACTAACCTGATTGCTCTCCATAGGATAGTTAGGATATTTGAATAGTATGAAACAAAAAAAAGGCTAATCCAAAAATAAAATAGATAAAATAAGGACAAGGAGAATAGAAGAACTAACCTGATCCTTTCCAAATCAAATACTTAAAGTATATCGTGCAACATAGGAATTTAAATAACTTGAAAACACACACAGTTAAAATTTAGAGAGAGACTGGGATCAGGATACGACAAGGCTAGAGACGGGCCCAATGCGATGTTACTCCCTCAATTCTATTTTTTATATATCGGCCCTTTTAGATGTCTTAAAAAAGATTAAAAGAAATTATTCAAGAGTACCAAATTAAATTATTCCATATTTTTACAAGTCATGTAAAACTAAAAATATTTATATTTTTGATGTTTGGATTTAAAGAAAGTGTATCAACAATTGATCATAATAGTAAGAATTGTCAAGGTTTTGAAACATTTAAAGAGTGACAGATAAAATTAGAATAGGAGGGAGTAACGAGTTGCTTTAATTTGATAAAGCTACATGCACACTTCATATAAGAAGTCAGTTATAGCCTATTTGTCTGTCATCATTTCCCATTACATACCTGGATCCCTCTTGAGGAGACGGCTACAATCGACCTTTGCTTCTCTCGTTAATCCTCCACTCATTGCAATTGAACTCCAAGCGATGCCGATCCAATATTGATACATATGTAAAAAAAAATATTTAAAAAGGGAGGTGAGAGTATGTCTATGTCCTTAACATTTAGCTAAATAAAAAAATGAAAATAAAATAAAGATCAAGTAGTAATGATTCTTGGTCGAAGTAGGCATATAAAAAAGATAACAAAGGTGCGGAAATAAGTTTGCATCTCATCTTAATCTTCTTCAATAAGTTTATTAGTTGGCCTCAAATCTGATCTTGCCTAAGAAAAACAAATACCAACTACATACAATAAATCAATGTTTCCAGAATAAAATTTAACCAAAACTTAAAAAAAAAATCAATATTAGAATGTCTATTAAATAATTTTGGTGAAAGAAAGTGACGTAAGAAATAAGTTTGGACGGAACATGAAGCCATTAATAATTTCAATAACCTCCACTATATTTAAGCCCTAAATCATCTAAACTAGAAGTCAAATGCAAATTAATCAATTCTCTCTTGATTTTTGCCTATTTAATCATTAAAACTAAGAGAAGAATGCTCCAAATTTTAGATATCAAAATGAGAACTTTGACACCACATAAAGTCCTGTTCAGTCCACTTCAGTTCAAGACATTATGGCTTGAAGAAACTTGAAATTATGATTAACAAATATCACACCAACTTTTGAAATAGTTAATCTAACAAATCAAATCTTATTCATAACATTGCTATATAAACTTCATGAACTGATTTAGATAACTATTCTTAAATTAAGACTACATGAAAAGATACTTTAACAAATGAACCAACATAAACAATTATATAGCAAAATGCGAGAAAGAGAAACGAACACGTTATGCTCCGTAATTCAACAATTTTAATTATAAAAATACACTGAAAAATTAAAGAGATAGTAGAGTAAGAAATGGACCTTTATATCAAAGAACTTGATATCAATATCTCTAAAAAATCATCCGCTAAAAAAGCTTAGAACTAGAACTTCGAGTTTTCAATCTCGCCGGAATAGAGATTTCATGAAAAATTTGATGGTATTTGGAGGTGATTCTAATAACAAAATTGATGAGTTGAGAGGGTTTCTCCCTCCTTTCTCTTTTTTTTTTTTTTTGTAGAGTCCTCCTCTTCATCGTTTTTTTTCTTATGTCTATAAGAAAACAGAAAAAAAAAAGAGAAAAAAACAAAAAAATGGCCTAAGAGACGTTGGGGCTGAGCAAAATATAAGGGGAAAGAAAAGATGCTGGGAGAGTGGAGAAAAATAATTTTTTAGATTGATTTTTGATTTTTTTTTTCTTTTGGAACAAAAACGTGGGAAAAGGAGTATGGCAAAAATTAAGGAACATTTTTTTTTGGTAAAATATTTCTTACAAAAAAGGAAAGAGATTGTGGAGGATTTTTCCAAATAAGCAAAGATTTGACAAAGTTTGAAATTTGAATATAATTGAGGCTAAATAAAATTTCATCAAAATACATAATATAAATAACTATTGAATTACTACGTAATAAATTTTATTAAATCACTAACAATATTTATTGTAAAAAAAAGATCAATGTTATTTACGATAAATTAATAACTTAACTCATTCAAACATTTATAAATAACATAAGAGATTAAATGCCAAAAGTGAATAAATAATAACAATAATGATAATAATTTTATAAATTATGAATGCAAAAATATACAATTTTTGGGTAAAAATTAAAATATAAACTTATCTAAAAAATATTTTTTAAAAATACTTAAATAATTGAATAACATAAAAAAAAGGGTTAAGGTGGGTCAAAATTGGGTGTCAACAGCTGCCCCTTCTTTGCTCGGAAATGAAGGATGAATTGTCGAGCAAAGAAAGTTGACGGAGTAGCCAATTTTGTCCGACCGATGAAATATTATCGGAGGGACTAAAACATGAGGGTTGTTAAAATATTACGGCCGAGACTTTGGTTTAAAGTCGCCTACATATCTCTGGTTATACGAGAATCAGGCCGTGTGTAGTTCTGGATTAGGAACGAATGAAATTCCTAAAATAATATTAACGGTATGGGGATTGAGGTAGAAACGATAGTAGCTTGAATTGGAGAGAATAAGATGGTACGAAAGTGAAAATACATGATACGATTCACATGGTGATAGAAGAGTGAGAACAAAGGGTAGTACGGTACGGACTGTGTGAAGGAAAATGTCAAGGGTTTATTGCGAGAGGCATGTCTCCGAATCGATGGCAGAATATACTAAACTCCACAAAATCCGCAATCTTTAACTTTAAAAACACTAGGTAAAATGGTTAGAATGCATATATTAAGTATTGAAATGAATTCATAAACATGATGCAGGTTCCCATTTAGACCATGAAATTTGCCATAAGACGATAAGGATGATGTCTTAGGCTATGACGTCTTGGGCTATGCTAATTGTAAATTATATCCTCAGGTTATGAAATGATGTCCGTAGGCCATGAAAGGTGATGCCTTTGGACGATGATATCTTCGGATCATGATAAAATGTAATTAAATCCCTAGGCCATGAAATGGTGTCCTTAGGCCATGAAAATGACGCCTTTGGACCATGACGCCTTAAGGGCATGATGGGCGGAAATTAAATCCCTAGGCCATGAAATGATGTCCGAAGGCCATGAAAATGACGCCTTTGGACCATGACGCCTTAGGGGTATAATATGTCATGTATCTTCGGGCCAATGCAGATGGAGCTTTGATCATATGTGAGTCCGTAGGCCAATATTATGCAAAAATGTAGTTTGTGGGCATAATGTAATGTAAATGCAATCTCGGGCCAATATCAAAATATGATTTTAAGCATATGCAGTCTAACTTTGGGCCAAAAAGTGCAATTTTCTCAGGCACATGCAATGCAAACATCGAGCACATGTAAGTTTCTCGTGCACATGCAAATTCTCGGGCCAATACAATTTTCTCGGGCACATGCAATGCAAATATCGGGCACATGTGAATGCAGATCTCGGGCATTTATAATGCAAGTATCGGGCACAATGCGAATGCAAATGCATTTATAATGCAAATATCGGGCACAATGCGGATGCAAATCTCAGGCTCTTATAATGCAAGTATCGGGCACAATGCGGATGCAATGCATTTATAATGCAAATATCGGGCACAATGCGAATGCGAATGCATTTATAATACAAATATCGGGCACAATGCGAATGCAAATCTCGGGCTCTTATAATGCAAAAATCAAGCACATGCAATGTAATTTTCGGGCCAATGCAATGCAATTTTCACGAATTTTGTAATTTCGATAGGCCAAATGCAAATGCAAATTCAATTTTATGCAAACTTTGGTAGGCTGAATGTAAATTCAAATTTCATGCAAATTTTGTGCAATTTTAAGTGGGCTAGTGCAACAAAAATGCAATTTGAGTAGGCCATGCAAAAATGAAATTTCATGCAAAAAAAAAAAAAGTTTTTTAATGCAATTTTAGTAAGTAGCGAAAAGTAGGCCGATACAAAAGGAAGTTAGATAGTTTAACTTTCACCTGTTTGTAAGAAAATGTTGATTCTTGCATGACGCGAAAAGGTCACTTCTAACATGCCTACACATCCTTTCTAGATAAGTATTTTTGTAGAGAATGCTTTAAGAGAATTTTTGAGAGAATCTCAAAAATTCTACCCCAGCTATTATCCTATAAGAGATATACTTTCTAGAAGAATTTTTTAGAGTATCTCAAAAATTCTGCCCCATTCCATGATTAAAAGGGGAAATAAGAATCTTATTATGGTAAGACCGAACTCCATAGGAGCGCCTACGTATCCCTCTCAAACAGGAATCAGGTCTAACGTAGTTCAGGAACATCAGATAAAATGAATAAAAAGAAACTTTGGAAAAATAAGAGGAACGGAAGAGATTATACATGAAAGAATAAATATATATTAAATACGCAAATAGAGGCACTTAAAGAAAATAGTCCCACATAAAACACAAAACACGTAGTGGTTAGAACCTAGAATCCCCAGTGAAGTCGCCATTCTGTTGCGCCCCATTTTATCCTCGCGGAGAAACGGGTACCTGGACGACATCGTGGCAACGACTCTTTTGGGATTTAGAAAAAGGAAGAGTCGCCACCTAATGATTTGAGGTGCATTAGGACACCTATTCTAAGCTTAAGAATCTAGTCTAAGGGTCAAAGTCAACCAGAGAATGGGGTAAGGGTTCTAGTTACCTCGAAGGGAAGGTATTAGGCACCCTTCGAGGTCCGCAAAGGCGGGTCCCGACCGTATCTCGCATTTTATGTGGGAGTGAAAAATTACAAGCAAGGTCAATAAAATAATCGAATTTTTTAGACTAAGTATAAGGTACCAAACACATAAAAGCTTTTTATTTATGATCAGAACAATAAAAAAAAGCAGATATATGATTAGCATAAAAACCCATTCTTATAACATTTTAAAGCGATAGAGTTAGTTGCAACATAATAAGATGAATACACAAAAAGATAATGACTAAGTGAATTAAATAAAACAAAAAAAAAATGAAGGAAAATATTTTATTCTACACTTGAAAAATAATCACACACATCTCATATATTACCACATTTAAAAATACATATCATTCAAAACTTAAACATTAATCGTCAAATCTATATTTCAAACAAATAATATTTAAAGACAAGTTTAGATATGAGATTTCTAGCATATATTACAATAAGTAAGATACAAATACTCAAATAACAATAATTTATTAATTCAACCATGCAAAACATATTTTCAAGTTGTCTAAAAATAATAATAATATTAGCGACAAAAGAAGAGGAGACTAACCTGATTGCTCTCCATAGAATACGTAGAATATTTGAATAATATGAACAAAAAAAACTAATCCAAAAATAAAATAAATAAGATAAAATAAGGACAAGAAGAATAGAAGAACTTCAAGAAGAATAGAAGAACTAACCTGATCCTTTCCAAATCCAATACTTAAAGTATATCGTGCAACATAGGAATTTAAATAACTCGAAAACACACAAAGTTAAAATTGAGAGAGAGACTGGGATCAGTATATGGCGAAGCTAAAGAGGGCCCAATGCGATGTCACTCCCTTTATTTCAATTTTTATGATCAACCTTTTCTAAATTCTTTAAGACAAGACGAAAATAATTATAAAATATTTAAACATAAAAAAATCATATAAAACTTCTGGTATTTAGATTGTAAGAAATATTTCAAGTATTTGACATACCCTTTTTATGAATGGGAATGGGAGAAGAAGTTCAATGAAAAGTTATCTAATCTTTAAGATTTTTTAAGAAAAAGGTGACACATAAAACTTAGAAAATAAGGGAGTAACAAGTTGCTTTAATTTTTTATAAAGCTATATGTGCGCTTCATAGAAGAAGTCGCTTGCCTTTTCATCATGTCCCAAAACGTACCTGGCTTCTTTGGAACGATAATTCCACTTGAGCTCGGCTTCTCTCATTGATCATCTACTCGTAGTGATTGAACTCCAAGTGAAGTTGTTCCATTATGGTGTACATGTAAAATATATAAAGGTGGATGAGAGTGTGTCTGTTATTATAGCTTAACTACTTTAAGGAAGAAAAATTCGAGTAACAAAGAGTCTATCAAAGTAAACAAATAAGACAGGAAATGAAAAAAGGAATAGTTCTGAGTTCTTTCTCTTCTACTTAATAACAAAAATTTTGAGACGGTCATCCCTTCTAGAAATTCAATCAATAATAAATAAAACTCATATCTCATTCATATAAGTCCACAACACATTCATTTGACTACAATTTTAACTGAAAATATAAAAACTCATACTTGAGAGCAAATTAATAAAGAAACCCATGCAAGTTGATGGAGGAACAACATAATGATAGAGAGGGCAATACCCAACTATCTTATCTGCTGACAAGATCACTTGATGATCCAAATCATTCTTTTATATTCAAGAGATCATACAAATATACAAACAATAGGAATCAACCCCTTTATCCATATGAAACACTTAAGTAGGAAATAATGAACCTACACATTATATTAGATTAAATTGACCAAGAAGTACTAAAACTATGTTAAAATAACCCTTTCGCTCCTTCAAATATCAATATGCTAATCATTTAAACAACATTAACCTTAAGCGATGCTCATAAGAAACATTAAGTGAATAAGATTAAAAAAAAAAAAAAAACTTATGCCAAATAAGGAATTCATATTAACTCGAGACAAAAATGATACTCCTAAGTATATGTACTAGAAAATTTATATAGTCTATTCTAGGAACAAAATCTCATTCAACTACAAATAATTACATAAAGAGGAGCATTGAATTTTGTACATTAATTAAGAATAAGATTAAAAATGTACCTTTACGTTAACCAATTTGACATCAACACCTCTGAAAAGCCAAAGAGAAAAAGACGTTTGGGAAGGGAGCAAGTTTTCCGGCGAACATCCGACGCATCGTCTCCAGTTCCATGAAGGTGAACGTGGTGGAGGCTTCAATGGGACATGTTAATGCTGCCATGTTTGTCGAATTCGTGGCGAGCATTAGCTAACGCCGCCGCTAGATCCTCCCATAGGAGCAATTTCGATTATTTTTTAGGGACGAAAAAGGGATCGTCATGATTGTCTCACTCATCGAAACCCGATGATCACTTCCTGTTAGAAACAACCATGTTGATTTTTGTTCAATATATCCGCCCTGGCTAAAATGAACTAGAGAAGAAGAAAAAATGAATGTTGGGGAACAAAAGAAAAAAGGAAAAAAAAATCTAAAGGGAGTCATTTTTGGTAAAATAATTTCACAAGAAAGGAAAAGATTATGGAAGATTTGTCTTAATATGAAAAGATTTTATCAAATTTGAAAATATGAATATAATTGGGGCTAGATAAAATTCTAGCATAATATAAATAGCTATTAAATTACTACGTAATAAGTTTATTAAAAATAACTAATTATACTTATTATAAAAATAGAATAAATCAATGTTATTTACGATAAGCTAATAACTTAAGAAAATTTCTCACACAAATATTTAGAAAATAACATAAGGATAAATGCCCAAAAGTGAGTAAATAATAACAATAATAATAATAATAATAATAATAATTTTGTAAATTATGAATGCAACAATTATACGAATTTTCGGGTACAAATTAAAATAAAAACTTGTATAATTTTTTTTTTTAAAAAAAACTTAAATAATTGAATAACATACAAAAAAAAGTTTAGGGGGGTCAAAATTGGGTGTCAACAATGAATTACTATTGAATTACTACGTAATAAATTTTATTAAATCACTAACAATATTTATTGTAAAAAAAAGATCAATGTTATTTACGATAAATTAATAACTTAACTCATTCAAACATTTATAAATAACATAAGAGATTAAATGCCAAAAGTGAATAAATAATAACAATAATAATAATAATTTTATAAATTATGAATGCAAAAATATACAATTTTTGGGTAAAAATTAAAATATAAACTTATCTAAAAAATATTTTTTAAAAATACTTAAATAATTGAATAACATAAAAAAAAAGTGTTAAGGTGGGTCAAAATTGGGTGTCAACAAAGACATTGTCCAACAATACCTCTAGCTTAGAATTCGCGAGGGCTAAGACAATTTCCTAGCTCACCCGAAAATAAAAATAGCAAAAAGGAAATACAACTAAGAAACCAAGTGTCTTAATACATCAATCTTAAAAAAATGGGTGTTGTCCCCGAACTAGAGGACTCACCAATCAACTAATCTTCGGTGTCCATAATCTAGCCACATGTCAAAGGAAGAGGAGTGCCAGTTCCTACATGGTGATATTATGCAGGCAAACTTCGTGTTAGTACTTTGAATGTACTAAGTATGCGGGAAGCAATACAACAAGGGAGTCTTAAAATCACAATATATAATTTACATAATCATAACACAACAAGGGAGTCTTAAAATCACAATATATAATTTACATAATCATAACAAGGAATAAATCTCAAGAGATGATGAATGATCAATGCATCATTAAAACATAACTTGAAGCAACATAATCATCATAACTCATCATATACATATCTATATGGGAGGAGACCAAAATCAACATTTAAGACCATACGAACTACTATATGAAATCCAACATAACCCCTTACGTTGGTATGAGGAGACTACTTGCCAGGTAGAATTCTGTCAATTTATGCATGCACATCTTTAACGTTAACTTCATGCTATTATGGATCCCCTAGCTTTAGCCTACAACGACTCCTATGGTAACACATAGTTAATAAGATAGGAGGTTTATACTAGGATTCCCTTACTAAACCCCACCTTAAGCCCCATTTAGTGCTAAGTCAAGTCCCACAGAATACTTTAAAACATAATCATAATCATACATTTGCAAGCTTTAAAACACAACATCATCATATTAAGACTAGTTTATTTAACTTAGGAATCCCTTCGTGTGAGAATTGTTCTTTCATAAGAGGGCCCATCTTTGGTGAGAATTGTGCTTTGACCATCTTTTATAATATCATAAAAAGAGATTCATAAAATACTTTATTAACTTTTATAAAACTTTCATAAACTTTCATAATCATTTTATCAAAGGCCCTCATCGTTGATCATAGTCATATTTCAATAGAAAACTTAACTTAAAACTTGGTGGGTCAATGGATGTAAGCTTAAAATCATGCAGTTCAAGAGAGTTATGCATAAACATAGTAAAACTCATCCATTTAAATCATTCTAAAAATCATCCACCATAATTATTCAAAATCCTAGATAGAGAATCATGAAATTCATCTCGTAAATCATCTATTTCATAGCATATCATAACATTGCACTTTATATAGCTCAAATTACTGAAAATACATATGTATCAATATTTAAAGAGAGTTTTTGCAACTAATAAGATTTCATAACTTGAAAACTAAATACATTAAAGATCACACTTGAGCTTTGTGGGTGGAAAGAACCCATAAATAAAACCTACATACCTTGATTAAAAGCCTAACAAAGAAACTTGAAGTTTGAAGAAGAAGATTTGAAAACTTGGCTTGCCTTCCTTGCCTTAAGAGGAAGTGCCTTAGGAAAATTTTGAGAGAGTTTGGGAATAGGAGAAAATGAGAGCGGAATGAGTGAGTTAGGGCTAATATCGGGGGAAAATAGGCATAGTATTGGGAGAATATATTGTAAATGGCTAATAATACCAAGTAATCCTCATTTGAAGTGTTACACCAAAGTTATAGGGCAAAGAGTTTATTATGGAAAAAGTTCAAGTTTGAGGGTTCATTGTGAAGGATTATTTTAAATGATCTCACTTATCATCTAACTTTGAATGAGTATATCTCCGAATATAGAAGGAATTAAAGGGCCTACAACCTATCAAATGAAAGGTATTTGAGTCTAGTTTCTAGCAAAACAAATTGCTCGTCAATACAATTTCAAACTATAAAATTATGGACATTCTACGACATAACAGACTGGGCTTTATGTGCTGTAATGGTTACTTTAGTAATAAAAGTGGTAGTCACCCCCAAAAAATTAGGTTTTAATTGGCAAAATGATGAATAAGTAGAGGTGTATTTACCTTCGGCCAAGGAGTGTCGCGTGACACCCCTTCATCGGGAAAAAAAATATTAAATAATAACAACATACCCAGTGGAATTCCACAAGTAGGGTCTGGGGAGAGTAAAATGTACGCAGACCTTATCAGTACCTCATTGAGGTAGAGAAACTGTTTCCAGGGAACCCTCGTCTCAAAAACTCATAAGCAGAAAAAACTAGATACTAAAAAGGAGAAAGTAGAGAGAAACAAGGAAACAAGGAAGAATGACTAATAACGAAAGCAATGATAGAGAGTAAATAAAGTAAAATTAACACACATAAGACGAGTACTACCACATGATATAACGACCCAATTAATCTTACTAACCTAACCCTACTAGCCTATTAACCTGCTACTCTAATACGCGGCCTCCACCCCTTTCTATCTAAGGTCATGTCCTCGGAGAGATCAAGTATCGCCATATAATGTTTGATCACCTCCCCCCAATACTTGTTCGGTCTACCTCTACTCCTCCGTGTATCTCCTAAATCTAACCTCTCGCACCTCTTAACAGGTTCATCGGTACTTCTTCTCTGCACATGTCCAAACCATTGCAGTCTCATTTCCCTCATCTTATCAGCTATAGGGTCCACCCTTAGCTTCTCCTGGATAGTCTCATTCCTAATCTTATCGCTTCTAGTATGTCCATACATCGATCTCCACACCCTCATCTCCGCGACCTGCATCTTTTGAACATATGAGTTTTTGATTGGCCAACACTCCACCCCCATATAACAAAGATGGTCTAACCACCATTCTGTAAAACTCATCTTTAAGTTTAGGTGGTATCTTCCTATCACATAGTACTCCAGACGCAAGCCTCCATTTCGTCCATGCTGCCCCAATACGATGTGTGACATCATCATCGATATCGCCACTACTCTAGATAATGGACTTAAGATATTTAAAGTTTTCTCTCTTGGGAATAGATTGAGTGTCAAACCTCACATTACTATTTGCTTAAATATGTATATACAATTGGAAGTCCAAAACAAAAATGAGGATAAATATAATGGAGTGACACCACTTGACCTGAAAGACATTGCAACTTAATTGATTCAGGCGCTTCATTTTCAAACTTAGGGTTGCGAGTTTGACTCTAGCAAACTATTTAACCAATCAGACTAGATTCACATATACAATATTTAGGCAATAATTTTTTTAAAAAAACTAATTAAGGATTCTACTGCTTATTTTAAATCCATTTACAAAAATGAAAAGTCATCGAATTGAGTGATAGTAATAGACGTTAGCAATATTTTATTTATATTATGCTCTATATCTAATATAACATTTAACATTTTATTTATTTATTTTTTTAAAAAAATGACATTGTTCTTGAAGAATTCTGCGTACAATAAATGTTAAAAGAATTACCTATAAAATTAAGTATATTTTTTAGGAATCCCATACTGATTTTAAAAAATCTCTAAAAATCCCGAATCTTTACCTAATTACAAAAAATCCCGACTTTTGACATTTATTTGATACCTTCTGAGGCCACTTGATACTTACCTAATTGTAACTGAAAATTAATGCTGAAACGTTAAATAAGGAAAATAAATTACTGCCAACTAGCAGTATCCCTTGAATTAAGGCTGTAAGTTACAAATTATGCAATTAATCCCTAAAATAATAGTAAACTCACAAGATCTACAAAAGTGGAACTTCATGAATTCAAATACAACAAAATTTAAAAAATCCCAAGTACCTCAACTGTCCAAATGAAGAAATCAAGTGGTTCTGGTGGTTTTTCTTTGCTTATTATCATCACTAGGTATCAACTTCCCCTAACATAAAAAAAAAATGAAATCATAATTTCACTCAAAACAATTAACAACAACAACAAAAAAAAATAATTACTTACCTTGTAATAATAACAATCAAAATACATTGATTTTAGGGTTTCGAATTTTGTTCAAATAGTTGAGTATCAATTCCAATTAATTTGATAGGTATCTACATCAACTTTCAAAACCCCCAAATAATTTGTATCAGTTATGTAGGTATCAAATTACTTAATTCGTTAGGTATCCACAGTTAATTTCAAAAATCCCCAAAAATTAGAAATCATTTTGACTAACCTATCAGTGTAAATATCAAGAAATCAATTGGGTAAGTATCAAACATAGTTACATTATTAGGTATACACATTAACTTCAAAATCCCCAAAAAATTAGGTATCAATTTTACAAGCAACAAAAGTTTAAATTTGTTCATTAATACAACAAAGAAAGATGAATCAGAGATTTTTAACGACGACAAATTTGTGTATTTGTGCGTTTGTGAATATAAAAACGATTACCTTGGGCAATGGTGCTCGTGCAGTAGTTGAAGATGAAAACAAAGATGAAGATTGATATGTACTTGTTCGATGGAGCAGTTGATACAGTTTAGGAGATGGAGATGAGAATGGAGAAACGTTTCTGTGGAAAAAACTGAAAAAGGAACATTTAAAATTTAAATGGTAACTGTCACACAGATAAAAATCAAAATATAAAATTTTTTAAAAAACTGATTGAAAAAAGGAAAAATTAAAATGTAAAGGTGATTGACAATAAATAGACTTCTAAATTTAAAAATTGTACTAATTATATTCTTTAATAAAAAATATAATAATGAAGTATCAAAAATAAATGAAATTTTTAGAAAAGTTGGGATTTTAGTAATTTTTATAAAAAGTTAGGAAAATTTGATATTTGGATAAAAAAGGTTGGGATTTTCATAAATTTACCTAAAATTAAAGTGGTAGAAGAAAAAAAGTTTGGTAAATATTTTATTAAGGGGAAAAAAAGAGGAGCAAATTAAGCAATCGTTCCTCACTAGCCATAGATGCAACCAGTGAGAACTCTCCCGATCATGAAGAGACCAATAACCATTCCTTCAGCCCCATCAACCCCACCATCCCCGCAATCTCTTCCTTCCAGGACTACAACTTTGAGAACCCTTTCTTCCAAGAAACCAAGAAATATTCTAACAAATCCAATCCCAATAACAACATTAGCAGAAGAAGACCCCAAATGGGTACCCCTCAATTTATCAAGATCAGAACTGTACTTGCCCCTCACCTTCCCAACAGGCCAAACTTTCAGGTGGAAACAAACTGGGCCCATCCAGTATACTGGTGTTGTTGGTAGGTCCCACTTGGTCTCACTGAAGCAGCTTGGCAATGGTGATGTTGTATACCATTTCCATTGCACTACCTCTGAGTCTGCTAGGGACGCCCTTCTTGATTTTCTCAATGTGGGTATTTCTTTAACTGAGGTTTGGGAGAGTTTTAAGGCTTCTGATACAAGATTTTCTGAATTGGCTACCCATTTGGGGGGTGCTAGAGTCCTAAGGCAAGACCCTCTTGAGTGTCTCATTCAGTTTATTTGCTCATCTAATAACAATATCAAGAGAATTACCATGATGGTTGATTTCATTTCATCATTGGGGAATTATGTGGGAGCTGTTGGAGGTTTCAAGTTTTATGAGTTCCCTTCACTGGAAAGGTTGGCAATGGTTTCTGAACAAGAGCTAAGAGCTGCGGGTTTTGGTTACAGGTATACTTTTTCTCAATCATGGTGGTTTAGGTTCTTATGCCTTTTTTTTTTACTTTTGATAACTGTGGTGTCTGAGCCAGTCCATCAGGTACCACACAACTCTGTCCAACAAGTCTGATGGAAAGAGATCATAGTGAGCGTTTGGATGTGAAATTTGGAGAAGTAGTATTTGGGGAAAAGTTGAAAATGGTGTTTGAAAATTGGAGTTGTGCTTGGACATGAATATAAATTGAACTTGTTTCTGAATTCTTGTGAGTGATTTAAAGTGGGAATTGTAAAGAAAAAAGAAGCTTTTTGGAGTATTTCAAATTCTGCGTAATTGTAACAATTCTATTTCCAAACAGTCTCCCAGAATATTATTCCAGAAAAAGTGAAAAATATCCATGGCCAAATGGGCACTTTAGTATTTTTGTCTCTGGTGGGAGTTGAATATGAAACCTCGTGGTTCTTAACACACTTTATTGACCAGCAGCGCACACCTTTAGGTGCGAATAAGGCTTTATTGACTTTCTTTTGGGAATGTAAAAATTTATTTGAATAGAAGGGGTGTTGCTGGTGTATGGAACTGCATTGAAATTGATGGGCTTTATCTCAAACGAAATTGATGTGACAATGCCTTTCTGAAATCCATCAAATCCCATTAAGTTTGCTTTTTTCCCTCTATTTTAGTTTCAAACTCTCACTAAAGAAGTGAATGTATTTCAGATACTAAGAAATATGCTTGGTTAACAATTTGGTGATGAATGACTTCCAAAGCTTTTTAAAGTGGTATCAAGTGACAGATGATGTGATACATCCTATATCTTCAACTTTTGGGTTGTTTCCTTGCGTTTTCACTTAGGGCAATTTTGACAAGAATTATGAATATTTTGCGTATAAACACTTTTAACTTTCTACTGATAGTTGAACTGATGTCAAGTTGTAGTTATATTGAATAACTCACTCTATAATGCTCCTGATATTGAATTGAATGAGCAGGGCTAAATATATAGTTGGTACTGTGGAAGCACTGAAATCAAAGCCTGGTGGAGGAATGGAGTGGCTTGCTGCACTTCGCAAAGTAGATCTCCCTGAGGCCATTGTTTCACTGTGCTCTCTACCAGGTGTTGGTCCTAAGGTCGCAGCATGTATTGCTCTCTTCTCCCTAGATCAGCACCATGCTATTCCTGTTGATACTCATGTGTGGAAGGTTAGCTTTCAAGGGCTCTATATTTTCTTGTTGGATAAGAGATCACAACATCTTTTGACCTATTCATTTTCCTTTCATCTCATACTAGATATGAGATATGTTCTCTCTTCTATAAATACTTCAAAATAAGATAAACCTAAAGAATATTATTATTGTTGTTGTTAATAGTAGTTGTTGTTCCTTTCTTGTTTGATATGTTCTTGGGACCTCTGTTTTGTTACGAAAAGGGTATGTAGATGGGACTAATGAGTTCTTTTAAAAAATAAAAGGGTGTGTGTGTGTGTGTGTGTGGAGGACTGAAGAAACAACAAGGAGAGTTGAAATGTATCAAAACTTTTTAGCAGATTGTTGGTGTGAATGATCATTTATGGATGAAGGGTTGTGCAGCTTATGGACTCTTTCACTAACTGTGGAAATCCTATTTCCTAGATGCTGTTATGCTCCTCATGTCATTTATATCTTTTCCCATTCCTAGTCCGGGTGCATCTTTTTACCGCTATTATTGTGAGACATAAAAAGTTAATAAACTAAATGTATGTTCTCTCTACCAATGTAAGTTTTTAGATGAGATGCTCACACAATTTTAACATGGTATCAGAGGCACAACCATCAATCCTTGTTGTTGCATTCTCAATTGTGGGTCTTCCATAATCATCACTTTAGTTGTCCAGTCCTGGACGTATTGGGAGAGAGGGGTTAAGTCCCACATTGGTTGAGCAAATGTGTTACATCTTATGATCTTCTTATATGGTCTTGAACAATACTGCATTTATGAGCTAGCTTTTATGATTGAGTTAGGTCCAATGTCCATCTTTCCACATGTTATTGAAGCAGACAGAGATCCTGAGTTCAAATCTCATTGCCATCTAGAAAGCAAATAACATTCCATCTGTTAAGCGAATGAAGAATAATTAGGGCCACACATGAGAGGGCGTGTTATGAGACATAATACGATCAAGTAATTAAATCGTTTAAGCTTTTAATGAGATGGTCATACACTTAAACAATTATCTTCTGTTTCTGTTTCTCCAGAAGAAACTTTTTCCTATACCAATCAAACAAAGCAAAATTATGCTTCACAGTAATCACAGTTTAGCAGTTGGTTCAGTATTCGTGATTTGGTTTTTGTAGCTAAGTAGTCTTACAGAGTATGAAGTTCCCTTCATTTAAGGCAAATAGGAGCCTTCATATTGATAGTTTCTGGACTGTGTTGTCTTCCTACCTGCATTCCAGCATTTGGTGCATTTCCTTGAATATTTCCACTTGTTTGGGGAAAAGAGTCAAGGTAAACAGCTTGGAGCTTTACTGTTTGTCGAAGTGCTGGAATCTTGAGGAAGCAAATGGTTTTTGGGGATGCTTTCTACCTGAAAGGATTAGCTTGTTCGGTTACCAATGAAGTTAAAGTATGAGACTACTGCTCCATGCTGTTGAATACGGGATGACAAAAGTTTAGAAACCTCTGAGTGGTCTTCTTGTATGATAAAATGGATATATGTTGTTCAATACTAGAGCTTGTGGCACAGTTCATGTGCCCATGTGGTTTTTCTCTTGCTAATTTTAGAAGGCAATCAAGATGATAATTAGTCTGCTACTAGTCAAGAGAGGTGGGTGTTAACCCATGAGACTATTGATGCTCTTGAGGTATAAACGAGAACAGGTGCACAGTTACCTAACATCAAAAGCATAATTACACCAGCCTAGGGAGTGGTAGCTTTATTAATATGGCAGATAAGCCATTTGTTAATTGTTTTGGTCATAACCTTCAGAAAAAAATTGTTTTGGTCATTAGTTATCCAAGAAAATAACTTTTCAATGTGAGCAGGGTGAGGATCACAATATTGGCATGGTAGCTTTTTGTTATTTGGGGTGTAATTAGTATTTTTTTCCCCTTAACGAAGAAGATTCTACTAATTTAAAACATTGTACTGTAGGGCATGCATCATTCTCTTCTGTCTTGACTTGTCCCTGAACTTTTCAAGATTGAAGAGTCAGTTCGACTGATTTTCTAAAGCTAAATTAGATCAGTTAGTTTTTGTCTATAAACTTTCGGTAGTCGGTACACAGAGAAAACATAAAAGTGCTGCTGCAATATTTTCAATAATTGATAAAAAATACATTTAAAAGTAATCAAATTCTGATCCAGCGTGTGTTGTTAAAAGCTAAGTTGTTCGGACTTAGATGCGGGCATCTGATGCCGATGCGAATCCAATGGTCAGATTTGGTATAATCTAAAATTTAAGATTCGGGGTACGGATCCAGGTATGGATACAGGTGCTGAGATTTGGCTAAAAAATTCAAGATTATAAAATATAGCCATAAAGATATTCTTGAATGGCATTTTATTTCTTTTTTAAGGGAAGAACCGAAGATCTTGAAAGAAGAAGTTGGGGTCTCAGATAAGACGACCTAGAAGATCTTTCAAAATTTAGAATATCTTATAGCTTTATATTTTTTAATATCAAAAGTCAAAACACAACCACCTGAATTCTTAGGTTCTCTTTGTTTGGCTTGAAACAAGAGGCAACAAATATTGACCAAATGGAAAAGCTAAATAGGAGACAAAAGGACTATGATATTGAAGGTATGTCACTCCTCATGTCTTAAATCTAGTTTTATCTTTAATCAAAATCTCAATTTCCCCCCAAATTTGTCCATGGACTCTAGTTAAAGTATCTAATGTGGGTCGATCGAATCCCACACGCATCCTGCACTTGCACCTATACCTGCACTCGTCATGTTGACACTGGTGTAGCACAAAAATGAAGAATCCGCATAACTTAGGTTAAAATCCATCATGTTGTTGCTCAAAGCGATGAAACAATGTGAAGTGAGGAGTATTGCTTTACACCTTGACAGGTGTAACCATTAGCTTCAAATAATGATGTGTGGTGTGACAAAAAATAAAAGTGTTAGTTCCTTGAACCTCTTTTTTTTTTTTTTTAGTTTGATTAATATTTACAATAATGTATATATTTATTTCTATAATCGATAAATCCATTTGTGGCCCGCCCTTTGAACCAACCACAACCTTCTTAACTTAGTGGATAATAGGCGTGCCTCTCTACCCTTCTACACTTATATACTAGGTTTCGTGTTGCATGGTGTGGGGTTTGAACTTGTGACCTCAACGACAAATCCCTTACCTTTTGCTCCTCGGGCTAGGCCCTAGGGGTGACACTAGTGTACATTAGAGCTGAAGTTAGTTATTTTAATTGCAGTTTCCACACTAAATTTACATGCATATTTTTCATTGTAAATTGACATTTATATTTGGCATCTTTTTAATCTTCCTAAAACTTGTGGGCTGTATTTCAAAGAATGATATGATGAAAACGACATGATCATAAAACTTTACTGGTGAAATAAAGTGCAAGGATCTTAAACACTACTTTAACCAATAACCATGTCCATATGGAGTAAGCAAATCTCTGGATACAAAGATAATTATATAAATACTTCTCTTCTATAGATTTCTCCTGGATACATGTATGTAACTAAGCATAAAGATGACTTCTAACGCGTAGAAACAGTTACTGCTATAGATTATTATCGGTAATAACTGTCGCTTATAACTACTATAGATAACTATTGCTTATATATTTAATCCTATTAAAACAAAGAAACTGTAGCTCATCTATATTTTTTTTCTAGAGTAAGTCTGTAAAGGAGCAGTCGTATCAGTGTCTTTTCCCCTGAAAAGTTGCCTCGTCTTCACAGTGAAAAGAAGAAAACTTATCTGCAATGAGATCACCTACCTAGTTTCTTCAAGGGGACAGTCAACCCATTGAACTACAGTTCTAAAGAAAAAGCACCTGCTTTTTTGACCTATCGATGTTATAAAACTTTTTCAGGTTCCATCATGAATTCCAATTCACCCAAGTTAAAAGATTGAAGCCTGGAGAGAAGTCGTGGTGGAATTTGCTTATCTCACCCGTTGCAATATGTAACGTTCCCCTTTCCAATAAAAAATTATGAACATACCCTTTCAGTTAGGTTGAACAGTGAGAGAAACTAACCATTTGATACCAAAAACCAAATTTGCCCCTCCAAATGCAAAAGGGTAGTAATCTTGAGTGATGGTAAAACTTGACAGTCGAATTTGAAGATTCCAGCAAATTTTATTGGAGAGAATAATGTCTTTATTCCCTATTTGCACTCCAAATCTTGGAGCTATCTCTATTGGGACCTTATGCTTCTCTACAATGGATTCAACCACAAAATTATGTGTTGCACCACTATCCACAAGTATTAAAACTTTTCTATGATTGATTTCACCTTGAAGCTTCATTGTAGCACCAACGGACTATTCCAAAATGGTGTGGAACCAAATTTTAGCAATGTTAGTGAGGGTTGCCAGTGATTGTTGCATTAACGTTGTCAACATCTTCCAATTGATCTCCTTCTGTAAGCTCCATGAGAGATAGTTTTGCAGATTTACATCTATGACCAAGTGCAATTTCTCATGGCAATGATACAAAGTGCTTGTGCCATAAGATTTCTTCTCTTTTTATCCCTTGTTTGTATCTGAAGAGGCTAGGAAGTGGCTGACTTGAAAGAAGCATTGTTGTGTGGATTTTGAAGTGAGGAGTTAAAATTGTTCTGGGTGTTCATAGAAGAGTGCAATGGCATCTATGTATTGGATGCGCTGGTTGGGATCCAATTAGACCCTTTATTGCTACGAAATGAGCCAAATTTATTTTCAAATTCAAGTGCCAAACTCATGGCTCTGTAAACTATTCTGGGCTTATGAATCCCGACAGTAGATTTAAGTTCCTCTTTTAGCTCATTCAAGAATACCCTTAAAAGATAGTGGTCTGGCCAATATGTGACCCTAGACGAATGTTTTGCAAATTCTTGATGATACTCCTGTATAGCATCTTTTTGCTGGATGCTACAAATATGTTCATTGGGATCTTGAACTACGTAGGGCCATAATTTTCTTGCAATGCTTTAACAAGCCCTTCCCAATAACACATAATTTATCCAAGAGAAGAGATCAAGAGCATCACCTTCCAGATACATTGTTGCCATGTCAATTTTGTGTTCCTCTGGAGTTTGGTAGTAGCAGAATTATTTTTCTTCCTTCAAAATCCATCCTATAGGATCACCTCCAAATCTTGGAAATTTTACCTGTGTGTAGCCTCCAAGAAGGATCTTTTGGCGACACTGGGCTATCAATGTCATCTTCCTCTCCTTGCCAAGAAGTTTTTCCTCCGTTACGGCTCCGGTGACTGGTTTCCCCTTCTTGGGCACAACCATTCTGGATTTCAATCTAGCAATTTCTGTTGCCAGTGAATCAATAGTATTTAGTTTTGATGCTATGACAGATAATTGTTGGGCAAGACTCAACGTTGGGAGCATTTTCTTGAGAAGTACAAATCCGGTATTAACCATGTTGGATCAGTGTTGCAAAAGACGACAGGCGAGGCGAGCGATCCTTCATCGTCTTTTAGCTATGTGGCGAGGTGATCTTCAAAAGGCGATGCTGTAGTGACAACTGCAACAAAGGCGAAAGGTGACAAAGGCAAGAAAGCATCGCCGTTCGTATTTTCTTTAAAAAAAGCGACCAATTTAGGGTGTTTTCATAGTTAAATGGTAATTTTAGGGTTTTCTTTCCAAATTTGCACAGTTGCACTCTTAGTCTTAGATTGCAACTCCAACCAAATGACTCGACTAGACTTCTCCAGCGACCCGTCAAACTTTTCTGGAGACTCCAAAGTCCAACCAATACGCATTTCTTCTTTTTTTTCTTTTTCAGATTTCATCTTCCTGTGTTTCTTTTTTCTCCTCCTTCAAACTTTAGAGTTACTTTTACCTTTGTGTTTTTTCTTAGTATTGACTTTGGTTTTGTTTTATTCTCATTCAAAGTCTGGACTTTTGGCATCTACTATCTATTTTCAATTTTTGAATTGAAATGTTTGCTAATATGTTATTGAGATTGAGATTTTGATTATTTATGTATGCAATTACATATTTTAATTTTTTGGTATTAATTGATGTCATACTTCAAAACGGCAAGACCCTTGGCGCCTTTTGTCGCCTTTCGCCGTCCAAAACACTGTGTTGAATCGATCTCCTCGGATACCAAACTGATAGAAACTATGATGAAAATGTTATGATAATAAACTTTACTGGTTATATATAGTGCAGTGATCTTAAACACTAAAATTTACCAATAACCATGTCCATATGGAGTGGACAAATTTCTGGATACAAAGGTACAAAGATAACGTGATACTTTTCTTCTACTGATTTCTTCTAGATATGTATATGTATACTAATTATAAAGATAACTCCTCACACATGGAAACAATTACTGCTGTAGATAACTGACGATGATAACTGCTGCTTATACCTACTATACTACGGATAACCATTGCCCACATATTTTTTACTATTTAAAACAAAGAAACTAAGAGTATCTCTACAAGCTCATTTTTATTTTCTTTCTAGAGTAAGTCTATAAAGGAGCAATCGTATCAAAGAATCTCACTTTTCGTATCAAGCTCCATAAAGGAACAATAAAATGTTTTGAAGATAATGTCAGCTTATTCCTGAAGGTTAAGTTAAACTTTTCTTTTTGGTGTAAGGAGGAATTGTAAATGAGGCAAAATCCATAGCAAAATCCATATTACAATCCCTATAAGATTGGAATAGGGTTTTTCTTTTGCTTTCTGATCACCTGTAATTACTTCAGCATCCCCTTAGTGCTGCTTTTATAACACCATCACCCTTCTCCAGAAAAAAAGAAGAAGAAAACACTGGATGCAGGAAAAGTGAAAAGTGGACCAGTTAGGGTAGAGGGAGTATTATGAGCAGTTCATTGCAGTTCTCCACGATGCATGTTGGCCCGGATTCTGTTATTACCTAAACTGAGCAAGTGTTCAACTGTTCCCTGTTACATGTATTGAGATATTCACATGCAAACATGCAGCTCTCTTTGCTCTTTGAAGTTACTTAAATTTCAGAAAATGTACTTCTGTTCATATAATTTTGTTGTTGTTTTTGGCTCCCTTTTGGTAGACTTTGCACTTTGCACTATTTCCTTGTTACTTGCTATATTTTGTTCACTGTCTCCTTCTTTCTACTTAGATTTGTTGCACTTAAGCCGAGGTCTTTCGGAGGCAGCCTCTCTACCTCGACGAGGTAGTGGTAAGGTCTGCATACATTCTACCCTCCCTAGACTCTACTTGTGGAATTTCACTAGGTTGTTATACTTTTGTTCATATCTGTTAATACAATTTTCAACATTTCTTTTTGATCTTTTTCTAGATCGCCACCAGGTACCTCCTCCCTGAACTGGCAGGAACCAGTCTTACGCCTAAAGTTAGCAATCTTGTGGCAGATGCTTTTGTGAGGACGTATGGAAAATATGCTGGTTGGGCTCAAACTCTGCTTTTCATTGCGGAATTACCTTCACAGAAAGCACTATTGAATTCTACGGAAGAGAAGTCTCCTAATTCTAAAAAAAGAAAACTGGGTAGGATCACAGAGGTGCCTAAAGAATGATACCCTGTGCTTCTGTTTTCATGCTCGAGTTAGACTAAATCTATGTGCAAAGCTGATGAAGACTGTTATTTCTAGTTCTCACCATCCGAGGTATCAAAAACACCTCTGAAGATTTTTCATCTAGAATTGCCGAGATTTCAGTTTTGTGGATGTTACAGTGAAAAGAATGTATATTCCGTAGAAAGTGACTCCATAAAATGTTTCCTTACCCTTCTGTTTTGCTGCATTTTATCGTATTTTACTCTTTGTTAGTTTATATGATACATGTATATTTGAAGATTTCTATTTGAAGAACTGTTAGGTTAATTAGCACTTTTAAATTCTTAAACATCTAACAGAAGATGCTACTCTTCCTCCTTGGTGATGGAGAAATTCTAATTACCTGTGTTTCTGGTGCCTGTTGCTCCTTGAGTTTTTTCGGCAATGATAATGCCTATATTAACTAATTGATTATTCCTTTGCAGGCATGGCAAAATGCATCTAGCTGGTGAGCATTTTGCATGAAGTCACTGTTCGTAATTATTTAATTGGTGGCAACCTACAGCCTAATTTTGTAAGTAGGGTCTTTGTTATTCTGGTTCATTAGTTCCAATTTGAACGTTCAGGCTGCTAAAGTTCCACATATTTGAAATGTAGGACCTCCTTCTGTAAGAATGTATTAATTTGCATTAACTACATCTCGTGTGTTAAATTGGTTAAAGGCTTCAATTTGCATGTCCTATCCCTCGGATTAGTTCCATTTTCTCCCACCTTCGTTGTAATCGTTCTCTTGGAACTTCATAGGACATAAAGACCGTCAATAAAATGCTTGATGGATTTTGGAACCATTTTCTTCACTTGCTCTGTTTTTGTTCATTAAAAAATACAGGAATATAGGCAGTGAAAGACGTGAAAATAGGAAGCTGAAAATTTCAATTGGGACCGTTTCATCTATGCAATTAAACTTTAAATAGATGATAATATCAATATGCCTGTATTTGATTGAATCAATGACCTGTGTGAATATATAGTTCTGTATTTCTACATTTCTATGATTTGAACATTTATATGTAAATCACGTCTGAGCTTCCACCCAAACAAAGACTGGTCAACGTTGTTCTTTTATCCTGACAGAGCATCACTTGTCAGTCTTATGGACACCTTATCATGTGGATCTCCCAAAGTGGGATGATAAATCTCTTCATCCCTAGACAAACCTGAAAAGTCATATTAGAAAAATGTAAATAAAGTGAAACGATAGGACAAACGACCAACTTGATAATACACTTGATACAATGATAGTTTTCACTTTTGGTGGGCATGCTTTTGTTTGATTGGCATATTGTTGAACTTGAAGCAAGTACACATACAGGGTCATAATATTTGATCTATCACAGTGAAAAGTGCTTGTGAATTTGTGGGATAAAAATGTAAATCCTACTAAGCAAGCATTAAATTTGGTCTTTCAGATTTTTGTGCATACTTTCAATAATTGACTTTCTTTATAAGGGTATTTCAGTCTGAAGATGTAAAGCAAATGTTCATTAAGCTATAACCAGAACTAGTCAAGCTGTATTTATATATATTAACAGTTGATGGACACATTACAATATCAACATCAAATATTAAGTCTTTTAAGAGAACCTTTGAAAAGAAACAAACAAATCTGGAAACGATTAGTTCTTGTCTAACAAAGGGGTGCAAATGGTGTGGAAGAATCTTGTGTTTTAGTTGGCATAAGCATGTAAAAGATGTAATGTCTATCTTCCTGTGGTGTTAATTTCAGCCATTTTGAATCATGAAATTGCGGCTCTGTGCCACAATCTGTTCGAGAGATTCCATTGTAGGAAGAGTGATTAAAATTATAAGAAGGGACTATTGGTTCAACAATGAGAAATAAATACCACATGCAGGAACCACACTTGTTAAGTAGTAAAGTTGTATATTGGATTATTGATTTGTGACCTATCATGGAATTTTTTTTATTGAAGAAAATCCTAATTATGGTGTTTAATGACTTCTTTCATCAATTATCATAATTTAGATTGTCTTTTGTTAGTCAACTTCTTATATAGTTTGTAGAGGTACTTGGTAACAAAACGAGGAATAGTGGTTTACTTTCTCAATGACGGCTTTGCGACTGAAATAGTATCTATGGTGATGTCAAGAAGATTGCCAGTTTCCTCTTCGAATAAGACTAATAAATTGTCCCCTGGTTGGAGAAATGATCTTGGAACATTGTACCTGGAAATGAACAATTTTAGTTGAATTCATTACTAAATATAAACAGATAAACTTTAAGTGAAGAGGTTTATTAAGTAGATAATAGATAAGATAGACTGATTCTGAGATGACCTGCTTAGCTATAAATTACATATGGTGAAGATAGACAGTCTCTCATGTGGCATTGTGGCCTTAATATTCTATGAATAAACATATACTGAAGAACTATATTAATCATAGTTCTTTACCTTTATCAAAAAAAAACTATATTAATCATAGTTATTCAGTATTAAAAAATGTTTGTATAAGTATCAATCTGAATTAATGTCACCTTAACATACCAAGTTTGTGATGGAATGCCAGCAAGCGTTCGAAATGAGACCCAATATCGGCCAATACTTTGTCCATTAACCCAAGCCTCACCTTTTCCCATGGAGCCAAGGTTTAATGCAACAGGATCATCACCCTTGGGTGCATCAAAAACTGACTGGCGAATCGCAATCAATCAATATATCATTGGTCGAGTAAAATAACAAATATATTGGGATATTAAGAGCTACTTGTAGCATTGTAAACTGAAACATAAGTGCATATTGATTGCTCAGGATCTTTTAGTCGCTTAAACAAGCAGCACTACATGATATAGAAAAAAGTTATTCAGAAAGGATCCATGACTTACCTTGTACCATGTGAGTGGTTGAGAAGAACCTAAGTTGCTCCAATTAGCACCCTTTGATTCTTCTAATGAGTAAATTTGTAACTTCTCCCCCAATAATCCAACCTTATGAAAATGTTTTATACTGATGTAAGCTTAATTATAAATTGCCTCAATTGTCAAAGAATTATGGTTGGTAGGTTTGTTATTCTCAGCCTTAAAAATGCTCTACTAAAGAATGATCTATAGCTGATAGATTAATGTGGCAGAAAAAGATTAAATGCTCAATAGTTTTTGGTTAACTTATTGGTGGTGGTTTATACATTTTATGGCATGAGCAAAGCATCAATGACTAAACAAACAAAAAATTTGGATTATCTTTAAGCAGACAATTACCTGATAACCCCATGAGAAATTGGTGATATTTTTTGCTTCTTTGCTGTCTTGAATAATTACTGACTCTACACCAAGAGCCCTGCGTTCAAGAAATGATCCTGAATCCTGCACATTAAGGATAAAAACATTTTATTTTTATAATCTCTTGCTGCTATATACTTCCTTTTTTAAACTAGAGATCACAAATCTAAAGAAGATGGTGCTTAAACAAGTCATGTGAAACTTGGCTCCAGTGCTATGAAATGCTGTCACTTGACTAAGATTGAAAGGGAAAGAGAGCTCGTATATGCAGTGTTGGAATTCATAATGTACTGCTCTACTTTATGAGTAATATGTTTCTTTTCACCAGAAAAAAAAAAGGTGCAACTTCTAAATATGAATATGCACTTCCTCTTTTGCTAACATCATGAAAAAATTTACAATGTATTCGCTAATGGGTGAGGTATTATTAATTGCAACCCAAGAAAACCAACAGAGGAAAAAGTACGTACCGGTAAGCCAACAGTTGCACTTAGTAATGAGATGTTGTTTGTCCCTTTATTCAGAGAAACAGCGCCCTCTAATGTAAATGATGTATTTCTGAACCGTCCATGTGAAGAACCTACAGAACTCGACAATTAGAATACTTCAAGAGGTTTTATAAATTGGTGATTTGAGCTGCATTAAGTGTTGATTTGTGGTTCGCAAGTTGGAATACTTTAAGAGGTTTTGTAAATTGATGATTTGAGCTGCATAAAGTGTTGATTTGTGCTTTGCATAGATGCATCACTGGTTATGCAACCTTCTTTCTGGAGTCCTTACGGTCTGTAACTTGGGATTAGAAACACTAAGAAATTAAAAGTATGGGTTCTTTTGGAAATGGAAGCATTTTTTTTCTGCACTATCAAGCCAGTCTCTACATTCATAAGTGTCATTTCCATTAACAGAGTGTAGAGTCTGGAAATCTAATAACTCTTGTAACCAGTGGTACAGCTGAAATTTCAAAGTCCCAAATTTGCATTAGGAAGTATGGTGTTTGTGCCTGTCTGCATGTGTATCTCTTTTTCTCATCAACATTTACTCCTATAAAGAATAGTTTAAAACAGTTAATTGTTCACTGCTGTTCTTTTTTCGTTTTTGTGTCCTGATTTCCTGTGAGAGGAGTGCGTATCAGCTAAGTTGCTCGGACTCTCCAAAAATGTTGCCACAATCGTGTCGGATCCTTTTAAAAATACTTTATTTTTGGAGGATCTGATATGCATCCGTCGACATTTTTGAAGAGTCCGAGCAACATAGTATATCGGGGCCAGGGGTGCATAATGATATCTTTTCACATGTGTAGGATAAATATTTGCCCCTGAAACAAACCCCAATAAATTTTATAGTTGAAACTGCATGTTGCAATTTCTATTTGTATATTGCATCCATGGTCAAATGCTTACCTACATGTTCTCCATTCACAAAAGCATGTAAAACATGGCCTAAGGACTTCACACTTAGTGTAGACTGCTGCTCCATCGAATCCTGCTGGATACTGTCATGTGGATTTCACACATATTAGTAAAAGGCAGTTCCTAGAATGCAGTTACTATTTTGTTTATATCATACTGTGCCAGTAAAATTTAGCTGAAAGATGTCCTTCAATCCTGGTTTAATTTATCTAAATATTATTTCTTTGCTCTTCTGAGTTGAGTTGTGTATGTAGGATCTCTTGAATTTACCTGGAAGTATACCAAAGATAATCAGATACATCCTTTGTAGTATTCATATGCTCCAATAATACGTCTGATCTCAGTGAAGTGTCATCAAATTGGGGAATAACCTCTTCAAATTGTTCCCATTTCTCAGCCGCATCAAACTTAATGGCTGGTATTGCTGTTCTTGTAGTGAATTGTGTGCTTACCTATTACAGATGAACATGCGGACACTTAGTGTCTTCTATGCTTTTAAATCAAATCTTAGCATCTTCTCTAAATTAGGGATAAGGATAATTTCTTATCTCTACATTACTGAAAAGTGCTTTGGCCTTCTTCAATCATAAATGGAAGCCATTCGGGAGTAGATCTGAAAAGGTTAACTATACATAGAATTGAAAGAAACTTTTCTTAAGTATGTCAGGATTTACCTTTGCCGTGTTGAAGGCTACCGTCTTGCAGTCAGGTAAGATGCTTATAGATTGCCGAGGTAATTCATATGACGAATTCTGAAATTGCACTACTACACTTCTTCTGCTATCTATGTTGACTAGAAATGCTGCACAAGCTCCGGAATCTCCACTGAATACATAAGCCTGGTTGGTGTAGTGCTTGTAAGCTTTGAGATTGAAATTATTTTTGTAGGAAAGAAAGAAAAGTTGGGCCTTGAGATGAGGGTTACTCATGAACTCGGTGGACAATTTACCTCTTGTTGTTCACCTAATGACTGCATGGAAGGGAATACAGAAAGTATGGTCTCTGAGCATAACTTCACCGCTTCATGTAACTCTTTCAGATGTCCCCATTTTGGTTGTCTAATTAAACCTGTTATGGGATTCTCAATCAGAGCTAGGGAAAAAACTGTAAGCATGAGTAAAACTTTAAGGATTGCTTACCGTACTCATCTAATGGAGCTTGGTCATAGTAACTTGTTATCATATATTCTGCAGCAGTCCTTCCAAAATTGGTTCCTCCATGATACTGATAATGGAGCCCGAGAACCTTGTTAGAGGATGGATAATAATGATGCTAAACTGAACTTGGTAGTGAAGTATGTTTGTTGTGAGGTAAGTTTTTTCCCTTCTTATATTTGATGATACTTTTTTTGGGGGGTGAAAACTGTTCTCCATGAGACAGAATGTTCTCCGTTAGATTGAATGCAGTTTTGTTTGTTTTGAGTTTGTGGATGTCAAATTTACCATGTAATAGTTGATGAAGGTTCCATTCTTCCTTGCAATGAAGAGAGCAACATGATATGCCATGTCTTCTGCTGATCTGAGTGTTGCATTCTGACCATACACTTGATAGCTTTTAACACACACACACAAAATGGAAATGTTTTAGCAATTTCAAGTGTTACAAACATAAAGAGAGTAGAATAAGAATATAATAGCTTACAAGCTAGTCCAGTTCTCTGTCCAGATTGATGGCTTGTTTGGTGAATTAGGGCCTTTAAATGTTTCTCCACATCTCAAGCCATTGCATGAATTGATCTGGAGCATGTCTAGGAAATTGTCTTTTAGAAAATGAAATAAATAAAAGTAGTTTAATTAGTGAAACTTACAAGGGGATCAGGAGCATCATCTTGCTTGCACATACTCCATGGAACACCAGTTTGAAGTCCAACAGCCATCTCTGCTGCCCATTGGACGTAAGGAGGACCGGCGTCTCCGAATGCTTTTTCTACGTTTTGATATTCATTCTCAATCTGCATGTATTCGAAAAATAAATACATTATATCATGTAAAAGATAACTAAAGGTGAAGTTTTTGGCAGCAAATGATTCACCTGTGAGAGAATGATTGGACCTCCTTGTGAAGCATATAGTCCTTGTGATTTCATGAGGTTCACTATTTTTGTAGTGAAGTTTTGCATGTAAAACTGTCAACGCACAATTTACACTTGAGCTATGTCATTGGTTGAATTTGATATGATACGAAAACACGAAAATTACCTTAAAGGGTTCATTATTTGAGCGGAAAACAATGCCAGGGACATCATGTAACCAAAAAGGAAAACCTCTATAAAGATCCACCCAGTTTAGTCAAAATTTGGCACCCCAAAAGTTGAATGTAAAGGTGCAAAATATTATAAAATTACCCATAACTCCATTCAGCCTCAATATAGGGCCCAATGCGAAGGCAAGCATAGAGACCTTGTGCTTGAATTTCCTTTATAAATGCTACTATGTTGCCTCTTCCACTAAAATCATACTGAAATCACATGAAAAATTAACATTCAGCTTCACACATAATTGGGAAAAAAAAATATATTGTTGAATACCTGTCCAGGCTGGGGTTCGTGAATGTTCCAAAATACGTACGTCTCAATCACATCTATTCCACCTTCTTTAGCTTTCGATATTAAAGATGGCCACATCTATAATAAATAAAATATTGGTTACAAAGGAGACATAAAAATGGCTAAGGGATCCATTTATTCTGAGATAAATTATACATACACTATTTCTTGTCAAACATTTAGTTGATTAATGTATTTTGTTTTATAGATACTAGACCAGACAAAAGGAAGATAAAATATGATATAGATGGCATTTCCAATAGACTGGTGGTTTGGTCACCTATATGTTACCACTACACACATGGCTACAAATTATAATTGTCTTGCTCATTAAATTAAGTACGCCTATATTTGTCTAAGTAATTTACGGACCTTTATTTTTTTTTTTTAATATATTATTACATTACTTCTATTTGTTGTAATAGATATTATATTTTCTTCAAAATTTCAAATCACTTATTTTAAAAAGGTTACCCATAAATATTTTGATATTATAAAATATTATTTATGCTAATAGTGTGTACAACATTTAAATATGCCCACAGAATTCAAGTTAGGTAAGCAAATAGTGTAAAGATATTTTTATACGCTCAATTTGTGCAAATTATAACAACTTAAAACGTGAGGCGTAAAGTCCACTGGCAACGTTCCATCAAACTATTTTTTCCGGTAATTTGACGAAACCTTCGTCGGAATTTCATGTTTTTTTTTTTTTTTAAAAAAAAGAATTATTTTGCTCTTCACAATTTATATTAATTTACTTTCTTTTTTAGTTGGTCCAAAAAAGACATATTCTTCACAAAGTTGTTTATTTATTGTAGTTTTGCAACATTGCAAATCTTCAATGGAAATAACATTTATATAGTATGAAGAATGATTACTGTTGAATGGATGATATAATATAGAAAATAAGTAATAAATGGTGTTGATAAATAAGTTTGAGAAGAAAAATACATACGTCTGGGGAGCTTCTGGGATAATGAATGGAACCAGAGAACAGCATCTTCCTTTCTCCATCTATTATCAATGACCTCCCGTCATACGTAACGTTTGCGGCGCCGGCCATCACCAAAAACAATGCCGCCGCTACCCACCACCACATTTTCATCGTCTCTCACATAACAGGAATCACCTGATTTTTATGCTATATATACACACACAAATGAAGCTTAGAAGCAAAAGAGGGAGTGAAACTAAAGAAAAACAAAAATGAGTATGAAGAGAGAGAGAAGTAATGAATTTACGGAAGAGGCAAGTTACAAGTGGCCCTATTATATATTCCTTCTACCATTTTATGTTAAGAGTCTGTTCCAGAAAGAATTTTATTTTATTATAATTAAAAAATAATTTATTTTTTATTCTTAAATAAATTTATTCTCAACAATAACAATAACTAGATAACAAATTTACATCATGCTAAGTCAACAAGATGAAGTATATGGATTGATGTGAAGTACACTACATCTTCAGTATATGTCCCTTTGTCATCTTTTGTACTTCAAATGAAATTTAAAGTTAAAATTCTTTTTAAATGAAACTAGGCAGATAAGAGAGAGGTGGTACAAAAAGACCATAATGATGATTCCGTGGAACCCATGTGTAGGGAAGTTTCATGATCCAACTACTACTCCTCCAATCTAAAATTGATGATTAAGACACTTTTAACTTATTATATTCAAAATTTTAATACTTCAGTTCAATGTTTATTTTGTTGTAAGGTTTCGATTTCATAAATACTTATTTCTAATCGCAATAATAATAAAAGACTTGACTTCTTATAATTCATAATAATTGAATTTTTAAGTTTTTTTTTTTCTTTGTTAAAATATAGGTTAAATATTCAATGTTTAAGGGAGGTGCTAAGCTTCTTATTTCATTTTTAGCCTTCAATTGCTCATATATTTATGATTTTACTATAAAAAAAATGTGAGGAGTCACTCTACCCCACCTCCATTGATAGAAGTGTCACATGAAAAAATAACATTTTTGTTTTGTTGTAAAGCCTGACATTTGAAAAGTAAGATTAGATGGATGTTTTGGTGAATCGATTACTACCGCCAACACAATTTAAATGGAATTTTGTTTCATGTGACCTGCTTCAACTCTTTTTTCTCTTTTCTCAGTTTTCAATTTGATTTTGTTTGCCTTTTCTAATTTGAAATTTTCAGAGTGATCATTTTGCTTTGAATTTTTCGCGTAAAAGTTTTTGTGACAATATTAAAAAAGTTTGTCACATAAAAGTCATTAAATTTCTGGCCAGAACAAGGTTTTTCCAGTTCCCTTTAGCCCATTATTTCTAGACCATATGCATTCTCCCGGTGAAAATAAAGAAAATTTTTGGAGGTAAAAATATCTTAGATATTTAGTACACTTTTTTAGAATTTTGTATTGTCATATCTTGGATATTAAAGTATTAGATATTTTAAAAAATTATTTATAGTAAATTATATAATAATCTAGATTTTTGTTAGATATATAGAAGATAATATCTAATATTTCTTGTAGAATAATATCTAGAAACATTCTACACAAGTATAAATAGGGATGACCATTAGGCATTTGCAGGGGCGGCTCAAACTCGTAGGTGACCTAAAACCAAAATTAAATGAGAGGCCTTAAATTGAAAAAAAAATATTATACATATTTTTATTTGAAGTCTATTTTTCTAGCTTTTTAAGATGCAAAGTTGTTAATAATTTTTGTATAGTCTATTTCTTCTAATAATTCCTTTTCAATTAATAATATAGCCAATCCACTTAATCTTTCTTGAGACATTGTTGATCTTAAATAAAATTTTATTATTTTTAATTTTGAAAAATTTCTTTCCGCTAAAGCGAATGTTACAGGAATTGTTAACATTATTCTATAAGCAATATAAGCATTTGGAAAAGAATCAAGCCTTTTTATTTGATTGAGTATCTCAATTGGAGTATTATCTTCTACTTGTATGATTTACCGTAACACTTTTAGTTAAGAAAATAAATCTAAACTGTCAATATCAGAGTGAGTATCATGTTTTAAAGAACATTCAAGGTGAAGACAATATTTTTTAAAATTCTCATCATCTGATGATCTCAATTCTTTTCCACTAAATAGAAAACCAAAAATATTTTCATATGCTTCAAATTGTTCAAATCTATTTTGCAGTGAAAGATAGCTTGATCTACTATGTATAAGAAGTAATCAATTTTGAAAGATTCTTCAAAGGATTTTGTGATTTCATTATCAATATTCTCATCAAATTGTTTCTTTTTGTATATTACATGTTTTTTACGAAATTCAGGTTCTATATTCATCTCTAATGCAATTTCCTTAGCTGAAATTATATGAAAGGCCAGACTCGTTGACGTCACTGGAGGTCCACAAAACTGCCCAAAAAATTCTGCCAGCACCACCTCACGGAGAGCCTACACGGCCCGTGTGAAGTCACACAGACCGTGTGGCCTCCCGTGGGGTGATGCCTGGGAGAGTGGAGGGTAAATGGGCCTCCACACGGTCCGTGTAAAGCTAAACGGTCCGTGTGGCCCTCCATATGGTACCCTGCGTAGAACCATCTTCACACGAACCAAGTCACGACCCGTGTGACTTTAGACGGTCTATGTGGTCCTCCGTCTAGTCGTGGTGTGGAGAATCTCCTGTATACGGACGAGTTCACGGTCCGTGCGACCCTAGGTGGTCCGTTTACCGGTCCGTGTTGTGATACTTAGCTCGAAAAATCTCGCCTCTGAAAATTTTAAGTCCAGGTCCACGACACAGTAAATGGTCCGTGTGACACTACATGGACCGTGTATTGGACCGTATGCCTCAGACGGACCAATTTCTGGTCCATTTCATTAATGGCATTTTTGAAATATTGGGTGTTTCCAACGTGAATTATGTCATTTTCCACCTTTCCTAAGCTCCCTATATAAAGTTAACTTCACCAATTCAGCCCATTTTCCTCTCATTTCACTCCTCTCACTAGAATTGCTCTCTTAAGCTCTCCAACATCTCTCTCTAGGATTTGTGAATCTAAGACCCTTATTCTGAAGCCCATTTCTCTTCAAGCTTGTCTCCAAATCAGGTATGTGGGTTTTGATTCTTGGTCTTTTTCAACCAAGAAGACCCAAAGTTCCTTTCAAACTAATTTATAAATTAGTCTACTTAAAAAGTGAATTTTAACTACTTGATCTTGGTTACTTGAGCAATGCATGTGCTATATTATATTTCGAATTTTGAGTTATGTTAAGTTTTACCATGATGAACTACTTGGATCATGAAACTATGAACATGCATGTCCCTTTAAATATGTTATTATGCATGGGTGATATTTACTACAATTTTCTATTAATTTATTTATGGATTTCTTAGTCTTTACATTTTATTGCTATGTTTTAGCTATTCTCTACATTACTCATGCCATCCCTATATCATGCATTGCATCACATTCATGACATTGATACATGAAAATTTTGGAAATGTGGGGTTAAGCTCAATTTTGTCCTAAAAAGGAATTATGATATAATTTTTGGTAAGACATGAGATATGACAAGAAGGTGATCACGGGTATGTCTATAATTATGGCTCTTGGAGCACCTTGGGTGTTTACACCATCTTGTATCTTGGCTCTTGGAGCATCTTGGGTGCTTGCACCATCTTGTACTTGTAGATGAGCTATTCCTTGTATTGGCATCTTGAATATGATCTTGTAATTTGGCGTTCAGCCTAAATGTGCCTTGAACGTTTTGAAACTTGCACTTGACTCTCTTGAAAGCATATGTATATATATAGAAGTATTCTTGTGGGATGTGTAAGACTTAGCACCGATGGATTGAGGGTTCCTCCCCCATTCTTTGAACTATGTGCCAGCATAGGGACGAATATTATTCGTCTACTTGTTTATGATATGACATGTCTTGATGTGATTCTTGCAAATCCTTTCGAAATGGGGGTCCCGTAAGAAAGGTGACCATCCACCGAAATGGGGTGGCCCATAAGGTGTGATGTAGGTTACCTTTGGCAAGTAATCTTCTCCCTACTGGTGGGAGGTCCCAATCGGTCCAATTCATATAATAGCTCGCATGGATTTGGTTTGTCGGTTATAGTCTATCCCCGTTATATGTGTATAAGAGCATTAGCGCATTTGCACGCATCACGCATTCCATGGCATCTCGTATATTAAATTCCTTTGCTTATATGATCCTTGTATATTATGTGCCCTTGTCATCTAACATCGATATGCAGGTCCAGTAAGTCATATGCATTGCATACCCACATACTTAGTACATTCTGACGTATTGACGCATACTCTATGCCTATATGATTTTACCATGTAGGGATCGAGCAGTTTGGATATCAGCCGCAGGATGAATAGTCCTTCTTGAAGATATTTTTATGGTGAGCCTCGTCTTCTAAGGGCGAGCTTTTGCTTCTAGTGTTTCTATGTATTTACATTTTGTTGAGGGTGAGTCCGAAACTTGTCCCGGCCCCCGTTCCTTGACTAGAGGCGTATGTTGGGCACTGTATAAAACTTTCCTCATTTTGTTATCCATAAATTAGCGGTTTTTCCCCTTGACTTTGGTTTTTGCTATTTAATTATCCGTCTTAAATGATTTGCACCAATCATGTAGTTTCTGAAATTTGAGGCTTGTTTGGGGACTCTCGGGTCCCCATTCGCCGTGTCACATCTAGGCCCCGGCCCCGGGTCGTGACAAAAGGTGGTATCAGAGCCCTAGGTTTATAATGGTCCTCGGAGCCCAACATGGCGCGTCGAGTAGAGTCCTATTCATGGGTGTGAAGTGCACCATACCTGTGAGTGGGAGGCAACGAAGACGTACTAGGAAATTCCTCCCTTCTTCATGTCTTGTGTTGTGCTGTGACTGGTTTATGAATTTCCTTATTTATTTGTATTGTTAATCCTTTTCAGTAAATGCCTCGAGGAAGACCTCCACTACCTAGGCCAGCTCCGACTGTGGAAGATCAAGCCCCTTATGAGCCTATGGAGGATCCTATCTCTAACGGTGAATTCCGTACCGCTTTCGCCATGCTTGCACAGGTGGTGACTGCCCAGGCAAGGCAAGCCAATTTGCCACGGGACCCTACACCTACTACTATTAAATCCTTTGGGTTCGACATCCCAGCCTCTTTCTTAGGGCCACTATATTACTTGGGTTGACCATGTACACTTGCGTGTGCTAGGGAAGCAACAAGTTTTTGGCGCCGTTGCCGGAGATCCATCGTTCACTATTGAATTGTTTTTGTGTGGATTAACTGGTGTTAATGTTTTGCAGCTATTGGCATATTTTTGGGAATTTTTTGGGGCCCGTAGCTCAAATTCAGAAATTTTTTGGGGCCCCAAAACAGTGAGCCTCCGCGACAGGACCACGTTGCGGACCTACACTTGTAGGCTGTTTTCAGTGAAAAAATTACATCGTCGATTTCGATCAACCCGGGAGGTATTTGTGAGTTAATTTTTGCTGAACTAACATGTGTTAATGTTGTGAAGGATTTGCAGGTGTTCGGTAAATTTTTTGGGGTCCGTAGCTAAAAATCGTAAATCTTTTGGGCCCCAAAACAGTGACCATCTGCGACAGGCCCGCGTCGCAGAGGCGTCGCGCACTCACACTTGTGGGCTGTTTTGAGTGAAAGAACGCATCGTCGATTTTTCTCTAAATCCATGAGTTGTGGTGTCATTTCTTTGAATGAACTAACATGTCTTGCTATTTTGTAGCTTAGTCCATAGTTCGTTGAATTTTTCAGGGCCCGTAGCTCAAAATTCAATAAAATTTTGGCCCCGAAACAGTGACCATCCGTGACCGTACCGCATCGCGGTTGCATCTCGGACTTGTGATTTCTTCAGGGCCAAGGTACTAAATTTCTTAAGGCAGGATCTGCGCCAGGTTTGCGTCGCGCTTGCATTGCGGACCCGTGTATCTCCGGCCTCGATTTTCGCGTGGCCCCACCCCCTCAGTTTTTTAGGGTTTTCTCCCTAATTTTCAACCCGATTTTTCACCCCTTTTCTCTCTAAACTCTAAATATTTCCCCCATTTTTTCCAATTTTCGAAGATCTACGCGATGCACACTCATCCCCTCATCATTATTCTGCATCTCAAGTAAGTAATCTCGGTCTCAATGTCATTTTTACATTTGGATTGGGTTTGTTTTGCTTCTTTGAACACATACAGGCGTGTGATAAATGTTGTACGAGTTCACTATCCTAATGGGGTCGTAGTGTGCGTAAATTCATGCTAGATGTCGAAATGTTTTGTGTAATTCTGGGATGAAGGTCAATTTTGGGCATAATCATTGTGGGGTGAAATCCCTAGGGTACAAAAATTTGGGGAAAGCTTGCCATAACTGTTGGGGGAGGGTTATTTTGAGTGAAACTACCATGAATTGTTGGAAATTGTTATGTGTGGGTAGTTTGTTGCTCATTGTGCTTGCATTGTGGTTGTATGATTTGTATGGGGGCTAATGTGGTTGTTGCAACTGACCTGTATTATCCATTGTGTGGGGATCAGTGGTTCCATATGCCACCGGTGAAGTGGAGAAGTCTGAGTATCCTCTTCACCCGGTGTGGCTTAGTCTAAGTATGGGGTAAGCATCACCTAGGCCTGACCACGGTCCCCTTTGCATTATCATTGATCGGCTGAGCTTGTTGTGCTGCGGGTATTAACGACTTCTAGGATCAGAAGAACAGGGCAAACAAGCGGAGCTGGCGCCTCTAGCAGCCAAAGGCGTACCAAGGATGTCCCGGTAGTACCCCGAGCCCCTGAGCACAGAGGCCAAAAAACCTCATTTTGGGCTTCGAGCAGTAAACAGAGAGGGATAGAGGTGGTACCGGGCTCACAACGAGACCAAGTACTTCCCAGATGTCCCCATAGATGCGGACTCCCTGGCTCGTGAGTTCCCCAATATCTATCAAAGGTGCATGAACTACCACCTCATGTTCCTCTTCAACGATCCCTTACCATGCAACCTCAGCATAGTTAGGGAGTTCTATGCAAACATGAAGAAGGAACCTCGCACACAGGTGGTCATGGTGCGAGGAGTGGAGGTCAACATAGGACCCCTGGCCATCAATACCATTTTGGGCACACCAGATGTCCCCACCGGAACTTTCAATGATTTGCAGATGCACCCCCCCTACCGTCTCATCCGGCACACACTGGCAGGAGTGAACTCCACGGCGAGATGGATACGGCATGCAGGCCGAGGATACCACCAAAGCTTCCCCTTTGCCCACATGAATCGGGAAGCTTGGGTGTAGGTGAAAATCGTGATGCACTCCTTCTTCCCAGGCCAGCACTTCATGGCCGTGACACGAGACAGAACCTGCCTGGTGTATGCCCTCATGACAGGCATGGAGCTTAACTTTGGGGCTGTTCTCAAGTCTGTCATGAAAAAGGCCCGAGTCCACCGAGGTCGCAGGTATGCTTTCGAGGGCCTTATAACTGAATTATGTAATCGTGCAGGTGTCCCCACTGAAGAGCTAGATTATTGGCCCAGATTGAGGCCCCACCCTATAATGTCACCAACATTAAGGAGCTTGAGGAGGCTATGGGGCCAGTACTCACCACTGCTAAAAGCAACCATCGGGATGAGCTCATCATGACACGCATGTACGGGCTCGAAAATGCTAAGGCACAGGGTGGGTGGTCGCCCGTCTATACAGCAGGAGCTCGACGACGTTGCCACTCTCTACCCTCTCAACGCCCATGCTAATGTTATGCTGGGCATTGGGCCTACCTTTGTGGAGCCTGTTGATGATGACATCCCCACGGACCCTGAGGATGCACCGATGGCCTCCGACACTGAGGAGGAGGATATTGAGGATGAGGTCCCAGTGGCCACAGGAGGGGAGCCAATCTTGCCGGGCCCGGATGAGTAGAAGCAGCCAGAGTCGATGCAGGTTTTGTATGATTAGCACTAAGGGCAGTGCTGAGACTAAGTGTGGGGTGGATGGAAATGGTAGGACTACATGCATCTTATTTTATATATTCATTTGGCATGTATAATTCAGACAAATTCTTTTCTTTCTTTTGTTACATCAAAATCAACTATCTCTAACTCTACCAAGTTAGCCAAAGTATCCCTATAATAGGTGGATAATACACAATCTCTATAGACCCTCTCAACTAGGATAGACTCATCAGTGGGAGTAGAAACAGTATAAGGCTCAATCAAACATTCAAGAAAAATCTCTGTATATTGCTTCTTTCTTGAGTGGTAGTGGAGTTATTCATGTTAAAGCAACTGTTCTCTAGTATTTCTGATTAATGTTTAGTTTGTGCAACATTTAGATTAGAGATGGCAACTCAGTTCTGAAGTAGTGTGTCGGCAGTGATACAACCAAGCAGGGTAGGATGGTCGTGTAAATCAAAGTAGCTTAATTACTAGGAGACCTGAAAAGTAATACCTAATTCTAACACTTCAGAATAAAATGATGTAATCAAAGAATCTTGTGCATTAAAGCAACATTGAATCTTGAGTTAACATTATAAGGGGAGTGTGCCAAGAGCGGTGAGCTGAATTGTATAATTCTGTGTTGAAATAGTTGCTAGAACTTGCCCGGTATGTAGGATGAACTCAGTAGGAGTCGAATTTGAAGGAAAGGATCGAGGCATTTCTTTGGTAGCCCATTAAGCCGTCAGCAATCTACCCAACTAACATCATCTCCCTAGTCAGACCTTTTGAGCTTGAGCTTTTTCTTTGGTTAGCCACGTGTTAAGCCTACCCCTCCTTTTGATCTAAACCCGGATGAACCTGATCCCCAAGCGCTGTAGCATGACAGTCGAAGGATAGGAAAGTCTAACTGGATATCTCAGGGAATAAGAGAAAGAAAACTGGAGATATGGTTTGAAAACAGTGGTGATCCGTGACCTCTCCGCATCGCGGACTTACCGTACATAAAAACAGTGGCTGTTCGCGACGTCTCCGCGTCACGGACCCATCGTGAAACAAAAAAAATAAAAGAAAGAACGGGACAAAAGCAAAATAAAAAGGGTAGTTGTAACAGTGAAAGAACAAGGATACATGTGAATGACTGTGTTTGGAGGAGTGATGAATTGTGTAAGGGCAGTGCTGGGTGGATGGAAATGACAGGACTAGATGCATCTTATTTTATATATTCATTTGGCATGTATAATTCAGACAAATTCTTTTCTTTCTTTTGTTTCCTGTTCTTGCCTAGTTATCTGTATATTGCTTCTTTCTTGAGTGGTAGTGGAGTTATTCATGTTAAAGCAGCTGTTCTCTAGCATTTCTGATTAATGTTTAGTTTGTGCAACATGTTAGATTAGAGATGGCAACTCAGTTCTGAAGTAGTGGGTGGGCAGTGATACAACCAAGCAGGGTAGGATGGTCGTGTAAATCAAAGTAGCTTAATCACTAGGAGACCTGAAAAGTAATACCTAATTCTAACACTTCAGAATAAAATGATGTAATCAAAGAATCTTGTGCATTAAAATACATTGAATCTTGAGTTAACCTTATAAGGGAAGTATGCCAAGAGTGGTGAGCTGAATTGTATAAGTCTGTGTTGAAATAGTTGCTAGAACTTGCCCGGTATGTAGGATGAACTCAGTAGGAGTCGAATTTGAAGGAAAGGATCGAGGCATTTCTTTGGTAGCCCATTAAGCCGTTAGCAATCTACCCAACTAACATCATCTCCATAGTCAGCCCTTTTGAGCTTGAGCTTTTTCTTTGGTTAGCCACGTGTTAAGCCTACCCCTCCTTTTGATCTAAACCCAGATGAACCTGATCTCCAAGCGCTGTAGCATGACAGTCGGAAGATAGGAAAGTCTAAATGGATATCTCAGGGAATAAGAGAAAGAAAACTGAAGATATGGTTTGAAAATAGTGGTGATCCGCGACCTCTCCGCATCGTGGACTTACCGTGCATAAAAACAGTGGCTGTCCGCGACGTCTCCGCGTCGCGGACCCATCGCGAAACAAAAAAAATAAAAGAAAGAAAGGGACAAAAGCAAAATAAAAAGGGAGGCTGTAACAGTTAAAGAACAATGACACATGTGAATGACTGTTTTGGGAGGAGTGATGAATTGTGTAAGGGCAGTGCTGAGACTAAGTGTGGGGTGGATGGAAACGACAGGACTAGATGCATCTTATTTTACATATTCATTTGGCATGTATATCTAGACAAATTCTTTTCTTTCTTTTGTTTCCTGTTCTTGCCTAATTATCTGTATATTGCTTCTTTCTTGAGTAGTAGTGGAGTTATTCATGTTAAAGCAGCTGTTCTCTAGTATTTCTGATTAATGTTTAGTTTATGCAACATGTTAGATTAGAGATGGCAACCCAGTTCTGAAGTAGTGTGTCGGCAGTGATACAACCAAGCAGGGTAGGATGGTCGTGTAAATCAAAGTAGCTTAATCACTAGGAGACCTGAAAAGTAATACCTAATTCTAACACTTCAGAATAAAATGATGTAATCAAAGAATCTTGTGCGTTAAAGCAACATTGAATCTTGGGTTAACCTTATAAGGGGAGTGTGCCAAGAGTGGTGAGCTGAATTGTATAAGTCTGCGTTGAAATAGTTGCTAGAACTTTCCCGATATGTAGGATGAACTCAGTAGGAGTCGAATTTAAAGGAAAGGATCGAGGCATTTCTTTGGTAGCCCATTAAGCTGTCAGCAATCTACCCAACTAATATCATCTCCCTAGTCAGCCCTTTTGAGCTTGAGCTTTTTCTTTGGTTAGCCACGTGTTAAGCCTACCCTTCCTTTTGAACTAAACCCGGATGAACCTGATCCCCAAGCGCTGTAGCATGACAGTCGGAGGATAGGAAAGTCTAAATGGATATCTCAGGGAATAAGAGAAAGAAAACTGGAGATATGGTTTAAAAACAGTGGTGATCCGCGACCTCTCCGCGTCGCGGACTTACCGTGCATAAAAACTATGGTTGTCCGCGACGTCTCTGCGTCGCGGACCCATCGCGAAACAAAAAAAATAAAAGAAAGAAAGAAAGGTACAAAAGCAAAATAAAAAAGGTGGTTGTAACAGTGAAAGAACAATGACACATGTGAATGACTGTTTTGGGAGGAGTGATAAATTGTGTAAGGGCAGTGTTGAGACTAAGTGTGGGGTGGATGGAAATGACAGGACTAGATGCATCTTATTTTATATATTCATTTGGCATGTATAATTCAGACAAATTCTTTTCTTTCTTTTGTTTCCTGTTCTTGCCTAGTTATCTCTATATTGCTTCTTTCTTGAGTGGTAATGGAGTTATTCATGTTAAAGCAGCTGTTCTCTAGTATTTCTGATTAATGTTTAGTTTGTGCAACATGTTAGATTAGAGATGGCAACTCAGTTCTGAAGTAGTGTGTCGGCAGTGATACAACAACAGGGTAGGATGGCCGTGTAAATCAAAGTAGCTTAATCACTAGGAGACCTAAAAAGTAATACCTAATTCTAACACTTCAGAATAAAATGATGTAATCAAAGAATCTTGTGCATTAAAGCAACATTGAATCTTGAGTTAACCTTATAAGGGGAGTGTGCCAAGAGTGGTGAGCTGAATTGTATAAGTCTGTGTTGAAATAGTTGCTAGAACTTCCCCGGTATGTAGGATGAACTCAGTAGGAGTCGAATTTGAAGGAAAGGATCGAGGCATTTCTTTGGTAGCCCATTAAGCCGTCAGCAATCTACCCAACTAACATCATCTCCCTAGTCATCCCTTTTGAGCTTGGGCTTTTTCTTTGGTTAGCCACGTGTTAAGCCTAACCCTCTTTTTGATCTAAACCCGGATGAACCTGATCCCCAAGCGCTGTAGCATGACAGTCGGAGGATAGGAAAGTCAAAATGGATATCTCAGGGAATAAGAGAAAGAAAACTGGAGATATGGTTTGAATATAGTGGTGATCCGCGACCTCTGCGCGTCGCGGACTTACCGTGCATAAAAACAGTGGCTGTCCGCGACGTCTCCACGTCGCGAACCCATCGCGAAACAAAAAAAATAAATGAAAGAAAGGGACAAAAGCAAAATAAAAAGGGTGGCTGTAACAGTGAAAGAACAATGACACATGTGAATGATTGTTTTGGGAGGAGTGATGAATTGTGTAATCTGTGCTGTAAAATGCAGTGTTGAGCTAGATGCGCTTAGGGATTGAGCCATGTCACTTATATTCCATAAAAGATACCCCGCCAGCCCTTAGCCTACATTACAATCACATAGAAGACCTCAGTGATCCTTCGAGACGACTACTATTAGGTCACATTTGTACATTACGGGCAAGCTTATAGGAACTAGACCCAACACAAGACATCAATTGGGAGAGAGTTGATTGAATACCCATATTCTTGTGTTTGTTTTATCTTCCATTCTGATAGGTGTGCATGGGTAATTCTTCTGGTGAGGGCACAAACCCAAGTAAGGTTAGCAGCCAGATGATAATGTTGACTAAATTACTACAAGATTCTGCGGTTAAGCATGAAGGATTAGATGAAGGGGATACTGTTAGGATCTAGGAAGGTTTTGATTCTTTGGTGCATGCGAGCTATTCATATAATTTGTTTGGGGGTACACACTGCCTGGCGAGTCTCATGCATAAGTGTTGCAATTGCCCGAGGACGGACAAAACTCTAAGTGTGGGGTGGTGATCTTAGGCGTATTTATACTCCTAGTTAACCAAATAGACCCATAAATTGAGCTAAGTCAGAGGGTAAACATAAAGAGAACAGTTGTTTTTAATATGATTGTTGTTATTTTTCTAATCTGGTGGTCGAGTACTCCATTTGATTGCATTTTGCAGAGTTTAGTCAAATAATAGCATTCTAAAGCCAAGTGCAAATTGGACGGATGGATACTACCCAGAAAGCAAGGAAGAAAAGAAGCAGTCTGCAGCAGAAGCTAAGGTCCACGTCGCGGACCTGGGAGCGGAACAACGAGACTGAAAAGGAGAAGAAAAAGATGCAAAGGCCCAGTGCGCTGCAGGGTCCGCGTCGCGGACCAGGATGCATGAAGAGGCGAATCGGTCCAGTCAGCAAAATCTCGGAGCCGAGTCAAAACACATCAGTTTGCGTCGCTGACTACACGCATATCAAGAGAAAAACGTGTCACGGGATTTGAAAAAGAGGAGGCTATTAATTATTGAAATTTTGTATATTCATTTTTTGAGCAAGAAACAGACGAGTGTCTTAGAGAACACAACCTAGGTCAACTTTGGTTTAACTTTCATCTTTGTATTATTGAATGTTCATCATTTTCAGCTTAATTTTGATGTGGGAACCAACTATGAGTAGCTAGTTCTCCCATATTCTGAGATTGTAGCCCTAGACAATGTGATCTCTTAATTTTGGTTTATGTATGATGGGTTTATTACTTATTCATGTGCCACTTTTATTTATACTTCTTAGCTGATCAACTAGGGAGGAAATGGGTTAATTAATCTGAATTCGAAAGATGTTGGAATAATTAGAACACAGTGGAACAGGGGGCTTGTCCAACTAGGTTATTAGATTGGTTCGTGTAAGGGAGACCTGTGACAACTACCCTTACACCAAGTGGGAGATAATGAAAGGCCCCAACTCGTTGACGTCACTAGAGGTCCACAAAACTGCCCAGAACATTTTGCCAGCACCACCTCACGGAGAGCCTACGTGGCCCGTGTGAAGTCATACGGACCGTGTGGCCTCCCGTGGGGTGATGCCTGGGAGAGTGGAGGGTAAACGGGCCTCCACACGGTCCGTGTAAAGCTAAACGGTCCGTGTGGCCCTCTATATGGTACCCTGCGTGAAACCACCTTCACACGGACCAAGTCACGGCCCGTATGACTTTAGACGGTCCGTGTGGTCCTCCGTCTAGTCGTGGTGTGGAGAGTCTCCTGTATACGGACGGGTTCACGGTCCATGTGACCCCAGGTGGTCCTTTTACCGGTTCGTGATGTGATACTTAGCCCGAAAAATCTCGCCTCTGAAAATTTTAAGTTCGGGACCACGGCATTGTAAACGGTCCGTGTGACACTACACGGACCGTGTATTGGACCGTATGCCTCAGACGGACCAATTTCTGGTCCATTTCATTAATGGCATTTTTGAAATATTGGGTGTTTCCAACGCGAATTATGTCATTTTCCACCCTTCCTAAGCTCCTTATATAAAGTTAACTTCACCAATTCAGCCCATTTTCCTCTCATTTCACTCCTCTCACTAGAATTGCTCTCTCAAGCTCTCCAACATCTCTCTCTAGGAATTGTGAAGCTAAGACCCTTATTCTGAAGCCCATTTCTCTTCAAGCTTGTCTCCAAATCAAGTATGTGGATTTTGATTCTTGGTCTCTTTCAACCAAGAAGACCCAAAGTTCCTTTCAAACTAATTTATGAATTTTTCTACTTAAAATGTGAATTTTGACTACTTGATCTTGGTTACTTGAACAATGCATGTGCTATATTATTTTCCAAATTTTGAGTTATGTTAAGTTTTACCATGATGAACTACTTGGATTATGAAACTATGAACATGCATGTCCCTTTAAATATGTTATTATGCATGGGATATTTAGTACCATTTTCTATTAATTTATTTATGGATTTCTCAGTCTTTACATTTTATTGCTATGTTTTAACTATTCTCTACATTACCCATGTCATCCCTATATCATGCATTGCATCACATTCATGACATTGATACATGAAAATTTTGAAAATGTGGGGTTAAGCCCAATTTTGTCCTAAAAAGGAATTATGATATTATTTTTGGTAATACATGGGATATGACAAGAAGGTGATCACCGGTATGTCTATAATTATGGCTCTTGGAGCATCTTGGATGTTTACACCATCTTGTATCTTGGCTCTTGGAGCATCTTGGGTGCTTGCACCATCTTGTACTTGTAAATGAGCTATTTCTTGCATTGTCATCTTGAATATGATCTTGTAATTTGGCGTCCAGCCTAAATGTGCCTTAAACGTTTTGAAACTTACACTTGACTCTCTTGAAAGCATATGTATATATATATATATAGAAGTATTCCTGTGGGATGTGTAAAACTTAGCACCTATGGATTGGGGGTTCCTCCCCCTTTCCTTGAACTATGTGCCAGCATAGAGACGAATATTATTCGTCTACTTGTTTATGATATGACATGTCTTGATGTGATTCTTGCAAATCCTTCCGAAATGGGAGTCCTGTAAGGAAAGTGACCATCCACCGCAATGGGGTGGCCCGTAAGGTGTGATGTAGGTTACCTTTGGCAAGTAATCTTCTCCCTACCGGTGGGAGGTCCCAATTGGTCCAATTCATGTAATAGCTCGCATGGATTTGGTTTGTCGATTATAGTCCATCCCCGTTATATGTGTATAGGAGCATTAGTGCATTTGCATGCATCACGCATTCCATGGCATCTCGTATATCAAATTCCTTCGCTTGTATGATCCTTGTATATTATGTGCCCTTGTCATCTAACATCGATATGCAGGTCCAGTAAGTAATATGCATTGCATACCCGCATACTTAGTACATTCTGACGTACTAACGCATACTCTATGCCTACATAATTTTACCATGTAGGGACCGAGCAGTTTGGATATCAGTCGTAGGATGAATAGTCCTTCTTGAAGATATTTCTGTGGTGAGCCCCGTCTTCTGAGGGCGATCTTTTGCTTCTAGTGTTTCTATGTATTTACATTTTGTTGAGGGTGAGCCCGGAACTTGTCCCGGCCCCCGTTCCTTGACTAGAGGCGTATGTTGGGCACTGTATAAATTTTTCCTCATTTTGTTATCCATAAATGAATGGTTTTTCCATCCTTGACTTTGGTTTCCGCTATTTAATTATCAGTCTTAAATGCTTTGCACCAATCATATAGTTTCTGAAATTTGTGGCTTGTTTGGGGACTCTCGGGTCCCCATTCGCCGTGTCACATCTAGGCCCTGACCCTAGGTCATGACATCATAGCAATTGTAAATCCTTCTTCTGTATATGTTTTAAAAAAAGAAACTAGACCTCTTAATTGATCCGTGGCGACATCAATACGCATATCTTTTGATTATATATTTTTGCTAATTGAATTAACCGCAAATAATACATCATACCAAATAGTCATACCCAATAAAAATTCAAAATTTTCAAGTTCAAAAATTGTTAAACAATTAGCTTCACTTTTAATTTTTTGATTATCACTAACCTCTACTAATTTGAATAAAGCATCTCTTATTTGTGGAGTTTGAAATCTTATTGCTTTAATAATTTCAATACGACTTTCCCATCGCGTTTGTGACAAAGATTTAAGAGTTAAACTACGTACATAATCTTTTAAAATTTTCCACTGTTTAGTAGATGAAGAAAATAGTGAATATATATGTTGTACGACAACAACAACAACAACAACAACAACAACAACAACATACCCAGTTGAATCCCACAAGTGGGGTTTGGGGAGGGTAGAAATGTATGCAGACCTTCCCACTACCTTGTATATAGAAGTAGAATGTTGTTTCTTGTGAACCCTCGACTCAACAATCCATAAGCAGAATAAACTAGATATTGCAAAGGGAAGGAAAGGGAACAAAGGGAGAACATATATGTTGTACAACTCCAAAAAATGATATAGCTTTTGTACAAGAATTAACCATATCACAAAATACCAAATTTAGATCATGACAACCATATGGTATATAAAATGATCTAGGATTTATATCGAGAAGTCGTTTTTGCACTCTTGATGTTTCCCTTTCATATTAGATCCGTCATCATATCCTTGTCCTCTTACATCTTGTTTGGATGGTGGTTTTCGTAGTATGGTATGGTATGGTTATTAAGAGAACGACGTTTGTTTTAATTGTTTCATTAATTATATGGTATGGTATGATTTTGTTTCATGGTTCTGTAACCATGAAAACCCCCACTTTTTGAAACCACCAATTTGGTGGTATCCCATGGTTCTCTTATTGTTTTTTCCAATTATACCTTTATTTAAATTTAAATAATTATAGTTTATCCTTTATTCTTTATTAAACTTTACCTTAATATATGTATTTTTTTATTACTTTCTCCGCATCAACTTTTGAAACTTCTTTTCCACCTCCCGTCTTTTCTTTCACGTTTTAGTGTATTTTTTTAGGTTAGTTTATTTAAAAGTTCTTACTTTTTTATTTTCTTGTATTGTTTGTATAGAATGAAGATACATTAGCTTGTATGTTTCCTACTCGATTCTATGTATTTTTTTTTAAAGTTATTAAAAACTATTGGTAAATTTAATATTTATAATAATTAAGGATATTTTTGTAAATTTATAAGTTACGATACAGTACTATACAGTCAAATCAAACAATAAATTATTACTAAACAATAACAACCCGTACAGTCTATCCAAACATTATATGGTACGGTACTGTATAATACCATACCATACCATACAGTACTATACATTACGAAACTATGACAAACCACCATCCAAACAAGTTGTTAAATTATCAATATCAAGTCCAATGCATTTTATTTCATCTAAAATAACTTCAGAAAGGCTTTTTTTCCACTAGTATCATCTACTTTTAAGAACTCTAGAAAATATTCAGTTATTTTTATTGGAGTTACTGAAATATGTACACTCCGTATTGTAAAAGACATTTGTTCTTGATGACTTGTATCCAGCGTGCAATCAAGTATGATAGAAAAATACTTTGCTTTTATAACTTTTTCAATAATTTTATTCTTAATTTCACTTGCCAATAAATTTATTAATTCGTTTTGTATATTATGCCCAAGATAATGATTATGAATTTCGTCATATTTAATTCATTGAATATGTTCTTGCATAATCAGATCAAATTCTGCAATCATTTTAATAAGTCTTATAAAGTTTCCATTATTTTCTTGATATATTTTTTCATTTTTTCCTCTAAATGCCAAATTGTTTTTTCCAAGAGTTTTTATGATGGAAATAATTCTTGACAATACATTTTCCAATGCTCTCTATTTCTATTAATTTGGTCTTGAACATGTTTATCAATTATTTTATTGTTATACAATCTAAATTCTAAATCAATCCATGAACTCATATTAATAATATGTTGGTTAGTTGTTTCATGAGTTCTAAGCTTGGTGCTAAGATTTTATCAATCTCTACTACCTTCATTAGCTAATTTATTATTTTTAACATTAAAAGTCGTATTAAATAACTTACAACAAAAACAAAATACTTTATTCAAATCTTTGGAATAAACTAACCATTTTCTTTCATGTTTTTCTCCATTTGCCAATGTTTGAAAATAATGTGTGGTAGAAAAATATCTTGAAAATTTATCTTTAGGAAAACATGTGTCGATAATTTTAATTGGTCCCTTTTCTACTAATAGATCTCTTAACTTTGTATCAACATTATAATATTGACTAGGATCATATATATTTTTAGGAGTATAATTATTTAAATCATTTATAAATTTTTTATTTTCTGGAGAATCTAATCTACATTCGATTTTTCACTAATATCCTCCTCCCCCCCCCCCCCCCCGGCGGCCTTTTTTTTTTTCTATTTGGATCATAACTCAACTTTAACTAAGTTAGTGACTTGTGCATCTAAGGAGCATCCTCCTACATCTTTTGAGTTAGTTTTGATATTATTTCTTAAAAAAATTATCAAGAGCACCTTTTTGAGATTTCATCAAATTATCAACTTTTCTTTTTCTTTTAAGGTTTGAATGACGGGATTCATAATTCCTAGTTGACATATTAAAATTCTAATAAATATTTTGAACACTATCTACAATATCAAATGAAAAAAATATAAAATATAAGACACAAAAATAATAATAGAAATTAGAATGATATTACCCGATTTGAGAACTATGGAGTATGAAGACTTGCTTTCCAAAAAGAAATTTGGCTTCCTTGTTATAATTTTAAGTTAAAATTATTAATGTAACAAATAAACTATTAAAGTTTTGTAAGTCTTGAGACTTGAATAAGAGAAAGAGATAATGGAAGAATAGAAAAGAGAAAGAGAGAATGAATAGAAAATTAGAAGGAAAAAAAGAAAGAAGAAAGCAGTATATAATTTTTAAAATTGATAGAATAAAAAAAAATTCCATCCCATCCCAATGTTTCAATTTTTTTTTTAATCTAACTTTCAATTACTACTACAAAGTTACTTAAAAAATGGGCCCCCAATATTATGGAGCCTAAGGCCAAGGCCCTTTTAATTGTTAAGTCCAGCTGACCCTGGGCATTTGTAAGCAACCAAAATTGAATGCAATTCAAGTAGTCATCTCTCATAATAAAGCTTTCTTCTACTATATTTCTCTGCATGGTATCAGAGTCATAGCTATATATTGGCTCCTGGATTTATTTTAAGATCGGGTTAGTAGTTGATTCAACTAGTTTGTGTGGAAGGATTTTAACGGTTGTGCTAATGGATTGGGGGATGGAGTTGTGTTGAACCAATCCAATTACAAGGTATGGAAGACATGTATAGAGTCATACCTTGTGGGATGTTATTAATGGGAGCAACACAAGTACTCCTGTCGACGAACCGAAAAATAACAGTGCATACAAGAAGCGGAAACAGATTAATGCAAAAGCGGAGTTCATTCTTAAGAGTTCAATATCCTTTGACTTATTTGATCATATTATAAGGTGCATATTAGCTCATGAAATATGGAGGACCCTCGATCAACGGTTTGATAAGAAGAATGAAGCTCGGATACATATATTGGAGAATGAATTGGCTAACACCACTTAAGGTAATCTTTCTATAGCCGAGTATTTTTTTAAAGATTAAGAATTTATGTTCTGAGATATCCTTATTGAATCCAGAGGAGGCTATCTCTCAAGCACGAATGAGAAGAACTATCATTCGTGGTTTGAAACCTGAATATATTTTATTTGTGACGTCAGTTCAAGGATGGCTTAACAACCATCCTTGGAGACATTTGAGAATTTATTGTCGTCATAGGAAGTACTAGCCAAACAGTTGGCTAGTATATTTGTTAATGAAGGGGAAGGAAATGCTCGTGTAGCCAACAAAAGGAAATTTAAGAAAAAAGCAAGAGACACGCTGCATGATCAATTCACAGGTGGTTTAAGCTCATCTAGAAAGAAGGAAGAATCTTTTTAACATTTATGATAAAAAAGCCTCTCAGATATTATTGATATGGCAAAATAAGACACATAAAACAATATTGCTGATCTAAGGAGGGCAATATGACTCAAATTGAGAAAGCTACTAAACAGGAAGAAGAAGAAGAAGACTGGGGAAGATGTTTAGTAGCTGAGAATCGAGTAATAGATGTCATGGCTTCCATCATTTTTGAAAGAGACTGGCTCGAGAATTCAAAATATAATATAGTTGATCATATGGACAAGCAAGACATTGCTTTCATCGAAATGCAACAAGAAACTTCTGAAGAAGTTCATACTAATGATGTGGTAGCTGTTATCAAAGAAATTAAAGAAGTAGATCCTGAACAAACTGTGTTTGAAACTATATATGCTAATGACAAGCAGTCCAGAGAAAGCAACGAGGGAGATATATTCGAAACGAAAGTTTTTTTGTCAATCATCTACAATTACAAAGTCAATAGATGACTCATAAAAATTCTAAAAGTAGAGATTAAATGGATCAAGCTGATATTGAAGTCTTAATTTCAAATAAAGAGATAAATGACATGATATTCTGTTAGAACGACCCTAGAATTTGCCTACTCGTTGGAACAGGTTAGATGACCTGTTTCAATAGTACAGAAATTCAACCCTTGAACACAGTGATTTTACGTGGAAACACCTAGCTCACAATAGGTGTAAAAACCACGTACCTCTACAGGAATTTCTTCAATATTTATTCAAATCAACGTGAGCCTTCAAAAGTTAATTACAACGTGTAATAACCCTTTACTTCTACTCCCTTACCTACAATCTACTCACAACCCTCCCAAGGATTGTATCCCAACTGTCTTCTTGTTAACCCTAACTTGAAGATAAAACTATTCTCAGTTATAGATTCTGAGAATTACAAAGTTCCTATGAAACAAAAGAAACCTTAGACACGAGTTCTAGCTCTTTCTTACGCTTCGTTTTTTCTCTCTATTTGCCCACTCTTTTTGTGAATCTTGAATCTGGTTTTATAGCTGTAAACAAGCTCTTTCTCCAACTTCTTTTCGAATTCCTTTTCTTAATCCGCGTCTCACGCTTCTTGACAAATCTTTCCTTCTTTGTAAACTTCTTCTTCTTTTAGGAGGTTTAGTTGAGATAAGATTCCTTGATTTCCTCCTTATTTCCAGTGCCAAGTATTGTATGTTTATGATATATAATGAGTTACACTTTTCGTGGCTGTGCCGTCTTTCCTCCTGTGGAATGAACCTGATAAATCTTTCTGTTTCATCTACCTGTTTCATTTACTTTGTTAATCATCAAAAGTCCTTGTCCCAACAAATTCCCCCTTTTTGATGATGACAAACTTCCTGAGTTGACACCATCCTTTTTGCAGCAATGAAACAGGTTAACCAGTAAGTATAATAACTACGTTCATTTCAACTCATCTTCCCCCTTTGGACATCATCGAAAAGAAACTGATAAGTATAAGCAAGGAGAAACAACATGTATAACCAAGCAGTAGAAAAAACAGAGAATAGTATTTATATGCAAGAGTACCAAACATTAATCAAAAATACAAGAACCAAGATCTACCACCAGGCATACAACCTGCCATGCAAAAGAAGAAAGAGACAAACAATTTAAACAAAGCACAAAAAACACAGAGGCTGGAGAGAGAGGACGGATTTTAGGGGATGAGCTTGGTGAGTGCATGAACAATATCAGTGTGTTTAGCTCGTTCCTGCATGAGAGTCTCCTCTAGTTCCGTAATCTTGAGGGTGAGAGCCCGCTTCTCCTGCTCAAAATGCTCACGCTCCTGAGCCATTTCCACGTCCTTAGCATTGAGTGCCATCTGGAGACGATGAAGTGGAGTGCCCGGTCGCTGCATTGAACCAGGTAAAGCTTGATGGTCCACCTGTCCTAACACATCTTTAGTGGTCTGTATGGTCCAGACCTGTACCGGAACTGAATAGGCCTCAAAGACAGTGGCCAACCAAAACCCGTAGGGAAGAGCATGTCCCTTTTTATCCTGGACAAGAACCCTCTGAATGTGGTGCAGCATAAGAGCAGGAAGGTTGATTGAAACACCTTCATCGAGAAGTTCCATCAAGGTGAGGTCCAGATAACTTGCCTCAGAGCGATGCTCTTGACGTGGAATTATAATTTTATGGACCACATCGAAGTATAGCCGGTGAAGAGGCGTCATCTCCCTTCGTTGAACACGTCTATGCTGGGTGAGAGATGGCTTCCCAGCAAATTTCCTTGTAATTTCTAAGGCAGAGGGCAATTGGTCTAGAGGAGGCCACTCATGACGCACATAGTGTGCCCAGCCAACAGTAGGAACTTGGAGAAGACGTCCAAGATCAGAGGAGGAGAGGCGGAGAGAAACCCCTCGAACAGTCGTGGAAAAAACAGAATCACGCACACTTCCTTGTGCGTAAAATTCAACCATTTCATTTTTGGCCATCTTTCTTTGGCCAGTGGTTTGGAGGAATAGTGCAGACCACCCTTGGATCTCAATTTTGGAGAGTAAGGTTGTCATTTCAGGGCCACCCACCCCAGTGACTACACGGCCTCGAAGAAGAGAGAGCCGTTGAAAGTGAGAGAGGTTAAAAGAGCCGGGATCGGAAGGAGTGACGGGTGAAGGGGCGAACTCACTGTCAGACGAAGAGACAGGAGATGGAACTGGTGGAGGAACTCGTTTCTTTCTTGTGGTAGTACGGGGTTTGGTGGTGGGTTTAGGAGCAGGTGGGGGTGTACTCTGTGGAGAGGGAGGAGATGGAGACAAAGATGGAGAGATCTGGAGGAGTGACTGATGGAGAAGGGTGTAATGGTGCCCTAGGAGCCTTAGGGAAGATATGCTTACGCCGGTTCCGGCGAACCTGACGCAAAAGGAGATCCCTAGGGGCGGAGGCGGTGGAAGTTTCGTTTCTTGCTCTTGCGAAGAGCTTCTTGAAGAGCCTCTTCGGCTTGATGCTTTTGGTTGCGTGTATAAGGAGGCCGAAGGGGTGCAGACGAAGTGTCTTTTTCTGGGGAGGGGTCATCCTCAGAAACAGGAATTGGGTCAGGAATGGCTTTGCGAAGGCGGCGTAGGGTTTGAGTGGGGTTTTATGGAGGTGGAGTGGGTGTAGAAGTGGGTTGATCATGGTCTGTGGATGATGGAATGGGAGATGTTGGTGGAGCAGTGGCTGAGGAAAATGAAGGATGGAAGAAATGGGCAAGGTTTTCTTCAAGGCCCGTCCAACGAAAAAAATCGGAAAAATCAAGTCGGAGAGGAGGAGGCATGTTGGCAGTAGGATGCACAATCAGTGCCTGACACAGAGATTCTTGAGGTTCAGGAGTATTGGGCGATTTCTGAGAGGACGCCATTGTGGGGTGTGAAAAGATGAAGAAGATCAGAGAGGTGTTTCAAAGAAGAAGGATGAAGGGTGAGATGATGAAGGTTGCAAGAGGCGGTTCAAATATAGGAGGAGAGAGAGATGTGAAAAGGTGGGATAGTTAAGGCATTGGGAAGGAAATGGGTGGTGGAGGTGAAGAAGCCCGTCGTTTCGTCAGGGAAGTAGGCGAAGAGATGGTTTGGGCGGCAAGGATGGGACTGTGCTGACAGGGTAATGATGAAGGGAACAGGTTTAATGTGCCTGGTTTAAATATTTGACTCAATAATAAGTAAAAATTTGCACAGCAAGTGTTACCTGGTGGAGTGACCTGTTCCAATTGTTGATGCATGTTGTGAAAAAATCCTGCATATAAGACCACGTCCTCATGTTAACTTCCACAAGATGAAAGGATATACATGAGATAAAGTATTATCTAATGCACTCCGAACTTATAAAACTTATCATGATATTTTGAGTTGGTCAAAGGAGGGGTTATGTAATTTTGACCATCCCCAAGTCTAGCCTAATTTGTTCAAAGCGTTCTCTGCTTAGCGCCTTGGTAAAAATGTCAGCAATTTGATTTTCGGTGGGACAAAACATGATTGATACCAGCCCTTTGTCAACACAATCACGAAGAAAGTGATGCCTTATGTCTATATGTTTAGTCCGTTTGTGTTGGATCGGATTTTTTGCAATGTTGATGGCGCTCGTATTGTCACACAAGATTGGAACACTTCCAACATCTATTCCAAAATCCAGCAACTGTTGTTTAATCCAGAGCAGTTGAGCACAACAAGAACCAGCAGCTACGTATTCAGCTTCCGCAGTAGATAATGCTACAGAGTTCTGCTTCTTGGTGGACCATGAAATTAAACATGTTCCAATGAAGTGAGCCATACCAGATGTGCTTTTGCGATCAACAAGGTGCCCAGCATAATCAGCATCAGTGTATCCTATGAGGTTGAAATTACTACCTTTTGAGTACCATAGCCCCAGGTCAGAGGTGCCTTTGAGATACCGAAGAATTCTCTTCACAGCCTTGAGATGTGACTCCTTTGGATTGGCTTGAAAACGAGCACAAAGTCCCACGCTGAAAACAATGTCAGGTCTACTAGCAGTAAGATATAACAAGGAGCCGATCATACCTCGATAGAGCTTTTGTTCAACAGTCGCACCTTTTTCGTCCAGCTCCAATTTTGTGGTACTGGCAATTGGTGTATCAGTTACCTTGGCATCTTCCATTTTGAACCGTTAGAGAAGTTCCTTCACATATTTACCTTGGTGAATTAGGGTTCCAGAAGGAGTTTGCTTGAATTGAAGGCCCAAGAAGAAGTTTAGTTCTCCCATCATGCTCATTTCTAATTCTCCATTCATCAGTTTTACAAACTCTTGAGTCATGACCTCATTTGTAGAGCCAAAAATGATGTCATCCACATAGACTTGTTCAATAAGAAGATCAGAGCCTTGAGTTTTTAGGAATAGGGTGTTGTCAATTTTTCCTCTAGTGTGACCATGGTTTAGAAGAAATTTTGATAGTCTTTCATACCATGCTCGTGGAGCCTGCTTTAGTCCATACAAGGCCTTATCAAGTTTAAATACGTAGTCAGGATGTTCCGTACTTTCAAACCCTGGTGGTTGTTTCACATAGACTTCCTCCTTTAGATATCCGTTTAAAAATGCACTTTTTACATCCATTTGATACAGGGTAATCTCCTTGAATACAGCGAAGGCTACAAGTAGTCTGATGGCTTCAAGCCTTGCCACAGGTGCAAACGTCTCATCGTAGTCTATTCCTTCTTCCTGATTGTATCCTTGGACCACTAGTCTCGCCTTGTTCCTTGTAACTGTTCCATGCTCATCTAGTTTGTTGCGAAAAACCCACTTAGTGCCAATGACAGTCCTTCCTTATGGTTTAGGTACCAAGTGCCATACTTTGCATCTTTCAAACTGACTGAGTTCTTCTTGCATGGCAAGAATCCACTCCTCATCTTGTAGTGCTTCCCCTATCCGTTTTGGTTCCAATAGTGATACAAAGTCTTGAAAAGCACAAAGGTTCCTCATTCCAGATCTTGTAGTGATTCCAGAAGTCAAGTCTGTGAGAAGGTTATCAAGAGGATGGGAGTCTTGATATTTGTAATTTCTTATCACCAACCCCTGGTTTCGTTCGTTCGGTGGTTGGTCTGATTGATTAGAGCTGGAATCTGCCTGTTGACTTTCAGATTCTGCTGTTGTTCCCCCTGTCTGTATGCTCTCATCCTTTTCAGTGAGTGGAACAGGTAAGGTAACCTGTTCTTTTGACCGAAGTTCACTTTCATTGACATCCTGCAGATTATTCTCAGGATCACAGATAGTTTCATCAAATATAACATGAATACTTTCCTCAACACAGTTGGTGCGTTTATTTAGGATTCTATAAGCTTTACTGTGTAGAGAATATCCTAGAAAAATTCCCTCATCACTTCTAGCATCAAATTTTTCTAAATTATCTTTACCATTGTTATGAACATAGCATTTGCATCCGAATGTCCTGAAGTGGGAGATATTAGGTTTTCTGCCTTTGAGTAATTCATAAGGGGTTTTATTTAATAAGGGTCTAAGCATGCATCTATTAAGTATGTAGACAGCAGTGTTTACTGCTTCAGCCCATAGATTTCTAGCTACATTGCTAGCTATCATCATTGTTCTAACCATATCTTCTATGGTTCTATTCTTCCTTTCTACCACTCCATTTTGTTGAGGGGTTCTAGGGGCAGAGAAGTTGTGATCAATACCATTTTTTGAACAGAATTCTAGAAATTTTATATTTTCAAATTCAGTTCCATGGTCTGATCTTATGGATATTAGGGAGGTCACCAACTTCTTCTCCATTTTCTTGATGAAAATTGAGAAGATATCAAAAGATTCATCTTTAGAAGCTAAGAAAAAGGTCCAGGTAAACCTGGAATAATCATCAATGATAACAAACATGTACCTTTTACCTCCTCTGCTTTTTACCCTCATAGGTCCACATAAGTCCATATGAACCAGTTCCAAGCACTTTGTGGTACTTACCTGGTTCTTTGATTTGAAGGATGTTCTGACTTGCTTCCCTTTAGCACAAGCACTGCAGACCTTATCTCCCTTGAATCTGGTTTTGGGTAGCCCTTCGACCATGTTCTTGGATGAGAGTGTATTTAGTTGTTTCAAACTAGCATGTCCAAGTCGCTTGTGCCATAGTAATGGATCTTCCGTTATTGCACTAAGACATTTCAAGTGTACTCCAGCCATACCCATGATGTTGGCTTTATATACATTCTTGTATCTATTAGCTATTAGAACCACTTCTTTCGTCTTAAGATTTTTGACCTTGCAATTCTCAGATGTGAAAGTGACCTAGTTACCTTTGTCGCATAATTGAGAGATGCTCAAGAGGTTGTGCTTCAATCCGTCTACATGATAGACTTCTTCAATGGCTTTAGATTCTTCTCGTCCAATTTTTCCAACACCCACGACAGTTCCCTTCTTGCCATCCCCGAAAGAGACCTTTCCACCATTAAGTGGTGCTAGTGAAAGGAATTTTTGTCTGTCTCCCGTCATGTGTCTTGAGCAAGCACTATCCATATACCAATGTTTGCTCCCTTTCACTGCAGCCTGTGAAACAATTTAAGGGTTAGTTTTAGGAACCCAAACTAGCTTGGGTCCTTTCCTGTTATAGAAGGGATGAATAAGATCTCTTTTTGCCCATTGAGGCAACACATTTTTTGACCTGTTTCTTCTATTGACCTCAGCCTTATTATTATGCATATGGGTGATGTTTTTGTGCCTAGCTTTACTTGCGATAGGACATTCAATGGTTGGGTGTCCAGTCTTGCCACATAAATAGCATAAATCAGTGGAGGTGGTTTCTTCCTGAAAGAACCCTATTCCAGCTTTCTCATTATGATTTTTGTTGCCTAGGTGATTAACTATCCTAGACGATTTGGTCCAACGATTTGCCTTTTCAAGGTCTAGTTTTATGGTTGTTATTTCAAGATTCAGTCTTTTTATTTTCTCTTTTTCCTGTACTAACTCGTCATTGTTGCTTTTAAGCTTAGTTTGTAATTTCTCAAGTTCAAGATTAGTCTCACTTGCTTTTCTGTCAGCAATGGTAAGTTTTAAGACTTCTGATTTTAAACTTAGTACAAGTGAATCAAGTTGTTTGACCTGTTTCTTTAAGTGGTCATTTAGTTTACTTGCTTCATCTAGACAATTCTTAATTTTAAGGTTTTCAAATTTTTGGTCTGAAAAGTCCTTTATTAAGTGATCTTTTTCGTTTTCTATTTCTTGAAAGTCATCTATTAGTCCTTTCATGAGAATAATTAGCTTGTCTTTTGAAAAAAGGTGTAGTTCTTGTGTTAGTGTAGAGAAACTTACCTCAGATTGAGTTTCTTCTTCCAGATCTGAGTCCTCTGCAGCCATGAGAGCAGTCTCATCAGCGTCTTCTGTGTCAGATTCTTCCATTTCTGATCCCCATGCAGCCATCATTGCATAGTTTTCCTTTTCTTTTTGCTTAGCGGCTTTTTCTTTGATTTCTCTTTCAGTCCTTTCTTTTCTCCACTCAATCTCCCATAAAGGACACTGTTTGATGTGATGATCAGTTTTTTCACATTTATAACATCCAGAGTTGCTTTTGTCATCGGACCACTTCCTGTTACCTGTGTCATCGGACCACTTCCTGTTACCTGTTTCTTTCTTATCCTTCCCTTTCCTGTTCCTTAGGAATTTTTTGAAGTTTTTTGCGAGGAAGGCGATTTGATCTTCCTCTAGGTCCGATCCTTCATCATCAGAGGCAGCCTTGAGGGCCAGTGTTCTTTCATCTACTTTCGTTTGTTTCTTTGAATCTTCCATATTCATCTCGTAGGTTCTGAGATTTCCAACCAGTTCATTTAAGGTCATGGTTTCAATATCCTTTGCTTCCCTGATTGCAGTGACCTTTACATCCCACTTGGCTTTTGGAAGGATCCTTAGAACTTTGTCTACCTGTTCCTCAGATGTGAGAGTCTTTCCCAGAGATGCTAACTCATTTATGAGCAAGGTTAGTCTAGCCATCATCTCGTGCAGCATTTCATTCTCTTTCATCTTAAAGGTTTCGTATTCAGTAAATAGCATAGCGACTCTGAATTTCCTGACCTGAGCAGTTCCCTCATGAGCGATTGTGAGTGCATCCCAGATCTCTTTGACAGATGTACAGTTTGATATTCTGTTGTATTCTTCAGGTCCTAGGCCATAGACCAACAGATTTTTGGCTTTGGCATTTTTCCTCATGGCTGTCAGATCGTCGGCGTTGAATTCTCTCCTTTCTTTTGGTACTTGTCTGCCTTCCACAGTTCGCATAGGTATAGTTGGTCCCATGGCGATTCTATCCCAGAGTTCATAATCTTCACCTTGAATAAAGTCTTCCATTCTGGCCTTCCACCATGCGAAGTGTGTTCCATTGAAGAGAGGGGGTCTAACGGCAGACTGTCCTTCTCCGTGTCCAAGCGGTGGTGCGGTGTTCATGATGATCGTTTCTTAGGTATTAGCCTTTAACAAGAAGAACCCGCTCTGATACCACTTGTTAGAACTGCGCACCCTAGAATTTGCCTACTCGTTGGAACAGGTTAGATGACCTGTTTCAATAGTACAGAAATTCAACCCTTGAACACAGTGATTTTACGTGGAAACACCTAGCTCATAATAGGTGTAAAAACCACGACCTGTACCTCTACAGGAATTTCTTCAATATTTATTCAAATCAACGTGAGCCTTCAAAAGTTAATTACAACGTGTAATAACCCTTTACTTCTACTCCCTTACCTACAATCTACTCACAACCCTCCCAAGGATTGTATCCCAACTGTCTTCTTGTTAACCCTAACTTGAAGACAAAACTATTCTCAGTTATAGATTCTGAGAATTACAAAGTTCCTATGAAACAAAAGAAACCCTAGACACGAGTTCTAGCTCTTTCTTACGCTTCGTTTTTTCTCTCTATTTGCCCACTCTTTTTGTGAATCTTGAATCTGGTTTTATAGCTGTAAACAAGCTCTTTCTCCAACTTCTTTTCGAATTCCTTTTCTTAATCCGCGTCTCACGCTTCTTGACAAATCTTTCCTTCTTTGTAAACTTCTTCTTCTTTTAGGAGGTTTAGTTGAGATAAGATTCCTTGATTTCCTCCTTATTTCCATTGCCAAGTATTGTATGTTTATGATATATAATGAGTTACACTTTTCGTGGCTGTGCCGTCTTTCCTCCTGTGGAATGAACCTGATAAATCTTTCTGTTTCATCTACCTGTTTCATTTACTTTGTTAATCATCAAAAGTCCTTGTCCCAACATATTCGAAAGCTTTGAAGCTGCCAAAATTTCTATTATGGAGCTGAAAAAAGAATATGGCAGTGGATCTTATGTTGGTGTCGAGATCTTACAAGGAAATGATGGTATTTCCTTAGATAATATAATTGTTGAGAAGTTAAGAAAAAGGGGGGAAACAAAAACTCAACAAGGAGATAATTCATATGGTTTGAAAAGGCTACATAAAAATATCATCAAGCCTGTATGCTACAGAGATGAAGATTTTATCAATACGTATTCTTGTTTCTTTGCAGGTGCAATCAATTACCAAAAACCTTCATTATTAGAAGAACTAAAAGGATTTGTGGCACACTTTAGCTGAAATACGCTATCGTGCACCGAGAGAGGGGATCTAAAATTTTCAAAGCATTACTTGGCATGTTGAGTAGCGATGAAGTTAATAACTAATTTCATATTTTTAGAAGTGTATATATTATTCTACATGTAAAAAAATAATAATAAATAAATATGATGTATGCAAATAATTTTTTGTTACCAATTAAGATATATTATATGCCGAACTTCATGTTTGCGTTTCCTGGTTCTAATTTCTACTCTAGCAATAAATTTAAAATATTGATCGTTGAAATAATAATGCACAATGAATTGTGGTTATTATATAATTCAATTTAATCTAATAAACACATTGAATTCGATTCCTAACAAATTTATATAATTATGTAGTGGTAAATAAATTAAATAATAGATCACAAAAGTTTCACAATATAAAAGTGATTATTCCAATAATTAATATCAATAAAATATATGTCAAATTACTATATAATATATTTTACAAATATTTTTTTAAATAAGCAAAATAATAGGACATCTAATATTAAAAATTTAGTAGTGAAATAAGAGTCATCTATATTTGGCTTGATGGATATTTTCTGGCTTATACTTGCAAATTTTGATGAGATGTAACAATTGGAATGTGAAAAATAAAATGCTTATGCAACAGTAGTTAATAACAAATGGTTGAAATTCGCTTTTAGCTGTTACTCTACTAATTTTTAACAAAATAAGTTATTTAGTTTATCATAAATTTGAATTTTAAATTTTATTTAGATGTTTAAGTTGTTGAGATATTTTAGGTCATTTTAAATTTTAAGTTATGCAATTATATGTTTAAGGTTGGCTATTTAAAGTCCCTCAATCATTTCAGTTCATTGAGGGACTCTTTCAATCTTTTTGTTGTCCCGTTCATCTTTTAAAAAAAACCAAAACAAATAATATATCTATATTTAAGGTATGTTTTGTATGGAGGAAAATGTTTTCCATGAAAATGTTTTCTTGGAAAATGTTATTCTGGAAAGTAAGTCGATTTCTAACTCATTTTCTCATGTTTAGTTGGTGAGTGGAAAATATTTTTTGGGAAATTTTTTCTATTGTTTGGTTATTGAATGAAAATATTTTTTAGAAAAAAAATTTTATTTTTAGCTTGAGAATAGAAAATATTTTTTAGGAAAATAGTTTTTGATATGATAATATTTCATAATTTGAAATATTTTGTAAAAATAAATATTTAAATTCTTTTTTAGAGGGATGGGCGTGGGCCGGGGGTAGAGTAAAAAATTAAAATTTTCAAAATTTGATTTTTTTAAAAATAATTTTTTAATTTTTTTCTATGGGGTAGGGGGCGGGTGGGGTGGAGGTGGGGGATTGGGGATGGGAGCGCGGGGTGGGGTAAAAAATTAAAATTTTCAAAATTTGAAACTTTTGTAAAAATAAATGTTTAACTTTTTTTGTATGGGGTGGGGGTGGGGTGGGAGTGGCGAGGGGGGTTGGGTGAGGGGCTAGAGGCTAGGGGCGCGGGGTGGAGTAAAATTAAAAATTTTGAAAATTTGAAATTTTTGTTAAAATATTTTGTTTTATTTTTTTGGGGGGTTGTGGAGGCAGGGGTTGGGGGAGCAAGGTGGAATAAAAAATTAAAATTTCAAAAAATTTAATTTTTTAAAGAAAATAATTTATTCGGGGTAGGGGTAGGGTGGAGAGAGAGAATTGAGTGGGTTGACGTAGGAATGGGGAAAAAAATAAAATTTTCAAAATGTGAATTGTTTTCAAAAACAAAATTTAAATCTTATTTCATTTTAAAAAATAATAAATTGTTTTGGGAGAGGGGTAGGGTTGGGCATTATTTGGTTCAAACCGAAAAAATCGACCGAACCGAATTTTTTTAAATTTCGGTTTCGGTTAATTGGTTTATTCAGTCGGTTTTGATTTTAAATTTTAAAATATTGATAATTCGGTTCGGTTATCGGTTTTATTTTTTTTAATTTCGGTTAACCGAAAAACCGAATTTTTTTTATGTCCAGGTAAACTTCTTCTTTGATGGAAAAATAAAAATGCTATAGTACAACCTTTGGAAGAGTGTCTTTGTATATATAAAGGATATACAGACATCCTAAGATAATATGTCTTAGAAACATCAAAGCTACAGTGGCAAAATAGCTAATCTTTCTCGACAAGTCTGAAAAATATGAATACATATATATATATATATATATATATATATATATATATATATATATATATATATATATATATATATATGTATGTGTGTGTGTGTGTGTGTGTGTATACATTCTTGCCATACCTTCTTGGCCAGAAATGAGATGATATATATTGTGGTTAAGTTCACTGAGAACTTGCTTGACTACCTATTAGTTTTGGCTGCCTACATATGTTATAACTTATAAAGTATAATATATATAGTGTAGGCCCAACATGAACTAGTAATTTCCCAAGCCCAATCGGGCAACATATACTTTACTGAACGCCCAATTTCAGTTCCAAATAATATTACTTTGCTTTAGTGAAAAATAAAATTCCTAAATCCTAATTGCTAACCTAGAACATATATGTCAAGGAATGAAGGAATCAAATGGTAGACTTTTGATTTATAGGTTATGACACTTCAAATAGTAATTCAATACATGTAACTGTTCATATTTTTAAATAATGGTCTCATTAATTGGTTATTAATATAGAGTAACTTATCTTTATAGAGTTGTAGTAATGTTCTTGTATGTAATAAATTACTTTTCATCGAAAAAAAGAGTCAAAAATAATATTCAAACCGAAAAATTAAATTGAAATAAACTGAACCGAAATTGCAAAAACCAAACTGAACCGAATTTATTTCAGTTCAGTTTCGGTTTATATTTTTCTTAAACCGAAAACCGAAAAACCAAACTGAATTTCACAAACCGAACCGAACCGACCGAATGCCCAGCCCTAGAGAGGGGAAGGGGGGGTCGTGGTAGGGATGGAATAAAAAAATCAATCTGAAATTGGATGATAATTTTGGAGAATGTTTTCCTTAATTTTAGGAAGGAAGTGTCGTTTTCTTTAAATTTAAGGAAAATAAATTAATTTGGAAAATATTTTTCAAAACATTTAAACCAATAAAATTGAAAAATATTTTCCAGAAAATGTTTGCTCCATATCAAACACACCCTTAAACTCAAGGAGAATAATGGAAGATAAAAGTATAAATCGGTAAACCAACGATTATACTCAGAAGTGAGATTTAGTTTGTCCCTTTATTTAGAGGGTAGGTGCTTTCTACAGTAAACGATGTCTTTCTAAATCGTCCATGACCATAACCTACAAAAATAACTTGACAATTAACTGTCCAAATTTAAAAATGAACATACCGGTTAAGTTGATATATGCATATGTAAATAAAAAGCAGTAGTTTGATTTTAGGCAAACAACACAAATTATATTAGTTTAGGGCTTAGTTATGTGTCTTCAATTTTCAATTACCAGATTTTGATATCCAAACATATAATCTATAAGGGTCAAAATTAGGTACAATTTGTTTCAGATAGGCAGATACTTTGTTTTCAAGTGGATTAGCATATATCTGGGATCATTGTCTCTTTCGCTTGCCTAGTATCTCTCCCGATGTATCTATATTTCAAGTGTACTGGATAACAAAAATACATGTATAATTTGACTTGAAATTTGATATAAAATTGTTAATAAGTGAGACAATATGAAATTATTTCAAGCTAGTCTTTAATTTGTTTTCAGAGATAGTCTGTATTGTATTTTGTATTTTAGAGAAACCTTGTACTCTTGTTTGTTTTTTAGACGACCGATTACTAACTGATGCCGGATATTAGGGTAGGTTTAGTTTAATTAATTTTTTTATTATGTAGTTCTTTCCCTTTTTTCGATAGCTTTTAGTTCTTATGATTGTCTTCCGGGGGATAGTCTGTTGCCTAAGGCTCTAGGCTTTGGGCTATGCTTACCTAATGGTGGGTTGGGGTAGGTGCCATTACGACCTGAGAGTCGGGTCGTGACATCAACTTTACTATCTAGCTTTTTATTCACATAAATTAGCTTCTCGAAAAAAAGTAATTGTGAATCTTCAAAATTTATTTAAACTTGTAAAAATCATATTAATTATAGGGATAAAATGAGATAAGTGATCAAATAACATGAGATAAATATTTTTAGTAAATAATTAATAGATTTCTAATTGGCTCAAACTCGAAACCTCTAGTTAAGAAAGGAGAAGCCTCATGCTCTGCACCACATCTTTTGGTGATTTCTGTTGTGCAAATTATAACCAAACAATGTAATGTCCTTTGTATTCTGATGTTATATTCTAACCACCCAAAATAAAAATTCAACATTTTCTCTCATTTCTTTCCTAATCTATGAAAAAAAAAAAAAAAAGGAGGAGGAGGCCATAGTCGCAAATTATATTAATTGCTCACTCAAAAATTAATGAAGATAATGATAAAAAGAAGAAAGAAGCTAATGTAGTAACGACATGACAACATATTTATTTTACTTGGAAGTCAATGTACAACAAATAGTATCACCTAATATGCCAACTACTACAAATTAAAAATCGAAATCCTTATTAAGCAAAAGTATAACTCAATAGTTTAGTACACGATTAGTAACATCATTAGCTTTCCTATCTCTATCAACCCTGTCTTCAATTTCAAGGCAAATAATATTCCTTAAAAAAATGAAAAACGAAAACTCTAGTCCATGCAGAATTATTGCCACTACAATTTTTCTTTAATAATTATGTAATTTTTTTAAAAAGTATTCTATGCAGGACTCTTACCTTGTTCAATAAAAAATAATTTGGTAGAAACTGAATATATGTGTATGGTAATCATTTTTCATTTTTTCTTTAATGAGTTGTTGTGACATCTCCATTCTTAAATATTTCTTACTAATTTATATATCACTAGCAAGTCCCCAAGCCAAATCACCCATTATTTTGTATTTTCCAACTTAAAAATCAAGATGAGAGGTAAAAGCCAAAGCCCCATCAATGTTAAGCTCATTCTCATTGGTTCTTTCCTAGTTTTTCTACTCTTTTTGGTACTTAGATCATCTTTCTCAGCTTCTTCTGATGAGCAAACTCAAGCAGCTGTTTCAAACTCATCATTAGGAGATCATGAAACTGATGAAGATAAGTCCTCTTCATCTTCATCTTCATCTTCATCTTCAGTAGCTTGTCCATCACACACTTGCAACAAGATATCCCCATCACTAGCAAATGCTTTAGTCCACTATGCAACTTCAAATGTGACCCCGCAACAAACACTCAAAGAAATCTCAGTTTCCTTGAGAGTTCTTGAGAAGAAATCTCCTTGCAATTTCTTGGTCTTTGGGTTAGGCCATGACAGTTTAATGTGGACAGCTCTCAACCATGGTGGAACAACAGTTTTTCTAGAAGAAGACAAATCATGGATAGAGGAAATACAGAGCCAATTACCAAATTTGGAATCCCACCATGTTATATATGACACAAGAATAACTCAAGCTGATGAACTCATGGAACTTGGAATGAATAATGAAGATTGCAAGGAAGTAACAGATCCAAGATTCTCCAAATGCCAGCTTGCTCTTAAGGGGTTGCCTAAACAAGTATTGGAGATTGATTGGGATTTAATAATGGTGGATGCACCAACTGGTTGGCATGATGGAGCACCAGGAAGGATGAGTGCAATATACACTGCTGGATTAATTGCTAGGAACAAGCAAGATGGAGAAACTCATGTGTTTGTTCATGATGTTGATAGACATGTGGAAGACCAATTTTCAAAGGTTTTTCTATGTCAAGGCTATTTGGTAAAACAGGAAGGGAGGATTAGGCACTTCAATATTCCTAGCCATAGGGCACGTCTAGGGAGACCTTTTTGTCCTTGAACAATTTTTGTATTTCCAATTTTATATCCTTAAACTAAACATAATTTTCTTTTTTCATCTACTATTGTTTTCTTTCATGTAATAAGTAATCTTGGGATTGATTTGATGCTGCAAGTTTAATTCCACTGCTGGGGCTAATTTCTTCCTTCCTTCAATATTTATGTTGGTTTTAATAGCATTTTCATGTTATAATTTGATTTGCCATGGCTTAATGTCAAAATAGAGTCTCTCAAATTCGTTGCAGCATTACTCCATTTTGTAGCTGATAGATTAATGTGGCAGAAAAAGGTTAAATGCTCAACAGCTTTTTGGTTAACTTATCGGTGGTGGTTTGTACATTTTATGGCATGAGCAAAGCATCAATGACTAATCCAAACAAAAAATTTGGGTCATCGACAATTACCTGATAACCCCATGATTTTGGGCCTCTGTGCTGTCTTGAATAATTACTGACTCTACACCAAGAGCCCTTCGTTCAAGAAATGATCCTGAATCCTGCACGTTAAGGATAAAAACATTTTATTTTTATAATCTCTTGCTGCTATATACTTCCTTTTCTAAACTAGAGATCACAAATCTAAAGAAGATGGTGCTTAAACAAGTCATGCGAAACTTGGCTCCAGTGCTATGAAATGCTGTCACTTGACTAAGATTGAAAGGGAAAGAGAGCTCGTGTATGCAATCTTGAAATTCATAATCTACTGCTCTACCGTATCAGTAATATGTTTCTTTTCACCGAAAAGAAAATGCAACTTCCAAATATGAATATGCACTTCCTCTTCTGCTAACATCATGAAAAATTTTCCACTGTTTCGCTAAAGGGTGATGTATTATTAGTTGCAACCAGGAAAACCAACAGAGGAAAAAGTACGTTTCAAGCTTCAAGTAAGCTCAATATTGAGCTTCAACGGAGAATCTGAAGACATCGTTTGGAGAAGACGAAAGAAGCAAACTGTTTCATTAATTGGGAATTGATTTTGTGGAAATGAAAAACTCCAACGGCTTCATTTCAGATTGAAGTATATATATGTACAAGTGAATTGGAATCAGTTGGATTTCAGCTGTAGCCAACAATTCTAATTAACAATGTAACAAACTAATAACAGACTACTAACTGACTTGTTGGCCTATAGACACTGTACAACATGTATATAAAATATCTAATCTAGGCTGTATCTTTAATAGTACGGGTAAGCCAACAGTTGCACTTAGTAATGAGATGTTGTTTGTCACTTTATTCAGAGAAACAGCACCCTCTAATGCAAATGCTGTATTTCTGAACCGTCCATGTGAAGAACCTACAGAACTCGACAATTAGAATACTTTAATAGGTTTTGTAAATTGATGATTTGAGCTGCATTAAGTGTTGATTTGTGGTTCGCAAGTTAGAATACCTTTAGAGGTTTTTGTTGTAGAGCTACCAAGCTGATGAGGATTAGAAAGTTAGTTAAATAACTAATCCTAATTAGTTAGTGAGCAGTTAGTAGTTAAGTAAGGTGGTTAGGAGGTAGTTACAAATTGTAGTATAAATATATGTACTGCTATTATTTCTCATTAACAGAAAATAGAAATAAGATGCAGAGTACTACTTCAGAACTTCTCCTGTCTATATCTTCTTCTCTACTTCATCTTCTTTACTGCCTCCTTTAGACTACATTAGATGTAATTGAGCTTCCACAATGGAAGCTAACATGGTATCAGAGCGGTAATCGATCTGGAGAAGTAGAAGATTAGTTTCTGGAAAGTAGATCTGGAAGGGATCGAAGTGCATGGCAGAAATTTCTTTGCAGAAGTTGAGATCTGGAAGAAATCGAGTTGTGTAGAAAAGTCAGTGAAGAAAAGTAGATCGGAGAAGAGAATTGATCTAGACTGAGCTAGATCAAGCAGATTCAGTTGAAGAAGATGGCAATTGAAGAACCTCCAGTAGCTGCAGGTCAATCAAATGCCAGAATTCCAAACAGAGGTGACTTAGATCACAATCACCCACTCTACCTTCATCCAAACGACACACCAGGTAGCTCCTTAGTTTCAATTCAGTTGAGTGGTTCTGAGAACTATGCTCTATGGAGTCGGTCTATGTCTTTAGGATTACTAGGAAAGAGCAAGCTAGGTTTTGTAGATGGGAGACATTCAAAAGAAAAATTCGATGTATCACTGCATGAACAATGGGAGAAAGTAAATGCAGTGGTTCTGTCGTGGATAATGAATTCAGTAAGAAAAGAGCTATTGAGTAGCATTATATATGCCTCAAATGCACACAAAGTCTGGTTGGACTTGAAGGAGAGATTTGATGTAGTGAATGGATCGAGAATTTTCTTCCTGCATAGAGAAATAGTGACTTTGACACAAGGTGCTCTTACTGTATCAGATTATTTTTCGAAAATGAGGAATCTATGGGATGAGTTTGATGCAATAATGCCATGTCCAGGGTGTAATTGTTCTGAATCAAGGAATTATGCACAACATCATGGATATCAAAGGCTCTTGCAGTTCCTTATGGGGTTAAATGAGTCCTATGCTCACTGTAGGAGTCAGATTCTCATGATGTCCCCAATTCCTACCCTAAATAAAGCCTATTCTATGGTGGTTGATCATGAAAGCCAAAGGTCTTTAGCAAGTTCATCAGCTGTGATCAGTGAGTCTCTAGAAGCTTCAGCATTCTTTAGTCAGAAAATAGGGACTAACTTCAACAATAAAGGAGCTGGTAATACAACTTCAGGAGGCAACAATGCAATGGGAAGTTCGAATGTCAGTTGCAACTATTCTGGAAAATCAACAAATAACTACAAAGGTCAGAGGAGAGGAACTGTTATATGTGAATACTGTGGTTATACTGGTCATACAAAGGAAAGGTGTTACAAATTGATAGGTTATCCACCAGATTGGTCTAAGACAAGGAAGAAGGGAACAAATCAGATTGCAAATCAAGTGAGTCACTACACTGAAGAGATTCAAGACAAGAGTTACATAAGTAGTAATGATCCCCATCAACTTGGTGCATCTCAGTCTCAATCAGCTCCATACTTTACTCAACAACAATATCAGCAGATTATCCACATGCTAAACAAAGGTAGTGAAGAAAATAGCACTATCTCAGCAGCTAATGCAGGTATTATATCTCAATCATCTAATACAAATCAGTCTAAGTGGATAGTAGACTCAGGTGCAACAAATCATATGATATGCACTCCTTGTTCCTTGCATGATGTCAAGAGAATTTCTGAAAGTGAAAGGAACAATGTACATCTTCCAACAGGTGGTAAAGCACAAGTTACTCACAGTGGAAGTACACTGATTTTGCAGAGTCATTCTATTTCCAATGTCTTGTTTATTCCAGAATTCAAGTGTAACCTATTGTCTGTTTCAAAATTAACCAAGGAATTACAGTGCTCAGTGAATTTCTTTCCTGACTTCTGTATATTCCAGGATCTCTCCACTGGCAAAGTGAAGGGGATTGGTAAAGAGGATCAAGGCCTCTATATACTGGAAGAAAACAAGTCCTCTTCAAATACTATGTGCAAGGTTGCTACTGCAGTGTCTCAGGTGTCTGACTACAGCAAACTATGGCACAGGAGACTAGGTCATGCTCCTATTGAAACTCTTAGAAGACATGAATTCCTTAGACACTTAAATAATGACAATCAGATATGTACTGTTTGTCCTCTAGCAAAACATACTAAACTCCCATTTCCTACCAGCTTTACTAGATCCAGTTGTCCCTTTGAAAAAATGCATTGTGATATCTGGGGTCCATATAGAGTTCCCACTCACAATAACAAAAGGTTTTTTGTTACCATAGTGGATGACTATACAAGGTTCACCTGGTTGTTCCTTATACAGTTCAAGTCTGAAGTCATTGTAATCCTACAACACTTTCTTGCAAGAGTAAAAAATGTATTCTCTACATCTATCAAAATTCTTAGAACTGATAATGGATGTGAGTTTTTTAGTAATGAATGTCAAAATTTCTTCACTACTAATGGCATCATTCATCAGTCTTCTTGTGTATATACTCCCCAACAAAATGGAGTTGTGGAAAGGAAACATAGAACTATACTTCAAGTTGCCAGAGCCCTCAGGTTTCAGGCAGGAATACCACTAAAATTTTGGGGAGAATGTGTTTCTACAGCTGTATATCTTATAAACAGAACCCCCTCCAAAGTGCTACACTTCAAAACACCCTTTGAACTCTTGTATCAACATTCACCTTCTCTGACTCACCTTAGAGTGTTTGGATGCCTTACCTATGCATCCAACACAAGAACTACAGATAAATTCATCAACAGGGCAATACCTAGTGTATTCATGGGGTACTCTCTTACTCAAAAGGGATACATTCTGTATGATATTCACTCTCATTCATTCTTTGTAAGTAGGAATGTAGTTTTTCAGGAATATATCTTCCCTTTCCTGGATGTTAAATCCATTGGTACACATGTGTTTCCTGTTCTTAGTCTACCTCACATTGATATGTCTGTTGAGTCTCAGTATACTGAATCTCAACCACACTCATGTTCTCAAAATGACTCACAACCATTTATCTGCACTCAACCTGATCCTGAGTCTGCAGAGCAGGTGTCTATCTCTTATTCCAATCCTATACAGTCTCCACATTCCTCTATGCAGTCAGAATTACCTAGAAGATCATCTAGAACAACACATCCTCCTATTTGGTTGAAAGATTATGCTACCAATTCCTGTTCATACCCTTTATCTTCTCATGTCACTTACTCAAATCTTACTGAGTCCTACCAAATAGCTTTAGCTGCTTATTCATCCTCCACTGAACCATCCACTTTCAAACAAGCTTCTCTAGATTCAGCTTGGGTTCAAGCCATGAAGCTAGAGATTGCTGCCTTAGAAGAAAACAATACATGGTCTATTGTTGATCTTCCTGCAGGAAAGACTCCCATTGGCTGCAAGTGGGTGTACAAGATTAAGTACAAGGCATCAGGTGAAATTGAGAGGTATAAAGCCAGGCTAGTGGCTAAAGGCTACAGTCAACAACCTGGCTTAGACTATTCAGAAACTTTCTCTCCAGTAGCTAAGATGGTTACTGTCAGGTCTCTTGTTGCTATTGCTGCCTCAAACAAGTGGCTCATATACCAGATGGATGTTCATAATGCTTTCCTAAATGGTGATCTCCTAGAAGAAGTATATATGCATATTCCTGAAGGGTTTGCTAGACAGGGGGAGAGTAAGAAGGTCTGCAAACTTCATAAATCTTTGTATGGTTTGAAGCAAGCTCCCAGACAATGGAACAAGAAGCTGACAGATGCACTTGTACATATGGGATTCATCCAAAGTCACTATGATTATTCATTGTTTACAAGAACTGTTGACAAAAGAAAGGTGATTATTCTAGTATATGTGGATGATCTACTGATCACTGGAGACTGTCAAGAGCTGATCAATGATACCAGGAAAGAGTTGCAGAAAAGGTTCAAAATGAAGGACCTGGGAGAGTTAAAATTCTTCCTAGGAATTGAAGTTGCTAGATCACAGGAAGGGATGGTGATGTGTCAAAGAAAATATGCCCTTGAATTAGTGTCAGAGGCAGGTCTGAGTGGAGCAAAACCAGCATCAACTCCATTTGAAGCAAACCAACAGTTAACATCAGCAAAATATGATAAGTATGTGTCCAACACAGAGGCTAATGAAGATCAACTCATAAAAGATCCTGCTACATATCAAAGACTAGTAGGAAGGTTACTGTATCTAACCATGACCAGGCCAGACATAGCATTTGCAGTTCAGGTGCTTAGCCAGTTTATGCACAGCCCAAAAAAGTCACACATGGATGCAGCACTAAGGGTAGTAAGATATATTAAAGGTACTCCTGGTCTTGGACTCTTTATGCCAGCCAGTCAAACAAATCAGTTGCAGGCTTACTCAGATTCAGATTGGGGTGCATGTCTGGAAACAAGAAGGTCTGTAACAGGTAATATGGTACAATTTGGTGGAGCTTTAGTATCATGGAAGGCAAAGAAGCAGGAGACTATATCCAGAAGCTCAGCAGAAGCAGAATTTAGGAGCATGGCTGCATGTACAGCTGAAGTTGTTTGGCTATTGGGATTGTTCAAAGAACTGGGGGTTCAAATACAACAACCAGTACAGCTATTATGTGATAGTAAGGCAGCAATGCAAATTGCTGCAAATCCCATCTTTCATGAAAGAACCAAACATATTGACATTGATTGTCATTTTGTGAGGGAGAAGATCAACCAGGGAGTCATCAGAACAGACTATATATCCTCAAAAGAGCAACCTGCTGATATACTGACAAAGGGACTGGGAAAAGCTACACATGAACACTTACTAAGCAAACTAGGATTGAAAGACCTCTTCAAGCCATCAGCTTGAGGGGGAGTGTTGTAGAGCTACCAAGCTGATGAGGATTAGAAAGTTAGTTAAATAACTAATCCTAATTAGTTAGTGAGCAGTTAGTAGTTAAGTAAGGTGGTTAGGAGGTAGTTACAAATTGTAGTATAAATATATGTACTGCTATTATTTCTCATTAACAGAAAATAGAAATAAGATGCAGAGTACTACTTCAGAACTTCTCCTGTCTATATCTTCTTCTCTACTTCATCTTCTTTACTGCCTCCTTTAGACTACATTAGATGTAATTGAGCTTCCACAATGGAAGCTAACAGTTTTGTAAATTGATGATATGGGCTGCATAAAGTGTTGATTTGTGCTTTGCATGGATGCATCACTGGTTATGCAACCTTCTTTCTGGAGTCCTTTTAGTCTGTAACTTGGGATTAGAAACACTAAGAAATTAAAACTGTGGGTTCTTTTTGGAAACGGAAGCATTTTTTTCTGCACTATCAAGCCAGTCTCTACATTCATAAGTGCCATTTCCATTAACAGAGTGTAGAGTCTGGAAATCTAATAACTCTTGTAACCAGTGGTACAGTTGAAATCTCAAAGTTCCAAATTTGCATTACGAAGTATGATGTTTGTGTCTGTCTGCATGTGTATCTCTTTTTCTCATTATCATTTGTCGGCTAAGTTGCTCGGACTCTCCAAAAATGTTGCCACACCCATGTCAGATCCTTCAAAAATACTCCATTTTTGGAGGATCTGATATGCATCCGTAAACATTTTTGAAGATTCGAGCAACATAGAGTATCGGGTCCAGGGGTGCATAATGGTATCTTTTCACATGTGTAGGACAAATATTTGCCCCTGATTACATTATTTCAAACTCGGAACTAACCCGAAAAATTTTTATATTTGAAACTGCATGATGCAATTTCTATTTGTGTATTGCATCCATGGTTAAATGCTTACCTACATGTTCTCCATTCACAAAAGCATGTAAAACATGGCCTAAGGACTTCACACTTAGTGTAGACTGCTGTTCCATCGAATCCTGCTGGATACTTTCATGTGGATTTCACACATTAGTAAAAGGCAGTTCCTAGAATGCAGTTACTATTTTGTTTATATCATACTGTGCCAGTAAAATTTAGCTTAAAGATGTCCTTCAATCCTGGTGTCAATTTATGTAAATACTATTTCTTTATTCTTCCGAGTTGAGTGGTGTATGTAGGATCTCTTGAATTTACCTGGAAGTATACGCAAAGATAATCGGATACATCCTTTGTCGTATTCATGTGCTCATGTAATACGTCTGATCTCAGTGACGTATCATCAAATTGTGCAATAACCTCTTCAAATTGTTCCCATTTCTCAGCCGCGTCAAACTTAATGGCTAGTATTGCTGTTCTTGTAGTGAATTGTGTGCTTATCTATCACAGATGAACATGCGGACACTTAGTGTCTTCTGTGATTTTAAACCAAATCTTAGCTCTTCTCTAAATCAGGGATAAGGAGATGATTTCTCATCTCTACATTACTGTACAGTGCTTTGTCCTTCTGTCAATGCCGTTTGAGTGTAGATCTGAAAAGATTAACTATTCGTAGAATTGAAAGAAACTTGTCAGAATTTACCTTTGCCGTATTAAAGGCTACAGTCTTGCAGTCAGGTAAGATGCTTATAGATTGCCGAGGTAATTCATATGACGAATTCTGAAATTGCACTACTACACTTTTTCTGCTATCTATGTTGGCTAGAAATGCTGCACAAGCTCCGGAATCTCCACTGAATACATAAGCCTGGTTGGTATAGTGCTTGTAAGCTTTGAGATTAAAATTATTTTTATAAGAAGAGAGAAAAGTTGGGCCTTGAGACAGGGTTACTCATGAACTCAGTGGACACAATTTACCTCTTGTTGTTTGCCTAATGACTGCAGTGACAAGTACTCTTTCATTCTTAATTAGAATTATCAGATTTGAGTCTCTTTTGATATGTAGTAGCTTTTGATGGGGAGCATTGCTGGACTTGAATCGAAATTTAGTCAAACTAGAATACCAGACACCGAATGAAAGAAAGGTCATATTACTGTACGAAACAATACAATAATTTCAATCATAATTAACAAAGATGCTTTTTATTGTTGGGCAGAAGTTCATAAAAAAGAATAAGATAGGAAGTGTAACTCATACTGAGTAACATTAGTTTTGGAACTACATAGAGTAGCATTTGTTTCTTTGATGGTAGAATTGAATTTTCCAAAGTTTCCTACTTTCGAACTCACTCACCCAAATTTGACCTTTTCGTCTACAAAACAATTCAAACTTTAATTAATTCCTTAAATCTTCCATTGTTCATCAACAATGAGATAAATAAATGGTGGTCTCATTTACACTGAACATCAACCAGCAAAGACTTATGAATTCCAGGACAGGGATCACCGCCCAACTTCTTACTTGAAAGAACAATGGTGCATTGCCTCTTCCCTAAACAAGCCTGCACAATTCGTACCTATAAGTAACATAAAAAATAAAGAAAGAACAATGGTGCATTGCCACTCAAATTTTAGCACCTTTATAAACAGAGGAAGAATATAATGTACCTTTTCCACAATGGCTTTAGAGTTGGAGGAGTGGCATATCCCCATGGAATAATTATCACAATCACCAGTTGAATTTCCAAAGCTTGCAAACAAAATCTTGGAAATTTTTCTTCTTTGAGGACAACTAAGGTGCACTTTAGGCCTTCTACCAGGGTGCCTTTCACTTAGCTTATGATCCCTAGAAGTTCCATATTCCCTCCAAGAGTTCACTGGTGGTGGGCTCGAATCTGTGACATGCGCGCATACTTTGGTGATTGAAATGGTGTCGATGGTGATGTTGAGAGGATTGCCTGTTTCCTCCTCAAATAACACCAATACGTTGTCTTTCGGTTTGAGAAATGACCTCGGAACATTGTACCTACAAATGCATACACACTTGGAACATTCGGTGTACTACTAATAGGTATAATAATCTACATAATATCTCTGTTAATATAATACCGATGGTGTAGAGAAAATTGAGTACAAAATATACCAAGTTTGTGTAGGAACGCCTTGAGGAGTGTGAAATGAGAGCCAGTATCGTCCAATACTTTGGCCATTAACCCAAGCTTCACCTTTCCCCATTGACCCAAGATTTAGAGTAACAGGATCATCACCTTCTGGTGCATCGAAAATGGACTGTCCAATTGCAATGTTGAGTGAAACAAAAAAAATATAGACTTTGTAGAAAGACCGTGTGAACATATTTATATTTACCTTGTACCATGTGAGCTCTTGTTTAGAAGAGGCTAATTTGCTCCAATGAACATTCTTTGCACCTTCTGATGAGTAAATTTGTAACTTTTCCCCCAATAGCCCAATCTTAAAACATCATGTAATGAAAATAAAATAGGTCATGTAATCAAACTATACAAATTAGTATTCACTTGAAAGTTAAATCAGAGAGAGATCCTCTGTTCTAAAAATAAATAAGCTGAAGCTGACAGATTTTAATGCAAAAGTGTATATATTGTCTGTATGTTATGGATTTAGTGCTTGTTTTAAGCTGTTGTACTAACTACCTTATTTTTCAAGTCACAAGCCATGGGTGGTTAAATATTTTTTTCATAACTATCTGATGTGTAAAATATCGTTCAATGCAATGAATCAGTGTATAAAAGTTAAATTCAGCATGGTTATTACCTGATAACCCCATGAAAAATCAATGAGATTTTTGTCAGCTTGAATCATCATGGAACGTACACCTAGAGACCTACGCTCAAGAAATGCACCTGCATTCTGCATATATAGTAAAATAAGAGTAAATTTGTCATTTATTTTTGGCTTGATAGATGTTTTCTTGCTTATACTTGCAATTTAGTTATTTTACGAATGTAAAATCAAATCTAACAACTGGAATGTGAAAAAAATAGTAGTAAATAACAAAGAGTGTATCTATATTTAAACTCAAAGAGAAACTAAAAGGAAGATAAAAGTACAAACCGGTAAACCAACGACTGCACTCAGAAGTGAGATTTGGTTTATCCCTTTATTTAGAGGGACCGTGCTTTCTACACTAAATGATGGCTTTCTAAATCGTCCATGACCATAACCTACAAAAGTAATATGACAGTGAACTGGCAAAATTTAAAAATGAACGTACCAGTAAAGTTGATATATGCATATGCAAATGAAAAGCAAAAGATTGATTTTAGGCAAACAACACAAATTAAATTAGTTTAGGGCTTAGTTATTTGTCTTCCCGTGAGTTTTCAATAACCGTGAGTTTTCAATTACCATTAGGTCCCCAAATACATTTACATGGATCAAAATTAGGTGTAATTTGTTGCAGATAGGCAAATACTTTGTTTCAAGTGGATTTGCATATAGCTGAGACACGTTGTCTCTTTTGCTTGCCTAGTATCTCTTTCTATGTATCTATATTTCAAAAGTATACTGGACAACAAAAATACATGTACATGTCTAGGTGTATTTGACTTGAAATTATTAATAAGTGAGACAATTTGTGCAATTAATTCAAAATACAGGGAGAAATCGTAAAATATGATAGAAATATTTGTGTAATTATATCAATTTTTTCCTGATTTTATTATATAGAAGTGCTCACCCACAAGACGTCCATTGACAAAAACATGTAAAACATGGCCTAATGACTTCACAGTTAGTTTAGCCTGCTGCTCCTCTGAGTGCTGCTCCACGCTATGTATCACATAAATTTTGGGTTAAATTAGTTTATTTGGTCACACATAAAGAGATTTTTGTATTTTGCTACTAAGTACTAAAAAGGAGTACTCTATATTACCTAGCAGTATACCAAAGATAATCAGAGACATCTTTTGTAGTCTTTGTTTGCTCCAACAATGTTTGTGATCTCATTGTGGTTGCATCAAATTGCGGAATAACCTCTTGGAATTGTTCCCATTTCTCAGCTCTATCAAACTTGAATACTGGACTCGGAGTTCTCGTGTTGAATTGTGTACTCACCTAATATAACTGTTCCATCACTTTGCTGTTATAGGTGAAAATTAACTGACATTGAAAACGAATCTACTTATGTACCTTGGCTGTGTTGAACGCTACGGTTTTGCAGTCAGGCAATATGCTTATAGATTTTGGAGGTAATTGATATGTAGAATTTTGGAATTGCACTGTTACACCTTTTTTATTATGATCTGTGTTCACCAGGAACGCTGAGCATTTAGTTCCTGAATCTCCACCAAATACATAAGCCTGCACGTTTGCCATTGAAAATAAAAGAAAAGCATGAAAAATTAACCTGAATAGCTAACACTTGATTACAAACTACAATGCTCAACAGATGTATAATTCATGTATAACTGTGTATAATTTATGTATACAATTAGGAAAAAAAATAAACAGTAAACCGACCAACCATTTGAGTGAAAAAAACAGGGGTTATGTAATGTATTACCTCCTGTAATGGACCTAAAGTGTGCATGGTGGGAAAAGCAGAAAGTATGTCTTCAGAGCATAACTTCACTGCTGCATGCAATTCCTTCAGATGACCCCATTTTGGTTGTCTCATTAGACCTGTATCACAAATGATGCTTATTTATTGAGTTTATGTTCAATGCACCGACAATTCACACAATGTTAGTGTACAATTGATCTGCAATCACAAGTTAAAATTCAGCTAGTGTGAAGAGTATTGAACTTAAATTTTAAAAACTGTTATGATAGCTTACCATACTCGTCAAGTGGGGCCTGATCATAATAACCTGTAATCATAAATTCTGCAGCATTCCTGCCAAAATTTGTGCCTCCATGATACTGCTCATGACAAAAACAACACCTCAGTTCCAATTAAGTTGTATCCCATTAAAATGTTTTATTGACTATTTATGACTAACAAAATTAACGTGATGATGAAAATTTACCATGTAATAGTTTATGTAGGTGCCGTTCTTCCTGGCGATAAAGAGAGCAACATGATAGGCAATGTCTTCCGGTGATCTGTTTATGTAGGTCTCATTTGCCCCATACACTTGAATGCTACAAATAAATAACTTGTATTACTATTCAAAAATAAGACGTGGACTTTATTAAATAATTTTGGCAATTCTTACAAGCTAGTCCAGTTTTCTGTCCAGATTGAAGGCTTATTTGGTGAATTGGGGCCTTTAAATGTTTCTCCACAAGTCCTTCCATTGCATGTGTTAATCTGCATACAACATATTTTGAATTAGTGGTGCAAACACAAAACGTGATGTAAAGAAAAAAAAGGAAGGGAACATACAACGGGATCAGGAGCATCATCTTGTTTAGACATGATCCAAGGTACTCCAGTCTCAAGCCCCACAGCCATTTTTGCTGCCCAACGAACATAACGGGGTCCCTTTTCTCTGAATGCTCTTTCTTTATTTCCATATTCATTCTCAATCTGCACTAAAAACAACTACATACTATTTACTCTTTTCTTGTATATGATAAGAAGAATGCTATGGATATTATTTAACCTGTGACAGTATAATTGGACCCCCTTGTGACGCATATAACCCTTCAGACTTCATCAACTTCACAATCTTGGTAGTGAACTTCTGCATGTAAAACTGTCACAAAAAAATTTAGTAATTTCAAGTGGTTGAATAGTGAATTAAACAGGGATTATTACCTTAAACGGTTCGTTATCAGATCGATAAACAATGCCAGGGACATCGTGTAACCAAAATGGGAAGCCCCTACAATATGCAACAAACATTTTACTAAATATTTTTTTGGGTAAAAAAAAAAAATAGTTGTGTTTTATACCCATAACTCCATTCAGCCTCAATATAGGGTCCAATGCGAAGGCAAGCATAGAGACCTTGTGCTTGAATTTCCTTTATAAATGCTACTATGTTGCCTCTTCCACTAAAATCATACTGAAATCACATGAAATATTAACATTCAGCTTCACACATAATTGGGAAAAAATAATATTGTTGAATACCTGTCCAGGTTGGGGTTCGTGAATGTTCCAAAATACATATGTCTCAATCACATCTATTCCACCTTCTTTGGCTTTCGATATTATAGATGGCCACATCTATCATATATTAATCCAAAACAGAAACTTAGTTATCACATTACACATTGTAATACACATGATATTTATGGAATGTTATAAAAAATAAAAAATGATGGGTAAGTAATGTGAAATTAAAAATAAAAATTGCTGCAACTTAATTGAAAAAAAAAAAAGAGAGGTTAAGGTACATATTTAGCCTGCCGCCGGCTAAAACAATAGTATTTTTTTATAATCACATTATTATCTCTCTTTATTTGTTCTCTTCTTCTACATTTGAGTTGAGTGTCTTTCGAAAAGTATCTCTTTAATGGTAAGGTTTGCAAATCTCACTTGACTTGGTATATTTTTTTTCTAGTTGTTAAAATTAAGTTGAAAAGGCGTAGGAAAGAAACAAAAGAAAGGCAAGTAACTATAATAGCGGCTATAAAATTTTGTTTATGTCAGAATTATTAGTTGGGAGAGATGATGTCATTATCGTTTTATCTTTCTGCATTCACATTTTTCTTTTCTTTAATAATTATAGCTACTATAAAGACGAATTAAGAATTTGATCTTTATGAATTAATATGATCTAAAGTTGGTGAATCTTAAATAAAATTAAAATCATTAAATTTTGTTAATGCCTCTCTATTTTGGGACCTAAACTTAACGGTTTACTGAATTCACCGTTAACCTAACCTACATATATGAGATCAGGTCATGTTTTTCTTGTGTTTCTTATTCCACATCAGGGTTGAGGTCGTTCACTTTTTATATATTTATTATTTTTAGTTCATTGCATACATTAAAATAAATAAATTGTTCAAAGATCAAGAGAGTCATTGAAAATTTCTTTCATTTTATCACTCATTTATATTTTCTAGGTTACGATTTGTTTATATTTTTAAACATGGTAAAAGTGAAAAATAATTTTAAATTTATGTCTCAAGCTTTTATTTCTTAATGGATATCATTGCCTAATGATAAACTTATTTTAAAATAGAGGGCCAATAAAATAATTTCACACAAAATTGGATGTTTAATTTAATTGTACAACGAAGAAATTGGATATATGGTGTAACACTCCAAAGAGAAAAAAAAAACCTACTAAAATTTAAATAAGATAACTGTTTGTTGTTTTCCTTGAAGTTATCACTAGAGACTTTGAAAACCGAATATAAATTTCTAAATTAATTGGGTTTTGTTTGTTACATTTACAAACGGATTCTTCCAACAACACAACTTAAAATACTTATTCAACTAATTAGAAACTATTTGTTATAAGATTATTTGTTGATTAAACATAACACAAATAAGTATAATTCAACAAACTTGAATGCAGGTAGATGAGAGTTACACTTTCTATCATTAAGAGTCTATTAAATTAGATGACCGACTAATTACAGTTTTAGTTATAATTTATTATATTATATGTAGATGGTAAATTACCTATTACTATAACATATTAAACTAAAAATTGATAAATATATATAAACAGAAAGGGCAGATCTACATTAGTCTTAGTTTTGAATATTAGCTCAAAATATAAATAAATACTGTAATCTAGAACCCATAAACATAAAATTTCAAATCTATTTTGAGTATTTATCATGCATGAATGCACAATTATACGGCTGATAAATTTTTAAACAAATTAAAGTAATTTAGGTAGTGAAAGAGAGAAATACATACATCAGGAGTGCTTCTTGGATAATGAATAGAACCAGAAAATAACACTTTCCTTTGCCCATCTATTATCAACGACCTTCCATCATACGTAACGTTTGCCGCGTCGGCCATCACCGCCATCACCGCCACCATCGCCACCAATAGTGCCGCTGCATTCCGCCGTAGCAACTGCATTCTCACTCCCAAAATATTATACGTTATTTAGCAAAGAATAATGAGAGACGAATTTTTGTTTTTATAGGAGGAAGGTTGGAGGGTATATGTCAGTGTTACACAAGGAAACTACTTTTCTGCATAGAGTCATAGCCGTGATGGACTATATGTCGTTTTTATTTTCTTATTTTTTTTAAAAGGATAATTGTGAAATAATATTTTGACGATAATATCTTAAATTTTATTTAGATATTCAAATTAAAGATATGTGTTTTAATTGATGTACTAGACACATGAAAATATTTTTCAGATAGATACTCCATTTGTCTCAATTTATGTGACATTTCGAGATTATAAAAAACTATTTTTTATCATACTTTTCTCATAAATCATTTAAATTATTTGAGTTGTAAAATATTGTGACTTTTTAAGTAGTGTTTAAACATATAAAATTTATTTTAAAAGACTTACAAATTTCATGCCTATGAATTGGGACATAGGACGTAGCAATTAGGAGACATACACTTAGGTTTTGCTTTTATATTGAATAATGAAAGTTATTTCACCTAAAATTTAAACTTACTTTCATCAAGTTGACTATATTTTTCATGTTCTTTAATGCAAACTTATATACTTTAAAAAACTTATACTATTATCCATTAAGAAATTGCAGGCTAATGAATCTTTCATACTTGTCGTAGCTATTATAATAATCGCCAATTAGGGTAAGTTTTTTGAGTTAACCTTTTGTGTCAATCACAAATTTCAAAATTTGGGGATTATGAGCCCAACCTTTTATTTTTTTTCCACTTAAATACTTTTTTCTTTTTTAACTGGTGGTTTAATTGGAGAAAAATTGTATTTTATTATAAAAATTTGAATACAAAATTTAATTAACTTGGCATATGCCTTAAACTTGTCACCTTTGATAATTTAGGTTACTTCACTTTCGCTCCATTTATATAAAGTAGGATGTCAATTTTTCAAAGATATCTGTTGACACTCAATTTTGACCGACCTATAACACATGTTAGATCAACAATTGGTTAAAATAGGTATTTTTAAAACTTTGAGTTTATTTTCAATTTTATCGGAGTGACCGCACATTTGTTAATAAAATTCTTGAGTTTTCAAAATATTAATATATATTGGTTAATTATTTTATCAATTTTAAAAATACCGTTGTTGTTGTTGTTGTTGTTGTTATTTTTCAGTAAGAATACTAAACTGTAGTAGTAATATTTGTTATTTTAACATTATTATATTATTGTTTAATTTCATTATCTACATACTAATTATTTTTATATCTTGAAATACATAATATTTTACTTTATCCATTTTTTTAAACAAGCTTAATACGTTCAAATATTTTTACGTGATAATCTTAGCTTTTTCGTCAAATAAAAAAAAATATTTCAAAATATTATGCATTTTATTTGCGTGTGCATTATAATTATTAATTAGATGACAATTTTATCCCTGTTTGTTCAATTCGTAGCCTTTTAAATAAAACTCATTTCAATCTTAATCAAATCCTTGCAATTTCATTTCAATTCTAGTCGATTTCTTTGAAATATATTTCAATTCTAGCCATTTCTTTACAATTTTTTGCATTTTAGCCCAAATTGAGTCAATTTGTGGCTCAATTTTAAACTCCAACAATCTTTAGGCTAATATTCAAATACATATTACCCATTTTTAATCCGTATCCGACCCAAACCCCACAAACTTTTAATCTCAACCGTTCATGGATCCTGATCCGACGGACATGATTTAATCTAGCCTATTTTCCATTTTTAACACCCCAAAATCCTAACTCTCTTTCTCATTTTCCCTTCTCCAAGCTGCCATGGCAGCCTCTCCCTTTCTCCTCTCTCTAGCCGACCTCCTTTTCGCTACCCCATTTTCACCCCTCATCCACCTCCTCACTGTCGCCCCACCTCACACCACCGCAGCAACCCCTCTCCCTCTTCCCGCCTCCATTTCACCGGCCGCTGCCACCCTAAACGACCATTTTCCTCTTTTTCCTCCACTGCCGCCGCGACAACCAGCCCATGCAACGGCGCTGCCTCTTCCCTCTCCTCTCTCCTCTCGCTCTCCTCTCCCAATTGCCACCACCCAGCGCCACTTCCTCGCTGCCGGAAAACCCCTTTCCTCCCTCAACCTGCCGGCACAACCCTCGACCAGCAGCAACCCCCATTTTCTCCTCCACCTCACTGCCAATTTATATATATATATATATATATACTGCTAGTTCTTTTTTTAGTATTGCAGGTTATAATTTAATGAGGATATGAAGAGTCACCGGGGGGGGGGGGGTGAACTCGGAGAGCCATTTTATCTATTTACTGGTTTTTGTTGTTGTTGTCGATGTAATTATTTTTTCACCTTGTAAAATATAGTTGAATCGGGGATATAGTTAAAGGGGGGAGGGGAATGACGTGCTACATTTTTATACTTATTTGCGGTATTCACGTAGGCAATTTCAACCTAGGATCCGAAAAGAAAAAGTTATGCGAACGACATGCTTAATAACTATTATTATTTGTCTTAAAATAAAAATAAAATCACATAAAGATAAAATTATAGATACCACACTTACGGTTTTTTTTTCTTTATTTCTTTTCATAATATCTGATCTTGCTTACGGTATGTTTTAGGATTAATTTTTGTCACATTTAGAAATCATGTTTAGAATTTATTTTTGTCACATTTAAAAATCATGTTTAAGATTTACTTTTGTTACATTTAGACATCATGTTTAGGATTTATTTTGTCACATTTAGAAATCATGTTTAGGATTTATTTTTGTCACATTTAGAAATCATGTTTAGGATTTATTTTGTCACACTTAGAAATCATGTTTAGGATTTATTTTTGTCTAGAAATCATGTTTAGGATTCATTTTGTCACACTTAGAAATCACGTTTAGGATTTATTTTGTCACATCTAAAAATTATGTTACATGAAAAATCATGTTTAGGATTTATTTTTTTGTTACACTTAGTAAATCATGTTTAGGATGTATTTTTGTCACATTTAGAAATCATGTTTAGGATTTGTTTTGTCACACTTAGAAATCATGTTTAGGGTTTTTTTTGTTTTGTCCTTTTGATTTGTTTCATTTTGAAATCTCGCCTTTAGGATTTATTTTTACATTCATCGTGCACTTAAAAAGTTCGAATTTCTTTCACTTCTTCTTTGTGTATGAAGCATGATTAGTTAGGTGGGGGCTTATATGAGACTTTATATGTTAACTGCTCGTATTACTTGTTTTGTATTGACGCGTGGTCCTATAGGAAGCCTACATTCTTTTAGTCTAAAACCAACCTAAAATAGAAGTCCAATGCCTCTTGGACATTAGGAGGGACGTTAGGCATTTTAGGACATGCTAGAATTTCTTTATTATCTTTAGTACGCTCTTAAGTTAAAAATAAATCAACTTAGGAGAGGTAGGGGTAAATAGGACCCTCGGAAAAGATGATTTGAACTCGTGCTTAATAACACAAACCTCGGTTTTTTCTTTAGGCTTAAATAAGTCAAGTGAAGCTAAAATCCGAAATAAAGCTGAGTAACTGATCCGAGTAATAATAAATCGCTTAGTCTTTAATATTTCTTTTAATATATTTCCTAAATGCTTGGGGTAGATAATCATTTAATTGCTTAACTTGTTCAATTAATTTCCATTTTATCTGATCACTTAGAGTTATTTAGAATAAATAAGAGGCCCTTATTTGTAGCCCCACATAAATACGAGATACGGTCGGGACCCGCATTTGCGGACCTTGAAGGGTGTTTAACACCTTCCCTTCGAGGTAATTTGAGCCCTTACCCTATCTCTAATTAGTTTTGACCCTTAGTCTTTTATTAGGTTAGAATGGTGTCCTAATGCACCTTAATTCATTAGGTGACGACTCTTCATTAATCTAAAATCACGAAAGAGTCGTTGCCACGACATCATCCAGGTTCCCGTCTTTTTGCGAGAAAAAATCGAGCGCGACAGAATGGCGACTCTGTTGGGGGTCTTAGGCTCTCACCATTACGTGTTTGTGTCTTATGTGGGTTATTAAATACTTAGTTGTTTTGTCATTATTATTCTCTACTAACCTTTTTTATTCCTTCTTTCTCTTCAAATGTTCCCATTTTCCTTTTAATATTGCTTTCCCTTTTAATATTGTCATCCCCCTTCCTCTCTCTTATCCCCTCTAACATCCCCCCTTCCTCTAACATCCCCCTTCCTCTCCCTTATCCCCTCTAACATCCCCCCTTCCTCTAGCATCCCCCCTTCCTCTCCCTTATTCCCTCTAACTCCCCTTTATTTGCTTTATATTATTGCTTTAAAATTTTGTGCTAATTGTTATTGTTTTATATATACTGTCATACCGTTCATACTTTCCCCCACTTGGGACCCTCTTTTTTTCTTTCCTTGTGATGCTGTGCCTTTGCGTTTCTCACAAACTTCTTTTCAAAACCCATGGTCTAGAGAGATGGCATAAGCGTGGTGTAAGCGGATAGTTTTGCTACCGTGGGACCACGCGCCTTCTCACATAGGAAATCTAGTCTATGTCTAACCCACTCTTATAGAAACCTAGGATAGAGCTTTATCCACCTCTAAAACTAGGTCATGCATGCATAAGCCTTAGGTAGTTTGACCCTTGGGGTCAATCTACATTAGTAGCTAACCCCTTTTAAGTCTAAAGGGTTCAATCACCCTATAGACAAAAATCTCATATTATGTGTCTATGTGAAACACAATAAATTAATTCAAGCCTAAATGTGTAAAATGGAGTTTAAAGCATTTTCTGTTTGTTGTGTGCAGGTCTCATGGCTTGCCCGAATTTTGCCAACACTCGCATGGTGGTGTGCTTGAGTCACAAACTCAGGGGGTGGTGGAATGAGATCAAACATGAGCGTGCAATGGAGGTCCGCCAGCTATTAGGTGGTTTGACTTTCCTCCTCTTCATCACCCCCAACAGATACCTGATCAAGGCCCTACTGCGATTCTGGGACCCTGCAAGAATAGTCTTCAAATTCAAAGATTTGGAGATGACCCCCACCATAGAGGAAACTGGTGGGTTCACTGAACTGAGCTACCATAGGCGTCGTATGATCATTCCCCACAAGATTTCGGCCAGAAAATTTCTTAGATCTCTAGGATTGAGACATAATCCAAGGTTGACCTCTCTCAACTTAGACTGGATCTCTTTGGATCTTTTATACTCTCATTTCGGTCACAAGGATGGTCATAAGAACTTCAATGAAGAATTTGCCTGCTCTGCTAAAAAATGAAAAATAAATCGCATTAATGCCTTTGCCCTCGCACTACTGGGTACGTTGGTGTTCCCTAGGGAAGGAGGTAAGACAGACACTTCTTTGAGTTTTGTGGTTTGAACATTGGCTAGAGGGATAGATCATGCTAATGTAACTCTGGTGCCAATAATCGTTGCGGAATTGACGAGGACATTGTCCAAATGTACTAGATGTGCTAGGGGCAAAAGGTTCTTTGAGGGGTGCAATCTATTATTACAAATATGGGCGATCGAGCACTTCTATAAACGACCGGCCATATTTGACAGTCTAGATGGGATTGGGAACAAAATTCACACTTATGTAAGGTGGACATCCAGATTTAATGCTCCACAAGGAACGGGGGAACGATATGTTTTCATAAGGGAACTCTCTGGGTATCAGATTCAATGGAAATATAGTTGGCTGCGCCTCGAACGTGCCAAAGTGAAGGGTGATGAGTTTTATTATATCGAACTCATTGGTCTGAAAGAGGTGCAGCCATATGCTCCACTACGAGCTCTTCATCAGTTTGGGTTAATCCAGATGATTCCACTGCGCTCTAACATGATCATAGCTGAGTGTGACTTTGGAGAGGGAATTCCGCAAGTCCAAGACATAATGGGAAGATGGGAAAGGACTATCGACGTCCAAGCCCAAGAACCTCTCCCTTATTGCACACCTGAGTACTATGTCTGGATCTTAGAAGATGCTAAAAGAGTGGACCTCGATCATGGTGGACGTCCTGCGTTTGAGGACTTGGAAGAGATCAGAAAGCTTGGGCTCGCAACCTGCTTAATAGGGACTATGGCATCACTCCAGAGATGAGACAGCAAATCTTCCCTAACTCTAAACTCCAATTCACAAACAATGGCTTAAATTAATTATCGCAAATCACTTGCTTGTCGTATTTTGCCTATCTTTGGCTCAATGAGGTCCCTTGCATTTTAGGGAGACTATTTTAAAAACTATGTGTTTATTGTTATTATTTTAACTCTCTAATAGGGTTTTATTTGTTTTGTTTTTGTTTTTCCCCCTCCCGAGGTTGACTAGTTCGCACATTCTGGCTTATTACACCAGATCAAAGGGGCTCCTCCTCCTTCTCCGCCACTCCAAAAAACTGAACACAAAAGGAAGGGTAAGATGGCCGACGACAACAGCAGCAATGAGAACTCCGACGGAGGGGCTCACTCCACCGACCTGGTACTAAGATTAGAATGAAAAATTTTAGATATTGAAGAAGAAATGGCTAGCATGCGAAATTTGGCCAAGCTGCCTATTTCCCTCGGCACCCCTTTCAGGGATAACATAGAGGAACAAGTCAATGCTACCCAAACCACACCACCAATTACACAACCCACTCCCCAAATACAATCAAACCCCACCAGTTTGATACCCATACATGCTCAACCTCCTAACCACTATTTACAAAACCCGCATTATGTAGGCCCTTCTAAGCCAACACTATACCCTTTAAACGCTAGCCACATCCCAATCATACTGCCCAAGCCTACCATCAACGCCTCATATGCCCATGCTCCTGGAAATTATAACCAAAATTCGATATTCGTAAAAACCGCTCCTTACACCCACGAATACCACGAATCAGAATCCTCCCAAAAGGATATGCTGATTAAGTCCATGGCCGAGAAATTGGACAGCTTCACCAATCGCTTGCAGCAAGTCGAATCAAGTTAGTGGGTAGTAGGCTTGAACTATGAGGACTTATGCATACACCCCGATGTGAAGTTGCCTGAAGGATACAAGCCTCCCAAATTCGAGTTATTCAACAGCATTGGAGATCCTAAAGCCCATCTGCACATGTATTGCGACAAGTTAGCTGGGGTTGGAAAAGATGAAAGGATTAAAATGAAGCTATTTATGAAGAGTCTCATGGGGGAAGCCCTTGGTATAGTGACCAAGATGCCCGCAAATGGTCAAGTTAGGTAGACATGGCCTCCTACTTCATGGACCGTTTTGGGTTCAACACAGAAAACACGTCCGATTGGTTCTACATCCAGAATCTGAAGAGAAAGCCCGATGAGACATTTCGGGATTATGCTGTAAGATGGAGGTCTGAGGCTGCCTGAGCCAGGCCTCCCATGGACGAGTCCCAGATGAAAGACTATTTCATTCGGGCACAGGGGCCTCAATATTATAAAAGGATGATGCTGGTTGCGGAGAAAAGTTTTGCCGATATCATCAGATTAGGTGAGAGAATCGAGGAGGGTATCAAGAATGGTACCATCATCAACTTGGAAGCTCTACAAGATACCAACAAAGCACTGCAACCCGGAAGCTTGCCCGAGAACTGTAAGAAGAAGGAAGTGGGTGCGTTCATGTTAGCGCACAAAAGCCCCATTAAACCACAAATTCTAATCCCGCCTCTCCCTCATTATCCAACATCAGCTTATCCTATGCCTTACTATCCTTACCCAACATATACTCCTTACCAAGCTCCCTCTCCACAATACCAACAACCTGCATATCCCGTTTATAACACCTAACCAGCTTACTACCAAACCCCTCCACCACCACCACTATCTCTTCAACAGCCAAATTACAGAAACCGTCCCAACTTTGATAGGAGGCCCACAAAATCCTACACTTCCTTGGCCGAACCCATTGCCTAACTCTACGAAAGATTGAAGAAAGCCAGTTACATAACACCAATCCCTGCTTTACCTGTTGATACCCAAGTAAAATGGTATGACCCCAAAAAGGTGTGCGCCTATCATTTTGGAATGAAAGGACATACCACGGAGGTTTGCTGATCCCTGCAAGACAAAATTCAAAAAATTAGAGATACCAAAACGATACAACTTAAAGAACCCGCGCCCAATGTTTCCAATAACCCACTTCCTAATCACCAGGTGAACATGCTGGAAGTAGAAGAATCAGCAGGCATAAAAGGGCTCATATGGTTGGTAAAGCAAGACAAGTTAGTTGCGGTGATAGCTCAAGCAGCTTTTGTGGTACAAGGGCGCAAACCATTTGAGGTAGAAGTTTCCGCGCCCAAGCATCCTTTTGTAGTCACAATGGACTCTCAAAAAAGCTTTGACACTCATGCAGTTCCTGGAGCTATGACAAGGGAAAGGCAATCGTGGAAGAGGACGATGTTTCCCGTGGGATAACCTACTCCAAAAAGATAGACACTTCGAAACACACGACTCAAGGTAGTTCGAACGGGACCAAGCCTCCTATCATAGAAGTAGAAGAAGGTGGGGTGTGGAAGAAGATACAAGCCAAAGGGCACCCCATTTGAATCAATTGAGTAAGGTACCTGTGCAAGTTTCCATCTTGTCCCTCCTGCAGACTTCAGAACTTCATCAGAAGGCCCTGATGAAGGTGTTGAGTGAGGCCTATGTTCCAATCAACATCACTGAAGGAGAATGGCCCACATGGTAGGGCAAGTGTTTGAAGCATACAAGATATCTTTCCATGAGGATGAACTCCCGCCTGAAGGGACTACTCACAACCGAGTCTTTACATCACCACCAGGTACCAAGATAGAATGATTACTGAGGCTTTGGTTGACCCAGATTTTGGATTAAATATTTGTCCACTTGGCACTATCACAAGGCTAGATGTGATTGGCAAAGATTCAGAATTATAAAATGAACATGAAGGCCTTTGATGGATCCCAAAGGGACACTATAGGGGAGATCACCTTGGACATGACCATCGGTCCAACAACCTTCCCTATTGCGTTCCAAATGATGGACATCCCAGCTTCCTACAATTTATTGCTTGGGCGCCCGTGGATTCATATGGCTAGGGCGGTACCATCCACTCTCCACCAATGCCTAAAATTCAAATGGGAACATGAAGAGGTAGTAGTGCATGGGGAGAAGGGGCATCCCGTGTATGTTATTGATAGATAGGGTCGTATGGACGGAGGAATGTTCCACAATATGGTGTTGGTAGGAGATATTGAGCCAAAGCGGTGGTACAATCAGAAGGTCTTAAGCATGCTATTATGGTTAGCCTATGAACTAGGCAAAGGGTTGGGGGCTAGATTCCAAGGTATGCCTGAACCAATTTCTCATCCCTTCAAAAATTATACCATGGGTTTGGGGTATGAAGGAGAAATGCCCATAAGAAGAGGGAGCTGGATTTCGAGTTGCAACGTCCTTTACCATCGTTATATCAAACTTTCCAATCTACTGGGTTTCTCAAGAGTGATCTAGAGAAAGAAGAAGAAGAACTGCTAGAAAGTGTGAGAAATTTGTTCATCACAGAAGACTTTCTTTCTGGGGCAAGAGGAGGTCCGATAGAAACAGGCATAGAAGAAGAAGAAGAAGCGGGGGTAATGGACGTGATGAGTGTAATGCTGAACTCAGGTTATAAGCCAGGAAAAGGTCTAAGAGCTAGATTGCAAGGTATAACCGAGCCTATAGCGCCTTTACGCCATTCAACCACTTTTGGCCTGGGATATGCTTACACTATAGAAGAATATCTGAACTGGGAGCCACTTCCATCTAGGAGCTATTATCCTATACTAAGTCCCTTGCCACCCTTGAATCAGACTTTCCAGTCTGCCGGGTTCCTGAATAATGATATTAAAGGCTTGCTAAATGGGTTGCAAGGTTTATCCCTGTCAGAGATCGAGAAACAAGCTGCAGTGTAGTAATCAACGAGGAGGAGGAGAAAGCCCCAATGCAGAAGGAGGCCACAAAGACCGTCATCAGCTGCTGGACCACTACCCCATCCAGACCACGTGGGGTACTTAGGTAGAGATGGAAATTGTCATCCTTTTTATACTTTCAAAATAAAGACTTTTCAATTTAGATTTTTATATTTCACTTATAACAAATTCAAAGTTTGGCTATGCCCTTCGTAATAATAGAGTTTTCATTTACTTAACAATGATGTTATTTTATGTTTATTTTGTTGTTTTCTTTCAGAAAAATTACTTTTAATAATGTTGAATCTAAGATTGTGGCACATAATGAGACTATCCAACATAACATAGCTGAGACAGAGGCAACAGATGAAACTTGCGAAGAGGTTGCTAGAAAGATCAAAGAGTTGGAGGAAAAGCCTAAAGCGAATTTAGAAGAAATGAAAGCTGTGAATCTGGGTGATGATGAATTGATTCAAGAAACACGAATCAATATTCACATGTCCGAGGAAAAGAAAAGAGATTACATCCAATTCTTGAAAAGGAACAAGGACGTCTTTGCTTGGTCCTATGCAGATATGACAGGGTTGAGCACTTCAATAGTAGCCCATCGATTGCCTACTGATCCATCTTGCTCGTCAGTAAAGCAGAAGCTTAGAAAATACAAGATCAAGGAAGAAGTATCAAAGCAGTTGGAAGCTGAAATTCTGGAAGTAACCAAGTATCCGACCTGGCTCACCAACATTGTGCCCGTACCTAAGAAAGATGGTAAGGTTAGGTTTGCGTGGATTACCGGGACCTCAACAAGGCCAGCCCTAAAGATGACTTTCCACTCCCGAACATCCACATCTTGATAGACAACTGTGCTAAGCATGAAACACAATCATTTGTGGATTGCTTTGTCGGATACCATCAGATCAAGATGCATGAGAATGACGTTGAAAAAATGGCCTTCATTACACCCTGGGGTGTTTACAACTACAAGGTAATGTCGTTCGGACTAAAGAATACAGGGGCCACCTACATGAGAGCCATGACCACTTTATTCCATGACATGATCCACAAAGAAATTGAGGTCTACGTGGACGATGTCATCATCACGTCAAGGAAAGGGTGTGATCATCTGATTAATCTTCAGAAATTCTTTGACAGGCTATGAAGGTACAACTTGAAGTTAAATCCTGCAAAGTGTACTTTTAGGGTCCCTGTCAGGAAATTATTGGGTTTTATTGTTTGTCGCCTGGGTATAGAGCTGGATCCAACAAAAATCAAGGCTATTCGTGATCTCCCTCCTCCGAAGAGCAAGAAAGAAGTGATGAGCTTCTTGGGCAGACTCAACTACATTAGCCGTTTCATAGCCCAGTCTACCGTCATTTGTGAACCAATCCTCAAGCTACTAAAAAAGGATGCCGCTATCAAATGGACTCCTGAATGTCAAGAAGCCTTTGATAAGATAAAGGACTATTTATCCAACCCTCCAGTGTTGGTTCCTCCTGAGTCGGGTCGACCTTTGTTACTATACTTATCGGTCATAGATCATGCATTTGGGTGTGTTTTGGGACAAGATGATGAAACAGGAAGGAAGGAGCGGGCAATCTACTATATGAGTAAGAAATTCACGTCATATGAAGCTCGGTATTCCTTGCTTGAGTGCACTTACTGTGCTTTGACTTGGGTGGCCTAGAAGTTGCGACATTATCTTTTAGCACACATGACATATTTGATCTCACGGATGGACCCTGTGAAGTATATATTTGAGAAACCCATCCCACAGGTAAGCTGGCCAAATGGCAGATATTGCTGAGTGAATTTGACATAGTTTATGTCACGCAAAAAGTGGTGAAGGCACAAGCACTGGCCGATCATCTGGCAGAAAACCCAGTAGATGAAGAGTACATGCCTCTAAAGACTTATTTTCATGATGAAGAAGTAGCTTTCGTAGGAGAGGATATCTTCGAAGAATACAATGGCTGGAGGATGTTCTTCGACGGATCCAAGAACTTTAACAGATCAGGCATTGGGTCTGTTTTTATCTCACCAACAGGCCAACACTACCCGGCATCAGCAAAACTTAGGTTTCATTGCTCCAACAACATGGCTGAATATGAGGCTTGCATCTTGGGCCTCCGACTAGTAGTTGATTCGGACGTTCAAGAGATTCTGGTAATTGGGGATTCAGATTTATTGATCCGTCAGGCACAAGGTGAATAGGCCGTAAGGAACCGAAAACTTCTACCATATTTGGACTGCGTGCAAAAGCTTTGCAAAAGATTCACTAAAGTGGAATTCAAACATATCCCGCGAATCCAGAATGAGTTTGCAGATGCTTTGGCCACCCTATCCTCCATGATTCGGCACCCCGATCAGAATTACATTGATCCCATTCGCATTCATATACACGAGCAGGCTGCATATTACTTTCATGTGGAGGAAGAGCCAGACCAAAAACCATGGTATAATGATATTCAGGGGTACTTGAAAAATGGCAGTTATCCAGAAGAGGCAACAAAAGTCCAAAAATGCACTATTAGGAGGTTAGCGAATCAATTCTTCTTAAATGGAGAAATCCTGTATAGAAGGACTCTCGATTTGGGTTTGCTAAGGTGCATCAGGGCTAAGGAGGTATCCATACTTGTAGAGGAGATTCACGCAGGAACATGCGGTCTGCACATGAACGGCTTCACCCTTGCAAAGAAGATCCTCACGTTGGGCTATTTTTGGTTAACAATGGAAACAGATTGCATCCGCTATGTTCAGAAATGTCACCAGTGCCAAACTCACGCGGACTTGATTCAAGTTTCTCCCAATGAACTCCATGTCACTAACTCGCCCTAGCCTTTCGCAGCTTGAGGCATGGATATCATCGGTCCCATTGAGCCAGTAGCATCGAACAAACATAGATTTATTTTCATGACAATTGACTACTTCCCTAAATGGGTTGAAGCCACATCTCACAAGTCTTTCACCAAGAAGGTTTCTATGATTTCATAAAAAACAACATCATTTTGTCAATTTGGGGTACCCGAGACAATCATCACTAATAGTGGTGCCAACCTCAATAGCAATCTGATGGGGGAAACTTGTGATCGGTTCAAGATCAACCATCGAAACTCCACTGCATACAGGCCACAGATGAATGGAGCGGTAGAGGCTGCGAACAAGAATATCAAAAGGATATTATGAAAAATGATAGATAATCACAGACAATGGCATGAGAAGCTACCATTTGCGTTATTAGGATATCGCACCACCATTCGGACCTCTACTGGAGCAACACCTTACTTTTTGGTCTATGGGAACGAAGTTGTAATTCCTGCGGAAGTTGAGATACCATCTCTAAGAATCATTCAAGAAGCGGAGTTAAGTGATGCCGAATGGGTACAAAGCAGGTTTGATCAATTAGAACTGATCGATGAAAGAAGGATCAATGCCATATGTCACGGGCAACTTTACAAGAACAAGATGGCCAGAGCATTCAACAAAAAAGTCAGACCGAGATACTTCTCACCGGGCAATTGGTCTTGAAGCGAATCTTCCCAAATCAAGATGAAGCCAAAGGCAAATTTGCACCAAACTGGCAAGGTCCATCATGGTTCACCACGTCTTGACAGGAGGAGCACTTATACTCGCAGAGATGGACGGCGAAATATGGCCCAGACCTATCAATGCAGATGTTGTGAAAAGATATTACATTTAGACTCTATCTTTGCTCTTTGTATTTTGGAACTACGTCAGACCCGATTCCTGTTTAAGAGGGATACATAGGCGCTCCTATAGAGTTCGGTCTTACCAGAATAAAAATCTTATTTCCCCTTTTGACCGCGACTGGGGCAGAATTTTTTAGAGGATCTAAAAAATTCTTTTGAAAGAGAGCATGACCTTCAACAGACAAGATAACTGGGGCAGAATTTTGAGACGAGCTCAAAATTTCATGACAAATAGCACAAGAAAGTCATAATTCTACACCGGATAGCCCGAAGATCCTTCCTCAGCTGAATGTTGGAATCATCTCGAAATGCGCCACTATCATGGATTCAACATCATCAATGAATTATCAATTGTTTTTCCTTTCAATATATACATATAAATAAATATATACACATGTATACATTACTATATATACATACTACTTTCAAAAATTCAAATGCTATGCCATCCTGCCCCAAGGCAAATGCCCAACAAAGATCTGGATATCAGCAACCGATGAAATACACTAGGCCACGGCGAAAGACATATCAACCTCCCCTTTGTATAAAATTGACTATTTTTCTTTGAACGCGGATTAGACAGACACACATTTCGGCACTGTCCAAGCAAACAACAATCTAGTAAGAAATATTACTCGATGCTTTACATTGCACTAGCCTAAAATTGCATTTGCATATGCCCTATACTTGCATTATAAATGCCCAAAATTGCATTTGCATATGCCCTATACTTGCATTATAAATGCCAAAATTGCATTTGCATATGCCTTATACTTGAATTATAAACGCCCGAAATTTGCATTATAAATGCTCGATAGTTGCATTGCATGTGCCCTAAAATTTGCATTGCATTGCACCCGAAAATCACATCTCGCATAATTTGTGCCCGAGAAATTGCATGTGCCCGAAAATCATATTTTGCATAGTATTGGCCCGAGAAATTGCATATGCCCTAAAACTTGCATTGCATGTGCCTGAAATCATATTTTTGCATAATATTGGCCCGAGGAATCGCACGTACCATAAAATTTGCATTGCATTGTACTCAAAAATTTCATTTTCGCACGATACTGGCCCGAGACTTCCTATATGCATCACATGGTGGCCGAATTTATCTTTGCTTCAACCTGAGAATAGCATAACATTTTGTACCCCTAAGGCGTCATGGTCATGGCCTACGAACATCATTTCATGGCCTAGGGATTTAATCTCTGCATATCATGCCTTTAAGGCGTCATGGTCCAAAGGCATCATTTTCATGGCCTAAGGACGTCATTTCATGGCCTAGGGATTTAATTATATTTATCATGATCCGAAGGTATCATCGTCCAAAGGAATCACCTTTCGTGGCCCACGGACATCATTTTATGACCTGAGGATATAATTCATGATTAGCATGGCCCGAGACATCATAGCCTAAGACGTCGTCCTTATCGTCTTTTGGCAAAAAGTTCATGGTCTAAAAGGGAACTTGCATCATTTATGATTATTTCACTGTTAATATATATGCTCTAACCATTTTTTTTCGTAGTGTTTCTTTTAGTTACAATTGCAGAACCTGCGAATATCTGAACATTCCGTCTTTCACTTCAAATTATGCCATTGTTTTGCTATCGAGTACATTAAATCTCCTGTTTTCTTTCGATACCCAAATCATTTTCTATGCCACGACCATTCCAATTCAAGCTTCAAGATTCGTATTGTTATTTTCATTTTTTAGGAATTTCAGTCGTTCCTAAATCTATAACTACACATGGCCTGATTCTTGTATAGCCAGAGTATGTAGGCGACTTTAAACCGAAGTCTCGACCGTAATCCCTTTGTTCTATTTGGTCCCTCCGATAATATTCCATCGGTCGGACAAAAATCGGCTATTCCGTCAACTTTCTTTGCCCGATAATTCATCCTTCATTACCGAGCAAAGAAGGGGCAGCTGTTGACACCCAATTTTGACCGACCTATAACGCATGTTAGATCGTCATTTGGTTAAAATAGGTATTTTTAAAACTTTGAGTCTATTTTCAATTTTATCGAAGTGACCACACATTTTTTTTTATAAAATTCTCGAGTTTTAAAAATATTAATATATATTGGTTAATATTTTATCAATTTTAAAAATACCGTTATTATTATTATTATTATTATTATTATTATTATTATTATTATTATTATTATTATTATTATTATTATTATTATTATTATTATTATTATTATTATTATTATTTTATTCAGTAAGAATGCTAAACCGTAGTAGCAATATTCGTTATTTTAACATTATTATATTATTGTTTAATTTCATTATCTACATACTAATTATTTTTACATGTTGAAATACATAATATTTTACTTTATCCAATTTTTTTAACAAGCTTAATACGTTCAAATATTTTTACATGATAATCTTAGCTTTTTCGTCAAATAAAAAATATTATTTCAAAATATGATGCATTTTATTTGCGTGTGCATTATAATTATTTATTAGATGACAATTTTATCCCTATTTGTTGAATTCGTAGCCTTTTAAATAAAACTTATTTCAATCTTAATCAAATCCTTGCAATTTCATTTCAATTTTTGTCGATTTTTTTGAAACTTACTTCAATTCTAGCCATTTCTTTACAATTGTTTTTTTGCATTTTTAGCCCAAATTGAGTCAATTTGTGGCTCAATTTTAAACTCCAACAATTTTTAGGCTAATATTCAAATCCGGATTACCCATTTTTAACCCAGATCCAACCCAAACCCCACTAATTTTTTATCTCAACCGTTCATGGTAATTCTTTTGCCTAATTTAAGGAAATATCGTAATTGATTCTTATTTCCTTACTATTGTATCCCTTACTCACAGTATAAATAGGACTTGCATCTCACACACTCAGACACACTTATACGGACAGAAAAAAAAAACAAAACAAAGGGTTCTCTCATCTCTCATCTTTCATTCTTTTTTTAAAAAAAATATAGAAGCTGCTGATAATTCTAATTCGAGTTCACTTCTTTGTTGAAGCTGATTTTTTTTTCGCCTTTTCACACTAATTATGTTTCATGACTGTTTCGTTCGATTACATATATATATATATATATATATATATTTTTATCACTGGTACTGCTAGTTCTTTTTTTAGTATTGCAGGTTATATTTTAATAAGGATATGAAGAGTCGCCTGGGGTGGGGATGAACTCAGAGAGCCATTTTATCTATTTACTTTTTTTTTATTGTTGTCAATGTAATTATTTTTTCACCTTGTAAAATATAGTGGAATCAGGGATATAGTTAAAGGGGGGAGGGAAATTAAGTGCTACATTTTTATACTTATTTGCGGTATTTACGTAGGCAATTTCAACCTAAGATTCAAAAAGAAAAAGTTATGCGAACTACATGCTTAACAACTATTATTATTTGTCTTAAAATAAAAATAAAATCGCATAAAGATAAAATTATAGATAACACACTTACATTTTTTTTCTTTCTTTTCATAATATTTGTTCTTGCTTACAGTATGTTTTAGGATTTATTTTTGTCACATTTAGAAATCATATTTAGGATTTATTTTTGTCACATTTAGAAATCATGTTTAGGATTTATTTTATCACACTTAGAAATCATGTTTAGGATTTACTTTTGTTACATTTAGAAATCATGTTTAGGATTTATTTTGTCACATTTAGAAATCATGTTTAGGATTTAGTTTTGTCACATTTAGAAATCATGTTTAGGATTTATTTTGTCACACTTAGAAATCATCTTTAGGATTTACTTTTGTTACATTTAGAAATCATGTTTAGGATTTATTTTGTCACACTTAAAAATCATGTTTAGAATTTATTTTTGTCACATTTAGAAATCATGTTGAGGATTTATTTTGTTACACTTAGAAATCATGTTTCGAATTTATTTTTGTCACATCTAGAAATTATATTACATGAAAAATCATGTTTAGGATTTATTTTTGTCACATTTAGAAATCACGTTTAGGATTTGTTATGTCACACTTAGAAATCATGTTTAGGGTTTATTTTGTCACATTTAGAAACCAAGCTTTTAGGATTTATAGTTTTGCATTTAAAAGATCATGTCCTTTTGATTTGTTTCATTTCGAAATATTTCGCCTTTAGGATTTATTTTTACATTCATCGTGCACTTAAAAAGTTTGAATTTCTTTCACTTCTTGTTTGTGTATAAAGCATGATTAGTTAGGTGGAGGCTTATATGAGACTTTATGTGCTAACTGCTCGTATTACTTGTTATGTATTGATGTGTGGTCCTATAGGAAGCCTACATTCTTTTAGTCTAGAACCAACCTAAAATAGAAGTCCAATGCCTCTAGGACATTAGGAAGAACATTAGGCATTTTAGGACACGTTAGAATTTCTTATTCCCTTTAGTACGCTCTTAAGTTAAAAATAAATCAACTTAGGAGGGGTAGGGGTAAATAAGACCCTCGGAAAGGATGATTTGAACTCGTGCTTAGTAGGACAAACCTCGGTTTCGTCTTTAGGCTTAAATAAGCCAAGTGAAGCTAAAATCCAAAATAAAGCTGAGTAACTGATCCGAGTAATAATAAATCGCTTAGTCTTTAATATTTCTTATACTATATTTCCTAAATGCTTGGGGTAGATAATCATTTAATTGTTTAACTTGTTCAATTAATTTCTATTTTATCTGATCACTTAGAGTTAATTAGAATAAATAAGAGGCCCTTATTTGTAACCCCACATAAATACGAGACATGATCAGGACCCACATTTGCGGACCTTGAAGGGTGCTTAACACCTTCCTTTCGAGGTAATTTGAGCTCTTACCCTATCTTTGGTTAGTTTTGACCCTTAGTCTTTCTTAGGTTAGAATGATGTCCTAATGCACTTTAATTCGTTAGGTGGCGATTCTTCATTAATCTAAAATCCCAAAAGAGTTGTTGCCACGACGTCGTCCGATTTCCATCTTTTCGCGAGAAAAAATTGGGCGCGACAATATCTATAAAGTTTCCTTTCTATTGGGAAAAACTAGATTATATACTTGGTAAAATATTGGGTGAACACACGATACATATGTGGATATATATAATAAATAATCGATAATAGTATCCATGAAGGGCCCTTTGATAGAATACTCAGTTCAAGGATATGATCGGGAAGCTCGACCTTGACTTATTGACAGTGTCACCATCCAAGCCTAGGGCCTAGTCGTAACATGGCGAATGAGATCCCTGAACAAACCTCAAACTAGCCTCTTTAGCATAACATAAGCATTAAAGGTAACAACAGGAGAATAATAAAGTAAGCGGAAGCTGACATAAGCATAATCATAGAGGTCATACATAGCTTGAAAGAAATACAAGTCTGAAACCAAGTGACGTGTCCAATAACGCCTCTAAATCAATAACATAGATGGGGGCTCAGACAGTTCCTGACTCACCCCGAACATAAATGAAAAGTTGTCTCTAGTACATAATCATAACCATGAGATAAAGGAGATGGCCTTGTCCCTGAAGTGTAATGCCCGATAAAATTACCAAAATATCCCTAAAGGGAGGGTATGTGCGTAACACATCTTTCAATGCTCGTATGAAAAATTCGAGGCCGGATTTGTGATCAACACGAATAATTGAGTGGAAAAATTGTCTCAGTCTATTTTTAGAGCAACCGGATCAAAAGATAATTCTTCGATCCGAAGCGCAAAACAGTGTTGGTACGCGACAGGAGCGTGTCGCGCCTCCATCGCAGTCCAACACTTATATTTATCTGGAAACTTTTGATAGGATTGAGAAAACTAGTTCAGAAACTTTTTCTATAAATATACAGTGCGCGACTAGTCTACGTCGCGGACTGGGTCTACTCCAAGTTGAAAATTTCTAAATTATTATGAGGGGCATTTCGGTCAACTTCCCACCCCTCCTAAATTCTATACACGATCTAATAAGGCCATTTGACCTAAAAAGGGTCTAAAACCCCCATTATAAGTCCATTTCTATAATCTGACAAGGTTAGGGCTAGAGGAAAGAGGAGAAAAGCTTGAGTTTGAGAGATTCGAGAAGAAATCCTTGACGTGCTTGATTGATAGTTGCATCCCAGGTATGTAAGGCTAAACCAAAAGCATGATATTGTTCTCTCATGTGCCCCATAGATGGTCATAGATGAGCTGATGATTTGGAGAGTTTACATGCATGATCTTTGATGGTTTTTCTTAAAATTTTATTTGAAATTACATGTTTTTCTATACAAATGATCATCGTACTATTTGATTTCTTGAATCGAACATTTTCATAAGAATTTGCATAACTCTACATGACTAATTTGAAAAGCATGCATAATGAACTTGAGAATTGAGTCTAGAGCCTTGAATTGAGATTCTTGATTGTGATGAGAGAATGGTAATAAGTTGATAGAATTTGATTGTCTTATGAGTATCTATAAATGAACTCTACCGATGTGTCTATTCAATTGATTCCTAATGATTGTTCTAAGTCTTGAGTCATTGATAAAATTGATTTATGAAAGGGTTAAAGTCCCTATGAGTTGAATGATGATGGAGTTTGAGTCCCTATGAGATACCGATCGTTGACGGGGTTCGAGTCCCTATGAGATTGGTTGAGGTGGAGGTTTTATGAGCATTGAGTCACGGGAGGAGTATCGAGCACCAAAATTGGTAAGAGTGAGTCCCACTCAAACTCATTAACTACATCTCCAAACGTAGGTGAGGCATAGAACATCACATATATTATGTTTCCCATGAGAGTAACAGTCTCTGAAAGCAATAGCAGACTTATTGAGTATTGACTCCATATTGGGTGAGCTGATATGATTTCGGAGGTTCCCTACCTAGCAAGTTTGGAACGACTATGGAAACATCAGTGAGATTGTTGTACATTCACTAGCTCATAAGTGATTATTGTTGGATAAGAGAAACTCCGATAAATTTCCTATCTTGAGTACTCCGAGTCGAGATGAGATGAGTGGAGGTGAGCTCCTCTGAGATGAGATGATTGATGAGTCTGAGTTGTTGATGGGTCACTTGTCTACTCTTTATTCTTGCATAGATAGACACTTGACCTGTTTATGTTATTTGATAATTACTTTGAGTTGATGCCTGTTTCCATAGTATTCTACCTGATTCTGTTTCACTCAGCTATTTTATATATAAATACATTCCAAGTACTGATGTCCCCTTTGGATTGCATCGTTTTATGATGCAGGGGCAGGTACTAGAAATCGTCAACAGGTGCTCTGTTTAAGATCTGAGACTCGCAGCTGATTTGGTGAGTCTCCCCTATTCCGGAGGATCCACTGCTTTTATTTCATCATGCTTTAGAGTTATATTAGACTATTTCCTTTACTTTGTTTTATGTAGCCATGGGTCTGTCATTAGCACCACATGAGTAGTAACAGAGACTTCATAGATGATGGTTGAGCGTTGATATTGAGATTGTAAGCTAGTTCTTTCTACTAGCCTTTATTGTTATCTATATCATTATGAGACTTTAGATGAGATGTGCCCATTTACTTACTTTTATTTCCGCTGTCCAGTAGAGTTAATTTGATTGAATGATGTGATGAGGCTAAGTGGTTCGCTTGGAGACTAGCAATGGTCTCTAGGTGCCGGCTACGCCAAGGATACTCTCCCAGGGCGTGACAAACTTGGTATCAGAGCACAGAATTCAAGTGTCTTAGGAAGTCCATGAAGCCGTGTCTAGTAGAGTCTTGTTTATGGGTGTGTTGCCGACCACATTTCAAAAGCAGGAGGCTATAGGACATTAGGAATTGTTACACTTTTCTTCTCATTCCAATTCATGCGATAGAGTTAAGCTCTATAGAAGCTCTTTTCTTGTTCGTGCTCTACACGTGCAGAACTGATATCATGCCTCTTGGAAGAGCTGTCAGAGGAAGGGGACATCCTGCCAGGCAAGATGCTAATCCACCTGAGCCTTAGGTACACGAGGAGCTTGTGGATCAAGCTGTCCCCATTGAGCAACCCCCTCAAGATGAGGTCTCCAATGCTGAGCTACGCCGGACTATTCAAGCTCTTGCCCTGGATGTCGCAGCACCTGCTGTGAGACAAGGAGCAGATAGACCAGATTCTCATGATACCTCTAGAGTCCGAGAATTGTTGAGGATGAATCCGCCTGAGTTCACGGGTCTGCATCTACTGAAGATCCTGAGAACTACGTGGAGGAACTTGAGAAGGTGTTCCAGGTGATGCATGTGGGTAATGCTAATAGGGTTGAACTGGCTGTTTACCAGCTCAAGGGTGTGGCCAGACTGTGGTTTGACCAGTGGAAGAAAGGTAGAAGGGATGATGCTCCATGTTTGACTTGGGCAGTATTCGAGGAAGCCTTCTTAGGACGTTTCTTCCCAAGAGAGAAAAGACAAGCTAAGGTGAGAGAGTTCTTAAATCTGAAGTAGGGCTCTATGACCGTGCAAGAGTATGGTGTGAAGTTCACGCAACTATCTCTCTATGCTTCGGATATGGTTGTTGACATGAGGGGAAGGATGGGAATGTATGTTGATGGGTTGAATAGAGGACCCAAGAGAGATGGGAGAGGAGTCATGCTTGTGAGTGATATGGACATTGGGAGATTGATAAAGTTTGTGCAACAAGCTGATGAGGAGAGACAACATGACAAGAAAGAGTTCAAGCATAAGAAAGCTAAGACATCTAGCCATGAGGTTTGAAGGAAAGACAATGGTAACCGATTTCCAGCACCATCATCTGCTGGTGCACCTGTGCCTAGAGGCGGGTATGATCAAAGGTCTCAAAATATTGGAACCTATGGATCCCAGTCACAAGCTAGTGTGGCTTAAGGTTCGCAAGGTAAGCCGCCGTGTGATAAGTGTGGCAAATTACACTTGGGGAGATGTCATAACGGGAATGATGCGTGCTATAGATGTGGCCAAGCGGGTCACTAAAAGAGGGATTGTCCAAAGCGAACTAACCAGGCTCTGTATACTACACCAGCCCCACCAGTTAGAGGAACCCAGAGGGCCACTACATCAGGCGTAGGTGGAGCAATGAACCGCTTGTATGCCATTGGTAGTCGCCAAGATCAGGAGAACTCCTAAGATGTTGTGACGGGTATGATTTGAGTCTTTACTTTTGATTGTTATGTTTTGACGGATCCGGGTGCCACATTGTCGTTTGTATCTCCTTATGTGGCCAGTAGATTTGATTGAACCCCTGAGAGTCTTCTTGAACTCTTTGACGTTTCTACTCTAGTGGATGAGTCGATTCGAGCTGAGAGAATCTATAGAGCTTGTGTAGTGTCCATCCAGCATAGGGATACTCTTGTTGATTTGGTTGAGTTGGGGATGGTTTATTTTGATGTGATTCTTGGCATGGATTGGATTCACCCCTGTTATGCCTTTATTGATTGTAGATCCCGAACCATTAATTTCCAATTCCCTAACGAACCAGTTCTTGAGTGGGAGGGTGATTCTGTTGCACCTAGAGGAAAGTTTATCTCATATCTTAGAGCCAGAAAGTTGATTTCGAAGGGTTGTATCTATCACCTCGTGCAAGTTAAATCTGATGATGTCGAGTCCCTTACTCTTGAGTCAGTCCCAATTGTTAATGAGTTTCCGAAAGTATTTCATGATGATCTGCCTGGGGTCCCTCCTGATAGGGAGATTGACTTTGGGATTGATGTTCTTGCCGATACCCAGCCTATTTCGATTCCATCTTATAGAATGGCCCCCGCTGAGTTGGAAGAGTTGAAAGAGCAATTGGAAGATTTGCTAGATAAAGGCTTCATTAGGCCAAGTGTTTCACGTTGGGGTGCTCCTGTCCTATTCGTGCGAAAGAAAGATGGGTCCCTCAAAATGTGTATCGACTACAAGCAACTGAACAAGGTCACGATAAAGAATAAATATCCTCTCCCAAGGATAAATGATTTGTTTGACCAACTTCAAGGCGCCTCTTGTTTCTCCAAGATAGACTTTAGATCTGGCTACCACTGGTTGAAGGTGAAGGAATGTGATATTCCAAAGACAACTTTTATGACTAGATATGATCATTATGAGTTCTTGGTCATGTCCTTTGGGTTGATGAATGCACCTGCAGCCTTTATGGACGTGATGAATAGAGTATTCAGACAATATCTGGATATGTTTGTCATTGTGTTCATCGACGATATTTTGGTATATTCGAGAAGTGAGGAAGAGCCAGTACAAGAAAAAAGACTTTTACCGATCATTTCTTAACGACGAGAAATGAATCCGGTTGTTATAAATACACTTATAGTGACCAAATATTTTTCCAGTCATTATAAATATACTTATAGTAGCCAAAGTTTTTTTCGGTTGTTATAAATATACTTATAGCGACCAAATTATTTTCCGGTCATTATAAATACACTTGTAGTGACCAATTCATTTTCGATTGTTATAAATATACACTTATAGTGACCAAATCTTTTTCTGGTCATTAAAAATAAATTTTAATCTAACATTAACGAAGGAAAAAAATTTGATTGTTAAAAAGCATAACATCCCATCGTTAAAATATATTAGTTAGTGTAAGAATATGTTTAACTAATATGAGAGTAAAGAGATCACACCAAATCATGTTATAAGTATAACAAGTGGTGTTTTGTTAATCATTTTGATTTAAATCCTCCATCTTTTATAATTTTGCTTATTTCATAAAAAAAGGTTAAATAAAAAGAAAAAAATATTAATGTATTATTTTCTAATAACTCTATCCATCATTTTTATTATAGTCAATTATATAAAAGTATTTAGTTACAATCTTTTTGGCATTGAATATCTGAGACTCGCAGCTGATTTGGTGAGCCTCCTCTATTTCGGATGATCCACTGCTTTTACTTTTTCATGCTTTAGAGTTGTATTGGACTATTTCCTTTACTTTGATATTGGGTAGACATGGATCTGTCATTGGCACCACATGAGTAGTAATAGAGGCTTCATAGATGATGGTTGAGCGTTGATGTTGAGATTATGAGCTAGTTCTTTCTACTAGCCTTTATTGTTATCTATATCATTATGAGACTTCAGATGAGATGTGCCCATTTACTTACTTTTATTTTCGCTGTTCAGTAGAGTTTATTTGATTGAATGATGTGATGAGGCTAAGAGGCTAAGTGGTTCGTTTAGGGACTAGCAATAGTCTCTAGGTGCCGACCACGCCAAGGGTACCCTCACGGGGTGCGACACGAAGCATAAGGACTCACCCAATCCAGATCGTCTAAGAATCTAGATCTAGCCACAGGGATGAATGATAAAATCATCTGCACCTACATTGTGATATAATACAAGCATAGAATATGCATTAGTACATTTGAATGTACTAAGTATGCGGGCATGCAACACAATATAGACATATAATATTAACCTGCATAGTCATGAAACATGAACAAAGATATATGTATATATATATATATATATATATGGAACCAAAGTAGAAAATAGACCATCTTATCAAGATGCCATGAATGTCACGATGTCATAGTTCACAATATAGTTATGAGTCACTTAAGAAACCCATATGCCTTGTAAAATATCATAATGAAACTTGAAATCATAGTAAGATTAATGACTCATCGAAAAATATGCCATAAACCTTTGTATGAAAACCTTTAACCTTGTAAAAAGATCATGAACATAGGTGAGATATCATAAAGCATGAGAGAGTCCATAGTCAAATGTAAGAGTCACCATGAACCAACATAAACTAACCATGTGAGCTATAACGTAGAGTCCCGATGTTATCCTTACACCAGAGGAAAGAGGGAGTCACTTGCCAAGATGAACATCCAAATGCCTAAGTGGATCTACTAAGCTACATAAGTGACCAAGCCTCTACTAATGTGTGGCCATCTAAGGAATCAAGCCTCATTTAAGGGATGATCCCACTAAGGAGTCAACCTCAACTAATGGATGATCTTTTGACCTACAGTGGCATGTAGTTATGGGTAAAAGGGACTCACTACTAACGGGCCATGCCTCGACTAAGGGGATGAGCCTTAATCCTAAGGTTCTCTTAGTGCTAAGTGAACTCTCATGGAGTAGAGGTCATAAGTCATGTCTGTCACGCCTCGGAAGGATACCCTAGGTGTGGCTTGCACCCAAAGACTATTGCTAGTCCCCAACTGAACCACTCGTTCTCAGGACAGTCACTCAACATCAATATAGCGGAATAGTAGAAGTAAGGCAGTGAGCTATCTCAATAAGAAGAGCCAATAGCCAACATTAGTCTCAACATCAGAATAAGCAAAGGTAAATGTTAACTCAACTCATAAGGGAAAAACCTCAACATCAAATCTCGACTCATGTCTATGAAGCCTCTAACTCAACTAGACAGTCTAAGAGGGTACCATGACAAGCCATGGCTACCCAGCTCAACAAACGAGATAACAGACAAAGAAAAAGGACTCCTCTGAATAGTAGAGAGGCTCACCAATGACTGAACTTAGAATCTCTGACCTCAACGATGCGTCTGCTGAAGTCCTCTAACTCCTGTATCTGCTTCATGAAATGATGCAGCGGCGAGTGGCATCAGTACGTGGAATGTACGGTATGTTAAATAGCTAAATGGATAAGAAAAAGGTAGAATAATATAGGAATAACATCAACTCAACATCATACTCCATCAGAATGTCGAATGTCTATCTAAGGCAAGAAATTAGAGTAGACAAATGACTCATCAACATCTCATCTCAACATCATCAATACATCAAACTCATCTCAAGGAAACTCGACTCAACTCAGCTCAAGGAAACTCGACTCATACCGTCACATCAACATCAACATCAGAGTACTATCAAAGTAAGACCTCACTAGGAGTTTCTCTAATCGACAACTATCACCTATGAGCCGGTGATGATACAACGAAGTGATGCCATTGCCACATCCATCCAGTACCCTGCCTGGGGTAAAGGACATCAACCTCAGTGGATCCACAAGAAAAAAACCTCAGTCCTCTTTTGGGACAAGAAAGGAGCCATTCGCATTGCGATTCAATCCTCTCTTCTTACGCGGGCCACGTAGTTAATGGGTTCAAGTGGGACTCACTCTCACCCATTTCGGTGCTCAATACTCCTCCCAGAACTCGACATGCTCATAAAACATCATCATCATCAGTCACATAGGGACGTAATACATCATCATCAGTCCCATAAGGACATAGTACCTCAACATCAACGACACACTTCACGACCAGTGAAGTGCTTCGCAGTTGTGACAGTATCCTTGGTGGGGCACCTTGGTAAAAAAAACCCACGAATTTTTTTTTCTTTCCTCGTCAAGGCCTTACAAAACTCTTTTGGAAAATTATAAATTTTGAGTCTTAAGCCTATCTTCTGAGGTAAGGGATATTACATACAAGGTCACATAGTAATCATCATTGGAAAAAGAGGCGAAGACTTGTGGCCCGAACACAAGAAAGGACTAGCGTCCTAATGACATGTCAAAAGACAAAAGGACAAATACAAAGGATTTATTAAGGATAAGGCATAAATACTCTTCTCAACATGCCATAACTTAACTCGAGTCCTATAATCCTCTCCCTTCACCTCCACCCGACCCTCCAAACTAAATTCTCTATATTTTAAGCATTATTTCAATTAATTTTTAATTCCACAAAGTTGGAAATTAATTATATCTTCTAAAAAGTGGTAAATGCAAGAAAGCCCCACCATCCAAATCTGGAGGTTTCTTTTTAAAAAAGAAAAAAGAAGTTGGAAATTTTCGCTGCTTTTAATTTAAGAAAAAGAAAACTAATTTTAGGTTTGGCTAATCCATTTTTATAATTTCCTTATAAATAAAAAAGTTTGAAACTTTAAAATTTGAAATTCTATGAAAGTAGAGAAAGATGGGTGCAATATTATCAGGTCTTGGTGATATTGTGGGTAAATTGCTTGGTCATCCACTTGATTTTTTGTCCGGAAAGGCTTGTAGGTAGGTTTATTTTTGGGCAAAAATAGAGTCTCTAATTGCTTCATGTTTTGATATAATTAATTTAACGTTTCAGTTCAGCATGTGCCCCAACATGGGATTTTCTTTGTTACATAGAGAATTTTTGCATTCCTCAATTGATGAAATCGGCCATGGTCTCAATCCTATTATACTTTGGTCAGTTTCTACAAAGATGTAAATGATTTTGTACAGATTACCATTTTATTTCAAAATTAGTTAGTTAACTGCATTTTCCTTTGTTTAATTGCAGTTTTGTTGTTCCTCTACTTGCTTTACAAGTTGGGAATTTGTCACATACTCTGTAGATTAACTTGGGGTTGCTTCTCCACTTGCTTCTCAGCCTTAGATTGCTGTTGCACTTGTTTTTGTTACAATCTTCAGAAACTTCTTCTTACACCTAGGCGTCATAGAAGAACAAGACATCAAAAAGACATTGAAGAAGCACTTGTTGACATTTCAAGCAATTCTAGTGGATCTATTAAATTTGATGACACCAAAACAATGAGGGAACACAGGAAAGAACATATGAGAAAGTCTTTGAGGCCAAAGAGTCATCGGATGCAACTCCAAATTATTAATCATTCAATCCACCGCAAGAAGAAGTTCAAAAATGGCCCCATTCATGATCACATTCGAGTGACCAGAAGAAAAAAATTTGCTCGTACCCGTCGGGTACATGTCTGATCCTCATGTATTTTTTGAGGATTTGATAACACTTTTAGAGAGTTCTAGTAACGTACATACATTCTCAGTTCTATTTTCTTGTAAATCTTGAATTTTTACAGACTGTTAGTACATTTCATCTTGTTTTCAAAGAATTTGGTTTGTTACTGGTCCAATTTTTTGTTGACGGTTATCTGTGCAATCTTGGTTGTTTTTCCCTTGCCAAATGACAATTTAGGCCAATATGTCTGGAGTGGTCATGAAATATTGGTTATTTAGCTATTTGTATAGCAATATTGCCATCACATAACACACCTATTGGTTGTTTAATTGTGATCTCAGCTCCTTGAACAATCTTGTTAACCGAGATAATTCTACTATGATTGATGTCATTATTCTGAACTCGGCCTCTACTGTACTTTTAGATTAGTTCCCTGCTTTTTTGGATTTCCATGACACAAATGAATAATCAAACTTAACAATGTATCTAGTCCCCAAGTTTGTAGATAAGACAGTCTGAGGCAGATGTAAGATCTGCATATACTTTAGATTCCACTTGTGGGATTGTACTGAGTATGTTGTTGTTTGTTATTGTTGGACTGATAGCCAGTCTGAACACAACATAAAATCTGGTGATCCTATTATGATGGCATGAGCAGGCGTAAACATGTGCACATTTGATGTATTTAACGACTTTGAGAACAGTAGTATTCATGAGAGACACTTTGAGTTTGTGCATAAATTGACTGAAAACCTTGAATACATAGACAATGTTGGGCATGGATTTGCAAAAATGGAGCAAGCTTCTTACTCTCTTTGATAAGCTCTTGCATGTAGTGCAACTGGATACATCTCATGTGGTGCTAATTGTATAGCTTTATCAAATTCATATGTTGTGAGATTTTGATTGAACTCCATTGGCTTTGCTTCCCCTATCCGCGAATCTGCAATTAGTTCAAGGGCATACTTCCTTAGATTCATCAAAATGTCAATGTCATTTTTGACAAACTAATCAATGCCTAGAAAGTGTTAGTTTTAGTAGCCTATATCAAGTCAGGATTGGAACCTATCACCAACAAATCATCTACACAACAAGTATAATTAGAACCTCTTCTTTCTGTGAATAAAGAATAACTAAAATAACATTGTGCAAATCAAAGATCCTGTAAAGCCATTGCAAGCTTCAGGTTCCACAGCCTCAATGCTTGTTTCACACCATAAGAAGACTTCTTCGACCTCCACACCTTGAAATGTAGCTTCAGAAATGGTCTCCCGACTAGACACTAAGTCGGATGAGGATTTGCCCATAGCCTCAATATGAGTTATTCTTCTTGAAATTCCTTTTCATATGCACACATGGCAATACTGAGACAAACTGTTACAAATATAGGTACACCTTTGGTCTTGGATACTACAACTGGGGGTAGAACTAGGCATAGCCTGGCTAAAGTTCGAGTTGAAGTGAATTTACCGAAACAATTACCTAATAAAATTTGAATAGGCCTTGAAGATGTGGGTTCCCCTTCAAACGGATACTATTAGAAAATTGAATATGAGAACATTCTGAAGTATTGCGTGCATCGTAAGAAATGGGATCATAATGTGATGAACTGCAAGGTACTTCAAAATATTAAAGCAAATAGACAGTTAGAAATGTTAAAAATCAAGATGCTATCACTGTGTTGATTGATATAAGTTATGGCTCATGAGGAACCAAAGTGAAAAGCCTCGGCATACCATATGGTAAATGAGGTGGAATCACATGGAGATGAGGAAATAGAAAGCAAGGATGCACGAACAATTCAGACAAGTTGCAACAAGATCAATGATAACAGTTGTAACAACTCGGACTTTTAGGATAAGATTTGAATCATTCTACGTACGTAACTTGACGTTGAAATTGATTGTATCTAGGTGTAAAGGTCCAGAAAAGTTTGTTGGATATGAATTAAGGTCGTGAATAACCTTTAGCACAAAGTCTAGTAGAAAGCCTCTCTAACAATTAAGTTTTCATATAATGGTTAATATATCTCCTAAAATATGAAGAAGTACGTGTTCCGTTACTTATTAAGCTCATACAATGGTTAATAATATTACGCTTCAAGCCTTTCCTTGAAGGAGAGCTTTGGGGTAAACTAGTAAAGTTACTGCCATGTGATCAGGAGATCAAGGTTCAAGCCTTGGAAACAAGCTCTTGCAGAAATGAAAAGTAAGGTTGGCTGCATACAATAGACCTTTGTGGTCAAACCCTTCCGCGGACCCTACGCATAGCGGGAACTTTAGAGCACTAGGCTTGCCCTTGCCCTTCAAGCCTTTCCTTCCTCTTCTTTCTGTCCATTTTTCTAATAAAATTATTTACCAAGTGATTCAAAGCCAAAAGTCAGAAGCTTTACTGCTTTTATTGCTGGTACATACATGTATTTTTTGAGTTTTTCTTAGAAAAAATTACAAAAGTATTTAGCTTTTGGATACAAATTACATTTTCTATTTTATTTACCAAAGTAGCACAAAAATTTACCAAACTATACAAATTCTTTTCCTGACAAAGCATTAATCTAAGATTTTATTTCTTTTTTTTATTATTTTTTATTCTTTTTCTTGACATAGCATTTAATGTAAGTCCAATTTTTTTATTTTTCACGATATATTGGTTTTACCCAATGGGTAATAACCAACCATCATAGTGATGAGGTTTGCTCAGGCCTCGACTGGCGCATCGGTTCAATCAGTCGGCACGTCTTCCCATCTCTTCATCATCTTTTATTCAATTTCTTCTTCCATTACACGCTTTAAAAAAAACTTCCATTGTTCAAAAGCTTTGGGAATTCTGTCCATTGTTCCAAGTAATATCGACTCCTTTTGTTTTTTGTAATCTTCATGAATCTAAATGTTTGTATACCAAGAAGATTGTAGTTTCGCCCTAATTTTTTTCCTCTTGGTTTTTTTTTTTTTTTGCTTTCTATGTAGTGATCTTTTACTGATAAAGGAAAAATTAACTATGGAAGTCACACCTACCCAAAAGATCCCAAGATTTCCAAGGAATGTTATTTCAATCGATAACACTCCTCGTTCTTCTTCTAGACCAAGTTTTGATTTAAATGGGTATACACCATCACCACCCAAAATCGGCGACCGGTTGGGTGTAAAAAATTGAAGGATGAATTCATAAACATTAGTTCTAGCAAGAGCCAGGGTAATATAACTTCCAAAAGGAAGGGTAAGGGGCATATGCATGAGATTAATTTACCACATGACAGTAATTTCGAGGACGAAATCCCACTGTCAAAGAGAGCCAAATTGAACAAATTGCCAAATTTGTCTTCTACTATGAAAGCGAAGGCACGTTGTTTATTTGAATTTTACTACTTCATAGTTGTTAGAAAAATATTTCTTTTAATACATTTTTTCATACTTAGAAATCTGTTGGGAATAAAGGAAAGATTCCTCTCGGCTCCCAAAAAAAGAAGCAAGTGAAGGCAAAAAGTAAGAAATCTCAAAATGAACCAAAGGTATAATGTAATGTTGTTTAAATGGGTATTGTATTGTTCATTAATTTTTTTTTTTTGGGGGGGGGGGGGTTCATTACAGTCCTTTTTTTTTTGTAATTTTCTGGGCCATTTCATGATACCAAAAAGTGTCTCGATGGTGCTCGTACATCAACAATAATGTGTTTGATGAAATAGTCATTTTTTATCAAGATATGGTACGCTTGAACTATTTAAAAGTGGTCCATTTTGTTATTTATTTAATCTGCCACCCTTGAATATATAAGCACAATTTATTCAAGCATGGTTTATCATCTCATGAACAAGCACGACATTGGTGAAGTGTTTATATTTAATTTTAATGGCAAAGAGTTAAGATTTGATCTTAGAGAATTTAGGGCGGTGACTAGTTTGAAATGTGGTACAATTGATGATTACACACATAATTTGTTTGGGAGATCAAAGCTTTTTGAGTGATACTTCCCGATGGCTTGCGACAAGGGTGTTGTGAAATAACATTTGATTAGTGCCTTTAAGGCAGGGTCGCTCGAGACTAAGGATGTTTTAACATTGCAGTCATTTACTTTATTAGTACATACATTTTGTCATCCCCTCCAAAGTAATATTTTGTCTCGTTAGATCATTTTTTGTTTGTTGAATCTAGACGTTATACAACATACCCATGGGGTAGACGTTCGTTTTTTTATTTGAGGGATTGTTTGGTTCGTCAACTTGCTGGAGACCCAAATTATTTAAAGTTTTGTGGGTTTTCATTGTCTATGCAAATATGGTTTTATGAGTATTGCAACAAAGTGGATCCTGCCATCGCCATTTGGAGGGAACATCGAATTTCTCGCCTTTTCAATTGGACAACATCAGATGGCAAGTTATATTATGAAAGCTTTTGAGAGGAATGTTTAGGCGGTATGGCGGTCAGGTAATTATCAGGCTACATCTTTTTATTGGCTTATTCTTAGACTTTATTCACACGAATATTACCTGGTTTTTCAATAAATTTGAAGTATAAGTTTTAAGATTTTGCTTTTACCGCGAAAGATTTGGCTGCCTTTAAGGTTGAGCAGCTTGAGGATTCAAACTTTGTTGACAACGATGTTCCGCATGTGAGCGTTGAGTCCAATAATGACGTTATTGCACGTAACTTTAAAAAGCTCGTTGCGGACATCACGTTGGTAAGTATACTATTTTTTTCAATTCTCACACTTTCAAGTAATTTCCTATTTTAAAACCTTTTCTTATTTTTTTTATGGTCCGTAATGACTTCGAAGCTTTAGAGGTCAAGGTTGAAGCACAAATTGGAGAACTAAAAGCATACATGGAAGAATGTTTCAAGAATCTACTCAATGAGATTAAGTTGACACAAAGTCAAGGTTTAAGCAATGAAGGAGTTGGTGCTGAGGAGGTATCATAGAAGTTTTTGTATAGGACTGTTGAACATTATGTTCTTTTTAATGGTGAACATGGATTTAGTTTGTTAGTAATGGTTACATTTTTTTGGTAATAATATTGATATACTTGGTTGGTGTTCGTGTTTTTGCAATTTAATTTTGGATGCGATGCTTAATATATTTTGGTGTAATTAAATATGCCCTGTTTGGCGGGAAAAGTGTTTGCTGCACTCTAAAGGTAATATTGTTGGTATTTAGGATGGTGGTATTTCACATTGTCAATAATTTTGATTTTAATGGGTCAATTTAGTGTAATATGTATGGTTAGACCATTGGTATTAAATGTGGTTATTTTTTGGATTCCAGTTTTGGTGTTTTTATAACACAGTGTGGGTCGACATTATTCCATGCTCATCTTATTAGGTGGTGAAATTATTTTGGTTTTTTCAGGACGATGCCTTTTACGATAGTTTTTCCCTTTTTATTAGTTCTTGAAATTCACAGTGGCCTTTTTTGTTATTTGGCAAAGATTTTTGGAGTGTTAGTTAGGTTCCCCGTTGGTAGTTACTATATTAAAGGTATTTTTCTTGAAATTGGTACGTGGTGATTTTCTTATTGTGATAAGCCTAGTGCTTATTCTTGGCTATTTTGTTGGTGTTAATTGGTTGGTGTTTATGAAAAAATAATGGTATTCATTATGGTAAAAAGTATGTTTTGTTGTCCATACTGGTGCATTTTATGGCGGATTTTTAAGTTTTTTATACTTATTGAAAATCTTATTTCTTTTACTTGTTCTTTAACTGAAAAAAAAAACATTCGTGAGTTTTGTTATTTTCATGGGTATTTAATATAGTGAAAATTTTGGTTTTGAATGGATTAAAGTATTGATGTTTGGGTTAGTTTTCTTATTGGGGGCACCATGTTATTTTGGTCCCTTTTTTTCCTATGGATAAAGACATTGGTGTGTTAGTTAGTTCCAACCTTGGTGTACAATTTATGTGTTGCCATGTTTCAAATAGGGCATCTAAATATATTGCATATTGGTATCCCTGATGGTATTGTCCATGGTAATTATTACGAATCTCACTACGATATTCAGATTCGGAATCCCACTATAGTGTTCAGATTAGTTTTCTTATGTGGTGAATAATATCATTTTTATTTTAGTTGGTGCATCACCTTTTTTAATGTAAGTTGTTTAAACTTTGACACTTTTCTAGGTCATCGTCTTTGTTAATCACCATTTACTGTATATAGGTTGCTGAGGGTGACAATTATGTTGATGTGGATGTACATATGGGTGATTTTGACTATCCGATTCCTTATTTTCTAACAGATGATTAAGGGGCACATCAGTCTCCAAAATATCCTCCAGTGAGAGCTGAAGGTTAGTATTTACTTATAAAAGCAACCAATTTCAATCAATACTAGTGCAACTCATCAAATTTTAATAACCTTTTTAACCCAATTTAAACTCCCAACCGAAGTGATAATGTTTGCACAAACAACTCCTACGTTGGATGACTTTGAATTACCCGATTTTAAAGAGTCGCAGATTATTGCTTTGGAAAACAAAATTCCATATGTTATGCCAACGCAAAAGGTACGAAAAAAGGCTCCCGAAAAGTTCGGTCAATCACCCTATACTAACCTAAGCAGTTCAGCTTGTAAATCAACGAGCTTGCCGGTCATATTTTAGTTGAAGCACCCTTTTGTTCGCCACGACGAATTGGAAGTCCATCCGGAGTTGGTTGATGCCTTTAAGAAGTGGATTAAAGACTTTATCGAAAAAATGTGACAGGTTTGTATAATTTTTTCTTATATATGATTTAATTGACTTCATTACATAAATTAATTACTGATTTATCCTTTTTTTAGGAGAGTCAGCGCTTTTATGGTTACTTCAAATAAGATAAATCCTCCGTTTGATTTCGATGTTGAATCTATTGGGTTGATGGACTGATTTTACGTAATGGTCACTACTGGAATGGCTTGGAATGATTCGATAATCATATTTATTATGTTTTCATTATTTATTAAGTGTTGTATAATCATTTGGCTGCCTGGCGAGATGTAAAAATTGGTGTGTTTGTACGTTCTGATTTTTTTGGTTTCTAGGATGGTTTACATTATGTTTTAAGCATGCTTTTTAAGTTTTTTGTATAATTTTTTATGTATGTATTCGTTTGGTTTTAGTTCGTCTTTCTGTTCGAGTTTACGCAGTGCATTTTTTATTTATTTTTCCTTAATGACTGTTTATTTCCTCTTTTTTAATGAAAATACAACATGTGAATGTCCTTATGTACTACTTGCGTAAGAAATGCAAGTATGGTGATGCATCCTAAAACAGAGTCACAATGACTGACACATTCTTCATTAGTTGGGTTGAACAAATACATGATATTTGGGTCACCAACAACAGGGACAATACATTGATCACCCAAGACCATGATGTTGCACAATATATTAGGGGTTACAAGATATTGGAAAATACGTCATGGGATAAAGTGGATTACGTTTGTATCCCTCTTCACGTTCCAGAGAAATGTCATTGGGTTTTGGTACTATTTTCTATTCAAAGTAGGTGTCTATTCATCTTTGATTCACTTAGAGAGGTTGGTTCAAGCCACAATATGGCGGTGATTCAGTTGGTGAAGAAGTTGGCTGAAATTATACCTCTCTTCTTGGTTACTACTGGGTTTTATGGGAAAAATGGATGATATTGATTGGAAAAACTCAATAGATTATGCAGACTATGCATTCTCGGATAACCTCATGTTTATTACTTGTGATAACATTCCACAGCAAGTTGGAGATTCGAAGTAAGTATTATTTTTTTACTTATCTTCCAATTTTTTTCCTTTATGTTTTTATGTCTTCTCTTATTTCTTTTTTTAACTGGGGCAGCGATTGTGGACTGTTTACATGTGTCTTTGCTGAGCTCATATGCCATAGGTATGATTATATTGAGATTGGAACAAATTCATTTGACTCTGCTTTCTCTCGACTAAGATATGAGACTTTATTATGGGACTATGGCAACAAGAAGATTGAATCCAGTGTCATTAGTGAAAGCGAGGTGATCAAAACGGTGGTCAGCAAGTTTGGTGATCCTACGAGGCAAGTTAAGCACGTCGGGGAAAGTGAAAGAGTGTCGGCGTCTAAGTATGTTCCTAGGAGGAATTCCTAGTATTTATTGCAATGTTGGACAAAATTTTTTTTATATGGTGTACATACTGGTGTAAGTATTGTTTTGGATGTTGGTGTGGTTTAATATGCTTTTGGCTTAATTTATTATTTTCGCAATATTTGTGCCATGCCCAGTCTGGTGTTTAAAAATGTTATTAATGTTTTTTCTTAGTCATGTTGGTATCATCCTTAATTAAGAATAACACATACATGAACTAGCTTGAATAAAAAAAATCGGTGTACATACTGGTGTAAGTATTGTGTTGGATGTTGGTGTGACTTTGTATGTGAAACGACCCAAAAAAAAGTATTTCGGAAGTCACCGGAAACTTGTTTTAGCTATATCTAAAAATTCGTTTGTTATTTTGAAAATACGACTTCATATTCTTGTTTAGGGGGTCAAATGGAGTGGGAAATAGGTCTAACACGAATTTTAGAGCAACCGTATCAAAATTCAAAATTTCCAAGTGAAGCCTTTTTGGAGGGTTATATCTTTTAGCACACAAAGAATTGGGTGACCTATAATATATCAATGGAAAGCCCTGTGAGTTAGCTATCCAACGCACTTCGTTTCACCTCGTTTGGAGTTCGGACGAAGAAGTTATGCCCATTTTCGTAATCTCCGCCCGGACAAAGAATGCAAATTCCAGTGAGCAAATTTACTGTTCAACTGCCCCATTATTTTTTCTAAGTGTTGGAACGTTTTTCCAAAGACGAATTTTATTTCCTATATAGCACTAAATCAGTTCTCATTCCTTGAAACATTTCCTAAAAGACATTGTTACGTCGAAAAATGACCTTCGGGTTTCAAAATTCGATTTATCACTTAATTAGTTTAAGTAAAACCGAATCTTCAAATTTTAGAGTCGCCACTTAATTTTTAAGGAAAAATCAAGAAAACCATTTAAAATATTTTAAAAGACTCAAACAGAAAAAATCTTTTAAAAATCCAAAGAAAAGGGTTCGGGTTCATATTTCTGTTTCGGGAAGGTTTTACGCACCCGAAATATCCGCTAACGTGCGGTTATCCGACGATTAAATAGTTTTGACTAACTTTAAAGATATATAATTTTATATTATTAATTTTGAAAAGTTTAAATAACATATATATATTTTTTAGAGTAGGAAATGGAATATTAAAATTTTTTACTTATATTTTAATCAATTAGAATTTAATTAAGTGAATTACTTAAAATTTAATGGCATATTATGGGAATCCAACCAATACTTATTTAATTAAGTAACTTGACAAATTTAATTAAGTAATTAGAATTTTAAACCTACGAAATTCTAAGTGTTTAAAAGAAGAAAACATATTCATTATTTTAAGGAAAAATACTTGAAGTCTTTTAAGAAAAATTCATAAAGTCCAAATTTTTTCTTTTTTTAAAAAAAAAGATTGGGACACTAAAATATTCAAGGACATAAAATTGACGTAAATGGCTAACTTTTCGGGAAATTTAAGTAGATTAAAAACTTATGAAATAATCATAGAATTAAAGTTAGTGTTCAACAAAATACCACAAGAATAAAAAGCATGAAGAACAAGCAAGCAAAATAAACTTAAATAAGACTGGGCTTGGGCAGGCCCAATTTCAAGGGGACCTGCAATATTTCTCAGTTTGGGCCTGCCTAGCCCTTTTAAGTTGCTGCTGCGATTTGGGCCCAAGCCCAATACTTTCTGCTGCAAGACAATAGGGGCTTTTGGCCCATTCAATCTTTGGTATGCGCTGGCTGTATATACACTGTATATCAGTGTATATCGGCTCCCTCCGACGTCCATCGACTTGAGATCAGCCCCCCTGAGACTTGCTTAAGCCTCCACGACCCCGAGAAATGCAAGGTGGGAGTCTCGGAAGACTCAGACATGTGTATAAGAAATAAAATAAAAAGGATTAGGAATTCAAGAATTATTTTAACCCACAACTCAATAATCTTGAAACCCAAAAAAAAAATATTCACCCACATAAATCAAGCCTATAAAACTAAGAATCAAACTCATCAATTTTAGATTAAACAAGCATGTAAGCATCATTATCACCACTTTATTATATTCAAAATTCAAAGGGCGTTTCATCGAACACATGGAAGGCATGTAATTTAATATAATTTTAACAAAACAACACCCCCATTTCATCCCCAACAACATACAATAAGAAATCAAAATACCCAGGGATAAACAAATCAACCATAACATTCAAAAATTCGAAAGAGGCATTTCATTGAACACATGGAAGGCATGCCATTAAATCATGATTTTAACAAAAAAAGAACACCCTCATTCATTCCCCAACATCATAAAACAGAAAATTAAGATATCCAGAGATAAACATATTAACCACAACATTCAAAATTCGAAGGGGACATTTGACAGCCCATGGAGACCACACTAAGAAGCACCAGAAAAAATAATAAGAAGAAGAAATTAACATTTCACCACAAAAAAGATGCAACATTCATCTTGAATAAACACAGTAAGATGCAGCCGAAACCAATTAGGATTGTACTAGTTCAATACTAAATCAGGAAAACGCATTAACAACACAAGATAGGCTGCATTCATATAGAAAAAAAAATTATAACTCCGAAAGGAATTTAAACTAGGCAGCAAGGATCTATAACAACGAGGAATATAGCTCAAGATGATATCTTCCATACTTATATCAAAATGATAGGAACACGCACCCTACGAATATTGCCTAGTCGTTGGAACAGGTAAATAAGACGTGTTTCAATGATACAACAATACTAAGACACAACAGTTTTTTACGTGGAAAACCCTCGGCTCAAAAGGGTGAAAAACCACGACCTGTGCTCCACAGGATTTAACTTCAACTTCACTAAATCACCAGAGCCTTCAACAACGATTATAAACTTAGTTAGATCTTTAGCCCAATAGCCCTAAGATCCAACGAATTAAAGAACGAGAAAAAACAACTCTGTTTGCTGTAACCTTCTCTGTAACCTAAGCTGTTTTTACTCTTAATTCTTAATGCTCACTTTTTTCTCTCTGAAATTCCACACATCTACCCGCTGCTGCTTCCCCCTTTATAGTTGTTTTTTGCGTAGTCCTAGTCGAACTCCTCTTCCTTTTAGGATAAGCCTTGTTAGCACAATCCTTTTCTTATTAGTAGACTACTTCTTCTTCTCTTCAACCTTTATCCTATCTATTTGATGAAGTCTTCTTGTAGTAGGTAACCTGCTTCCGCTTCTCCTGATCTCACGCCTTATCTTCAGCACCTTTAGTGTAGGTAGGTGTTATGTTCAGGGAACTGTCAGATGAAACTGGTTCAAGCTATTTGTCACTCATCAAAACTTTAATGCGCTGCGCCCCAACAGATTCCCCCTTTTTGATGATGACAAACCACTGGATAATGGACCTGTTTCTAAAGCTTGAACACACATTAGTTAAAACAAGGGTTAAGACAAGGGTTATAAATATTGCATGACTCATCCTTTACTTACGAATTTTTAAAAGAGTCTTCGCCCTTTTGACATCATCGAAAATCAATGAATACGCATATGTAAGGCAAAGTTATTACGAACTTAATAACATCATGTTGAAAAATCAAGGAGTGTATTAACAAGAACATAGGATATGGAGCCCTTCGTACACAAAGACATAGATGGAGAAGGGCTTAACACAAGCAACCAGCAATGTAGCACACCACTAACAAACACAGACTAAGACTAGCACCTTAACCAAAACAAGGGTGAACAGCTGACACAGACCAGACACACAAGAAATGGGTTTAAGGGATCAACATGGTGAGTTTTCGAACAACCTCCGCATGCTCTGCTCTTTCTTTCTGAAGGGTTTCCTCAAGAACGTTGATTCTGGAAGAAAGGACTTCCCGTTCCATCGTGAAACGCTGTTGGGCCAGGGATAGTTCAGCAGTTTTGGCATCCAGTTCAAGTTGGAGACGATGTAGGGGAGTGCCAGTACGCTGCATTGAACCAGGTAAATGCGCATGGTTCACCTGCCCAATGACATCCTTGGTGGTCTGCAGGGTCCAGACATGGACTGGGACTGAGTAAGCCTCGAAAATTTGCCCCAGCCAAAACCCGTAGGGAAGAGCATGACCATTTCTATCCTGGATGAGGACCCGTTGAATATGTTTCAGGAGAAGACACGGCAGGTTTATGGGAACATTTGAGTCCAGGAGTTCCATCAATGTGAGATCCAGGAAACTTGCTTCAGACCGACGCTCCTGTCGAGGAAGGAGAACCTTGTGGACGACATCGAAGTAAAGACGATGAAGGGATGACATCTCCCTACGTTGAACTCGCCTGTGGTGAGTCAAGTTGGGCTTCCCGGAGAACTTTCTGGTTATTTCTAGAGCAGAGGGGAGATTGTCCAACGGAGGCCATTCATGGCGCACATAGTGATCCCACCCAACATTTGGGATCCCCAGAATTCTTGAGAAATCAGAGGCTGCCAGAGTCAAGGGCACCCCTCGAACAGAAGAAGAGAGAACCAGATCGCGAACACGACCATTGGCATAGAACTCATACATCTCAGGTCTCGCCATTTTTCCTTGAGAGTGTTGTTGAAGGAACAGGTCAGACTAACCCTGATGAGCAATTTTGGATAGTAAGATGTCCATGTCAGGGCCCTCAAAGCCAGTGATTACTCGTCCCCGAATGAGGGAACGTTTCTGAAAATGATCAAGAGATACGGAGGACGTTTCTGGAGTAAGGGGAGTAGGAGTAGCAGGCTTATCTCCCGAAGTATTTTGTGGAGGTGGAGCAGGTTGAGGGACCTGTTTCTTCTTGGTCGGCTTTTTGGCCGCGGAAGAACTTGGGGTGGCAGAGGTCTTGGTGGGTCTTTCTGGAGAGGAGGCAGACATGGATGAGGAGGAGGAGGATGTGGTGAACCCAGACATATAGGAGCTCTCAGAAGATGAAGATGAAGGAAGAGTGCGGGGAGCTTTTGGAAAGATGTGTTTTCTTCTGGTCCCACGAACCAGGTGAGGCAAAGGGTTTCTTGAGGGAGCAGGAACAGACCCAGATTTTGGTTTCTTACTTTGTCGCATGGCTCGTTGAAGAGCAATATCAGCTTGGCGTTTGCAACTCCGTGTGTGTGGGGTTCTGATTGAACTAGATGGAGGGACCTGTTCAGGAGAGGAAAGTTCATCTGAAATTTCAACGGGTGCCACTGCAGTGTTTTGGGGTTGAAGACGAACGGAAGAAGGGTTTGGACGGTTGTCAGGGTCGTCCGTCGTCGGAGAATTACCTCTTTTGGAGCAACGAACCGGGATGCGAACCCAAAAACAAAACCTCACCGACGCGAGTAACCTCGATTGAAGAAGCAAAACGATCTAAGCTTTTCGTTGTAGATCCTTTTGAATCTTTTTTTTTTTTTTTTTGATATTGAATGGTGAAGAATCACTGCAATGGGGGATTTTTGTGGGTCTTTTTTTGAGTAATCTCGGCCTCTTCCTTAATGGTGATGAAGAGGGGTATAAATACCCCAAAAATTAGGGCCAAATGGGAGGGAAAGAGGATGGGTAAAATAGGAATTTTTTGGTCGAATCTCATTCAAAATTTGAAAGAGATAAGGGGAAAAAGTAGAGGGGAGTACGAGTGTACCATTTTCTTGACGTTTGCTTGGCGTTTTTCTCATTTTGGTCGCTGGCCGCCTGGTTTTCTTACTGTTCTGGCGTGCTTTTCTTTTTCTGGTTTTGGAGCGTTGGGAAGAAGACAAGGGAAAGGGGAGGGGTATTAATTAAAGGGTTTTTAATTAAAAGGTGGTGTGGGTCGGGTCAAGGATTTCTTTTTTAAAAGAATTGGGTTTGGAATTGTTGGGCTAGGGATATTGGGAATGGATTTAAAATTGGGTTAGTCAGTTGGGCTTAAGAACAAGATTGAGTTGGGAATTAAAAGAAAAAGAATTGGGTTGAGGGCGAATTTAAAAACTAGCCACTTTAATTATAAAGATGACCAATTAAAGTGTGATCAATTTAAATCAATCAATTAATTTGACCTCGAGATGAATTAATATAAATTAATTAAAGAGCTTTTTAATATTAACAACTTAAAAATAATTAGATTTACTATGGGATATTCAATCCTAAAAATGATTGAGTGAAGTGATTAGAGATAAAATCTATTTGAGAATTCTTTTGAAAAATTAACGAAAATACTTAACTATTAATACTTGAAATAAATATATATAGCGTGCAATATATAAACATGATTAAAATTAAAAGATTTAAGCCTAAAAATCACTCAAAAAATATTTTTTTGCATTTTGAAAGCTAATTATTTCAAATTGTTAAAATTAAAAGCTCGATGATTAATTTGTACTGTGGAGGGTCAAAATTGGGTGTCAACAGCTGTCCCTTTCTTTGGGTATGATCGATGAAAGAGATCGTGGACAAAGAAACTTGACCAATCCAATTTTGAGCCAACCACATATTCATTTTATGGAAGGGTCTTGGTACGGGCTTTGGAAAATTGTGGCCGGACCCTGGTTTTGGGTTTCCTACATATCTCAGGTTACATGAGAATTCAGGCCACTTGTAGTTCAAAACGTTTGATTTTATGCACGATTTTGAAAAATTCAAAAGCTATCCAATATCGAATTATGGAGAAATTGGAATGCTTGGGATGAGATTTTGAGGGTAAATGTTAGAATACTGCCGAGTTTTCAAAGTTGGGCCCGCCTACATATCCTTGGACATAGGAATCAAGCTGCTTGTAGTTCGACTCTATCGGTTGAAAAGGAAATCCTTTATTCTGAGATAACCCTTGGTTCAGGAGGAGTGACAAACAAAACGAATTATAAAAAAGAGGCTTGCAACCTCTTAACCATAAATGTGGTGCACTTCACACCCATAATTAAGAACTTACATGGACATAATTTTCAAAACTCTTGGCATATTGTCACTCGGATTGGAAATGTTGCTTTCCAGAGAGAGTTGAGATCATCTGGATACGAAACTAAAAAAATTATGAACTCAAAGAAATACCCACACGCCTTCTAACAGGGGTGTGGTTAGATTGTGGTGGGAGTCGTTCCTCAGCTCACGTCCGAAGAGTTTGACATTCCTCTTCAGACTATGTCCCAGTTCGCTGCTAAGACAGAGTTCCACGTTGTGCTGCATCCTATTTGATGACGTCCACACCTGTGGTTTGCTTTGAGAATCCATCCTTTCGGATGCTCTCGACATAATTAAGACAAAGATTATTAGTAAAAACCATAACTTAAATATAGGGATGATATCTTTTACCATATTCGACCTGTATTCTTTTTTTCAACATGATGCACAATGAGTTGACATGATGCAACGTGATGATGGCCCTTTTGGCAATGAATGATGATGTCTTTCTTGAGTATGTGATGAATGTGATGGCCCCTTCGGCAATGAACATGTAATGGCCCTCTAGGCGATTTGAAGATGTAATGGCCCTCTCGGCAACTTGAAAATGCGGTGGCCCTCTCGGCAGCTTGAATGATGAAATGGCCCTCTCGGCAGCTTGAATGATGAAATGGCCCTCTCAACGACTTGAAGATGCAATGGCCCTCTCGGCAACTTGAAAATGCAGTGGCCCTCTCGGCAGCTTGAATAATGAAATGGCCCTCTCGGCAGCTTGAATGTTGAAATGGCCCTCTCGGCGACTTGAAGATGCAATGGCCCTCTCGGCAGCTTGAATGATGAAATGGCCCTCTCGGTGACTTGAAGATGCAATGGCCCTCTCGGCGATGAAAATGCGATGGCCCTCGCGGCGATGACTGATGAGATGGCCCTCTCGGCAAATTGAACATGCGATGGACCTCTCGGTAACTTAAAAATGTAAACGTCTTCTTGGCTATTGAAAATGTAATGGCCCTCTCGGCGATGAATGATGGAATGGCCCTCTCGGTAGCTTGAACATGCGATGGCCCTCGCGGCAGCTTAAAAAATGTAAACGTCTTCTCGGCAATGCAATGAGCCTCTCGACAACTTGAAAATAATATGGCCCTCTCGGCAGCTCGAAAATGTAAGTGCCTTCTCGGCAGATTGAAGATGAAATGGCCTTCTCGGCGACTTGAATGATGGAATGGCCCTCTCGGCAGCTTGACATGCAATGGCCCTCTTGGCAGCTTGAAAATGCAAATATCTTCTCGGCAGATTGAAGATGAAATGGCCCTCTCGGCGAATTGAATATGCAGTGGCCCTCTTGGCGATGAGTGATGAAATGGCCCTCTCGGCAACTTGTGCATGCGATGGCCCTCTCGGCAACTTGAACATGTAAACGTCTTCTTGGCAACTTGATAATGAAAACGTGATGAACGGCTGGAAATTTGAGTGAGACAAACTGTTTACGCCTCGGTAGTTTCTTCGCAGACAAGTCCTGTAAATATTTCCCTGCATCCACAGAAAATTTCTTAGTTTCAAAGTGAATCAATCTGTGTTGATTCTTCGGTCGTCTGCTCCCTGTCTTGTCTTTGGTTGACCGCTCCGATCTCCCACCTCTTGATAGACAGAATATAAAATATACATTTCACAAGAAATTTGACATGCAAAACTTTGAAAAATAGGTAAATTTAGAAAGGAATTTTTGAAGAAAAGGTCACTGCCAACTGTCATGTCACGAAAGGCTTTAGATGAATATATTTGATTTCTGACATGGCTTCTTTGACGCATCACAATTGTCTTTGAATTTTCAGATCAGCTGAGGATCTTCAGGGCTTTTAACGACACTTGATGAAATTTTTGAAAGCGATCTCAAAACTTTCTGTCCCAGTTAAATGTCGTAATGAATCAACAACTTGGTAGAACTCCGAGAAGTTTTTGAGACCTTCTCAAAAAATTCTCTCCCAGTTGAAATGTCATACTTAATCACTAGCTTTTTTTTTAGAAAAATCCTGAGAATTTTTTGAGATCTCAAAAAATTCTGTCCCGGTTGAAATTCCTAATGCTTAAAATTCTGACTTGTTGGAGGTGTCTTCTTATTCAGAATTTTTGAGAGTTTCCTTTATGGGAATATGACCGAGCCGTTGTGGCGCCTGCGTATCCCGTTGAGGCAGGAATCAGGTCAAACGTAGTTCCCCTCTCGAAGGGTAGAGAAAAATATGAATTTAAATAAGAAAATGAGCGAGGCCGACATAGGCCGCCTACGTATCTCATTCTTGAGAATTCAGGTCAAACGTAGTTTAAAACAAAAAGGGGATAATAAAAAGGGATAAGGGGATGACCGAGGCCGACATAGGCCACCTACGTATCTCATTCTTGAGAATTCAGGTCAAACGTAGTTCAAAACAAAAAGGGGATAATAAAAAGGGATAAGGGGATGACCGAGGCCGACATAGTCCGCCTACGTATCTCATTCTTGAGAATTCAGGTCAAACGTAGTTCAAAACAAAATGGGTGATAATTCGATAACAAACATAGAAATGATTACAAGCAAATGAGACTTACGGAAAAAGACTAAAAGAAAATCATGAACCTATAGATGTAGTGTCTCTTGATGGCGTATAAGTCGGTCGTCAAGTTGTAGTAGGCAATGTTTGTGCTAAATACTAGCACGTTGTCACATGACCAGATGGATATGTTAACATATTCTTCGACAGGTTGATGAGCTCACTCCTCTGTGTCTCGATCAAATGGATATTGATTTTGACTTCTCTGGTGTTTTTGTCTTCTTTCAGATTCACAGTTTAAACTGGCTTGAGTTGTTCCAATTTTGACAAATGACTCGGATATCACGGTCTCTTCATCATACTCTTTGAACACTTCATCGGTATTCACCTCATTTTGTTCATTAAGCTCGTGACATGACATAATATGACAGGTTTTGAAGTTCTTTTACTAAAATCATAAACAAACATCATCAGATAGGAAAAATGAAGCGAGTAAAGTAAACTTTCATGATAAAAGAGGCTTTCATTTAAAAGAAAGAAAACAATAGAAACTTTGGCATAGTCACAAGACAGTTTGACCCCTTTTTTTTCAAAATATTACTAGAGAATTAAAGCATAATGAAGTAAAACAATATAAAAGGTGGGCCTCGAGCCTATATGGACTACCACCAATTTCAGGAATAATATAAAAAATCGACTTTGTCTATCAAGATGAGTAGAGAATCAGGAGTAGAGTAGATGTCCAATTATCATTTGCTCCTCCGACTCGATGTCTCGTGCTTAGCTTCACGGTCACCGCAGCATCATCTCCTTCGAATAAATTCTAGATTCCTTTCCCTAGACCATTGTCCTCATCGTGATTTTGCACTAGCAAAGACTGGGGCAAGTGAGGCAACGATTTTGATAACGTGCGATCAACCTTATTCCTCTTCTCAATCATCAAAGCGAAGTTGGTGAGGTATCATGACCACAAATCCAGATGTCACTTGCTGACGAAGGGGCAGGGGATTACTATTGACACTAGGAGTAACAGCCTGAAGAGTGACCACCTTTTGATCAATTAAGTCCTGAATTTTGTACTTCAAGTTGATGCAATTTTCAGTGGTATGCCCAATGGCTCCGGAATGATAAGCACATTTCTGGTCTGCTTTATAAAATTTTCCCGAAGGATCGACTGGTCTTCCTTCTATTGGATGGAGCACACCTGCGGCTTTCAATCTCTCAAAGAGTTGGGTTTGACTTTCAACCAAAGGAGTAAAGGCTCGGGGAGTTCTCTTCACGAGATTTGGACGAGAAATGTTGCAATTATTTCTCGAGGACAAAGGCATTTGACAGTGGTTTGGAGGATTTTGGAAAGTAGGTACTGGCATTTGGAATTTTGAATATTGTGGAGCTTGGTAGCTTGGAGGGATATTTTGATAATTTAGCAATGGAGTTTGGTAACTTGGAGGGATATTTTGGTAATTTGGCCGTGGAGTTTGGACATTTGGGGAGATGTTTTAGTAATTTAGCCATGTAGCTTGAAAAATTGAAGGGATATTTTGATAATTTGAAGCCTGGAAATTTGATTGGACGGGAAAAATTGGGTATGGATTTTGTGGAGCTTTGGGGTAAGCGTTGGATAGTGAGTGCGAAGGATTGTCGAATTTGACATGTTTTGATTCTAGTTCGGATGAAATAGAAGAAACATCTTTCCTCTTCCTACTCGGTAGAACTGAAGGTCTTGTTTGAGTAGCATGAGGGAAGTTAGGAGTGGTTAAGCCAATGATGGGAGCTTTTTGGGGAGGAATAGTATGGTCGGTTGTTGAACTCGGAGGAGGAAAATGAAGTGGAGGCCTTTCATCGTCTGGCGCACGAGTATTAGTGGCGACAGCTAGATTCGCCGACCTTGATTCTTTTGCATCTCAGCTCTCATTTCAGAAATTTGTTGCAGTAGCTGTGCAATCAATTTGTTCTGTTCAGCAATTGCGGGGTCTGTCACGATAACTTCGGTTAAACCATTGCCCTCACTGTTCTCAGTCATTTTTTCTTTTCCTTTTGATAGACTTTGGTCGGGGAAGGAATCTTTAGAATTCTTAGACCTCGTAAAGTAGGAATGTCCAGTCATTTTCTCAACACAGATCAATTCTAAGTACCTGTCAAATAAAAAATAACTCAAACGATAAACGTGTTAGTACTTGTTCATAGCAAACAATGCAAAATATCACACGGAAACGTAAACACATAATAGTTGTATTGTTCGAAGACATACTAACCCATAAATATAGGAAAATGACTAAATAGGCCGAATGTTTGCCCATTTAATATGAGATTTGTGAATTAGGAAGACGTTTTGCCAAAATTTCCTCGAAATTTATGATTCTTTTGTGGGAATGAAGGAGGAAAAATAAGTTTTTCTATAACGAGGGACTGGGCCTTGGAAGGCTGCCTACGTATCTCGCAAATGAGAAATCAGGTCCGACGTAGTTCGACCAGCTTGAATATTTAAAATGGAAAATTCTCCTCTTGTTAGATAAGAGGGCAAAAATTTAGAATTTTGGAAGTGAAATTCAAATTTTGTTGAAAAACTCAAGACTCGAAGAGTATTTTGGACGGACTTTTGATAATGAATGGGATTTTATGCTTAGGAGGCTCTAAAACTTTTTTTTTTTGAAAGAAATGGGCTAGAATATCTTCGAACAAATCAACATAAAACATATAAACAGTGATAGCAAGTAGCACAGAAACAGTTATTGCGCGTCCTAGAAAATAAGTGACCCTTTTGTGCCAAGGGTTGGCCTATCGATTCGAAGGATGTATCTTGTCATTTTAAACATTTCATCGTTTCCTGAAAAGCAAATTTTATAAATAAGTAAAATATATTACAAAGCATCAATAATAAGGGATACATTTTTAGGGAAAGGAAAAAATGTAAATACAATGAAAAATATTCCCACGCAGGGGATAAATTAACTAGACGAAGATCCTACTTCATTTTCGGCTTTCTCCATCTCTTCTCCGGATGTGGTGTCGATACTGTTAACAAGGTTTGACCGAGTAAAGACGTTCGCTAAAAAGTAGTAATCTGTCTTTTTAAATCTCGATCTAACTGAACCAAATACATTCGTCGATTAACTGTCTACAGAACAAATGTATTAGAAAACCCCCCGAACCCCTGAACGATGATTTATTTAAAAGACATATACATCCTTCAAATTAAACAAACAATATGATCGTCCAGTTGGGCCGGAGGCCATTTTGGACTCAGGGTGGGCTACTAATGGGCCTGATACCCCTTGGATATCGGGTCGACCTAGGTCAATGCACCTACAGGGTTTTGGTTTCGTTCTACCCTAGGCGTCTAAGAGTGGGTTTATTTTGACTGTGAAAGGTGACCCGAGCGGACAACTCGGGCTGGGGAAATTAACGACCATCGACCCCGCAAGATCGACTTATTTCGTCAGGGTACCCCGATGGAAAAATTTGGACTAAACGGCTGCGACCCGCATAACCGTCGTTTTAGTGGAAAATAAAAATAAAATTGCCGGGTGGCGGAATATGCTATGCATGCAATGACAGTTTAATAATTATAATTAAAATTAAACAAGTAAAACAAACAAACAAATAACGAAATAAAAACAATTATTAAAGTTAGTCAAAAAACTTAATCTAGTGGTTTGAACCTAATTAAAATCCCCAGCAGAGTCGCCATTTCTGTTACGTCGAAAAATGACCTTCGGGTTTCAAAATTCGATTTATCACTTAATTAGTTTAAGTAAAACCGAATCTTCAAATTTTAGAGTCGCCACTTAATTTTTAAGGAAAAATCAAGAAAACCATTTAAAACATTTTAAAAGACTCAAACAGAAAAAATCTTTTAAAAATCCAAAGAAAAGGGTTCGGGTTCATATTTCTGTTTCGGGAAGGTTTTACGCACCCGAAATATCCGCTAACATGCGGTTATCCGACGATTAAATAGTTTTGACTAACTTTAAAGATATATAATTTTATATTATTAATTTTGAAAAGTTTAAATAACATATATATATTTTTTAGAGTAGGAAATGGAATATTAAAATTTTTTACTTATATTTTAATCAATTAGAATTTAATTAAGTGAATTACTTAAAATTTAATGGCATATTATGGGAATCCAACCAATACTTATTTAATTAAGTAACTTGACAAATTTAATTAAGTAATTAGAATTTTAAACCTACGAAATTCTAAGTGTTTAAAAGAAGAAAACATATTCATTATTTTAAGGAAAAATACTTGAAGTCTTTTAAGAAAAATTCATAAAGTCCAAATTTTTTCTTTTTTAAAAAAAAAAGATTGGGACACTAAAATATTCAAGGACATAAAATTGACGTAAATGGCTAACTTTTCGGGAAATTTAATTAGATTAAAAACTTATGAAATAATCATAGAATTAAAGTTAGTGTTCAACAAAATACCACAAGAATAAAAAGCATGAAGAACAAGCAAGCAAAATAAACTTAAAAAAGACTGGGCTTGGGCAGGCCCAATTTCAAGGGGACCTGCAATATTTCTCAGTTTGGGCCTGCCTAGCCCTTTTAAGTTGCTGCTGCGATTTGGGCCCAAGCCCAATACTTTCTGCTGCAAGACAATAGGGGCTTTTGGCCCATTCAATCTTTGGTATGCGCTGGCTGTATATACACTGTATATCAGTGTATATCGGCTCCCTCCGACGTCCATCGACTTGAGATCAGCCCCCCTGAGACTTGCTTAAGCCTCCACGACCCCGAGAAATGCAAGGTGGGAGTCTCGGAAGACTCGGACATGTGTATAAGAAATAAAATAAAAAGGATTAGGAATTCAAGAATTATTTTAACCCACAACTCAATAATCTTGAAACCCCAAAAAAAAAATATTCACCCACATAAATCAAGCCTATAAAACTAAGAATCAAACTCATCAATTTTAGATTAAACAAGCATGTAAACATCATTATCACCACTTTATTATATTCAAAATTCAAAGGGCGTTTCATCGAACACATGGAAGGCATGTAATTTAATATAATTTTAACAAAACAACACCCCCATTTCATCCCCAACAACATACAATAAGAAATCAAAATACCCAGGGATAAACAAATCAACCATAACATTCAAAAATTCGAAAGAGGCATTTCATTGAACACATGGAAGGCATGCCATTAAATCATGATTTTAACAAAAAAAGAACACCCTCATTCATTCCCCAACATCATAAAACAGAAAATTAAGATATCCAGAGATAAACATATTAACCACAACATTCAAAATTCGAAGGGGACATTTGACAGCCCATGGAGACCACACTAAGAAGCACCAGAAAAAATAATAAGAAGAAGAAATTAACATTTCACCACAAAAAAGATGCAACATTCATCTTGAATAAACACAGTAAGATGCAGCCGAAACCAATTAGGATTGTACTAGTTCAATACTAAATCAGAAAAACGCATTAACAACACAAGATAGGCTGCATTCATATAGAAAAAAAAAATTATAACTCCGAAAGGAATTTAAACTAGGCAGCAAGGATCTATAACAACGAGGAATATAGCTCAAGATGATATCTTCCATACTTATATCAAAATGATAGGAACACGCACCCTACGAATATTGCCTAGTCGTTGGAACAGGTAAATAAGACGTGTTTCAATGATACAACAATACTAAGACACAACAGTTTTTTACGTGGAAAACCCTCGGCTCAAAAGGGTGAAAAACCACGACCTGTGCTCCACAGGATTTAACTTCAACTTCACTAAATCACCAGAGCCTTCAACAACGATTATAAACTTAGTTAGATTTTTAGCCCAATAGCCCTAAGATCCAACGAATTAAAGAACGAGAAAAAACAACTCTGTTTGCTGTAACCTTCTCTGTAACCTAAGCTGTTTTTACTCTTAATTCTTAATGCTCACTTTTTTCTCTCTGAAATTCCACACATCTACCCGCTGCTGCTTCCCCCTTTATAGTTGTTTTTTGCGTAGTCCTAGTCGAACTCCTCTTCCTTTTAGGATAAGCCTTCTTAGCACAATCCTTTTCTTATTAGTAGACTACTTCTTCTTCTCTTCAACCTTTATCCTATCTATTTGATGAAGTCTTCTTGTAGTAGGTAACCTGCTTCCGCTTCTCCTGATCTCACGCCTTATCTTCAGCACCTTTAGTGTAGGTAGGTGTTATGTTCAGGGAACTGTCAGATGAAACTGGTTCAAGCTATTTGTCACTCATCAAAACTTTAATGCGCTGCGCCCCAACAGATTCCCCCTTTTTGATGATGACAAACCACTGGATAATGGACCTGTTTCTAAAGCTTGAACACACATTAGTTAAAACAAGGGTTAAGACAAGGGTTATAAATATTGCATGACTCATGCTTTACTTACGAATTTTTAAAAGAGTCTTCGCCCTTTTGACATCATCGAAAATCAATGAATACGCATATGTAAGGCAAAGTTATTACGAACTTAATAACATCATGTTGAAAAATCAAGGAGTGTATTAACAAGAACATAGGATATGGAGCCCTTCGTACACAAAGACATAGATGGAGAAGGGCTTAACACAAGCAACCAGCAATGTAGCACACCACTAACAAACACAGACTAAGACTAGCACCTTAACCAAAACAAGGGTGAACAGCTGACACAGACCAGACACACAAGAAATGGGTTTAAGGGATCAACATGGTGAGTTTTCGAACAACCTCCGCATGCTCTGCTCTTTCTTTCTGAAGGGTTTCCTCAAGAACGTTGATTCTGGAAGAAAGGACTTCCCGTTCCATCGTGAAGCGCTGTTGGGCCAGGGATAGTTCAGCAGTTTTGGCATCCAGTTCAAGTTGGAGACGATGTAGGGGAGTGCCAGTACGCTGCATTGAACCAGGTAAATGCGCATGGTTCACCTGCCCAATGACATCCTTGGTGGTCTGCAGGGTCCAGACATGGACTGGGACTGAGTAAGCCTCGAAAATTTGCCCCAGCCAAAACCCGTAGGGAAGAGCATGACCATTTCTATCCTGGATGAGGACCCGTTGAATATGTTTCAGGAGAAGACACGGCAGGTTTATGGGAACATTTGAGTCCAGGAGTTCCATCAATGTGAGATCCAGGAAACTTGCTTCAGACCGACGCTCCTGTCGAGGAAGGAGAACCTTGTGGACGACATCGAAGTAAAGACGATGAAGGGATGACATCTCCCTACGTTGAACTCGCCTGTGGTGAGTCAAGTTGGGCTTCCCGGAGAACTTTCTGGTTATTTCTAGAGCAGAGGGGAGATTGTCCAACGGAGGCCATTCATGGCGCACATAGTGATCCCACCCAGCATTTGGGATCCCCAGAATTCTTGAGAAATCAGAGGCTGCCAGAGTCAAGGGCACCCCTCGAACAGAAGAAGAGAGAACCAGATCGCGAACACGACCATTGGCATAGAACTCATACATCTCAGGTCTCGCCATTTTTCTCTGAGAGTGTTGTTGAAGGAACAGGTCAGACCAACCCTGATGAGCAATTTTGGATAGTAAGATGTCCATGTCAGGGCCCTCAAAGCCAGTGATTACTCGTCCCCGAATGAGGGAACGTTTCTGAAAATGATCAAGAGATACGGAGGACGTTTCTGGAGTAAGGGGAGTAGGAGTAGCAGGCTTATCTCCCGAAGTATTTTGTGGAGGTGGAGCAGGTTGAGGGACCTGTTTCTTCTTGGTCGGCTTTTTGGCCGCGGAAGAACTTGGGGTGGCAGAGGTCTTGGTGGGTCTTTCTGGAGAGGAGGCAGACATGGATGAGGAGGAGGAGGATGTGGTGAACCCAGACATATAGGAGCTCTCAGAAGATGAAGATGAAGGAAGAGTGCGGGGAGCTTTTGGAAAGATGTGTTTTCTTCTGGTCCCACGAACCAGGTGAGGCAAAGGGTTTCTTGAGGGAGCAGGAACAGACCCAGATTTTGGTTTCTTACTTTGTCGCATGGCTCGTTGAAGAGCAATATCAGCTTGGCGTTTGCGACTCCGTGTGTGTGGGGTTCTGATTGAACTAGATGGAGGGACCTGTTCAGGAGAGGAAAGTTCATCTGAAATTTCAACGGGTGCCACTGTAGTGTTTTGGGGTTGAAGACGAACGGAAGAAGGGTTTGGACGGTTGTCAGGGTCGTCCGTCGTCGGAGAATTGCCGGTTGCCCTTGAGACGGGGAATGTGGTGAATGGCGAAGGGGCACCGGGAAAGCCAGGAAAACGGTTGGAGAACCCTCCCCAATAAGCAAGGTCAGAGAGATTAATGCGAAGAGGTGGAGGGTTGTTGGCAGTAGGATGAACAATTATGGCTTGAGTGGTCGAAGTAGGAGCATTTTGGACGGAGGTATTCTGTGAGTCGCTTGGGGATGCCATGGAAGCAGAAGGGAGTGGGTGTGAGAGGTTGTTTCAGAAATGATGAAGGAGGGAAGGACGAAAACCGTCCTTTTAAAAGGGGTTGGGAATTCGAAGAGTTCCTGGTTTCATTTAAGGCGGAAGACGTATGATGAGTGGTTCTCTGAACCTGTCAGGGTGAGTGACACTTGAAAAGACTATTGGCGGTAAGGAGGGGAAATGGGGAGTGTCAGCGTAGCCCAGTGAGGGAACAGGTTAAGGTACCTGGTCTATAGATCAGTATTGAAAGTGAAATGCATAATTACTGATACCTGGTTAAGGAGACCTGTTCCAAATGTCTTTGCATGTAAGGGAACCAATCCTGCACATAGAGTCACACACCATGTCGATCCAAATGATGATTATTAGGTCATTTTAACAGAGGACCTCAACATTCGTTATAGCATTGAAGTCCAGTCAATTATCAGAGGGAGTTCATGCAATCTTAATCATCCCCAAGTCTAACCTAAGTTTTTCAAACCTTTCTCTGCTTAAGGCTTTGGTGAAAATATCAGCTATCTGATCCTCCGTGGAACATAACATTATAGATACAAGACCCCTTTCCACAGAATCGCGAAGAAAATGGTGCCTTATGTCAATATGCTTTGTTCTTTTATGTTGTACAGGATTCTTTGCTATGTTAATAGCACTAGTGTTATCACATAGAATAGGAACACAGCCAATATCTACCCCAAAGTCCTGAAGTTGCTGTTTTATCCAAAGCAGTTGAGCACAACATGACCCAGCTGCGACGTACTCAGCTTCTGCTGTTGATAAAGCCACAGTGTTCTGTTTCTTTGTGGACCATGAGATCAGACTTGTTCCAAGAAAGTGAGCCATACCTGAAGTGCTTTTTCTGTCCACCAAGTAACCTGCATAGTCAGCATCTGTAGCCAACAAGATTGAAGTTGCTGCCTTTGGAGTACCATAGTCCCAAGTCCTGGGTCCCCTTGAGATATCTGAGTATTCTCTTTACTGCCTTGAGGTGTGATTCCTTGGGATTTGCTTGAAATCTAGCGCAGAGTCCCACACTGAACACTATATCTGGTCTACTGGCCGTGAGATACAGGAGAGAACCAATCATACCTCGATAGAGTTTTTGTTCCACGCCTACCCCTCTTTCATCCAGGTCCAATTTTGTTGCAGTGGCAATTGGAGTGTCGATTTCTTTGGAGTCTTCCATGTTGTACCGCTTGAGGAGTTCCTTAACATACTTGCTTTGATGAATTAGAGTTCCTGAGGGTGTTTGTTTAAATTGTAGCCCCAGGAAGAAGGTTAGTTCTCCCATCATACTCATCTCGAATTCTCCATTCATCAAGTTTGCAAACTCCTGGGTCATGAGAGCATTTGTAGATCCAAAGATGATGTCGTCTACATATACTTGAACAATTAATAGGTCCTTTCCTTGAGATTTAAGGAACAAGGTGTTGTCGATTTTTCCCCTTGTATGCCCATGGTCCAGAAAAAATTTCGACAGCCTCTCGTACCATGCCCTGGGGGCTTGTTTCAACCCATACAAGGCCTTGTCGAGCTTGAACACATGATTTGGAAAATCTGGATTTTCGAAACCAGGTGGCTGTCTTACGTAGACATCTTCTTTTAAGTACCCGTTAAGAAATGCACTCTTCACATCCATCTGATATAGGGTGAACTCCTTGAATGCAGCGAATGCAACGAGCAATCTGATAGCCTCAAGTCGTGCAACTGGTGCAAATGTTTCATCGTAGTCTATCCCTTCCTCCTGATTGTATCCTTGAACCACTAGTCTCGCCTTGTTCCTCGTAACAGTTCCATGTTCATCAAGTTTATTGCGGAACACCCATTTTGTGCCAATGATGGTCCTTGCTTCTGGCTTAGGAACCAAGTGCCAGACTTTGCATCTTTCAAACTGGTTCAGTTCTTCCTGCATAGCTAGAATCCATCCTTCATCTTGCAGTGCTTCACCTATCTTCTTTGGTTCCATCATGGATACAAACGCATGGAATGCACACAGGTTCTTCATCCCTGATCTGGTGGTGATCCCAGATGTCAGATCTGTAAGAACATTATCAAGCGGATGCGAGTCCTGGGATTTGTATTTCTTGATCACCAGTTCATGGGGTTGAGCTTCTTGTGCTGAAGGAGTGTAATTAGGCGCAGGGACTGAATATTGCACCTCAGCATCACTGGTTCCCCCTGACTGTGTGCCTTCTTCTTGAGCAGTGTGTGTATCAGGTGAACAGATCTGTTCCTCTGGTCTGTGCTCCTTGTCATATGCATCCTGCAGATCATTCTCAAAGACACCACTGGTTTCATCAAAAATAACATGAATGCTTTCTTCAACACAGTTTGTTCGTTTATTCAGTACTCTATATGCCTTACTATGTGAAGAATAACCTAAGAAGATTCCCTCATCACTCCTAGCATCAAATTTTCCCAAATTATCTTTCCCATTATTATGAACATAGCATTTGCATCCAAATGTTCGGAAATGAGAGATATTTGGTTTTCTGCCTTTGAGTAATTCATAGGGGGTCCTATTGAGTATTGGTCTAAGCATGCATCTGTTAAGAGTGTAAGCTGTAGTGTTAATTGCTTCAGCCCAAAGATTTCTTGCCAAGTTATTGGCAATCATCATTGTTCTGGCCATGTCTTCTAAGGTACTATTTTTTCTTTCTACTACTCCATTTTGTTGAGGTGTTCTTGGAGCTGAGAAATTGTGATCTATTCCATTTGTTGAACAGAATTCAAGAAAGTTTGCATTTTCAAATTCTGTCCTATGGTCAGATCTTATGGAAACTAGAGAAGTCTTCAACTTCTTCTCAATTTTCTTAGAGAAGGCGTTGTAAGATTCATCCTTAGAGGTCAAAAACAGGGTCCATGTGAATCTAGAGTAATCATCAACTATGACAAACACGTACCTTTTTCCTCCTATGCTTTTTACTCTCATTGGTCCACACAGATCCAGATGGACCAGTTCTAGGCACCTAGAGGTACTTACCTGGTTCTTTGATTTGAATGCAGTTCTGACTTGTTTCCCCCTGACACATGCACTACATACCTTGTCATCTTTGAACTTGGTTTTGGGTAGACCTATGACCATGTCCTTTGATGACAAAATGTTCAGTTGTTTGGAGCTTGCATGTCCAAGTCTTTTGTGCCAAAGCAAAGAGTCATTTGTCATGGCACTTAAGCACTTCAGCTGAGATCCTGCCATGCCCACAATATCAGCTTTATAAACATTTTTGTGTTTGTTTGCTGTTAGCACTACTTCCTTTGTGTCTAGTCTTTCGACCTTGCAACCATCAGAGGTAAAAGTCACTTTGTTGCCCTTGTCACAAAGTTGAGATATACTCAGAAGGTTGTGCTTCAATCCATCCACATGGTAAACTTCATCTATGGCATTTGAATCTTTTCGTCCAATCTTTCCAATTCCCACAACAGTGCCCTTCTTTCCGTCTCCGAAGGAAACTTTTCCTCCTTTGAAAGGTGCTAGTGAAAGGAACCTGGTTCCGTCTCCTGTCATATGCCTTGAGCAAGTACTATCCATGTACCAGTGCTTACTCCCTTTCACTGCAACCTGCAAAACAAATTAGAGGTTAGTTTTAGGAACCCAGACTAGCTTGGGTCCTTTTTTGTTGTAAAATGGATGAATGAGATCTCTTCTTGCCCAGTAGGGCAGCATATTCTTTGATCTGTTTCTCTTAATCTGTTCCTGTTTTAGTTTGTGCATGTGGACACCATTTCTGTTTTTAGCAGCTGAGGCAATTGGACATTCAGTGGTTGGATGCCCCATCTTGCCGCACAGATAGCACAAATCATTGGAAAAGCCATTTTCATGGAAAAAACCTATTCCAGCCTTTTCATTATGGCTCCTGTCACCTAGGTGGTTTACAATTCTAGATGACTTGGTCCACCTGGTGGCTTTCTCTAGATCAAGTCTCAAGGTTGAGATTTCTTGATTTAGATTTCTTACCTTCTCCTTCTCGCACAGGAAGTTAATGTTACATTTTTTCAGTTCGGATTCTATCTTCAGATATTTTTCCCTAGATTCACTTTTCTCTTTATCATTAAGGGTTAGTTTTAGCACTTCTGATTTCAGATTCAAAATAAGAGACTCAAGCTGTTCAATCTGTTTCTTTAACTTACTGTTTCTCTCATTAGCCTCATCTAAGCAATTTTGTATTTCAAGATTTTCAAATTTCTGGTCAGAAAAGTTTTTATTAATTGAATCTTTTCGTTTTCTATTTCTTGAAAATCATTTGTCAAGCCAGTGATGAGAGAAATCAGTTTTTTATTTGAGAATAGATGCAGTTTTTCTTTGAGTTCTGAGCTACTTACCTCAGATTTGGATTCTTCTTCATTATCTGATTCTCCAACAGCCATAAATGCAGTTTCATCAAATTCCTCTGTATCAGAGTCCTCTAATCCTGATCCCCATGCTGCCACCATGGCACAGTTTCCTCTTTCCTTTTGCTTGGCTCCCTTTTCTTTAATTTCTTTCTCAGCCCTTTCCTTTCTCCACTCGATTTCCCACTGGGGACATTGCTTGATATGATGATCAGTCTTTCCGCACTTGTAACAACCAGAGGTGTTTCTGTCATCCGGCCACCTTTTGTTACCTTTCATCAGTCCCCCTCCTGTTGCCTGTTTCTCTTTTGTCCTTGCCCTTCTTTTTCAGGAATTTTTTAAAGTGTTTTGCTAGAAAGGCCATCTGATCATCATCCAAGTCTGATCCTTCATCATCTGAGGCTGCCTTGAGGGCAAGTGACTTTTCCTCCAGGCCGGCTCCCTTTTTCTGACCTTCCATGTTCATCTCATAAGTTCTGAGGTTTCCTACCAGTTCATCCAGAGTCATTGTCTCAATGTCCTTGGCTTCCCTGATAGCCGTAACCTTTACATCCCACTTTGATTTAGGAAGAGTCCTCAAGACCTTGTCAACTTGTTCCTCAGATGTGAGTACTTTTCCTAAGGAGGCTAGCTCATTGATGAGCAAGGTGAGTCTAGCTATCATTTCGTGCAAAGTCTCATTCTCCTTCATCTTGAAGGTCTCATACTCTATGAAGAGCATAGCTACCCTGAATTTCTTAACTTGAGTTGTTCCTTCATGGGCAACAGTGAGAGCATCCCAGATCTGCTTAGCCGTAGTGCAGCTTGATATTCTATTGTACTCCTCAGGACCTAGACCACATACCAGTATATTTTTTGCCTTTGCATTTTTCTTCATGGCAAGCAGGTCGTCAGCATTGAAATCCCTTCTTTCCTTGGGGACCTGGTTGCCATCCACCGTTTGCATAGGAATAGTGGGTCCTACAATGATTCTATCCCAGAGCTCGTAGTCCTTTCCTTGGAGAAAATCTTCCATCCTGGCCTTCCACCATCCGAAGTGTGTTCCATTAAACAGGGGGGGTCGAACCGATGACTGTCCTTCTCCGTGACCTAGTGGTGGTGCAGTGTTCATGATGATAGGTTCTTAGGTATTAGCCTTTAATAAGAACACCTTTCTCTGATACCAATTGATAGGAACACGCACCCTACGAATATTGCCTAGTCATTGGAACAGGTAAATAAGACGTGTTTCAATGATACAGCAATACTAAGACACAACAGTTTTTTACGTGGAAAACCCTTGGCTCAAAAGGGTGAAAAACCACGACCTGTGCTCCACAGGATTTAACTTCAACTTCACTAAATCACCAGAGCCTTCAACAACGATTACAAACTTAGTTAGATCTTTAACCCAATAGCCCTAAGATCCAACGAATTAAAGAACAAGAAAAAACAACTCTGTTTGCTGTAACCTTCTCTGTAACCTAAGCTGTTTTTACTCTTAATTCTTAATGCTCACTTTTTTCTCTCTGAAATACCACACATCTACCCGCTGCTGCTTCCCCCTTTATAGTTGTTTTTTGCATAGTCCTAGTCGAACTCCTCTTCCTTTTAGGATAAGTCTTCTTAGCACAATCCTTTTCTTATTAGTAGACTACTTCTTCTTCTCTTCAACCTTTATCCTATCTATTTGATGAAGTCTTCTTGTAGTAGGTAACCTGCTTCCGCTTCTCCTGATCTCACGCCTTATCTTCAGCACCTTTAGTGTAGGTAGGTGTTATGTTCAGGGAACTGTCAGATGAAACTGGTTCAAGCTATTTGTCACTCATCAAAACTTTAATGCGCTGCGCCCCAACACAAAACAAAGAAGATGGACAGGGGTTTTCTAAAGGGAAAAGAATTACCTCTTTTGGAGCAATTAACCGGGATGCGAACCCAAAAACGAAACCTCACCGACGCGAGTAACCTCGATTGAAGAAGCAAAACGATCTAAGCTTTTCGTTGTAGATCTTTTTGAATCTTTTTTTTTTTTGGATATATGAATGGTGAAGAATCACTGCAATGGGTGATTTTTGTGGGTCTTTTTTTGAGTAATCTCGGCCTCTTCCTTAATGGTGATGAAGAGGGGTATAAATATCCCAAATATTAGGGCCAAATGGGAGGGAAAGAGGATGGGTAAAATAGGAATTTTTTGGTCGAATCTCATTCAAAATTTGAAAGAGATAAGGGGAAAAAGTAGAGGGGAGTACGAGTGTACCATTTTCTTGACGTTTGCTTGGCGTTTTTCTCATTTTGGTCGCTGGCCGCCTGGCTTTCTTACTGGTCTGGCGTGCTTTTCTTTTTCTGGTTTTGGAGCGTTGGGAAGAAGACAAGGGAAAGGGGAGGGGTATTAATTAAAGGGTTTTTAATTAAAAGGTGGTGTGGGCCGGGTCAAGGATTTCTTTTTTAAAAGAATTGGGTTTGGAATTATTGGGCTAGGGATATTGGGAATGGATTTAAAATTGGGTTGGTCAGTTGGGCTTAAGAACAAGATTGAGTTGGGAATTAAAAGAAAAAGAATTGGGTTGAGGGCGAATTTAAAAACTAGCCACTTTAATTATAAAGATGACCAATTAAAGTGTGATCAATTTAAATCAATCAATTAATTTGACCTCGAGATGAATTAATATAAATTAATTAAAGAGCTTTTTAATATTAACAACTTAAAAATAATTAGATTTACTATGGGATATTTAATCCTAAAAACGATTGAGTGAAGTGATTAGAGATAAAATCTATTTGAGAATTCTTTTGAAAAATTAACGAAAATACTTAACTATTAATACTTGAAATAAATATATATAGCGTGCAATATATAAACATGATTAAAATTAAAAGATTTAAGCCTAAAAATCACTCAAAAAATGTTTTTTTGCATTTTGAAAGCTAATTATTTCAAATTGTTAAAATTAAAAGCTCGATGATTAATTTGTACTGTGGAGGGTCAAAATTGGGTGTCAACAGACATTTCCCACACTTAGAAATATTTCTCTCAATAACTCAAGCCAAAACCCTCCAAAACCTTCATCAAGATTGAAGAGGTCCTTGCTCCAAGTTTCAAGCCTCCTTTGAAGACACTTCCAAGGCCTTTATGTGGTGTTGAACTCATGGGTCCTTCCACCCATAGTGCCTAAACTCTAACTTACTCATTATTTCATGATTTTAAGTGAAGATTTACACATTGGTCTTGTTCATTGTATAAATTTTCTGCACAGTGAAATTCTAGCATGGGAAAGTGAATGTCTTGAACATGTTGTCACTCTAGAACTTGAATCTAAACTTGGAATTGATGTGGGGCTTTACATGTTGTCTTGGGAGTATGTCAAAGTGTTCATTGATGGTTGGTTCACTGATTTACTGCATGAGTCCTACTCCATTTTACACATTCTTTGATCCCCACTGCATGCCCCCAAGGTATTTGACAAAATGTCCAATTATGGAATTATGAGGAATTGATGTTTTAAAGCTTGAGATAAGATATGAATGAGGTTACAATGACATTTTGATGATAAACTAAACTCGTGTATATATTCATTTCTACATGAGAATTTCATTAGAGCCTATTGTAAATTCCTATATAAAGTGTTGCACCAACCATGCCCGGTCCGGGGGAAAAGAGCCGGATATCCATGATATGGGAGATAAGTACTCATATTCACCTAGGGTGGCAAGGTGGGATTGTCACTATCCATGATATGGGGGATAAGTACTCATATTCACCTAGGGTGGCAATGTGGGATTGTCACTATCCATGATATGGGGGATAAGTACTCATATCCACCTAGTGTGGCAAGGTGGGATTGCCACTATCCAGAAATAAGGGATAATACTTATTTCACCCAGATGAGGGGGTTTATGCGTCATCAATTTTCTTGGCTCAGCTTCAGATATGGTACCTATTATGAAGATGGATTTACTTAAACATATTTGACTATACATTGATCATGCAAATGCATCTTGATTATATACTATGTCTAATGACCCATCTCTTGCATTTCGATTATGTATCTTATCTATTCTTGTATTGCACCCCACATACTTAGTACATTCCAAAGTACTAATGCATATTTTGCCTACATGATGTTACCATGTAGGGACCGGAGCTACTCTTGATCCTTCTCTCCATCCACGTGGCTAGTGCGGTGCTTATCCGGGATTGTTGGTGAGTCCTCAATGATTCGAGGACTATGTTATGTTTCCTACTCCTATGTTTTGAGATCTTAGCTTGTATTTATATTTGACTATGAGGGGAGCCGGTAGTATATCATGGCCCCCGTTCTATCGATATATGTAGAGGTGTACGTTGGACAAGTATTTTGCAAATGAGCTTGACTCTTAATCTATGATATTATTTTGAAATGGGTTGCCCTTAGTCCCTAGTTCCCTTTATTTAATGTTGATTGTAATTCTGCGACCGACGAAGTGTGATGACAAGTTAGAGAGGCTTGTTTGGGGTTCCTTCGGGTTCCTCATTCGCCATGTCACTTTTAAGCCCTAGGCTTGGGTCGTGACAGTATGCTTTTCGCTTAACATATAATTTTCGCAATAATTGTGTCATGCCCACTCTGGTGTTTAAAAATGTTATTAATTTATTTTTTCTTTGTCTTGTTCGTATCATCCTTAATTAAGTATAAACAATACATGAACTAGCTTGAATAATTTATTATGTACCAACAACCACGATATGCTATATTCCTAATCTAATTATATACCATAAAATTTATATCCATCTTTACTAGCACAAATTGTTAATATCATTCTCACAAAACTTACACAAAACATCCAAGGGGTTTCCAACTTTGCCAGTCCCTAATTTTTAAAAACTTTTAAACAAGTAACATACACCAATATTGGAACCAAGAAACACACCAAACATAATACCAAACCACTGTACGCTGATAACCCGCAGTTTCAATAACCGTAACTCAAATCAGCAACAAACTATTACAATAATATCATGCAACGTGTTATACCATGAATTTTTCAAAAACAAACATATACATGATTCAAAATACAAACAATACCAATTTTAACCACGTCCCCACAGAGTTGTAATTCGTTATTTCACTCCACACATGGTTTTTGCGTGCAATGTTTCTTTGTGTGACCTTCCGCCCCACATAACTGCAGCTACTTTTAATTTTCTTGGAATTCATTTCGATGAAGCCCTTATTCCTGTCCTTGTTTAATGGCCTTCCTGGTCTCCTTCTTGTGGTCGATGGCAGTACTAATTCCTCTAATACATGGGTTGGAATCACTCATGTGCTTTCGCAGGGTAGTGGTTCGATTGGTATTGTGTAAGTATCCTTGAAGTTCTTTTTACTATAGTAGATTGAGCAGAAGGTCTCAACGCGCTTATTCCTATATTCAATAGCAGCAATTGCATGACTATATGGAATTTCGTCATGCTGAAACCTTCCACAGCTACACACATGTGTGTTCGGACAAACCGTGAATCTCTTAGCACCATCTACAACAGTATGAAGATGTTTTCTTGAAGCTCGTACCTTCAATAAAAAATAGTAATTACTATGCACTTTTTCAACGAATATAACTTTAGAAAGTATTAATTTACTAACCGTCATACTATTAGACAGTTGCATATTTTGTACTAGGATTTGATAGTACTTCTTTGTCAAAACAGTTAGTTGTTTTCCTACCCTCCTCATTGTGTTTTTCATTCCAACATTCTATTATTTGCCTCACATACTCCAACATAGGAATCACCGGTAGCCTTCTCCCAGGTAAGATTGTCTTATTGATAGACTCAGCTGTGTTGCTTGTCAAAGTCCAAGTTCTCTTTACTGTTCTATGACAACGAGACCACCTCTCAAAATCAACCTTCATTAGAAAGGGACAAATCTTTGGATTGATGTCATCCATTCGATCCATCAACTCGTTAAACTCATGGACTGTATAGGCCTTTGCCAAGCCGAAAAATAATTTTCTAACTTCATCGACATTCTTATGTGTTATCCTTAATAAATTAGCCCACAAATGGTAGATACAAGCATAATGTTTGATCTGGACAAACAGATATCGTAGCGTTCCATATGCTTTTATTTCGGCTGGAAACAAAACACATACCATCTCTATCACCAAATGCTATTTTGAAATTTTCAAAGAATCAACTCCATGCATTTTTATTTTTAGAATCAGCAATATCATACGCCAGCGACAAAATATATCCTACGCGATTATCAAATTAGTACCGTAAAAAAGATATAACCGCAATAGGTTAATAAGCAATTTCCTTTGGTATTAGAATGAACTCAACTCAATATTTACTTCAAATACTAACCTCTTGGATATAATGTGCTAGCTATCAACATGGTCCCTTCGAATGTTGATCGTATGTGCGTCCCATCAACTACAACTTTTGGACGACAATATTCCCATCCTCGTATGCTTGCATCAAGAGCTATAAATGAATATAAAAACTTATCTTCTTCGATTTTTTTAAGATTAACAATGGTCCCAGGATACGCTTGTCCCAACATATAAAGATACATTGGTATTTTAGAATATGATTCTTCTGGGTCTCCGTGCAATATCTTCATTGCTTTTGTTTACCCCTCCATGCCTGCATGCATGTTAAGGAAATACCATGTTTCCTCTTCATGTCTGTTCGTATGTCGCTCAGAATGTAAATTATTTTGATGTCTCTATACTTAGGCAACAACATGGAACCGAGCACAGAACTTGTTGATTGACGTTTTATGTTCAACCAGGCATTCCCCAAGAGAAAAACCGAAATATTCTTACTCGAACAAGAATTCCTATAGTTTACAACTCTTCTTTATATAGTAAGCAACTGTGTTCATCGTTGAAAATGCGCACCTTAAGTAATCCAGACTTACCCAGCAATGACGACTTGAAGAACCATGAACAATTATCATCTACACATTTCAAGATAAAACTACAAATAACAAACAAACCAAATTGATTATCGTTACAATCTCCTGTGAAATACCCAAAAATTAAGCATTATTTGTTTATAGTACCTTGCAGTACATGACCGGACAACTTTGAATCGAAAGTGTCTCAACAGTGCATACCTCTGCATAACATCAACCAATGTATGCTTGTTTAAGTAGATTTGGCCTTCCACGACTACATCTGTTAAAGTGTTGTTGATTACAAGTAGCTCTTCATTCATCACCCAAATCCACCAATACTGTGTCATTGACGGCCAACCCCATCTCCGCTGATGTTATTGCTCTAGGCAACACTATTTCATTACTTCTTTTGTGCGTTATTGGCTCGTCATCTCTATTAATATATGTCACACATAATGGATATTTAGAAAAGAAATCCGGGTTGAACCTTCTTTGATCCAAATAGACTTTTACCCCCATGTCATTGTGGATTTTCAATGGTGGCGAATGCACATCTACGACATATTATATTACCAACTCAACGCATGTTGTGTCTAGCCCTATTTGAGAAGCAATGACTCTCAAGAAACCATCATAATTGGATGAAGTATCATATAATAGTCCTTCCATCTTATAATCTATGTAGTTACCTATTTTAGACACCAAACATATACCACAATAAGCACCAAATCTTCCACAATCAACATTATAATGTTTTCTCACAATTAAGATACCATGAAAACTACCATGCAAGCAACCATGTTCTAATTGATACCAGTGTTGACACCAATCCAGGCTCACGACAGTTGAATTTTTTTTTGCGGAGCTATTTTCTTTTATACCAACACATGCACCATTTAACTGATCATCATGGCCATCCGCAACCAGGAACCTTTTCACATAATTTTAAGACCAACATAGTACCACTAAAATGTTACTAATCATTATAAGTGATTTATCTAATTGTCAGTAAAACAAAACTTCATATGTAAACATGAACATTCATGAAATAATTTATTTTCTCACCACAATTAAAGAAACATGTGGAACTATTTTTTTTAAACCAACTTAAAAAAAAGGTTGAAACTAATTAAATAGAGATTCATCACGAATCTCTAATATTTAAAAAAAATTAAATTTTCATAATACTAAATGCTTGTTACGTCCCATCTTCTACCATATTTCATCAAAATCGACACAAATTATCGCTGCCCATGGATTTAATCAGAACGAACACTTTTGTTACAATACACAAATTTTCTCGTTGATCCCCCACACTGATTTTCTTAAGGTGTTACTCAAAACTTTAAACACAAGCTTTGGTAAAAATACTAATGTTTTCCCTCCAATTATTATATATGTGCATATGAACAATGAAGTCTTTTCTTATGTGGACAAAGTACAAAAAGTTGGAGGCTTCATCTAGAATGACTAGACTGCCAAATAGGTTGCCACTATGCAATCCAATCAAATTAATTGATTTGATGGCTTGTGGTAAAAGAAAAGTAATAAAACCCTTTTATTTATTTATTTATTTTTAAAAAAGGAAAGCAACTACATTTTCCTACCATAGCTAAGGCTAAATATAGCACCATAGAATTTTTTTGGTGTTGTTACGGATCCACACGGCTGAAAGTTTGTCTTAGAAATTTTTTTTTCATTCCGAACATCAATCACATCGACAAGCTTGAAACTCATTAAATAGAGATTCATGAATAATCTCTAAAATATAAAATAAAAAATTAATTTTCATAATATTACATACCTGTTACGTCCCATCTTCCGTCAGATTTCAAAAAAGTCGACACATAATTATCATTATTAATGGACCTAATCTGGACAAACACATTCGTTACACTCCATATTTTTTCCCATTTTTTTCCTCACTTATTTTCTTAACATGTCACTCAAAACTTTAATCACAAGATTTGGTAAATATACTAACACTTTCTGTCCAATTATTATATATATGCATATGCCACAATGAACTCTTATCATATGTGGACAAAGCACAAAAATTGGTGCCTCCATCTAGCATGACTAGAGTCCTAAATAACCTGCCACTATGCAGTCAAATCAAATTAATTGATTCGATTTCTTGTGGTAAAAGAAAAACACTACAATTTTTTTTAGAAAAAAAAGAAAAAGTGAAAGCAACAAAATTATCCTACCATACGTAATGCTCAATATAGTACAAAAACCAATTTTTTTTGGTGTTCATATAGATCCACGCGACTGAACATTGGACATTGGACTTAAAAAAAGTATTCAGCTTTTGGACATTGGACTTAAAAAAAGTATTCAGCTTTTGGACATCGGACTTAACAATTTTTATTTCATTTTTCAACACCAATCACATCATCTTTTCATCAACATTAATTAATATAAAACACCATCTCTTACTTATTTTGTAATTAAAATTGGTATATTCAGAGTAAATGCTGAAAAGTCGATAAGACCTTGTAATTACATATAATTTTTTTGTATAGTTGTATGAATCACCATTTTTCTTATTCTATATCATTATGCTACACTTATGTTGTATTCTCGTGTAAAATGGCAAACGAAAATTTTTATTTTTAGTTGTTTTCATTTTGACACTAATATTTTATCAGTTTCTTGTTTTCTTTAACAGTACATAGAAAGAGGATCAATTATCATCTACTTTAACAATAAAGAAGAACTTCGTAAATGGGAATCCCTATCATTCTTATTTTTATTCTATTCTTTTATAAAATGAATTCACTAGTTATAATAGTAAAAGGAAAATGTCGTAATTAGGGGAGTGTAGCGATTGGTTTCATCTGATTTTATGTATTATTGATTTGATTTTTATTTTTATTTTATTTGTTAACATGCTAAATTGATAACTAAATTAAGAATATATTATTTTTGAGTAATCAATTTTTAATCTTAACGATTCAATTTCTTATTTAGTCGATAAGAAAACGCTCATATAATCATATATATATGATGTTCATAAATAGAAATATTGGCAACAACAAAAGTGCAACACAAGTTTCTATATTGATCGCTTTTGTTTGAAACATAGTTGTTGAAATTCCTTCTAAAAACTCATACAATAAATTGCGAAAACAACACTAATTGTTTGTCTTTGTCACAATCAATTCTGGCTATTCTAGTATTAAAAGTAATACTAAAATTTAGAAAATAAGATCGGTAAATACTAAACTCATTGTTATATTGGGGCAAAATAATAATTTCAATGTGATCATATTAGATTGTGAATTTACCATTAGCCAAAATTATAAAATCGAAAATTTAAATCAATAATCTAATAAAAAAAAATCATTTCAAAACCGTTAACTCGGTAATTCAATTCTAATAAATTAATATTACTTTTTTGATTACAGATTTTTGCGCCCCTTATCCGTAATAGGAATTTTATTAAGGAGGAGCTGACGTGGCTGGATTGTTATTGGTAGATTTGAATGGAGTAATTTATGAATATGACGTGATCAAATGGAATTTCAGTTGTCTTTTCACTTTTTGCAAAATATATCTTGGAATTGCGGCTTCATCATAACATAATCACATCTTTTTCTGGACAGAAATATTTTTGTCTTCCACTGTTACTATTTTTTAAAAAGAAATGAACACAACTTTCTTCGTGGAATTAAAAAAATTAATTTTATTTTATATTCATTATTTTCTTTTCACACTTTACTTTTATCCTTATAGCTCTCACTTCAGTCATTCCGCATTTTTATAAAATAAAAAAAAACTGTTCTTCGTGCCAAACATATTTTGTATATGTCCTAAAAATAAGTACTTCTATTTTTTTTCGATTTTGAATAACTATAAATTTCACATTAAAATGTAGAGTTCACCAACTACAATAGCTACGTATTCCAAATTGCTTACATAATAGTGCTATTTGTACATTGAAGTTGAGTCATGTTTCATGTATTAGAATGTGCTGCCATTTACACTAAAGCATAAACTTATGTCCTACTAAAAATTATTTGCTATTTCGATATCAGATATATTTTTTATCACTTATGAAAAAATCACAATTTTTAAAAAACAAAAATTAAACACCAAAGGATGAGATCACTTCAAACTTATCCATATAATATAATCTGAGGACAAAAAGGACAACCATTTCTTTACTGTTCTATTTGATGATATACTGCCACAAATTTTTATCACGCCTGTTGTAGCAACCCCACAACAACATAATCTTATCAATAAAAACATTTATCTCTACTTATCACAGTGTGGGACACACAACTTGTTGAAGGCAGGCGTGATTGTGGGCTCTCATTTTATCCCAAACACAAAATCTTGAAGTAGGCTGAGACAGATAATCCAGGAAACTACTCGAAATAGATTCAATGTGAAATTATTCACTCAAATTAGATTCAACCCAAATTATTTATAATTAATATACCCATGATCCTAACTATTTACCCTTTTACCCCACTTTTTCTTTTTTAAGTTCGCCTACGACATCAGCATGATGTTAGCATGAATCCTCTGTGATATTCCAATGGTATATTGATACCATATTGGTATATATAGGATGAGATTAATCCTTTGTAATACTATATCGGTAATTTGATACCGTATCAGTATCATATAGGATTAATCTCTTTTTTAAGAAACAATTAAAAGAAAATTATTAAACTCTAAATAGTACAAGATATATTATTTGTGATACACTGCCGGTATATTGATACCATATTGGTATCATATAAGACTGGAGTTTAATTCTTTGTAATACTCAGTCGGTATATTGATACCCTATCGGTATCATAAAGTTTTGGGCTCTCTTTTTAAGAATCAAAACAATTATGAGAAAAATTATTAAAGTCACAAACTTATCTATTAAACTCTAAATTAGTAGAAAAATATATTCTTTGTGATACTTTATCGATATATTAATATTATATCGATATCATTTAGGATTGAGCTAGCTTAATCCTCTACGATACCCAGACGATAAATTGATACCTTATTGGTATCATATCTTTACATTGAAACTTCAGAAAGAAAAAGAATGAAGTGAAGGATAAACGTATATACATACGTATTGAATACTATATCAAATGATTAATGACGATCCGAATCCATAGTTTTTCTATAAAAAAAAATAGAAGAACCGGTGTGAATCCGTTCTACATTGAAGAAAGAATCGAAGGGGTCGGGGCTAGCGTCAGCATGACATCACCACGCGAATTTTAATAGTAAAGGAGTATATAAATGTAAATAGTTTGTTTCAAAGAGACATGTGCTTAGTTTTTCCATAAATGGATCATAGGCTCAACATAGCTCAAATCAGGCTAAGGCTATTAGGCCCCCCCTCCCCCCTCCCTTTTATTTTTTTTGTAATTTGACAGTGTTGGTTTAGAAAAAACTTATTCTGTGTTTTATTTATTTTAAAAAAAAATCTTCTTTTTTCATGTGTCAATACTGTATAAATGTGTATAAATGTATATCAATATTATATAGATAGTTATATGATATGTCAATATTATATAAATATGCATAAGCATGTATCATTATTATATAATAGTATGTAAACATACATCTGTATTGTATAAGTTGTATATAAACGTGTATGATTGTCACGACCCGGGGTTGGGGCCTCGATGTGACACGGCGAATGGAGACCCGAGAGTCCCTAAACAAGACTCAAGCATCTGTAACCACATCATCGGTTCGAGAATATCATTCAAACACACATAACTATATAGCCAAATCAGGTCTCAAGAATCATTCTAATAATAAGAAAGCAATACTATAGTCATAGCAACCAGATCTAAATAGAGTTTACATAGTGCCCAACAATGCCTCTAGTCAAGGAACGAGGGCTAGGACAAGTCCTGGGCTCACCCTCAACAAAAGAGAACATCCGAAATAACAATAAAGAGGATAGCTAGCTCGCCCTCGGAAGATAGGACTCACCACAGTAACTCTAAGAATGGACTACTCGTCAAACGGCTGCTATTCAAAGAGCTCGGCCCCTACATGGTAAATCATATAGGCATAAAGTATGCGTTAGTACGTTTGAATGTACTAAGTATGGGGGCATGCAATGCATGAGACTTATTAACCTACATTTCAATGTTAGATGACAAGGGCACATAATATAGAAAGAACCATATATCAAAAGGAGGAAGTATACAAGATGCCATGAAATTCATGATGCATGCAATGCGATAATGCTCCTACATAGCAGGAATGGACTATAATCGACAAATCAAATCTATGCGATCTATTACATGAATTAGTCCGATAAAGACCTTCCATCGGTAGGAGAAGATTACTTGCCAAGGGTAATCTACATCACACCTTACGGAACTCACCATTTCGATGGATGGTCACCTTCCTTACGGAACTCACCATTTTGGAAGGATTTTCCATAATTATACATAACATATCATATCATAATCATAATAAACGAATAATCATTCCTTACGATCTGATCATTTCGGTAATGGTGATCGTTCCTATGTTGGCACATAGTTCAAGGAAAGGGAGAGGGCCCTTGGGATAGCCCTAACGCCCCAATCCATTGGTGCTAAGTCAACACCATTCCACATGAATACTTATACATATATACACACACACACACACACATATGTGCTTTCAAGAGATTCGATAGTCTTGTCAAAACGTTCAATGCATATATAGGCTCAAATGCCAAACTATAAATAATAATCATAATGCTCATGCAAGGAATAGCTCATCTACACATATACGAGATGGTGCAAGTACCCATAATTCTGATAGAGCCATAATCATAGACATATCGGTGATCACCTTCTTGTCATAACCAATGTCTTACCAAAATCATAACATAATCATTTCATAAAACATAATTGGGTTTAACCCACTTCATAATTTTCATATACCAATGTTCATGAATGTAATGCAATGCATGATGTGAGGATAGCATGGGTAACATGGATTCAAGTTAAAATCAACATCATAATATGAAATTCAATAAATCCATAATTAAATAAACATCTAAATCATAGTAATTGCCACATGCACAAACCAATTTTAAAGGGGACATGCATGTTCATAATTTCATAACTCAATGTAAATCATCATAATAGTAACCAAAATGAACTGAAATGATAGGTAAAATACAACCCATACACTTATTAGATTTAACAACACCACCACCATACCCAGTGACATCCCACAAGTGGGGTCTGAGGAGGGTAAGATGTACGCAGACCTTACCACTACCACATAGGTAGAGAGGCTGTTTCCTGAAAACCCTCGTCACAAAAACCCATCAAAAGAATAAGCTAGATATGATAATAGGCAAGAAAGAGAAGAACACATGATAATACATAGATACTAGATAGTAAACATATAAAGGCAGATAAATAACATATAAAAGACAGACAATTACCACTCCTTCCTATCCTCCCTATTAGCCTGCTACTCTAATTCTCGACCTCCACGCCTTCCTGTCTAAGGTCATGTCCTTGGTGAGATCAAGTTTTACTATATCATATCTAATCACCTCCTCCCAATACTTCTTTGGTCTACCTCTACCCCTCCGCATAGCTCCCAAATCTAACCTCTCACACCTTCTTACAGGGGCATCGGTACTTCTTCTCTGTACATGTCCAAACCATCGCAGTCTCGCTTCCCTCATCTTGTCAGCTACAGGGGCCACCTCTAGCTTCTCTCGAATGACCTCGTTCCTAATCTTATCACTCCTGTTGTGACCACACATCCATCTTAACATCCTCATTTCTACGACCTGCATCTTCTGAACATGTACATTTTTATTGGCCAACACTCCACCCCATACAACAAAGAAGGTCTAACCACCATTCTGTCGAACTTACCTTTCAGTTTAGGTGGTATCTTCTTATCACACAATACTCCAGAGGCCAACCTCCATTTTGTCCAAGCCGCCCCAATACGATGTGTGACATCATCGTCGATATCCCCACTACTCTGGATGATAGACCCCAGATACTTAAAGCTTTCCTTCTTGGGGATAAGGTGAGCTGCAAGTCTCACATCAATGTCTGCTTCATCCCTCACAACACTGAATTTGCACTCCAAGTATTCTGTTTTGGTCCTGCTCAGTTTGAATCCTTTGGTCTCCAAAGCGTGTCTCCAAACCTCCAACCTATCATTAACTTTGGTCCGGGTCTCATCAATCAGTACTATGTCATCTGCAAACAACATACACCATGGGACTTCCTCCTGGATAGATCGCGTTAGCTCATCCAACACCAAGGAAAATAAAAAAGGGCTCAGCACAGATCCTTGGTAAAGTCCCATCTGAACAGAAAAATATTCAGAGTCTCCTCCCACCGTTCTTACCCGAGTTATGGCCTCATCGTACATGTCCTTTATCACTCTAATATATGCCATTGGGACGCCTTTCATCTCCAAAAACCTCCATAGGACATCCCTCGGGACTTTGTCATAGGCCTTCTCAAGATCAATGAACACCATATGAAGGTCCTTCTTACTTTCCCTGTATTTCTCCACTAATCTTCGAACAAGGTGGATCGCTTCAGTAGTCGACCGTCCTGGCATGAATCCAAACTGGTTTTCTGAGATAGAAACTACTTTTCTCACCCTCATCTCCACCACTCTCTCCCATGCCTTCATAGTATGACTCAACAACTTGATACTCATGTAATTATTACAGCTTTGAATATCACCTTTGTTCTTATACAGTGGGACCATTGTACTCCTCCTCCATTCCTCCGGCATCTTGGCCGTCTTCATGATAGTATTGAACAGTCTAGTCAGCCACTCTATGCCATCCTTGACCATACTCTTCCAAAAATCTATTGGAATCTCATCGGGTCCGAGCGCCCTCCCTCTCTTCATCCTACTAATAGTCCTTCTAACCTTCTCAACTCAGAACCGCCTGCAATAACCAAAATCTCAATGACTTTCGGAATGTGCCAACTCGCCCAGCTCAATATCACTATCTCCTTTTTCATTTAAAAGTTTATGAAAATAAGCTTGCCACCTTTGTTTAATAGAAGTCACATCCACTAGCACCTCCCCCTCCTCATCCTTGATGCACTTCACTTGATCCAAGTCGCGAGCTTTCCTTTCTCTCTCTTTAGCAAGCCTATACATTCGCTTGTCCGCGCCTTTATCACTTAGCTCCTCATATAGGCGCTCAAACGCTGCTGTCTTAGCACTCGTCACCGCCATCTTTGCTTCTGACTTAGCCGTCTTATAAATCTCCTTAAGCCTTTGTTTTTCATCCTCCTCCCTACACTACAACCACTTTGTATAGGCCACCTTCTTAGCTTTTACTTTGTCTTGAACTTCTTCATTCCACCACCAATCACCTTGACGTCCCCCAAAGGTTCCTCTCGAAACCCCTAGTACCTCAGAGGCTACCTTTCGAATGTAACCAACAGTATTGTCCCACATATTATTCACATCTCCACCACTACTCCAGGCCTTTAAATTTCTCCGCTTTTCTTCCATCTGAAGCGAGAGGGCAGGAGTTAGGCCCCCTCATCTAATTCTCGGTTGGGCATATACAATCTTCCTCTTCTTTTCTCTCTTAATCTCTACGCCCATCACTAGAAGCCTATACTTTGCAATTCTTACAAAGGCTTCTATCACCTTTTCGTAGAAAGTAGGTAATCAATTTGAGGTTTAGCTACCGCACTCTGAAAGGTTATCAAGTGACTTTCCCTCTTCTGGAAACATGAGTTAGCAATAACTAACTCAAAGGCTTTGCTAAAATCCAAGAGAGACGTCCCCCCTCCATTCCTTTCCCCAAAACCAAAGCCTCCATGGACATCTTCAAACCCACTACTGGTAGCCCCAATATGTCCATTAAAGTCTCCCCCAATGAAAAGCTTTTCCGTCACTGGTATGCCCCTCACTACCTCATCCAATTCTTCCCAAAAGAGCCTCTTGACTTCCTCCTCTAGACCCGCTTGGGGCGCGTAGGCACTAACTACAGTCACTACGTGCTTACCCATCACCAGTTTAATAGACATCATCCTATCGTTAAACCTCCTAACCTCCACCACATAATCCCTAAGGTCCTCATCTACTAGTATACCTACACCATTTCTGTCCCTAGAACCCCCCGAGTACCATAGCTTGAACCCGTCTACATCCCGAGCTTTGGTCCCTACCCATCTAGTCTCCTAAACACACGTTATATTAATTTGTCTCCTCTTAAGACACTTTACTAGCTCTATGGATTTCCCTGTAAGTGTACATATATTTCACGATCCTACCCTTAATTTAGATAAGCATGTGCCCTTCCTGCCACCCCTACCTCTTACCCCCGACCCCAACCAATGACATGACCCTACTCCACCATCAGATCCGGACGCCACCAACTACGAATTACTCTCACTAACCACTCACAATTAGTCAGATCAGCAAACTCCAATACAAACTAATACAACAACAACAGCAGCAATATAATATTAAACAATACAACAACAACAGCAATAATGTAACCACTAATATAAGCAGTAAATGTAACAGCGATAATGTAAAGCAGTAATGGTCAACCTAATTAGTAAAATGTAAGGTATACTAATGGAATTAATCAAAGTAGCACAGATTCAAAGAAATAGTAGTCAAGCAAAAAACATTCATAATTAAAGTGACTAAAATTTATGAAATAGATTGAAAGGAATGTTTGGTCTTCTTGGTTAAGAGGGACCAAGAATCAATCCCGCATACCTTGATTGAGGAGATGAATTTGAGGGATGAATTAGGCTTGAATTTGACTCCAATGGAACCCTAGCTTTGATCCTTGAGGGAGGAGTATAGAGAGGAGTAAGGAGGTGATCTTGTGAGGGGTAGAATGTTTTAGGAGAATGAATGAAGAGGGGAGGGGTTTCAGCTGAATTAGGGGTTTAGAATAGGTAAAAGGTCATAATTCATGATTAAAATAAACCAAAATTACATAAACATCATTAATGAAACAGACCTAAATTAGTCCCGTCAGGCTCACACGGTCCACTACACGGTCCGTAAAATGTCACACGGACCATGAATAGTGATCGTGATCCCCTACTTAGACTCTCACAAAGGAAAATTCTACGGAACTAAGTGGTATCACACGGACGACTACACGATCCGTGTGACTTCACACGGGCTGTAACACCGACCGTGTAATGGTACTTGAAATATTTTTCGCACGACAAAGTTACGAGACAGTACTTCCATACTTAGAATAATTTTTACGTAGTGAGTTACACAGAGAGCCATACGGGTTGTGTCATATCACATGGACCGTGTGAGTGTTTGTGTGCCTTCACTTGGCCACAGTTCCCTTCTGTCTCAAAGTTGTCCCAATCGTGAACTGGACCTAGTGCCTCTTCACGGGAGGCCACACGGTCTGTGTGGCTTCACACGGGCAGTGTAGGCTTCTCCGTGGAAGGGCGTCTGGCAGTTCACCTGGGAAAATTCCAGGACATTTGGGCAATGCCACTCGAAAATATGGGTCCTTACAATGATATTATATAAATAGGTATGTAATGTGTCAGCATCTTATGGGTTTTGTGATGAGGGTCCCCAGGAAATAGCCTCTCTACCTCTAGGAGGTAATGGCAAGGTCTGCGTACATTCTACCCTCCCCAGGCCCCACTTGTGGGATTTCACTGGGTATGTTGTGGTTGTTGTAATGTGTCAGCATTATATAATGGTGCATAATCGTATATCAATATTGTATAAACAATACTGTTAATGAATCGATATCGACATTTATTTGACTATCATGCATTCCTACCTTAATAAATAAAAGAATAAACAAAAAATAATAAAATGACATAAATATTCATTTTTTTCACAAAAGAAGTGAAACAATTATAAAAGAAAATTTTAAAAAGGAGCAAACAATATATTAAAACAACAATATTTTTCCTTAAATAACACAAGAAAAAATAATAAAGAAAGTCTTTTTTTTAATGTGAACAAAAATGACCGAATGGCCAAAGCAACATTGAAGCTCGCAGCCGTCAAAATGGCAAACAACCAATTTGGGCGGCTATTAATCGTAGAAACATCGGCCAAATAGACATTTTAAGTAAAAAAAAAGTATTATTTTTTGTGTAAATAATTTTTTTCAATTAACATTTTGTATAATTATTTGACCGGGGGGGGGGGGGGGGTTGGGAGTTAGAAGCCCAACCTCAACCCTTTTCCTAAATTTTTTCTAAAGAAAAATTAAAAAAACAAAAATTCACCCCCTCCCCCCGCCACTTTTACTCTACCCCCACCTCTTACCCTTACACCCCATTTTTCTTTTTGAAAGAAAAAATTTCGAAAATTAAAAATTTTCACATCGCCCTCTTCCACCCCATTTTTGTTTTAAAAAAAAAAGTAAAAATGAAAAAAGTTAAATTTTTCCGCCCCACACCCACCTCAAATTTCTTGTAAAGAAAAATAAAAACAATTCAAAAATAAAGTTAACTTGGGGGGATGGAGTGGGAGTAGGGGGTATAGTTGGGGGTTGAGTGGAAGTGGGGGTTGAGAGTAAAGATTTTAATTTATTCATGAGATTTATCGTAATTGTTTCATAAAAAATTGGTGGTACCGTAGGGATTATGGGTGGAGGGTAGATAGGGTGGTCAAATTAAAATTCGGGGGTAGCAGAGGTGTGGGTGGGGATGGGGATAGGGTGAGAGTTAGAGTACGAAAGTAGAAAAAATTAAAGTCTTTTTTGTATGATAAAGTAACTTTTAAAAAAATATATGTATTTAGGAGTGGGATTGGGGTGATAGAGATTGGGTATTAACAATTTAGCTTTGATTTAATTTTTCTAGCTTAGAAAATTAAAGTGAGTTAGAACCATTTTATCCAAATCATATTTGATCAAATTCATATTTATTCATATTTTACATGGGTGGATTATACTCCAATCCTCTTTTGCTCCATCCATATTCAATTCATCCGAATTTGATCCAATTCAACCATTTGTCACTTCTAGATCAACCATTAAAAGCAGAGATGGATCCAGAATTTTGAGGCTCCAGGTAACGCATGAGATATCCTTTAAACAATTGTGTGGTTCCAATATTTTATATTGATAGAACTAAGTACGATTCTTCAATTACACAGGATCTCGAGTTTAATTTATACATCATCTTTTTTTTTAATAATGAAAAACCTTGAAAGCCTTGTTACTTACGTTTATCATAAAAATGTCCCTAAGAACATATTTGAACCCATGATCCTAGCGAGAGCAACACGATTCCTCTAAGAACAGATTCAAACTCATAATCATAGCGAGAGCAACAAGACTCCTTATCAATGGAGCTATTAGAATCATTTATTTCTCTAAGTGCCATGTTTTATATTTATACAAATTATATATATATTCATATATAGAGAAAGAGAAAATTTCAATCGAGATAAACGGATGTCGTGATACTCTCAAATTTGTGCATAGATTTGTCCTTGATTAAAAGCATCATGAAATGAACGAGATATTTTTATCTTCAACCAAAAGTATCAATTTCCCACCATAGGAATATAATAACATTCCTTTAGAAATGATTTTACTGGCGTAAAATAACAAATTAAATTAGTCACCTTACAAAATTTTAGATACCAATAAAATGGAAAAAAAACAACAAAATACTATGGAATTTAAGTTGAACGTTAAAAATTAATAAAAAAGACTTTATATATAAAATTTGGTGGTTTTAAATTAAAAAGAGATAAGTATTTTAAACACACTTAAACTATTTTTTTTAGAGTTACATATCTAAACTATTGAGAGTGTAAGTTTAATATTTAAACTATTACATACTTATTAGTATGAAAACACACATATCTCTTTTTCAAACTAATAAGTGACAATTTAGGTATGAAACTTACATTCCTAATAGTATAGATATGAAACTCACATTCCCAATAGTTTAAGTATGAAACTCAAAAAAAAAAAAAACTAGGTGTGTTTTTGACTATACTTGTCTCAATTAAAAATAGGTCAAATATACTAAAATACTCTTTAATATTGTAATTAGGAGTGAATAAAATCAAACTGGAAAATTTTTTTGACTAGTGTATGTAATGTTGGAAAAGGAAACCCAAGTTTTACTTGGATTGGGTTGATTTTAACTTAAAAAAGTCAATACAAGATCAAACCAACCTGATATTATTTATATAATTTTTTAAAAATTATTTTATATACAAAAGTATTTACTATAATCATATTATTTTAAGTTTGACTCACAATTTTGAATGGTCCAATAAAGATTACAGTCTCCATACATATTAATATCTCTAATAAATCTTAAATCAGAATCAAATCAATACTAATACTAACAAAAAAAAAAAGAAGCCATGACAATAACGTTGAGTATCTATTCTTTAGTTTTACCATTAATTTAGACTATTAAAATATATAGGTTAATTTTAGTTTTTCTTTTTAGTCATGCAATTAATACTTATTAGACTTATTTTAGCATGATTTAGTACTTTCAAATAATGATCATTTTCATTATGACTTATTTATTTGTAATACTTTTTTTATGCGATTTTTTTTAATTATTATTATTATTATTTTTAATATTTTTGCATTATCACTCATATCATATTTTGTTTATTTGTTTTTAAGAAAGACCTTAGATAGTTATATATTGGTAGGACTAGAGAAATATTTGAAACACAAGTTAATTGTATATTGTATGTACAAGGACAAAACCTAGTGCACTAAAGCTTCCACTATGCGCAGTGTCCGAGAAAGGGCCCGACCACAAGGGTCTATTGCATGTACCCTTACCTTGCATTTTTGTCAGAGGCTGAGGTCATGAGTTTGTACACTTTGTTAAAAAAGGTAATAAAAATTTTGAGAAATTTAAGATATCTGAAAAAAACTAAGGTTGAAAGATTCAAATTTTATTGATTTAAAAATTCAACATAGATAATTTAATTAAATAAATTGAAAATTTTGAAACAATTTGATGTATGTATAATGTTAAAGATACCAAATCAAAAGTCAAAATTAATTTTAGTTTTAAAAAAAATTGTAAAAATAAATAAGAATAAAGAAAGAAAATACTTGTTCCATTTTATGTGGCACCCCTTTCTTTTTTAGTCCGTTTCAAAAAGAATGTTACTTTACTTTAATTAGAAACAATTTTAAGTTAAAATTCTCATTTTATCCTTAATAAAATAATTTTCAACCACATAAATATTCATGGATGATTTTAGACTACAAGTTTCAAAAATCTTCATCTTTTTTTTAAATATTATGCCAAGTCAAGCGATATCATGATGAGACGGAGAAAGTATAAGATTAAGTTATTTGGCAGTTTGTTGACTAGTGGAGAAGGGAATGGTGTGGCGGATGAAATGGCAGTGAATTTATGTAGGGTCGCCAGTTTGTCCGAAAATGATGGATTCATTTCACGTAGACACACTTTTTCTAGTTTTGAAAAAAGTATTGCCAAACCCCCACATTTTGATTTAGTTTTTTCTCCGCTAATTAACGTCTCAACAACTAATTAACTATTTTTAATTGATATTTTAACAATTGTTTTTTAATCATTAATTAAAAGTTTCTAATGAACATTTTAACAGCTAACAATTTATCGGACATGACTAGTTTAAATTTTAGAAAAAAATAAAATTAAAGTCAATATTTAATATAAAAAGTTTATGTCTTTGATTTTTACTAATTACAAAAATTAATTTATTTGAATTCCTATTTGATTTTTACTAATTACAAAAATTAATTTATTTGAATTCCTATTTGGTTTTTTAAACCCACAACCCGCCGACTCCGCCCCGCATTAGTTTTAAAAATAGCTATTTCAACCCGTCGCGCCCCACATAACTTGAAAGCTACCTCACCCCATAGCTCCAAATCTGTCCCGGCTCCGCACCCATTGCCATCCCTAACTAACTATAGAAGCTTTTCAATGTGTTTTTTTTTTTTTAGGAAAAGACGAAATCTATGGCCCCAAGATATAGCCCACATATGAATTTATAAATCTTCAACTACTATAATCCCATCTAAATTGCCACAATATTATTCCAACTCAATTTAATTAGGAGCTGAATCTGAGTTTGTTTTATTATTAAGAAAGCTCTGTCAATTATATTGGCACAACGATGGAATTTTAAGGCTAAAACAATATTGATCCAAAAAAGGAGCAACAGAGGTCCTAATTGGTTGATTTAACTGAAAATTGCACTAAATTATAATTTGAGTCAAATTATGAAGAAAAAAAAATGACTAATAATTTGGTTTGATTTGATTTGATTTGGTATTGAAAAAAAAAATGACACACTTTAGCTTTAAAAGAGTCAATCGAAGATCAAACCAACTACACATTATATTTATAATTTTTAAAATATATTTTATATATATAAGTATTTCTTTGATATAACTAATAAATATTTCTTTTTTGTTTTCATAGTTTTTACCTTTAAACATATTATGTCAAGTTTAACTTAGAATTTCTAATGTTCCAAAGGTTACCGTCTGTAGATATCAATAATTAAGGATAATTACCTTTTTAAGTTCTTTTTATAAACTATTTATTAGTTATAAATATATTTTTTATTAATTACTTAGATATATCCTATTTAAAAAAATATTTATCATCTATAATAATTATATTATGTATCAAAAGTGTATTATATATGTATTATAAATATATTAAAATATACTATACTTGTTTTGATTAAAAAAAACAGTAGAAGAAGAAAAACTTTACTAGGTGTTAAAAATAAATATGTAAATATATAATGTATTACACTGTTCATAAATGTAACTTTGTATGCACTATAGATGTAGTATAACGTGTTAGATTTACTTTAATAAAAAATCTACATTATATAGCAAAATAAATTATACATGTAATATAAATATATTAAAATAATATAGCTAGTAATGATAAATATTTTCTTAGTATGTATATTTAGGTTACTTCCTCCATTAATAACTCTAATAAAGTTCGAATCAACTCTATACTAATGCTAACAAAAAACAATCAATTCAACACTAAGAATGACAATAATATTCAATATTTATTATTTACTTTTATATTGGTTTACACAATTAAAACACACAACCTAATTTTAGTTTTTCTCTATATTTAGTCGTGAAATAATACTTATTAGATTTACTGTAGTATGATTTAGTACTTTTAAATTACGATCATTTTTATTGACTTATTTTTTGCAATATTTATTTAATGCGATTTCATTATTATTTTTTGTTGAATATTTAGTGTTATCACCCATATCATACTTTGTGTTATTTTTTTAAGAAACATCTAAGATAGTTTTATTCAAAGACATAAAAAAATTTAAATTTGAAAATTTTGATTTGGTTTATAATTTAAAAAATTCAATACAAATAATTTAATTTAATATATGAAAAACTTGAACCAACCTGATCTATATATACCCCTATATAAATATAGACGAACACATTAATAAACAATAATTTATTTTAAGTTATTCCACGGTCCTTGGCTTTATTCCATAGCCCATCCCGATTATTCCTTTCTAAACGAAAAGGTAACATTGAAATCAAGAATAGTTGCATATATAATTAACATCAAATTAAAAGTTGGTGTGTTATGTTGACAACCTCAATTTGTTGAGGTAGAATAGTCAACTAATAAGGTGGAATAATGGCCTAATCACTCTATTTGCAGATAAAGGACAAGTGATAAATAAAACCAACTCTCCAAGTAACACCCAAATTATTCATGTTTTACTTTTCTTTTCTTTTCCTCTTTGTGGATGGTGAAGAATAATGAATGTGCATTGTTTTTTCCGTGTAACATTAAACTTTATGTTTTGTCGATTATCTCACTTGAATTTACAACAAATTAATATCTCTCCTCTTGTGTCCAAGTGATATAAGAAGAGAGGAAAATTGTTGAGAAAACTATGAAAATCTTCTATTAAAAGAACACATTCCAATACAACTGGATGATAGTACCTCCCACCAATGATGTAGAATATCGTTATCATGGTGGTCAACTTTGAAGAGTAATTTGTCAAAATTAAAATAGGGGTTATTTATCAATGAATATTAGAGTATTAGACATGTAATTTAATATAGGCACGTTGTTAGAGTGTTGTACATTGATTCAAATTTTTCAAATACTAAATTAAATAATTTATATTCAATTTTTGAAAATCCGCAAATTAAACCAATCTAATAAAACTCAGATTTTTTCAACCTCCACTTTTTGAGTTTTTTTTTTTTTGGTTTCTCGCATTTTTGAATTTTTTTTTCAGATTTTCTTGATAAAGTATTCATACAAACATATAATTAACTTGTGCAAATATTTCTTTAGTCCTACTAAAATATAATTATCTAAGGTGTTTCTTAAGAAAATAACACAAAATATGATATGAGCTTAATGACCCTTATCGATCGTTAGAAAAAAATCAATAGCGAAAAGCTTGGGCCAGAAAACCTTTTGGGTAGCAGCTTATAAGAATTCTAGCTAGGCCAGTCTCAGACGAAATATGAGCAAGGTGAGATTTAGGCCAATTCGAAAAATGATTGGGGGTGATGTCTACATGTGGATTGATTTCTATAGTAGTTAGCTAAGATGTTAAGTAGTCCGAAGGACATATTGGAATTAAAATTGGTTAAGTAGATCTCCTGATATCAAATTTGACGTGAACGATTATTTTAGAACGTTAAGGTTCGAAGGTCTGTTGCGAAATAGGGGCTTGGGGGGTGGGGGGAGGAAGATTTTCGAGTTTTTGCCATGTGAAAGCCGCTATAGTAGGTGGCATCTCGCTACAACAAACTGGGAGCCCCTATAGCGAGGTAAATTGAATTTAGTGCAGAAAAATTCTAGTGATCGATCATTATTTGGCTAACTTATTTTAAAGAATTGCGAATGCGACTTAATGTGTTTTTCATCTATTTTTTATTATTTTCTTTAATAAAAGTAAGTTAATTACTATTTTAACTTGTAATTTGATTCTAAAGCACTAAAATCTATGGTAATTAACCTTAAGGGAGGATTTTAACTTGAACTTCATGGTGGAGAAAGTCCTACTTTGAGGTGGGATGCTCATGAAATTCACCAAAGGTTGGAATTTGAGTATTATTCGAGTACTTTTAGGCCATTTCTCATTGATTGTCATATTTATTAATTTTTTTAGACTAAGAACATGTCAGGATTTATAGCAAGGATAAAGGTCGGGTTCATAAATTTTTCAAGGCTTGATTCGAGGTAGGTGATGATTATTTATTTTTCAGTGTGTATAATGTTTGCATGTTAACTACTTTATAGTATTACATGTGAAATGCATGTGGAGAAACACATATGGAATGAATATGAAATTACATTATGTTGATAATATCATGCAATGAACCTATGTATTTTACTTGTGGCTTCCAATATGACTATTCATTGTGATTGTGATTGTGATTGTGGTTGTGATTGCTAGTTGGATTAGGTACCATAGTTTGTATGGATATTTATATAGTTGACTTGAGTACTACCCTGATATAATTTACTAAAAATAGTTAGCTCGAATACCACATTGGTGCACTAACAATTTATATGTGAATTTCATGAATCGGGTATGTATTGTTGTGATCATGTGGGGCATGTTTTCATACAATTGTTAAGTGAGGATTTCTTATTGGGAGTCTTTATCTAGGTGATCTATTTTTATATATGTTAACTTGTGTTAATATAGTTAGGTTATGTACTTGTTTTACAATCTTATCTTGGAATCGTCCATGTGATCCTTCTGGTACATTTTGACTTTTATTCTGATACTATATTTACTTTTTTTTATTGAGTACAAGACATATTCAGACAACTATTTCGAGATCTCAGCTTCGATATGCACAACTTTTTAATTCAAAGATGAGATATATTTAAAAATTACATATATGAAATGTGATAAAATATATGGAGAAGGGCGTATAATACTTCTCAACTATTTGAATTAACATAAAATTACTCTTCATCTACCTTTAGGTCCCCAAATACCCCTGACGTAAATCTTTTAGCTTAAAATATCATAAATATTAATCTGTTGGCTCATATTTATCCTTATTTTTAACAATTACTCTAAAGTAAAATCACTAAATATTTATTCATTATATTCCTAAATTGATTGGTCCAAATTTAAACCCTTCTCAATAAATGATAAAAAACCACATATTGATTCATACCTGATACGCTTGAAAATAATATTCAAAAGATTCTTAATTTCATAAGATCTTCCTATTATTCTATATTAAATCAACCCCCCATTTATTAATCTGACTTATAGTTGAGGATCCAATTAAAATGCAGACTCTTCTGCCCATCAAGAAAGATTATTATTTTTTATTAATATAAATTTTCTATCAATTATCCAATTGTTTTATTCATTTTTTTAATTTTTTAAATCTCTTATTCTTAATTAGAATATGAGACACTCAAACTTGAAACAAAGTTTCTTGGTCATATTCTTTTAATTTGTATCATTATTATTGTGGGGTGGGATGAGAATATGAGAAAAGGTTATTTTTGTTCTTTTTATTTTGAATTTTGGATGTACACAAAAGAAAAATATTATATTTTTTTACATAGTTGCTTAATTAAATCATTTTCTATTGAACTAATTATTTTTATATAAATATCATCATTATTTTTCTCCTTTTTTCTTCCTTGTTTAAGTTGAAAAAAATTAAAATGATCAACAAGATCCAAGGGAAAAAAAAGTGGAAGAGAGAGGAGGTGTGGGTGGAGTGCAGGTGGAGGGGTAAGGGGGATGAGTGTAGAAAGAAGAGGACTAAGCCTTTTTTTCAATTTATTATAGTTACCAAAATTAGACCAATCATATGAGATCATATATTAAGTTTTTTCAAATTATTTTTACCAAGATGGCCTAAAATGTCCTTCAACTAGTTCTTACAAATAAAAATATTTTTGAGACAAAAGGTTGATGTCAGAGGTGTTTTTGAGTAAAAATATTGACGTCCAGGTGTCGCACCCAATTTTTCCTCGCGAAAAGACGAGAACCTGGACGACGATGTGGCACAACTCTTTTGGGATTTTGAAAAATAATTTGAAGAGTCGCCACCTAATGGATTAAGGTGCATTAGGACACCATTTCAACCTACAAAATTCTAAGGGTCAAAGTCAACTAAAGATCAAGTAAGGACTCTAGTTACCTCGAAGGAAAGGTGTTTCTAACGCCCCGGGAGGGTACCCTAGACGTGGTCGGCATCTAGAGACTATTGTTAGTCCCTAAGTGAACCACCTGGCCTCATCACATTCATTCGATAAACTCTATCAATCAGCGGAAGACAAAAAGAAAGTAATGGGCACGTCTCATCTAATCTCAAAGTAAGATTATAAGTAAAAAGGCTAGTAGAAAGAAACTAGCTCGACAAGTCTCAACATCAACATTTGACTCTTGTCTATAAAGCCTCTATTACTATCATATGGTGCCAATGACAGACCCATGACTACCTCAAAATAAAGTAAAGCTAATCAAGTCTAACTCTAATAGCAAAATGAAATAAATGCTAGGATCCTCCGAAGTAAGGGAGGCTCACCAATCTGCTGAACGTCTCAGATCCTCAACAATGCGCCTGTTGACGATCTCTAACACCTGTATCTACATTATGAAATGATGCAGCACCGAGTGCCGTCAGTTGGTAGAATGTACGGTATGTAAAATGGCTGAATGAAATAGAAATAGGTACAATAATATAGAAACAACCTCAACTCAAAATAATACTCAACAGAATGTCTATCTAAAGCAAGAATAAAGAGTAGACAAGTGACCCATCAGCCAAATCAATCCTTATCAATCAACTCAGACTAAACTCAATGGAACTCAACTCGACTTGACTCAGAGTACTCAATGTGAGGACTTTTTGGGAGTTTCTCTTATATGACAACAATCACTTATGAGTCAGTGATTGTACAACAATTACGATGATGTTGCCACATCCTCTTGTACTTGCTAGGTAAGGAACGCAGTATGATCTACAAGGAATCTAGCTTCCACAAGTCCTTTATTATTTCAGGGACCTTACATCCACAAGAGGGGATCATATGATGTAATGGTTCCATTCTCATCCTACGCTTAGCGACGTAGTTAATGAGTGTGAGTGGGACTCCCTCTTATCTATTTTGGTGTTCGATACTCCTCCCAACTCATCTTAATTATCCTCATGGAGACTCTCGTTAACTTAATTAGCCTCATGGAGACTATCATTAACTCATTAACTCAAACTCTAAAGTCCTTTATTGTTTTCAGGGACTTTAACTCATCTCAATTAACTCAATTCTCATTTAAGAACTCAAGGACTCAGATCATCATTTAGGAGAAGTCATTTATACAGAACTTAATCATGAAGACTCATAGGATTCTCAAGCTCAATTAACTCAACCTCATACTCATATCAAGATTTCCATCAACAGACTCAAGTCAAGGCTCTAGACTCCATCCTTAGGTTCATTCATGCATGTTTTCACAATTATCATATAGGGTTTATACATTATCTCATGAAAAGTAGTCAATTCAAGAACACAAGTTTATGATGATCATCAACATATGAAAATATATGTAATAGGCATAATTTCCAAGAAAACCTTCAAGAATTATATGTGTAGACTCATTAGACTCTCAACTCTTCTATGACCATCTATGGGGCACATGAGAGAATAATATCACGCTTTTGTTTAGCCTTACATACCTGGTGTGAAGCTTTAACAATCAACATTCAAGAATTCTCCCTTGAACTCCCCAATCTCATGTTCCTCTTCTCTTCTCTCAAGCCCTAGTCTTCTTCAATGACTTAGAAAGGACTAAGAATGGGGTTTAAAATTCTTTTAACGCTTAAAACGGCCTATTTTAATCGTGTTTTGAGTTTAGAAGGGGTTGTGAATTGTCTAGAATGCCCCTCACGTATTTTAGAAAAACTTTCACTTCGGAATAGTCCAGTCCACGATGCGGATTGGGTGCGCAAATGTATATTTTTTTGCAAAAGAATTTCGAACGAGTTTTTCCAATCCCGTCGAAAAGAAAATTGAAAACAATTAAGTCCCTCTCCGCAACAGGGGCGCGCCAACACTATTTTTGGTTTTCGGATAAAAAATTTATCTTTTGATCCGATTGCTCTAAAAATTGACCGAGACCATTTTTCCACTCAATTTTTTATGTCGATCGCATATCTGGTCTCGGATTTGCTATTTGAGCATGGGAATACGCGTTACATGCATATCTCTCCTCTAGGGCATTTTGGTCAATTTACTGGTTGTTATAGTATTAGGCACCCTTCGAGGTCCACAAATGTGGGTCCCGACCGTATCTCATATTTATGTGGGGGTTAAAACAAATAGGGTCTCTTTTTTTTTTTAGAAAATTATCCTAATTAATTCTAAGTGACAAAATAAAATAGGAATTAAATAAATAAGTTAAAGCAATTAAATAACTATCTACTCCAAGCATTTAGAGAAACACATAAAAAAATATTAAAGACTAATGATTTATTTTTCACTCGGATCAGTTTACTCAACTTTTATTTCGGAAGATAAAATTAGATTTTGTTATTTAGCTCACATGACTTATTTAAGCCTAAAGACGAAAAACAAAGTTCTGTCCTATTAAAGCTCGAGTTTTAGATCATCCTTTCCGAGGGTCCTGTATACCCCTACGCCTCCTAAGTTGATTAAATTTTTTTAACCCTAAAAGTGTACAAAGAGAAAATAAAAAAGTCTAACGTCTTCCTATAGTGCCTAGCATCCCTTCCGATGGTCCAAGAGGCATTAGATTTCTAATTTGAGGTGGTTCTAGACTTAAAGGAAATATAGATTTCCTAGTTAGACTCGCGTCACAACAACAAAAAAAAATAGGATGACAATTAACACATAAAATCGCACGTATGCCTCTAAAACACAAAAGTAAAAGAAGTAAAGGTTTAAAAATTATTAAGTATGTATAGCACGAAACAATACTCAAAACATTTTAAATTTGAAAAAAGATTTTGAATTACCATATTAAACTTATTTGTAACATCCGATAAAATACCAAAATACCCCTAGGAAAGAGGTGTGCGTAAAACACATCTTCCGATGCTCGGATTGAAAATCTGAGGGCGGATTCGTGATCAACACTGAAAATTGAGTGGGGGGAGGGTCTCGGTCCATTTTTAGAGCGATCGAGTCGAAAGATAATTTTTCATTCCAAAACGAAAAACAGCGTGCCTACGTAACAAAACTGCGTCGCGGAGCCACACTTATGTTTTTCTGTGATTTTTCAACGGAGTTGAATTTTTCGAAAATACACTGTCCACGACAAGTCCGCATCGCGGACTGTGTTATTTCAGGTTGGGAAAAAAATTTAAATTACGGAGGGCATTTTAGTCCATTTCTATCTATCCTAAATGTACCCCTACGACCAATAAAGGTCGGTTTCTCAGAAAAGGGTTTCAAAAACCCAATTCTAAAGCGTTCTTCCTAGAAGTCACTAAGTCAGGGCTTGAGGGAAGTTGAGGTTGAGTAGATCAAGAGAAGTTGTGCAGGGATTGTGTTAGCAAATCATTCAAGGTATGTAAGGCTAACCTAAAGCATGGGATGTTCTCCCATGTGCCCCTATGAGTATATTAAATTGTGTATATGAACATAATGAGGTTGATATGAAGAGGTTTTAGCACGTATTTTGTATTTTACTCTATGCATATGTTTCTTAAACTGATGATCATCATAAAACTGAATTTACATTCATAATTCATTTCATATGTGTTTTCTTTTAAAACCCTATGAGTATTTTATTAAAAAGGTGTAAGAATGAACTAAGAGATGAGTCTAGAGCCTAAAAGAGAATGATTTTATGATGTTGTGATAGTGTTTCACATGGGATAAGAGTCTTGATGATGATGTTGATGAGAATGATGTTTTGTGATGTCTAAAAATTGAAGTTTAATTTCTAAAAGAGTATCTTGAGTCCATAATGTTGATGTTGATGTTGATGAGGTGAGGTGATGTTGATGTTGAGGTACTATGTCCCTACGGGACTGATGTTGATGTTGAGGTATTATATTATGTCGCTACAGGACTGATGTTGATGTTGAGGTATTATGTTATGTCCCTATGGGACTGATGATGGGGTATTATGTCCCTATGGGACTAATGAGGTTGAGGTTTTATGAGCATGTTGAGTTCTGGGAGTATTGAGCACCGAAATGGGTAAGAGTGAGTCCCACTTGAACCCATTAACTACGTGGCCCGCGTAGGAAGAGGGGATTGAACCGCAATGCGGATGGCTCCTTTCTTGTCCCAAATGAGGATGAGGTTTTTCTTGTGGATCCACTGAGGTTGATGTCCTTTATCCCCGGCAGGGTATTGGATGGATGTGGCAACGACATCGCTTCGTTGTATCATCACTGGCTCATAGGTGATGGTTGTCGGTTAGAGAAACTCCCAGTTAGGTTCCTTTGATAGGACTCTGATGTTGATGTTGATGTTGATGTGATGATCTGAGTCGATGTTTCCTGAGTTGAGTCGATGTTGATGTTCCCTGAGTTGAGTTGACGCTGAGGTTCCTTGAGTGAGTTAAGTCGAGTTTCCTTAAGATGAGTTTGATGTGATCGTGATGTTGAGGTGAGAGGTTGATGGGTCATTTGTCTATTCTAATCCTTGCGTTAGATAGACTCTTGGCATTCTAATAGAGTGTGATGTTGAGTTGATGTTTTCTTTATGATGTTGTAATTACATTGTTATTCAGCTATTTTACATGCCAGTACATTCCTCGTACTGACGCCATTTAGCGCTGCATCGTTTCATGATGCAGATACAGGAGTTAGAGGACTTCAGCAGATGCACTGTTGAGGTCAGAGATCGCGAGTTCCAACATCGGTGAGCCTCCTTGCTATCCGGAGGAAACCCTTCGCTTGATGCTTCTTTTATTCATTGAGTCTGGTAGCCATGGCATGTCATGGCACCATTTCTTAGACAGTTGAGTCAGATTAGAGGCTTCGTAGACATGATATCGAGGTTGATGATGATGTATTCCTTATGAACTGAGTAATACTTTTACTTACTTAGTTGATGTTGAGTCAGATGTTGGCCTTTGGCCTTTTATTTAAAGTAGTTCACCGCTTTACTTCCGCAATGTTGATGTTAGTTGACTGTCCTGAGAACGAGTGGTTCGCTTAGGGGCTAGCAATAGTCTCTGAGTTCCAGCCACGTCTAGGTATCCTCCCGAGGCGTGACAAACTTGGTATCAGAGCACAGAGTTCAAGAGTCCTAGGGAGCCTATGAAGTCGTGTCTAGTAGAGTCTTGTTTATGCGTGTGTTGTGCACCACACTTCATAAACAGGATGCTACAGGGCATTTAGGAAATGGTTACCCTTCTTTGATGTTTTGAGTTCGTGCGATAGAGCTTGACTCTATAAAACCCCCTTTCTAATTCGTGCGTTTCGCGCTTGCAAATAATCCCTCCAAAATGCACTGCTGCCCAAAGAGATGCCTCAGTCCCTAACACTGAGAATCCCTCACCAGAGGCTCCCAACCAACATAGGACAAGGAGACGGGGATGACCTGTCAGAGCTACTGAGGCTCCACCAGCACCTCCTGCTCAGTCAGCCTCCACCTCGGAAGCAGACTTCAGGGGAGCTATTACTATGCTCACTCAATTGGTGGCCTCTCAGAGTAGCAGTCGCGGTCTCCAGGCCCCTAGCTCCAGCTCCCAAGAGTCTGCAGTTGCCTCCAGGCTCAGAGATTTCCTGAGGATGGACCCGCCAGTCTATACGAGGTCCAAGGTTGAGGAGGATCCGTGAAACTTTATCAATAAGGTGCGCAAAATCTGAGGGCTATGCATGCAAACGAGGTTGAGGGAGTCGAGCTGATCTCTTATCAGCTTAAGGATGTTGCCAATATCTGGTATAACCAGTGGGAAGATAGTAGAGGTGAGGATGTTGAGCCTGTGGAGTGGGAGGAGTTTGAGAGTGCTTTTCTCGATCACTTCTTTCCCCAAGAGTTGAGAGAGGCAAAGGTCGAGGAGTTCGTGAATCTGAAACAAGAGGGGTTGACGGTCAAAGAGTACAGCTTGAAATTCATCCAGTTGTCCAGGTATGCTCCAGAGATAGTCCTAGATATGAGGGCAAGAATGAGGAAGTTTGTGTCTGGGTTGGGCAGGCATGTGAAGAGGGAGTGTAAGGCAGCATTGCTGATCCCAGACATGGATATTGCTAGACTTATGGTCTATGCCCAGCAGATTGAGGAGGATAAGAAGAGGGACATGGAAGAGCAACAGAGTAAGAAAGCCAAATCGGCAGGGCATGAGCCTAATCAGCAGAAGCAGAATAAAGGTGACAGGACTTTCTCTCAGAAGAAGTCTTCTAGCCATGCACCTTCGATGGCGAGTGCACCTGTTCAGCAAAACAGGTATGATCAGAAATCTAATGGTCACCAGAATTTCAGAGCACAGGGACCTCCGTCCCAAGCTAGTGTTGCTCAAGGTCCGAGAGGAAGGCCACCTTGTGGCAGATGTGGCAGGCTGCATCTTGGTGCGTGGCGTGTGGGCACCAATACTTATTTTTCATGTGGACAGCCTGGCCATTTCCAGGGTGAGTGCCCCATGAGGAATCAGAGGTGGAGTGATAGAGGTAATACAGCTCAGTCTTCAACAACACCCCCTGTGGCCAGTCATCAGAAGGCTGCTACTGCAAATGCAGGAGGCGAGATGAACCGTCTAAATGCGATGGGTAATCGACATGATCAAGAGGTTGCTCCAGATGTTGTTACGGGTATGCTCCGAATCTTTTCTTATAATTGTTATGCATTGCTTGACCCGGGTGCCACTTTATCTTTTGTGACGCCCTATATGGCCAATAAGTTTGAGGTTTTTCCTGAGTGTTTGCTTGAACCTTACACTGTTTCGACTCCTACTGGTGAGTCTATACTGGCTAAGAGGGTCTATAGAGACTGTGTAGTGTCCATCTGTCATAGGGATACGTTGGCCAATTTGGTAAAGCTGGAGATGGTTGACTTTGATGTGATTCTTGGTATGGATTGGCTCCATGCATCCATAGATTGTAGGACCCGAGTTGTTAAATTCCAATTTCCGAATGAACTGGTCCTAGAGTGGAAGGGAGGTTATGTTGCACCCAAGGGTAGATTTATTTCCTACCTGAGGGCGAGGAGGTTAATCTCTAAGGGGTGTATTTATCACCTTGTACGAGTTAAGTCTGATGATGTTGAGTCCCCTACTCTTGAGTTGGTCTCGATTGTAAATGCGTTCCCTAAGGTGTTCCCTAAGGATTTACCTAGAGTTCCTTCTGATAGAGAGATCAACTTCGGTATTTATGTACTACCCGACACGCAGCCTATTTTGATTCCACCATATAGGATGGCCCCTGCTGAGTTGAAAGAGTTGAAGGAACAGTTGAAGGATTCGTTAGAGAAGGGTTTTATTAGATCCAGTGTTCTCCTTGGGGTGCTCCCATTCTGTTTGTACGAAAGAAGGATGGGTCTCTCAGAATGTGCATAGACTATAGGCAACTGAACAAGGTCACGGTCAAGAACAAATATCCTCTTCCCAGGATAGATGAATTGTTTGATCAACTTCAGGGTGCCTCGTGCTTTTCAAAGATAGACCTCAGATCAGGTTACCACCAGTTAAAGGTGAAGGAATGTGATATTCCAAAGACAACTTTCAGGACAAGATATGGCCACTTTGAGTTCTTGGTCATGTCCTTTGGGTTGACGAATGCACCGACAGCTTTCATGGACTTGATGAATAGGGTGTTCAGGCCCTACCTTGACATGTTTGTGATCGTGTTCATTGATGATATCTTGGTATATTCGAGGAATGAGGAAGAGCATGTTAAACATCTTAGAGTTGTCCTTCAAACTCTTAAGGACCATGAATTGTACGCGAAGTTCTCCAAATGTAAGTTTTGGCTTAAGTCAGTGGCTTTCCTAGGCCATGTGGTTTCGGGTGATGGAATTCGTGTAGATGGTCAGAAGATTGAAGCGGTTGCAAACTGGCCAAGACTGACCTCTCCAACTGACATAAGGAGTTTCTTGGGGTTGGCAGGCTACTACCGTAAATTTGTTGAGGGATTTTCTTCCCTATCCGCGCCATTGACTAAACTGACCTAGAAAAAGGTCAAGTTTTAGTGGTCTGAGGAATGTGAGAAGTGTTTCCAAGAGTTAAAGACTAGATTGACCAGCGCACCTGTCTTGACCTTCCCTGACGGGATGGAAGGATTTGTAATATACTGTAATGCATCAAGAGTTGGGTTGGGATGTGTATTAATGCAGAGAGGTAAAGTGGTGGCTTATGCTTCCAGGCAGCTTAAAGTTCATGAGAAGAACTATCCGACCCATGACCTTGAGTTGGCGACAGTTGTGTTCGCACTTAAAATCTAACGCCACTGTTTGTATGGAGTGCATGTAGACGTGTTCACGGATCATAAGAGCTTGCAGTATGTCTTCAGTCAGAGAGAGCTCAACTTGCGACAGAGGCGATGCTTGGAGTTGCTCAAAGATTACGACATGAGCATCATGTACCACCCAGGTAAAGCTAATGTTGTTGCTAATGCTCTTAGCAGGTTGTCTATGGGTAGCACAACCCATGTTGAGGAAGAAAAGAAAGAGTTAGTGAAAGAAGTGCATAGGTTGGCTCGACTGTGAGTCCAACATGAGGAGAACGACAAAGGAGGAATTAATGTTCAGAATGGGTCTGCATCGTCCCTAGTGACTGAGGTAAAAGAGAAGCAGGATCGAGATCCTATTATACTCCAATTGAAGGGGGATGTTCAGAAGCAAAAAGTGATGGTCTTCTCCAAAGGGGGAGATGGGGTATTGAGGTACTAGAGTAGGCTATGTGTCCCTGATGTTGATGGTGTTCGAGAGAGGATTCTAGCTGAGGCCCATAACACTAGATACTCCATTCATTCGGGCTCCACCAAGATGTATCACGACTTGAGAGAGGTCTATTAGTGGAGGGGAATGAAGCGGTATATCGCGAAGTTTGTTTCAAGATGCCCAAATTGCCAACAAGTAAAACTTGAGCATCAAAGGCCAATTGGCTTGGCCCAAAACTTCGAGATTCTAGAATGGAAGTGAGAGATGATTAATATGGATTTCATCACTGGCCTACCGAGATCCCGAAGACAGCAGATTCCATATGGGTGATTGTAGACAGAATGACAAAGTCAGCGCATTTCCTGGCAGTCAAGACGACCAACACTATAGAGGATTATGCTAAGATGTATATCCAAGAGATTGCGAGGTTGCATGGAGTTCCCTTGTCCATCATCTCGGACAGAGGATCCCAATTTACTTCTCATTTCTGGAAGTCTTTCCAGAAAGGATTGGGTACCAAAGTGAACTTGAGCACAACTTTTCATCCACAGACGGATAGTCAGGCCGAGCGCACTATTCAGACGGTAGAGGACATGTTGAGAGCATGTGTCCTTGACTTCAAGGGAAATTGGGATAATGACTTACCCTTGATTGAATTCGCATATAACAATAGTTACCATGTGAGCATTTAAATGGCCCTTTACGAGGCCTTATATGGGAGGAGGTGTGGATCGCCCATTGGATGGTTTGAAGTCGGAGAGGCTGAATTAATTGGGCTTGACCTTGTCCACCAGTCCATAGATAAGGTGAAGGTTATTCGAGAAAGATTGAAGACTGCCCAAAGCCGTCAGAAATCTTACACAGATGTGAGGAGAAGAGACCTAGAGTTTGAGGTGAGCGATTGGGTTTACTTGAAGGTATCACCCATGAAGGGTGTCATGAGGTTTGGGAAAAAGGGGAAATTGAGTCCTCGCTATATTGGTCCTTATCAGATTATGAGAAGAGTTGGGAAGGTTGCTTATGAACTAGAATTACCTTCCGAGTTAGATGGAATCCATCTGGTGTTCCATGTTTCGATGTTGAAGAAATGTTTGGGGGATCCAGCCTTGGTAATTCCTATGGAGAGCACAGGAGTCAGAGACAGTTTGTCCTACGAGGAAATCCCAGTCCAAATCCTTGATCGACAGGTTCGCAGATTGAGGAACAAAGAGATAGCCTCTATCAAAGTTCTATTGAGGAATCAATTTGTTGAGGAAGCCACATGGGAAGTTGAGGAAAATATGAAAGCAAAATACCCGCACCTGTTTGTGCCCGAGGTTGAGGAAAGTGTCGAAGGTAACATTCTTACTTTCATGTAAATTGATGTTCCTACCATGAGTTGTAGCGTATAAATTCTGATGTTTGAATAGAGGTTATTGAGGTCGATGAGGAATTGAGGAGGTGAGTTGCTGAGTGAGTATCGAGGTGAGTCTTGAGTCTATTCGTGCCAAAATACCATTTCTACTCATCATTCGAGGACAAATGATCCCAAGGGGGAGATAATGTAACATTCAATAAATTACCAAAATACCCCTAGGGAAGAGGTGTGCGTAAAACACATCTTTCGATGCTCGGATTGAAAATCCGAGAGCAGATTCGTGATCAGCACTGAAAATTGAGTGGGAGGAGGGTCTCAGTCAATTTTTAGAGCGATCGAGTCGAAAGATAATTTTTTGTTCCAAAACAAAAAACAGTGTGCCTGCGCAACAGAACCGCGTCGCGGAGCCACACTTATGTTTTTCTGTGATTCTTTGACGGAGTTGAACTTTTTGAAAATACACTGTCCGCGACAAGTCCGCATCGCGGACTGTGTTATTTCAGGTCGGGGAAAAGATTCTTTTAAATTACGGAAGGCATTTTAGTCCATTCCTATCTATCCTAAACGTACCCCTACGACCAATAAAGGTCGGTTTCTAGGAAAAGGGTTTCAAAAACTCAATTCTAAAGCATTCTTCCTAGAAGTCACTAAGTCAGGGCTTGAAGGAAGTTGAGGTTGAGGAGATCAAGAGAAGTTGTGCAGGGATTATGTTAGCAAATCATTCCAGGTATATAAGGCTAACCTAAAGCATGTGAATGTTCTCCCATGTGCCCCTATGAGTATATTAAATTGTGTATATGAACATAATGAGGTTGATGTGAAGAGTTTTTAGCATATATTTTGTATTTTACTCTATGCATATGTTTCTTAAACTGATGATCATCATAAAACTGAATTTACATTCATAATTCATTTCACATGTATTTTCTTTTAAAACCCTATGACTATTTTATTAAAAAGGTGTAAAAATGAACTAAGATATGAGTCTAGATCCTAAAAGAGAATGATGTTATGATGTTGTGATAGTGTGTCACATGGGATGAGAGTCTTGATGATGATGTTGATGTGAATGATGTTTTGATGTCTAAAAATTAGAAGTTTAATTTCTAAAAGAGTATCTTGAGTCCATGATCTTGATGTTGATGTTGATGAGGTGAGGTGATGTCGATGTTGAGGTACTATGTCCCTACGGGACTGATGTTGATGTTGAGGTATTATATTATGTCCCTACAGGACTGATGTTGATGTTAAGGTATTATGTTATGTCCCTATGGGACTGATGATGAGGTATTATGTCCCTTTGGGACTGATGAGGTTGAGGTTTTATGAGCATGTCGAGTTCTGGGAGGAGTATTGAGCATCGAAATAGGTAAGAGTGAGTCCCACTTGAACCCATTAACTACGTGGCCCGCGTAGGAAGAGAGGATTAAACCACAATGCGGATGGCTCCTTTCTTATCCCAAATGAGGACTGAGGTTTTTCTTGTGGATCCACTGAGGTTGATGTCCTTTACCCCGGGCAGTGTATTGGATGGATGTGGCAACAACATCGCTTCATTGTATCATCACTGGCTCATAGGTGATGGTTGTCGGTTAGAGAAACTCCTAGTTAGGTTCCTTTGATAGGACTCTGATGTTGATGTTGATGTTGATGTGATGCTCTGAGTGGATGTTTCCTAAGTTAAGTCGATGTTGATGTTCCCTGAGTTGAGTTGACGTTGAGGTTCCTTGAGTGAGTTGAGTCGAGTTTCCTTGAGATGAGTTTGGTGTGATCATGATGTTGAGGTGAGAGGTTGATGGGTCATTTGTCTATTCTAATCTCTTGCCTTAGATAGACTCTTGGCATTCTGATAGAGTGTGATGTTGAGTTGATGTTTTCTTTATGATGTTGTAATTACATTGTTATTCAGCTATTTTACATGCCAGTACATTCCACGTACTGACGCCATTTGGCGCTGCATCGTTTCATGATGCAGATACAAGAGTTAGAGGACTTCAGCAGACGCACTGTTGAGGTCAGAGATCGCGAGTTCCAACATCGGTGAGCCTCCTTGCTATCCGGAGGAAACCCTTTATTTGATGCTTCTTTTATTCATTGAGTCCGGTAGCCATGGCATGTCATGGCACCATTTCTTAGACAGTTGAGTCAGGTTAGAGGCTTCATAGACATGATGTCGAGGCTAATGATGATGTATTCCTTATGAACTGAGTAGTACTTTTACTTACTTAGTTGATGTTGAGTCAGATGTTGGCCTTTGGCCTTTTATTTGAAGTAGTTCACTGCTTTACTTCCGCTGTGTTGATGTTAATTGATTGTCCTGAGAACGAGTGGTTCGCTTATGGGCTAGCAATAGTCTCTGAGTGTCGGCCACGTCTAGGTTACCCTCCTGGGGCGTGACATTATTGAGATATGATAAAAAGCTCTAAAAGTGTTAAAAAAAGATTTGTTAAGGATATTTAAGTTATATTCTATGTTAAATTGAGGAAGACATGATTTCTAATAATAAAAAACAAAAGGTGAAATACTACAAGCGTGATGAAACATTTAAAATTAAATCCTTATAAGCATGACTTCTTATATATTTTAAAATCGATAAACATAATAAAAATGATTGACAAATACAACTTAATTATTTAACAAAACCTTATGGACATGATTATCTTAATATTTGATTAAGAAAAAGTCATTAAATTCTGGAAAAAAACATGATTTTTAAATAAAATAATATTAGAAAATACTTATCAATTTTCAAATAACTTACAAATAAATAAATCATGCAACAAAGTTATAAAACTCTATTTTAAGTTCAGATGTTAGATTTAATTTTAAAGAGATTTTAATTTAGAAGATATTTAGTAAAAAAAAATTGTTTACAAATATCACCAACATTAAAATTACTTTACTAATTTTATGCCTCTTTTAAACAAGTTCATGAAGACTAATATGCTAAATATTTTAACCTAAGTGATTTAAAAAAAAAACTAAACTACAATTATTCACACATCACACAAGTAGAAAATAAAAAAGAAGCACGTAGCACGTCGATTCCTTCCCCCTTTTAAACTAGATCCCCAATTTCACTATTTTTTATTACAAGATTTGCAGAAAAATTAAAATACAACATAATAAATAAAAAACTTCAAGGCCCTCCGAATTTATTCCCTCCCAAGGTGACTCTTCATATCTTGATTAAAAATAGAACCTGCAATACTATGAAGAAAATACTAGTTGTACCAGAAGTAAAATAATAAATTCAAGAACATATGAAAGAAAAAAAGGAATAAAACTAACCAATTAATTCAACAGTTCCTTAGACTCTAAACTCAGGTCTTGAACGTGTGGAAAGAAGAGAAGAATTGTAGAATATTTAAGTGTGTAAAAGTTGTGAGAATTATTTTTCTTTCTCTGTATCGTATGAAGGTCTTTGTGTTTTATTTTCGTATGAAGTCCGTCCTCAAGAATTATAAGACAAGCTTTATATAGGAGAAGGATTCAGTCAATCACAGTGTCACGCCCCGAGAGGGTCCTGTAGACGTGCCTGATTCCTAGAAACTATTACTAGTCCCCAAGCGAACCACTTGGCCCCATCGCATTTATTCAATCAATAAACTCTATCAATCAACGGAAGACTAAGGATAATAATGGGAAAATCTGATGTCTCAAACAGTATATCAAATAAATAGGCTACTAAAAAAGAAACTAGCTCAACAAGTCTCAACATCAATAATTCACTCTAGTCTATGAAGCCTCTATCACTATCAAATGGTGCCAATGACAGACCCATGACTCCTCAAAACAAAAGTAAAAGTTAACTCAAGTCTAACTCTATAAAGCTAGATGAAAATAAAATAATGATCCTCCAACGAAAATGAGGCTCACCAACTTTGCTGATTGCGATAGATCCTCAGCAATGCGCCTGTTGACAATCTCTTGTACCTGCCCCCATATCATAAAATGATGCAATCCAAATGGATGTCAATACGTGGAATGTACGAGTATGTAAAATGACTGAATGAAATAGATATAGGTAGAACAATATGAAAATAACATCAACTTAGGAGATACTCAATCAGAATTTCAAATGTCTATCTAAAGCAAGAATAAAGAGTAGACAAATGACCCCATCGATTCCAATAAAACCTCATCAATCAACTCAACTCAACTTAGAGTACTATCAGTGTGGGATCTATTTGGGAGTTTCCATCACCCGACAACAATCACTTATGAGCCAGTGATTGTACAATAATTCCGCTAATGTTGCCACAGTTTTTTCGTTCTTGCCAGGTAAAGAACAATTATGATCCACAACGGATCAGGTCTCTAAATTCCTCTATTCCTTTCAAGGATTTTAAAAGGGGGACATGTCTGACTCTAACGGATACTTAGTCCTCCAAATAGGAATTTGTCCGACTTTAACAGACTCATTCCACTCCTACGCTTGGCGACATAATTATTGAGTTCGAGGGGGACTTACTCTCACTCAATTCGGTGCTCGATACTCCCAAGACTCAATACTCATAAACCCTCCCCCCCCCATCTTAATCAAATCATCTCAATTAGCCTCATGGAGGCTCTCATTATCTCATAAGCTCAAACTCAATTGGGCCTTTCGGCCTATCATCTCAATCATCTCGTCAACTCAGTTCTCATTTAATAACTTAAGGACCCAGATCAATCATTAAGAGGAAGTTGATTAGAAAAACTCTAGAATTCAAGTATGAATACTCACGGGAACCATTAAGCTCTATTAACTCATTACCATGCTCATGTCACAATCACAATCAACATACTCAAGTCAAGGCTCTAGACTTCATCCCTAGGTTCATTCATGCATGCTTTCAAAAAATAACATATAGGGTTTATAAAAGTAACTTCATGTAAAAACATTAAATTAGTAAATCAAGTTTATGATGATCATCAACATGTGAAAGTACATAAAAATGTATATAATTTACAAGAAAATATTCAAAAAATGTATGAAGACTCATGATACTCACAACTCCTCTATTACCATCATGGGGGCACATGGAAGAACAATTCCATGTTTTAGTTAGCCTTACATACCTGGAATGAAGGTAGACAGTCAACTGGCATGAATCTAGCTTGAACTCCTCGAATCCTCGCTTTTCACTTTAGTCCTAAGGTCTTTTTCAAAAACTTAGAATGACTTAGGAATGGGGATTAAAACCTTTTTTACGCTCAAAATGGACCATTCAGATCGTGTGTTTAAGTTTAGGAGGAGTTGGGAAAGGTCTGGAATGCCCCTCATGAAATTGAAAAAAAAAAAGTTCGCCTCGGGAACACATGGTCTGCGACGCGGACTTGTGTAAATTTTGGGATTTGAAAGTTCTCCGATCGAGTTTTCTAATCCCATAGAAAATATTTGGATAAATCTAAGTGTAAGTTCGCATCAGATGCGTATTGCACACCTATCGCGCACTAATTCTGGAAATCACTTTCGCATCGAAAAATTATCTTTTGATCCGATTGCTCTAAAAATCAACCAAGACTACTTTTACACTCAATTTTTCAGGTTGATTGCATATCTGGCCTCGAATTTTCCATCGGGGCATGGAAAGACACGTTATGCGCGTATCTTATTTACTAAAGTTACCTTATTTTAAATAATGAATAAAATTTTACTAAAACTGAACCAATCAGAAAATAATTATATACAATTTTACCATAATAAATCAAATGTGAGAGATTTACTCTGGATCTTACCGAATTAAAATAAGCAAGAAGAATCAATATAAAAAATAATCAAATCAATCAGACGCTAAATTCACAAAGTTATCAACTTTACAGCATGACTAGGACAATAAAAAAAATTAACAATTCCAAATAAAGTAGCCGAATCAATACAACAATAATTAAGGATGGAAAAATCATAGGGGTTAAGGAAATAACCAATTCAGGAATATTCAAACCCAAGAATTAGCAGACCAAAAAATCAGAATATCTACGGTAATCATCTTTGGAATCAACAGCCTAAAATCAGCTAACCAAATCAATAAGTGCATGAATCTTCTTTGGAACAAAAGAATCAATGGACTAATCTTATGAATGTAATGAACACACAAACACATACTACTCATTCTAAGAACAAAACAGCAAAAAAAAATAGGTAGTAATATATAAGAAAAATCAAATCAAACTCCGTTCGTTTCAGATATTCTGACTTGTCATCATTGTTCCCAATTCTTTTCCGGGGTTGAAGGATCGATTTTAGGACTAGAAAGAGATGAAAAAGAGGGAGAAAGGGGCTACTGGGTGTTGACTTTCATGGGTGGCATTGCAGGGGGGTTTTCACCGAATTTTTTGGTGGAAAAGGATCATTTTCTAGTAGGTTAATGGGTTGGTTTTGGGCGAGTTTTTGGGCCTGATAATGGAGGTTTTCCAACAGATTAATGGCGTTCTGGACAAGGGTAGGAAATAGTCAGGGTTCTGGTGGTTTGGAGGAGAAGAGGAGAGAGATTTGGATTTTTCCGGTGAGATTTCGCCAGGGTAAAGGGAAGAGGGAGAAACGACGGGTTGTGGTTGTTCTCTGGTGGTTCACCGATGGCTGGTTTCTGGTGGAGTGACGGGAGTATAATGGCGGCTATGAAAGGTCTTTTGGATGAGGAGAAGTGAAAAATGTTTTGGGGACTTTGGGTATTGGTAGAATAAATTAGGAAAATTGGGAAATTTAATTAGGACCATTTGGTCAAATGAAAATGGACGGTTAAGATTAACTTTCACAAATATGGGGCGGATTTGGGTTTAAATTGGGTATCCAAATTTAAAATGGTTAAAATTTAATTTGGTCATTTAAAATTGAGCCAAAATTGACCCAATTTAGGCTAGAGTTGAAAGGAATTATAAAGAAATCGGCTAGAATTGAAATAAATTTCAAGAATATCAACTAGAATTGAAATGAACTTGATAGAAAAGGCTACGAATTGAACAAATTGAATAAATTGCAATCTAATACATTATAATATATGCACAAATAAAATATACAATATTTTTAAAAAATAATAATTTTTGCGCAAAGAAAATACGTAATATATAGTAACTGTGTAAAAATATTTAAAATATTATTTTTTTTTAATTAAAAATGTAACGACCTGGCCCAACACTGTGAAGTATTGTCAACTTTTGTGCCTAGCCCATCACAGATTTTTCCCTTTGGGCTCACCTCCAAAAGGCGCCTCACAGTATATAGACCAGTCATTTACTTATATATCTAACATTTCTCTTGTGTTTTGTTAATGTGAGACTTCTCATCTCAAGATGGGTTGTTACATATACCCCTTTACGGACTCAGTGTCCTCACTAAGGTTTTTCCCAATGCATGGGATTTACCTAGACTCAGCATTGAGGTTTGTCCCGCCTCATTGGGATTCGCCTAAATTCAGTTGAACTCTTACCCACATCGACAAGGCTGACACAAGAATGACTTTGATATCACCTGTAACGACCTAGCCCAATACTGTGAAGTATTGTCTGTTCTTGGGCCTAGCCCATCATGGATTTGTCCTTTTGGGCTCACCCCAAAAGTCGCCTCACAGTATATAGACCAGTCCTTTACTTATGTACCTAGCATCTCTCTTATGTTTTGCCGATGTGGGACTTCTCATCTCGAGATGGGTTGTTACAAAAAATTAATGAAATAAAATGATAAAAATTATATTTAAAATATGATATTAAAAATGATAATAATAATAATAATAATAATAATAATAATAATAATAATAATAATAATAAATATATTACTAATATTAAGTAATAATAAGTAAAGATTAGTTATAAAAATAATGAATATTATATTAAATAATAATAATAATTTATAATGCATTAAGAAAATAAAAATAATCAATGAAAATTTTTTGAAAGTATATTTATTTTATTTTCTTTTGAATATATTAAAAATATGTGATTATTTGTATAAAATTGAAAATAAACTCATTTATTTGAGAAGTTTTAAAAATTATCATGCCCCGGGAGGGCACACTTGGCGGTGGCCGGCACTCAGAGACTATTGCTAGTCCCCAAGCGAACCACTTAGCATCATCACATCATTCAATCAAATAAACTCTACTGATCAATAGAAAATATAAGTAATGGACACATCTCATCTAAAGTCTCAAAAGAATATATAAAATAATGAAGGATAGTGAAAAGATCTAACTGACAATCTCAACATCAACATTCAACCATTATCTGTGAAGCCTCTATCACTAATCATGTGGTGTCAATGACAGATCCATGGCTACCCAAATCAATATAAAGAAAATAGTCCAATCTAACTCTAAAGCATGATGAAAATATAATAGTGGATCCTCTAGAGTAGGAGAGGCTCACCAAATCAGCTTTGAATCTCAGATCTTCAACGGAGCGCCTATTGATGATATCTAGTACCTGCCTCTGCATCATAAAATGATGCAGTCCAGAGTGGACATCAGTACTTGGAATGTACTGGTATGTAAAATAGCTGAGTGAAATAGAAATCGATAGAATAATATGGAAACAACATTAACTCAAAATAAACATAAAATCACATCAAATAGTCAAAATGTTCATCTATGAAAGAATAAAGAGTAGAAAAATGACACATCAATAACTCAAACTCATCAATAGTCTCAAACTCATCTCAAAGCCCATCTCATAGGAGCTCACCTCCTCTCATCTCATCTCAAAACTCATCTCAAAGGAGCTCACCTCCTCTCATCTCATCTAGACTCGGAGTAAGGTAGGAAATTTAGGGGAGTTTCTCTTATCCGGCAACACTCACCTATGAGCCAGTGAATGTACAACAATCGCCCTGATGTTGCCACAGTGGTTCCAAACTTGCCAGGTAGGGAACACTCAAAAACCATATCAGCTCACCCAATATGGAGTCAACTCAATAGGTCCTCTATTGCTTTCAGGGACCGTTACTCTCGAGAGGAACCATAATATATGTGATGGTTCTATGCCTCTTCTACGTTTGGTGACGTAGTTTAATGAGTTCGAGTTGGAAAAACTCTCACTCTTTCGGTGCTCGATACTCCTCCCATGACTCAATGCTCATAAAACCTCCATCTCAACCAATATCATAGGGACTCACTCCCCGTCAACGACCGGGTATCTCAAATGGTATTTAACCCTCTCATTAATCAATCTCATCAATGACTCAAGATTGTATAACAATCATTAGGAAACAAGTGAATAGACACATTAGTAGAGTTCATTTATGGGGACTCATAAAACAATCAAAATTTCATCAACTTATCATCACAATCAACAATCTCAACTCAACCTCTAAACTCAATTCTCAAGTGCATTATGAATGCTTCTCAAATTAAATTAGTCATCAAAACTCCATCAACTCATCATCACAATCAACAATCTCAACTCAAGGCTCTAGACTCAATTCTCAAGTGGACTAAGCATGCTTCTTAAATTAGTCATGTAGGGTTATGCAAATTCTCATGAAAATATTCAATTTAAGAAAACAAATAGTATGATGAGCATCAATATAAAAAACATGTAATTTTAAAATAAGATTTTATGAAAAACCATCAAGGGTTCATGCATATAGACTCTTCAATCATCAACTCATCTATGACCCCTATGGGGCACATGAGAGAACAATCCCATGTTTTAGTTTAGCCTTATATACTTAGAAAGTTGATATTACAATCGAAATTTGATGAATACTAGCCTTCTTGGAGAAAATCCTCAATATCAGTAGTTCTTTTAGAGTGGAAGAACTTGGAAAGACATTGCTTGGATGACTTATATTTGATTCTTGAATTCTTGACTTAGAATCTTCAGAGTTCTTGATGAAGAACCCTAATTCTTGAAAAAGAAGAATCAAGGAATCCTCTCTTAGAATTCTTGAATTTGTTTTCTTGAAACCCTAGATTATGATTTAAGACTCTATTAGAGATTCATGAATAGATAAGGAAATTTGGGTTGGGTAGATTGAAATTCATGAATAATAGCTTCTCTAGATGATGAACTTTGGAAGCTATCCTTAACTTGGTGATTTTCTTGATGATTCTTTAATGTTTGTGTTTAGGAGTGGAGGAGAGGGTTTTAATTATAAAAACTGACGTTTTATGCGTTTTGGGACCTTAAATAGACCCCCAAAGGTTTTAGGATAAAAGTACCCTCAAAATAAAATAAAGCAACGTCGCTCAGCTTATACAGAAAGGGTTTGTGATAGGTCTGCGACGCGGAGCTGTCGCAGCTCTTCAGACAGGTCTGTAGGTTTTCAGTAAAATGGTCACAACTTTCTACTCCGAACTCTGATTAAGGCGGAATAAAATGAGTTGGAAAGCTAATTCAAAGATCTTTAATTTGATATATTATGGGTCACCTAACTCATTATATTTTAGGAGATATGGTCATTTGAAGTTGACCCTTCTATCAACTCATACGAAAACTTAGTTGGTAGAATTTCTTTGGACTTGACTTAATGTACAAGATCCTTATCATCTCCAATTCTATTCCCACTCTAAGAAATAAACTTTAACATATATGCTCAATTAATAATTATTAATTAAAATCGTATATCATACGAAGGATGACCCAGTCTTAGCTTAGAAAAAAATTGAGGTGTTACAAAAATACCTATTTTAATCAAATGACAATTTAAAATGGGTTATAGATCGGTCAAAATTGGGTGTCAACAGCTGCCTCTTCTTTGCTCGTGAATGAAGGATAAATTGTCGAGCAAAGAAAGTTGACGGAGTAGCCGATTTTTTCTGACCGATGGAATATTGTCGGAGGGACCAAATAAAACAAAAAGGGGGTTGTGAGAAATATTATGGTCAAGACTTTGGGTTCAAGTCGCCTACATATATCTGGTTATACGAGAATCAGGCTGTGTGTAGTTCTGAATTTAGGAACGAATGAAATTCCTAAGGATAAAATTGACATTGCGGGACTCAAAATAGGAATGACAGTAGCTTGAATTGGGAGGATTATGTAGGAACAAAGAAGAATTCGATACCTGCAATTTCTAATAAAACTAAATGGAACAGTTAGTTCATAAATATACAGATTTATAAACTTAATATAAAAATACGAGTGAGATAAGAAATCAAATATGTTCAAAAGGAATGTGCTTAGTCCATTCGGCATCTAAAAGATGATGTCTGGCCTTGTGTGGCCTCTTGAAAGGTAGAGCTTTGACCAATCAACATCCAAAGGAAAATGCTTAGCTTCGGGTGGCTTTTTGACAGGCAGAGTTTAACCAATCAACTTTCTAAGGGTGATGCTTAGCTTTGGGTAGCTTCTTGAAAAGTAGAGTTTAACCAATCAACTTCCAAAGGACAGTGCTTAGCTTTGGGCAGCTTCTCGAAAGGTAGAGCCTGACCAATCAACTTCCAAAGGACATTGCTTAGCTTTGGGCAACTTCTCAAAAGGTAGAGCTTGACCAATCAACTTCCAAAGGACAGTGCTTAGCCTCGGGTAACTTCCAATTGCCTTCCAAAGGATAACGCTTAGCCTCGAAAAGATCTGTATCTGTAGTTCTTGCACTTAAAGAAAATTGAAAGTTTAAAAGGGGGAGATTGATTCGCACCTCCACTCATCTTTTGCTTTCCCTTCCAATCACAACTTCATTATTCTTTATCTTGAACTCAATCTGGATGTCTTCATGTGCAACCTCTGATGAAATTTTTGAGGACCTCTTAATAATTTTTTTGCTCCAATTCATTGTCATGTCAAGATCGAGTATGTAGAAATGCTTATCAATAGAATTTTTTAGACCCTCCAAAAAATTCTTTCCCAGTTATTCTTGAAAAGGGAGATAGAAAATTTTTATTATGATATGATCGAGCACCATAGGAGCACCTATGTATCCCTCTTAAACGGTAATCTGGTCAATCGTAGTTCACATTACATCAAGGAGAATCATAAAAGAAACATAATCTTTCCCTAAGTGTCGATATTGCCTATTAATAAAGCTTAAAGTAATCATCCAAGTTCTTGAAAATTTGAGAAGGAGAAACAACTCAACTTCCTCTTTATTGATGCCGATTAGGTATTGAGTCATGTTAAGAAATCAATTATGATCGTGATCAGAATCTTTCACATGTGTCACTTTGGTATCGATCAATGTTTGAATTTGATCTCTCAAATTTCGACATTCTTCTGTGATATGTCCCTTCATCCCTGAACGATAGGCACAAATTTTGGTGAGATCGAGCCACTTTGCATGTGTCTTCATCACTATTTTAGGAAAAGGAGAGATACAGTCAGCAACCCTCAGCCTTTCATACAATTGAGCTATGGGTTCCGCCAAAGAAGTACATCGCTTGAGTAGACCTTTCTCTATATTAGCTCACGATCTTGCAAATTGAAGGGATCATTGACGCCTTGATGACTTTATATGAATTTTTCGTTCATTAGCTGCAGGTGAAGGGACTTGATATATGGGTGCTAGGCGTTGGAGCAGAGGTGGAGGTGCTTGGTGAACCAGAAGGTCTTTTAATTCACGAGTTGTCAATACCACATTCAGTTCTTTCTCGCATTTTTCCTCATTGGTCCCACTAAGCTACGAAGCCTTACTGCTAGCTTGTAATGCCTCTAAATCTGTTACAGTGCCATTTTTTATGCCTACTTCGATCTTCTCACCTAGCTTGATAATTTCAAAAAATTAGCGATCTTCGTATGAGAATCATTCTCTCATAATACTAAGGCTTTTTGGTGCGAATAAAGAATTCTTTCATTTTCATCCATCGGAGGTCAGACCCTAGCAGCTTCAGACCTTCATCTCATGAAAAATTCTCGAAATGACTCTGTAGGCTCTCTCTTTAGATTTTGAATATAAAACCAATCAAGAATATTCTCAATATTAAATTCAAACCTCTTTATGAAATCAGAGGCCATATCAGTCCATGCTTGTCATGACCCGGGGTTGGGGCCTAGATGTGACACGGCGAATGGAGACTCGAGAGTCCCCAAAACAAGCCTCAAGTATTCATAACCATAATCAAAGGTTCGAGAATAGCATTCAAACAAACATAACTATATAGCCAAATCAGATCTCAGGAATCATTCTATTAATAGGAAAGCAATACGACAGTCATAGTAACCATGTCTAAGAAGAATTCACATAGTGCCTAACAATGCCTTTAGTCAAAGGAACGGGGGCCATGACAAGTTCTGGGCTCACCCTCAATAAAAGAACATCCATAATAACAATAAGAAAGATAGTTGGCTTGCCCTCAGAAGACGGGACTCACCACAGTAATCTCCAAGAACAGACTATTCGTCAAGTGGCTGGTATTCAAAATGTTCGGTCTCTATATGGTAAAATCATGTAGGCATAGAGTATGCGTTAGTATGTTTGAATGTACTAAGTATGTGGGCATGTAATGCTTATGACTTATCAACCTGCATTTCAATGTTAGATGACAAGGGCACATAATATAGAAAGAACCATATATCCAAAAGATGGAGTATACAAGATGCCTTCCCCCCGGGAACTACTTGAATAGCAGGCGGCACATGTCCTGGTTCTGGTTCTGGCTGATCCACCGACGTGCCGTTTCCGTAGAGTTTTCCTAGGTGAAATTTATGATGCATGCAATGCGATAATACTCCTATATAGCGAGGATGGACTATAACCGACAAATCAAATCCATATGAGCTATTATATGAATTAGACCAATAATGACCTCCCATAGGTTTGAGAAGATTACTTGTCAAAGGTAATCTACATCACACCTTACGACTACGTTTTTCGGTGGATGGTCACCTTCCTTACGACCACGCTTTTCAGAAGGATTTTCTGAATCATATCATATCATAGCATAAACATAATTGATGAATATCCATTCCTTACGACTCGGTCTTTTCGGTAATGGAGATCGTTCCTATGTTGGCACATGGTTCAAGGAAAGGGAAAGGGCTCTTGGGGATAGCCCTAACACCCTCAATCCATTGGTGCTAAGTCAATAACATGCCATTTGAATACTTATACATATGCGTGCTTTCAGAAAATGCAATGTTCGTACCAGACCATTCAATATACATTTAGGCTCAAATGCCAAATCACAGTTCATACTTGTAATGCTTATGCAACGAATAACTCATTCACATATACAGAACGGTATAAGCACTCAGAATGCTCAATGAGCCAGAGTCATAGACACACCAGTGATCACCTTTTTGTCATAGCCAACATCTTATCAGAATCATATCATAATCATTTTAGAAGACATAGTTGGGCTTAACCCACTTCATAATTTCCATATATCAATATTCATAAATGCAATGCAATGCATGATGTGAGGATAGCATGGGTAACATAGATTCAAGTTAAAATCAGCCATATAAAAATGAAAATGAGAAAATCCATAATTAAATCCACATGTAAATCATAGTAGTAATCACCCATGCACAAACAAACTTTAAAGGGTACATGCATATTCATAACTTCATAACCCAATGTAAATCATCATAATAGTGGTCCAAAATGAATTGAAATAATAGGTAAAATACAACTCATACACTATTTAAATTTAATAAAATCAAATCATGAATTTCATATTTGAAGTAACTAAAATTCATGAAAATAGATTGAAAGATTTTTAGGTCTTCTTGGTTGAAAGGGACCAAGAATCAATCTCACATACCTTGATTGAAGAGAAGAAATTGGGCTTGAATTAATCTTCAATTGGAACCCTAGCTTGATCCTTGAGAGGGAAGAATTGAGAGGAATAGAGAGGTGATCTTGTGAGAGTAAAAGTTCTTTAGGAGAATAGAGTAGGAGGGGAGGGGATATTAGCTGAATTAGAGGTTTAGGATAGGTAAAAGGTCATAATTCGTGATTAGAATAAACTGAATTTACACATATTCCATTAATGAAACAGACCTAAATTTGGTTCGTCAGGGTCACACGGTTCACTACACGGTCCGTGAAACTCAACACGGACCGTGAACAGTGGTTGTGGTCCCCTACTCAGAATCTCCCATGGGAAAGTCTCACGGAGCTAAGTGGTGTCACATGGATAGCTATACGGTCCATGTGCCTACACACGGGCTGTGACACCTACTGTGTAACAACACTTGAAATCATTTTTGCATGATAAAGTTACGAGATGGTAATTTTATACTTAGAATAATTTTTACATAGTGAGTTACACGGAGAGCCACACAGGTCGTGTCACCTCACACGGACCGTGTGAGTGTCCATGTGCCTTCACTTGGCCACAGTTCTCCTCCATCCCAAAGTTTTCCCCAACCGTGAACTGGGCCTGGTGCCTCTTCACGGGAGGCCACACGGTCCGTGTGGCTTCACACGAGCTGTGCAGGCTCCTCCGTGGATGGGTGCCTGGCAGTTCACCTTGGGAAATTTCCAGGACATTTGGGCAATGCCACTGTAAAAACCTGGGTCCTTACAATGTTGAGCACTTCTTTGAATCTTGTGCAATATACCATGATAAGGCCTCTCCAGTGAGACTTCTCACAAATAACTTCATTTGAAGCTGTTCATTTTTTCCTACTCCAATTAACTTATCACAATACATTCTCAAAATGTGCCTTTGGAGCTCCAGTCCCATTGAACATTACGAATTTAGGAGGTCTGTATCCTGCAGGCAACTCGACATGGGGATGTATGCACAAGTCTTTGAAACTTAACTCTTTTATCTCCTTATCCCCTTCAACATTTTGCACTCAACCGCTCAACTCCTCTAATCGCTTTATCATAGTTTATATCAACTTGTCCTTTTGATGGGGTTCGACAAAATTATGCTTTCTGAAATAGGGATACTAGATATGTTAATGATAGACGATAGTGGTATATTTTGGGCATGCGAATTGGCTTAAGAATACAAGGCAATTGGTGGAGCTAAGTGGGTGATGTTGGATGTATTAGGCTTATGTGGTGGGGGATGCATGTAATATAGATATGGCATATTTTGGGATGAGGTGGATTTGAAGTACTTTCAAGGTATAAGGTAGGATGGGGTGGAAAGAGAGGATTTGTAAAGGTTGTTTGAGTCCTGCCAGTAGCATTTGTTCCAATAAGCAATGTATTTGAATTGTGAGCATGGGATAGTTGCTCTTACATATCTATAATCTTTTGTTCCAACCTTGATATCACCTCATTTTGTGCAAGTGGATACCCTTCTCTTGAAATATCCAAACCCTCTTTCTGAGTTGCCACACCAATCGTGTCATTAATACCATTATTGTTTTCCATGAAGTAGAGCAAGATGAAAGCGGAAAAGCTTCTTCCAATTGAGAGTGATAGGCACGAATCAACCTTATGGAGGGGAAAACATATAAAAAGGAAAAGAAAAGAAAAGAAAAAAAGTCAAGTTAGTTCCATAATAATATAGAACACAAAGATAAATATATTGATTTTTGAAAATAAACGTCCTAAATGCAAGGAACCTCGTTGAGCCAAAGGTAGGCCTAAGACTATACATAAGTGATTCACGATACCTAATTCAAGCCTTCGATTTGTTAATTGGAGTTTAGAGTTAGAGGAATAAAATAAAAAATAAACAATAAATGAACTAATTCCATTAATAATGATTGCTACAATTTTGAATAATAAACAACATTTTAGAAATCTATGGGATTATGGGGTAACAAGTGGGAATAATCCTAAACCTCAAGCCTTTCTCCAACATGAATTCAGCATCATAAATCTGCAAAGTAAAATAAATTTTCTAAACTCCATTTTAACAATATTCTAAGCTTGAATTTGTCATTGCAATTAATGTTGACACATAGTATGCAATTTTGTCTAAAGGGTGATTGAACCCTTTAGACTTAGATAGGCGGCTACTAATATGTAGATAGATCCCAAGGGCCAAACTACCTAAGGCTTATGCATGCATGACTTAAATTTTGAGGCTGATCGCTCTATCTTAGGTTTCTACAGAGTGGGTTAGATACGGACTGAGGGTGATCCTATACGAGAAGCACGTGGTCTAACGATGGTAAGACCATCTGTTATTCACTACGTATGCGTTTACTCTCTACACTTTGGGTTTCGCAGAGGAGGAAGGAGAAGTGTGAAGGCACAACATCACCTTAAAAAGAGAAAAAAAAAAAAGATCCCAAGTGGGGGAATATATGAACGGAATGTAAGTTATTAAAGGAGAAACAATTAGCAAGTAAAGCAATATTAGACAAATAATTTAAAGCAGTAAATAAATGAGGGGCGGGGGGAATGAATGGGGAAAAGGGGAGTTAGATTAGTGGGAATAAGGGAAAGGAAAAGGGATGTTAGTGGGAATGAGGGAGAGGAGGGGAATGTTAGAGGAGAGTGGGGAAAGGAACAAGGAAAAGAAGTTAGTCAGGAGAGATAACAACAATATTGAATAAATAAGGCAAGTAAAGAAATATAAGGAAAGCAAGGAAAAGGAAAATTAAACCCACATAAAAAGAGACACGTATTGGTTAGAACCTAATATCCCCAGCGAAATCATCATTCTGTCGTGCCTCATTTTTCCTTGCGAAAAGACGAGAACCTGGACTACGTTGTAACAAAACTCTTTTGGGATTTTGAAAAATAATTTAAAGAGTCGCCACCTAATGGATTAAGGTGCATTAGGATACCATTGCAACCTACAAACTAATTCTAAGGGTCAAAGTCAACCAAAAATCGGGTAAGGGTTCTAGTTACCTCGAATGGAAGGTGTTAGACATCTTTCGAGGTCCATAAATGTGGGTTTCAATTGTATCTCACATTTATGTAGGGGTTAAAACAAATAGGACCTCTCTTTTTTTTTAGAAAATTATCTTAATTAATTCTAAGTGATAAAATAAAATAGGAATTAAATAAATAAGTTAAAGCAATTAAATAATTATCTACCCCAAACATTTAGAGAAACACAAAAAACATTAAATACTAACGATTTGTTTTTCACTTATTTTATTTCGAAAGATAAAATTAGATTTTGTTATTTAGCTCGCATGGCTTATTTAAGCCTAAGGACGAAAATCAAAGTTCCGTCCTATTAAAGCTCAAGTTTTAGATCATCCTTTCTGAGGGTCCTATATACCCCTACCCCTCCTAAGTTGATTAACAAAAATTTAATTTAAAAGCGTACTAAGAGAAAATGAAAAAAGTCTAACATCTTCCTAAAGTGCCTAGCATCCCTTCCTATAGTCCAAGAGGCAGTGGACTTCGAATTTGAGGTGGTTCTAGACTTAAAGGAAATATAGATTTCCTAGTTAGACTCGTGTCACAACAAAAAAAAATAGGACGACAATGCACATAAAATCTCACGTATGCCTCTAAAACACAGAATTAAAAGAAGTGAAGGTTTAAAAATTATTAAGTACGTACATCACGAAGCATTATTCAAAACATATTTAATTTGAAAAAAGATTTTGAATTACCATATTAAACTTACTGAGATGTGATAAAAAGCTCTAAAAGCGTTAAAAAGATTAGTTAAGGATATTTAAGTTATATGCTATGTTAAATTGAGGAAGACATGATTTCTAATAATAATAAGAAAAAGTTAAATATTACAAGCATGACGAAACATTTAAAAATTAAATCCTTATAAGCAGGACTTCTATATATTTTAAAATCGATAAACATAGTTAAAAATGATTGATAAATACAACTTAATTATTTAACAAAACCTTATGGTCATGATTATCTTAATATTTTGATTTAGAAAATGTCATTAAATTCTGAAAAAGCGTGATTCCTGAATGAGATAATATTAGAAAATACTTATCAATTTTCAAATAACTTACAAATAAATAAATCATGCAACAAAATTATAAAACCCTATTTTAAGACTAGAAGTTAGATTAAATTCAAAAGAGATTTTAATTTAGAAGAAATTTAGTAAAAAAAATAAATTATTTACAAATATGACCAACATTAAAATTATTTTACTAGTTTATGCCTCTTTTAAACAAGTTCATGAAGACTAATATGCTAACGTTTTAACCTAAGTGATTCAAAAATAAAAAAAATTAAACTAAAATTATTCACACATCACACAAGTAGAAATTTTTTTTAAAAAAAAAAAGCACGTAGCACGTAGATTTCTTCCCCCTTTTAAACTAGATCGGCAATTTCACTATTTTTTGTTACAAGATTTGCAGAAAAATTAAAATACAACATAATAAATAAAAAACTTCAAGGCCCTCCGAATCCATTCCCTCCCAAGGTGACTCTTCATATCTTGATTAAAAATAGAACCTGCAATACTATGAAGAAAATACTAATAGTACCAGAAGTAAAATAATAAATTCAAGAACATACGAATGAAACAAAGGAATAAAACTCACTAATTATTTCAACAGGTACTTAAACTCTAAACTCTAGTCTTGAACGTGTGAAAAGAAGAGAAGAATTGTAGAATATTTAAGTGTGTAAAAGTTGTGAGAATTATTTTTCTTTCGTTGTATCGTATGAAGGTCTCTGTGTTTTCTTTCGTATGAAGCCTATCCATCAAGAGTTATAAGACAAGCTTTATGTAGGAGAAGGATTCAGTCAATCACAGAAGGAAAGAAAAATCAACCATCAATATAAGGTTACCTTATTTTAAATAATGAATAATATTTTAATAAAAGTAAACCACTCAGAAAAAATTATATACAATTTTACCATAATATAACAGATATGAGAGATTTAATCCAAATCTATCCGAATTAAAATAGGCAAGAAGAATCAATATAAAAAATAGGCAGAATGACCTAATAGACCCTTATATTTGGTCCCGTTTGTCACCAAGGACCTTATACTTAGAACTTTGCCAACTAAACCCTTGTATCCACTAAAAAGGTACATTTTAAACACTTTTTTCTGACCAAGATCAAGTAGTCAAAATTAACATTTTAAGTAGACAAGTTCATAAAATGGTTTGAAAGGAACTTGGGTCTTCTTGGTTGAAAGGAACCAAGAATCAAAACCCACATACCTGGCAGAAGACAACACTTGAAGAGGAAATGGACTCAAATGTGAACCTTAGCTTGAAGAATCCTAGTGAGAGGCTGGAGAGCTTGAGAGAACAACTTCTAGAGAGAGGAGTGAAATGAGAGGAAAATGGGCTGAAATGGTGAAGTCCCATTTATATAGGGAGCATAGGAAGGGTGGGAAAAGATAAAATTTTCGTTGGAATAAGCCAATATTTCAAAAATGCCATTAATGAAACGGACAGGAATCGATTTGTCTGAGGCATACGGTCCAGTATACGGTCCGTGTAGTGTCACACGGACCATTTACTATATCGTGGTCCCAAACTTTAATTTTTCAGAGGCAAGATTTTTCGGACTAAATATCACGACACGGACTGGTAAACAGACCATCTGGAGTCACACGGACCATAACCCCGCCCGTATAGAGGTAACTCCCCATACCGAGTTTAGACGAAGGGCCACACGGACCGTCTAAAGTCACAGGGACCGTGACTTGGTTCGTGTGGAGGTGGCCCTATGCAGTCCACCATACGGAAGGCCACACGGTCCATCCAAGGTCACACGAACCGTGTGATGGCCTGTTTACCCTCCAAATTCCTCGGTGCCACTTCACGGGAGGCCACACGGTCTGTGTGACTTCACACGGGCCGTGTAGGCCCTCCCGTGAGGTGATGCCTGGTATAATTTCTGGGTAGTTGACCTCGAAGTGACGTCAAGGATCCGGGGTCTTTCAATATTGGGTGAGCTAATATGGTTTTTTAGTCTTCCCTACATGGCAAGTTTGGAACGGCTGTGGCAACATCAGCGTGATTGTTGTACATTCACTGGCTCATAAGTGATTGTTGTCGGATAAGAGAAACTCCCATAAATTTCTTACCTTGAGTACTCTGAGTCTAGATGAGATGAGAGGGGGTGAGCTACTATGAGATGAGATGAGAGGAGGTGAGCTCATTTGAGATGAGATGAGATATAATAAGAGGAGGTGAGCTCCTTTGAGGTGATGTTGAGACTTTTGATGAATTTGAGTTATTGATGTGTCACTTATCTACTCTTTATTCTTTCATAGATAGACAATTGACTAATTGATGTGATTTTTATGTTTATTGTGAGTTGATGTTATTGCCATACTATTCTACCAGTTTCTGTTTCATTCAGCTATTTTACATACCATTACATTCCAAGTACCGATATCCACTCTGGACTGCATCATTTTATGATGCAGAGGCAGGTACTAGAGATCGTCAACAGGTGCTCTGTTGAAGATTTGAGATTTACAGCTGATTTGGTGAGTCTCCCCTACTTCGGAGGATCCACTATGATTTATTCATCTTGCTTTAGAGTTAGAGATTGGACTATTTCTTTATGTTGATTTTGGTAGCCATGGGTCTGTCATTGACACCACATGAGTAGTAATAGAGGCTTCATAGACGATGGTCGAGCGTTGATGTTGAGACTTGTGAGCTAGTTCTTTCTACTAGCCTTCATTTTTACATATTTATTTTGAGACTTTAGATGAGATGTGCCCATTTACTAACTTATACTTTTCCGTTGTTCATTAGAGTTTATTGATTGAATGATGTGATGAGGCTAAGTGGTTTGCTTGGGGACTAGCAATAGTGCCTAAGTGCCGGCCAAGCCAAGGGTACCCTCTTGGGGCGTGACACATACAAACACGTAATACTCACTCAAAGAACAAAACAACAAAAAAATAGGTAGTAATATATAAGAAAAATCAAACCAAACTCCGACTGTTTCAGATATTCCAACTCGTCATCATTGTTCCTGATTCTTTTTCGGGGTTGAGGTATCGATTTTAGGACTAGAAAGAGACGATAAAGAGGGAGAAAGGGGATGGTGGGTGTCGACCTTCATGGTTAGTGTTGCATGGGGGGTTTTTGCTGGATTTTTTGGTGGAAAAGGGGTCCTTTTCGGCGGGTTAATGGGTTGGTTTTGGGCAAGTTTTTGAGGCTGAAAATGGAGGTTTTTTGGTGGGTTAATGGTGTTCTGGACAGGGGTCGAAAATGGTTGGGGTTCCGGCGATTTGGAGGAGAAGAGGAGAGAGATTTGGGTTTTTCCGACGAGTTTCCGCCGGGGTAAAGGGAAGAGGGAGAAACGGCGGGCTGTGGTTGTTCTCTGGTGGTTCGCTGGTGGCTGGTTTCTGGTGGAGTGACGGGAGTATAGTGGCGGCTATGAAAGGTCTTCTGGATGAGGAAAAGTGAAAAATGTTTTGGGGACTTTGGGTATTGGTAGAATAAATTAGGAAAATTGAAAAATTAATTAGGACCATTAGATCAAATGAAAATGGACGGTTAAGATCAACTTTCACAAATATGGGGTGGATTTGGGTTTAAATTGGGTATTCGAATTTAAAATGGTTAAAACTGAATTTGGTCATTTGAAATTGAGTCAGAATTGACCCAATTTAGGCTAGAATTGAAAGGAATTGTAAAGGAATCGGCTAGAATTGAAATAAATTTCAAGAAAATCGACTAGAATTGAAATGAACTTGATAGAAAAGGCTACGGATTGAATAAATTGGGATAAAATTGAATAAATTGTCATCTAATTAATTAAAGTATATGCACAAATAAAATATATAGTATTTTAAAAACGTAATAATTTTTGCGTAAAGTAAAATACGTAATATATAGTAACTGTGTAAAAATATTTGAAAATATTAAAATATTATTTTTTTAAAATTAAAATTAATGAAATAAAATGATAAAAATTATATTTAAAATATGACATTAAAATAATAATAATAATAACAATACTAATATTAAATAAAAATAATAAATACAGAAAGTAATAATAAATAAAAACTAGTTAAAAAAATAATCAATATTATATTAAATAATAATAATAATAATTTATAATAAGTTAAAAAAACAAAAATAATGAACGAACAAATTTTGAAAGTTTATTTATTTTGTTTTCTTTAAAATATATTAAAAATACGTGATTATTTATATAAAATTCAAAATAAATTTTTTTATTTGAATAGTTTTAAAAACACCTATTTTAATCAAATGATAATTTAAAATGGGTTATAGATTGATCAAATTTGAGTGTCAACACTAGATTTTTAAAAACTGAAAGATGAATAAAAGATAAATTTATACCAATTCAAATAGTTGAAAGTCATTTCTCCCTAAAATATATACAGCTTTGACTGTATTAGAGAAGGATATACTCTAGTGTTCAATAAATGGAGTTATGTATCAAGTTTGGAACATAAATTTCAGTAGGTAGTAGATACAATAAAATATTAGATTAAGAAAAGAAATTCATTTGACCCGTTATGGATTTAACCCAGTCAAATAGAATTGAGTCACGCTAAAGTCAAAATGCCAACGTGGCATGAATATGCCTTCAGCATAATCATAATGGATTTTAAATGTGACCTAAGTTAGATCGTAAATCGTGACCTAATCCAATGCGTAAGCCTAACTCCTTAATTGTTTAATAATAAATCAGTACTTTGTATTTAGTCAATATCAAAAAATATAAGCCTTTCTTTCTTTTAAAGAGCGTGACTCTTTAATTTAATTAAATTTTAATTTAAAAAATATTTATTTTTAATTTTTAACTTCTACAAAAGGTTATATTCTCATGAAACTTTCTTGATATTTTGTTTAGTTTTGAGTAATCACAACTCTGTTATCTACTTCTCTCTCGCTAATAAAATACTCAAATTTAAACTCTATTCAAACAGGGACTAGGGAAGTGGAACATAAATATTTTTGTAAAAATACTAGTGTTAATTAGCGTGTGTTTAATATTCGCTCTTATCTTTAAATTTGACTACATATTAAAAGAGAGTGTTCACATAATTGAGAGTGACAGTCTATCACTTAATGCGTGCAAGCCACAGTAAGGGTATTTTTGGTGTGATTTTCGTAAAAGAAGTGTTTTTTTAATGTTTAATGAACTAGTGAAAAGTATTATTTTAATTATATTTATATAACAACATGCACAACACTATTACCGTCTTTAAGAAAATATATTTTTATAACAAATGACATATCTTCCATTTAATATTACACACTTATCTTGTATGGAGAAATTTTTTCCAAGTGACTTAATAAAAATATGAATAACCAATGGAGAAATCATATACAAATAAAATATGTTTTGTCAACCAGAAAGTGATGACTTGGTTAAGTCAATCCCCAAATATACCTCCACTCCACTAAGCTTTTTAACTCTCACACCAAAAATTAAATATTTCTCCATAAATCACTTTAAAGATAATTATTACACATTTTAAATATAAATTTTTATAATACAAGTCTTGACATTTAAATTTTAAGTTATAACAAATTAATTTAATTAAAAAATTTATTTTTTATAAGTTGCAGCTAATCTATTGCTAAAGCCTGCAATTCAATATCTACTGTCAAGATTCGTAATAATATATCTAATATTTGTTATTTTAAAATTTTATTCAAATAAAAAAGGATAGTTCCATCTTTCAATTATTTAACAATCGTAAAAATACTTTTATATTTAATTGTTTGAATTTAAATATATTTTGTAACATAAATAAAATACATATCTAAATTTTTGTCATTTGAATTATTTATTATACTCTTACAAAAATTTAAAGTTACTTACCATGTTACATGAGGAATTAAATTCAATTAATTAATAATTTAAAGACGAAATTTATAATCTATGTGAAGTTTAAAATACTTTTCTCAAAATAAAACGCTCCATCATCACTATTTCCGCGTAGTTTCTCGTTTTATCACTCCCATCCAAAACTCAATGCGTAAGCAGTGACAAAATCCCACTCATCTTCCTTATCCGACCCCCACTTAATTTGCTGACACGTGTCCACCCTCTTTATTTTACATCTCTTCCTTCAGTAATTTATATCATACATATTTTTTATAATTAATAAAAAAAGAATGACATGTATTTTCTTGCAAATATTTGACCACATTTGCATCAAAACATACAATTTTATGCTGTTAAAATCTTTTCATCGTGTTATTTTTATTTTTCCTTGACAATATCACCCACGTTTATTCTAGAACCTGGCGTCTTCTCTTGCCACGTGTCCCCCTTACCTCCTATATATTTGCTTCTTCTTCCTGGGTTCGACGTTTCAACTTTCAAAGCGCCTCTCTCTGTAATCAGTACAAAGGCAGCAGACAAATCAGATCCATTCAAGTCATTCTCTTCTACAAAAAAGTGATGGTGGAATTGCAATTGCCTGCTGGATTTCGATTCCACCCAACTGATGAAGAGCTTGTGACGCACTATTTATGTCGGAAATGTGCATCACAGTCGATTGCTGTTCCTATTATAGCTGAAATTGATCTCTACAAATACAATCCATGGGACCTTCCCGGTAATTTACATCAATTTATCCACTCTGTTTCGTTATAAAATCGCAGGATTTTGGTTTCTCATATTTGATTTTTCAGATTTGGCCTTGTACGGAGAGAAAGAGTGGTATTTCTTTTCGCCACGAGATCGCAAGTATCCGAACGGTTCACGGCCAAATCGAGCTGCAGGAAATGGATATTGGAAGGCGACGGGTGCGGATAAACCGATTGGTCGTCCCAAGTCAATGGGAATTAAGAAAGCTTTGGTATTTTACGCCGGCAAAGCTCCCAAAGGAGAAAAGACCAATTGGATTATGCACGAATATCGGCTTGCTCACGTGGATCGATCTGCTCGTAACAAGAACAATAGCTTAAGGGTGAGTAAGCGAACTGAATTAGACTTGTGATTGAGTGAATTTGAGGAAATAATAATTTTAGTTGAGATTTTTTTTCCCTTTTAACAGCTTGACGATTGGGTTTTATGCCGAATATACAATAAGAAGGGTATAATCGAGAAGAACGAATTGCATAGCCGGAAAATGGATGTTGGAATGTCACCGGCGGCGAGCGAAGGTGATATTAAGCCGGAGATTATGCCGTTTTCAGTTTCGACAAAACCGCACCAGATTTACAATGACTTCATGAACTTCGATTCGTCGGATTCTCTCCCAAAACTTCACACCGATTCCAGCTGCTCGGGACATGTGCCTTCGCCGGATTTCGCGTGCGACAAGGAAGTTCAGAGCGAGCCGAAAGTGAGTGACTGGGAGAAAACTGCCCTTGATTTTCCGTTTAATTACACAGATGCCACAACCCCCAGCAGTTTGTTAGATTCTTCCGAGTTCCAAATGTGTTATGAAACGTCGCCGCTTCAGGATATATTCATGTATCTGCAGAAACCATTTTGAATGGAGAAAGAAAGAGCAAGTATCTCCTCTTCAATTTTCCATCGCACGTGCAAAAGAGACCGAGGTCAATGACTTGGCACGTGCCGATGCTCTCCCATTGACGATTGTTTTAGAGAAAAGACAAAAACCAATTGGCGTGTACTATAAATTGGTAGAACGTAGAAGAAAAGAAGTTGTGAGATGGAGTATTTATTAGAGTATCCAAATGTGAAAATTTTGGATTAGTCAAATTGTCATTGTTGTAACTAGTAGTAAGTGGTCTCAGTAGTCGCTAGTGTGCATGTTCAAGGAGTTTTGAGTTTTATTTTCATCAATATGAAAAACAAGTTTCATCATGTCTTGTGTTTTCATTATTTGAGGACCGATTCGACAAAAATTTACTCATATCTATTCAAATAAGTAAAATTTTTAGGAATCACATGGTATAAATAACAAATTTTAATTTTTTTAAATTCTACAGAAATTTTTTAAAATAAGTCATGTATGGATATATTGCCTAGAAATTAGATTTAAAAATGATGATTCATTATATTTAATTGCAGTTATGTTTTAAATGGAAAGTAGCATAGTTTCAGCTTCCAATCGCATAAAATTTACTAAATAGATTTTAATCAATTATGTTTTAACATTTTTAAAGATGCAAGATGAAGTAGGTCAAAACAAAAAATTATAATGAAACAAAAAATTAAAAATAGAAGTATAATATTAAATAATAATTATGAGATTAAGAGATTAATTTAAGGTAGAAAAGTTATATAAATTTGGCGGTAAGTAATTTTCTCAAGAGGATAGATATATCTCCACTTACAAATTACCTCGATCAATAGACCTAGGAATCAGTATTCAGTAATAATGTTTCTTCTGATAAAAAAATATATATTGTGTCGACTTTTTTTCTCATTATTGATTGTGAAACTAACAAGTGTATACAAAGAAAATTCATTCGTTTGAGTTAGAAAAGTATAAAGTGAATTTTACAAACAGATAATTTAAAATTTTTTACATGACATATAATCAACAATTAAATTAATTAAGAAATCGTGATTTTTTTATTATTTAAAATTTTAAGATGATATAATTGATTTGTATCTCATAATATTTTAATGATATTGAATTATTTATATTAGGTGATTACTATTAGTATAAAGAGTGAAACTAAAAGAAGTAGGGGGTTTTATCCATGAATCAATGTGCAAAAAGTCAATAACAGAAGGTGCAAAATACAAAACAAACAACCTTCTGTGTAGAACTCTTTTTTTATTTGATTGTAGAATAGAAACAAATTTTATATTTCGTTGTAGTTAATCTTTGATTTTGCTAAAAGAAAAAAGAATACAATAGTTATTAGGAGTGTTATTAACAACCTTACATCAAGTTTTTATACTTGTCTTTTAACAGATCATGTAGTTTCAAGAACTCACCCTCAGGAAAAGTGTAAAGAAGTATAAGCAACAGAAATTTTTTGAAGCATAGGGAGAATGCATTTCATATTTAAGAAGTTGTTTAAAGATATTCTAGTTTTTCTTTTACTAAGAGTTAAAATTATAATATCATACAATTTGTATGTCTATATTTTTATAACGTTACACAATATCATTCTTTATAATTAACAATAAAATTTAATATGAATATGATCAGTTTGTATGTTTTCATATGTGCACATATTTGTATGTGTGTGTATGCACTTTTGTTGATCTCATTTGTGGTTATAATTAAGGTTTTAATAACTAGAACTGAAGGGAGCCATGGAATAACTGGTAAAGTTGTTGTCATGTGACCTGTAGGTCACGGGTCCAAACCTTGGTAACATCCTTTGATAGAAATGCAAGGTAAGGCTACATACAATAGATTCGGGTAGTCGTGCCCTTCCCCAAAAGTGCACCGGGCTTACTTTTGTTTTTAATAACTAGAATATCAATTAGTGAAGGAAAAATTTGGTTGCTGAAAAGAGGTATAACAACTGGATTGTAATGTCCGATAAAACTACCAAGATACCCCTAGAGGAGAGATGTACGCATAACGCGCCTTTTGATGCTCGAATAAAAAATCCGAGGTTGGATTCGTGATCAGCACGAAAAATAGAGTGGGGGAAGGCTCTCGGTCGATTTTTAGAGCGACCAGGTCAAAAGATAATTTTTTGTTTCAAAACGAGAAATAGTGAGAGTTCACGACAGAGCCATGTCGCGGACCCATCGTGGAGGCACACTTATGTTTTTTCTAATTTTTCGACGGGATTGAGAAAACTTGTTCAGCAAAATTTTTGCCAAAAATGAACTGTGTTATTTTACGGCTGGAAAATTTCTAAAATTTCAACGGGCATTCTAGTTCATTCTCATCATCTTCTAAAACCCATATACAACCAATATAAGTCGTTTTCACGATGAAAGGGTCTAAAACCCCTTTCTAAATCCTATTCCTAGAAAAATTCACCACGTTAGGACTTGAGGAGAGTTGACGTTGATGAGTTAAGAGGAGATTCTACGAGGAATTGTTATTAGCAATCATTTCAGGTATGTAAGACTAACCTAAAGCATGTGATTGTTCTTCCATGTGTCCCTTTGAGTAAATTGAGTCTATGGTTGAAGATGATGAGTTTGATGTGAGGATCCTTGAGTATTTCACTGAGTTTTTACTTAATTCATATATTTTACATGAATTGATAATCATCACAAACTATTTTACTGCATAACTTGTTTTTATAAATGATTTTTTACAAAATTCTATGCCTATATTACTAAAGAATAAAAGAATGAACTTAGGGGATGAGTCTAGAGTCTTGACGATGATGTTGTTTATGATGTAAAGTGATTGTGGCCCAAATTGTTAAAAGTCTTGATGATGATGTTGATGAGAGTGATGTTTATGAGTCTTAACACTTGAAACTAAATTCTAAAAGAATGTTTCAAGTCCACGATGTTGATGTTGATGTTGACGTTGATGAGTTGATGCTGATGATGATGTTAATGTTGATGTACTGTGTCCCTATGGGACTGATGATGATGATGTTTTATGAGTATATCGAGTTCTGGGAGGAGTATTGAGCACCGAAATGGGTGAGAGTAAGTCTCACTCGAACTTATATAAACTATGTGGCCCGCGTAGGAGAGAGGATCGAACCGCAATGCGGATGTTTCCTTGTCCCAAAAGAGGACTAATGTTATTTCTTGTGGATCCATTGATGGTGATTTCTTTTACCCTGGGCAAGATACTAGATGGATGTGGCAACAACATCGTTTTGTTGTATCATCACCGGCTCATAGGTGATGGTTGTCGGTTAGAGAAACTCCTAGCTAGGTTTCATTTTGATAGAACTCCGATGTTGATGTGATGGTAAGAGTCTTGACGGATGTTGATGTTTCAGTACCTACTCTCTATCCTTGTCCAAAACGGGCATGAGTCCTTTGAGTTGAGTCGTGTTTCCTTAAGATAAGTCTAATGTATTGATGATGTTGAGATGAGATGTTGATGAGTCATTTGTCTACTCTTTATTCTTGCTTTAGATAGACATTTGACACTCTGATGGAGTATGATATTAAGTTGATGTTATCCCTATACTGTTCTATCTATATTGTTATATTCAGCCATATTACATACCATACATTCCACGTACTAACACCACTCGATGCAGACGCTTCATTGAGTTTCGGAGATTCAGAGTTCAGTTATTAGTGAGCCCTTCTTGCTATTCGGAGGAGCCTTTTTCGTTATCAGTTATTTTATTTTATTGAATTGGGTAGTCATGGCCTATCATGGTACCTTCTTAGGCTGTCTAGTTGAGTTGAGTTAGAGGCTTCATAGACATGAGTTGAGGTTTAATGTTGAGGTCTTTTCCCTCTTTGAGTTGAGTAGTAACACTATTTACTTATCATTGATGTTGAGACTGAGTTTATAGGTCGTTGGCCCTCCTTATTGGTGTAGAATTGTGATGACCCGTATGGCCAAAATTATATTTTTCATGTATTTTTTCATATTTAGAGCGTATATACAGTTATCCCAGGTCGTATACGACCTGCTGGGACCGGTAGTCCGGTGCCCCAGTGACTAAATTCATAAATATCTCATTTTCCTCGTTTTTGGAACTTAAGCTTAAGTTAAGTGCACCAAAAAGTGAAATCTTAGCAAACGATGTCAGAATCGAGCTCTGACAGTTCCGTTAGCTCCGAAATATCGAATATGACTTAGGTGAAGTCTCGGTTTGGTTCCCGGAACCTCACGGAAGATTTTGAGCTAAAATATGGAAATTTAGTTCTTAAGGCTTAAGGAAATGACCCAAAAAGGGAGCACTTATTGATCGGAGCATCAAAACCCGTTTTCGTCACTTCCATTAGCTCTGTAACGCCAAAAATAGTCAAGATAGACTATTGGTTTGCTTCCGGATGAGTTCGGCTTGATTTTAGGCTCGATTTTGTAAGTTTTGAAGTTTACCGGTAAAAGTGGAGCCATATTGCATTTCCCGTCAAACGGTGCGTCCTATTGCATTTCCGTTGATTCCTAACAGTTTTAAATGATGATTTTAGGCTAGGGGAGGTGTCGTTTCGATTCCCGGGGTTTTCGTTGTGATTTTGGCCCCCCGAGTTCCTTATTCGTTAAAGGAACTCAATGACTCTTTTTGAGCAAACGACCTCCGATCGCGATTTCATCGATTCCGTTGGGTCTGGAACGTCGAAAAACATATAAGTGCATATAAAGTTTGTTAAAATCAGACTCCGTTTGAGTTTCGAAATAACCGACGGAATTCCAAGAAAATTGATAAAAAGTTGTTTCCAGCTGCTGTCTTTCTGCAATTTCAGCCATATCGGAGCGTCGTATGAAAAAACAGATGGTTCCGTTGGATCCAGAACGTCGTAAAACATATAAGTGCATATAAAGTTTGTTAAAATCGGACTCCGTTTGAGTTTTGAAATAACCGACGAAATTGATAAGAAGTTAAAAAATGAAAAAAATTGTATAAAGGGGCGCTGCAAGTGGGGTTCGAACCCAGCCCATGTTGGAGGATAGTTTGGCCCAAGGCCACTTGGGCTGCTGATTTACTTATGCCATATGTGTTTTTTTTAGTTAATAAGGGCAAACAATTATTTTTTTTTATTTTTTTCCTAGCTTATTTAATCCTCCAAAACAGCCCCTTAGCCCCCCATGTCTCATTATTTCGAGTTTTGAAAGAAAATAAGGGTTAGGGTGGCGATTCTTGGTGGATTTTGAGTGAAAATTCGTGGGTGTTGATATTGGAACGTGTGGGGTCGATTGTTATCGCGGTATTAAGGTAATTTCTTCGCCCTTAACTCGTTTTTAGTGATTTTGGGGGTGTTTACTAACTATAATTAAACCCAATGATTTTTGCTAGCTTCTTGGGTGTTTGAGGATTGATTCTTGGTCTTGGAGCTAGTGTGATCACCGTGGGTAAGTCTCGAAATTTTTGAACGCCGTATTGTCAATTCGCGCTAATTAGTTTGTGTAATTTGAGCGTTTGAGGACCTTTTGGTGGTCCGTTGGAGCTCAAATTCGAACCATGAGTCCCATAAATCATGAGGGACGACCCGGTGTGTTCGAAATATTTTTCAGAGCTTCGTGCTCGAGGGCTCGTTTTTAGGCCCGCTTGACCCGGCAATTTTTGTATTGCAATATGGGTATAAAAACGCTCCTATTGATGTCTAGAATATATATTTGATAAGTATTCGTTGATTTGTTGTCACGCCCCGGGAGGGTACCCTTGGCGTGGCCGGCACTCAGGGACTATTGCTAGTCCCCAAGCGAACCACTTAGCCTCATCACTTCATTCAATCAAATAAACTCTACGGATCAGCGGAAAGTATATGCCAGCAGTGGACGCAGTTCATCTAAAGTAAAATAACGAAGGCTAGTAGAAAGAACTAGCTCACAAATTCAATAACCATGCTCGACACCAATCTATGAAGCCTCTATCACTAAATCATGTGGTGCCAATGACAGACCCATGGCTACCCAAAAACAAAATAAGATAATATTCCAATCCTAACTCTAAAGCATGATGAAATAATATAATGGTTCCTCCGGAGTACGGGAGGCTCACCAAATCAACTTCGGATTCTCTGATCTTCAACGGAGCGCCTGTTGATGATCTCTAGTACCTGCCTCTACATCATAAAACGATGCAGTCCAGAGTGGACGTCAGTACTTGGAATGTACTGGTATGTAAAATAGCTGAATGAAACAGAGACCGGTAGAAAATGTGGAAAACAACATCAAATTAAGGTAAACATCATAATCACATCAAACCGTCGGCTTGTCTATCTATGAAAGAGTAAAGCGTAGACAAGTGACACATCAATATCTCAGACTCATCATTAGTCTCAGCTCATCTCAGGGATCATCTCAGAGGAGTTCACCCCCTCTCATCACATCTCATCTAGACTCAGAGTAAAGTACGAATTTTCCCGGGAGTTTCTCTTAACCGACAACACTCACTTATGAGCCAGTGAATGTACAACAATCACCCTGATGTTGCCACAGTGGTCCCAAACTTGCCAGGTAAGGAACACTGGATCCCATATCAATATACCCGACATGGAATCAAACTGAACAGATCCTCTATTGCTTTCAGGGACTGTTAAACCTCGAGGGAAACCATATGTATGTATGTGATGGTTTAAGCCTCTCCTACGTTTGGCGACGTAGTTAATGAGTTCGAGTGGGACTCACTCCTGCTCATTTCGGTGCTCGATACTCCTCCCGACTCAGTGCTCATAAAATCAACCTCAACCAGTCTCATAGGGATTCTCTCCCCGTCCACGACTGCCAGTCTCATAGGGACCCACTCCCCGTCCACGACTGATAATTCACCGGGACCTTGGCCCCTTTCATCAATTATCTCATAGGGACTTTCACCCTATCATCAATATCTCATAGGGACCTTAACCCTATCATTATCACCTTCTCAATGACCCAAAATTATATAACAGTCATTAGGAAGCAAGTGAATAAACACACCGGTAGAGTTCATTTATAGAGACTCATACAACAATCAAGATTCCATCAACTCATCATTACAACCAACAATCTCAATTCAAGGCTCTAGACTCAAGTCTCAAGTGCAATGTACATGCTTTGGAAATTAGTCATGAAGGGTTATGCAAATTCCATGAAAGTATTCAATTTAAGAAAACAAATAGTATGATGATCATCAACATAGAGAACATGTAGTTTCAAATATAATTTTCAAGAAAATCCATCAAAGAAATCATGCATGTAGACTCTTCAATCATCAATTCAACTATGACCTCTATGGGGCACATGAGAGAACAATCCCATGTTTTAGTTTAGCCTTACATACCTGTGATGCACTGTTCAACCGGGTGATGTCGAGGATTCTCTTCTCGTATTCCTCACCCAAGCCTTTCTCTCCTCTCCTCAAGCCCTAGCCTTGTTAGAATTTAGAATAGGACTTAGAATAGGTCTTGTTAGGCTCTTTTCGTATAGGGACGACCTCACTAGCCGTGTATTAGTGTTTAGGAGGGGTTAGGGATTGACCGGAATGCCCCTCAAAATAAATTAGAAATTTCCAGTTCGGAAAACACACGGTCCGCGACGCGGACCTATCGCGTACTGTGTAATTTTGGAAAAAGTGCTTTTGTACGAGTTCTCTCCATCCCGTCGAAAATTTTGGAAAACATCCAAGTGTCACTCCGCGTCAGGTCCGCGACGCGCCTCCGTCGCGGACAGCCACTGTTTTGTGACTTGATCCGAAAATTTATCTTTCGATCGGGTCGCTCTAAAATTCGACCGAGACCATTTCCTCACTCCATTTTCCATGCTGATCACGAATCCGGCCTCGGATTCGCCATACGAGCATCGGAAGATGCGTTACGCGCATACCCGCACTCCAGGGGTATTTTGGTAATTTTACCGGGCGTCACATCATCTCCCCCTTGGGATCATTCGTCCCCGAATGAGGAGTGGAGGTGGGCTTTAAGGCACGAATAGACTTACGACTCATTCCCACACTCAATTCAATAATAGCAAGTCAGATACAAGAATAGGACACTTAGCTTAGTGAAGAGCAAGGATTTACCTTCAGTGCTTTCACCATCAATTGGCACGAACAGGTGCGGATACTTTGCTTTCATCTCCTCCTCAGCTTCCCATGTGGCTTCTTCAACGAATTGATTCCTCCACAGGACTTTGACTGAGGCTATTTCTTTGTTCCTTAGTTTACGAATCTGACGATCAAGAATTTGAACCGGAACCTCTTCGTAAGATAGGTTATCCTTCACCTCAATTCTATCAACAGGGATCACCAATGCCGGGTTCCCCAAGCATTTCTTTAGCATAGACACATGGAACACCGGGTGTACCCCATCTAGCTCGGAAGGCAACTCTAGCTCGTAGGCCACCTTCCCAATTCTCCTTACGATTTGATAGGGTCCAACATAACGTGGACTCAACTTTCCCTTCTTCCCAAACCTTAGGACACCCTTCATAGGTGATACCTTCAAATACACCCAATCATTTATCTCAAACTCTAAGTCCCTTCTCCTTACGTCGGTGTAGGATTTTTGGCGACTCTGGGCAGTCTTTAGCCTCTCTCTAATGATCTTGACTTTTTCCATCGACTGGTGAACAAGGTCAGGTCCAATCAGCCCTGCTTCTCCAACCTCAAACCACCCAATCGGCGATCTACATCTTCTTCCGTACAGGGCCTCATAAGGAGCCATCTGAATGCTCGCATGATAACTATTGTTATATGCGAATTCGATCAAGGGTAGATGATCATCCCAATTTCCTTTGAAGTCAAGTACACAAGCTCTCAACATATCCTCGAGTGTTTGAATCGTACGCTCTGCCTGACCATCCGTCTGCGGGTGAAAAGCTGTACTCAGATTCACCTTAGTACCCAAACCTTTCTGAAACGATCTCCAGAACTGGGAGGTAAATTGAGCCCCTCTGTCTGATATAATAGCCAAAGGAACCCCATGCAACCTCACAATCTCCTGGACGTACAATCTGGCATACTCTTCAGCAGTATTTGTTGTCTTTACTGCCAAGAAGTGAGCCGACTTTGTCATCCTATCCACGATCACCCATATCGAATCATGTTGCTTTCGAGATTTCGGCAGGCCAGTGATAAAGTCCATGTTGATCATCTCCCATTTCCATTCCGGAATTTCAAAGTTCTGAGCCAATCCACATGGCCTTTGATGCTCAACCTTCACTTGCTGGCAATTTGGGCATTTTGAGACAAACTCTGCAACATCCCTCTTCATCCCATTCCACCAATAGATTTCCCTTAAGTCGTGGTACATTTTGGTGGAGCCAGGGTGAATGGAATATTTAGTGTTATGAGCTTCTGCCATAATTCTGTCCCGTATGCCATCAACATTTGGAACACACAATCGACTTTGATATCTCAGTACACCATCTCCCCCTTTGGAGAAGACCGTCACCTTCTGGTTGTGAACCTCCTCCTTCAATTGGAGTATAACTGGGTCTTGGTCTTGCTTTTCTTTCACTTCTATCACTAGCGAGGAAGCAGACCCGTTCTCCACATTAACTCCTCCTTCATTGTTCTCCCCAAGTCGAACCCCTAATCGAGCCAACCGGTGTACGTCCTTGGCTAATTCCCTCTTTCCTTCCTCCACATGGGCTGTGCTACCCATTGATAACCTGCTAAGAGCATCAGCAACAACGTTAGCTTTACCTGGATGATAGTGAATGCTCATGTCGTAATCCTTAAGCAATTCCAACCATCTCCTCTGTCGCAAGTTAAGTTCCTTCTGACTGAAAACATACTGCAAGCTCTTGTGGTCTGTGAATACATCCACGTGCACCCCATACAAGTAGTGACGCCAGATCTTAAGTGCGAACACTACCGCTGCCAACTCGAGGTCATGGGTTGGGTAATTCCTTTCATGGACCTTGAGTTACCTGGAGGCATAGGCTATCACCTTCCCCCTTTGCATTAGTACACATCCCAGTCCGACCCTTGAGGCATCACAATAAATCACAAAGTCCTCGTTTCCCTCGGGTAAAGTTAAGACTGGTGCAGTAGTCAATCTCGTTTTCAATTCCTGGAAACTCTTCTCACATTCCTCGGACCACTGAAACTTGACCTTTTTCTGGGTCAACTTGGTCAATGGTGCGGATAAGGAAGAAAATCCTTCTACAAACCTGCGGTAGTAGCCCGCCAACCCCAAGAAACTTCTAATATCGGTCGGGGTGGTCGGTCGTGGCCAGTTCTTAACCGCTTCAATCTTCTGGGCGTCCACTTGAATACCATCACCGGAAACAACATGGCCTAGAAAGGCTGCTGACTTAAGCCAGAACTCACACTTCGAAAATTTTGCATACAACTCATGGTCCCTAAGAGTTTGGAGGACAACTCTGAGGTGATTGGCATGCTCCTCCTCACTCCTTGAATATATCAGAATATCATCGATGAATACAATCACAAATAAGTCAAGATACGGTTTGAACACCCTATTCATCAAGTCCATAAAGGCGGCAGGTGCATTCGTCAACCCAAAGGACATGACCAGGAATTCAAAATGGCCATATCTAGTCCTAAAGGCTGTCTTTGGAATGTCGCACTCTCTCACCTTCAGCTGATGGTAGCCAGATCTTAGGTCTATCTTAGAGAAACAAGAGGCGCCCTGAAGTTGGTCAAACAAATCATCTATCCTTGGGAGGGGATATTTGTTCTTCACCGTGACCTTGTTCAGTTGCCTGTAATCAACACACATTCTGAGAGACCCATCTTTCTTTCGCACGAATAGGACAGGAGCACCCCATGGTGAAACACTTGGCCTAATGAAGCCCTTCTCTAGCAAATCTTTTAGTTGCTCTTTCAATTCTTTCAACTCCGCGGGGGCCATCCTGTAAGGTGGAATCGAAATGGGGTGGGTATCAGGAAGAATGTCAATCCCGAAGTCAATCTCCCTATCAGGAGGGACTCCGGGCAGATCATCAGGAAAGACTTCTGGAAACTCGTTGACAATCGGAACTGACTCAAGAGTTGGGGACTCAACATCATCAGATTTCACTCTCACCAAGTGATAGATACAGCCTTTGGAAATTAACTTCCGAGCTTTAAGATATGAGATAAACCTCCCCCTAGGTGTCACTGAGTCACCCTTCCACTCTAGAACTGGTTCATTTGGAAATTGGAACTGAACCGTTCGGGATCTACAATCCACAGAGGCATAACAGGCGTGAAGCCAATCCATGCCGAGGATCAAATCAAAGTCAACCATTTTTAACTCGATCAAATCAACAATGGTGTCCCTATGATGGATAGACACTACACAAGCTCTATAGACTCCTTCAGCTCGAATCGACTCACCCACTGGGGTAGAAACATCAAAGGGTTCGAGAAGACTCTCGGGGGTTTTATCAAATTTACTGGCCACATAAGGAGTTACAAATGACAGTGTGGCACCAGGGTCCATCAAAACATAACAATCAAGAGTAAAGACTCGGATCATACCCGTCACGACATCTGGAGAATTCTCCTGATCTTGGCGACTCCCCATATTATACAAGCGGTTTGTGGCCCCGCCTGCACCTGACGTAGTGGCCCTTGGGTTCCCTCTAACCGGTGGGGCCGACGCCGCGGACTGAGCCTGGCTAGCCCGTTTTGGACAATCCTTCTTGTAGTGGCCTACTTGGCCACACCCGAAGCATGCGTCATTCTTATCACGACATCTCCCCCAATGCGCCTTCCCACAGTTATCACACTGTGGTCTACTCTGGGAACCTTGAGCCACACTAGCTTGGGACTGAGGTCCATGGTTCCCCGTATTCCGGAACCTCTGATCATACGTGCCTTTAGGCACAGGTGCGCTAGCAGCTGAGGGTGCTGGAAATCGATTCCCATTACCCCTCCTTCCACCTTCGTGGCTGGATGTCTTAGCTCTCTTGCGCTTGAACTCTTCCCTGTCCTGTTGTCTTTCTTCGTCAGCTTGCTGCACAAATGTCATCAATCGCCCAATGTCCATATCACTCACCAGCATTGCCCCTCTGCCATCCCTTTTGGGCCCTCTATTCAACCCATCGACATACATTCCCATTCTCCCCCTCATGTCGGCAATCATATCTGGAGCATAGCGAGATAGCTGTGTGAACTTCAGGCCATACTCCTGCACGGTCATGGAGCCCTGTTTTAGATTCAGAAACTCCCTCACCTTGGCCTCTCTTTTCTCCCTTGGGAAGAAGCGTCCCAAGAAGGCATCCTCAAACACTGCCCAGGTCACACATGAATCATCATCCACTCGGCCCCTCTTCCATTGGTCGAACCACAGCCTGGCCACCCCTTTGAGTTGATAGGCAGCCAACTCAACTTTATCAACATCAGCCACGTGCATCACTTGGAACACCTTCCCAAGTTCCTCTATATAGTTCTCGGGGTCTTCAGTAGATGTCGACCCCGTGAACTCGGGCGGGTTCATCCTCAGAAATTCTCGGACTCTAGAGGTGCCATGAGAGTCTGTCCCACCCGCACCTTGCCTCACAGCAGGTGCTGCAACAGCCTGGGCCAAAGTTTGAATAGCTTGGCGTAGCTCAGCATTCGAGATCTCAGCTTGAGGAGGTTGCCCAACAGGGACAGCTGGATCCACGGGCCCCTCGGGTACTTGAGGCTCAGGTGGGTTAACAGCTCGCCTGGCAGGACGTCCCCTTCCTCTGACAGCTCTTCTGGGAGGCATGTTATCGATTCTGCACGTGTAACGCACGAGTTAGAGGATAGTTTTCATAGAGTTCAACTCCATCGCACGATTTAGAGTAAGAAAGAAGTGTAACCATTCCTAATGTCCCATAGCCTCCTGTTTATGAAGTGTGGTCGACAACACACCCATAAACAAGACTCTACTAGACACGGCTTCATAGACTCCCTAGGACACTTGAACTCTGTGCTCTGATACCAAGTTTGTCACGCCCCGGGAGGGTACCCTTGGCGTGGCCGGCACTCAGGGACTATTGCTAGTCCCCAAGCGAACCACTTAGCCTCATCACTTCATTCAATCAAATAAACTCTACGGATCAGCGGAAAGTATATGCCAGCAGTGGACGCAGTTCATCTAAAGTAAAATAACGAAGGCTAGTAGAAAGAACTAGCTCACAAATTCAATAACCATGCTCGACACCAATCTATGAAGCCTCTATCACTAAATCATGTGGTGCCAATGACAGACCCATGGCTACCCAAAAACAAAATAAGATAATATTCCAATCCTAACTCTAAAGCATGATGAAATAATATAATGGTTCCTCCGGAGTACGGGAGGCTCACCAAATCAACTTCGGATTCTCTGATCTTCAACGGAGCGCCTGTTGATGATCTCTAGTACCTGCCTCTACATCATAAAACGATGCAGTCCAGAGTGGACGTCAGTACTTGGAATGTACTGGTATGTAAAATAGCTGAATGAAACAGAGACCGGTAGAAAATGTGGAAAACAACATCAAATTAAGGTAAACATCATAATCACATCAAACCGTCGGCTTGTCTATCTATGAAAGAGTAAAGCGTAGACAAGTGACACATCAATATCTCAGACTCATCATTAGTCTCAGCTCATCTCAGGGATCATCTCAGAGGAGTTCACCCCCTCTCATCACATCTCATCTAGACTCAGAGTAAAGTACGAATTTTCCCGGGAGTTTCTCTTAACCGACAACACTCACTTATGAGCCAGTGAATGTACAACAATCACCCTGATGTTGCCACAGTGGTCCCAAACTTGCCAGGTAAGGAACACTGGATCCCATATCAATATACCCGACATGGAATCAAACTGAACAGATCCTCTATTGCTTTCAGGGACTGTTAAACCTCGAGGGAAACCATATGTATGTATGTGATGGTTTAAGCCTCTCCTACGTTTGGCGACGTAGTTAATGAGTTCGAGTGGGACTCACTCCTGCTCATTTCGGTGCTCGATACTCCTCCCGACTCAGTGCTCATAAAATCAACCTCAACCAGTCTCATAGGGATTCTCTCCCCGTCCACGACTGCCAGTCTCATAGGGACCCACTCCCCGTCCACGACTGATAATTCACCGGGACCTTGGCCCCTTTCATCAATTATCTCATAGGGACTTTCACCCTATCATCAATATCTCATAGGGACCTTAACCCTATCATTATCACCTTCTCAATGACCCAAAATTATATAACAGTCATTAGGAAGCAAGTGAATAAACACACCGGTAGAGTTCATTTATAGAGACTCATACAACAATCAAGATTCCATCAACTCATCATTACAACCAACAATCTCAATTCAAGGCTCTAGACTCAAGTCTCAAGTGCAATGTACATGCTTTGGAAATTAGTCATGAAGGGTTATGCAAATTCCATGAAAGTATTCAATTTAAGAAAACAAATAGTATGATGATCATCAACATAGAGAACATGTAGTTTCAAATATAATTTTCAAGAAAATCCATCAAAGAAATCATGCATGTAGACTCTTCAATCATCAATTCAACTATGACCTCTATGGGGCACATGAGAGAACAATCCCATGTTTTAGTTTAGCCTTACATACCTGTGATGCACTGTTCAACCGGGTGATGTCGAGGATTCTCTTCTCGTATTCCTCACCCAAGCCTTTCTCTCCTCTCCTCAAGCCCTAGCCTTGTTAGAATTTAGAATAGGACTTAGAATAGGTCTTGTTAGGCTCTTTTCGTATAGGAACGACCTCACTAGCCGTGTATTAGTGTTTAGGAGGGGTTAGGGATTGACCGGAATGCCCCTCAAAATAAATTAGAAATTTCCAGTTCGGAAAACACACGGTCCGCGACGCGGACCTATCGCGTACTGTGTAATTTTGGAAAAAGTGCTTTTGTACGAGTTCTCTCCATCCCGTCGAAAATTTTGGAAAACATCCAAGTGTCACTCCGCGTCAGGTCCGCGACGCGCCTCCGTCGCGGACAGCCACTGTTTTGTGACTTGATCCGAAAATTTATCTTTCGATCGGGTCGCTCTAAAATTCGACCGAGACCATTTCCTCACTCCATTTTCCATGCTGATCACGAATCCGGCCTCGGATTCGCCATACGAGCATCGGAAGATGCGTTACGCGCATACCCGCACTCCAGGGGTATTTTGGTAATTTTACCGGGCGTCACATCTGTGAGCCGGTTTGCAACGTTGGGGCTATTCGTTTTGGCTATCGTCGGCGCCCAGGTAGGCTCGGTTTACCTCGTAGCAATGTGAGACTGGTTTGAATAAATGTAATATGATAGTGGCTAGTGAATGGGATGATCTTCAGATTGATTTGACCTCGTTTATATTGTTACCCCTCACTAATGAACTTGGAGTCCCGTCGCGGGACATAGACGGGACGATTTGAGTTGTGTCCGGTAGGCTTGTGGTGCCGTAGGGGGGTACATAGAGTATGGGATGTGTGGATATAATCTATTGTGAGAGTTGCATCGTGAGATCCTTAGTAGTAGGATTCCAATATTTTTGAGATTTGTTGTTGATGTTGTTTTGTATAGCGGTTGACGCGCACGCCCTACTTAGCTCGCATTTTTCATAGAGGTTGAGCTATGCTGAGCCTTTGCTCGTGCCGTCGTAGAGGTCGACCTACACTGAGCATGTTCGCGCATATTGCCATAGAGGTTGGTTTATATGGATTGTGGCTCGCGTCATCCTAGGGGTGGGTGTTTCGCTCGAGTGGGTGTTGTTTTAGTTGATGGATTTGGTTCTACTTACTTAATTTCCGCCCCCATTTCCTTGCTTATATTCTTGTTGTGTCCACCGGGCTTACGGGGGAAGTCACGGTGGGTTTTGCTTTGACTGTTTGTACTTGCCGGTGGTATGGGACGCCAGGTAAGTTTTGCTTGTTATATTCGTTTTTACTTTCCGCATTTACTTACTTACTTGCTTATTATTCCTGCGTTTCGGTATTCGATACTATATTGGTTTCGGGCTGTGATAAAGGTATGGTATTATTTGCCTAGCGGTGGCTTCGAGATTTTCTTATTATTCGGGCTAGGGGTGCCCAAGGTTGTTACTATTGTTGTCCATTGGGTATTTACATTATGTCATGTTGGTATTTTTTTCTCACTGATATTGCCTGTTTTACTTACCTCGTTATTATTATGTTATATTTATTGATCCTAGTCGGCCTAGCCTACTGGGTATCACTTTATTGTGGTATTCATGCTACACTTGTTGTGCCTTCTCGTGGTGCAGAGCCAGGTGTGGGTCAGCGTAGGCATCGCGATCGTGCGGACTGAGGAGTCACATTTTGGAGGATTCGGTGAGCCTGCCGCCCCGCTGATCGAGTCTTTTATTCAGGAGTTGTTTATTCTGTCATTTATCTCTTGACAGACTTTAGACCCATTTATATTCAGTCTGATCATCTGTATATGTCTGGGTCTCTTTTGGATACTGTATTTTTTTAGCTCCTGTTTTTGCCACATCACTATTCTTGGGTCGGGATTTAGCTTTTGTATCTACTTATGTCATGATTTGCTTCTGCATTTCTTATTTATTTCTCATTTATTTATTATTATTTATTGTGAGTGTTGTATGGCCCACCGCGATGTTACGGGCCGTAGGGTTTTGGCTTGTCTACGTGGGGTTAGTAGACGCCATCAGGGTTTGAGAAATCGGGCCTTGACAAGAATGAATGATGTAGCTCACTGCTTTATCCTAATTTGCTATGCTTGATGTTGAGTGACTGTCCCGAGATCGAGTGGTCCGCTTGAGAACTAGCAATAGTCTTTGGGTGCTGGTCACACCTAGGGTACCCTCCTGGTGTGTGACACGAATTTTTGTCATCGTTAAAGCTTTTTTAACTTGATCTGGTCATTAAACTTTTAACGGTGGAGCTTTTAATGACCGGTGACGACGGAAATTTTTGTTGGTCGTTATTGACTAATAACGACCGGATTTATACTTTTAGCAACAGAATTTTTCTTCTTTAAAAACCTATTTTCTTGTAGTGGAAGTTACAGACCATATTTATGGAAATTATGACCAACATTCTATCACTTAGCCCATTAGCTGGTTCGATCCAACCTGTTAATGGGGTAGGATTGGGATAAAAAAATTCAAGTTCATTTAAAATTAAGGTTCGTAAACTTGATCTAACTAAGCCCTTGGTTGTGGAGGTTTGACCAAGGTCGGATCAGGGTTGATCCATGGATCAATAATATTATTTAATTTAAATTTAGATTACTAAGTATGTAAAACATAATTTGTCTTTAGTTCAAAGTTTATTTTTTTTTATTTTCTTTCCTATAATTTGTTTGTCAAAAGAATTACTCCATCCGTCGCGTTTTATATGGCATCCTTTGACTTGGCACAATGTTTAAGGAAAAAAGAAGACGTTTGAAACTTATGGTCTAAAACAATCTCTAGATATTTGTATAGTTGAGATTCATTTATTAAAAGTAAAATGAGAATTTTAAAGTTAAATTGTAGCTACTTATGGTAAGATAACATTTTTTATGGACGAACTAAAAAGGAAAGGGTGTCATATAAAATGGGACAGAAGGAGTATTATTTTTTTAGTAGTAGGATGACTCAAATTCATGATCCTTGTTTGTCATATTTAATTTGAAAATCTTTTCATTTTCTTGATATTATATATTTCAGATAGGAGATTGTAATTAAAAACACCACTAATCATCTCTTATAGTACATAATATAATTGTAATTATTATGTTCTTCATATAATTTTATTAGACATGTTAAAAATTTAATATATTGACGAAATTTAAGTTTGAATTTAGATAATAAGAAAAAATATTATTAAAGAAAAATGTTAGCTTGTCTCAGCCCGCGGCCCTTCTGGGACTGGATTGGATTGGCTATTTTAAGGTCCTTTTAAATGAAGGACCAACCCGTCCCAACCCTTTGAATTCTTTGATCCACGAGGCTTGGGCTATGTGGGTTGACTGACCCATTTTGACAAATCTAATATTATTAGGAAAAATTACTTAGGTGAGTACTTTTTAATAAATAGTTATTGATTTTAGTGATATTTTTTATTTATTACTATTTATAGTAATATTCTGATAAATCTGCACTTATATTAAAAGTAAAAATAATGCATGCAATATAAATGTATACAAGTATTTAAAAATTTATTGTGCTTGTTTGGTGAGAAATTGACAGAATGTGTATCAAAGTATGATAAATATATTATCTATCAATAAAACTTGTATTATATATGTTTTGTAAATAATTTTCTATTAAAACTATATTATAAGTGTTCAATGAAAAAAATTTATTATTGTCATAGGTAGTAAATATTCTTTTGATATAGAATAAATATGTAAGTTTCCCATTTTATTATTGATGAGTCTGCATTAGAGAATATTTGGACTCCACACATACGTATATATAACTTGTCTGTGGACCTTTGGATTCTTAAGTAGAAATACCAACAATATCCATACATAAGCCACTATCCAGTAGAAATACCAATTCTTATACATGCCACTAGTGACTTATGTACTAGTCACCAACAAAAAGCGAGCAATTTTCATGTTGTTGCCTACTATCTAACTTATAATCATTACTTTCTCTGTTTCGATTTGTTTTTTATTTTCTATTTGGTTTGTTTAAACAAAATATCTTTTTCAAATTTGTCCAATTCTTTGGTTCTAACATTCCACGTCATATATTTAAGACCACAAAATTAAAAGACCTTTTAATACAATACTAAGATCTCTAAGAGAAAATTACAACTCAATAACTGTGGACCATCTAGTTTACAAAATATGTAAACAATGTAGACTTTAATACTAATATACACATAGTAAATATAAATACACATGTCTATATACACCTATACGCATAAAATACATATGCATACACATTATATACAATTGAGTGTGTATATAGTGTAGACTTTGATTATACTTGGTAAAGTAGAAGGCCAAATGATATGTATTGGTATCTCCATCTTTAATTTAAGCTTACAACATTCAAAAGTTTATCATACTTTCTAATTAAACTTCATGTTTAGTCAAACAAAGACACATAAATTGTGTATCATTTCATCTCTACCATTATCGACTGAGAGATTAATTGACATGTGGTTTACTTTGTTGTAACTTCCATTCCCCTCTTATATCCCCCCAAACCTATTACGTTTGATGGTGCCCTTACAGGACATACCCCCAAAGCTGTTGAGAGATGTGAACCATCAAGATTATCTGTGTGTTCAACTGCCACTAATTTGGTCTAACCTCTGCCATTTTGGTAATCTGGGTTGAGAGTTTAATTAACACAAGGCTTCCCTATGCGTAAGATTACATTTTCTGGTTTTCAGCTATCTGTTGAGTTTGGTTGTAAGTTGCAGTTTGGATCACCCACTGCTGCTTTTGCACTAGCAAGATCTGCACCAGTTGCTGCAAATTAGTAATCTTGTCATGTTTATTAAAGTAATCCCACTTCACTCGTTGAGCTGAAAATCTAGTTGGATGGAGTAAGGAAGTAAATACGAAAAGAATGAAGCAAAATTAATAAACTTTAATGCCAGGCCTTCTGCACAACAATCACCTTGGGCATTTGCTGCTACTTTGCATCGCAAATATACCACTGGGATTTGGAATAAACATTACAACAGATTAAAGAGAAAAGATGGATCCTCCATTCTTCTCATCATGATCTCTATTTGATATTGCTATTCAAAGAATTGCAGAAACTGTACAATTTGATGCTTAAAAGCTAGGAGTAAGACTTACCTTGTACCGTGGGAACCTCTCTCAACTTCTCTGTGCTTGCAAATATCTTACTATTTAACAGTTACATCACAGGTAGCAAAGCTTTAGATACAACAAAACTTGGCTTTACCCCCAACAGCTCTTGCGTTAGGCTGGAATATGAAAAGATTGTTCTTTACCAGGTCCAGCTCTGACTTGGGGTCCTCAAGTTTGTTTATATCAGTCTTGCTTCCCTTCACTCACTATCACTAGGAGTCCTACTGGACCAGGTAATCTCAATCTCTAGAGTCCGCGATGAGCCATCCTTGTTACTGTCCTGGCTGAGGCTGAAAAGACCACTGTACGTGCCTTCACTAACGACTTTATCAATTTGGATTGTTACCCTCCCGATAGTAGTCTGAAACAAAAGTACACACATCAGAAATGCTGAGACTGATATAAGTAGGAAAGACCATTCTATTATCTCATCAAATAACCAAATGCAGCACACAAATAATAGCATCAAATCCTGCTTTACATAAGCATCATTTCTACCATAAAGAAGCAAAAGATTTGGTAAAACTGATGTTCTAGATGGAAGTTTATTAATCAAAGAAGTAAACTTCACATCGGACATTCAGAACATAAAGCTACTCACCTTCCCAAATGTGTTTTTGCTTTTGCACAAGATATGTAGCTTTTGTCCCTTGGGTGGTAAATCAAAAGCCCATGTGAAGCCTTCTTTCCATTCTGGTGATGTACTGTGACTCACAACCTAATCATAAACCTTGGACTGTTAATATGAAATGCAGATTACCAAAGCAAGAAGCTTCATTGTATATAGGTTGTTTTATTTAACACATTGTTAAACCTAAAAATTTCTTAATTGGCAGACATAATTTATTCATCCCTTGAAAGTTCTTATGAAGTATAATCAAGTAAACTGCAAGTTGCATAAAATTTCAGAAAAGGGGGGAAAGAAAAGAAACCACACGAAAATATCACAACAAATGTTTTCACCCCCACTTCATTGACCACTAGGCCACACCCTTGGGATAATACATTCCATGTTTAATTTACTTTTTAATAGTTAGAATTAGAATAAGAATAGGCATAGGTATAGTATATAGAATCCTACATGGATAAGGATTGTAATGTAGTGTCTATAAATAGGGCTCAGTGTAGTAATATAGATAGTAGATACACAACTCAATAATATTTTTCTCCTATATTTCTCATATGATATCAGAGCATTGGTGAGAAACATCCGATAAAGGAAAATTAGGTCAAAACAATGGTCGTGCATCAAAGACCGACGACTTTTAAGGGTTGTTTGGTGTCAACCTGTATTCGTAATGTTGTGCAAAAACCAACACTACCACAAGGTCCCCTAGCCTCTCGTGACCATGACCTACAAATTCCACTGGCAGAAAACCTTCTATGCACCCCTATGTGCCACAGGAAGCAGTTTCTGTCAGCAAGATCTGGCACGTGAGCCTCTTTCCGATCACTTATTTTGGAAAGTACTGTTGTGCATCATTCCAAAGAAATCAATAGTCATTGTGCAAATTCTAATGACCAGTCGCAGCTATCCCTATTTCTGTGGGTGTTACCACCATCACAAGGTCCACAAACTTCTGATGGCCAAAGCCCAACCAACGTCACTGGTCGTGTCAGCTGGCAATACTACAATTGAAAAAAAGATTTCTAAATGATTTGCCATATGTTTATTATCATTTTGAGATTTTATTGATATAAATTAGGAAGTTGGTTTTGATATTAACGTGTCTATTACTTAAGGTACTTGTCCCACCTTTTAAAGGGAGGTCGATGAAGCATCAGGAACCACTTGGTTTCAGCCCCTGAATTTCAGTTAGAGGACGCCATAGCTTGAGCACCACCTACATACTAACGGTGTCGAGCACCACTCTAGGCCTATGGTGGCTTTTCTAGTCATTTTCTTCTGTTAATATTACATATTGGATGAAAGAACGGGGTGAGATGATTAGATAGGACAAGACGCATCTTCAGCTACCTTCAACTTATTAAGGGCATTACCCTACATAGAAAGGTATGGAAGACGCGGACTAGGATAGAAGGGTAGTAAGTAACTGAGTATTGTCATATTTTTGTGAGAGGGGTAGTGGGTCATTCTCTTCTTCTCCTTATTTAGTAGTACTCCCTCCATTTCAATTTGTTAAATGGTTTTGACTTGCATGGAGTTGAAAGTAGAAAAGACTTATGAATCATCTAGCCTTAGAATAAAGATATGTCATATAACAAATTGTTCTTTAATCTAGTGCTCTTAACCGTGTCACGTGGAGACTTCAAATTAAAAGTTGCCAAAAAGGGAAAAAATGCATTCTTTTTAATGGACTAAAAAGGAAAGTAAGAGAAACAAATTAAAATGGAGGGAGTATTAGTTAGTAGTCGCTTAGTATCTTATTTTTCAATTTTAACTACTACATGGTGCTTCATTTGCTCTATGTATCTTGCTATTTTGCTCCCATTATTTTCTTCCAACTTTACTCCGATTACACTTCCTTGGAGTAGAGCATCTATCCGAAAGAACCTCCTACCCACAAAGTTCTCGTAAGACTTAGCACATCTTACCATTCCCAGATACCACTTGTAGGATTACATTCGGTAAGTAGATGTAATTCACATGTCGGGCCATGTCCAGTTCCTACATATATGTAATGTACTCTACAGGGTCTCCATTGACTCACTATGGATAGATTTATATGTACTTGGTATTGCATTTGAGCTACATCTCACGGGACTTGATTCAACTATGTGATAGCTTTGAACCTGTCTGGGATGTTCATGCTTTATAACTAATTGAACAAGTTTGCTCAACGAGTGCCAGGCCTGTCGGATGCTGGTCGCTGCCCCTAGTTTGGGTCGTGAGTCGTGACAGTGCAATACACATACCCTGCTATACTCAAAGTAGCTGTGATGGTGAAATAATGCATATACCCCTAGTATAGTTGATGTAGGCTGTGATTGAACAGAATTGTCATTCTCGTGATTAGCAAATGATTTCAAAAGTGAAATACAGATTTTAGAATAACAAATGCCTTTGTACTTCATCAACAATTATAAAGTGTTGGCTCATTACCTTTGTTTGCCGTGATGGACCATTGCCAATAGTCAATTGACAAAAAGCATTAGTTCCTCCCATAACCTGCTTTAAATTGTTTGCACGCTTGATTGTGACTGTCAAACAACCTGGTAAGCAATGCAACAGGCTGTCTGCCCTATCATGGAAACTTGGTGGGCAAGTCTTCATTAGCATCTGCAATATTGGAATGGCTTCAGCTGCAACCATTGTTTGTGACTTTGACACATCCATTGGCATGGTTGACCATGATTGCTTGAGTAAGCATAGTGTGCTCAATACCGAATCCTGTGCAGCGTCAGTACCAGACTTCAATGCTTCCACCAGATGAGGGATACAAAGCGTAGCAGCATCAGAAAGATGGAACTTGGGAAAATTAGAAAATATAACATGAATGGTCCGTAGAATCTCCTCATTAACAGTTGCCGTGATCCACAATTCCTTGTCAAGTGCAGCTGCATTTCAAGGAATTTTAAAGTGTTTTAAGCAAAGAAGAGGTAAAGGAAATACTTGCACCAGCACCACAGTCATGACTAGAATAAAGAAACAAAAAACAGATGAGAACAAAACGCAAGCAACAAAGATTTAGGATTTGGTAGCTTAAGACATTAGGTCATGGAAATTTCAGCTTTGAAATTGACAGATTAGGAAGATTAACTGCTGCATTGGAGCGCTGCAAGCAAAACTTGCTGGAAACAACAAGCATCGAGAAAAAAGTTAAACATCTTGTTACTTAATGTACTGGGTGGTTTTATATTTATTTTTTAATAAGTAGGATTGTTTTATTTAATGTTATTAGGTTTTATGTCATCAATCTAGTGCACTTATGTTTTTCCTTTTGTCTGCTGCCCAATTCTTTGAAGCACTATCTTTAGCTTACAGATCTAACTTCTGAAAATGACAGTGAATCTATAGTTTTCAATTAATTGCTAACTTCTAAAGTGACACTTTAAAGCTATAGCTTTTCAATTTATTGTTTCAAGACTTTATGCTACTTCAACTTGTGGGGAAATAAAAATCAAAATATTACAAAAAAAAAAAGGTTCAGCATAAACTTCCTAAGAGTAAAATATTTGGAACAGAGATTTACGTCTAAAGACTCCTTTTCCGGGTTTTCAGCAGATAACATGTAACAGTATTTTCAGGTAGGTTTTATATGGTTCATGAATAATTCCATAATAGTTCTTCACCAGATGTTGGTGGCTTCATCGTCGAAATGAAAAAAATTACTCACTTTGTCACAATTTATGTGGCAGATTTTCCTATTTAGTTTGTTCAAAAAAGAATGCCACCTTTAGAAATAATTGAACTTCAAAATTCTCATTTATTAAGGTGATTTATAGCCATAAAATGTCTAAGGCTTGTCTTAGATCACAATTGAACTTCACAAATTTCATTTTACCTATAATGAGATGATTATGGCCATACAAATGTCAAAGCTCGCTTTAGATCACAAGTTTCAGAAATCTTGCTTTCTCTTTAAATTGGTGACGAGTCAAACCATGCACATAAATTGGGAGGGGGAGTACTACTAAATAAGCAAGTTACCTGTCAAAGATCTGATAAGCTCGTTTGATACATATTCTTGAAGTGTGTGATTTGAGAATAAAAACCTTACGAGCAGAGATGCCTGGACTATAATTTCTGAATTTTGGGTTAAAAACAGTTCTTGAACCACTAAAATTCCACCCGCTTCTGCAACAGCTCTCCTGTTTGTTCTACTGCTCATCACAAAATTTTGCAATGCACAAATTGCCACCATTTGCATTTCTTCAGTTGGTTGATCTTCAAGTAAACTTATCAGAGCTCGACAGGCTGAGACAGAATCACTCGCTCTAGCTAGTCCTTCATGCTGGGAGAGATCACCAAGAGCAAGCGCTGCAAGAAGCCTACCAGATTGCGATCTAGACTGTGGATCCAACAAATATTGTGCCAGAGGAGCAATTGCATATTTAGATACCTTCAGTTCTCGTATCCTGACATTGTTGAAAAGGGCTTCAAGTAATCTTCCCGATGCTTCTTCACACCGGTGAGATCTTAACAGATCCAGAAGGGCATCTACTGCACCTGCTTCAGCCATCAGTTCGGCACTAGAAATATCAGCCTTTTCATGAACTATAAGTGCATCTAGTGCAAGAGTAATGGTGGCCTCAACTGTTGAACGCAGCATCTTTACAAGAACTGCCAAGGGAATTTTGAAGTAGTAATCAGAGTTAGAGCATAGGACATTGCAGAGAACCACAGCCGCTGACTCCCACAATGCAAGAGGTGGTACAGGGTCTTCTTCAACAATAACCTTTGCAAGCTCAAAAATACCACCAGCATCAACAACTGCTTTTGGCCAGCTTAACGAGATACTTTCCAAAGCCCTAATTGCCGTCTGTTGCAAGTTCAAAATACCAATGCCTGCAAGCTGCACAAGGGGCACTACTGCTTTTTTTGTAGTTATATCCTGCTTAAAATGCTCTTGTGCAAGGAGGTGAGATAACAATTCGATTCCAAGTTGCTGGATAGCTTGAGCTGGGGATTCAAGAAAGGAAATCAGAGGCTGAATTACCTGGCTGGGAGAAAGATTCAGAGTTGCAAGACTTTGTGGCTTTTCTAGAATATTTACAAGGGCCTGCAAAGCACTGTGCTGTCCCCACAGTCCAAAATCTGACCGTAGTAAAACTGTAAAGAGAGGTTCTACAATTTTTGCAGCAGCTGGGCTTTTCGAAATAGAACTACTATTTGTCAATATGCGGAAGAGTTCTGCAATAGTGGAGCATAGGGAACTGGATGCAGTTGGGAGCAGCTCAAGACAATTTTCAATTATGCCTGCTTTGACCATATCCATCTTGCGGGGAGTTCGGTCTTTACCCAACTTAATAAGTGCACAGATACTCGCGTCGCTGAGCCGGTGGTTTGAGCCACAAATCAGATGAACCAGAAGATCGACAAGATCATAAACTGATGCAAGCTCCACCAGCTGCTCATCATCCAACAACCTCTCAAAAGCACAAACTGCTGATTCCACAGCTTGTTCTGCATCAGATTGCATTAGCATTACTAGGGGCTCTACAAATTCAGAAGCAATTGGCAATGCTCTGATTTTTGGATCACCAAAAAGTACAAAGCATAACTCGGCAGCATCACTTTTCAGTTCCAATGGAGAAGGTGAAGAAAGAATCTTATGTAGACTCCCAAGGGGATTCCTTTCTAAATCAGCCATCAGTGATGCTTTTGAATCACTTTCTGAGGTCAACCTAACCAAGGCGCTAAGAGCAACTTGCTGTTCACTTTCTAAGGCAGCATCAAGCATGTCAACTAATGGCTGAATGGCTTGAATTGATGCTTCAGAATCTCGGACGTTCTCCGCAGAAAAAAGTTCATTTAAAGCCCTAGCAGCACTCAGCCTAGCATTTCTTGACCCCAAACGAAGAACAGCAACCAGTTGTATTGTGCAACTAACTGCTGCTTCATACTGGAGAAGATCAGAATTGCTGAAGAGTATTCTTAGTAGCTCAGAAATAGTTGCCTCAGTCAAGTCTTGAGGGCTCAAAGATAGGTACTTTGTTAGAGCCTCCAGCACCCCAGCTTCAGCCATGATTAATTTGTTTACATCATTACCTTCTGCAATTCGTATCAACAGACGCACAGCCAATGGAGGTGCACCTGGTCTATCAGGAAGTGGTTTTAACAGATCGACCAGTAGAGGGATAGTCTTGCACGCAGTTGAACCAACTCTCACATCTTCAATTTCAAAAAGGTATTCCAGGGCAACCTGATCAGGGTTTCTTACCAATAAAAATTCTTCAGAGAGAGACACAAGATTCGGCATATCTATTTCAATGTGACCAATCAAACTCACTAAACCAGCAATTGCACCTGAATTTGCAATACTAAGACTTATTGCCTTGTCCCTCTGACGAACAAGACTAGCTACTGCCTGAGCAGCAAAAAATCGATCAATCATTTCATCAGATTTAAGAAGATGTGCAAGCAAGGGTATAAAACGCATTGATGCTGGAGAGGATACTATATTGGCATCTTGGAATAATATAGACAAAAGCAACGCACTGATCCAGATGCCCTCTGCATCTTCAAATTCTTCCTGCCATTAACAAACTTTTCTTCAGTTCACTTGACCAGATAAAAACTTCAAAAAGAGCATGTGAACTCTCATCACTTCCAATGATTGGATTCAATAAAGGTGACAATGAATCAGTTACTTGGTTATCAGCCTTTTCGTTAATTTTTTTAATTATTTTTCATTAATTTCATCTGAGTTGGCAAAGATGAAAGGGTAAACTTGCATATTCAAGTGATTGGAAAAATTTTCATTTAGCAACTCAAGTGGTTTCTATTAAAAACTAGCACATGGCAAGACAAAGACAAATCAGTACAACGGAAGATGAGACATGGCACTTCAAATGCATTAGTTTTATCATCATCTGAAAACATGAAGTGGGACATAAATGCTGGCCTATTCCAGAAGTATGTGATCAATAGTTCAATACAGATAATACACCTCACGGCCATGTGAATAAGTGGAATGAAATATTCAACAGTTTTGAATAGTTTTACAATACTGGCCATTAGGTATGCAGTCAACAACATACCCAGTGTATTCCTTAAGTGGGCTCTAGGGAGGGTGGTGCGTGCGCAGTCTTACCCCTACCTTGTGAAGGTAGAAAGGCTGTTTCTGATATACCGTTGGCTCCAGCAGGTATTCAATCAGTCTAAAACCAAAAGTACTTAAAAATTAGCTAATCAATACTTATATTGTTCCAAGTTGAAACCAAACTTTAGTTCTTCATGAAGAGGCCTGAGCACAAAGATAAAGTGAGATTTATACAAAGTTTACCTGTAGATTGGAAGTGTGTCTTGCAAGCTTGTCACCAAGAGCCTCAAGTCCCCCTGCTTCCTGAACAGTGGACTTGCTATTTATATGAAATGATGAAATTATTGATAGCAGCCAAAGTGCAACAGTACCCCCCAAGACCATTGCTGGATCTGGAACCTCAAAGTCATTTCCTTCCCTGAATGGAGTTCTTTCTGCGAAACCCCTAGGGGTTCTAACTTCAATTTCTAGGAAAGAACAATTAGAGTTTTTCTTCATCATATCAACTAATGCATATATAAGAGGTTTCAAGTATCCAGATGCATTAAGTGCATCCATTGACTGAACTTTGTGTTCCTTGGCAGCACAAATAACCAATGCTGTCCCACCAACTCTTACTTCTAGACTGCTAGAGTTCATAATTCTATCAGCCAATGCAGCTATACATCTAGATCTTGACACTAACAGGTCAGCTAGCACAACTGGTTGATCTCCACAAAGCCTGGATAGAATTTCTATTGCTTTATCTTGGACCATGGGAGATCCCTCACAGAGGCAATGTATAAGAGGCTCTAAACTAGATGGAACTTCAATAAGGGCAGTCCAGGGGTTGTATGTAGAATGTGTGTGTTGCTTTGCCCTAGCAAGAAATGCAATAACATCTAAAGCATCTACAACATCATTTCCATCTGCACTCATTGCTTTTAAGGATTCTGCAATAGCAAGAACAGCAAGTCGACACTGAGCAGTTCCTGTCAGTACATCTCCCACTGGAAAATGTCTCAATAGTTGATGAAGCCCACGTGATGCATTTTTCTTACCTTCTAATGATCCTTCTCCTAAAACTCGGGTCAAAGCTGAAACAACATCTTCAGCCAGTGCTTCCGCAGCTATCTCTGGATCAGACAACAAATTGGCTAAAGCAGCCATTGCAGTCTCTGCAGAATCAATAGCTGCAGTTTTAGCCAACTTAATCAGTGGTCTTACATCTCCTTCAGCAATATAAAGCATCTTATTTGTAGAATTTTCTTTTGTTGGACGGGACAAAGCACCCAAGGCTCGAGCTGACTGTGTTGCAACAACTGGAGTTTTGCTAGTCAAAAGCTTCTTGAAAGGATTAACCACTTCATCCATTGCAAGGCTGTCACAGATATCATGCCGACTGCTGAATAGGTCTGCCAGGACAGAGGCAGCACATTCTTGAGCCTTTTCATTTGAGGAATTTAGAACTTGGACAAGTGATCTTAGCCCTTCGTTAGCAGCAGCCCCTTTATGTACAAGGTCACTTTTAGATGCCATGGTAAGCACATGACCTAACACCTTAATTACATGGACCTTTGAGCTTGGTGAATCTCCCTTCAGCAACAGTAGCAATTGATTTATAGTAGCCGAGTCAGCAGTAGTGATTAGTTTTGTTAGGGATCTAGCTGATGCTTCTTGTCCCTTTGGTCCTCCATTTTTTAGAAGCCACAAGAATGAGTGTATAGCTCCAGCACTTTCAACACAGGCACGGATGTCTTCACTATGGCAGCACAGGTTATACATAACATGTGCTGCATCTTCCTTAGCCTTCTGAGACCCCATTTCTAGTAACTGAACAAGTGGCGGAATCCCACCAGCAGCAGTGATTGCCCACTTGCTGTCATCAACTTGGTTAGTTAGGATTGCAAACATCTCAACAGCATACTCTTGATGTTGTTCACTGGATAATCCCAGCAGTGATATCAGTAACTGAATTCCTTCTCTCTTTCCAATTGCATCCCAGACACTCACTCCATCACAACATAACTTTATTAAGGAGAGTATCAGATATTCTTGTGCATCACCACTAGCCATTGTTATGAGGCCCGTAAGAACTTTCTTAGATTCAGATTGGTGGACCAGATTTGACAGATGAGCATTTCCATAAAGACTTGCCATTGCCTCAAGGAGACGTTCCTGGACCAACTTATTATCCCGCGGCTTTAGAAGCATTATTAGAATATTCTCAACCTTTGTTGCATCAAAATGTTCTTCTGCATTGAGCTCAAAAATCATAAGAGCATAAGCAAGTGCTCCAATTATATCAGATACAGGAGCAGCTAATCTTGGGGACTGAGAAAGTTCACCAAGATACAGCACGAGGGCACACATTCCACCACATATGTTGGATAAAGCTTGTATGGCATGCCACTGCAGAAGCTCTCCTCCTTCACCTTGCATACATTCTTTGGATGGAGCTACGACAGCCCCTATGAGAATTTGCACACCCTGTGAGTCAACAACAGCTTTCTTTGCTTCGGTTGATTTGAGAGAAAGAACCTCTAGAGCCTCAGCTGCACTGGCACGAACACACACATCATTTTTCTGATGCAATAGGCCTAGGAGAGCTTTGATTGCTCCAGAATCAATTATTTTTGGAATGCTATCACTGACTGCCAACATTACCCGGGCCAATAGAGAAGCTGCATTTGATTGAGCTCCAGCATTATCGGAAGAAAGAAGTCCTACAATAATGTCAATTCCACCACCCTCAAGTGTTGCCCTCCAATATCCATCTTTATCACCACAGAGATTTCTCAAGGCCCCAGTCACAAATCCTTCTACTATTTTATCCTGCTTCTGCTTTGGGTTGAGCTGCTCCCACAAAATTGGTACTACACCCTCTGTAACAAATATTTTATTACCAATAGGATCATCTGAAAGGCCAATAGATGACACCTGAAAAATTGCTTCTGCAGCTGCCTTCCTTGCTTCAGCGGAATCCGACTTCAAAACTGAAAGGAGAGGTGGAATACATCCACCTAGAAGAACCTTCAACCTTAAGTCTTCATCTTTACATAATATAGATAAGGTTGCAGCAATATTTACTTTCGCCAAAGGAGAGCCATTTCTGAGAATGAATATGAATAGCGGCATAGCTTGGCCATGTGAACAAATAAGACCTCGTGCTTCCTTTCTTGCTTTAGCTATGCCGAGCAAGCGTGCTGTAGTAAGTTCTCTTTCATGTGGGGAAGATTTATTTGCATGCAGCTGCTCAATTAATTGAGCAACTGTTGACATTGTCTTTTCTTGATCATCCATTTCAGCAGTTCCATTGGCCTCACTAGAAGTAAGTAAATAACATCTTTTATTGCCAATATAAATCATATTATGCCTCATAAATTGATGAAAAAAGTAAGGGATAAAGTTAAAGCGAGCAACATGGAAATGATTTGTCTTAGACAAATAATGATAGGTAACAAATAAGTGATTGTATATGCCATATAAACTCTGGTCCTCCCAGTGTTTCGTGTATGGAAAAAATAAAAGACAGACGAATCAGAAAAGCTCAGCAGCCAGGAAGTAATATGCTCAACTTCAAGCAAAAAGATAAATGAATTGTACTTGAACAAATTCTCTGTTTGGTAGTTATGCAGGTACACATTTAAACCAACCCAGGTAGCACATTTACATATCTAACATGCATATGAAAGGGGGTAAACAGACCTGTTCTTCTGAGAAGAGAATGAAACCTTCCTGTCCCTCAATTCAGGGGAAGAAGATTTTGACATTGGCAACAAGACTCCACTTTGAAACTCTTCTTGCTTCCTACAGAATGTGATAACCTTACATTAGTCTGGCATTCAGGTTTGCTTGATCAGTGACACCACAAGCATAAAGAAAAGAGAAAATTCATTGAAGAAAGGGATGCCTATATATATATATATATGTATGTATGTATGTATCCTCTTTGTTACAACAAAAATATGATGTTTCCAACTTTATAGTCCTTTGCTAATTTTGGTTAAAATAAAGAAGCTAAGAAGAAAGGATGTGATCCTCAAAATTAAGAAAATGATTCAGATTCCCGATTCCGATATTATCTATGTTAGACCCACTTCACAACTCAAACTTCAAAAAGAGAGGAATTTACCAACAAGAACAAACCCAATGAAATCCCACAAAGTGGGGTCTAGGAAAGTTAGACTGCAAGCAAACCTTACCACTACCTCTCCAAGGTAGAGAGGCTGTTTCAGAAAGACCTCAGCTCAAGCAAAACAAAGCAGTAATTAAAAGAAAAGTAGTGCAGAGCATATAAGCAAGGAGCCATCAACAAGAAGGTGCTGCCATCTGAATACAGTAAACCAGATATGATAGTCAGAAAGGGAGGGGGCTTAACCGTGGCTGGAAACTAATTTCATCCCAGTGCTGCCAAATTCAGCTTCTCTGTTGCCCCCCTAGGTTAAAGTTTAACAATGCAGAAGCTTGTAAAACCCCATTTTTCACATAGCTGGAAAAAATTTGAACCAATTGTAAAATTGGCCAAGAAATTCTGCATAAACCCCACAGAAAGAAAGATTAAAATCATACCCAGATCTCCATCAATGACCTGTACATGCAGGTGAGTGAAACTCTTATACATACATTACACTATTATATACAACATGCATATATAATAATAATAATAATTTTGGGAATAATGAATTAATAAAAATCCATTTAAAAACTGTAAAAATAAAACGAATATACAGAGATCGAATCAGAAGGAAGCATTAAAGGATGAAATGTCTGTATAGATTACCCTGGATGACGTGAAATTTTATTAATTTCAAAACTAATTGCAGAAAAAAAAATGTACCTTTTTGGGTGGAATTTAACAGTTTCGGCAGAAGAACATCATCATCGAGGGAGACAAGCAGAGAGAGAGAGAGTGAAGTCTAATTAACACTTTCTTATTTTTCATTTTAATGCCATATTTGTGTTTGGCCTGTTTCATGTGAAAATAAAATTTGAAAATTATTTTTAAATATGAATATTAATTAAATTTATTTTGATATAGAATAAAAAAACAAAACAATTTTTTGATGTTTTAAAAAATTTTGAATTTCAAATTTAAAGTTAAATCATAGAATTTTATAGCTAAACGTATTTTCTGAAATTCAATCCATGAAAAGTTCAAAAATTATTCATAACGTTGTATTCCCTTTTTTTAAGTTAACACTTGTATTTTGTGTTGCAGCACAGCAGTATGGGTTAAATGGATCAGACAATAACTAAGTAATTTTTTATTTATTTGTTGTAACATAATTTTAGTGACAACTGACACGTTTGATTGTGTGTATTTGTATATACTAATTTACAAAGTAATTTTGATAAATTATTTATTTATAAAAGTTATATATATTATGGTAGATTAAAAAATTTTTTAGCGGTTGCCATAATAATTTACAATTGAATAATTAAAAGTTAAATAATTAATTGATTAAAATTTCATGTAACAAAAGATTTCTAAGTATAAAAGAATAGTTTAATGTTTTCAATATAATTTTTTTTCTTTTTAAATTTGTTATATTACATACTTTTACTAACAAAATATTTGATAGTCAAATTTTAGTTAATTGTTTACATAGAATAATCCTAAATCATAAGTGAATTCTAAATATAAAGAAATTCTAATCTAAAAGTGAATCTTGAAATTAATTAAATAAAAGATTAAATAATAAATTAAAGGAAAATAGTAAAAAGAAATATCATGCAATCTTGTTGTACGAGCCTTGCGCGTGATCAAAATCAGAAAATTTAAATTTAATTATGAACTTGAAAAAGACAAATAATTCACTACAAAAGTAATTTTAATAAATTATTTATTTTTAAAGGTCCTAGAGATTCTATCACTAATTAGAACCCAAGGTAAATTAAAATTTTTCTTAGCAATTGCAAAGTATTTTTTTGCTTCAAATAAGCAAAAAGTAGAAGTCTATAAGATTTAAGAGTTTTTCCATGGTTAAAAGTCCTTGTTTTATCACTTATTTTCATATATTTTAAAAGTCAATATTATAAATATAATTAAATAATAATTTAAAGGAAAATGGTGAAAAAACGATTTTATTTAAAACAGAGTCTTTTAATGAAAGGCAAAAAGTTCAAACAACATTTCTAAGGGCATTCACGCTTTTAATATAGTATAGATGTACTAGTCATCAAAGTTCGTGTCAGCATGGCCCAATACAAAAGACATTTTGTTCCGATTTATGTTACACGTATCAAATTTTGATAGGCAATCAAAATTTTATGTATCTTTTAAATTGTTAATAGTTGAAACAGTTAAAAAAATAATTTATTAGAGGTAATATTTCAAAATCAAGTGGTTAAGTAGGCACATCAATCGGCAACTATTTTTAAGGAAAATAATTTATTAGGAGTAATATTATAAATTCATAGGTAAAATAGTTAAAAAAAATCATTAATAGAAATGACATGTAAAATCAAGTTGTTGAAATAGACATGCCAATTAATAGTCGTCTGTTTAAGCAAACAGCTGAAGCAGGCATGTCGACCTTGAGCCACCTGCTTGTGTAGTTTAAAAGGAAGACCTAGTTTATCATTTTGTGTTTTTTTTTTTAATCATCACTCTAATATTTGCATGACTTAAAAACAATTTATCAAGAGTAATATTATAAAATCATAGCTGAAGTAGTTCAAAAAATAATAAATAGAAACAATATAATATCAAGCAACTGAAGCAAGCACGCCAATCAACAACTGTTTGCTTAAGGAAGACTTAATTTAATCATTTTGTGTTTTTTTATCATAATTCTAATATTTACATGATTTTAAATAATTGAATAGGGTGTATTAGGAGTAATACCATAAAATCAAAGTTGAATTAGTTGAAGAAATAATTAATGAGAACAAAATGGAATCATGTAATTGAAGTAGACACGTCAATTGGCAGTTGCCTACTTAAGTAGGCACGTCGTCCAATAGCAGCCTACTTCTTTGACCTGCTATATATATTTCTATTTCTATTATATAGAAGAGTGAATCCAAGGACGACTAAGGGCAAAATTGTCATTTCACACTAACAAAATATCTATAAAAAAGATATCAAGAAAACTAAATAGTTCTACAAATATCTTTTAAAAAGAGATGAAATGAATTATGATTAAGGGTAATTTCATATTTACAAGAAAAAAAAATTAATTCTAGAAGAATCTTTTAATAAAAAAATGAATCATGAGGAATAAATGATATATCTATCATTCTACCCTAATATCATTCAATTCAGCTTAACATTACTATATTTTTTTCTTTGTTGAGCTAATAATGACAATGTAATTTAATACAAATTCGTGTTAACATAAATCTACCAAGAAATATTGATCTTTGATATAGTAAAACACAATGATTTGTGATTATCATATTATTTAATTTAATTTGTTAAATAGATTAACTTCAAATCCTATTAAATTAATATTATTATGCAATAGCAAAAAAATAAAAATGTTGATTATAAAAGTTTCACAATATAAAAGTGAATGTATAAAAAATTAATGCCAACAATATATAGGTTAAATTGCTATAATATTATGTTTTGCCAATAACTTTTTTAACTGGCTAAAATAATAGAGAATATTGGGCCCGTTTACGGGCCTAAGATTATCTAGTATATATATATATATATATATATATATATATATATATAATAAAAGCTTGTTACTTTAATTTATTATAAATTGATATTGAATATTTTAGAAAATAATTGATATCTTTCAAATAAATGATATCATAACTCGAATTAATTTTATAAAAATTAATAACAAGTTTAACTTTTACTAACTTATGCGAACATAGTAGGAAATTCATGATTTGTTGTACTTTCTATAAATTTAAAAGAAAAAAATACGCTGTTTAGAAAATTAATAAATACTGTATTTATATTTATATTAAACAACAATATATCTAGTGAAATTCCACAAGTAAGATTTGGAGAGAATAAAATGTACGCAAATTTTATCACTACCTCATAAAGATAGAGATGTTATTTTTAGAAAATATTTATATTTATATTAGTGGATAAAAATTAAAGAGTTAAAATTGTGTATTAAACAGTATACAAGTGCTATTTATTAATCTGCCTAAAAGAAATTATATAAAAGTCAATTAAAATCATCATCAATTTTCATCTATTTATTTCAGCAAAGATTAAAAAGGAAAATAAATAAGATAGTTAAACCATTAAAATAAATTAAAGAAAAGATAATAGTAATTATAAATCATTAAGTTACCATTGCTAAAGCGATAACCAGCAAAGTAGTATTAATAGTTGTACTCTATTTGGATGATAGTTATGTAACGTTTGGTAAAATTATCAAAATAATTCTAGAGGGAGAATATGTGCGTAATGCATTTTCCAATGCTCGTATGGCAAATTCGAGGCTGGATTTGTGATCAGCACGAAAAATTAAGTGGGAAAAAGGTCTCGGTTAATTTTTAGAGCGACCCGATCAAAAGATAATTTTTCGATCCGAAGCGCAAAACAGTGTTGGTACGTGACAGGAGCGTGTCGCATCTCCACCGCGGACCAACACTTATATTTTTCTGAAAATTTTCGATGGGATTGAGAAAACTCGTTCAGAAACTTTTCCTAAAAATACGCAGTACGCGACCAGTCCGCGTCGCGGACTAGGTCTTCTCCGAGTTGAAAATTTCTAAATGTTTTGAGGGGCATTACGATGAATTCCCCACCCCTCCTAAACTCTATAAACGATCTAATAAAGTCATTTTTTGACATAAAAAGGGTCTAAAACCCCCCATTCTATGTCCTATTCCATAATCTAACAGGGCTAGGGCTTGAGAAAAGAGGAGAGGAGCTTGAGTTTGAGAGATTCGAGAAGAAATCCTTGATGTGCTTGATTGATAGTTGCATCCCAGGTATGCAAGGCTAAACCAAAAACATGAGATTGTTTTCTCATGTGCCCCATAGATGGTCATAGATAAGTTGATGATTTGGGGAGTTTACATGGATGATCTTTGATGTTTTTTTTTTAAATTTTATTTGAAATTACTTGTTTTCTATGTTGATGATCATCATACTATTTGTTTTCTTGAATTAAACATTTTCATGAGAATTTGCATAACCCTACATGATTATTGGAAAAGCATGCATAATGAACTTGAGGATTGAGTCTAAAGCCTTGAATTGAGATTGTTGATTGTGATGAGAGAATGATGATGAGTTGATAGAATTTGATTGTCTTACGAGTCTCTATAAATGAACTCTGCTGATGTGTCTATTCGATTGTTTCCTAATGATTGTTCTAAATCTTGAGTCATTGATGAGATTAATTGATCAAAGGGTTAAAGTCCCTATGAGTTGAATGATGAGATGACGGGGTTCGAGTCCCTATGAGATACCGATCGTTGACGGGGTTCGAGTCCCTATGAGATTGGTTGAGATGGAGGTTTTATGAGCATTGAGTCATGGAAGGAGTATCGAGCACCAAAAGAGTGAGAGTTAGTCCGACTTGAACTCATCAAACTACATCGACAAACGTAGGTGTGACATAGAACCATCACAATCGGGAGGGACTCCGGGCAGATCCCTAGGAAACACTTCCGGGTACTCATTCACAATCGGGACTGACTCAAGAGTAAGAGACTCAACATCATCAGATTTCACTCACACGAGGTGATAGATACAACCTTTGGAAATTAACTTTTTGGCTCTAAGATATGAGATAAACTTTCCCCTAGGTGTAACAAAATCACCCTTCCACTCTAGAATCGTTCATACAGAAATTGGAACTTAACGTTTCGGAATCTACAATCAACGGAGGCATAATAGGTGTGACGCCAAGCCATGCACATAATCAAATCAAAATCAACCATCTCTAACTCAACCAAATCAACAAGAGTATCTCTTTGATGGATGGACACTACACAAGCTCTATAGATCCTCTCAGCTCGAATAGACTCACCCGCTGGAATAGAAACATCAAAGGGTTCAAGAAGCCTCTCAAGGGTTCTATCAAATCTACTAGCCACATAAGGAGTTACAAATGACAATGTGGCACTAGGATCCATCAAAACATAACAATCAAAAGTAAAGACTCGAATCATACCCTTACAATATATGTGGAGTTCTCCTGATCTTGGCGACTACCCATGACATACAAACGGTTTGTAGCTCCACTTGCACCTGACGTCGCACCCCTATAGTTCCCTCTAGCTAGCGGGGCTGGTGTAGAAGATTGAGCCCGGTCAGCCCACTTTGGACAGTCCTTCTGGTAGTGATCCGCTTGGCCATATTTGTAGCATACATCATTCCCTTCACGACATCTCCCTAAGTGCATTTTGCCACACTTACCACATAGTGGTTTACCCTATGAACCTTGAGCCAAACTAGCTTGTGACTGAGATCCATGGGTTCCGACATTCTGAGACCTCTGATCATACCTGACTCTAGGCTCAGGTGCACTAGTAGATGATGGCTGGATGTCTTTGCTCTCTTACGTCTGAACTCATGGTTGGATGTCTTTGCTCTCTTACATCTAAACTCTTCCTTATCCTGTTGTCTCTCCTCATCGGTTTGTTGCACGAACGTCATCAATATCTCAATATCTATATCACTCACGAGCATTGCTCCCCTCCCATCTCTCTGGGGTCCTCTATTCAACCCATCAACATACATCCCCATTCTTCCCCTCATGTTAGATACCATGTCCGGAGCATAACGAGATAGTTGTGTGAAACTCAACCCATACTCTTGCACAGTCATAGAGCCCTATTTCACATTTAGGAACTCTCTTGCCTTTGCCTCTCTTTGTTCGATTGGAAAGAAACGCCCCAAGAAGGCTTCCTCGAACATTGTCCAAGTCAACAATGGAGCATCATTGTCACGCCCTAAGTCCTATTAAGGCGGGCTGGCAACCGTTGCCAACAAGGCTCGGGAGAACTAACATATAACCATACACTTTCTATGGACATTATAAGAGGTTTCCATATTCAACATGCTTTCAAAAAGAGTAAACAGAACAACCAAAAGGAAATGCATAAGACTAGGCTGTTGGAGCCACGATGTCTAAAGTACGATACTTGACCACATTTTACTTTATATAGTCTACAAAGCCTCTAGGTAAGGAACAATATCTATATGGGTCGGGACAGGCACCGCCTCATGACCAATTATACAATACAAAATATAAGCTCTACACACACAAAGCCCCGAAGCAACCTGGAGCTTAGTAACAGCAGTTGGAAGTCCTGTACTCTTACTAGGGAGACTTAGTAGCTCCTGTACCTGCAACATGAAATGCAGGTCCCTTGTAAAGGACGTCAGTACAGGATAATGTACTGAATATGTAAGGCAAGAAGTACTATATATGAAATAAGAACTCAAATGAAATCATACACTGGTGTATAAGGATAAAAAGACCACCTTTAGTCATACTGTGAAATCATGTACTTTATGTCTTTTTATTACTTTACCTTTCTTTACTGTATAATTTGTGCACAATATATCATGTAAATGACCAGCTGATCAGTGGTAAATCAATATCGGGATCGACCCATGCTAGGCTTTCTTTTCACCTCTGGGATACCCCCGTAATATGGGATCGACCCATGCTAGGTGATTCTTCCACCCCTGAGATACCACCAATTAATAAGCTACTTTGAGTTATCTTTTATTTACTTTTGAGATGATTCTTTTGGTGGTCATAACATTTAGAGTTGTAGGAGTATAGACATGACATGTGACATATAAACAACCATACAAGATAATACCACAACGAAAAGAGAGTTACACAACTAATGAAATGTGCAGGAGGTTAAACAACACATGGACTTTATTCGGTAAAAAGAAACTCATATATCTTGGTATCCAAGTACGTATGCAGATTTGACAATGGCTATGTATGGGAACATATGAACATGGTAAAGAGTGGAGACACAATTATTAGTTATGTCGGAGTCAGTAAGTGCCTTTATGTACCAAGGAAGAATGTAGATTTCATGCCAAGTAATAGGAAATCAAGTAGCCTTACATACCTCATTGTACTATGTTGCTATTACCTCGGAGTAATATCTTTTTCCTCCATTATCTACAATATAGTAGGTGATAAAACTAGTATTAGCAGCTAATAAACACATCTTGGTAATCAAATTTCACCCAAAAATAATATCCGGGCAGCAAGCCCGTAATTAGCAACCAAAGAGTATTCTTTCAATCTTTCCGCTCCTAATTGTATTCTCTAATACACTTTCTCATATACATGTCTTATCCAGCTTGTTTTAGTCCTATAACAGTGTTACAACAGCTCATAAAGTACAACATACAACAACTCTACACAACACGCAAGTGGGCAACGTAACATTACGTCCTTTCGCTACATTTCGGCGTCAATCATTCCAAATCTATTTCAACCTCAACCAAACTATCCTCAACATATTTACACACAAAACAGTCCTAAAATAGTCCCCAAGTGGATGGAAAACATGAGACAACCATTCCCAATATTCAGTTCACAAATTCCTACTAAGAGCGCAATTAAGATATCATATAAGAACTCATTTTTGCGAAAGATAAAAATGGTGCAGCAGCCTTCTTACATCACTAAAAAACCAAACCTTGTCAAAAACATAAATATTATTTCATAATCCAGCCAATCAACAAGAGAAAAGTCTCTTAATAAACAAGAAAATTGTACAACAACCTTTGGAACACATGCTGTCCCAAAATTCCTACACAAGTGCAACCAACATACTCTTCATATTTTTTATGGAAAAATTATACCAAACCATAGGTATTTTTACTTACTTTAGACCTCAAGGATCAGGTGCTCTCAAAAACCCTAGAGGTGTGCCTTGGCTGCTTTACAAAATAAAGAGAGAGCAAGGAGAAACTTTGAAGAAAATCTTATTTTTGGCTTTGAGAAAATAACTAAAAGTTGCTGGATTTTAACCCCTTTTAAAGGGCCACTTTTGGCCGACTTTCTTTTGCATTTCAAGCCTTATTTTATTAAGGTGGTGATGCAGCAACTTGGCCTTTTCACTTGGGCCTTATTGGGCTTCAATTGGATGGGCTTTGCTGCAAATATTTCTCTTTTACACCCATTTAGTTTGGGCCCTATTTGTGAATTAGGCTGTGAATGTAATTTGGCCCTTTTCCTATTCATCTTGGGCTGCAAATGTTGTCCCTTCATGATGCTAAACCATGGTTCCAAATGACATCTTAACTCGGGGTTTATTCTTTATCGTACTTGAACAAATTCGGTGTTGGGCCTCATCTCCGTCTACCTAGCCTATTTAAGCTAAGCACGTAGGTGACTCACCTGTTAGCTTCCTAAGTCTCACAAGCACTTCACTTCTTTTCACTTTGTTTAAGGCTGCGCTCTCCTTAATTTGACTTAAAACTTATATACATTCGGTCATCTTAAGTGTTAGACGTACATATAGCCCTCTAATATGAAAATCAAGCACTTTTAAAAATGTGCACTACTTTGACCCCGCCATATCATGTTTCATATGCATTGGACTAGTATATGTAAGATGTGGGATGTTACAATCACTTCCTCTACCTTTCTTCTATTGGTCGAACCATAGGCCACACCCTTGAGTTGGTAAGAAGCCAGTTCAACCCTGTCGGCATCAGCCACATGCATCACTTGGAACACTTTATGAAGTTCCTCCATATAGTTCTCAGGATCTTCAGTAGATGCAGACCCTGTATACTCAGGCAGATTCATCCTCAAGAATTCCCGGACTCTGGACGTGTCATGGGAATCTTGTCTACCCACTCATTGTCTCACAGCAGGTGTTATGACAGCCTGGGCTAGAGATTGAATAGCCTAGCGTAGTTCAGCATTGGAGACCTCATCTTGCGGGGGCTGCCCAACTGGGACAACTTGGTCCGCAGGCTCCTTATGTCTTTAAGGCTCAGGTGGGTTAACATTTTACCTGGCGGGTCGTCCCCTACCTCTGACGGCTCTTCTGGAGGCATGATCATAACTCTGCAACGCGTAGAGCACGAATTAGAGAAGAACTTTTTATAGAGTATAACTCTACCACACGATTTAGAATATGTAAGAAGTGAGACAATTCCTAAATGTCATATAGCCTAAAATTATGGATGTGGAGATCTTCACACCAATAATAAGGACTCTACTAGACATGACTTCATAGACTTCCTTAGACACTTGAACTTTGTGCTTTGATACCAAGTTTGTAACGCCCCGGGAGGATACCAAAGATGTGGCCGGCACCCAGAGATTATTGCTAGTCTCCAAGCGAACCACTTGGCCTCATCATATCCATTCAATTAAGACAACTCTACATATCAGCGAAAATAAAAGCAAGTAAATAGGCTCATCTTATCTAATACCTCAAATAATATATATAATAATAGAAGGCTAGTAGAAAGAACTAGCTCACATTCTTAACATCAACATTCGACTACTATCTATAAAACCTCTATCACTAATCAAGTGGTGTCAATGACAGACTCATAGCTATCGAAATCAAAATATAAGACTAGTCTAGTCTAACTCAAAAGCATGATGAAATAAATAATAGTGGATCCTCTGGAGTAGGGGAGGCTCACCAATAAGCTGAATGTCCTGGATCTTCAACGATGCACTTGTTGACGTCCCTACTCTCTGTATCTGCATCATAAAACGATGCAACGCCGAGTGACGTCAGTACGTGGAATGTACGGTATGTAAAATAGTTGAATGAAATAGAAACAAGTAGAATAATATGGAACAATCGTCGACTCAGAATAATCATCAAATCAAAACGTCAAATGTCTATCTAAAGCAAGGATAAAGAGTAGACAAGTGACCCATCAACCAATTAACCTCATCAATCAAGTCAGACTCATCTCAAAGGAACTCATCTCATCTCAACTCGACTTAGAGTCCTCAAGGTAGGAACTTTTTGGGAGTTTCTCTTATTCGACAACAATCACTTATGAGCCAGTGAATGTACAACAGTCAAAATGATGTTCCACAACCGTTCCAAACTTGCCAGGTAGGGAACGAATCGAATCCCAGAGGGAAACAACAATCAACTAAGTTCTCTATTACTTTCAGGGACTTCTAATCAAGAGGGAACCACAAAATAATTGTGATGGTTCTATGCCTCACCTACGTTTGGCGACATAGTTTGACAAGTGCAAGTCGGACTAACTCTTACTTTTTTGGTGCTCGTACTCCTCACATGACTCAATGCTCATAAGATAATCAATCCTTTAAACCAATCAAATCATAGGGACTTTTAACCCTATCGTCGATTAGTCCCATAGGGGCTTTAACCCTTTCATCAATCAATCTCATAGGGGCTTTAACCTTCCATCAAGGAATATTTCAATCAACGACTCAAGATTTAAAACAATTGTAAAGGAAAAATCGAATAGATAAATTAATGAAATTCATTTATGGAGACTCCTAGGACTATCAAGTTCTATCTACTCATCATCATTCTCTCATCACAATCGACATCATCCAACCAAGACTTTAGACTCAATTCTTAAGTTCATTCGTGTATGTTTTCAAAATAGTCATGTAGGGTTATGCAATTTCTCATGAAAATATGCAATTCAAGAAAACAAGTTTTTGATGATCATCTACATAGGAAAATACATGGAATTAATATAATTTTCAAGAAAAACCATCAAGAATCATGCATGTAGACTCATTAGACTTTCAACTCATCTATGACCATCTATGGAGCACATGAGAGGACAATCTCATGCTTTTAGTTTAGTCTTACATACCAGGGATGAAACTATTAACAATCACCTTCAAGAATCCCTCTTGAGTTCCTCAATCTCGAGCTTTTCTCCTCCTTCCTTAAACCCTAGTCTTGTTAGATTATTAGAAAAGGACTTAGAATGGAGTTTTAGACCCTTTTAACGTCAAAACGACCAAATTAGATCGTGTATTGGGTTTAGGAGGGGTTGGGAATTCACCGAGAAACCCCTCACAAAATTTAGAAATTTTTTTAACTTCGGGATAGCCAGTCTATGACGCGGACTGGTCGCGCACAGTGTATTTTCTCCAAAAAGTTTCTGAACAAGTTTTCCCAATCCCGTCGAATTTTTTTAAAAAAAACATAAGTGTCTCTCTGCCATAGGTGCGCGGCTCGCCTCTGTCGCGCACCGACATTGTTTTTCGTTTTTGGGTCGAAAAATTATCTTTTGATCCGGTCGCTCTAAAAATCGACCAAGACCTTTTTCCCACTCAATTATTTCGTGCTGATCACAAATCCAGCTTCGAATTTTCCATACGAGCATTTGAAGATGCGTTACGCGCATACCTCTCCTCTAGGGGTATTTTGGTAATTTTACTGGGCGTTACACTTTAGTTGCGTTTTATTATTTAACACTAAATATTTATTCAATTATGTAATTTTTCCATAAAAAATAGGCAATAAACCCAAATTTTGGGCTAGCAGGCCCAATCCTTCACTCTATCCCCAAGCTAGCATAATTATATGGAAAAACTACATGGTATAGTAAAATAGTGATATGTATTTAAAGTGTTTAGCTATAGTTTAAAATATTTATCTTATATGAATATACTTTATATATATTAGATAACAAATTCTCAGTTATACAAAAGATATCCTAATTAATGGAGCATCACATGGACCTTCTCTTTTTTTCTTTATTCTTCATTTTATATTCTCTCTCTCATAACCCCTAAATCAATGGGATTTCTCTCAATGTATTTGCAGATTACTATCAATTGCATGTTTTGTTTTTAAATTATGCTAGAGGTAACTGCAAATACATAACAATGTTTGGTCACCTTTTTAAAGTTGTATTTGTATAAGTATATTAAGAGTAAGACCATTTTTTTAAGAGACAAAAAACATTCAAAATATTGCTTTCAGTAACAATCCATCAAGAACCAGAGAAAATGATATATTTTTGTATTCGTTTTCTCCAATTTTTTTTTTTTTGATATAGTTGAATTTTTGAAATACTTTAGTGTGTTATATCAATCCATAGTGATAATTGTGTGGCACACTTGTATTCAACTATCAACACTAGTTTTGGATTAAAGATTAGTGAATATATATAAGGATATTTTTGATATATGAATACAATTGAGTGAAGCAATTAATTATTTATTGTATACATACTATAATAATAGTTGTGTTTAATATATTCAATCAATACATGTATACACGTTGGGGTTGTATTCATAAGGTATAATAATTGTATTTATTATATGTTTATTCACTTTATCTGTGTTATGTGTATTTTTCTTAGTTTTCTCATTTGTTTGAATATCTGTATCAATTTGTAAATACTTGTATCAATTCTGACAAAGAACAATAGAGAAAATTGAAGAATTGAGTAAATTGTATTTCAATTTTTTTATACTATATTTTTTAATGGTAGTTTAATAATTGAAAATTTGTAACTATAATGCACGTAATTTAAGGGATGACCATTTAAAATACCTTATTTAGAGGACTAGAATTGTTGTATAACAATATATATCAAAATAAAAAACTTACCTTTTATACAATGAATATAGCTAGATAGCCACCTAAATTGTAGTCAAATATGGTAATTAATATAATTTTAGCTATTGAATAACATTAACCCTTAAACTATAGTCATTTATGTTAGTTTCCCTAAATAACTGTATAAATAACTTTGGGCCTTCTACTTCGTCAAAAATCAATTTTAGTGTTACTTATCCTTATACCAATAAGGTTCCAATATTTTATCCTTAATTTACTTAAAGATTTTGTTTTAGACATCTTTAGAAAATTACTCTCTCTATTCTATTTTATATGGTACCCTTTTCTTTTTAGCCCATTCAAAAAATCTTACTCTAATTGAAAATAATTTATCTTTAAAATTTATTTTTTACCTTTAATGAAATGATTCTCAACCATATACAAGAATGATTTTAGACCACAAATTTTAAAAGTCATTTTTTTCCTTAAACACCGTGTCAAAGTTAAAGAATGTCATATAAAATGAGACGGAGAGAGTATTATCCATTCGAATCCCATCTTTTAGGAAAAAATAAGAATAATAGAAAAAAGAAAAAAAAAAGAGAAAGAGTGTTCCTTTTTTTTTTTTTTTTGAAAATCATTCATTGGCTTGGCTAGCAAAATGAGTCACGTTTTTTTTTGACTTTAGCCAAACATTTTTTTCCGTCGATCACATTCTTTTTAGGGTAATTATTTCTAAAAAAACTAAGTTCACAAAATTTGGATGAACAAAACTTTCTTTAATTAAATTGTTGGTTAATATGTAGAATTTTTCTTTAGAATATAACCTAATCATCCATTGATGCTTTTAAAAAAAATGTATCAAAATACTTATGCATTTCATTAATTAATGTTATTATATTAATTACGTGTATATGACAGTTCTTTCTTTTATGTAATGTGCAATATAATTGACATGATATTATCATGCAATGCCTATTCGTCGAGACTAATATAATATAAAAATAAATTTGAATGCTAAAAATATTCATAAAATATTGATCAATTTTTATGTCCTTCAATATAAAAAATTACTGTCATAATAATGCCTAAAAATGTAAAAGTAATTCACATATGTAAAGTTTGATCAATTCAAGATGCCCTTTTTGACTGGTTTAGTCCAAATAATATTATAGTGCAATTAGGGAAAATGAATTAATTACTTAATAAGTAGTTTCATCTACTCAACTAACAGATGTTAGTGGGCAGGTAATCGGTGAGATTTAAGAAGTAAATCAAAAGGATCTGTTTAATTACCTTTTACATGTATATATCATGTGGATACATCTTTAAAGAAGAAAAGATATGTATATGGTATTTTAGGGGTGTACACGTTGCTACTTTCCCTACCTGGAAAACTCCTATGATACTATTTTACACCCCAAAAATATCATTTTTCCGTTTATTGGTGTAATCCAATAAATTTTTAGTATCTTCTAATTACTTATTTGTTTATAAAGTTTGTGATGATTAATAATTAGTACTAGGATAAGTTATCTCTCTCTTTAGGTGGAATAATAATTTATCACGTGATAGAATAATTAAAATGATGAAAATGCTCCCTAAAACCATCTTTATACCTCACTTTTCACATTTCTTACACTTACGAAGACTATTTTTGTAAACAAACAACTCATTATTTTTGTAAACAAACAACTCATACTTAGAAATTATACAATGCATATTTTTAATACAACAAATCAAACATTCACTAACACTTTGTTTGGATGGTTGTTATATATATATTGTTTCATAATGTATTGTGTTGTATTGTATCATACTGTATTGTTCAAATGACTACAATGTTTGGATAGACTGTATGGTTCTTCATTGTTACATAATGTCATACATCCATAATTTGAATTATAAATCTACGAGAATTTGAAGGGTTTGTGGTAGATTTCATGAAAAGATTGGGTAAATGATAAAGTAGAATTATTAAATAAATAAATAAAGTAAAAAAAATGAGAAGAAGATCTTAAAGTGACGATGCAACCACACCAAATAGATCGTTACACAAAATGGGTCTTTTCGTCGTTACCTAACAATGGAATTAAACGATATGATGCAATGAAATTTAAGTAACAATCAAAACAAATATTGTACTTAAATTAACAAATGTAACAACCATCCAAACAAAGGGTAAAAAATAATATATGATAACTAATTCCAGCATAACGAATCCCACCATATTGATTTCATCATAACTTGTTTTAAAACAAAACGATGTTAGAGGTTTTCTTCCACACCTTAGCTTCTATATATATATGTGACCAAACTTTAGTCATTCTTCAAGCAAACCAATTATCAGTTTGTTTCTTGTTTATGATGATGGTTAGCTTTCATGCTTGTCTTTTCATTAGTATTTTCCTTTTTGCTAGTCAATGTGCAAGCGCAGATGAGGTTCGTTTTTACCAGAATTATTATCAGAAATATGGAGGTGACCACGTAGTTGTTAACGACCAGCAAACAGAAGTTTGCCTATTGATTGACCAACATACAGGTTATGTGACTCTCTATACATCTCTAGCTCTCTCAATTTCATATCATGACTCATTTTGTTGAATCCAGGTTCTGGATTTATGTCAAATCAAAACTTTGGGTCTGGAGATTTCAGCATCAAGTTAAAGATACCAAAGAAGAACTCTAAAGGAATTATAACAACATTTTATGTAGGTACATTTACATTTCGTTATTGTTCAACCCTAATTTTCTTACATATCAAAGTTATACAACATTTTGCAGTTGACGTCACTTCAAATGAATGAAAATGCGGGAATAGCCCATGATGAGGTTGATTTTGAGTTCCTTGGAGGAGATGGCGAATATACATTAAATACAAATATATTTGCGAATGATGGAGGAAGTAGGGAGCAACGCTTTAATCTCAACTTTGATCCTACAGCTGATTTCCATGAATATCGAATTCTTTGGAATCAGTATCATATCGTGTAAGTAATTATTTAAGTTTTTAACTTAAACACATATTTGTTGTTAACATTTTTGCTTGCTTGTTTGAAGCTTCTTTGTGGATGATGTTCCCATAAGAGTTTTCAAGAACAATACTAAAAATGGTGTAAATTATCCATCAAACAATATGCACATAGAAGCAACAATATGGAATGATACGAATTGGGTTGGAGAGGTGGATTGGAGCCAAGAACCCTTCAAAGCTTATTATCGTGGATTTTCGATTAATGGATGTGTATATCAAGAATCAAACGTTCAAGGTTGCTACAGCAATAACTATTATTGGAATACAATTATGAGTCTTAGCCCAGAACAAATTAAGGAGATTGAAGATGTGAAGAAAGGACAAATGACTTATAATTATTGCGACCATAGCAACACTACTCATTTTCCAGAATGCATGTTAACTAATTGATGATCATCTTATAGTACTAATACAATTATCTCTTGTTATGTACATTCATAATGCTCAATACATCTTATGAAATAGTATACTTAATCTCCTAGTAATTAATAGTGTCTTCTTAAGTTGATTTATCCAACAAGGAACAAATGGGGAGTAAAGTCCATACTATTTGTATAATTCCAAAAAAGAAATACAAAAGTAAAGAGCACAATTTTGATATTTGAATAACAATTGGACGTAAATTGGATCTTTAAAATGTTTATAACAACTCTTACAAAATTCTAGCCTTTTACTCTTCCCATATATAATAACTAGATTTTCGCACGTGTATGCTTAGCAATGTAAATATGATCAATAATATAAGAATAAAATGTGAACAAATAATTAAACATGAAGAAATAAAATTTGAGTTTCTCTAAATGATTAATGTGAATAATTAATATGTCATTATGTAATTTCAATATTAAACTTGACTACGCTTTTTCCTTTTTTATATATATAAACCTCGATATTTTAATTACAAATTACAACAATAACATACTAAATAGAATTTCATAATTTCAATCAAAAAGTGCTATGAAAAAATTTGTCCCAACTAAGGTAAGTATAAACCCACCTTATTTATCAACTTCCAAAGTTCTAGTCACACTACTCTTACATCTTGTTTGGACGGTTGTTACTCATTGTATTGTATTGTTAGTTTAAATACAATACTTGTTTTGATTGTCATTTAAATTCCATTGTATCGTATCGTTTAATCAATCGTTAGGTAACGATTAAAAAGTCCTACTTTGTGTAACAATCGATTTGGTGTGATCGCATTGTTACCTTAATGTTCTTGTCTTTTTTTTTTTATTATTTAAGAATCTAATTTTATCCTTTATCTTGCCTTTTTATAGTATCTCTACCTTCACACCCTACTTTTCATATAGATTTTATTATTCAAACTATTGATGTGTGACATTATATAATGACAGAGAATAATACAATATCCAAACGTTATATTCATTAAATATTACAATTTGATACAATACAATATATTATACAATAGTACGTAACAACCATCCGAACAAAGTGTTAGCAAGACACAAGTTGTTGAATGAAAGCTAGAGCGAAAGGAGATAACATTACATTTTGGGAGAAAAGTATATCAAAGACAGAGTGAAAGAAGATACATTACATTTCAATTTTAACAATCAAAGATATATATATATATATCTTGTTTTAGTATTTCATCGTTCTTCATTATTCTTTATTCCAATAGTCCATCAATTTTAGCCTTTCTTTTTTTCCAAATATTATTAATTCGCAAGTGCAGAAAATAACGTTCCATTAAGACGTTATCATATTGGGATTAAAGCTTGAAGTCTTGAAAGCAAGTGGCATAACTTCACACGTTCTACATAAAGCATCATATGCTTAAAAAAAGCAGTCTTCTAATAAAGTGAGTTAAATTATCATACTTATCAAGAAAAAATAAATCTGGTAAAAAGAATGTATATACCTTAGTGCAGAAATATGGCGGAAACAAATAATTGAGTCATAATAGTAGTAGAGTCTGAAAAATAAAAAAGAATCAAGTATCAGTAAATTACATTTGAAACTCATGTTTTTGTTCCTTTTTCTCTCATTGTTGGCGACGTGTTTAATTATTATTTTGATAAGTATTCTGAAGAGTAACTTAGAGTCAAGGCTCTATTCTAAATGGGTGTTAGTACTAGGTTTGTCAATAGCTTGTGTCACTGGCTGCATTAGCTGTCACGCCCCGTTGGCGTGGCCGGCACTCAGAGACTATTGCTAGCCCCCAAGCGAATCACTCGGCTTCATCACATATGTTCAATCACCAATCTAATAGCGGAAGACAATAACAACTTAGAAAATACTCAATGAAAAGCAATGACAAAATGATAATCCAAGGCCAAAGGCCAAACAATCCATCCATCAGCTAAGTAAGACTAGTGTGAACGAAACTAGCCAAAAGTACCATTCAATCACAACTCAACAGTCTAGTCTATGAACCTCTAAAATATCTGACTAAGTGGTGCAAATGACAGATCCATGGCTACTTCAAAATAAAATTTAAAGGCTAAACTCAAAGCTAGAAGGAAAAACATGAGATCCTCCGAAAGTAGGGGAGGACTCATCAATCAGCTGAATGCAAATAGGTCCTCAACGGGATGCATGTTGATGACCGCTAGTACCTGTCTCTACATCATGAAAAGATGCAGGCCCAAATGAACGTCAGTACGTGGAATGTACGAGTATAAAATGACAGAAAGAAACATGTAAAGGAAGAATAACATCAACTCAAATAGCTCAACTCAAGAAGTAGAAAACTCAATCATCATGTCAAGAGTCTGAAGTAAGAATACAGTTTAGACAATGACCATTCATATGCCATCTAATCCAATCCACTCAGAGTACTATCAGAATCTATATAAGAGTTTCTCTTACCGACAACCATCACCTATGAGTTGGTGATGATACAACGAAGCAATGTCGTTGCCACATCCATCCCATATCTTGCCAGGGTATAGGACATCCCATCAGTGGATCCAAAATCAGTAACATCAAATCCTCTTTTTGGGACAATAACAAACATCTGATTTTACAGTTCAATCCTCTCCTATGTCGGCTACATAGTTGTTGAGTTCAAGTTGGACTTACTCTTACTCAATTCAGTGCTCAATACTCCTCTCAAGACTCAACATGATCATAAGACGTCAACCCTATGGTTAACTTATTCATCTAGTCTCATTGGACATTTGTCAACTCAATTCATTACATCAACTATCAACTCTTTGGTTACATTCTTTTAAGGTTAAGCTCTTGACTCATAAAGACTCTATCATGCATCATTCTAACTCATAGCATTCAGGAAAACAAAAGTAGAGTTAAAGTATTTAGAGATTCCATAGGCTCTTTAGGCTCAAATTATACTCATACATACCCATTTAAGTGAAATATGTAAAAATAACAATAATTCATGCTAGGGTTCATGTAGTAAGGCAAAATCATCTATTTCAAGTATTTAATTTATAAAAACAACAATTCATGCAAGATTATATAGGAATACATTAGAAATTTAGAGAAACCTTCGAGAGACATTCATGAGAGACTCAATTCATTCACAACTCCATCAATTCGGATTAAAGGGCACATGGAAGAACATAATCCATATTTTGGTTAGCCTTACATACCTGGAAGTTTTGAATCTTGAAACAGCTTAGGGGAAATTCACAAGATTATCTTCATACTTTAGCCTTTTTCTCCCTTGAAACCTTGCTCTAAGTTGGAGAGAGTGTTTTAGCGTAAAAAGGTTGAAATGATATGTTTAGAGATTTATTTAGGTGTAAAAACGTCAGGTTTACGCTTTGAAAGAGTGGAAAAAGTCCAAAATAGCCTTTCTTAAAAAGCTGTCAAAGTCGTGTACGAGCCTACCTACGGCCCGTAGAAACTTCTACGGCCCATAGGAAACATTCCGTAAATTTTGGACAAATTTTGAGGTCTCTGGATCGATTTTACGAGCCCAATCTACAACTCATAGAAGCTTCTACAACCTGTAGATGGGTTCGTCAAATTTAATTTGGGATCAAAAAATAGATTTTCAGGAGTTTTTACCACGAGTTAGTAGACGGGCCGTAACTCAAACCATGGCCTGTAAGTCATCATGTAGGTACACCACTGCTAGTCAGTAGTAAAACGGTATTAACATTTGACTCCAAACTCCAAATAAGGTGAAATTAGTTGCGTTGGAAAGATAATTCAGAGAGCTTTCATTTGTAGGTTATAGACGACCTAATTCTTTGTGTGCTAAGAGTTATGATCATTTAAGGTTGACAAATGTATAATACAACACTAAAAACTTAATTTATAGGAACGTTTTGAACTCGGCTAAGCACTAGAGGTCCCTTATGACCCTAATCAACTTCCCATATGAAAGAATGAGTCTTGAAACCTAGGCGCATGTAAGATTAGAGCTATGATATATTACAATATCTCCTCCTTGGAATCATTCATCTGCGAATGATGAGCACCTAGGAGACCTCTTAAAAGAACACCATCAGGAACTCAAATACTCAGATGCTTGAATACTCATACTCTAGAAATCAACATCAACTCAGAATCAAAAGACTATTTCTAATATCATCATTAGGCACGATACCATTAAACACACGCATACAAAAATACTCATAGACTTAAGAGGAGCATCAACTCAAAGATAAGAACTCAACTCAACAATGGGAAAGTAACTCAGAGAATAGAAATGAATTATTACCTCAATTTCATCATTAGGAGGCACGAATAGGTGAGGGTATCTAGCCTTCATATCTTCTTCAACTTCCCATGTAGCCTCTTCAATGGATCGACTTCTCCACAACACTTTACAGATGCAACCTCTTTAGTTCTCAATTTGCGAACTTAGCAATCAAGCATTTGGATTGGGATCTTTTGATAACTCAAACTATCCTTCACTACAATGCTTTCAACAGATACAACCAAGGATGGATCTCTCAAACACTTCTTAAGTATAGAAATGTGAAAGATAGGATGGATGGCTGCCAACTCTTGTGGTAGCTCTAACTCATAAACTACGTTTCCCACTCTCTTCATGATTTGATAGGGACCAATGTATCGAGGACTCAACTTTCCCTTCTTCTTGAATCTCATTACATCCTTCATGGGTGACACTTTCAAGTATACCCAACCGTTCACTTCAAACTCTAGGTCCCTTCTCCTAACATCAGTGTAGGACTTCTGGCGACTCTGTACAGTTCTCAATCTCTCTTGGATAATCTTTACCTTCTCCATAGCCTGGTTTACCAAGTCTGGCCCAATCAACCCTGCTCTAGCTACCTCGAACCATCCAATCTGTGATCTACACCTTCTACCATAAAGGGCCTCATAAGGAGCCATTTGGATGATCGAATGAAAGCTGTTGTTGTAGGAAAACTCAATCAGAGGCAAGTGGTCATGCCAATTACCTTTGAAGTCAATGACACATGCCCTCAACATGTCCTCCAAGGTCTGTATTATTCGCTTTGCCTGGCCATCAATTTGAGGGTGGAAGCCAGTGCTAAGGTTCACCTTTGAACCCAGATCTTTCTGAAAAGACTTGTGAACTGAGCTCCCCTATTTGATATGATGGACAAAGGAACTCCATGCAATTTGAAAATCTCTCAGATATACAATCAGGCATAGCCCTATGCGGTATAAGTAGTCTTTACCGCTAAGAATTGAGTTGATTTAATTATCTTATCAACAATCACCCAGATCAAATCATGCTGTCTGTGAGACCTCAATAAACCTGTGATGAAATCCATATTGACTATCTCTCAGTTCCATTCTAGAATTTCAAAATTCTAGGCTATTCCATATGGCCTTAGGTGCTCAACTTTTACTTGTTGGTAGTTTGGGCACTTAGAAACAAAGTCTGCAATATCTCTTTTCGTCCCACTCCACCAATTAACATCCCTCAAGTAGTAGTACATTTTGGTAAACCCTAGATGGATGGAATATCTAGAGTTATGGGCTTCTGACATGATCCTTTCTCGAATACCGTCAACTTCTGGAACACACAATCTACTTTGGTATCTCAATACCCTATCTCCCCCTTTGATGAATGCCATCACCTTTTGCTTATGTACATCTTCCTTCAATTGGAGTAAGAAGATATCTCGATCTTGCTTCTCCTTTACCTCTACTACAAAGGATGATGTAGACCCATTATATACAAGTATTCCTCCTTCACCAGATTCATCAAGTTGAACTCCTAATCATGCTAGTTTGTGCACCTCTTTGGCTAACTCTTTCTTCTTTTCTTCCACACAAGAGGTACTTTCCATAGACAACATGTTAAGATTATCAACAACCAAATTAGCTTTACCTGGATGGTAGAGGATTCTCATGTCGTAATCCTTGAGCAGCTCAAGCCATCTTCTCTGCCTCAAGTTAAGCTCTTTCTGGGTGAATACATTTTGCAGGCTCTTGTGGTCTGTGAATACATCAATATGTGCTCCATATAAATAGTGGCTCCAAATCTTGAGTGCACACACAATCGCATCCAATTTTAAGTCGTGAGTTGGATAGTTCCTCTCATGGTTATTAAGTTGTCCGGAAGCATAGGCTATGACCTTACCTCTCTGAATCAGAACACATCCCAATCCCACTCTAGAAGCATCACAATAGATCACAAAATCATCAGTCCCCTCAGGTAGAGTCAACACCGGTGCAGTCGTTAATCTGGTTTTCAACTCTTGAAAATTCTTCTCAGACACATCAGACCATTGAAACTTAGCTTTTTTTTGGGTAAGCTTAGTCAATGGCGAGGATATAGAAGAGAATCCCTTAACAAATCTGCAGTTGCAACTAGCCAAACCCAAAAACTTCTATGTCAGTTGGAGAGGTGGGTCTAGGCCAGTTCTTAACTACCTCAATCTTCTGCATATCCACTCGAATACCATCACCCAAGACAACATGGCCCAAAAATGACACTGATTTAAGTCAAAACTCACATTTTGAAAATTTGGCATATAACTCCTTATCCTTGAGGGTCTGAAGAACAATTTGGAGGTGATCGACATGATCTTCCTCATCTCTAGACTACACCAAAATATCATCGATAAGCACAATCACAAACATATCAAGGCACTGTCTAAATACTCTATTCATCAAGTCCATGAAAGTAGTAGGAGAATTGGTCAATCCGAAGGACATTACTAGAAACACAAAGTAACCATATCAGGTTTGAAAAGCCATCTTTGGGATGTCACTTTCTCTCACTTTCAACTGGTGATAGCCTGATCTGAGGTCTATCTTGGAGAAAATAGTGGCACCCTAAAGTTGGTCAAACAAGTAGTCGATCCTTGGAAGGGGATATTTGTTCTTAATGGTCACCTTATTCAACTGGCGATAATCTATACGCATCCTAAGGGAACCATCTTTCTTGCACACAAATAGGACAAGAGCGCTCTATGGAGAGACACTCGGCCTAATAAATCCCTTATCTAAGAGATCTTTCAACTCTGTGGGAGCCATTCTATACGGCGAAATAGAGATAGGTTGGATATCAGGGAGAACATCTATCCCAAAGTCGATCTCCCTATCAGGAGGGCTCCCGGCAAATCATCAGGAAAGACTTCAGGGAACTCATTGACAACTGGAACTGACTCAAAAGGTGGGAACTCTACATCATCATCATTAACTCGCATGCGGTAATAAATACATCCTTTAGAGATTAGTTATCTGGCCCTAAGGTAGGAAATAAACTTACCCTTAGGCACTGCAAAACTACCCTTCCACTCTATAACAGGCTCATTCAGAAATTGGAATTTAACCATCCGGGTTCTACAATTGATAGAGGCATAACAGGTGTGAAGCCAGTCCATGCTAAGAATCACATCAAAATAAATCATCTCTAACTAAACTAAGTCTTCCAAAGTATCTTTATGATAGATAGACACCGGGCAATCTTTATATACCCTTTCAGCTAGAATGGACTCACCAACAAGAGTAAAAACACTAAAGGGCTCAAGAAGACATTCAAGAAAGACATCAAACTTACTAGCCACTTATGGAGTTACAAATGATAAAGTGCCACCTGGGTCAAGCAAGGCATACACATCATAGGATAAGACTCGATGCATACCCGTAATAACATCTGGTACAACTTCCTGATCTTGTTGATTTCCCATCTCATAAAGACAATATGCACCCCCGCCGATATTAGTTGTGGGGCCTCTTTGACTACCACTGGTTGGTGGTGTTGCTGAAGACTAAGCTTTATTACCTCCATCACCTCGCCTTCTCATTAGGCACCCATTCTGGAAGTGACCAGTCTGTTCACACCTATAGCAAGCATTGATGCCCTTACGACACTCACCTATGTGGAGTTTTCCACACTTGCCACATGGTGGGTTTTTTCTCGAACCTTGAGTCACACTAACTTGGGATTGAGAACCCTGAAATCTGGAATTTTGATGGCCCTAAGACTTCTGATCATACCTGTTACTCAGATTTGGTGCACTTGCTGAGGATGATGTATAATTTGAAGACCTCTTCTGAAAATAGAACCTGTCCCCCTTACTTTGCTTATGTTGGCTAGGCTCATGCCCTGGTGACTTAGCCATCTTTCTCAAGTGCTCCTCCCTATCCCTCTTCTTATCCTCCTTAAGTTTTTGCGCATAGACCATAAGCCTAGAGATGTCCTTGTCCAGAATTAGCAATGTCTCTTTGCACTTCTTTTTCACATACTTGCCCAAGCTAGATATGAACTTTCTCATTCTAGATCTTATGTTGGGGATGAGCATATCTGGATAGTTGTATGAATTTGAGGCTATATTCTTTGACAGTCATCCCCTCCTGTTTCAAGTTAACAAACTCCTCAACCTTCGCTTCCCTCAACTCTTGTGGAAAGAAGTGATCAAGAAAGGCACCCTCAAAGTCATCCCAATCAGCAGGCTCAAAATACTCACCTCAGCTCTCTTCCCATTGATTGTACCAAACATTTTTCATATCCTTGAGTTGATAGAAAGCAAGTTCAACTCCCTCGATCTCCGTCGCATGCATAGCTTTCAACACCTTCCACATCTCATCAATGAAATTCTGAGGTTCATCCTCAACTTTAGACCCTATGAAGATTGGTGGGTTCATCCTTAGAAAATCTCTAAGTCTCTTCGCAACAATTGGCTCTTGGGAGTTAGAGCTAGGAGTCTGTGAACTCTGAATCCCACTTTAAGCGGCTACCAGTTGGGTGAGCATTGTGATAGCTCCTCTGAAATCAGCCTATGTAGTGGGAAGTAGGCGAAGTAGTATGTGCTTGGGGAGCCCCAGCGACTCTAGCACATCGACCCCGACCCCTTATCTCCATCTAAGGAGGCACCTCTGGTGGGGGATTTTCAATGTTGCGAGCCGAAACATATCTTTGGGTGGCAGTACGCTTAGGAGGCATGATCTGCAAACATATAACACACGAATTAGATAGATACTATAATAGAGTTAAACTCTATCACACAAACTCAAATTACAAGAAAGTGTAACAATGCCTAATGTCCTATACCCTCCTGCTTATAAAATGTGGTGCACAACATGCCCATAAACAAGACTCTACTAGACACGACTTCATATACTTCCTAGGACACTTGAACTTTGTGCTCTGATACCAAGTTTATCATACCCCGGGAGAATACCCTTAGTGTGGCTGACCCTCAGAGACTATTGTTAGCCCCTAGGTGCACCACTCGACTTCATTGGATATGTCCAATTACAATCTAATAGCAGAAGAGATCAATAATTTAGAAAATACTCAATGAAAAGCAATGATAAAATGATAATCTAAGGCCAAAGTTCAAACAATCTATCCATCAACTAAGTTTATAATCTAAGGACAAAGGTCAAACAATCTATCCATCAACTAAGTAAGACTAGTGTGAAAGAAACTAGTCAAAAGTAACATCCAATCACAACTAACAGTCTAGTTTATGAAGCCTCTAAGACATCTGACTAAGTGGTACCAATGACAGACCCATGGCTACCTCAAAATAAATGTAAAGGACAAACTCACAACTAGAAGGAAAAACATGATATCCTTCGAAAGCAGGAGAGGACTCACCAATCAGCTGAATGCAAATAGGTCCTCAATGGGACGCCTATTGATGACCGCTAGACCTGTCTCTGCATCATGAGAAGATGCAAGCCCAAATGGACGTTGGTATGTGAAATGTAAAATTATGTAAAATGGTAGAAAGAAATATGCAAAGGAAGAATAACATTAACTCAAATAGCTCAACTCAAGAAGTAAAAAAACTCAATCATCATGTTAAGAGTCTGAAGTAAGAATACAATTTAGATAATGACTATTCATATACCATCTAATCTAATCCACTCAGAGTACAATCAGAATCTATATGGGAGTTTATCTAACTGACACCCATCACCTATGGGCCGGTGATCATACAACGAAGCGATGTTGTTGCCACATCCACTCCATACCTTGCCAGGGTATAGGATGATCCATCAGTTGATCCAAAATCAGTAATATCAAGTTCTCTCTTGGGACAATCGAAAACATCCAATTTTATAGTTCAATCCTCTCCTACGTCGACTTTGTAGTTATGAAGTTTGCGTTGGACTTACTCTTACTCAATTCAGTACCCAATACTCCTCCCAAAACTCAACATGCTCATAAGACACCATGTATAACGCATTCATCTAGTCTCATTGGACATCTAGCAACTCAATTTATCACATCAACTATCAAATCTTTGGTTACATTCTTTTAAGGTTCAGCTCTTGACTCATAAAGACTCTATCATGCATCATCCTAACTAATAGCATTCAGGAAAAGAAAAGTAGAGTTAAACCATTTAGAGATTCTATAGGCTCTTTACGCTCAAATTATACTCATGCATACCCATTAAAGTGAAATATGTAAAAATAACAATAATTTATGCTAGGGTTCATGTAATAAGGCAATATCATTTATTTCAAGTATTTAATTCATAAAAACTGTAATTCATGCAAGATCATATAAGAATACGTTAGAATTTTAGAGAAACCTTCAAGACACATTTATTGGAGACTCAATTCATAAAGAAATCCATCAATTGGGGTAATGGGGCACATGGAAGAACATAATCCATGTTTTGGTTAGCCTAACATACTTGAAACTTTTGAATTTTGAAACAGCTTAGGGAAATTCACAAGATTATCTTCTAACCCTAGTCTTTTTCTCCCTTGAATAAGTTGGAGATGGTGTTTTAGCGTAAAAAGGTTGAACTGATATGTTTAGGAATTTATTTAGGTGTAAAAACGTCAGGTTTAGGTTTTGAAAAGGTGGGAAGACCAAAATAGTATTTCTTAAAAAGCTGTCAAAGTTGTCTACAAGTCCACCTACGTCTCATAGAAACTTATACGACCCTAGGAAATATTCCGTAAATTTTTGTGCAAATTTTATGGTCCCTAGATCGATTCCACGAGCCCAATCTATGGTCCGTAGAAGTTTCTTTGACCCGTAGTTGGGTTCGTCAAATCTCATACCAAAAAATGGATTTTTAGGAGTTTTTGCCACGAGTTAGCAGATGGGCTATAATTCAAACCACAACCCATAAGTCATTTCGTAGGTACACACCTGCTATGATAGTCTGTAGTAAAACGACCATAACTTTTGACTTCAAATTCCAAATGAGGTGAAATCAGTTGTGCTGGAATGCTAATGAAAAGAGAATTCATTTGGTAGGTCATGGGCCACCTAATTCCTTATTTAATAGGAGTTATGATTATTTAAATTTGACTCTTGTATAATCTAATAATAAAAACTCAATATATAAGAAGGTTTTGAACTTAGTTAAGTACTAGCGGTCCCTTATGACCCTAATCAACTTCCCATATGTAAGAATGAGTCTTGAAACATAGGTGACTGTAAGAATAAAGCTATGGAGTGTCACATTAGCGTTCAATCATATGATAGATGTATATGATTGGTAACAGATTAAACACAAATGTTTTTTACAATGGCTAGAAGTGTTTGTAGTTGGTGTTTGGATATCTGACTTGGGGAAACAGTTTATAGATGTCATTTAGAGAATTGGTGTGAACGTGTAATACCCAAGAAATTTTAAAGAGAAACAATCCTCAGACCTGGTTCTATGAGAGGGCTTACGAGTCGTAGACTTGAATACGGCTCTAGACCAGGTCGTAAAAGGTGTACCAGAGTTGGAAAATTTTGATTAAGTATAGAAGGGTTTTTAGGAGACCACATACGACCCGTAAGGTATATAACTCGTAGGAGGGGTTTTGTGACAAGTTCCAGTAACTCAAATTTCAGGACTCCCTATTTTACGAGAGGTAGTTTACAACCCGTAGAACTTTACAACTCGTTGAGAGGGGTTCCGCGCCAAATTCCAATAACTTAAATTTCAAAACCTCTTGTTTATGAGAGGTCATCTATGGTTCGTAGAATAGTCTACGGTCCGTAGACGGGGTCTCGTAGACCCAATGAACGGTTTTTTAGAACGGTAATTTTGTCCATTCCGGTCCCTTTTAATTTATTCCTTGGATGTTTTGGGCTTAATTTAAGTCTTGAAACAAAATCCTACGGATATTTTTCACCATTCTTCATACTTAGGGATTTCTTGAGAGCACTAGGGGAGAGAGAAGAGCAAGGGTTCCTAATTCCAACACGAGTATAAGCTGAGGTTTAATTGTTTCTTCTATTCCCAGGTATGTAAGGCTATCCAAAACATGGATTATGTTCTTCCATGAGTCCCATACCCCGAATTGATAGAGTTGTGAGTGAGCCTCCAATGCATGTTTCTTCAAGGCTTCTCCAAAATTCTAATACGCTTCTACATAATCTTGCATGAATTATTATTTTTATGAATTAAATACTTGAAATAGATTATTTTTCCATACTACATGAACCTAGCATGAATTTTTATTATTTTTACAAATTGCATTTAATTGAGCACGCATGAGTATGATTTGAGCCTAGAGAGCCTATGAAATCCCTAAATGCTTTAACCTCACTTTTGCTTCCTGGATGATATGAGTTAGTATGATGCATGATAGAGTCTCTATGAATCTAGAGCTGAATCTTAAAAGAATCTAACCAAAGAGTCGATAGTTGATGTGATGATTTGAGTTGACAAATGTCCAGATGAAACTAATTAATTGGGATTGATTGTTTATGAGCATTAAGTCTTGGGAGAAGTATCGAGCACCGAATTGAGTGAGAGTAAGTCCAACTCAAACTCACTAACTACGTCATCAAATATAGGAGAGGATTGAACCGTTAAGGCGGATGTCTCCTCATGATCAGGTGTCCCTGGAAGAATAGAAGACACAATTGCCAGATCCATTATGGGTTCGATTCAAGAGGAAGAAACTTATAATATCGTAGCCGCTCATGGTTATTTTGAAACCACCTAGTAACTAAGGTAAACAACGTAGAAAAAGCACCTATTTCTATACCGATTTCAGAAGAGCGAAGAAAAACGGGATGTTTTGTTAATAGGAACAAAAAAGTGTGTAAAGATACATCGGTAGGGGAGCATTCCGCCTTAGAATTCGTTCTTTACCCAACAAGTACTGAATGGTTGTGGCAACATCAGCGAGATTGTTGTACAATCACTGGCTTATAAGTGATTATTGTCAGATAAGAGATACTGCCAGATAGGTTCTAAACGGATAGCGCTCTGACTTGATTGGATCAGATTGATTTGGATTGGTATTGATGGGTCATTGTCTATTCTTTATTCTTGCTTTAGATAGACATTTGACATTTTGATTGAGCATCTTTGAGATTTGTTATTCTATTTATATCTATTTCACTCAGCTATTTTACATGCTCGTACGTTCCACGTACAGATGTCCATTTGGGCCTGCATCTTTCCTGATGTAGAGGCAAGTGTTAGAGATCATCAATAGGTGCATTGTTTTCATGACTCGAGATTAGGGTCTAGATGTGACACGGCAAATGGGAACCCGAGAGTCCCAAACAAGCCTCAAAGTATACATATCCACATCATCAGTTCGGAAGCAGAAACTTATGATAAACCATAATACTAAAGGGTGGGTAAGTAGGACTCACGCTATGGGGGCAAATGGGGCTTTGGACCTTCCACATTTCCACACCGACCATGCATACGTATCACAATTCCATATAGATCCATAATGGCCATTTTTAATAGATAACCGAAAACATAAGTCTTCAAGATGTCCAACAAAGCCTATAGTCATAAGATAGAACGGGGGCCAAGACATGTCCCGTGCTCACCCTCAAATAAGAAAGTAGACATAGGATAACTTAGATAAAAAAAGGGTGGCTTGTCCTCGGAGGATGGGACTCATCACAAGTTCAACTTTCAAAATTGAGCTACTCGTCAAGCGGTGGATAGTTGTAGCGCCAGCCCCTACATGGCAAAATTATGCAGGCATAGAGTATGTGGTTTAAGACTGTAATTGTGTGTAAATATGTTGAGGACAGTTTGGTTAAGGTTGGAACGGATTTGGAATGGTTGACGTCGAAATGTAGCGGAAGGACGCAATGTTGCGTTGTCTACTTACGTGTTGTGTAAAGTTGTTGTATGCTGTATTGTATGAGTTGTTGTAATGCTGTTATGGGACTAAACATAGCTGGATATGACATGTATATGGGAATGTGTGTTAGAAAATACGATTAGGAGTGGAAATGTTGAAAGAATACTCTTTGGTTGCTAATTCCGAGCTTGCTGCCCGGATGTTGTTTTTGGGTGAAATTGGATTACTAAGACGTGTTTATTAGCTACTAACACTAGTTTTATCACCTAATATGTTGTAGATAAGTGTTTGGAGGAAAAGGTTACTACCCCGAGGTAATAACGGCATAGTACAGCGAGGTATGTAAGGCAACTTGATTTCCTATTACTTGGCATGAAATCTATAATCTTCCTTAGCATATAAAGGCACGTAAAAACACCGACATGGCTGCTAACCGTGTCCCCACTCTTTACCATGTTCATATGTACCCATACATAGTCATTTTCAACCTGCATATGTACTTGGATACCAAATATACTTGAGTTCCTTCTTACCCAACAAAGTTTATGTGTCGTTTAATCTCCGATACGGTTCATTAGTTGTGTATCTCTCTTTTCATTGTAGTATTACCTTGTATGGTTGCTCATATGTCACATGTCTATATTCCTACAGTTCTAAAGGTTATGACCACCAAAAGAACCATCTCAAAGTAAATAAAAGATAACTTACAGTTGCTTATAAATGAGTGGTAGCCCGAGGGGTGGAAGAATCACCTAGCCAGGGTCGATCTCATTTGGGTGGTAGCCCGAGGGGTGAAGGAATCACCTAGCTAGGGTCGATCCCATTACAGATTTACCACTGATCAGCTGGTCATTTACATGATATATTGTGCACAGATTATACAGTAAAGATACAGAAATAAAAAGACATAAAGTACATGATTCCACAGTATGACTAAAGGTGGTCTTTTCATCCTTACACACCAGCATGTGATTTCATCTGAGTTCTTATTTCATGTACAGTATTTCCTGCCTTACATATTCAGTACATTATCTCGTACTGACGTCCCTTACGGGGGACCTGCATTTCATGCTGCAGGTACAGGAGCTACTAGATCTCCCCAGTAAGAGTACAGGACTTCCAGCTGCTATTACTAAGCTCCAGGTTGCTTCGGGGCTTATGTGTTTAGAACTTATATTTTGTATTGTATAGTTGGTCATGAGGCGGGGCCTGTCCCGACCCTTTTGGATATTGTTCCTTACTTAGAGGCTTTGTAGACTATGTAAATTAAAGTATGGTCAAATAGCGTATTGTAGATATCGTGGCTCCAACGGCCTAGTTTTATGCATTTACTTTTGGTTTGTTAGTACAGTGTACCTTCTTTTGACAGTGTCACGCCCTAAGCCCCATTAAGGCGGACTGGCACCCGTTGCCGATAAGGCTCGGGAGAACCAACATATAACTATACACCTGCTATGAACATTTAAGAGGTTTCCATACTTAGCATGCTGTCAAAAGAAGGTACACTGTACTAACAAACCAGAAGTAAATGCATAAGACTAGGCCGTTGGAGCCACGATGTCGACAATACGCTATTTGACCACACTTTAATTTACATAGTCTACAAAGCCTCTAAGTAAGGAACAATATCCAAATGGGTCGGGACAGGCCCCGCCTCATGACCAACTATACAATACAAAATATAAGTTCTAAACACATAAGCCCCAAAGCAAATGGAGCTTAGTAATAGCAGCTGGAAGTCCTGTACTCTTACTGGGGAGATCTAGTAGCTCCTGTACCTGCAGCATGAAATGCAGGTCCCCCGTAAGGGACATCAATACGAGATAATGTACTGAATATGTAAGGCAGGAAATACTGTACATGAAATAAGAACTCAGATGAAATCACATGCTGGTGTGTAAGGATGAAAAGACCACCTTTAGTCATACTGTGGAATCATGTACTTTATGTCTTTTTATTTCTGTATCTTTACTGTATAATCTGTGCACAATATATCATGTAAATGACCAGTTGATCAGTGGTAAATCTGTAATGGGATCGACCCTGGCTAGGTGATTCCTTCACCCCTCGGGCTACCACCCAAATGAGATCGACCCTGGCTAGGTGATTCTTCCACCCCTCGGGCTACCACTCATTTATAAGCAACTGTAAGTTATCTTTTATTTACTTTGAGATGGTTCTTTTGGTGGTCATAACCTTTAGAACTGTAGGAATATAGACATGTGACATATGAGCAACCATACAAGGTAATACTACAATGAAAAGAGAGATACACAACTAATGAACCGTATCGGAGATTAAACGACACATAGACTTTGTTGGGTAAGAAGGAACTCAAGTATATTTGGTATCCAAGTACATATGCAGGGTGACAATGACTATGTATGGGTACATATGAGCATGGTAAAGAGTGGGGACACAGTTAGCATCCATGTCGGAGTTTGTACGTGCCTTTATATGCTAAGGAAGATTATAGATTTCATGCCAAGTAATAGAAAATCAAGTTGCCTTACATACCTCGCTGTACTATGCCGTTATTACCTCGGGGTAGTATCCTTTTCCTCCAAACACTTATCTACAATATATTAGGTGATAAAACTAGTGTTAGTAGCTAATAAACACGTCTTAGTAATCCAATTTCACCCAAAAACAACATCCGGGCAGCAAGCTCGGAATTAGCAACCAAGGAGTATTCTTTCAACATTTTCACTCCTAATCGTATTTTCTAACACACATTCCCATATACATGTCATATCCAGCTATGTTTAGTCCCATAACAGCATTACAACAACTCATATAATACAGCATACAACAACTCTACACAACACGTAAGTAGACAATGCAACATTGCGTCCTTCCGCTACATTTCGACGTCAACCATTCCAAATCCGTTCCAACCTTAACCAAACTGTCCTCAACATATTTACACACAATTACAGTCCTAAACCAGTCCAAAAACAGTCCCTAAGTAGATGAAAAACGTGGGACAACAATTCCCAAAAAACAGTCCACAAATTCTTACTAATGACTGGAATTAAGACATCATTTAAGAACTTGTTTTTGCGGAAGATACAAGTGGTCCAGCAGCCTTCTTACATCATTACAAACCCAAGACTTGTTATAAACATACATATACTTCATAACTCAGCCAACCAACAAGTTAAAACTCTCTTATTTAACAAGAAAAGTGAACCACAAAATTGGAACACATGCTGTCCCAAAATTCCTGCACAATACAACCAACATATTCTTCATGTTTTTCATGGAAAAATTACACCAAACCATGGGTATTTTTACTTACCTTAACTCTCAAGTATTAGGTTCTCTTCAAGAACTCTAGAAGTGTGTCTTGGCTGCTTTAGAAAATGAGAAGAGAGCAAGAAGAACTTAGAGAGAAAATCTGAAATTTGGCTTAAGAGAATGGCTAAAAGTTGCTGCTGGTTGCTCCCTTTTATAGGCCTCTTTTGGCCGACTTTCTTTTGGGATTTTAGCCTTATTTTAATAAGGTTATGGGGCAGAAGCTTGGCCCTTTCATTTGGGCCTTATTGGGCTTCAAATGGGATGGGCTTTGTTGCAAACATCTACTCCCTAAGCCCACTTAGTTTGGGCTTTAGTTTTGAAATGGATTGTAATTGTAATTTGGCCCTTTTCTTATCCATCTTGGGCTGCAAATATTGTCCTTTTATGATGCCAAACCATGGGCCCAAATGACATCCTTAACTCGGGGTTTATTCTTTATCGAACTTGAACAAATTTGATGTTGGGCCTTGTCTCCGTTTACCGAGCTTATTTAAGCTAAGCGCGTAGGTGACTCACCTACTAGCTTGCTAAGTCCCTCAAGCACCTCAATTATTTTACTTCATTTAAGGTCACACTCTCCTTAACTTGACTTAAAAATTATATACGCTCGGTCATCTTAAACGTTAGACGTGCATATAGCCCTTTAATCTAAAATTCACGCACCTTTAAAAATATGTGCGGATTTGACCCTACCATATCATATTTCATCTATGTTAGACTAGTACATGTATGATGTGGGGTGTTACATCCTCCCCCCTTAGGAACATTCGTCCCCGAATGTAAGCATAATTGAATAGGTTAAACGAACTCACGTGTAAACAGACTTTTGAAAACATAATAAGAATTCATATTCACGTACCTACTAATCCCTCAACTCTGTATCTTGGAATTCCTCTTTAGCTTTAAATAAATAAGGATATTTAGACCTCATTGCTTCCTCAGCCTCCCACGTTATCTCTTCTACCTGTTGGTTCCTCCAAAGCACTTTTACTGAAGGTATTTCCTTATTCCTTAGCTTTCTAACTTGACGATCTAGGATAGCAATAGGTACCTCTTCATAGGTGAGATCTTCCGTAACTTGCATATCTTCAATAGGAGTAATATGAGATGGATCACCTATGCATTTTCGGAGCATTGAGACATGAAAAACTGGATGAACCATTGAAAGCTCCTGGGGTAACTCTAATTCATATGCAACTTGTCCAAACCTTTTAGTAATCTTATATGGCCCTATGTAACGTGGGCTTAGTTTCCCTTTCTTACCAAATCTCATAACACCTTTCATTGGAGACACCTTTAAGAATACCCAATCTCCTACTGAGAATTCCAGCCCTCTTCTTCTAACATCTGCATATGATTTGTGACGGCTTTGGGCTGTTTCTAGCCGTTGTCGTATTACCTTGACTTTTTCCATGGCTTGTTGGACTAGATCTGGACCAAGCAAGGTGGTTTCACCCACTTCAAACCATCCTATCGGTGATCTACATTTCCTTCCATACAAAGCTTCATACGGTGCCATCTTGATGCTTGAATGGTAGCTATTATTATAGGCAAATTCAATAAGTGGCAAATGGTCCACCCAACTACCTTTGAAGTCCAATGCACACGCCCGCAACATATCTTCAAGTGTTTGAATGGTGCGTTCTGCTTGACCATCTGTCTGCGGGTGGAAAGCTGTACTTAAATTTACTTGTGTCCCTAAGCTCCTCTGGAAGGATTTCCAAAACTTTGCGGTGAATTGAGCTCCCCGATCAGATATAATGGATATTGGAATCCCATGTAGCCTAACTATCTCTTTGAGATATAGCTTTGCATACTCTTCAGCCGTATAATCACTCTTAACTGGTAAGAAGTGTGCTGACTTTGTAAGTCTATCAACTATTACCCATATGGAATCAAACTTCTGAAATGAGCGAGGCAACCCAGTAACAAAATCCATATTAATCATATCCCACTTCCATGTTGGAAGCTCTATACATTGCATATAACCTCCCGGCTTTTGGTGCTCTACCTTAACTTGTTGGCAATTTGGACATTGAGCCACAATTTCTGCAAGGTCCTTTTTCATGCCTTCCCACCAAAACATTTCCTTCAGGTCATGATACATCTTAGTTGATCCTGGATGGATAGTATATCTTGAATGATGGGCTTCTTCCATTATTCTCCTTCGTAGTCCATTTATATTAGGAATGCACAATCTGTTAAGACAGTAAAGTACTCCATTTTGGGTAAGTTCAAAGCCCTTCATTATGCCTTGACTCACCTTCTCCTTAAGTCGCCGTAGAATAGTATCTTTGAACTGTTTTTCTCTTACCTCTGTTACCAATGAAGACTCTGCAGCATTATGCACAACAACCCCTTCCTTTGGAGTTTCAATCAGGCGTACCCCGAAATTGGCTAGTTGACGTAGATCCTTAGCGACTCCTTGCCTTACCACGGTCTGATCATCAATATTCACAATTGCCTTGCAGCTCAAAGCATCGGCTACCACATTTACTTTCCCTGGATGGTATAGTATATCAACATCGTAATCCTTTATTAGCTCCAGCCACCTCCGCTGCCTTAAATTTAGGTCTTTCTGTTTAAATATGTACTGTAAGCTCTTATGATCAGTATATATGTCAACATGAACCCCATATAAATAATGGCGCCATATTTTCAAGGCAAACACAACAGCTGCTAGTTCAAGGTCATGTGTCGGGTAGTTTTTCTCATGTGGCTGCAGTTGTCTCGAGGCATAAGCAATTACCCTACCATGTTGTGTCAGTACACACCCTAAACCAACCCCCGAAGCATCACAATATACCGCATACCCCTCTGTGCCTTCTGGAAGCACTAATACAGGTGCAGAAGTTAGCCTGCTTTTCAACTCTTGAAAGCTCCTTTCACATGCATCATTCCATGGAAATTTGGTCTCCTTATGTGTCAACTTTGTTAGAGGTGCAGAAATAGAAGAAAAACCTTCAACAAATCTCCTGTAATAACCTGCCAATACTAAGAAGCTTCGAACTTCTGTGGGTGTTGTTGGCCTTGGCCAATCTTTCACCGCCTCTATCTTTTGTGAATCAACCCTTATTCCTTCATCGGATACAATATGACCCAAGAATGCCACTGATTTTAACCAAAATTCACGTTTGGAAAACTTGGCATACAATTGCCGATCACGAAGAACTTGCAATACCTGCCGTAAGTGATTTGCATGGTCCTCTTCTGATCTTGAATACACCAAAATGTCATCTATAAATACTATCACAAAGACATCCAAGAACGGCTTGAATACCCTGTTCATTAAGTCCATAAAAACTGCTGGTGCATTTGTCAGACCAAATGACATAACAAGAAATTCAAAGTGACCATAGCGTGTCCTAAAGGCTGTCTTGGGTATATCTTTTTCCTTCACCCTTACTTGGTGATACCCTGACCTCAAGTCAATTTTCGAAAAGCATTTGGCACCCTGTAACTGATCAAACAAATCGTCAATCCTGGGGAGGGGGTATTTGTTTTTAATTGTCACCTTATTCAATTGTCGGTAATCAATACACATTTTTAAGGTGCCATCCTTTTTACGTACAAATAACACTGGTGCACCCCAAGGGGACACACTAGGTCTTATAAAGTCCTTCTCTAGCAAATCTTTCAATCGCTCCTTTAATTCACGTAGCTCTGCCGGGGCCATTCTATATGGAGGGATAGAAATAGGTTGAGTGCCTGGGAGTAAATCAATGCCAAAATCTATCTCTCGTTCTGGAGGCAAACCTGGAAGCTCTTCGGGAAACACATCAGCAAATTCATTCACTACCGGAACAGATTGAAGAGTTGGTGATTCAGCCTCCATATCCCTTACTCTAACTAGATGACATATACACCCCTTTGACATCATCTTCCTTGCCTTAAAATAGGAAATAAACTTCCCCTTTAGTGCCCCAACATTACCTTCCCATTCAAGGACTGCCTCATTTGAAAAGTGGGAATACACTCTCTTAGATCGGCAATCCACAGTAGCATAGCAAGAAGCTAACCAATCCATGCCCATTATAACATCGAATTCCACCATATCTAACTCAACAAGGTCCGCCCACGTATCACGGTCGCAAACAGTTACAACACAATCATAATAGACCCTTCTAGCTATAATAGATTCACCGGTTGGCGTAGATACTTCAAATGGCTCATTCAATAATTTAGGTGTTCTTTTAAGCTTCCCAGCCACTAGTGGTGTAATATATGATAATGTAGAACCAGGGTCAATTAATGCATATACATTATGTGAAAAGATGGACAATGTACTTGTGACCACATCGGGTGAAGCTTCTAAATTCTGCCGACTCCCCAGAGCATAAGTGCGATTCTGGGCTCCGCTGGAGCTAGCTGCTCCTCTACCACCTCTACCATGGCCTGTAGGCATTTGCTGACCCCTACTGAAGGGAGGAACTGACGATGATGATGCAACAGCTGACCCAGCAGGTTGTGCCATATCACCCATACGTCTTCTTGGGCAATCTCTTATCATATGCCCTGGTACACCACACCAATAACAGGCATCTGTCCCAACACGGCATATACCTGAATGACTCCTCCCACATTGTTGGCAAGACTGCCTAGGAGGAATCTGCTGGCTGGCCGAATATCCTGCAGTCCGTGCACCTTGTCCTTCACTTCTTTGATTAAACTAATTACCTCTAGGCCCTTGAAGTTGCGGTGGAGCACTGACTACAGAATAAGAGGATGATGGTCTAGGTGGTTTACTAGGATATCGGGGCCTAACATCACCTTGGGACGGTACAAACTGCCCTGTAGATCTAGCCCTCTTGGACTGGCCCCTTTCTATCTCTTGTGTCCTTCTCCTTTGCCTCTGATCCTCTAGTTTCTGTGCAAATGCTTGCATCCTTGCTATATCCATGTCTTTATTCAATGAAGCAATAGTACAGTCTCTTACCAGATATATATCCAACCTGTCCACATACCGATGAACTCTATCTGCCATAGTAGCAACTACATTAGGAGCATACCTGGCCAAGGAGTTAAACTGGAGGCTATACTCCCTCACGTTCATACCCCCTTGGTAGAGATTCAGAAACTGATCTGCCCGGGCCTCTCGGATCTCATATGGCAAGTGGTCAAGAAAGGCCTCTTTGAACTCCTTCCAGGTAGTTGGAGGCGCATCTATACCCTTGGATTGCTTCCAAGATTCATACCACAATATAGCCACACCTTTCAATCTATATGCTGCCAGTTCTACAGCTTCTGTACCACTTACATGCATAACATCTAAAGTTCGCTGGATCTGGTCGATGAAGTCTTGCGGATCTTCATTAGGATCTGACCCGGTGAAAGCTGGAGGGTCCAAATTAAGGAAGTCACGTATCCTCGTGCTAGCCGCCCTATTTGCACCATCTGCACCTACAACTGGGCCTTCTTGTCTTTGGCTTTGGCTAGCAACTATGCGAGTCAATAATTGGACCGCATTTCTCAGATCCTGCACAGCAGCATCGGCAGGTGGTTCTGAGGGAGTTTCACTACGACCTGGTTCATCAGGAGCTGGAGGAGTTGGAGATGTTTGGGACAGAGACTCATCTTGGGCCTCATCTCGTCGTCTCACCCGACTGGGCATACCAATTACCACTTCCACCTCCTTCCCCTTGCCTTTGCTTTTCCTTGTTTCAGGCATGCTTACTGTACAAAATAATTTAGAGGTCAGAAATAATCAACCTACAACACTTGGCTCTATGGCACGATCTAAAGAATGAAAAGAAAGTGACAACTCCTAAATACCACGTAGCCTGCTGCTTATAAATGTGGTGCACAACACATCCATAAACAAGACTCTACATAGACACAGCTTTGTAGACTCCCTAGGACGACCCGCTCTGATACCACTTCTGTCATGCCCTAAGCCCCATTAAGGCGGACTGGCACCCGTTGCCGACAAGGCTCGGGAGAACCAACATATAACTATACACCTGCTATGAACATTTAAGAGGTTTCCATACTTAACATGCTGTCAAAAGAAGGTACACTGTACTAACAAACCAGAAGTAAATGCATAAGACTAGGCCGTTGAAGCCACGATGTCGACAATACGCTATTTGACCACACTTTAATTTACATAGTCTACAAAGCCTCTAAGTAAGGAAAAATATCCAAATGGGTCGGGACAGGCCCTGTCTCATGACCAACTATACAATACAAAATATAAGTTCTAAACACATAAGCCCCGAAGCAACCTGGAGCTTAGTAATAGCAGCTGGAAGTCCTGTACTCTTACTGGGGAGATCTAGTAGCTCCTGTACCTGCAGCATGAAATGCAGGTCCCCCGTAAGGGACGTCAGTACGAGATAATGTACTGAATATGTAAGGCAGGAAATACTGTACATGAAATAAGAACTCAGATGAAATCACATGCTGGTGTGTAAGGATGAAAAGACCACCTTTAGTCATACTGTGGAATCATGTACTTTATGTCTTTTTATTTCTGTATCTTTACTGTATAATCTGTGCACAATATATCATGTAAATGACCAGCTGATCAGTGGTAAATCTGTAATGGGATCGACCCTGGCTAGGTGATTCCTTCACCCCTCGGGCTACCACCCAAATGAGATCGACCCTGGCTAGGTGATTCTTCCACCCCTCGAGCTACCACTCATTTATAAGCAACTGTAAGTTATCTTTTATTTACTTTGAGATGGTTCTTTTGGTGGTCATAACCTTTAGAACTGTAGGAATATAGACATGTGACATATGAGCAACCATACAAGGTAATACTATAATGAAAAGAGAGATACACAACTAATGAACCGTATCGGAGATTAAACGACACATAGACTTTGTTGGGTAAGAAGAAACTCAAGTATATTTGGTATCCAAGTACATATGCAGGGTGACAATGACTATGTATGGGTACATATGAGCATGGTAAAGAGTGGGGACACGGTTAGCAGCCATGTCGGAGTTTGTACGTGCCTTTATATGCTAAGGAAGATTATAGATTTCATGCCAAGTAATAGGAAATCAAGTTGCCTTACATACCTCGCTGTACTATGCCGTTATTACCTCGGGGTAGTATCCTTTTCCTCCAAACACTTATCTACAACATATTAGGTGATAAAACTAGTGTTAGTAGCTAACAAACACATCTTAGTAATCCAATTTCACCCAAAAACAACATCCGGGCAGCAAGCTCGGAATTAGCAACCAAGGAGTATTCTTTCAACATTTCCACTCCTAATCGTATTTTCTAACACACATTCCCATATACATGTCATATCCAGCTATGTTTAGTCCCATAACAGCATTACAACAACTCATATAATACAGCATACAACAACTCTACACAACACGTAAGTAGACAACGCAACATTGCGTCCTTCCGCTACATTTCGACGTCAACCATTCCAAATCCGTTCCAACCTTAACCAAACTGTCCTCAACATATTTACACACAATTACAGTCCTAAACCAGTCCAAAAACAGTCCCTAAGTAGATGAAAAACGTGGGACAACAATTCCCAAAAAACAGTCCACAAATTCTTACTAATGACCGGAATTAAGACATCATTTAAGAACTTGTTTTTGCGGAAGATACAAGTGGTCCAGCAGCCTTCTTACATCATTACAGACCCAAGACTTGTTAAAAACATACATATACTTCATAACTCAGCCAACCAACAAGTTAAAAGTCTCTTATTTAACAAGAAAAGTGAACCACAAAATTGGAACACATGCTGTCCCAAAATTCCTGCACAATACAACCAACATATTCTTCATGTTTTTCATGGAAAATTACACCAAACCATGGATATTTTTACTTACCTTAACTCTCAAGTATTAGGTTCTCTTCAAGAACTCTAGAAGTGTGTCTTGGCTGCTTTAGAAAATGAGAAGAGAGCAAGAAGAACTTAGAGAGAAAATCTGAAATTTGGCTTAAGAGAATGGCTAAAAGTTGCTGCTAGTTGCTCCCTTTTATAGGCCTCTTTTGGCCGACTTTCTTTTGGGCTTTTAGCCTTATTTTAATAAGGTTATGGGGCAGCAGCTTGGCCCTTTCATTTGGGCCTTATTGGGCTTCAAATGGGATGGGCTTTGTTGCAAACATTTACTCCCTAAGCCACTTAGTTTGGGCTTTAGTTTTGAAATGGATTGTAATTGTAATTTGGCCCTTTTCTTATCCATCTTAGGCTGCAAATATTGTCCTTTTATGATGCCAAACCATGGGCCCAAATGACATCCTTAACTCGAGGTTTATTCTTTATCGGACTTGAACAAATTCGGTGTTGGGCCTTGTCTCCGTTTACCGAGCTTATTTAAGCTAAGCGCGTAGGTGACTCACCTACTAGCTTGCTAAGTCCCTCAAGCACCTCAATTATTTTACTTCATTTAAGGTGACACTCTCCTTAACTTGACTTAAAAATTATATACGCTCGGTCATCTTAAGCATTAGACGTGCATATAGCCCTTTAATCTAAAATTCACGCACCTTTAAAAATATGTGCGGATTTGACCCTGCCATATCATATTTCATCTATGTTAGACTAGTACATGTATGATATGGGGTGTTACATGTTAGTACGTTTGAATGTACTAAGTATGCATGCATGCAATGCATATGACTTATCAACCTGCACTTCAATGTTAGATGACAAGGGCACTAAATATGAAAAGAATTATATATCCAAGGAAGAGTAGTATACAACATGCCATGAAATTCATGATGCATGAAATACAATTATGTTTGTATTTAGCAGGGATGTGACCTCAACCGATATGAGTAAGACCAAGTGAGCTAGTACTTGGAATCCCAATGAAATCCCTTCACCAGTACAGAGGTGGTCTACTTGCCAAAGGTAAACCATACTTCACCTTACAGGAACCACTCCCATTTTATATGAAGCAACCCCCTTATTGGAAAATCTCCCATTTTGAAAAGGACTTTCATATCATAACATAATACTTCACCTTATGGGAACCACTCCCATTTTGTATGAAGCAACCTTCCTCACGGGAACATCTCTCATTTCTGATAGGATTCTCATAACATATGCTAGACACATAGTTCGAGGATAGGGAGAGGGCCCTTGGGGAGAGCCCTGATACCCCCAATCTATCGGTGCTAAGTCAACATCCCACGAGAATACATATAGTATATATATGCATACTTTGAAAAAGGCAATAGTCATTTCAAATCCGATCAATGCACATTTAGGCTCAAATGCCAAATCATTGCTTGTAGTTATAATATTCGTGCATATGACTAGCTCGATTACAAATACGGAATGGTGCAAGCACCCAAAATGCTCAAAAGCCATAATCATTGACATATATGTGATCACATCCTTTTCATAACCTATATCTTATTAAAATCATTTCATAAAACATAATTGGGCTTGACCCACTTTATAATTTCCATAAAGACCAATGTTCATGAATGCAAATGCAATGCATGATGTGAGAATAGCATGAGTAATATAGATTCAATCTAAATTCAAAAATCTATTATGAAATTGAAGTAAATCCATGACCAAATCCACATTTAAATCTTAATATAAATCACCCATGCATAATTCAAACTTTAAAGGGGACATGCATGTTCATAACTTCATAACTTCAATATCAATCATCATACTAGGGTTTAAAGTAACTTGAAATAATAAATAAAGTATAGCCAATACATCAATTGAATTTAACAAATCATATAATGAAAAACCCACATTTAAGTAAGCTTAATTTCATGAAATTCAATTGAAAAGAGTTTGGGTCTTCTTGGTTGAAAGAGACCAAGAATCAATCCCCACATACCTTGGTTAGGAGAATGAATTTGAGAAGAATTTTAGCTTGAAGTTGAATCCCCAATTGAATCCCTAGCTTGAGTCTTGAGAGGAGAGCTTAGAGAGGATTTTTAGGAGTTGATTTTAGGGTGAGAGTGTTTTCAATGAGAATGAATTAGAATGGAAGGGTATCATCTGATTTAGGGGTCCAGGATACGTAGAAACGTCATAAATCACAATTAAAATAAGTCGAATTTACGTAAAAGCCATTAATGAAACGGATGAAAAAGTGGGTTGTTACGACTTCACTGGCACCTACAGTTTCCGTGAGACACTTCACGACCCGTGAACAGTGCCCGTGAGGTGACACTTAAACAAATTTTCGCAATACTCAACACTTAGAGTTTTCCAAAGCAAAGGGGTGCCATACAGACGACTACACGACCCATATGACACTACATAGGTCGTGTCAAGAGCCGTGTGACGACACTTAAAAAAACTTTTGCAAAAAAAAGTTACGAGATGGCAATTAAATACTTAGAAAAATTTTACGTCGCGAGCTATATGGTGGGCCACACGGACCGTGTGAATGGCCGTGTGCCCACCACTTGGTCCGAAACTCTCTGTCGAATCCCCATAATCAAAATTATGGCCAAGTACTTCTCCACTAGAGGCCACACGATCTGTGTGGCTTCACACTGGCCGTGTAGGCGTCCAATGGAGCGACACTTGGTCAAATTTTCTCACGGGCAATATTGTGAGATCCGATAAAGTCGTTCAAAAAATTTGAGCCCTTACATCATCTCCCCCTTGGAAACATTCGTCCCCAAATGTGCAACGGCATAGGACATGAAACATCCAAATACAAGGTGCAATGCATAGTCCTTCATTTGAAAATCACAAAATCTTTAAAACCCATATCCAAAATGTATCCAATTCATTCAAAACACCATGAAAATCATTTTCGTGCACATGTACGCATGTCATGTCATGAGACTCAAGAGTGAAAGAACTAGGACCATTTAGAAAAGGAAGAACCTAGTACCTTAAGCTTGAGTATATTGGAAAAGATAGTGATATCACTTCATCATGTCCAACTCCGCCTCCCATGTAGCACTCTCCACGTGTTGATTTCTCCAAAGTACCTTCACCAAAGCCACATCCTTGTTACGAAGTCACTTCACTTGTCTATCCAAAATCTCTATCGAGACTTTCTCATAAGATAGGTTCTCCTCAACCTCTATTCCCTCATAAGGCACGATAGTGCTAGGATCACCAACCAACTTTCTCAATATAAACACATGGAAGACGGGGTGAATGGAACTCAAGTCCGGAGGCAACTCCAACCTATAAGCCACGCTCTCGATTCTCTCAACGATCTCATAAGGGCCAACATACCGGGGGCTTAGCTTGCCCTTCTTACCAAAATGCATCATACCTTTCATAGGAGAAATCTTTACATACACCCAATCACAAATATGAAATTCAAGATCCCTTCTCCTAACATCCAAATAGGACTTTTGGTGACTTTGTGCAGTCTTCAACCTTTCTCTAATCACCTTCACCTTTTCCATAGCCTCCAACACTAAATCCGAACCAATCAATGCCATTTCTTCCAATTCAAACCACCTTACCAGTGACCTACACCTTCTCTCATACAAGGCCTCGAACGGTGTCATACCAATGCTAGCAAGGAAGCTATTATTATAGGCAAACTCAGTGAATGGAAGGTGATCATCCTAATTACCCTTAAATTCCAACACGCAAGCCCTCAACATATCCTCCAGGGTTTGGATAGTCTTCTCAGCTTGCCCATCGGTTTGAGGATGAAAAGCGGTGCTTAACTGAATCTTAGTTCCAAGTCCCTTATGAAATGATCTCCAAAAGTGGAAAGTGAATTGGGTGCCACGATCCAATTTGATGGACCTGGACACACCATGCAATCTCACCAATTCTTGGATGTACAATCTTGCGTAATCCTCCGTGCTATAGGTAGTCTTGACCGGTAGGGTATGAGCCGACTTAGTCATCCGATCAATAATGACCCAAATGGAGTCAAATTGCCTTCGGGTCCGAGGCAAACCAACAATAAAGTCCATGTTCACATCTTTCCACTTCTATGTGGGAAGCTCGATATCTTGAGCCAAGCCACTGGGCCTTTGGTGCTCCACCTTCATTTGTTGACAACTTGGACATTCGAATACAAACTTAGCTATGTCCTTCTTCATACCATGCCACCAATACACTTCCTTCAAATCCCGATACATCTTGGTAAATCCTGGGTGAATAGAATAATGAGAGTTGTGAGCCTCACTCATGATTACCCTTCTAAGATCATCCACATCTGGGACACAAAGATGGTCTTGGTACCGGAGCACACCATCTCCCCCGTAGGAGAACACCTTGATCTTCTTTGTTGTAACCAACTTCTTCAATTCAAGCAATGATGGATCTAAATCTTGCTTAGCTTTTACATCAACCACCACGGAAGATTCTGCCCCGCTTTGAACGTGGATACCACCATTGTTCGAGTCAGCCAACCTAACATCCAACCTAGCCAACCGGTGAACGCGTCCTTTGCTAAATCCTTCCGTTCCTCTTCAACATGTATCACACTACCCATAGATAGCCTACTGAGAGCATCGGTTACGATATTGGCCTTGCCGAGATGATATTGAATACTCATGTCGTAGTCCTTTAGGAGTTCCAACCATCTCATTTGCCTCAAGTTGAGATACCTTTGAGTGAATACATATTGCAGGCTCTTGTGATCGGTGAACACATCAACATGAACGCCACACAAATAGTGCCTCTAAATCTTCAAGGCAAAGACTACCACCGCCAACTCAAGGTCATGCATTGGATAATTACGCTCATGCACCTTCAACTGCCTAGATGCATACGCTATTACCTTACCATATTGCATAAGCACACAACCCAACCCAATCCGCGAGGCATCACAATACACCACAAATCCCTCCAAGCCATTTGGTAGAGTCAAGATGGGAGCCGACGTTAGCCGATTCTTCAAGGTCTGGAAACTCTGTTCGCATTCATCTGACCACACAAACTTAGCCTTCTTTTTGGTCAATTTAGTCAACGGAGATGCTATAGCTGAGAACCCTTCAACGAACCTTCTATAATAGCAAGCCAACCCCAGAAAGCTTTGAATATTCGAAGGAGTCAATGATTTGGGCTAATTCTTCACGACCTCGTCTTCTTCGGATCCACTTTGATACCATCACCGGACACCACATGAACAAGAAAGGCCACTTCACCCAACTAAAATTCATATTTACTAAACTTGTCATACAACTTCTTCTCCCTCAAGGTTTGTAGAACCATTCTCAAATGATCCCCATGCTTCTGCTCACTTCGAGAGTAAATGAGAATGTCATCAATGAAGACCACCAAAAAATTGTCAAGAAATGGCTTGAACACCTGATTCATCAAATCCATGAACACGGCCGGAGCATTGGTTAAGCTGAACGATATCACCACAAACTCAAAGTGTCCATACCTTATCCGAAAAGTTGTCTTGGGAATGTCACACCCCCTAACCTTCAACTGATGATACTCGAAATGAAGATCAATCTTTGAGAAATGAGTAGTCTCTTGAAGTTGGTCGAACAAGTCATTAATCCTGGGAAACAAATACTTGTTTTTAACGGTCACCTTATTTAGTTTCCTATAATCAATACATATTCGAAAAGATCCATCCTTCTTTCTCACAATTAACACTGGAGCACCCCACGGCGATATACTTGGCCTAATGAAACCTTTCTCCAACAAGTCCTTTAATTGATCCTTTAACTCCGCCGGTGCCATACGATAAGGAGGAATAAAGATAGGTTGAGTATCCGGGAGAAGATCTATGCCAAAGTATACTTCCATTTCGGGAGGAATACCGAGCAAGTCTTCGAGAAACACATCTAAAAACCCATTCACCACTGGGATCGACTCAAGGGTAGGTGTTTTGTACCCCATATCCAATCCATGACCCTCACAACATGATAACTACATCCCTTGGAAATCAATTTTCATGCCTTGAGGTAGTAAATAAACGGACCTTTAATAGAGGAGTCACTACCCTTCCATTCAAGAACGGACTCGCTGGGAGGTTGGAACTTGGCCTTTCGGGTTCTACAATCTGTAGAGGCATATGATGCATGCAACCAATCCGTCCCAAGAATCACGTCAAAATTGAACATCTCAAGTTCCACAAGGTCACACGGGAAATCTTTGTGCAACACAGAACTAGACAACCACGATATACTCTATGTGCAATAATAGATTCACCTAAAGGAGTATAAACCGAGAAAGGGTCCTTTAAAATCTTAGGACTCAAACCAAACTGAACAGCCAACGGAGGAGTCACAAAATACAAATTTGCACCCGGGTCAAGCAAAATATAAGCATCAAAATCAAAGACTTTTAACATACAAGTCACGACATCTGGAGCTTCCTCAACCTCTTGACGGGCATGGAGTGCATAGAACCTGTTGTTCCTTGGAGCAACACCTTGGGGAGCTCTTTGTTGACCTTGACCTCCTTGAGCCACCTGACCTTGGCCTCTATGAGCATTCCTAGGACAATCGACAACCTTGTGGTTTTTATCACCACACCCATAGCAAACACCCAAATCCCTCTAACAAGCAACTGTGTAGGGCTTCCCATACTTTCCACATAGAGGATGCCCCTGTCCACCACTAACTGGTGCCCTAGGAGGAGGTACCCGAGCACTAGAACCTTGGCCATACTGGAAGCGACCAAAGCCACCACTACGAGAACTAGAGAATCCACCATCAAACAGTCCCTCTTATGATTGTATGCCCTCCTCTCCTTAAGTTTCTCCCCTTTGATCTGTTCAGCATATACCATGAGTCTAGAAATATCCATATCCCATATGAGTATGGCAGTACAACATTCTTTTATAAGCAAATCAGAGATACCAAAAACTAACTTGTGCATCCTTGCACGAGGGTCAGCCATAAGTGACGGAGCATACTTGGAGAGTTTTGTGAATTTGAGGGCATAATCCCTCACACTCATACCTCCTTGTTTGAGGTTGATAAATTCAGTCATCTTGGCCTCCCTAAGCTCAAGTGGGAAAAACGATCCAGGAATGCAAGTTTGAACTCTTCCCAATTGACATCACCACCGCAAGCCCTCTCCATAGACTATTGGGTGTACCACACTTGAGTCACATCTTTCAGTTGATAGGAAGCCCATTCAGCCTTCTCCTTGGAAGTGACACCCATAATGTTCAATATCTTTGTGAGCTTATCAATGAACTCCTGAGCATCCTTATCCGCCTTCGACCCATGGAACTCCGGAGGATTCATCTGGGTGAAATCCCTCACCCTAGAAGCTGGTGTAGGATCCCGTAGCAGATTAGTATGCATAGTCTAAGATGTCACCACCTAGGCAAGCATGGATAAGGCGGTACGGAATTCACCATTTGAGATGGGTTCATCCATAGGCCCTTGAGATTCCTAATCCTCATCAGCTAGAGCCGGCCTTGGTAGGTGGGGTCTTCCTTGAGGCATCTTCTGAAATGGAGCAATGACACCATCAAGATGAGGGAACCAAATGTCCGAGCCATAGCAAGAAGTAAGGCACGAAAAAGTGAAGCAATTCCTAAAATGCCTTCATAGCCTCCCACTCATAGGCATGGTGCACTTCACACCCATGAATAGGACTCTACTTGACATGGCATGTTGGACTCCGAGGATCATTTATAAACCTAGGGCTCTGATACCATCTTTTGTCATGACCCGAGATTAAAGTCTAGATGTGACATGGAAAATGGGAACCCGAGAGTCCCAAAACAAGCCTCGAAGTATTCAAATCCACATAATCGGTTTGGAAGTGCAAACATATGATAAACACATAATACTAAGGGATGGGTAAGTAAGACTCACGTTATGGGGGCAAACGGGGCTTAGGACCTTCCACATTTCCACACCAACCATGCATATATATCACAATTCCATAATCGATCCATAATGGTCATTTCAAATAGATAACCGAAAACATAAGCTCCAAATACAACACATAACATATATAAAGTCTACGAGAGTCTACAAGATGTCCAACAATGCCTCTAGTCATAAGATGGAACAGGAGCCAAGACATGTCCCAGGCTTACCCTCAAATAAGAAAGTAAACATATGATAACTTAGATAGAAGAAGGGTGACTTGTCCGTGGAGGATGGCACTCACACAAGTTCAACTTTTGGAATTGAGCTACTCGTTAAGCGGTGGATAGTCGTAGCACTCGGCTCCTACATGGTAAAATCATGTAGGCATAGAGTATGTGTTAGTACGTTTGAATGTACTAAGAATGCGGGTATGCAACGCATATGACTTATAAACCTGCACTTCAATGTTAGATGACAAGGGCACATAATATAGAAAGAATCATATATCCAAGGAAGAGTAGTATGCAACATGCCATGAAATTCATGATGCATGAAATGCAATGATGTTTGTATTTAGCGGGGATATGACCTCAACCGACATGAGTAAGACCAAGTGAGCTAATATTGGAATCCCGATGAAATCCCCACACTAGTACAGAGGTGGTACGGTACAGAGGTGGTATACTTTTCAAAGGTAAACCATACTTCACCTTATCAGAAACACTCCCATTTCATATGAAGAAACCCCCTTATGGGAACATCTTCCATTTCGGAAAGGATTTTTATATCATAATATAATACTTCACCTTACGAGAACCACTTCTATTTCGTATGAAGCAATCTTTCTTACGGGAAAATCTCCTATTTCGGATAGGATTCTCATAACATATGCTAGGCATATAGTTCGAGGAAAGGGAGAGGGCCCTTAGGGATAGCCTTGACGGCCCCAATCCATTGGTGCTAAGTCAACATCCCACGAGAATACATATAGTATATATATGCATACTTTCAAAAAAGCAATAGTCATTTCAAATCCGATCAATGCATATTTAGGCTCAAATGTCAAATCATAGCTTGTAGTTATAATATTCATGCATACGACTAGCTCAATTACAAATACGGAATGGTGCAAGCATCCAAAATGCTCAAAAGCCATAATCATTGACATATATGTGATCACATCCTTTTCATAACCAATATCTTATCAAAATCATTTTATAAAACATAATTGGGCTTGACCCACTTTATAAGTTTCATAAAGACCAATGTTCATGAATGCAAATGCAATGCATGATGTGAGAATAGCATGGGTAATATAGATTCGATCTAAATTCAATAATCTAATATGAAATTGAAGTAAATCAATAATCAAATCCACATTTAAATTATAATATAAATCACTCATGCGTAATTCAAGCTTTAAAGGGGACATGCACGTTCATAACTTCATAACTTCAATGTCAATCATCATAATAGGGTTTAGAGTAACTTAAAATCATAAATAAAGTACAGCCAATACATCAATTGAATTTAATAAATCATATAATGAAAAACTCACATTTAAAGAAAGCTTAATTTCATGAAATTCAATTGAAAAGAGTTTGGATCTTGGTTGAAAGGGACCAAGAATCAATCCCACATACCTTGATTAGGAGAATGAATTTGAGAAGAATTTTAGTTTGAAGTTGAATCCCCAATTGAATCCCTAGCTTGAGTCTTGAGATGAGAGCTTAGAGAGGATTTTTAGGAGTTGATCTTAGGGTGAGAGTGTTTTCAATGAGAATGAATTAGAATGGAAGGGTATCAGCTGATTCAGAGGTCCAGGATAGGTAGAAAGGTCATAAATCATAATTAAAATAAGTCAATTTTATGTAAAAGCCATTAATGAAATGGATGAAAAGTGGGCCGTCAAGGCTTCACTGGCACCTACACGGTCTATGAGACACTTCACGGCTCATGAACGGTGCCCCTGAGGTGACACTTGAATAAATTTTCTCAATGCTCAACACTTAGAATTTTTCAAAGCAAAGGGGTGACATACGGTCGGCTACACGGCCCGTGTGCCACTATATAAGTCATGTCAAGAGCCGTATGACGACACTTAGAAATAATTTTGCACGAAAAAATTACGAGACGGTAATTTCGTACTTAGAAAAATTTCACATCGCGAGCTATACGGTGGGCCACATGGTCCGTACCACACCACACGGACCGTGTGAGTGGCTTTGTGCCCACACTTGGCCCGAAACTCTCTATCGAATCGTCGTAATCAAAATTATGGCCAAGTACCTCTCCACTGGAGGTCACACGGTCTGTGTAGCTTCACACTGGCCATGTGGGCCTCTCATGGAGCGATACTTGGTCAAATTTTCTCCCGGGAAACATTGTGAGATCCGTTAAAGTCGTTTGAAATATTCGGGGCCTTACAATCGTTGAGGATCTACTCGCATCGAGTTGATTGGTGAGTCCTCCCCTACTTCCAGAGGATGCTTATTTAGACTTTATCTAGCTTGAGTTAGTACTTTATTTCCTTTGATTTGGGTAGCCACGGCCTGCCATGGTACCGTCTAGACAATTTAGTTAGAGGCTTCATAGACTAATTTTGAGATTGATGATTTGGATATTGTCTGACTAGTTTCTTTTACACTAGTCCTGATATTGTCTAACTAGTTTCTTTCACACTAGTCCTGTTGATTTGTCATGATTGTCTTTATTTGAGATTGTCCACCTTTTTTCATCTTTAATCTTCTGCTGATATGATAATTGTTGGTTGAATGAATGTGATGAGGCCAAGTGGTTCGCTTAGGGGCTAGCTATAGTTTTTGAGTGCCGGCTACATCTAGTACCCTCACGGGGAGTGACAGAAGGGTGATGTTTATGCAGGAGTTATCACTGATGTAGCTTATGGGAGTAGTTACCATAAAACAAGGAGCAAAATTGAGGGTCTTGTGGCTCTTCCAGATGACGTGAATGGATATCAAATTAATTTAGTTATTAGGAATTTTAAGTGTAATGGGAGAATGTTTTAGTAATTTAACTTTTAAATTTAGAAATTTAGGCTTTTAAATTAATATTTATATATAATTAATTCTTGTACTTATAAGACTCAATAAAATATGCATAAGATCAATGTAGATCATACTTTGCTTAATCCATGAAAATCATCATTATGTACTCAAAATAATGGATAGTAAAACAATGATCATCAACTCACATAGTGTTCATGGATGTAACCATGCACAATAATTGCAATAATTTAAAATGTAAACTAAATTATAATTTTAATACATAATTATATATAATCGATGAATGAAGAACTAACACATTTAAAACATAAAGAAAACTAGGGGTAAACACAATTTGAACTCTTTAACGATAAACTTCAAAAGTAGGGTGCATGGATAAAAATAATTAACCCGACGTTTACATATCTGAAAGACCTTTGTCTAAGCCAAACTCAAAAAACTTTGATGGAAACGATGAAATCTTATCTTTTCTCCTCTCTAATCTTGCTCTCAAAATATTCTAAGTGTTAATAAGGGTAAAGGCGCTCACAACAATTGGTTCTTCTTGATCTAGATCTCTCTCATATATGCTTGCTTAGATTCTTGAAACGATTGATATATGAAAGGGTGCACAGGAAATAATTGTTTGATATCTCTTATTATCCTACTCTCGCATGTTCGTTATTTCGGACTTAATTATGATTGTCAGTCTCATGTTTGAAGTTGTATCTCATGCACATTGACTTGAGGAAGTAAAAGGATGAATACCCATCTACGATATTCGTGGTAATAGGTTTTATTTGGTACAACGGTGTTGCATCCAGGATATAACATGAAAGTTATCTAGTATAGGGTGTGTATATGGGATTCATAAAACAATATTTGGATAACCTTTGCCCACTTCAATAAAAATATTCCTTATGTCAAGGATTTTACACTACTCTTATACATATACAAATAAATATAATTATTTTTACACAATTTGCACGATATACTTTGTCGAGGAAGGGGATTTACTTGACCCCTTCATTACATGTAGCTCCAAATTATTAAACCAGGTCGGGTGAAACTTTGACAAAAATAAAGCATATATACTATTGTAACTCCATCAGAGTTCGTCTTTGAGTTCTTAAAAAAGGTTTAATTATTAAACAATCATATATAATTCTTCCAAATATTTCGAATAACAAAGTTGAGGGTCTATAGAAAATAATAGTTCTACCTTTTCAAGTTAGGATAAGGTTTGCCAACACAATAATTACCTCAGACTGGGACTATAACAGATTTCATTTTTTGTTGTTGTAATCCAATAGCAAATAAACTTCCTTTTAAAGTTTGCTTCCCTTTTATTGTTGTCATTGTCGTTAATTTTTGTGCTTTGCCTAGTGACTTCTCTTTTTCCACATCTTGTGATCAGCTTGTCGGTATGGAGGACAGATACATGTAAAAACAGAATAATGGTACTATTATATGACAAAAATAGCCAGCCTAGCAATTGATACTAAACAACAAAACATTAAATTTCTCGTGTTCTTTTCTTGACAAGATATGGCAAGATGTTAACTGGCAAACCCTCCTCTCTCCTTTCTCTTTCCCAGCTAGCTGCCTCCCTTATTCACAAAACAAAATTGGGTGTCACAGCCGAGGTATTGTCCATTTTACCCCGACTTTTCTATGCCCAACCTCAAAACATTCGGGCCGATTTCCCAATTTTAACTGAAAAATTCACAATAACTACAGTTTAGCTCCGGCAGTTGAAAAATAGATACTTCAACTTTCAATTGTGAAACTGCAACACACAATTGTCCGTGTGATTGAAATTAAGTTACTGTCATGATGTCAGTTTCAAATTTTACAAGTGAAACTCCATATTGTAGAATTTTGTTCGTTCGCTGTATAACTCCATGACAATGGCCAGTTATCAATCAGATGGCTAAAAGTGGTCGGTGGGCATGTTATTTTTGCAAACCTCAGCGATTAAATGTGTTGAGCTTGCCCTTATGCGACTAGCTACTACGTACTTCTCTCGCTTTTTATTTTTGCTTGTCACTTTTCGCTTCTTGAGAGTCAAACTATATGCACTTTGAGCGACATTTTAAGACGTAATTTTTTTATCATATTAATATGAAAAGGATTGCAACTTATAATATTTTTCATAGAGTTTTCATCATTGAAGTTTAAAATGTTCAATTAATCTAATTCAACTTAGCTCCAAAGACTAGTCAAATTAACTCATGACGGAAGGAGTAACTTTTCCCTTTCATTCCGATGTGGAATTTGCTTAAGGCAAGTTTCAAGACAAACACTAACGAATTCAATTGCCAATGGTCTATGTGATTAGGGGCGGATCTACAATATTAATTGTGGATTCTACAAAATCCAACAGTTTCGACCTAAAGTTTATATTTGTATTAAGAAATTGATTCTACTTCAAATCAATAACTTGTCATGTCCTAAAATTTAGAATTCATAAATTTAAAATCCTCGATTCAATTCGCCCCTACGTGTGATGTTACATGGGGTCTCAAGTGTTAACTAACTTATTGGCCAATTGTTAAGGGGACCATTTATTAATCTATATATATCCAGCATGGGAATCCACAGCTGTGTTGCTCACACTAAAGCTAAAAGTTAAAGTGAGAGACACTTCCAAACAAGAGCTCAAAAATTGATGAAAAAAGTTTGCCAAAAATAAAGAGCACTCAACTCAAAGCCTGTGACATTGTTATAACCATATCTTCATGTGATCAACTTTCAGAAGGCACAATAAATGCCTTGCAAATTGCACTTGAATATGCCTATATAAAAGGCTATCCTTTCCTCACTTCACTTCCATTCTTTTCAACAAAACATGAAGATTTTCACGTTATTTCTCATTTCCATCCTCCTCATACAGGTAGCTATTTTCAGTTTAATAAACACTTACATAGTACTTATTCAATTATTTTTCATTAATTAGTTTTGCTGACCCTAAACATAACTTGTAATTTTAGGTTTTCGCTGATGTTGATGCTGCACAGGTATTATCCATAAAATTATTAACCTGCAAATTGTCGTAACATAATAAAGAAAGGAAAATTATTATATTATGCAAACGTTTTGATATGTAACATTTTGTATCATGTAGATAGAGGCAGGCAATGAAGGAGCTCTTCACAAAAAAAATTACCCAATTAAGAGGATCCGTAAGTTGTACAATGTTATTAATTTATTTTAGTAGTATATTGATTGTCTATCTCAATTCTATAGGTAAGATATATAACTACATATACACATGTAGAATTTTATTGGTTCAACTGAATTCATAATTTAACTTTAGCATATATCAAGGATATAAGTGTGTGCATAAGAGGGACCCATGTGTAAGAGAGACAGATCCAAAATTTTAAACTTAAGAATTTATAATTAATATTAATAATAATCAAACAAAAACTAAAGTAACATTTTATTGACTGCATTCCTTTTTAATTTTCTTTGTTACTTATGTTTTTTTTAAATAAAGAAAAAGAAAAAAATTCTGCAGTTTAAAAATTAAAATCGAGTTTGACTTAAAAAGAAACACCCAATAGGAATCGATTCCAAGTGCAACTGGACAAAAATGCTTCAAGGGACCTTACCTTGTCATGGAACCATCCAGCCATTTAGCTATAGATTCTCATCAAAAGATAATTATTGTTGATACTCAATTTTGACATCGTAACACTTACAGATCTTAATTCGTAATAGATATGAACTTTTTAGAACGTACCCACACTTGCTATTGTAGATCTGTCCCTGCTTATGAGATTAAACATTATTTCAAATTAATTTTTACAGACTGCGGATATGCATGTGCGAGGAGATGCAAGAAGTCGTCAAGAAAGAATGTATGCATGAGGGCATGCAGGACATGTTGTGGAAGATGCAAGTGTGTTCCACCAGGCACTTATGGAAATAAGGAAGCTTGCCCTTGCTATGCTAGGCTTAAGACTCATGGCAACAGGCCTAAGTGCCCTTAATTAATTAATGATTCTTTAATTCATGCATATTATTTATTATTATGAATAAATGCTTAGATTTTAATCAGTCTCTCTTTTTTATTTTTCTGTTTGAATTCTGAGGAGCTGAGTGTTTGGAGGTCAGAGGGAATAAAATGAGAGATATTGCTGCATGTGTGTATGCAAGTGTGCTTTTGAATAATTTCATTGTGACTCTTTTGTTTGTAAGATAAAATTAATACATATAATATTATATTTATGTATCTATCTACATTACTGTCTTTTGTACCTTTCCTCATATGCTTATATTTCAAATTCCTCCGACATGTAAATTGTGAAAAGGAACGACCCAAAGTCCGTTATTCAGTGGCAAAATCAAAAATTTTATTAAGAGTATTCAAAATTTAATATATATATATATATATGAAAAATTTTATTTTAGACCTATATATTTTTGCATAATTTTTTTTTTTTATATATATATATATTATAATTTTTTATGAATGGTATTCACCGGCTACCCTCCTACCTGTGGCTACACCATTGTCTTTATTAACCATTAGATCAACATCTATTTAGCATATGAAAGAGACTTTTATGGGTTTTGGGTTAAAATGAATTAGATTTATTAGTGTTTTAAAATTTTTTATCTTAAAAATGACGTGTCACGATGTAAAAAGTTTTAGTGAAATTATTTTCTGGCTTAAATGACTTTTTATGTAAAATAACAAAACAAATGAGTAAATTTTATGATGCAAGAATAGTTCAGTGATCATTTAACCAATGACCTCCATATTAAATGCTTCTGAATATATATAGGAGTCTACCACCTGAAAAGTTATTAACGTTTAACCTATATATATATAAGAACACATCATACATAAATTTATCCTTTAGTTCTAACTTTATTTTATATTCATGCCTAATAATTTTGTATGTGTACAAATAGACACTTAAATTTGTATAACTATATAAAAAGCGTGAAGGCCCTTAGAAATGTTATTTGAACCTTTTGCTCTTTAAAAGTCTCTTCTTTAGACAAAATCGTCTTTTCACCTTTTTTTTTTCAAATTATTATTTAATTTATCTTTTCAAGTTATTATTTAATTTATCTTTATAATATAAGAAATCTTAAAATATAGAAAGTCCTAAACTTCAAAAAAAAAAAAAAAAATCCTTAAACTAGCGGCTGCCATTTTGACTTTCAATTAGTATTCAAAAGTCATAGCTATTTAACTTTTTTGTTATTAAATTGATATTTTTCCATCACAGAAGCATAACAGTAAATAGTATTTTTATGAGTTTAGGAATCGTTTGGTACAAAATAATATTAGACATATATCTTTTAGTTGTTTTCAAGTTTAGACTCAAGTCATTCAATTATTTTGAATAAGTTCAGGAGTCTATTTAGTTTTCTCTTATAAATAAAATTAACTTTGTTTTTGTTGATAGAAAAAAAGTTCCTTCAATCTCTTTTTTTTTCTATAAATAATAGGTTGACATTTACGATGTAATCATTAAAGAGTTTTAAATAAAATGACATTAATAATGTAGTCAGTAAAGAGTTTTACTTTGGGGAGGGGGAATCACTTTTTAATAGGTTTTATATTTTTAATAATAATGTTTTCAATAAGTAGGCTACTTGGCCGTATCATATAAAATATTACATCTTTTTTGTTATAATTTTTTTCGTAATCAAATTTATGATCGTCATGTTCATGATTGTTAGCTTTCAGATGTCATCATGTAGAATAATCAGGACAATATGCTTAATATTTTGATTCTAATATCTTTAGCAATCAGAATTAGATTTTAATTTTAATTGTAGAATAATCAAAGATTAAATTTATCTTACAATAAACAATAGCATATTTGAGATACAATATCTTGATAAGTTATTTTGTGTTATCCAGTTTAGTCAATGAATATAATAAGACGACTACCAAGCTTCAATTCTAAACTAATCGGAGATTTGGGGTGTGATTATTCTCTAGAATTAATGTTGGTAGTTGTTTTTCCTTGTGTATGATTGCATACACTAGCACGTTCATCCCTTTTGGCATGGATGTTCAAAATCCAATCAAAATAATCCACTATCTTAATGAAATTAGTACAATAGTAACAAGACAACTAAAGAAAGGATGATATAGACAAAAACAATGTCCTAAAAAATACAGTAAGAAAAAAAAACTGTCAATAAAGTATTAAAATTTCAAATTCTTTTTTATTTATGAATCTTTCCACTTCTATAAAGTGAGTTGTTTAGAATCTTATTCATTAATCATCTCAATTTTTTTTTTATCAACTTTGTCATAATTTTGACTTGATTTTCAAGTTTTATTTATTTTGAATAAGACAATTGTAATTGATATGTCAACTTAAGTTGTTTATCTTAAAATAAATGTCGATATAATAGTTTTTATTTTTCAATATTCAAACAAATACCACATATATTTTAACGCGAATTGATATTTTTAATAATATTTTTATAATATATGTTTTTAATTGACGCGATGAACACGTGCAAAGCACATAATCTAAACTAGTAGACATATAAGTATTATGTGCCATAATACATATATGATGCATAATGCCTTATAAGATGCCACGTATGACGTATGTATCTATTTCACTATTTTTCAACTTTATACAAGTTCAAGTGTCTAGTTGTGCACATTCAAAGTTGGAGAACATAGATATGAAAGAGGGTCAAGTTAAAGGATATATTATGTATTATGCCTATAAAATACAAACGACAAAAGAAGAAGATGAGAGATTGAAATGACCCTGAAGGTCATTTTTAAAATTTTTGAAAAATTACCATTGTACTCCTTCCGCTAGTTTCTCTAAGATATATTTAGTTCGTTTGTGTGATTGATTTTGGAGTTTTAAGGAAAGTTGAGTATTTGGTCTCTGAGTTATTGCTAGCGGCTCAGTTCTTGCTTCATCAAACTGATCTGCTCTCTTCTCCGGCGAACTTATCCGCGGCGTCAACTCTACATCCGGCGACGTTCTGTTCCGTTACTCCGGCGACGTGTGAGTCTGTCCAGCGGCGTCAACTCTACATCCGGCGACGTTCTGTTCCGTTACTCCGGCGACGTGTGAGTCTGTCCAGCGGCGTCAACTCTACATCCGGCGACGGCGTCAATTCTGTTTCACGGCCGAATCGTTCTTTTTCCGTTCTTCTCTTACTACCATTTCTCTGGTTACTCAAGAATTTGGGATCCGTCTATTTGGTAATCAAGAAACCCTTTTCTGTTAAGCAAAGAAGGAAACTTCAGAGAACCAAATTTCGGCGGCTTCCAACAAATCCCGGCAGCGCCCAGGTTTTCAGAATTCAAGATCCCAGCAACAGACTGCTCCGTTCACTGCTCACTGTCCAATTTTTGGGTCAGACTACTCAGTCGAGATTTCGACCAGAAACAGAAAATCCGGCGACACGTGTTTCAAGAATCAACCCAGGTTCTATCGTTCCTCCCTTTTCTACTTCTTGAATATTGCTGTAGCTTTTGAATCTTTTGTTACTTTGATTTTTTTTCACTGGGATTTGATTGCAGTAGTATACATTTTTATACATTGGGGTTACGGTACTGCTTTACATTACATTACTGCTTTACATTACATTACTGCAATTTTCTTTTAGTAGTATTTTATTATATTTTGGCTGCTACTTCCGGAACCCAGGTTTATATTACTGCTTTACATTACTGCTTTACTGCTTTATATTACTGCTGTTGTAATATTAGTTTGATTTTTTAGTTTGCTTATCTGACTTTGTGAGTGGTTAGTGAGAGTAATTCGTAGTTGGTGGCGTCCGGTTCTGATGGTGGAGTAGGGTCATGTCGTTGGTTGGGGTCGGGGGTAAGAGGTAGGAGTGGTAGGAAGGGCACAGACTTATCTAAATTAAGGATAGGATCGTGGAATATAGGTACACTTACAGGGAAATCCATAGAGTTAGTAAAGTATCTTAAGAGGAGACAAATTAATATAGCGTGTGTTCAGGAGACTAGATGGGTAGGAACCAAAGCACGGGATGTAGACGGGTTCAAGCTATGGTACTCGGGGGTTTCTAGGGACAGAAATGGTGTAGGTATACTAGTAGATGAGGACCTTAGGGATTATGTGGTGGAGGTTAGGAGGTTTAACGATAGGATGATGTCTATTAAACTGGTGGTGGGTAAGCACGTAGTGACTATAGTTAGTGCCTATGCGCCTCAAACAGGTCTAGATGAGGAAGTCAAGAGGCTCTTTTGGGAAGAATTGGATGAGGTGGTGAGGGGCATACCCGTGACGGAAAAGCTTTTCATAGGGGGAGACTTTAATGGACATATTGGAGCTACCAGTATTGGGTTTGAAGATGTCCATGGAGGCTTGGGTTTTGGGGAAAGGAATGGAAGGGGGACGTCTCTCTTGGATTTTGCTAAAGCATTTGAGTTAGTTATTGCAAACTCATGTTTCCAGAAGAGGGAAAGTCATTCGATAACCTTTCAGAGTGCGGTAGCTAAAACTCAAATTGATTACCTACTCCTACGGAATGGTGATAAAAGCCTTTGTAAGAATTGCAAAGTTATTCCGAGTGAGAGTATTTCCACTCAACATAGGCTTCTAGTGATGAACTTAAAGATAAAGAGAGAAAAGAAGAGGAAGATTGTCTATGCCCAACCGAGGATAAGATGGGGGGCCTGACTCCTGCCCTCTCTCATGAGATGGAAGAAAAGCTAAGAAACTTAGAGGCTTGGAGTAGTTGTGGAGACGTAAATAATATGTGGGACAACACTGCTGGGTGCATTAGAAAGGTAGCTTCTGAGGTACTAGGGGTTTCGAGAGGAACCTTCGGGGGACGTCAAGGTGATTGGTGGTGGAATGAAGAAGTTCAAGACAAAGTAAAAGCTAAGAAGGGGGCCTATACAAAGTGGTTGGAGTGTAGGGATGAGGGTGAAAAACAAAGGCTTAAGGAGATTTATAAGACGGCTAAGTCAGAAGCAAAGATGGCGGTGACGAGTGCTAAGACAGCAGCGTTTGAGCGCCTATATGAGGAGCTAAGTGATAAAGGCGCGGACAAGCGAATGTACAGGCTTGCTAAAGAGAGAGAAAGGAAAGTTCGCGACTTGGACCAAGTGAAGTGCATCAAGGATGAAGAAGGAGAGATGTTAGTGGATGTGACTTCTATTAAACAAAGGTGGCAAGCTTACTTTCATACACTTTTAAACGAAAAAGGAGATAGTGATATTGAGCTGGGAAAGTTGGCACACTCTGGAAGTCACCATGATTTTGGTTATTGCAGGCGGTTCAGAGTTGAGGAGGTTAGAAGGGCTATTAGTAGGATGAAGAGAGGGAGGGCGCTCGGTCCGGATGAGATTCTGATAGATTTTTGGAAGAGCATGGTCAAGGATGGCATAGAGTGGCTGACTAGGCTGTTCAATACTATCATGAAGACGGCCAAGATGCCGGATGAATGGAGAAGGAGTACAATGGTTCCACTGTATAAGAACAAGGGTGATATTCAAAACTGTAATAATTACAGGGATATCAAGTTGTTGAGTCATACTATGAAGGCATGGGAGAGAGTGGTGGAGATGAGGGTGAGAAAAGTAGTTTCTATTTCAGAAAACCAGTTTGGATTCATGCCAGGACGGTCGACTACTGAAGCGATCCACCTTGTTCGGAGATTAGTGGAGAGATACAGGGAAAGTAAGAAGGACCTTCATATGGTGTTCATTGATCTTGAGAAGGCCTATGCCAAAGTCCAGAGGGATGTCCTATGGAGGTGTTTGGAGATGAAAGGCGTCCCAATGACATTTATTAGAGTGATTAAGGATATGTACGACGGGGCCAAAACTCGGGTAAGAACGGTGGGAGGAGACTCTGAATATTTTCCTGTTCATATGGGACTTCATCAAGGATCTGTGCTGAGCCCTTTTTTATTTGCCTTGGTGATGGATGAGTTGACGCGATCTATCCAGGAGGAAGTCCCATGGTGTATGCTGTTTGCAGATGACATAGTACTGATTGATGAGACCCAGACCAAAGTTAATGATAGGTTGGAGGTTTGGAGACACGCTTTGGAGACCAAAGGATTCAAACTAAGCAGGACTAAAATAGAATACTTGGAGTGCAAATTCAGTGTTGCGAGGGATAAAGCAGACATTGATGTGAGACTTGCGGCTCACCTTATCCCCAAGAAGGAAAGCTTTAAGTATCTGGGGTCCATCATCCAAAGTAGTGGGGATATCGACGATGATGTCACACATCGTATTGGGGTGGCTTGGACAAAATGGAGGTTGGCCTCTGGAGTATTGTGTGATAAGAAGATACCTACTAAACTCAAAGATAAGTTCTACAGAATGGTGGTTAGACCATCTTTGTTGTATGGGGTGGAGTGTTGGCCGATAAAAAATGTACATGTTCAGAAGATGTCGCAGAAATGAGGATGTTGAGATGGATGTGTGGTCACACCAGGAGTGATAAGATTAGGAACGAGGTCATTCGGGAGAAGCTAGAGGTGGCCCCTGTAGCTGACAAGATGAGGGAAGCGAGACTGCGATGGTTCAGACATGTGCAGAGAAGGAGTACCGATGTCCCTGTTAGGAGGTGTGAGAGGTTAGATATGGGAGTTACACGGAGGGGTAGAGGTAGACCAAAGAAGTATTGGGGGGAGGTGATTAGACATGATATGGCGAAACTCGATCTCACCGAGGACATGACCTTAGATAGGAAAGAGTGGAGGTCGAGAATTAGAGTAGCAGGCTATTAGGGTAGATAGGAAAGAGTGGTTAATTTTCTGCCTTTATATGTTATTTATCTGCCTTTATGTGTTAGCTATCCTGTATCTACGTATTATCATATGTTCTTATCTTTATTATCTGTTTATCATATCTAGCTTATCTTGCTGATGGGTTGTTGTGACGAGGGTTCCTAGGAAACAGCCTCTCTACCTATATGTGGTAGTGGTAAGGTCTGCGTACATCTTACCCTCCCCAGACCCCACTTGTGGGATTTCACTGGGTATGTTGTTGTTGTAAGGAAAGTTGAGTATTGTGTGATTTCTAAGTTTTAAAGGCTTAAGTTGTTCAAAAGTAATTTTTGGTACCAATCAAAGTTACGAGTCTCAAAATGAAACTCACAGTTTCATCAAATCCATAGTGTGTTGGTCAAGGAGTACCCTTATTTTCAGGTTTGGAGTCGTTTTATTGAATTGAGGACTTAAGTTGAAAGTTTAAGTTAAAAGGAAATTTGACTTTGGTCAATATTTTATGTCCGGATGCTCGACTCAAAATTTTGATAAATTCTATTGAATTCAGGGGGTGATTTTAGGCCTAGATAAACTTCGTCATATTTTTTGGAGTTTTCAAGAGCGTTTTGGTCTTTTTGTCTTAAGTTAGTTTAGTTGCGACTAATAGAATTTTGGATCAATGAAACTTTGGATTCATTTTTTGATGGTTCCACTGAGTCCAAAATATCCTATTAGTAGGGGGTAGCATATATCATTTATATGTATGGGGTTCAGAACGAATCCTAAGAATCTGATTGGAGACTTCGTGAAATTCTTTAAATTTGGTTCTGGTGTAGATCAGTTGTTATTTGCATTCGCTGCCTCACATAAGCATTCAAGATATGTGTGTTTCTATGTGTTGCGATCGCAGAGGTTAAGCTACATTCGTGATGAATTCTATTTTCGATGCTTCACGATTGCAGCCATCTGGCCTACTATCATGAAGTGTAATCCTTGTTGTGCATTGCAATCACAGAGGTTGGTAGCTGGTGAGTGCAAAGAGCATTGTGTGCTTGAATAGTGTTTATTCGAAAACTATTCCTTTTTCACCATTTTTGAATTTTTTGGAGCTTGGGAAAGGCGCTTTTGACAAGCATTTTCAAGATAAACTCTTTGGGTAGATAGTTTTCACTTAAAATCTATATTTGCCATCAATTATCATGATTTTAACTTTAATTTCTTGGTTTTGAACTACAATGTTTATGGTTTCTTAAAGAACTTGAACTTTGGATAAATTCAAGATTTTGAATCCGTTTCTTGCTCAATTTTAATAGATTTTTCAATTACGAATTTCATTTAACTTGTAAAATCTAATTTTTCAAATATTTTGATTTTATCCTTGCCAATTCTGAGATAATTTTTGGATGTTTTTGCTCCCAGAATTTTTTAACCTTGTAATATGGGTAGTTTGGAAATCCTTTTGATGAATTATTTCTATTCTTGATAGTTAAGAATCATTTATGAGTTGATATTTGAGGTTATTCTCCAATAGAGTGTTCAAGTGCAATTTCTAGCATTCGAGGTAAGTTTGGCTATCCTTCTTTTTGATTGAGATTGGATAATTAATTATTCATATGTCGTAGACTATGAGATGAAATCGTATCAGTATTTGAAGTTGTTGACTATATTGTGTCTGCGTTAGGGCTTTACTTGTCAATTTGTTGTTTTTGTGAGTATGCATTTCTTAAATAGCATGTGATAGAGATTTGTAATACTTTTCACTTATAATGTCCGAGACAGGGGTTGACTTGTGGATTATATCATATTTTGAGAAATAAAATATTTTTGAGTTAAGTTGAGAATTGTGGCATATTTTGAGAAATTAAATGCTTTTCAAATGGTGATTGTTTATTGTAAAAGAACTTCTCATTATTTATAAAAGAGGATGTTTATATAATTCGGTTGATTTATGAGAACTTTAAAGCTTTTGTGTACATGTTAAGATGATTATTCCCTCTATATTTGTGTATTGGCATGCATTTATCTTTATTTATCATAAGTTGGAACATGAGAAGCTGAGAAATGTTAAAATACCTTTTTAAAAGAAAATGAGACACATTTAAAACCCTTGACCACGAACTAGGTGAAAAGGAAGATGAGATATTGAGATTGTGATGAGGTATATGATTTGTGAGGCCCCTATGGATCTGTAAGTTATTTTAGCTCGATAGGTGTATATGACAGGCTGAATGACAATCTTGATCCCACCATACCATCCATGTACAATATCATTCCATCTCATTGCAATGCATAATATTGACCCTTGAGTGTTTGACTTATCTGAGTATGTTTGAAATCACTTGATCAAATGTGTTTATTTATTCACACCGTTTCTATTTAAATTAGTGGCATCGATGCCAAAATAGACTTTTTTGTGTGCACATAGAAGCGTTTCTTGGTTAATTGTATAGTTCGATAAATTTCTAATATCTATTCGACCAAACTCACCAGGTGCATCTGAATTGTACTCACCCCTACTTTTGTGTCCTTTTTTAGATGCAAGTTTTAGTTAGGGTCAACCTCACAACAACTAATCATTTCTAATAGATATTCCAAATTAGTTTTGGTAGTAAGATCTTGTGTTGTGGATCACCATCAATTCTATCCTTTATTATAGTCTTTATTTCTGTTTAGGGATTGAGTTGTATTTATCACGATCCGACTTTACAGGTCATGAGGACACTTACTATAATCAACCAACAAGTGAGCCAATCTATAACCCGAAATGACTAGTAAGGGATATGAGGGTAGAAACAATCAATAAGGTAGCAATAGGCAACCTGTCCACAACATCTACAGAAGCTGGTAATGAATAGATACAATATAACCATAGGATAACCCTCTTAGAACTTGAAAGTCAACTGTACAGAGCTACTATAGACTGCATACATCTCACATAACCAAAATGATATATATACATATACAAGACCAAAATTATATACAAGGCTAGTCTCTAGTAATAAAAGATGGGCCAATTGATACAGATGGAGACTGGAAGGATTGAAGGATGCCCAATGCTCACCACAAGTCTCCGGATATGACATCTACAACAGGGAAGATTGGCGGTGTCGGCTCATACTTGATCCTGCATCACGAAACAAATGTAGAGTATAGTCTGAGTACCAAAAATAAGGTACCTTGTAGGCACCATATGCTGACTGAGTAAAAACAGTAATAAAAGCAGGAATAAGCTAGATACAACATTCCAATGGCTAAACACTAGAACTGGGCAAGTATGTGTGTAAGTATGGAAGTAACCAAAATCTGACAAGGGTACAGTGATGTACATAGGTGTAAGTCCCAATCGATTAAGCATGTACACCAATCGGGCCTCCATAATCCTAGATGGTATACTCATACACAATGATAAGACAAGAAAAGGTGTGCTGGAGTACAATGTAACAATGTCAAGTCGCAAGTGAACCCATAACCAAAATGATACATGTGTAGTCTCAAGTGAACAATGCTTTTCCATGGATGAAGTAGCTTACAATCAAAAGGTTAAAATAGCTTCCATTCACTTTATTGACATTTCTATAGAATGGAATCTAGCTTTTTTGAAAAGTATAACTCATTTACTTTATCTTCTTTGGGAGGAGTATGTTGATGCTTTAATGGATAAGTTTGGGCCTTAATATACAGATCCTATGGATGAACTTAAACTAGTGAAGTAGGTTGGTATGGTGGATGAGTATCAAAAGGAGTTTGATAGGATTATGACCAGATTGTTTATCCTTCTTGAGTATGCTACTACTGATTTTATCACTAGTCTGAAGCCTGAGATTGGGTTTACAGTCAAGAATCATAGACCTTATTCTCTACCACAAGGTTACCAGTTAGCAAGGAACACTAAGGCTCAGGTACTTAGTTAAGGTTGACTAAAACATTCTTATATTGAAAAAGGGGGTTCTCAATCAAAACCAAGAAACTACAGTTCGTTCTCTAAAGGGGTAGGAAACAGAAGAGATCCACAATCCTTTAAAAGGATTCCTCTGTAAGTTTGAATATGAAGACATCAAGGAGGCTTACTCCTGCTGAGATGAGTGAGAAAAGGTAGAAGGGATTATGTTTCTTCTGTGATGAGAAATTTTTGCCTGGTCACATTTGCAACTCTAATAAACAACTATATTTGTTAGAGGTAGCGGAGGACGGGGAAGAAGACCAAATGTTAGAAGTGTAGGAAAATAAGAAAAAACTGTAAAGAGGAGGAGGGACATAAACAAAATTGTGAAATATATGTACATGCTCTTAATGGTATCCATGGGTTGAATACACTTAGAATCATGGGCTATACTGAGGATGGTCCACTAAACATATTGGTTGACCCTGGAAGCTCATATAACTTTATCGATGCTAGATTGATTAGGAAGTTGCAAGAAGACATACAATTGATCAAGCCACAGTCTATAAATGTAGTTGATGGCGGCAATAGACAGACTATTGAGGTTTATAGAAACTTTCTATGGATAATGCAAGGTCTCACATTCCATGATGATTTTTTGTTATTGTCACTAGGGTCTTGTGACATGATCTTAGGTGTTCAATGGTTACTTCCTCTAGGAGATATCAAACTTAATTTCCAGAAGTTAACACTGAGGTTCTTGTATCAAGGCAGGGAAGTGGTATTGCAAGGTACTAGGGAGAAAACTAGAATTGTGGAGGCCAAGAAGCTGGACAAGCTAGCTTAAAATAGTTGTCAACTTTTCATGATCAGGGTATTACCAACTGATCAAGAACAACATGAGGAACCTTAGGCCAGCGTTAGCACTAATCCTATCTTAACACTGACTCAAGAGTTTCAGATGCTCTTCCAGCATCCTAAGTACTTGTCACCTCATAGAGGAGTATTAGACCACAAGATTCCCTTACGCAAGGTAGTAATCCAATCAATGCTAGGAGTTATAGTGTAACACCCCTCATGTTTCTTGGCTTGAAAAATTGAAAGACTGAGATTTTTCGCTAATGGTCAGGTTATACAAGCCAGTATATGACCTGTAAAGGAATCCACGGGTCATAAGAGGCATCGTAGAAGGTACACAATGAAAGTGGAAAATTGAAAAATTTCTGGAAGTTGACTTACGAATTAGAAGATGAGTCGTACATTCTCCTACGGCCCGTAAGTAGCTCTCGTAGATGTAGGCCCTAAGGAACCAAAAATTTTCTAAGTCTAGGGTCTTCCTATGAAGGGATCTACAGCCTGTAAGTTTGTCTATGAGTTGTACTGCAAGTTCTTGGATTAGAAGCTGCAATTTAAGTAACTTAAGTTTTGTGACACCTTAAACCGTGAGGAAGGCTACGAGCCATAAGACCATCCACGGCCCGTAAGTGAGGTCTCGTAGAAAGCTCCAGCAGTTTTTAATGAAGGGTGTTTTTAACTTTTCTTATCCTCATAAGTCCTAAACTACGTCATTTTGACTACTCTAACTACCTTAACTGACCGAACTCCTATAAAGTCTTATTCTTAAGTCACTCAATGTTTTTAATTCCCAAATTTCTCTCTAGGGTTCACAATAATTCTCTCTCTAATTCAAGGGTTCCATTGCAGCTAAGCTTGAAGGATTGACCAAGGTTTTTCCACATTTTCTTCTCAAATTCTAGGGATCTTACTTGAGGTATATAAGATTTCATTCATGGATTAGTTTCATCCATGAAACCCAATCCAAAACCTTCTTTTATCAAAGTTTTTATGATGAATTCCTATGGGCTTTTAAGCCATGATTCCTAATGCATGAATTATGATTTCTATATGATGATTATGATCAATTAAGTGTGAACTATGATAAATTTTACAATGTACATGACTTTTAAGCAAAAGTATAATTCAAAGTATGCATGATTAGGGCTGAATGATTTTATGTGGGTTCCTTATCTAATGTCCTAAATTGATTTAAATGCATATTTTCTTTTATGAATCTCATTTGATTGTATGATTTCGACTTAAATGTCTATGGACCTACACTTGGCCCTAGTTTCTTATGATAAAGCTATGAATTTTCTATGTCTATGATCTTAAGTATGAAAATATGTTTTAATGATGATGATGATTTTATGACAATGATGATGTTATGAAAGCTATGATGATGTTATGGCAAAAGGGGTGATGAAATTCCAAATGATTATGATGATGTTAAGGTGGGAATGTCTACCACACTATGATGAAAGCAAAGTAGATGGACTATTCTTATTACATGATGTTTTATGAAAGACTATGATGACTATTTTAAAAGTTATGAAAGCATGATTTTAATGAAGTATGACTTAGTTAAAGCTATGTACATGCATGTTTTATGTATTCTTTGGGATGACTTAGAGGGCTTTGGTAGATAGCATAGTCCCATAACTATATACCACCATAGGAATGATGTTTATGTTTTATGCCTTAAAGTTGTGCTATCAGATCCAATTAGCTTAAGTAATAGACACTCGTCATTCTAGGATAAAGCCTAAAGGGTAGAGTCAAATGATGGTTCTCATCGTGCTAGGATAAAGCCTATAGGGTGAGGATCGAGTCTATCTTGGCAAAGTAGACACTTATTAGCTCGATGTAGAGTGAACATCGGGATTCCATGTAATAGTCCGTATGGTCTTATGAATGTCGGTTATGGTTTTATTCCCATATATGTATATTGAGGTTATGAATGGATCTATGATGATACTTCTCATGATTTTGAATGTCATGCTCATGCATATTGCGTCCTTATCCATTGTTATAATTATGCATATTGATATTATTGCGATGACCTTTGATTCATGGCATACCTACATACTTAGTATATTTTTTGTTCTAACACATACTTCTTTCCTACATGATCTAACCATGTAGGGATGGACGACGAGGAGATTACTCCATATTGAGGCTAGCATTTGAATTTCTAAAGTTTGAAGATTAGATTGGTGAGTTTCCATGCTTTGGGAATAATCCCTATGATGTTTTACTTTTATGTTGAGACTTTATTACTTTCTTTACTTTTGATATACATCCTAAGGATGAACTAGTGAGCTATGTGCTAGACACCACCATGATTGTTGATGTAAATGTATAAATTGGACTAAAAAATATGATATACTTGCACCCTTGCTTATATACATTTCTGCTTGCTATATTTCTCTCATATATGCTTGTTTTATCCCACGAATGCTTATTATGAATACGAGGATTAGATGGGATGTCTTCGAGTGTCACATTCGTCATGTCACGGCTAGGTCCGAGGCTCAAGTCATGACAGAAGTGGTATCAGAGCACAAGGTTTAAAAGTATCCCAGGGAGTCCAACGTGCCGCATCGAGTAGAGTTTTATTCATTGGTGTGTTGCGTTGCTACATCCATGAATAGGAGGCTATGAGGCATTTTAGGAAAACCTCATTCCTTTGAACTCTATGTCGTGCCTTTGAACCTTTCCTATCCTAATGTTTGTCCCTTGGTGTTTTCAAAAATGGGTCTGCGATGTGCTCTATTACCAAGGGGAAATAATGCTAATGCGAACCAAGCTCCTCCCAGCCCCTCAAGTGGACCAAGTTGTCAATGTCAAGTTTAGAGCCGCCATTACTATATTGGCTCATGTAGTTTTATCACCAATGACTCCCACTCCGGCTTCAAGGATAAGAGATTTTTCTAGAATGAATCCACTAGAATTTCATGGCTCTAAGGTGGATGAGGATCTAAAGAGTTTGTTGATGAGATCTACAAGATAGTGGAGATTATATGAGTGTCTTCCGAGGAAATGGCCAAACTGGTCGCATACCAGCTTAAGGGTGTGGCTCAAGTATGGTACACTCAATGGAAGTTCAAAAGAGTTGATAAAGGAGATATTGATTCGGACATGTTCAACGACGCTTTCCTTGATCGTTTCTTCCCTCTTGAACTAAGGGAAGCTGAGGTGATGGATTTCATGAACTTAAGGCAAGGTGGAATGTGTGTGAGGGAATATGCCCTCAAATTTACTAAGTTGTCCAAGTTTGCTCCTTCCTTGGTGGCCGACTCTAGGGCATGCATGAATAAATTCATTTTGAGGTGGTAAATATGGATTGTAAGGTTGCCATGCTCATTAAGGAGATGTATATTTTTAAGCTCATGACATGCGCCAAACAAGTGGAGAGTGAAAAGTTGCAAAAGATGAGGTCAAGGGAGTTCAAGAGGGCTCATTATAATGGTGGGTTTTCTTATGATAAATCCAGTGATGGACGATTCCAACAAAGCCAAGGGTCTTCAAAAGGTTCTCCTAAATGGTTCGACAAAGGGAAAGGGACCAATACTAAGGCTCAAAGTGATGTAGTTAAAAGTGGTGTTATTCCTCCTAGATGTCCCATGTGAGAGAAGAACCATGTTGGTGAAGTGTTTGAGAGGTTCCGGTGCATGTATTGGTTGTGGAAAGATGGGACACAAAATTGTTGAGTGTCCCAATGTTGCTAATAAAGGTAAGAAAGGGCGTCCTCAAGGTCAAGTGGCTCAAAAGAGGAAAGTGCAACAAGGTGACCAAGCTCGAGATAATGGTCCCCGTGGCAATCGGTTCAATGTTTTACATGCCAGATAAGAAGTTGATGAGGCTCCTAATGTGGTTACCAGTATGTTGGAAGTCTTTGATCATGATGTATATGCATTTCTTGACTCCGGTGCCAATACGTCTTTTGTTACTCCTTATGTTGCCATAAATTTTGATGTGTCTTCGAAAGTCTTTTTAGAGCCTTATTCTGTTTATACTCTTATTGGTGAGTCAATCTTAGCCAAGAAAGTTTATAAAAGTTGTCCCCTGTCTGTCTTACATAACGTCTTCCCATGTGATTTAATCGAGCATGATATGATCGACTTTGATGTTATTCTTGGTATAGATTGGCTACATGTGCCCTATGCTTCTATTGATTGTAGGTTCCAAAGGGTTACATTCCAAGTTCCTAATGAGCCCATTTTAGAGTGGAATAGAACCAATTCTGTGTTCAAAGAAAGGTTTGTCTCTTCCATGAAAGCTTTAAAAATGATCTCTAAAGATTTTTTATATCATGTTGTCTGAGTCATGGATGTTGAATCCCATGTCCCTATTCTTGATTCGGTCCCTATAGTAAATGAGTTCCCCAATGTCTTTTCCAATGATCTATCCGGTATTCCTCCCGTAAGGAAAATTAATTTTGGGATCTCTTGCCTGACACCCAACCCATCTCTATACCTCCAAATGGCATGGCCTCAACAGAATTGAAAGAGTCTAAAGAATAATTGAAGGATTTGCTTTATAAGGGATTCATAAGGCCTAGTGTGTGACCATGGGGTGCTCCCGTACTATTTGTAAGAAAGAAAGATGGCTCGCTTTGGATGTGTGTGGACTACCAGCAGTTAAATAAAGTAACCATCAAAAATAAGTATCCGCTTCCAAGGATCGATGACCTCTTTGATATTCCAAAGATGATATTTAGAACTCGATTCGGTCGTTTTGAATTTTTAGTCATGTCATTTGGAATAACAAATTCCCTTGCTGCTCTTATGGATTTGATGTCAAGGATCTTCAAACCGTATTTGGATATGTTTGTGGTGGTGTTCATAGATGATATATTAGTGTATTTGCGGGATATGAAAGAGCATAAATACCATATGAGGGTTGTGCTATAAACATTAAGAGATACGAAACTTTATGCCAAGTTTAGCAAGTATAAATTTTCACTAAGAGAGGTAACTTTTCTCAGTCACATTATTTATGGTGATGGTATTAGAGTTGATCCAAAGAAAATAAAGCGGTGAAGAATTATCCTAGACCATTGTCCCTATCCGATATTAGGAACTTTTTGGGTTTGGCCAAATATCATAGAAGGTTTGTTGAGTGATTTTCCTCCATTGCTTCTCCTTTGACAAAAATGACCCAAAAGAAGGCAAATTCAATGGTCCGATGAATGTGAAAAGAGTTTTTAAATGTTGAAGGACCGTCTTGCTTCGATTCTTGTTTTGACCTTGCCCGAAAGTTTGGATGGTTTTGTTGTGTATTGTGATGCCTCACATATAGGCTTGGGTTGTGTATTGATGCAGCATGGAAAGTTCATTGCCTATGCTCCAAGGCAATTGAAAGTGCATGAAAAGAACTATCCAATGCATGATCTTCAGTTATTGGTTGTTGTGTTTGCATTAAAGATTTGGTGACACTATCTCTACGGGGTACATATTGATATATTCACTGATCATAAGAGTTTAACATATGTGTTTAGCCAAAAGGATTTGAACCTAAGACAAAGAAGATGGTTGGAACTTATGAAGGATTATGACATGAGTGTAATGTATTACAAAGCTAATGTTATAGCCGATGGATTGAGTAGAGTGTCTATGAAAGCATGGCGTATGTTGAAGGTGGAGGTAAAGGATTGGTCAAAGAATTGCACTATTTGGCTTGCTTGGGTGTAAGGTTGAATAGCTTGACTGATGGTGGTGTGTTAGTACCTAATGGGGTGGAATCCTCTCTAATGGAGGAAGTTAAGACAAACTACGATATGGATTCTACTTTGGTGGAGTTGAAGAAGTTAGTGGCTGATAAAAAAAGTAAAAGTCTTCTCACAAGGGGGAGATGGAGTATTGTGTTATCAAGGTCGATTATGTGCACCTGATGTTGATCGACTAAGGGAGAAAATATTTGATGAAGCTCATAATTCCAAATACTCTATTCATCTGAGATCCACCAAAATGTATAGAGATTTGAGAGAAATTTATTGGTGGAATGGCATGAAGTGTATCGGATAGAGGTGCTCCATTTACTTCTCATTTTTGAAAGTCGTTCCTAAAAAGTCTTGGTATGAAGGTGAAATTAAGTACCACATTTCATCACTAAATAAATAGACAAGCCGAAAGAAGCAAACCTCGGAGGATATGTTGAGGGCTTGCGTGCTTGATTTCAAAGGAAGTTGAAATGATCACTTACCTCTTATTGAATTTTCTTATAACAATAGTTTCCATTCAAGTATTGTTATGGCTCCATTCAAAGCATTATATGGTAGACGGTGTAAATCACCGGTAGGATGGTTTGAAATAGGAGAGATGTCCTAAGTTGAACTAGATTTAGTATTTGCTATAGAGAAGGTGAGAGTCATAATAGAAAGATTAAAGGTTGCCTATAGCCTCCAAAATTCATATGCTGACTGATGTCGCCCAAGTTACACCTCTTTTTTTAGGATAAAACGGTTGTTGTCAAGAAATAGAATCTAACGAAGGTTAGCGTCAGCACCCACAGGGAATACATAGACTTAAGAGAATTCAACTAATGCAATTCAAGTGATTAACCAACTTAATTCTCCAAAAGGGAGGGTTTTGCAATAATCAGTAGTAAAGTAGACCTAACTAGCACAAGAGTTTTATCAATACGGAGAGAAACTATGGTATTGTGTTTCCTATGATTTCCTAACTTAGTATCACTAGATAACCTAATTCTTTTCTGGTGTGTGGCATGCAGGATCGTAAGTTAAGTTCACCAAACCCTTTTGTCCAGGAAAGAGGCGAATTTCACTACGTGACTTGGCCCATCTCCACAGCGTGTATTATTAACCCTTACCTATTAGTCTCAGTATAACCTCTTATTGGCACAGTTCGGTTGATTAAATGAGAACACATCAATCGAATTCTATTAATTAATCTCTTTTCCTTATTATTACTATCTTGATACAATCAGTAACACTAGGCAGGTTCTAATGTTGTCCATCATCAAAAAACATGCAAAACGAAAAGAGTTAATTAATACATGTATGTACACTTTTCAAGAATTATGATTTATTCGATTTTACCTTGTTTGGTCTTCATGGTTCCCACAACCCTAGTTGTGGATTTAGTTACTCATGATTTGTGTAGATGCAAGACTTATGAATTGAAATAACATAATAGAGCACTTGCATAATTGAATTAAACACAACCGAATCCAAGCTTCAATGAGAATCACAAGATTATAAGATCAAATCAAAGTACAAGTGTTTCTTAAAACTCTTCAATGTTTTCTCTACTCTATATCACTATTTTTCCTCTCTACTGGTCAAACTCTCTGTAAACTTGATGAATAATAACCTAAAAACTTATTTATAATTTTTAAAATATAATTCTTAAAATAAATAGGATAGTTAGGTTGGCATGCCTTACGATCAACTTTACGGATCGAATTGCATTCCACGGCCCGTAATCGGAATCTTGTACAATGTTGCTGCAAAATTGGACTTGAGGTTTACGACACCCCTGTACGCCTCGTAAAGTGTTCTACGACCCATAAGGGGGTTTCCTCTGATGAAACTTTAGAAATTCTTTCTTCTCTTATCCTCAAGTCACGAAATGTGATTTACGACTCATAACCCAATCCATGATCCATCTGCACGTTTGTTGAATGAACTTCAAAAAATCAGCCCCTCACTGGAATTGTTCATGAAACCTCCTTCACGGTTCGTAAAATGAACTATGACTCGAAAAGTGTCTCGTATTCATCAAAAACAATAACTTCTGCATTTTCTTCCCAAAATAAATGCCAACCCTGGAATGCTCCAAATAAAACACATAAAACCATCTAACATCACATTGAAAACACACAAAATTCCAAGTTTTAAGCATCAAAAGTGTTGTATCTTGATATTATATCAACATCCTCAATTTAAAATTGTTGCTTATCCTCAAGCGATTGACTCAATCTATATAAGTAGAACAGTAACATACAGACCTCAACCTAATGGCATATATCACTTCAAACTTAAGCACAGATACCCATACTACTTTTCAAAACAGAATCAGATAGCCATCTAGCAAACCAATACAGACTCATGCATGTGACAACACAACTATGACAAGTGAGATACTAGCAACAAGCTGCAATCACTGAATAAGTCTAGTACTAACAATGCAATGCAAGTGCCCTCACAGAAAGAAGTCTCATATTTCACTCTCAATGATGTTTTCATGTATAATCTCGGGACTATACAAAATTACTGACTCGCATAAAAGATATTCATGCATCATGTCCAATACCATAGGCTTGCCCCTATACTCATGACTAAGACCTTCGACTACTTGGACTAGGATCACTTTAGGATTTTACGAGCTTGTAACGTAGGCTCAGAGACTTTGGTATAATATTATGGGAACATAGTGGCTAAAGGCCCTCCTTGACACTGCTTTTTCCTACACTTTTTCTCTACCAACACTTTTACTTTACATTCCACTCCATTCTCTCTTTTTCTCCTATTTCAAACTTTTTTGGGTGCTATCTTTTCATTTTTTAGCTTTTTGCCTTGCTTACACTTCATTTTTCTTTTCAGCTCATGACTAAGGCATCACTTATCATTCTTGCACCCAGTAAATGATTTTTCTCCTTTTCTGTGTACTTATAACTTTCCCCCTCATTTCTTTTGTTTCTCCCTTACATCAGCCATCCTCAACTTAGGCTTTTGACCTGAGTTGAGGTGCACGTTATCCATCCTCAGAACCAGGGCCACTTTTGGTAGCCACCCAGAACTTAGGCTTTTTGCCTCAGTCAAGGTGCACACTGTTTAAGGAACGACCAAGGCCAGTTTCAGGATTTTTCAACTAACAAGGCTAGGTCAATTAGGTGTTTGCAAAGAATAAGTACATATCAGGCTCAAACATTAGGATCAAGAGATATTCTACAAATTTGGTTGGACATTTAGGCTAAGTGGATTTGTAAGAACAATGGCCTAAGATCCTTTCCTAATCTAACTAATCTACAGTCTAACTTAGAGTAACAGGACAAGTTCTGAATTAGCACACAATACGTGAATTTAACAACTTAAGCTCACACTCACATGGCACTAACTACATTATCAACAAAAGACTCTCTAATCATGCTTTTTATCTCAAATTAACCTCACTTATCAGGACAAGCATTGTCATTATATTCAAACATGCATGGTTGCTATCAAAACTAACTAATCAAAATTTTGTGGGTATCATCTTTCACAGAAAACACAAAAACATACTATATGTCACAGATATTAGTACTATATGCTACAAATACTACCTAAGACATCCTAAACATACCGGTTCAACTAGAAAATAACTATCCATGGGGAAAAAGAAGACAGACAAGTAAACCCCAGGATCAGAATTTGGGGTAGTTATGGACCCAAGCTACTCAGACTTCACTGAGGCTCATAACTACCTACACCCCATCGAAAAAGAGGTGCATTGTCTCTAATGCACACAATCAAAGAAAAATAAAGTATAAGGGGTCAAAAACATACCTGGGCACCTAAGTGCCGCTTTCCACCTTAGGTTGCCTCCCAAGAAGCGCCTAATTTATTGTCGCGACACGACATAGATGTCTTGAGTATTCAGACTTCGTCAAGGTCCCATTCTTCTAAAGTTTTTATTTCTTCCATATTTCCAAGGTATGGCTTGACTCTTTGGTCATTCACCTAGAAGGTTCCTCCGTTTCTTCTCTCCAATTCAATAGCTCTATGATCAAAGACATGTGCCACTCGAAAGGGTCCTAGCCATTTAGATTTGAACTTCCAAGGGAACACTTTTAGTCTGAAATTGTACAGCAGCACCAATCCCCTAGCGCAAACTGACGATTCTCTATGCGACGATCATGTTGCAGGTTCATTCTTTGTTTGTACAAGGCTGAACTCTCATACGCCTTCAAGCGAAACTCATCAAGCTCATTAAGTTGGCTCAGCCTAGAGTTTGTTGCATTATTCGAGTCTAGATTTAACTTCTTTAGCACCCACATTGTTTTATGCTAAAATTCTAACGGCAAATGACATGCCTTCCCAAAGACAAGTTGGTAGGGAGACATACCTATAGGGGTCTTAAATGTTATCTGGTATGCTCATAATGCGTCATCCAGCTTTCGCGACCAATCTATCTGGTTTGCATTCACAGTCTTAGATAGGATCTGTTTAATCTCCCTATTAGACACCTCCACTTGCCCGCTTATCTGAGGATGGTAAGGAGTTGCCACCCGATGTTTCACCCCATACTTTTCAAGTAGAGCCTTGAAGAGCCTATTATAGAAGTGAGGACTTCTGTCGCTAATGATTGCCTGAGGGTGCCAAACCTTAAGAAAATGTTCCTTTTCAGAAATATTATGGCACTTTTGCCTTCATCATTGGGTAGAGCCACAACCTCGACCCACTTCAATACATAATCCACAACGACTAAGATGTACTTGTTTCCATATGAGCTAACAAAAGGGCCCATAAAGTTTATCTTCCATATATCAAATAACTCAATCACCATAATGGGGTTTAGAGGGAGCTTATGTTTGCGGGAAACACCACCTTCTCTTTGGCACCGATCACAAGCTTTGGCGTTGTCATGAGCATCCTAGTGGATGGTGAGATAGTAATACCCACACTATAAGATCTTGTGTGTTGTCCGAACTCCACTAGGATTCCCACCTACCAATGATGAGTGACATGCCTCACGGATACTCATCATCTCAATCTCAGGAACACAACGACAAATAATCTCATTCATACACGAAAAGAGTATGGGTCATCCCAAAAAAACTTCCTTACATCAAACATGAACTTTCACGCTGGTGTGTGTTCAAATCGGGCAGCACAATGTCACTAACTAAGTATTTTGCATAGTCTGAAAACCATGGTATTAAATCACGGGACGTCGCTATCACTCTATCATCTGGGACTGAGTCATCGATCTCCAATCCATCATTAAACTTTGCCATTGCCCCATCTTTCAATCTAGAAAGGTGATTTGTGACTTGATTTTTTGTCCCTTTTCTATCGAGGACATCGAAATTGAATTCTTGAAGGAGAAGTAGCCATCTGATCAACCTTGGTTTTGCATCCTTCTTTGACATCAAGTACCACAGTGTTGAGTGGCCTGTGCGCACCACCACTTTGGCCCCTAATAGATATGACCTAAATTTCTTGAATGCGAAGACCAAGACGAGTAACTCCTACTCAGTGGCAGTGTAGTTCTTCTGGGTTGTGTTTAGGGCATTGCTAGCATAATATGTAGGATGTAATATCTTCTCTTGGTGTTGTTCTAATACTACACCTAGTGCAACCCCACTTGCATCACATATGATTTCGAAGGGCTCTGACTAGTCTAGAGCTACAATGATTGGGGTTGAAATTAACTTCTGTTTCAATTCTTCAAAGGCTTTGAGGCATGCATCATCAAACACGAACTTAGTATCCTTCTCAAGAAACTTGCAAAATGGATGTAAAATTTTAGAGAAGTCTTTTATGAACCTCAAGTAGAACCCTGCATGCCCTAGGAAGCTTATCACACCCTTAACTGAGATGTGTAGGATAAGCTTCTCGATCACTTTACTTTAGCTTTGTCGACCTTGATCCCTTTGCTAGAGACTTTGTGCCTCAACACAATGCCTTCCTTCACTATGAATTGACACTTTTCCTAATTCATCACTAGATGGCTTTCCTCACATCTTTGCAACACAGCTCACAAGTGCTTCAAGCAGTCCTCAAATGAGTCTCCAACCATACTAAAGTCGTCTATGAAGACTTCAATAGTGTCCTCCACCATGTTTGAGAAGATGGACATCATGCATCTCTAGAATGTCGCTAGGGCGTTACACAACCAGAATGGTATCCTCTTGAATGTGAAGAGGCCATAGAGGCATGTAAATATCATCTTCTCCCGATCCTCTAGAGCAATGGTGATCTAGTTATAGCCTAAATATCCATCACGAAAGCAATGCCAACCCTTTCCAGCTAGTCGGTCGAACATCCGATCCATGAATGACAAAGGGAAGTGGTCTTTTTCTATCGACGCATTGAGTTTTTTGTAATCCATGCACACCCTTCATCCAATGACTGGACGCATAGGGATAAACTCTTTGTTAGAATTTGGTACCACTGTCATACCGCCTTTCTTTGGAACACACTAAACCAGGCTCACCCATTCACTGTCGGCAATCAGATAGATTACTCCTTCATCCAACCACTTGCTGATTTCTTTGCATACAACCTCTTGCATAGGGGGTTGTGATGGCTTTGGTGCTCAATACTTAGCTTGTAGTCCTTGACCAACTGGATTTTGTGTGTACATATCCCGGAGGGGTACCAATGATATCTGCAATTGTCCATATAATGGCCTTCTTAAGTTGTTTAAGCACCATAACAAGGGCATTCACCTGCTCATCATTCAGATATGCAGAAACTATAACTAGAAAAGTTTTGTTGGCTCCCAAGAATGCACATCTCAGATGTGCTGGAAGGGCCTTCAACTCTAGTACCAGTGATTCTTCTGTGGATGGCTTAATGGACAGTGGCTCTCGATTCTACAAATCTAGCTCCAACTTGGTTTGACGCCTAAGGCCGTAAGACACCCCCAGAGCATTCACTGTCTCCTCATAATCTGGGATGCCGTCATTATCAAAGTTCATCAACACAACTTACAAAGTGTCGACACCCAATCTCACCTCAAGTGGTACATCTGGCTCATCATCATCAACAACCTCAATAATAGAGACCACATTCAAGTCATTTTCTTTCATTGCCCACTGATAGATGTTGAACACGACCTCATCTTTCCTAAACTTGAACTTGAGTTATCCATTCTCTATATCGACCAAAGTGCATCCAGTGGCTAAGAAGGGCCTTCCTAAGATGATCGGGACTTCGAAATCAACCTCACATTCTAGGATCACAAAGTCTGCGGGAAATATGAATTTTTCAACCTTATTAAAACATCATAAAGTATTCCCATAGGCTTCTTCATTGGTGATCAGCCATCAACAGCCACATGCTTGTTGAAGTAAGGGCTCCTAAATCCAGCTTCTTGAAAATCACAAGGGGCATCAGGTTAATGTTGGCACCTAGATCACATAATGCCCTTGCAAACTCCACATCTCCAATGGTGTAGAGTATGGTGAAAGCATCAGGAGCTTCTCGCTTTTGGACTAAGGACCTCATAGCAATCGCACTACAATGTTGAAGCACTTGGGAGAGCTCCTGACTGACGGTGCGTTTTTTCGTAAACAGGTCCTTCATGTACTTGGCATATCCTGGCATCTTCTCCAATGCCTCAATGAGAGGGATGTTGATGGAGAGTTGTTTCACTATGGAAAGGAAGTGCTTGAACTTGCCTTCTCCTCCCTCTTTTTGATTCTTTGAGGGAAAGGAGGAGGAGGCCTAGGAATGGGCTTTAACTTCTATGGTGCATCAACAGCTTCACTCATCTCATCTTTGCCACGATCATTTCATGTATCTGCATCCTTTTCCGCAACTATCTCCTCTCGAACATCACCTTCATCAAGTGGCAAGGGAGGATCAATGGTGCTTTTGCCACCCCAAGTAGTAACCACCATGCACTACCCTTCATTTTTAGGATTCTGAACTGTGTTGCTAGGCAGTGTACCTCTATGACGCTGATTGAGTTAAGTTGACACCTGACCGAATTGCTATTCAAGTTGTTCAATGGCAACAGAATGAGACTCAATTTTCTAATTAATACTGGAGATTTCAGATTTCATCCACCCTAGAGTCTCATCCTATGTCTCAACTTTCTTCAGTAGATGATCAAACATCTCCTCAACTCTAGAACTACTCATACCTGTGTCCCGATTGTATGGTGTCACATATGGACAATTTTTGTAACCTTCTCTATGACCCCAATCTACATCTCTCTCTTGGCCCCTATTCAAGCCATTGTACCTCTGCGGGTGTCCCTAAAAGCTCCATCTCTGTTGAAGTTATGACCTTAGTTTTCTTGACCTTGGCACCAATAATCCTGATTGGACCCTTGGGTGTTGGTCCGAAACCCCCCCTCCCCCCCGTCTGATCAGCAATGAAACTAGTGTCCTCCTTATAATAGGGATCATCATATATGAGTGCATGTGGAGGCTGATAAAACACTACATTGACGCGCTCCTGATTGTGCTTCATCATCACCTCCATGCCGGTATGGATTTGAGCAAGCTCTTGCATAATCTATTCAGTGATCTTAGCTCATTTCAAACCAACACTGACAGCACACAAAATTTTGGTAGATGCTCTGTCTTTTTGTCCCCATGCATGATTGGTCTTGACCACTCTTTCCATCCTCTCTACAATCCTTGCAAATAACTGATTTAAGAGCATGCCCCCCATAATTGTATCAGCACAAGCCTGAATGTTTTCATCAAGGGCACGGTAAAAGATCTCCACTAAGGCATCATCAATAATCTTGTGGTCCGGGACACTCCTCAAGCACTTAGTAAACCGCTCCCATGTAGTACTGATCGAGTCACCAGGACGTTGCTCGAAGTTGTTGATCTGATCTTTCAACTTGAGCTTCTTCGACCTCGAGAAGTACCTTTCCAAAAAGGTCCTCTGCAATTTAGCCCAACTGGTGATCGAACTCTACGGGAGCTCTGATAGCCATACTATTGTATTGCCCGTAAGAGATAATGGGAAGACACGAAGTCCCACAACATCCATAGATAGATTATGTGTATCCATCACACTTTTGTAGACAAATGCAATGTTGCGTAGATGTTTATTAGGATCATCCGATGGTAAGCCCACAGACCGCCCACGTATCTATAGCATTTGAAGCAACCCGCTCGAGACCACAAACTTTATGTCTACCGGTATAGGTGGCAACACGGCTCCAGTCACCTCCATAGCCTTAGGATTCAGCCTGTATTGATTCCACTAATAAACATTGGCATTGAAATCCTGTAGCTGTGGAGCAACATCCTCAAGAGGAGGTGGGTTCTCATGATCAGCATTCTCATTCTCGTTCCTGTACAGAGTTGCATTAGTCGCGTTATTGGCATTATCTTGGGCTATTTTTCTCAATATTTTTTGATCTCTGGGTCAAACGGAGTCAGGGGATTGCCTCGAGTCCGTGTGTTGGGAATACACTACACTTATACCCTGAAAAAGAACAAAAACAACAAAAAATGTAGAATAAAAGAAATAAGGATTAACACCCAAATCACTTTTGAATTAACCTAAGTCTAGCCGTATTCCCCAGAAACAGCGCCAAAATCCTGATGTCGCCGAAGTTATACCTCCTCTTTTAGGATAAAGAGGTCATTGTCAAGAAATAGAATCTAACCAAGGTTAGGGTTCAACCAACAGGGAATACATAGACTTAAAGAGAATTCATGTAATGCAATTTAAATGATTAACCAACTTACTTCCCAAGGGGGGGGGGGTGCAATAATCATTAGTAAAGTAGACCTAACTAGCACAAGAGTTTTATCAATACAAAGAGAAACTAGGGTATTGTGTTTCCCATGATTCCCTAACTTAGTATCATCAGATAACCTAATCCTTTTTGTGTGTGTGGCATGCAGGATCATAAGTTAAGTTCACTAAACCCTTTGGTCCAGGCAAGAGGCAAATTTCACTACGTGATTTGGCCCATCTCCGCAGTGTGTATTACTAACCCTTACCTATTAGACCCAGTACAACCTCCCCTTGGCGCAGATCGGTTGATTAGACGAGAATACATCAATCAAATCTTGTTAATTAATCTCTTTTCCTATTCATTACTATCTTGATCCAGTCAGTAACACTGGGCAGGTTCTAATGTTGTCCACCATCAGAACACATGCAAAACGAAGAGAGTTAATTAATATATGCACGCACACTTTCCAAGAATTATGATTTATCCGATTTTACTTTGTTAGTTTTTCATAGTTTCCACAACCCTAGTTGTGGATTTAGTTACTCATGATTTGTGTAGATGCAAGACTTATAAATTGAAATAACATAATAGAGCACTTACACAATTGAATTAAACGCAAGCAAACCTAAGCTTCAATGAGAATCACAAGATTATTGGATCAAATCAAAGTACAAATGTTTCTCAAAACTCTCCAATGTTTTCTCTACTCTATCTCACTATTTTTCCTCTCTACTGGTTGAATTCTCTAAACTTGATGAAAAATAACTTTACAACCTATTTATAATATCTAAAATATAAGTCCTAAACAAAATAGGACAGCTGGGTCGGCACGCCAGCTTTACGGGCTGTATTGCATTTCATGGCCCGTTATTACAGTCTCGTACTATGTTGCTGCAAAACTGGACTGGAGGTTTACGACACCCCTCTAGGGCTTGTAAAGTGTTCTACGACCTGTAAGGGGATTTCGTCTGATGAAACTTCAGAAATTCCTTCTTCTCCGATCCTCAGGGCACTAAACTAATCCACGACCCGTCTGCATGTTCGTAGAAACAAACTTCAGAAAATCAGCCCCTCACTAGAATTTTTCACGAAACCTCCTCCATGGCCCATAGAGTGCACTACGGCCCGTAAAGGGTCTCAACTTCATCAAAAACAGCAACTTCTACATTGTGTTCCCAAAATCAAGGCCGACCATAGAATCTTGCAAATAAAACATAAAAACACATAAAACCAACTAACATCGCATTAAGAACACACAAAATTCAAAGTTTTAAGCATCAAAAGTGCTTGATTTTGACAATACATCACTGAGATGGGGAGGAGAGAACTAGAATTTAATGAAGGTGATTGGATATATTTGAAAATGTTCCCAATGAAAGGAGTAATGCATTTTGGTAAGAAAGGCAAACTGAGTCCAAGGTATGTGGGACCCTATGAAATAGTGAGGAGAGTTTGGAAGGTAGTTTATGAATTTGATTTGCCTATGGATTTAGCTACAGTCCATCCGGTGTTACATGTTTCTATGCTAAGAAAATGCTGGGGTGATTCAAATTCTTTTGTTCTATTGAAAGTTGTGTCTCTTGAGAAAGATTTGACTTACGAAAAAGTACCAGTTGAGATTTTGGACCGGTAAGTGAAGAAACTTGAGAAATAAAGAGGTTGCATCTGTTAAAGTATTATGGAGAAATTCACAAGTTGAAAGTGCTACTTGGGAGGCTAAGACGGACATGATGAAATGATACCCTTACCTCTTTCCTTCTACTCATGCCTAAGGTACCTAATCTGATTCATTTCTTCAAAGTCCTCATGAATATGTATCTCATGTTAGATTTCATCATGAAACTATTTTTGAATGATGTTTAATGCATAAGTTTGATGTTTTTAAGAAAGTGATGATTAAGTTGCATTTTTGCATACATGATTATGATAACTCTATATCTACCCTATTCAAGCGTAATTTTGTCTCATTCGAGGATGAACGATATCAAGGTTGAGATAATGTAACACCCCTTATGTTTCTGGGCTTGGAAAATTAAAAGACTGAGATTTTTGCTGATGTTCAGGTTGTACGAGCCAGTGTACAACCCAAAAAGGAATCCACGGGTCGTAGGTGACATCGTGAAAGGTACCTAGTGAAAGTGAAAAATTGAAAAAAATTGGAAGTTGACATACGAATTAGCAGATGAGCCGTATGTTCTCCTACGGCCCATAAGTAGGTCTCGTACATGTAGACCCTGAAGAACCAAACTTTTTCTAAGTTTGGGGTCTTCCTACGAAGGGATGTACCACCCGTAAGTTTGTCTATGAGGCGTACTTCATGTTCATGGATTAAAAGCTTTAATTCCAAGAACTTAAGTTTTGTGACAACTTAATCACGAGGAAGCTATGAGCCATAAGACCATCCACGACCTGTAAGTGGGGTCTCGTGGATGGCTCTGATAGTTTTTAAAGAAGGATGTTTTTGACTTTTTCTATCCTCACAAGTCCTAAACTATGTCATCTTGGCTACTCTAACTACCATAACCGACCGAACTCCTTTAAAGTCTTAGTCCTAAATCACTCAAAGCCTTTAATTCCCAAATTTCTCTCAAGGGTTCACAATAATTCTCTCTCTAAGTCAAGGCTTCCATTGAAGATAAACTTGAAAGATTGACCAAGGTTTTTTCAGATTTTCTTCTCAAATTCTAGGGATCCTACTTGAGGTATGTAGGGCTTCATTCATGGATTAGTTTCATCTATGAAGCCCAATCCAAAACCTTCTTTTATCAAAGTTTAATTTATGATGAATTCCTATGGACTTTTACACCATGATTCCTAATGTATGGATTATGATTCCTATATGATGATTATGATCAATTAAGTATGAATTATGATGAATTTTACGATGTACATGACTTTCAAGCAAAAGCATGTGATTTCAAAGTATGCATGATTAGGGCTTAATGATTTAATGTGGGTTATCTAATGTCCTAAATTGATTTAAATGCATGTTTCTTTTATGAATCGCATTCGATTGCATGATTTGGCTTAAATGTCCATGGACCCACACTTGGCCCTAGTTTCTTATGATAAAGCTATGGATTTCTATGTCTATGATCTTAAGTATGAAAAGCACGTTTTAATGATGATGATGATATTATGACGATGATGATGTTATGAAAGCTATGATGATGCTATGACAAAAGGGGTGATGAAAACCCAAATAATTATGATGATGTTAAGGTGGGAATGTCTATCCACACTATGATGAAAGCAAAGTAAATAGACTATTCTTATGACATGATGTTTTATGAAATATTGTGATGATTATTTTGAAAGTTATGAAAGCATGATCTTAATGAAGTATGACTTATGTTAAAGCTATGTACATGTAAAGACCCAAATTTTTCTCTCACCGGCTTTGTCTTGAGGCCTGAAATATTTTTAGGAAAGTTGTCAGGTATCACTTCATGGAGGAGCCTACACGGCCCGTGTGACGCCACACGGTCCATATGGGCCTCCCGTGGAGTGACACTTAATCAGCTCCCCATTGGGAAATTTTTCCCAGTGAAGGTACACGGACGTTCACATGGTCCGTGTGACTCCACATGGTCCGTGTGGCCTTCCGTTTGGTTCACTGTATGGAAAGTCACATATACACGGGACCAAGTCACAGCTCGTGCAGTGTCAGATGGCCCGTGAACTGGTCCGTGTGGGGCCACTTAGTTTGGTGAAATTTTTCGTCTACGAATCTAAGTCCTGGGCCACGGCACTGTTCACGGTCCGTGTGACACTACACGGACCGTCTAATGAACTGTGTGGCCCAGATGGACCAAATTTAGGTCCGTTTCATTAATAGCATTTTCGAAATTTCGATTATTTTAAATTTGAATTCCGACTTTTCTACCCCTCCTAAGCCCCTTAAACCATCTGAACTCCTTTATTTTCAGCCATTTTCTCATTTCTCTCTCCCTCTCTCTCAAATATACTCCTACAAGTTCTACAATTTCTCTCTAAAGCTCCAAGTCAAGACCATCAATTTGGAGTCCATTTTTCTCCTCAAGTTCATCTTCAAGTCAGGTATGTGGGGTTGATTCTTGGTTCCTCTCAACCAAGAAGACCCAGAATTCTCTCAACTTATTTCATGAAGTTCTAGTTATCTTAAATGTGAATTTTACTACTTGATCTTGTTAACTTTAATCAATGCATGGGTTGTACATTTGTTTCTGGATTCTTAAGTTTTGTTAAGTTCTTTTATGATGCACCATCTTGAATTATGAAACTATGAACATGCATGTCCCTTAAAGATGGTATTATGCATGGGTAATCTATACTACGATTTTCATATGTATTTTTATTGTGAATTTCTAGATTTCCTATTACATTCCTAATTTTTTATTTACTCTACATTACCCGTCCCATCCCTACATCATGCATTACACTTTACATGGAAGTTATGGAGTGGGATAAATCCAATTTTGATTATGATATGATCTTTGATAAGGCATTGGTTATGACTAGAAGGTGATCACCGATAAGTCTATGTTTATGGCTCTTTGAGCATCTTGGGTGCTTGCACCATCTTGAACATGTAGATGAGCTATTCCTTCCATAGGCATTTGATTTGATCTTGTGATTTGGCATTGAGCCTAAATATGTTTTGAAATTTGTACTTGACTCTCTTGAAAGAACGGATATATATATATATAAGTATTCTTGTGGGATGTGATTGACTTAGCACTGATGGATTGGGGGCCCTCCCCCTTTCCTTGAACTATGTGCCAACATAGGGATGGATGATATTCGTCTATCTTGCTTATACCATGACATGTTTGATATGATTCTTGCAAATCTTTCCGAAATGGTGATTTCCGTAAGGAAGGTGACCATCCGCCAAAATGGTGTGTTCCGTAAGGTGCAATGTAGATTACCTTTGGCAAGTAACCTTCTCCCTAATGGTGGGAGGTTCCAATCGGTCCAATTCGTGTAATAGCTCGTATGGATTCGGTTTGTCGGTTATAGTCCATCCCCGTTATATAGGAGCATTATCGCATTGCACGCATCATGAATTTCATGGCATACTATATATTAAATTTCATTACTTATATGATCCTTGTATATTATGTGCCCTTTTCATCTAACATTGGTATGCAGGTTCGGTAAGTCATATGCATTGCATGCCCGCATACTTAGTACATTCAAACGTACTAACGCATACTCTATGCCTACATGATTTTACCATATAGAGACCGAGCAGTTTGGGTACCAGCCACTGGACAAATAGTCCGTTCTTGAAGATTTTGCGGTGAGCTCCGTCTTCCGAAGGCGAACTAGTTATTTCTTATGTTTATATATGTATGTCCTTTTGTTGAGGGTGAGCCCGAAACTTGTCCTGGCCCCCGTTCCTTGACTAGAGGCAAATGTTAGGTATTTTGTAAATCTTTCTTAGACAGGGCTACTCTGACTGTCGTATTGTTTATCTATAAACGAACGGTTTTTTCCTGAAATTTGATTTCGGCTATTTAGATATATGTTTTTAGATTCTATTTGAACCAATGATGTGGATACTGATAATTCGAGGCTTGATTGGGGACTCTCGAGTCCCCATTCGCCATGTCACATCTAGGCCCCAACCCGGGGTCATGACAGTACATGCATGTTTTATGTATTATGTGAGATATGACTTAGCACCGAGAGGGCTTTGGTAGATACCATAGTCCCATAACTATGACCCACCATAGGAATGATGTTTATGTTTTATACCTTAAAGATATGATGTTGGATCCAATTAGCTTAAGTAATGGACACTCACTATGCTATGATAGAGTTTAACGGGAGGAGTCAAACGATGGTCCTCACCGTGCTATGATAGAGCCTATAGGGTGAGAATCGAGTCTAGCTTGGCAAAGTAGACTCCTTTTAGCTTGATGTAAAGTTATCATCGGGATTCCATGTAATAGTCCGCATGATCTTATGAATGTCGGTTATGGTCTTATTCCGACATATGCATATTAAGTTTATGAATGGATTTATGATGCTACTTCTCGTAATTTTAAATGGCATGCTCATGTATATTGTGTCCTTATCCATTGTTATAATTATGCACATTGATATTTATTATGATAACCTTTAATTTATGGCATACCCTCATTTAGTACATTTTATATGCTAAGGCATACTTCTTTCCTACATAATCTAACCATGTTGGGGCAGATGATGAAGAGATTATTCCATATTGAGGCTAGCATTCGGATTTCTAGAGCTTGAAGATTAGATTGGTGAGTTCCCATGCTTCGGGAACAAGCCCTATGATGCTTTCCTTTTATGGTGAGACTTTAGTACTTTCTTTACTTTTGGTATACATCTTGAAGGTGAGCTAGTGAGCTATGTGCTAGACTCTGCCAATATCGCTGATGTAGAGGCATGAATTAGACTAAAAGATATGATGTACTTGCACCCTTGCTTATATACATTTTCGCTTGCTACTTTTCTCTAATATATGTTTGTTTTACCTCATGAATGCTTATTATATGAACACGAGGCTTGGATGAGATGTCATTGGGTGTCACATTCGCTGTGTCACGGCTAGGCCCTAGGCCCGGGTCATTACATACAGGTACTCATCAGGACAAAAATATGTCATTGATAAGTTGGTGCAAAAAATGTTAGATTAAGGCATTGTGCAGCCGAGCTCTAGTCCTTATGCTTCACCAGTGGTATTGGTAGGGAAGAAGGATGGGTCTTGGGGGTTGTGTAGACTATAGGTCACTAAACAAGATGACTATCAAACATAAATTTCTCATCCCCATTATTGAAGAGTTGTTAGATGAACTTGGTGGTTCACAAATCTACTCTAAATTAGATTTAAGGTCTGGTTATCATCATATTAGGATTGCGAAGGAAGATGTCCATAAGACTGCTTTCAGAACACGTGCTAGACACTATGAATATTTAGTGATGCCCTTTGGCCTCATTAATGCACCTTCCAGTTTTCAGGGGTTAATGAACCATATGTTCAAAGTTTACCTAAGGAAGTTTATTTTGGTATTATTTGATGACATTTTGTTTTACAGCAGGAATTTGAAAGAACGTCTGCAACACTTGAGGATCACTTTCAACTTGCTGGTGCACTATAAGTTGTTTGTGAGGAAGGCTAAATGCTCTTTTGGGGCAATAAGGGTGGAGTACTTAGGTCATGTCATCTCTTCTAAGGAAGTAGCTACTGACCCAAAGAAGATAGAAGTTGTCCAACACTGGTCAATACCTAAAATACTAAAAGAGTTAAGGGGTTTTCTTAGATTAATTAGATACTATGGGAGGTTCATCAAAGGTTATGGTATCATTAGCAAGCCCTTGACTGATCTTTTGAAAAAGGAGGGGGTTTCATTGGAGTGACAAAGCTACTGCAGCTATTGAGGAGTTGAAAATTGCATTGACGAGTGTTATTGTGCTTGCTTTGCCTAGTAGTACACTGATGTTTGTTGTTGAAATAGATGCATGTGACTATGGGATAGGGGCAGTATTGATGCAAAATGGACATCCCCTAGCTTATTTGAGCAAGGGGCTTTCATCAAGGCATCAAATTTTATCTGTGTATGACCAAGAGCTATTAGCTTTAGTCATGGTTATGACTAAGTGGTCACAATATCTGTTGGGAAGACATTTTTTAGTTAGAAAAGATCAAAAGGCATTGAATTTTTTATTAGAGAAAAAACTTCATAGTGGGACTCAAATGAAATGGATAGAAAAATTGATGCAATTTGATTTTGAAATAGAGTATGCAAAAGGAAGAGAAAATAAGGTTGCAGATTCGTGATTAAGACAACTGAATATTGAATTGCTAATGATTTCAGTAACACTTGTAGATCATACTTTACTTCATAGAATCATGGAACTTTGGAACAAAGACCAGGAGTTGAGATCTCTTAACTAAAAGTTGGAGGAACAAGATGAGAAGGTGAAAGGGTACACTTACATCAACACTAATAGGGACACTCAAGAATGGAGTAGATACACAACTGAGAAATAACATCATACAATTGTGGCATGATAACACTGATGAGGAACACTCAAGAATGGAGAATACTTATAGAAGGTTGGCTACTCTTTTCTATTGGAAGAATCTCAGATAACATGTAAATGAATATGTGAGAAAGTGCACAGTTTTTTAAAGAAGTAAATATAATGGCTCGGCAACTCCTGGCCTCTTATAACTTTTGCTTATTCGCAAGACCTCATGGTCTTGCATTAGCATGGACTCATTGATGGCCTTCTAAAGTCTACGGGAAAAACCATTATCCTTGTGGTGGTAGATAGACTGACAAGTATGGTCATTTTATGGCTCTTAGCCACCCTTATACTACTGTCTTTGTGGCTCAGACATTCATGGACCAGGTGTTCAAACTTCATGGCATGCCAAAGAACATTGTGAGTGATAGGGATCCCATATTTAAGTAGGTTTTGGCAAGAACTGTTCTCATTACAAGGAGTAACATTGAGCACATTTTCAACTTACCATTCATAAACAGATGGTTAAACTGAAGTCCTTAACGGGACATTAGAGACTTACATAAGGTGTTATTGCTCAGATTGTCAACATGATTGGGCTTTATACTTACCACTAGCAGAATGGTGGTATAATTCCACCTACTAGTCAACTATATAAACCACCCCTTATGAATCACTATATGATCAAGTTCCACCTATCCATCTACCATATCTGCCGAGAGAAGCTATCAATGAAGAAGTGGATAATAGTCTGATCACCAAAGAATTTAAGGTTCAACTTCTCAATTTCCACCTACATAGAGCTCAACAAAGGATGCAATCTTTGGTTAACAAGCATAGAAATGATAGACAATTGAAGGTAGGGGATTGGGTGTATTTGAAAATTCAGCCCTATAGACAAGTAACAGTTTCTCAACAAGCCTTCAACAAGCTGCCGGCAAAATCTTATAGACCTTATCAGATCTTGGAAAATATTAGATTTGTAGCTTACAAGCTATGTTTGCTAGCTCATGTGGCTATCCATCCAACTATACATGTGTCTCAGTTGAAGTTATGTTATCAACTACTAGACACTACTCACCACCCACCTATCATTGATATAGCAAGTCCTTTTTGTGTGGAGCCCCAGAGCATTGAAGGAAGAAGAATGATTAAGAAGGGAAATAAAACAGTGGCTCATATTCTGATTCAGGAGATATCCAAAGAGCAAGATACCAGGGAAGATTTTATGGCTATGAAAATCCAATTTTCAGAGTTCTTCCTTGAGGACAAGGAAGTCCTTAAGGATGGAGGAATGATGCAGAATGAAAGTGGCTGAAATATATTGTGCTATGAGCTGCAAGTACTCAATTATGACTATCAAGTTAGTTAGGTAGTTGTCGAGTTAGCACTTTAGTCCCTAAAGTTACAACAATATTATATTTTGTTTGATTATACATTAGTCATCCTTGTATGAGCTGGCATAGCTCTGTCAGAGGCAATTAATGGAGAAAATTGCTCTACAAGCATACTCTGTGTGAGTCAGCAAGGGCTGCGGTCCTATGCATATTGTACTAATGTAAATGAAGTAGAATCATCTTGTTGCCATATAACTTTAGTCGTAATTAGCTTAGCTAATACTCTTTCGTCTTATTTTCCATTCCTTCTATTTTTTTCTTCCTGTTTCTTCACTGCTTACTGTTCATCAGTGTTATTGTTTCATTGAATCTGCATAAGTACTACAGAATTTGTACATAAAAATTGGAAATTTCTGATTAAAGAGAAGTTTGAATCGACATAAGGATCATTATGTTGTTGAAGCTATGACTGCTCATATGCTGCAAAAAGGCTTTTAAAAACAACACATATTCCCAATGCAATATTGATATGGATTCTAGCTAATGATGATTGTGAATATGATGAAGAACAAGACCTCTAACAATCTCAACCTGAATAGCATCATAGGAGACACTGCTAACTTGCCAAACAACACTGATATAACATTTTTGCATTGTTACAGCGAGGCCAACAAAGTGGTTAATTAGCCATGACTTTGAATCAACTTACTATGTATCACAGTTGCCTGCGGATGTTAAAGCTCACTGTGTATTCGATAGAATGCAGCTGCCAAGTATAAGGATCAAATATGATGGAGCCAACATTTTTGTTAGCTAAATGTAGTATAGTATACCTAGTGAGGATGTTTATTGCATCTGTTCTGCTCACATTGCCTTACAATCTAGGGTGTATACTTGGGTTAGACCTAGTCCCCTATGCTTTTAAGATTTAATAAATGATATACATCTGCTATGAGGATATCCTGGAATTTTAAACAAAAGCATAGTATCTGCTAAGAGTTGAGTTGAATATATATAAGTCATTAGAATCTAGTTACTTATAGAGAACATAAATTCTTTTGAAATTCTATTTTGAATAATTTATTATCATATGAAAAGAATATAAGTCAAACTATGAGAAATATGTGCAAATTGCACTGATGTAGAGGACATTATTGTAATGCAAACTTTAGGTTGGAAATGTATTTAGGGTCTGAACATGTTGGTTGGTTAGATTGGCTGGATGTGCCTCCTTATATGCAAACAGTCATAGATTACAATAAACACCACACAATGTGTCACAATTGAAAAAGATAGCTCTTCCGCTATCAAGACTAACAGAGGAATAACTTTCATCTATCACAGAAATAAGGACCAACACTAGCAATAGCTCCAACAGAGGAAGCATTCTGGCTCTGCACATTAAATCACCACTCAATTCTCCTCATCATTTATATATATAATTAGTTACAATGGTTGAAGAATGATATCCCGTGAATTATTATACATAAAGAGAAGGATGAGAATGAAAAAACAAGAATGCAACTAGAACCGAGCCCAACAGCGAGTGCATTTAGCCACACAATCACCTTTGCAATCGACGTTGTATCCCAAAACTTTTGGATTTCGAAGAAGCAAATTTCTCAGAGTTTTACCTTCAATTCCCCATTGCTTCGCCAAAATTTCGACGTTGTTTTTCATCTCATCTTCCAGGCTACACCCAAGAACTTCTGGGAATTTCTTGACTAGTTTAGAGAGATCATCATCAGTGAGGCTTAAACTCCTGAGATAATCCAGTATCTCATTCACAACTTCTAGTCGTGGAACCTCTTTCTCCCGTTCTTCATACCAGTAAGGTGAATGTATGTAGCCAAATGCTTTTCCTAATATTTTGTCTTCTTCCTCTGGGCTAAATTTTAATGCAGAAAGTGCTTGTCTGCTATCGTTCCATGTTTTCTTCTCTTCTTCAGTTAATACTATATTGTCCGTAGCTGTTGAATGCAACGTCCATTTCTTGGATAGATAATTGGACGTCCAAGATCCCCTAGTGACATTAGATGTAGTGCTATTCAAGCAATTTAGATACCCTACTAAACTGTTTGCAGTTGTTGAGCTGGAATCACACTGTTAAGTAAGAAAAGAAATTATGAGCTATGTTTTCACCAGAAAGCATATTGGCGTAATACAGAAGATGGAACATCATATCAAAAATGAAAAATTTATCATTATCAAGAAAACCAACTATTCCTCGATAAAAAACTAGTTGTCCAGATATATGAATCTCAAATAACCATTCCTATAAAATCATCAACCACACAGGTATTAAATTAACCTTCGCAATCCGCATAAAGATCTTGGTTAGACCTTCACTAATGGCTGGAAAAACTTCATGTCTGATAGATTGGTTTAAAAATACAAGGCCGACAAAAAATAAAAGAACTTAAGAGCATGTAGTCTTTCTGAGGTTCAAATCTGAAAGAATACATTGATCCATTAATTAACTATGCTCATTCTCAAATTAGTTGAGGTCGGCTATAGGAGTCCTTTTTATAGCTATTCTGCTCCTTTTGGCAACCTTTTCAAACCAAAAAACATGTCATGTAAATGCTCTTTCCTTCCCTAGAATTCATTTCATAGATGATATAGGTGTTCCACAAAAATAGAATAGCAAGACTTTGTAACATCACAAGTTCACAATGTTTGGCTATGTATGATTTCAAGAGAGATAAAGGTGGGACGAAGAAGTATTGGGGAGAGTTGATTCGACGGGACAGGACACAACTTCAATTTTTCAAAGACATGACTTTAGATAGGAGGTTATGGAGGACACGGATTAGGGTAGAAGGTTAGCTAAATAGTTAAGCATTGTCTTGTTTATTCTTTTATACTAATTAACCATTTTATTAGTCGTAGTATTGCTCTTGTAGTTTCTTGTCCTTTGAGTTTGGTTATTATCTATGATTTTTTACACTTCGCTTATTGCTTCATTTTGTGATGTCTATTGTTTAGGATAATTTGTCATGTTGTCTATAATATTTTGTCATGACTTTCTTCATTTTCATTATTTCTTTCTCTATACTGTTGGTTCCTTAAACTGAGGGTCTATCGGAAACAACCTCTCCACCTTGGAGGTAATGATAAAGCCTGTGTACATTTTCCCTTCCCGGACTCTAGTTGTTGAGACTACACTGGTATGTTGTTGTTACAAGTTCACCAAGTTTGTAAGTCAGAGTATCAGAAATAACAAAGATAAGATTAGTTAATTGAAGAATAACTTTTAAAAATGAAAAGAAACAAAAAAGAAAAAAGAACTCTCAAATCTAATTTATATGACACTTTCAATTTTTCAAATTATTCGACTCCATTCCATTAATACTTTCTCTTGTAGCAATGGTCTCCAAACCACTTGGCACACCTCGACTATTCCACCGGATATCTGTTATCTCCCAGTACATGTATTTGTCACTCTGTACACCAAAACTTAGACTAATAAGAAAAAACATACATAGTATTTTTGTGTCTGCTGAAATTTGAACCCTATTCTCTCATGATATCACCCACTTCTGACCAGCAGACCACACCCTTGGATGCTCCATTAATACAATTATTATACACAACTTTCAGGATATCAAATTTATTTAACTATTACCTTTGATGTGATGTTTTCTATATCTAATTTCCAATCAATATTTCTCTTGTTACTATTAATATAAAAGATTTCCGTTATTAGATGTCCTCAAAGGAATCCCTTGCTACTATTTATTATACAAGGCAAATTAGCATTGTCTACTTTGTATACATCAAGTATCGGCACATAAAATAGGACGGAGTATTAAAAGAAAGGAATAGAACATGAAGTCATTAACATAGTAATTACGATCCAGTGGCCCCGGCCATAACTTTTGAATCTTTTTTGATAAGGCAAATAATTTTATTAATAATGAGAAAAACCTCATTTATATAAGAAGTATACCAAAAGGTAGAGAATCTAAACTGATGAATCTTGAGATTAAATGCCACCACTTGAAATGAATCCGACCACTCAACAGCTTCTACAAAAAATGTAAGAAAAAGTTATACTCACACCAGGAGAGCAGAAGCATGATGCAGAGTTAAAGGTCAGCAAAGGAGTAGCAAATGATTTTCCTAGCATCCCTGCACCATAAAGCACTGGTTAAATGAGTAGATATAGAGGACATTCCAAGGCCTAAAAGAAACGTCGAACTTTTCACAGCCCATATTAAACACAAGGTAGGACATGTAAGAATATGGGACTTCAGAAATGCACTCAGAAATTGAAACTGTCATGCCATAAAACTTCTTAAATCCAAAACCTATATATCCCTTATAAAAAGTTAAGAGTACAAAACAACTAAACCGAATTTGTACTAACCAAAAAAAAACCACTTTATTTGTTAGGAAAGTAAAGAAAGGACCCACCATAAAATAACCTTCTCCAATAAATGAGATGCGACAAGTCAAACCAGTGTTGTATCAAGGTATTGCAGCAACTATTATCAGGTACTTCAAATCAAGATATCTAACATACAGCATTAGTAATCTTCTCCACAATTAACAAGACAATCCTTTAGAATTAAGTTATCAACTTATTGGACTTATGGTATATCTCAGTGTCGAGGAGAAGACCAATGATTTGCACTTTTATAAACTCTTTCGCAACAAATTTACCCCATTGTCCCAACCTTTATACAATTAATCCTCTTCACAGAGTCCTGCAACAACTACTTTTATTTGCAATCAAGACAAGGCGATTCTCGCATTTTCTTTCTTCTTTCTTAATAACCACTTGTCATACATACGTACATAAATGAGTTCCAACTTGACACCAAGTATTTAAACTTAATTTCCCTCTGTAAAAAAGTTCCAGAACTCAATTTTTTCAGGAAAACTCACATGTCGAATAACTCAAACTCACAATCAGCATTTGCTGGGTGTCTATGTATATCATTCGACCTGCTTGCATTACAATCATTTTCACTGTGATGTTCATGAATGGTTCAGAGCCTTCTACTCTTGAACTGCTAGAGATGGAATTACATGGATCATTTTTCCAACTCTTACTATGTCACCAATGTATTACCATTCTGGGTACCTCACGGATACAATGCTATTTATTCGGAATACATAACAAGGATTAAACCTTGTTTTCATCTCCTCCTACCCTACCAATTCCATATGCATTGCCATTGACCTGCTATCGAAATCTTTCACTTAAACAACTACACTAGAATAATTGAGTGAAATCAAAATGGACAGACTTTAAGCAGCAATCTTCTCCTAAAGCAAAAGGTTAACACCAATATATAAGCAAGACAACTTACTAAAAGGGATAGATTCGTCGAGGCAGAAAAAAAAACCCCATTAACGTCAAATACAGGAGTTGGAGATAAAATTCACAAGTAAAGTTTCCAAGGTTCAATTAATCAATCCCACCAAATAAACAAACACCCAGAACTCCAAAAAGAAAAAAAAAAACTAATCATCAATAGTTAGAATTTTACCTGCTTCAAGAAACGAATTGAGGAAGCAGATGAAAATCTTGAAACAGCTGAGCTCAGGAAAAATCCCAATTGAGTGGCCCCAGAAAGGGGACAGCAAGACCAATTATGTCCTTTCGCTTCGCTCAACCTGTTTTTCAGAATCAAAGGCCAATTATCAAAATTTTAGTTTAAATAATACCCCCAAAAAACAAACAATGATAAGGGTCATATATGAGAAGTTCGACTAGAGCCATTTGTATAAGTTATTAAATTAGTATTTTCTTTAAAATAAAATGTTCTTTTTGTTATGAAATAATGAAAATATAATAAAACTAATAAATAATATAAAAGAGAAATGTAATGATATTTCTTATTCACCCTTGTTTCGTTTTTTTCTGTCTACATATTTTGTTAAAGAAAGAGGATATATATACTTGTGTATACATGGTCAATAATGGATATTTTATTGCCATGTATACATCTTGAATACCAAATATAATACATGGATAATTAAGTTGTAACACATACTAAAATTAGTGTAAATACATCTTACACATAGTATATATTATGTGTCTATGTAAGTTGCCATAAAATATATTATGTGGACATGAAAAATATTTCTTTAGACATTCATTGTACAACACTCCCCCTTGGATGTCCATGTGGTAATATGTTTTGCTTGTTGCCTCATCAAAAACCTTATCAGAAAAACCCAGTGGGATAAAATCTTGGTTAAGGAAAAAAAAGTGCAACACATATTTGCTCCCCGTGATGAGAATATCATTTAATATCTCAAAGATGATGCATCCCAATCTTGTATCTCAGCTTTTCAAAGTTGAAGTTGGCAATGCTTTGGTAAATATATTTGTTAAATTATCGCTGGAACGAATTTGTTGAACATTTATTTCACCTTTCTTTTGAAGATCATAAGTGAAAAAGAATTTTGGCGAAACATGTTTTGTCCTATCTCCTTTGATGTATCCTTCTCGTAGTTGAGCTATACATGCAGTGTTGTCTTCATATAATATTGTTGGAATATCTCTTTTTAGAGGAAGGCCACACGTTTCCATGATGTGTTGAGTTATTAATCTCAATCAAACACATTCTCGACTAGCTTCATGAATAGTCATTATTTCTGCATGATTTGAAGAAGTAGCTACCATAGTTTATTTTGTTGAACGTCATGATATGGTTGTACCTCCATATGTAAATAAATAACCTGTCTGAGATCGTCCATTATGCGAATCAGACAAATATCCTGCATCTGCATAACCAAAAAGTTGTGAGTTGGACTCTTTCGAATAAAATAGTTCCATATCAATAGTTCCTTGAAGATATTTGAATATATGCTTAATACCATTTCAGTGTCTCCGTGTGGAAGAGGAACTAAATCTTGTTGATAAATTTACAAAAAAGGATATATCTGGCTGAGAATTATTAGCAAGGTACATTAGTGCACCAATTGCACTAAGATATGGTACTTCTGCACCAACGATCTCTTCCTCGTTTTCATAAGGCGGAATGCATCTTTATTAATATCTAGTGATCTTACACTCATTGGGGTACTTAAAGGATGTACTTTATCCATGTAAAATCTTTTTAAAAGATTTTTAGTATATGTTGATTGATAAATAAATATATCATTTGTAAAATGCTCAATTTGTAGACCAAGACAAATTTTTATCTTTCCAAGGTCTTTCATTTCAAATTCCTTTTTCAGACATTCTACTGCCTTTGAAAGCTCGTCACGAGTTCCAATGATATTAAAATCACCAACATACAGAGTTATTATCGTAAATTCTAATCTAGACCTTTTAGTAAATACATAAGGATAAATTGGATTATTCTTATAACCTTCTTTCAATAGGTATTTGCTAAGGCGATTATACCACATGTGTCATGATTGCTCTAATCCATATAAAGATTTTGAAGCTTTATTGAACATGTTTCCCAGGAATCTTATATATTTCAGGCATTTTGAATCCTTCTAGGTTCTCATAAATAAATCATTGTCTAATGAGCCATATAAATAAGCTGTAACGATATTCATCATATGCATGTTAAGTTTTTTATGAACTGCCAGATTTATAAGATGTCTGAAGGTGATTACATCCACCACAAGATAATATGTCTCTATATAATCAATGACAGATCTTTGCGAAAATCCTTATGCCACAAGTCATGCTTTATATCTTACGACTTTATTTTTCTCACTTCTTTTTTGTACAAAGACCCATTTGTATCCCCACTGGATTTATACCTTCAGGTGTTCGGACTACCAGTCCGAAAACTTTGCGTTTCTCAAGCAAAGCTAATTCTACTTGAATAGCATCTTTCCATTTTGACCAATTATTTCTCTGTCTACATTCCTCGATAGATTTTGATTTAAGATCCTCATTTTTTTGCATTATTTCAACAACAACATTATAAGAAAAAATATTGTCGACAATTACATTATTTCGATTTTATATTTCTTGATGAGAACATAATTTATATAGATCTCTTCATTATTTTCAGGCACCTGAACCTTCTTTAAGGTTTCATCAATTATTATGTCTCCTTGCTCCCCTTGAGCAAGTTCTTTTATATTATGACCATCTTGATTATTTGCTCCTTTTCTTTTTGAGGATTTTTATCTTTGGAACCGATTGGTCTACCACGGTTCAAGCGTGGTTTGGAATTATTTGCATTAATTAATTTTCCTATTGGGACATCAACTCAAATTGGAGCATTAGCAACTGGAATATAAGATTTAGTAACTTTTAATAGGTCAGTGAATACATCTGGCAGTTGATTTGCAACATTCTGCAAATGAATTATCCTTTGAACTTCATGTTCACATTTATTTGTTCGAGGATCTAAATGTCATAATGATAATGCATTCCAATCTATCTCTTTCCTCAGTTGTTTATCTTCTCCCTTTAATGTTGGGTATAATGACTCATCAAAATGACAATCAGGAAAGCTTGTTGTGAATAAATTCCAGTCATAGGTTCCAAATATTTTGTAATAGAAGGAGATTCATACCTAACATATATCTCCAACCTTCTTTGGGGACCCATTTTTGTGCGTTGTGGTGGAGCAATTGGAATATATAATGCACATCCAAATATTCTAAGATGAGAAATATTCGGCTCCTGACCAAAAGCAAGTTGTAATAGAAATAAACTTGCCCTTAGGTGCAACAGAATTTCTCTTCCACTCTAGGATCAGATCATTTGGAAATTTGAAATTAACAATTCGGGTCCTACAATCAATGGAAGCATAACAAGCATGAAGTCAATCCATGCCAAGAATCACATCAAAGTCAACCATCTCCAACTCTATCAAGTCAGCCAAGGTATAGACGGATACTATAAAATCCCTATAGACCCTCTCAGCTAGGATACACTCACCAGTAGGGGTGGAAACAACAAAGGTTCAAGCAAGCATTCCAGAAAAATCCCAAATCTACTAGTCACATAGGGAGTCACAAAAGATAGAGCGGTACCCGGATCAAGTAATGCATAACAATCAAAGGTAAAGACTCAAAGCATACCAGTGACAACATCTGGTGCAACTTCCTGATCCTGTCAATTATCCATTGCATATAGATGGTTTATTCCGCCGCCTATACCCGCAGTGGTACCCCTCTAATAACTGTCGGCTGGGGTTGCTGCGGAGGACTGTGCTTTATTACTTCCATAAACCCGCCTTCTCATTGGACACTCATTATGGAAGTGACCAGCCTGTCCATATTTATAACAAGCATTTGTGCCCTCATGGCACTCGCCTAGGTGGAGTTTGCCACACTTCCCACTAGGTGGCTTTCCCCTCGAGCCTTGAGTCACACTAGCTTGGGATTGAGAACTCTAAGCCCTGAAATTTTGATGACCATAAGATTTCTGATCATACCTGTTATGTTGGAGGGGTGCACTCGCTGAGGATGGTGCGTAACTAGAAGACCTTTTCTGGAAGTAGGACTTATTTCCCTTATTCTAATTATGTTGGCTAGGCTCATGCCCTGCTGATTTAGCTTTCTTACTCAAATGCTCTTCTCTGTCTTTCTTCTTATCCTCCTCAGTTTGCTGGGCATAAACCATAATTCTGGAGATATCCATATCTGAGATCAGCAATGCTGCCTTGCACTCCCTCTTCATATGTCTACCCGATCTAGACAAGAATTTCCTTATCCTCACTCTCATATCCTGGACCATCTCTGGGGCATACCTGGATAGCTGAATGAACTTGAGACTGTACTCTTTGACAGTCAACCCCTCTTGCTTTAGGTTCACGAACTCTTCAACCTTTGCCTCCCTCAACTCTTGGGGAAAGAAGTGATCGAAGAAAGCCTTTCAAACTCACTCCACTCCGCAGGCTCAGCCCTCTCCTCAACCATCTTCCCATTGGTTATACCAGACGTTCGCTACATCCTTAAGTTGATAAGAGGCAAGTTCAACTCCTTCAACTTCAGTCGCATGCATAAATTATATGGGTCTTCCTCCACCCTCGACCCTGTGTAGACTGGCGGGTTCATCCTCAAGAAATCTCTGAGCTTGGTTGCAGTAGTGGGCTCTTGGGAGCTAGAATTAGGAGCCTGTTAACCTTGGCTACTACTCTAAGAGGATACTAGCTGGGTGAGCATAGTAATGGCTCCCCTAAAGTTTGCCTCTTATGTGGGGGATGGCTGAGCAATAGGCGCCTGTGGAACCCCAGTAGTTTTGGCAGGTCGACTCCATCCTTTCGTCCCTGTCTGAGTAGGGAACTCTGGTGGGGGATTCTCAATGTTAGAGCCTAAGGCATCTCGTTGGGTAGCAGTACACTTAGAAGGCATGATCTACAAACGCATAATGCACGAATCATATGGATATTTGAATAGAGTTAAACTTTATCGCACGAACTCAGAATACAGAAGAAGTATAACTATTTCTAATGTTCTATAGCCTCCTACTTATAAAGTGAAGTGCACAACACACCCATAAACAAGACTCTACTAGACACGGCTTCATAGACTCCCTAGGACACTTGAACTCTACGCTCTTATACCAAGTTTGTCATGCCCCTAGAGGGTACCCTAGACGTGGCTGACACTCAGAGACTATTGCTAGTCCCCAAGCGAATCACTTGGCCTCATGATAGTCATTCAAACATTTAAATCAGCGGAAGATATCAGAATAAAAAAGACATAATGGTGAGCAGCTCAGATTGCTTCTAACTCAATGAATAAGAGCCATAACCTATCAAGATTAAACTCAACATCTGTGGCATAATAGAAGATTTAAAGATAACTCAATTCAAGGAAAGAAAGACCTCAACATCAAGTCATCTTCTTCTAGTCTATGAAACCTCTACCTCTACAGTTTAGAATGGTACCATGACCGGCCATGGCTACCACAACTCATAATAAAACTAACTCAATAAATAAGAAATATGAAATGGTATCCTCCAAATGCAGGGGAGAACTCACCAATCAGCGGTAGGGAGAATACACCTTCAATGGAGCACCTGTTGAGGATCTCGAGTACCTGTCTCTGCATCATGAAAAGATGTAGGCCCAAATGGATGTCAGTACGTAGAATGTACGAGTATGTAAAAAGGCTAGAAAGGAAAGAACATCATCAGAGACTCTCAACTCAAACATCAACTCATCTCAGTCATAGACTCAACTTGAAAAGTAAGGAACTCAACATCACCATAAGATACCCTCATGACCTATTTGGGAGTTTCTCTAACCGATAGACATCACCTATGAGCCGATGATGACACAACAAAGAGATCTCATTGCCACATCTATCCAGTACCTTGTCGAGGTAAAGGACATCACAACGGTGGATCCACAATAAAGAACATCAAGTCCTCTTTTGGAACAAAGGAAACATCTGGTTTTACGATTCAATCCTCTCCTACGCTGGCTACGTAGTTATTGAGTTTGGGTTGTTATCTACCCTTACTCAATTTGGTGCTCAATACTTCTCCTAGGATTCGACATACTCATAAGATCTTAATCATATGGATTACTCTTCTAACTAGTTTTGTTGGACATAGTTAACTCAATTTAGTACATCAACATTAACTCTTGGGTTAGAATCACTATCTTAAGACTAATTTCATGATCTTTAAGATTCCAGGAACATCACTTTCATCAACATCATCATCAACATTCTCATATCAGGATTACAATCACAGTCGCATGCACATTTATATCGTCAAGGCTCTAGACGCATCTCCTAAGTTTATTCTTGCAACTTTTTTATGAAAATAACATGTATGGTTTTCTAAATTGTTTCATAAAAATATTTAAACAATAAAAATCAAGTTTATGATGATCATCAACACATAAAAGTGCATAGAACACATATAATTTACAAGAAAACATTCAAAATATAGGCATAGAGATTCAATATACTCACAATCTTTCTATTACCATCAATGGCGGCACATGGAAGAACAATTTCATGCTTTAGTTTTGACTTGTATACCTGAAATGAAGGACGACACTAATCTTCATAAGAAATTGACCTCAACCTCTAGAACTCTGGCTCTTTTTCTCTTCTCCTCTCAAGAACTCCAAATTAATTTTAGCGTAAGAGACCTTAGAATGGGTTTAGAAACTCTCTTTAGACCAAAAATGGACTATTTTGATTGTGTTTTAAGTTTAGGAGGGGTTGAGAAAAATATGGAATGCCCCTCATGAAAAATTAAAAAAAAAATACACCTCGGCATACCAAGTCCACGTCGCGAACTTGGTCTGTTTTAGGGGTTTTTTCCGATTGAGTTTTCTAATCCCATAGAAAATTTTGAGATCACATCTAAGTGTGAATCTGTGACAAGTCCGCGACGTGGACATGTCACGTACTATTACTGGAATACGTTTTTGCATAAAAAAATTATCTTTTGATCCGGTTGCTCTAAAAATGAACCAAGACCATTTTTCCACTGAATTTTTCATATTGATCGCATTTCCGGCCTTGGATTTTTCATTGTTGTTTGGGAAGACACGTTTTGTGCACATCTCTCATTTGGGGGTATTTTGATAATTTTATTAGGCGTTACACATTACCTATCCTCAGGAAGCTACAGGATGTCATTTAGAAACCATTCTCTGTATTGTATCCTTTCGTGCAATATGTATCTTATTGGTTTCATGAAAACTTGTCTCACTCATTCATGGGGTTATGACCCTCAGAGGTCAACCGCGGGGTATAGCACCAGCACCACCACAGCCTTTAGCTGCTCTGATCATGACTCCAGCTTTGCAGGCAGCGATTGCGCATTTACTTATGACTATCAAGGTTATACCACAACCTACAACCTCAGCTATTGACATTCTAGAGGGTGTCATGCCCCTACAAAAGTAGAAGATGTTAGGGTGTTTTAGAGGCTATCACCCTCGACCCTCACTAGAGCTGCCGGAGAGGATGCCTTGGAGTTCTGACCACATGTAAAGAGAAGCTCCAGTACTTAGGACTTGCAGAGTCCAAAAGAGTCAACTTTGTTAATCACCAATCCAAAGGGTCTGCCAGATAAAGTTGGCGCTCCAATTAGCAAACTAGGCCAGCTAGGTCACCACCTTTGATTTGGGCTCAGTTTTTAGAGGCTTTCTTTGCTAGATACAGCCCATCAGCGTCAAGGATTGACTTCGGGATCATTTCACACAGCTAGAATAGGGTCAGATGATAATTGTTGAGTATGAGACCCGATTCCACCAGCTCTACCAAGATTTTGCCTACCGAGGAGGAGAGGGTGAGATATTTTGTGTGTGGGTTGAGACCCTAGTTGAGTTTGGGGATGGAGCACTTAGTTTCTACATACCACTCTTTTATTAATGTTGTTAATCATGTTTGCACCATTGAGATTATTCGTCGTCGGGTCCAGGGAGTAGTGATAAGAGGGCCAGATTCAAGGCAGCTACAGTGGGTCCCAATCTAAGGGCCATATAGTTATGACAGGCCCCTTCAACTGTTTCAGCATGACAGGTTTCAGCAGGGCCAATCTAGTTGGCCAATTCTAGTAGCCTTGCCGGCAACAGAGGGTGACTAGCCTTGTTCAGGAGGATCTAGTATTGGCCAAAGTTCGAGAGGTCCTCCCCCTCCCTACCATGGATGCACTAATAATGAGTATTCTTTTACGGGTTGCTATGGTTATGGTTCACTTCAACATTGGGCCTAGGAGTGTCCTAGCCGAGCTAGGCCATTAGCAGCAGTACCACCCCTACCTAGGGGCAGAGATTAGGGTTAGGATCATGGAGGTGGTAGGACTGATGGATGCAAAGAAGGCACACAGGGTCATTTCTATGCCGCACCAGCTAAAGCAGGGGCCGAGGCATTGGATGATGTCATTACAAGTACTATTCTTGTTTGTCAACAGTCTTCCTCAACTTTATTTAATCCTGGTTCTACATATTCCTATGTCTCTATATACTTTACTCCTCATCCAGGTATTACTTGTGATTCACTCGAGGTCCCATTGCGTGTTTCTACCCCGGTAGGGGAGTCTTTAGTAGTGGATCAGGTGTGCAGATCTTGTATTGTGACTATTCGGGATTGTGGGACCCAAGATGAGCTTATTTTGCTAGATATATTGAATTTTAATATTATATTGGGCATAGCCTAACCTTTTCCTTATCATGCAATTTTGGGTTGCGATGCCAAGATTGTCACTTTAGCCGTTCCTAATATTCCTCTAGTTCTGTGGCAGGGTGCTTATAGTTGCTCATCGATAGGCATTATATCATTTATTCAGGCTCGAAGGCTTGTTTCTTTCGGGTGTTTGGCCTATCATGTTTATGTTCATGATGTGTCCAATGAGGCCCCTCCAATTGACTCAAACCCCATGGTCCGCAAGTTCCTAGATGTTTTTCCTACTGATCTACCTGGCTTTCCCCTAGAGAGAGACATTGATTTCGCCACTGATCTTGAGATAGGCACTAATCCCATATCTATTCTACCCTATAGTATGGCTCCTACAGAGCTCTGGGAGCTTAGTATCCAATTAGAGGACCTCTTGGGTAAGGAATTTATTTGATCGAGTGCATCTTTTTGGGGTGCTCCTGCCCTATTTGTTAAGAAGAAAGATCATGCCTTCGTATGTGTATTGATTACAGACAGTTGAATAAGGTGACGGTGGATAACCATTAACCCATGCCTCATATTGATGATCTATTTGACCAGTTCAAGATGCCACAGTGTTCTCTAAGATTTATTTGAGGTTCGAGTATCATCAATTACATATTAGAGGAGATGACAAACCTAAGACTTCTTTTTGGACCCGTTATGGCCACTATGAATTTTTGGCAATGCCTTTTGGGCTTATTAATGCCCTCGCTGCTTTTATGGATTCGAGGACCCAAGTACTTAGGCCCTACCTTGACTACTGTATGATTTTGGTGGTTATTTTGCTTGGTTGTAAGTGTACCCTAGTTTAGTCGTAGATTTTTTTTAGTAGTGTAAGACTTGGTTTGGTCATTGTTGTGTTGATAGGCATGGCCTTTTGGTTGAATAGTAGGTCATAAACTTAAATGTTGCCCTAGATTCATACCGTTCACTCAGTTTTGAAATTGAGAACCAGTAGACTTAAATGTCAACGATAGTGAGTTGGAGCTAGAATAGGGGTGTCTTGTAGTTGTTTAAAACTTTTTGGTTGCAAGACGATTGGAGGGGTGAGTTGCTTGGAAGATTCACCTTCAAGATGGGGTCAAAGTGAGTCGTGGAGTTTTAAGATTATGATTATCCTATGGAAGATCCATTGTTCATGCCATTAGTTGCGGTGCTAGATGATTAGAGTTGGAATTATTGGGCCATTACTGCTCTTTTGATGGAGCCCGTTGTTATTTTATGACCTGGTGTTCCTTGGATTGTACTAGAGGGATCAAGATCATAAGGGGGTGCTTCAACTCAAAATTATTAGTTTTGTTATGTTTGGTAGCTACGATATTAGTTGAGTGGAGCCAGTGTTATGGGGTTCACTTCCGAGCAGCTGTTGTGTGTTTGTTGTTACTTGCATGCTTAGTAGATCTTGGATTGGAGTGGTTGACGTGACTTTCGATAGAGGGTTAACTTATGGCTCTATGGTGTCAGACCTAGAATACTATTTTGTGAAGGGAGTTCACTTGAGAAGAGTTTGGTGCAACTTACTCGTCAGCAGGGTGCTTAACTGCGATAAAGGGTTGGTTAGTTCAGGAAGTAGTATATCAGCTTGAATAAATGATTTCTCGGGAACAAGCATGAATTTGAGTTTTGCTTTAAGCCAAATTCTTTATGCCGATCGTTGTGATTCTCTAATGTTCGTCGACTGTATACGATTCCTGAAAAGTTGGGGATGTGAGGTTGATTGATGAGGTTTAGATTGATTTTGGATTGTTCAAAATAGATAAGGATCAACAGGATGTCTCTAATAGGCAGAGATGGTGAATTTTAAAGCTAAGTTAGGCATTTGGGATAATAAAGTTGTTTGGGTTCTTTTTGGGGTTCTACATCCCTCAATCCGATAGTTTCGATGTGGCTTGGGTTTTCTTGGGTGGTTGATTTCAAGTATTGTTGGATAGTTGGAGGAGTATGGTGACAAAGAAGGATTTGGAAGAGTTTTTGTTGTATCTGAAGTGAGTTTGGGGTTTTCTTTCAAACGAAGTTCTACACTGGCGTCATTTGCTTTGTGGGGATGCTTGTGGACCTGGTGGAGAATTTGGGCTCAGCGTCCTCATCATTTCATGCTTGACACTATGATTATTCTTACTTTCGCGGGTGAATGTTCTTTTAGTAGTGGATGTATGACCCTAGGGTCGTTTTGCTTATGATGCATCATTTTCACCGTTAGAGCGTTCTTATAGTGACCGCAGGTCATTTATGACATGCTGGAACCAGTAGCTTGGTCGCGTAGTTGTTCATTTGGGAGTTATACAGTTTTTCATGTTTTGGAAGGCCTTATACATTGAAACGTTGACCTTTGTGCACAACGTGGGTAAACAGCTTCAGAGTGAAGTTCAGACAGTCTCATCAACTCTGAAATAGCCAAATTAGGCTAGAAGCATGGTCGGGTCAAGAACCGAGGCCTTTGGTGTGAATTTGTATCGAGTTTTGTAATTTGGCCTTTAAGATTGGACAACAGTTGATTTTGGCCAACACTCGTGGAATACATGCCCGAATGATTAGTTGGTCTGAGGGGAACAAGTGTTGTTCCCAAACAGTAGTTGGTTGTTTTGTTTTCATAAGTTGTGGTCTTTCTATCAATTGTAGGTGCTTAATAAATGACTCCACAAGGCCATTTTGAGTATGAACATGAGCCGCAAGATGTTTAATTCGTATCCCAATTGATAAATAATAATCAATAGTTCTACCATCAATTACACAAATATCTTCATGATTGATCATTGACCCAATTAAATTTGAGACATATTTATATTTTCTTCAAAAACAAAATAAAGTAAATATTATTATTAAATAGAGATATTATGCATTCTTTATTTATTTATACGAACTAGAGAAACATAACAACTAGCACAAACAAACAACAAAGGAAATTATTTAGATTATAGTAGGCTCATTACTGATCATCTATCAACCTGGGAGATCAAAAAAATCAGCTACATCCAGATGCATGGGCTCAATATTATCTTCAAAGGTAAAATTTATCTCTGGATTATTATCGCTCCTTTTTAAGGATTCCTGATAGAGCTAAACCAAACGCTTGATGATCGACAGGTATGTGACTAGTGCTCTGTTCCTCTACATCTATGACATATACTTTCTTAATTTTACTTTAACATAACTTCCTATTTTCTACCCTTCTTTTTATATTGCTGGTCATTTTTTGGTGTAAGATGACCAATATGATTATATAATTTCTTTTTTTATCATGACCATGGTCACAACTGAGGCCACAATCTTTTTCTCGTTGGTGGTAATTTGTTTGATTCACTTCGGGAAGTGGCATAGACCAACAGGCCAACTTCCATGATTTTTCGTCAAAACGTCGTTATGATGTTCAACAATACAAAGGTGTGAAAGTAAATCAAAATAACTTTTAAATCCCGTCTCCCAATATTCCTATTATAAGAGCATATTCACTGGAGAAAATATGGAGTATGTTTTCTCAAGCTTAGCATGTTCAACGGTATCTTCTCCGCATAAGTTTAACTGTGATATAATTCTATACATGAAAAAATTATATTCATTTTATGCTTTTAAAGTCGAACAATCTCAAATCAAACCAATCACGACATGCCTGTGAACGGACGACCGACTTCAAGTAGTCATATCTATCTTTCAGATTGTTCTACAGTATAAGAGAATCTTTCAGAGTGAGATATTGCATTTTCAACCCCTCGTCAAGATGATGGCGGAAAAATATCATAGCTTTGATACGATCTTGACTGGATGCTTGGTTATTATCATTAATAGTATCTACCAAATGCATCGCATTTATGTGGATTTCAGCATCTAGTGCTAGGACGAGTAGCCTTTGCTAGATATATCTAGGGCAACAAATTCAAGTTTATAAATATTAGACATTTTTAGAAAAATAAAGTTCTTATTTTTTTCACCTATTTAAAGTAGCTTGAGATGGTCAGAGCTTCATGGTGATAACGTATTATAAAATAAAAACCAAATACCAAAATTAGTATCACCAAAGAAGTGTTAAAAGAAGAAAAGTAAGAGAGATATGAATATAGAAAATTTTTCCATTCACTTGTTCATTTGTTCATTTTCATATTTTTTACATATAATCTATATGCCCTTTTATAGTCACAAGAAAAAGGGGAAGAAAAAGGTGAAAACACAATTTAGTGAAAGGTTACTAAATAAAAAAGTGTATCACTAAATTGACACTCATTATCTTCTACAGTAATGATGTATTTCTTAAATTTTAAAATGAGAAATTTATATATTCTGTACAAATATGAAATGAAGGTATTTACTTTTAAAAAGAATAACTTGGCTAAAAGATGTTCATGTAATACCCCTGAAGGTCATTTTTAAAAATTTCAGTTAAATTATTATTTTGCCCTTCTTGAAAGTTGCTTTAAGTCATTTTTTATTGAATTGAAAAGTTGAATTTTGAAAACTTTGTGAAAGGTTGGAGTTTTGCTATGAAAGAGTTTTTATAGGCGTAAGTTTTAAAATTTTGAGTTTTGAGGTCATCTTTTCATAATGCAGTTCTGTCAATTCCATCAGCTTTGAAATGCCGAATCTGATCTAGGAAAACTTGCGAAACTGACTTTGGAGTTAAAACAGAGATTTTAGGCCCAAATTAGTTGAATTCGGATCCTAGTTTGACTTTAGTTAACATTCGGAGTTCAAAGCTCGAATCAAAATTCTGACAATTCCAATGGTTCCAAATGGTGAAACTAATGCTACAAATGGTCTCGTTATAATTTTTAGAATTTTCGAGGTTATTTTGGGTATTTGAAATTTTAACTAGTTTAAATGAGCTTTTTCAGGTTTCGGATCGAGGAGACTTCGGAATCGAATTCTGACAGTTCCATTGGATCATATTTGTTTTGTGTATTTTGAGTTTCGAACGAATATTGGGTGTCCGTTCTGGGTATTGCAATTGCTGATTTTTGACTGGTCTGGTGCAGCCATGATTGATCTCCGCATTCGCAGAGGCCTACCCTTTTGACCTTCACATTTGCAAATCGAATCTCCATGTTTGTGGAGAGCTAGCTAACCAATACTCTGTGTTCGTGGAACCCTTGCCCGTGTTCATGGAGTTATGTGGAGCTTTGAGCTCTGCGTTCGCAGAGTACATTTTTCACCTGAACAATTTTAAGTTTTAAAGTGGTGGGTTATGTTATTTTTCACCATTTTTAAAGCTCCAAGCTTGGTTTTAGACGATTTCTTCAAGGTTTTTTCAATTCAAGATTATTAGTTAACTAATTTCTACTCCATTTCTTTATTTCCAATCAATTAATTTGTGATTTTAACTTGAAATTAGAGACGTCTAATGGGGAAAATTGAGATCTTTTCGGATATGCAATTTTGATTGAAAATTTGAGATTTTGAGTTCATTTCAACTTAATTTTCAAATTGATTTTCACCGTTAAAATCCTTATCACTTGCGGAACGTTTTTATGTATTAAATTTTAGATTCCGAGGACATTTTCTGGCATGGGTTTTTTTCATCATTTTATCCTTTTAGCACGAATTGATTGATTTTGGTATCATTTGTTTTGTATTGAGATTTTGAATCCGTATTTGATTAGATTGTAATGTTTCGGGTGCAAATTCGATAGGAAAAGCTCTGGTTATTGCTTGATTTAGCTAGTTAAGGCAAGTGGACTTCTATATCTTGTTAAACTTATTTGAACACTATGTTTCCTTCATTAGTGACCTGAAATAATTGGATAATTGTTATTGGATTAGTTGGACTTGGTCAAATATGAAAATTAGATGAAATTGTGAATCTTCCTTATTGTGCGATTGTGTATGTTAGAGATTAATATGCTTTGACTTGTGATTGGACATTGAGAATTCTTTTTGACTTATGAATGTGAAATTGTGACTATATATATATATATATATATATATATATATATATATATATATATATATATATATATATATATATGTTCTTCATGTGCATGGCTACTGAGAACCACTGATGAGAAATAGGGATTGGGCCACACGTTCGTGGTGGGAAATAGTGATATGAGGTATTGAAACACTAAGAACGAATCTCACGAGCCAGGGCAGGTACATGGACAAATATGTCCCTCATGAGTTTTGGACTGATGACATCAACAAATGTGTATCATAGGATAGACATGCATCACGATACCTGACATTGTATTACATCATTTCATTTCATATCACTTCACTACATATCATATCATTCTACTATGTTTATATCTTGTTTCAGTTATTAGGAATGCTTTTATGAGATGATTATGCTTGGACTATATCTGTCGAGTATATGAAACTATGTAATGATATATGTTGTATGATCGAGCTCACTACTAAAAACTGCCAAAAAGCGACAGATAAAAAAGCAATGGACTGTGTCTCTCCAAAAAGCGATGGACTAAAGACGCAGTCCGTCGCTTTTTTATTTAAATTTTTCTTAATATTTTATAATTAAAAGCTACAGACAGTGCCTACATATCCGTCGCATTTTTTGACAAATTTTTTCATCAATTTCTTATTTAATATATAATTATTTAATAGCACAGTGATGCCATCCGTCGAATTTTATTTTATTTTTTTAATTTTTAAAAATTACGACGGACAAAGCGACTCTGTCCGTCGCTATTTTTGGTCAACGGTCAAAAATTTTTAATGAAGGGCGACGGACAAAACGACCCTGTTGGTCGCCCCTAAGCCTATATAAAAAAAATTGGCCGACACTCATTTCTTTCCCTCTTAAACTTTATTTTCTCTCAAAAAAATCCTAACCCCCCTTCCCCAAACCCATCGGCCCCTCCCCTAACTTCGTCGCCGGTCGCCGCCGCCGCCGCCAAACGTGGGTTCCTCTTCCCCCACCTAAGGTACTAGTTTTCTTCTTGTTTTTGCTCCATTTTTAGTGTTTGGAGGTATTATTTTGTTGTTTTAAGTTTATGAATTTTGTAAGTTCTTAGGTAGCCCATTTCACTTTTCTTGTTGAAGTTATGATATTACAAAATTTATTTAGTGTATTGTATTGTGGTAGTGGTAAGGTCTGCATACATCTTACCCTCCCCAGACCCCACTTGTGGGATTTCAATAGGTATGTTGTTGTTGTTGTTGTATGGCTAAATTTTAAATTTGATTTTTTGAAATCAATTTATGAATTGGGTAATTTTGTCTTGGAATACTATTGTTATGAAGTTACAATGGTATTAGCTTAGTTAATTTGTATATGTTATGTGAAGTAGTGAGTATATAAATTTTAAGGTTTTAGTTTGAATTTGGGGGTTTTCGTATGAGATTGTAAATTAGGTATTTTTAGTTGGAATTGAATTGTTGTTGAAGTTAATTAGAATGTTGGGATTGAATTGAGATTAGAATGAAGTTAGAATTGTTGTTGAAGTTAGAATAAATTGTTGTTGAAGTTAGAATGTTGGAATTGAATTGAGTTGTTACGTTGTTAAAGTTAGAATGAAGTTAGAAATATTGTTGTTGAAGTTCGAATGTTGGAACAGAATTGAATTGTTGTTGAAGTTAGAATGAAGTTAGAATTGTTATTGAAGTTAGAATAAATTGTTGTTGAAGTTGGAATGTAGGAAATGGATTGAATTATTGTTGAAGTTAGAATTGTTGTTAAAGTTAAAATAAAAAGTAGTTTGTAAGTAGATCTTAGATTTAATTTTGAACTTGAACTTTGGGATTTTAGAACTTAGTTTGAATTTCAAGTTGTGAATTTTGATTAGATATATTTAAAACTTGAACTATTGTATTTGTACTTAAGTTGAACTTTAGTAGTGTTTAACTTAAAGTTAGATTTAATTTGGGGAACTTGAATATTTTAATAAGATGTGAACTTTGAAGTTGAATGTAATATAAAATTTGAACTTTAATTAGAATTTGTTAAGTTTAAAGTTTAGGATTTTTTATTTAAGTAGAACTTAGATTTAATTTATTTGAACTTGAATTTCTACGATTTTAGAAGTTCAACTTTATTTGTGAACCTTGAACTTGTACATAATGTAGAACTTGAACTTTAATTTAGGATTTGTTAAGATTATAGCTTTAGTAGTGTTTAACTTGAACTTAGATTAAAATTGGAACTTGAATTTTAAGTTGTGAACTTTAAAGTTGAATGTAATATACAACTTGAACTTTAGGATTTTTTTTTTTTAAGTTGAACTTAGATTTAATTTTGAACTTGAACTTTGGAATTTTAGAACTTAGCTTGAACTTCAAGTTGTGAATTTTGATTAGATATAATTTAAAACTTGAACTATAGGATTTGTGCTTAAGTTACACTTTAGTGTTTAACTTAAACTTAGAATTAATTTGGAATTAACTTGAATATATTAAGTTGTGAACTTTGAAGTTGAATGTAATATAAAATTTGAATTTTAATTAGCATTTCTTAAGTTTGTAGTTTAGGAATTTTTTTATTTAAGTAGAACTTGAATTTATACAATTTTAGAAGTTGAACTTTATTTGTGAACTTTGAACTTGTATATAATGTAAAACTTGAACTTTAATTTAGGATTTGTTAAGATTATGGCTTTAGTAGTGTTTAACTTGAATTTAGATTAAAAATTAGAAGTTGAATTTCAGGTTATGAACTTTAAAGTTGAATGTAATATAAAAACTGAACTTTAGGATTTTTTTTTTAAGTTGAACTTATATTTAATTTTGAACTTGAACTTTAGGATTTTAGAACTTAGCTTGAACTTCAAGTTGTGAATTTTGATTAGATATAATTTAAAACTTGAACTATAGGATTTGTACCTAAGTTGAACTTTACTAGTGTTTAACTTGAACTTAGAATTAATTTGGAATTAACTTGAATCAAGTTGTGAACTTTGAAGTTGAATGTAATGTAAAATTTGAACTTTAATTAGGATTTCTTAAGTTTGATGTTTAGAATTTTTTTTATTTAAGTAGAACTTCAATTTGATTTCATTAGAACTTGAATTTATACTTTTTAGAACTTGAATTTTATTTGTGAACTTTGTACTTGTATATAATGTGCTTTAATTGTACTTGAAATTTTAGGTTTTCGATATTCGCCGGCGCCACCAATCGAAGTACCACCCACCCTTCCATCTCCAAGCATAACTGAAAATTAAAAGTCGAGGTATTATTTCAATAAAAATTTTAATTATTGTGTATATATAAATGTTTGAATAATTTTTTAGAGTATGCTATAGTGATAATGAGTTTTTTTGTGTGTGTGATATAGTTTTTTAGAGTATGCTATAGTGATATATATATATATATATATATATATATGATCATAATATGTTTATTTAGCATAGGTGGCAACATTAGTTGATCCTATTGATGACAAAATTGATTTTCTTGCAAAATTGATTTGCGTCCATCTAGTGTTGACACTTAAAGGTTTTTTTTAATCATAATGTGTTTATTGTTGGAATTAATTTGCACTTTGGCTTTGATTTTGTAATTGTTGAAATTAATTTGCAGTTTTGCTTTGATTTGGTTAAGTTGTCAGAATTTAGTTGAACTTTAGAATTTTTAAATAAAGTTCTTACAAATTAATTCAAATTTCTATAAATCCTTAACTTTTAAATACTTGAACTTTAATATACTTGTAATTAGAAACTTTAACTCTAGAATTATATTTAAGTATTTACAAATTGTTGATACTTTAAGAAATTTCTTAAGTTACACTTTAGGATTATTTTTTAACTTAAAATATACTTTAGCACTTGAACTTTAGTTAGGATACTTAAGAACATATTTGAACTAATTAATTGACCGTTTGTGGATGTATGGCATATATAATGAAAATAGTTGTGGGTTGAGATCTACATTTTTTGACGGTGTTAGAAGCTTCATTGATCATGCAATAACACTTGATCTTTTAAGAGAAATCAGTTAGTTAGGTGTCCTTGTAGTTCATGTAAGTGCCTGAATTTTTTTAGTCTAGATGAAGTTATGGTGCATTTGTATTGTAATAGATTTAAGCCTAGATATTTTGTATAGGTGGAACATGGAGAAATAGATAGACTAAATGGTGTGTTTTATAATTCGATGCCCGTGGATGAATATAATATGGTTGTAGCACAAGGTCAAATTAGATCTGAACATGATAATATTCAACATGACACATTTGAGCATGATAGAGTTCATGAAATGATTAATGGTGCTTTTGGAGTTCAAGGGGGCCTGGAACCTGAATAGTTTTGTAATGAAGCTCCTAATGAAGAAGCAAGACGCTTCTATGAAGAATTAAAAGTGGCTAGTCGACCATTATGTGAGGGGATTCTACATTCTGCTTTGTCAGTTGTCGTTAGATTAATAAACATTAAATTAAATTGGAATGTTCCTAATGCGGCTATGGACTCAATGGTCAACCTTTCAGGTGAGTTGGTTAATCTTGAGTTTAACATACCTAAGAACTTCTATCAGGCAAAGAAACTGGTTTCCAAGTTAAGATTGTCACATGATAGAATTGATTGTTGTGTTAATGGTTGTATGTTGTACTACAACAATGATAGTGACTTGGAAATTTGTAAGTTTTGCGGACATGCTCGTTATAAGAAGACTCCGGCCAGAAAGATGGTTCCAATTAAGGAGATGCATTATTTACCTCTTATTCCTAGACTGAAGAGGTTGTATGCATCGATGAGATCTGCCCCACATATGAGATGGCACTGTCAATATAGAAGGCTGCCAGGTGTGTTATCTCATTCATCTGACGGAGAAGCATGGAAGCATTTTGATAATGTATATCCTGACTTTACTATAGAGCCTAGAAATGTCAGATTGGGGTTGTGTGCAGATGGTTTCACACCATTCTCAAATTCTTTGACACCTTATTCTTATTGGCCAGTATTTCTCACTCCATATAATCTTCTTCCTGAAATGTGCATGACAAGTCCATTTATATTTTTAAGCTGTGTTATCCGGGTCCTCTTAACCTAAAAAGTTCGATTGATATCTTTCTACAACCATTGATAGATGAGCTTAAGCAGTTATGGTTTGAAGGTGTACTGACTTATGACATATCAACTAAACAGAATTTTGTTATCTATGCTTGTTTAATGTGGACTATTAATGATTTTCCAGCATATGGTATGTTGTCTGGTTGGATGACTGCTGGAAAGATTGCTTGTCCTCATTGCATGGAACATAGTAAGGTTTTCACCCTAAAGCATGGCAGAAAAAATTCATGGTTTAATTTTCATCATCACTTCTTGCCAATGGATCACGAGTTTGGAAAGATGAAGCATGCATTCAGAAAAAACAGGGTTGAAATTGATCCTCCATCCCCATCACTGACAAGGCATCAAATTTGGGAGAGAGTTTCTCAACTGCCTAAAGTTTCAAAGGCTCCGCCTTCTAGATTTCCTGGATACGGTGTTGAACATAATTGGACCAAACAAAGCATATTCTGGGAGTTTCCATATTTGAAGAATAATCTCCTAAGGCATAATCTTGATATGATGCATATTGAGAAAAATTATTCTGACAACTTATTCAACACTGTGATGGATCTTAAAGACAGGGCAAAAGACAACCCAAGAGCTAGAATGGACTTAAAGGAATATTGTAGGAGGAAAGAATTGTGGCTGCAAGAACTACCAAATGGCAAAATTGTTAAGCCTAAAGCCAATTTTTCATTCACCATGGATGAGAAACGTGAAATATGTGAGTGGGTTAAAAATTTGAGGATTCCGGAGGGATATACTTCAAATTTGGGCAAGCGAGCAGACTTAAATGAAGGGAAGTTGATAGGTATGAAAAGTCATGATTGTCATGTATTCATGAAAACTTTACTTCCTATCACTTTTAGCCACCTTCCTGAGAGGACATGGAAGCCAGTCGCAGAAATAAGTCTTTTCTTTAGAGATTTATGTTCTGGAACATTGCTTGAAAGTAGTTTAGACATGATGGAGGAAAATATTCTTCATATTACTACAAAGTTGGAGAAGATTTTTCTGCCTGGCTTCTTTGATATGATGGAACATCTTCCGATTTATCTTGTACAAGAAGCCCACCTTGGAGGTCCAGTTCAAACAAGGTGGATGTATCTATTTGAAAGGTAATGTTTTTGATGCCTAATTAAGTACTTAATTATATATAATGAATATATAAACAATAAAATTTATGATTAACACATTTGAATTGGTATGTACAAAACAATTGGAGGTTGCAAACAAACAATTGAATAAAGGGGAGAGATCGAAGGATCAATTGTTCAAGCTCATATCACAAGAGAAATTGACGACTTTTATTCTTATTACTTTGGGGATGAAGTGTCATGCAGGCAAAATAGGCCAAATCGTAATGATGAAGGTGAGAGTGATCCGATATTTCCCTCGATTTTAATTTTTAATCAAAGTGGCCGAGGATCTAAAAGGTGTAGAAAAAGAGGCTTCACGGCCATGGAAAGACAATCAGCTATGACCCATTTTCTACTTAATTGTCCGAAAATTCAGTCATAGCTTGAGTAAGTGTACAATAGATTATATTGTCAAAATATCTTGGAATGGGTTCCCAAAATAATATACGGCGACTCCAATCCGATTTACAGTGCATTGGATCGTCACGTCAAGCTTGACGGCGTTCAGATGTCTGTCGTGACTCAAAAAATTGAAGAACTTACACGTGCATTAGCAGATTCTGAAGCACGAAGGGCGCAAATGGAATGCAATGTGACTCAGAAATATGATGAACTCAAGGAACAATTGCTCAGCCTAGCCTGACGGTCCTCCCCCGATGATTCTAACGAGAGTGCGAATGATTTTGTAGTAAATAACCCCTAGTTCCCTTCATTTAAGTTTTGGACAATTTAGAATTTTGTTGAATTTTAAAACAATTTAAAACTTTGTAAATTATGAATTTTTTTGTTTAATTGTGCTTATTAGTACATATTTTGAATGTTTTAGTTGTTGTTGATTGTGTTGTATTGGGTTGTATTGGTATATATTGGATTTGAATTTTAATGCAGATGGGCAGCAATTGCAGTTTCTGCTGTCAAAAAAATTGCAGAAAATCGACAGACGAGGTCCTTTTGTCCGTCGTCTTTTTGGCAATTTTTAGTTCGTCGTCTTTTTAATAATTGCGACGTAGTCCACCGCAAAAAATAAATAAAGCGATGTCGTCCATCGCTTTTTTTTTAAAAAAAAATTTGCGAAGTCATCCGTCACTTTTTGGAGACGTTGTCCGTCGCTTTAAAAAAACGACGGAACTGACTGTGTCGCTTTTGACCAAAAAGCAATGCAATCCATCTCTTTTTTGCATCGTTTTTGGCAGTTTTTAGTAGTGGTTATATGTTGAAACATTATTGTATATTTGATCTATATCTTTTAGCAACTGTTGGGAGTAGTTGATGTCCAGAAATATATGTATATTGTTGTTGTGCTGGGACATTTCTGAGTGTAGGTGTGTAGTTCGGCGTTATGTGGTTAGTATGGAAGGAGTAATTTGTTTTGTATGCTTTACTTGTGTTTAGATCCTCTTGCTGAGTACCTGTTATTTGGTGCTCACTCCTTGCAACATGCTTTGTAGGTTGTGAGCCCGGTCCATCTTGTTAGATTTCTTCCGGTGTTCGGATCGAGCTTCAGAATTCCCTTAAAAGGTAGCTGCTTGTCTCTTTAGCGGACCCTCGAGGACTTATTATCTGGTTATGTGCTATTTAAAAACTAGACATTTAAGACTTGTATTTTCTTTCCGTATTGTGATTTAGAGGCTTATACATGTGACACCAGTCTTGAGATGATTCTTTAGACTTGATATTCTAGTGCTTATCCTTTCTTTAGACTTTATTTCTTCCGCTTTATTTTATGTTATTGATTCGAGCAAGTTTTGACTTACTTGTCTCGGTGGGTTAGACAAGTGTCATCAGACCCATTTTTAGGTCGTGGCAGTTCATCTTTCTTAATGCATTTTTGGCGTACTTCTTTTTGAAAATTAATTAATTTCTTACGCTTTCAATGTGAATAATCAATTACTTATTTCGGTCCATTTTAGTTATTATGATAAGGTTTGACATAATTCTTAAAAAGAAATAATTATAAATATTGTTTGACTAATATATCTCTTATAAATTGTTAAACTTTTATCTATATATGTGCCTCTTAATTCTAGAATGATTGATACTAAGGGTAAAGTTGAAAAAGAAATAAATTGACAATTATTTTGGGACAACGACTTATCCCTTATAAATAATTAAACTTTTATCTATATATGTGCTTCTTAATTCTAGAATAATTAATACTAAGGACAAATTTGAAAAAAAATTAATTCTCTTTTAATTATCTAAATTAACAAATATTTTAGGACAACTATTTTTAGTATACCTAATAACTAAAATGAAATGGAGAAAGTATTATTATATTTCAAAAATATTTTCAACAATATGTGTACCGATTCTACAACGACATAATTGAGCAAACATTATGAGGTAATGAGTTGTTGATACAAACTATATTATTTAAAAGAATTTTGTTTGTATAATGTAAAACAAGAAGAAAATCTAAAGATTTGACTTTATTCCAACACTTTGAACCAATCCAGAAGACATGTAAGTTGCATTAGGATTATAAATGATTTGCTATGGTTGATATTGATTTAATCGTTAAAAAAAATTAATGACGAATTTTGTAATTTATTTTAGAAAATAATATTTTGAGATTGTGGTTTGAAGAAAAGATCAAGTGCTAAGTTATTTTTAATGCTTCGATATACATGAAATTACTAAATTAAACATAGTATTAGTATACAAATGAACTGTTATGATCGAGATGTATGAATCCTTTAATAGGAGTTTTTAAAAACGGTTATTTGTTTAATGTTGTGAGTTGTGTGACTTTTGACTTTTTAAAGTGAAAAGAATGAGGGAAAAAGAAATAAAATGATAAATAGAATAATTAAGAGAGCCACGTTATCTTCATGATTTTCACATACATATTTAGATATTACATTGATTTAATTGTATATTGTGTGAACTTTGTACCTATTTTTTTTTATTGGTGAACTATAATAATAAAAGAAATTCAAGAACATTAAATTAATGTGTGAAATTTGCAACCAAGAACAATAATTTTAACAGATAATTTCATTAAGTTTGGAGTAGGTTTAAAGCTATCCTTTGAATATATTTTAAAGCAATTTTGATCCTTTGAAGATATCAAAAAGTAATTATTTCATTCGTTTAAAAAAGAATGATCACATTTGATTTGACACAAAATTTTAGAAAATAAAAAAGCTTTTTTAACTTTGTAGTTATAAATTAAAATTATATTAAATGTACCAAAATGATTTTTAATTTTATGATCTTAAACATATCACGTGTAAAATTAAAATTGAAATATTATCAAAAAAGAAAAGAAATCATTTGTTTATAATAAATTTAAATAAAAAGTGAGTCTTTTTCTTTTTGAAACGAAAAAACTGATTTTTATTTGTGTTGAATATTTAATAAGCTTTATTAGTATAGATTTGATGAAGCAATCAATTTTTTTATAGCAGAAACTTGTAGTTTGAGGTGCAATGATTTTTTTGTCGACGTCTAAAGTTTATCACTTCCTTCGTTTAAAAAAGAATTATCATTTTTTTAATAGAAAAATGATCTCTTTTTTTTTTGTAATATTTTAATTTTGATTTTTCACGTGACATGTTTAAGACCATAAGATTAAAAGACGTTTTAGTACATTTGATGTAACTTTAATTTACAACCATGAAAAATCTTCTTTATTTTTAATTTTTTTTAATCAAATCAAATTATGTCATTTCTTTTCAAATGGAAGAAGTACATTTTTCTAGGCGGAGCTAATGAAGCTTTTTTTTGTTGTAATTTTGACAAAACAATTTGGTTAATTTTTTTTTAAAACAACTAGAGAGAGAAAATATTTTAAAACAACTTTATTTAGTCCATACTTTCTCCGTCCCATATTATATCTGCACTTTTTATTTTATACGGTTATTAAGAAATCATCAATGTTTTAGTGACTTTACCATTTTACCCTTTATTTATATTAATGTACATTAAAGTTAGAAAAAAATCATTAATGCATTAATTGGTTGGGGTAAAATGAGAAAAAAATAATTAATTTTATTCCAATTTAGTAAATGCCCATACAATATGAGATAAATATTTATAGAAAAATGTCCATATAATATGAGACGAAGGTAGTATTAATAAAAGTGAATTATTGAGAGTTTAAATTAAGTGAATTATGTAAACTTCATGAAAATTATTAATTTATTTTGTATTTATCATTTATTTAATGAGCTCTTAAATATTTATACTAATAATAAAAAATAATTTTTAATTTATTTTTGTTAAGAGGTACTATCATATTCCATCATTCATTAATAATACGAATTAGAGGGAGTATTTATTAGTACGATGCTAAGAGTAAGTTTTATGCCAAAAATGAAACAAACAAAAACGGAGTTGTGTTATTTTGGATCTAACTTAAACACATTTTTTTGACAATATTTATGAAAATAGTGACGGAAAAGTTGTGTAAAGTCCGGCGGGGAATCCACGAGTTTCGTGTTTTTGATTTTCGCTTTCTTATTCTATAATAACACAAGCCGCTCCGATCTTCATCATTTTCCGGTGACTAAAATCACTCCATTTGTGCCTAAAACCCCTCACTCTACCTATCAACTTCAACCTCTCTTTTTCTACAATGCTCCAATGGCTCAGTACAGACAATCGGGTGGTTTAAGTATTATAAACAATGGTGGTGGAGGGGGAGGAGCTGTTCGGAACGGCCTCGCATCGGATCAAGTATCTATTGGGATTCGTTCCAATAAGCAGCAGCAGCAATCGCGGATTCATCACCGACGATTGAAGCCGACGACTCGCAAGATCTCGATTGGTGCTATCATCGTTATTCTATTCGTTGCCTTTGTTGTTTCTGTATCTGCTTTCTTCTATTTCACATCTCAAAATAAAGGTAACTTGGAGAACACCTTTTATGTTTGAGCTACCAATTTTGTTACATTGATGCCTTTTGAGATGGGGAATGCTAAATTTTGTTGGGTTTTTTTCTAGTGAGTTTTTTTTTTTTGCAAGTTTCGGAGTTTAGAACACTACGATCAAAAGGTTTCCAGGTTCAAATCCCAGCTACAACGCTCACTTTGAGCTCATTTTGTCTAGCCTTGGTAGGCCAGATATTTGTGCTTGTGGTTTGTAGGAGGCTGTCGGATGGGTTACTGGAAGTGTAAGTCGGCTGGTGGGGCGTTATTGGAGGGGGTTTGTCCTAGTTTGATAATGAGATTCTTCTTGCTATAGTGTACCAAAGGATATGGTTTATTCTTTTTGGTTGCGAGTAAATGTAAATATGCTGCTTTTTTTTTTGAGCCTTTGGAATGAGAGATATAGGTGGTGTTCTTGTGGCATCTCAACTGCAAGTCACTCTTTTAAAGCTGTATGTTAACTTAATCTCTTTTGTCGGACAATGTTGTCCCCATTAAATGAGTTCAGAACATTTTTGGATTTTATTAGCGTTTTAGACCAACTATCTCACACTCTCTCTCTCAAACCCAACCAAAGGAGCATATCTAGTTGAAAGACTCTCATTCGTATTTAGAATGGGAAGAACTTTCAGTTCATAAAAGCTTAAGTTTCTTGACTGAGACGTTGTATTATGGGAAAACAATGTTATCCTATATTTTTATTCTTTTGTAATTAGCATCCTGTAACTACGCATCTCCTTCACACCTTTCTATGGAATCCATTACTTCATTAAAATTTTTTTTGAAAAGCTAAAAGGTAATTTCAGAATTTTTCTTTTGCAGAACGCACAATGCTAAATTTGACGGTTTGCAATTTTAGAGTAGTAGAAATTTGGAGAATTTTTTCGGAAATGGGATTTGGTGATGCTGGTGCTTATCAGCAGTTTCGGTTAGTTTTGGTTGTTTGAAATGTTGACAATTTTGGAAATGGGAATGCTAAATTGTGTGTGTGTGTGGTGGTGGTGGTGGTTGGGGGGGGGGGGGGGGGCGTTCAGCAGTTTTAGTTAGTCTGGTTTTCAAGTAGTTGGAAATCTAGGGTAATTATAAACATGAGAATGCCAGATCTTGTGGGTTTCGGTGGCCCTATTTAGTGATAATTCTGGAGGATTCTTGTGGATGGGAGTCCTAAGTTTTGTGCGATTTACAGCGCGTGAAGATAAATTTGGTTTACTTAATTTTTGACTGGAAGTCAAAATAAGATTCTTGAGTACATTGAGATTAGACAAATAAGAAGAATCATTGAATGCTATAAGAGTTCATAATCAACCAAAAGATTAGAAATGAGAAAAAAAACAGTAGATGACTTGGAAAATGGTTGCAACATGATTCTGAACTTGAGAGTTGTCTGGTTTGGTAATATTTCATAGTTGAATTATTTACCAGAACTGGAGAGTTAATGATTTATGCCAAAGTGATAATGAAAAAATAATGTGGCTTTTTCTGCTTTAAGTAGTTTGGTTTCTGGCAGTTGAAACTGAGTTTAACTGAAGTAAGAAGATTAGTCTTTTTATTGGATATCTTTTCATAGTTTAGACTACATTAAAGTATCACCGAGTTAGGGAATGTCACATTATGTCCTTATTATGAGGTTCAGCGTTCACAATGGACCGGAGCACTAAGTAAATCCTTAACAATAATTGCACTTATTAAGTTTTACGGTACATCCGTACAATTTTATTCGTAGAGTAACTTGCCATGGCTTCTATAGTATCTTGCCATGGTTTCTTCACTTTGATTATTTTCTTTTCTAACTTGCTTTAATATGCTTTCTCTTGAGCTGAGGGTCTATCAGAAACAACCTCTCTATCTTCTAAGGTAGGAGTATGGTCTGTGCATAACTCTACTCTCCTTAGACCCACGTACAGGATTATATAGTCTACGTTGTTGTTTGTAGAGTATGATGTATTATTTGACAGAACACTTGAGTGAAACCAAATGGATGCTCGAACTATGGAGAAGCACTCCTGAGTGTAAGGGTTTTTAATTATTATGGCAAGTTAAATTAGTCAAATTTATATGCACTGTAAATTTAGTCACAAGAAAAGTGTGAAGGTAAAGTAAGATTACATGGATTGTGGTACCCAAGTGCGGACTATTCAGATATCTAGGCTCAACCTTTAGAAGAATGACACGATAGATGAAAATATAACACATAATTAAGGTAGATGGTTGACATTGAATATTGCCACATGAGTGCTTTGCTAATAAATATGCAACAAAGTGAACTGCAGTTCCATAGAATGGAAGTGAGAGTAGTAATATTTTGTGGGAGTTAAGTCTCAACAAGTGCACTATGCATCCCAAATTGTGCGAGGCAGTATGTTGAAGTATCCTGTCTTCCAAGTATGAGTTGAGTTTTACTTTCAATAAGTAAGAAGTATAGTATAAGTTGAGTTTATGAAGCAAAGTATTTATCTGAGAGCAAAGAACTGGCATAGTTGGAATGATCTATGAATTTGGGTTCATGATCTATAATTCGTTATCTCTTGAAACTTCCCCTTTCCATTTTTAGAATTTTAGGATTAAAGATGACAACATAATAAATATAAAACTAGATGTGCCCACTGCCCACAGGGATGTGGTTTAGAAGTGAGAGTATAGCACGTGATGAGTTTGATTCTTGACGGTAAGAGGGGCGGACCCATTATTTACTAGGTTTCAATTATGCGTTTCCCTCGGAGATTTTTTGGGTTACCAAAAATAAATAAGTAATAAATGTAAAGCTAGATGTCCCAATCAACTTGTTAAAGTCAAGAATTCGGAAAATGGTTGACTATGGATGTCAATATAATGAGATAGTGTGAACAAGCAAGGTCTGCATATTTTTTTAAAAAAAGAAGCAAGCTCTGCATATGATGTTCCAGTGCGTTCAGCTGTATCTTTTTTTGTTGTTTTGGACAATTAGGTTAACTCTTGATAGTTCTGTTTTATAACTATATTCTCCAATATTTAGACAGTTTCCCCATGTGCTGTTGCAGAGTTAGATAATAATCACTTTCAAGATGATGCTGATGTAGAAAATGATTCAGATTTTCTTACAAATGTGACACGGACCCAAGGGAAGGTTCTCCAATTTGGACATGGGTCAGTAAGTCATGGCCGGGATTCTCGTTATTGGGATAAGGATGACCGTAGAAGGGATGATGATTACAGCGAGGAGGATTTGGAGCGGAATCCAGATAATGACTTGGATAAGGAGCAAAGTCCTCCATATGGGAAGAAAAGTGACAAGAAGTCGTTTTCAAAAGGATTGGATAATGGTGGCAATGGTTTATACAATGAAGCTGGACGCGATGAGTTGAGAAAATATGAAGCCAAATATCAAGCTTCCTTGGAGAATGCTGGGCACTCACAAGATGGACATCATTTGACAAACCAGCAATCCGATGATGCTGACAAGGGAAAGAAAAGAGAACTGGTGGATGCGGATGATGGATATGATGATGGACTGGACTTAGAAGATTCTCATACAGATGGATATGATGATGTTGGACATGGAGACTGGGACCATACTGTTGCTGCTGAATCTCAGGACATAAATGAGAGACATTCTTTTGATACAAATGTTGCTGGAAATAACTATCAGAATCATGCCAAAGAGGCTGGTAAAATATCCAAGGACATCTCCAATAAGGAATCCTCTTCAAGTTCTCATCACCCAAAATCTAATGCAAATTCTGTACGTGTTAGCTTCATTGATGGTCACCCCTCAAAAAAGTCTTCACCAGAAAAGCGGCCAGTACCCAGAAGGAAGTCAAGGAAACATGGTAATATTATTTCCGATTTTAGTTGGGGCCCACTAACTTTATTTTAATGATTGTTTTGTCTTCAGACAATTTTATTTTTATTTGCACCGGGTGTCCGAGTCTCTTTAAGCCCCGACTAATGCCGGGGTGCACAGGCCCTTGGCAAGGATTTTCCTGCAAGTGCACCACAATATAATTCAGGTTTTACCTAGTCCGATGGCCCTCAGAAATTGTTTGCACCCAGTGGGTTTCGAACTTGAAACCTTTAAGGGAGCAAACCCCAAGGCTCAAGTCAATTGCCACCATGCCAATCCTTGAGGGTTTAGACAATTTTGTATTCCCCGAGTCAATGTGATGTCTGATTTTTTTTAATTTTAACATGGACAGAGAAGACTGAAGTGATGTGCTTGGGGACATTGGAACATGTTATTATGGGAACTTGCTTAAGCACACTTTGCCCTTGTATAAATTACCTAATAATATTTGCTCCTTATTACTGTTAGCCTAAAGATAAGGCACTTTTAATGTTCAACCTCTTCATGCTGGATAATTACTTTAGAAGCCTGTGTCTGTAAAAAAATAGACTTTTTGCGTGCTGTGAGTGATCCAGATTCACCTATTTGTATGTATATGTATAATTGATGAAGTAAATAAGAATGACTAAAACAAACAAATTCACTAAATAATTTAGTATATCACACTTAGGAATAGTTCTCACAATATATAACTACTATGTGAGCTATTTGATGAGGTCAATATAGCTAGTCATGGATATTTTGCTTGATTAGAGAAAGATTTTAGTTGAGTTGATGTAGAGCATTGGGAAATTAAGCTAATAACTGCTACTCATATTTAGTTGTGTGCAGTTGAGAAAAATATGAAAAGAAACAAGAGATAGCTATTAGCTTTGCATCTTTATGCAAAGCATATTTAACTGCTAATGATAGTAGGTGGTCATCAACACTTCACATACTGTAAGTAATTTGTATAATAATCATGAAGTTAGATATTAGAGTATATTGGTCATAAAAAAGGTTAGGTATTAGAGTAGACTATTATATGATGAATCTTGTCTAAGAAGCAGAATGATGTTGCTCTAAATTTTTTATTTTAGCCATCTCGCTGTACTCACTTCCCAGTCTGCTAATCTGGTATCTAGATGTGTGATTTCAGTCTTGCTTGTCACAATCATCATGGTCTGGTGCTGGAGAGTATTAGCAGTGTCTCATGTCAAGTGTAAAACTTCGGATCTTGACAAGGCAGCAAGCCAGGATACAAGCCCTTTTGGTCCCTTGTGATCTTTATTCAGATTTCTCGATTTGCAAACATAAGGGAATTTCTCGCATTTAGCAGTTCAATAGAATGAGTTTATGTGCAAAATGTTGGACTTAGCTCACCCCACCCCCTTCACCTGGGACTTAAATAATCATGCTTTACATTTGCAGCTTGTGAGATGAAAGTTTTGAACGCTAGTGCTCTTCTTGTGGAACCTCTGGAAAATCGAAAGTTTTCAAGGTTTTCTTTACAGTATACAAAAACGGAGGAAAAACCTTTTGACGATGCAAACTGGGCACCTAGATTTTCTGGGCATCAAACTCTGGAAGAACGGGAAGAATCCTTTCTTGCTCGCAATCAAAAAATAAACTGTGGTTTTGTTCGAGGTCCTGAAGGAGCTCCAAGTACTGGATTTGACTTGGCAGAAGATGATGCAAAATACATTAGCAGTTGTCACATCGCTGTAGCTTCATGCATCTTTGGAAATTCAGATCGCTTGAGAATACCAGTGGGCAAAATGGTATGACCAAATTCTTCTCCCTTATAACCTGTACACATTTTAGTTTTCGTAATTTTGGATGAGATAACAACTTTAGATTAAAGAGAAGATTTACTCGTAGAGTAGTGCTTAATCTCCTTTAGATCTTTAGGATACACCCTATCTGAATGTATCATATAATATGTTCATCTGCTTGAAAGGAAAAAAAACGTAAGGAAGCTCCTCACTCGTATTCTCCATCTTAAAGAGAAATAAGCCAAATTGGCAGTTGACCAACCAAGAATTTAGCATACCATCCCTGCATCCCGCAAAAAAGAAACGAAAACATATAAACAGTCATTTTTTTGCTTAGGCGTCAACTACTTTTGGTATACCTCCTCTATACAGGGTGTTTTCCCAAATGATTCAATGAAACTATTACCTTGTAAATATCCGCACTAATACTCTATTAAGTTAAGAAATTTTAAGTTATTCCTGTTCCTTGAATATTTTTTTACCACAAGTATATCGGTTGTAATTATGTTCCAACATTATCACTTCAGATACCTCCTGAGAAGTAGGCTTTGTGGCAATCCAAATGGGGGATAAAGGACTAAAATTATTGCTCTGCCATTTTTATTACTCCCCTGTTCCCCTTTTTAAGAGGTACGACAACAACAACATACCAAGTGAAATCCTACCAGTGGGGTTTAGGGAGGGTAGAGTATATGCAAACTTTACCACTACTTCATGGAGATAAAGAAGTTGTTTCTGAAAGATCCCCGACTTAAATGGATCAGCCCCAATTAAAAGACGAAAAAGATAGTAGATATAGAATATCAACTAAAATGAAGAGCAATGTCAATTCTACAAAGAAAACAATACAAGTAGCAAAATAATTGAAAATCAATAACAACACAACTAAAATGGCATTGACTAACCCTTGTGACAAACCTTAAGCGATTACGAGGCAAGACGATATTCTACCCTTCTACCCTAATACACAACCTCCACTCCTTTCTATCTAAGGTCATGTCCTCGGTGATATGAAGTTGTGTCATATCTTGTCTAATTCCTCTCTCTAATACTGTTTCGGTCTACCCCTACCCCTCCGCGTACCTCCTAAATCTAGTCACTTGCACATTCTAATTGGGGCATTGATACACCTCCTCTGCACATGCCCAAACCATCTCAGTCTTGCTTCTCTCATCTTGTCTGCCACAGAGGCCACTCCCACCTTCTCTCAAATAGCCTCATTCCTATTCTTGTCACTCCTAATATGTCCACGCATCCATCTCAACATCCTCATCTCCGCAACATGCATCTTCTGAACATGTAAGTTTTGATTGGTCAACACTACACCCCATATAATAAAGACGGTCTAACCACCATTATGTAGAACTTACCTTTAAGTTTAATGGTATCTTTTTTCATATAATACTCCAGAGACAAGTCTCAATTTCAATCATGCTGCCCTAATGCGATGCGTGATATCATTGTTGATGTTCCCACTACTCTGAATGATGGATCCAAGATATCTAAAGCTTTCTCTCTTGGGAATAAGTTGAGTGGCAAGACTCACTTCCATGCTCGCTTTGTACATCAACAACAACAACATACCCAGTGGATGCTCGCTTCGTCCATCACTCATTGAATTTACACTCTAAGTATTTTGTTTTGGTCCTGCTCAATTCGAACCCTTTGGACTCTAGAGTTTGTCTCCAAACCTCCAACTTATCATGAACTCTTTCTCGTGTCTCACTAATTAGTACTATGCCATCCGCATATAACTTACACCATGGAACCTTTTCCTTAATAGACCGTGTCAGCTTCTCCATCACCAAGGCAAAAAGAAAAGGACTCAACGCACAGATCCTTGATGTAGTCCCATCTCAACAACAAAACGCTCTGAGTCTCCTCCTACCATTCTAACCCAAGTCTCCATAATACATGCCCTTTATCGCTCTAATATACATCATTAGGACACCTTTAGCCAGACTTCTTCAGATGATATTCATTGGAAATTTGTCATAGACCTTCTCAGGATCAATGAACACAATATGAAGGTTCCTCTTTCTTTCCTTATATTTCTTCACCAATCTCGGCACAAGATGAATTGCTTCAATAGTCGATTACTGCGACTTGTATCCGAATGGATTTTCTGAAATGGACAGTCCTCTCCTCATGCTCGTTTTCGCCACTTTTTCCTAGACCTTCATGGTGTGACTTAACAATTTAATACCCCTATAATTATTACAATTTTGAATATCACCCTTGTTCTTGTATAATGGAACCATTGTACTGACATCTTAGCTGTCTTCAAAATAACATTAAACAACCTAGTCAATCACGCCATATCTGCATTGTCGATGCTTTTCCAAAATTCCATCAGAATCGCATAGAGTCTGGTCGCTCTCCCCCGCTCATCCTACTAATAGCATGTCTAACCTCCTCAACCCTAAAGCACCTGCAGTGCCCAAGATTATCAGAGTGCACAAATCACCTTTCACAATGTCTTTGTCCCTTTTGTCATTTAAGAGTTTGTGAAAGTTTGCTTGCCACCTTCGCTTTATGTAGGTCTTGTCCACCAACACCCCATCTTCCTCATCCTTAATGCACTTTACTTAATCTAAGTAGTGAGCTTTTCTCTCTTTCTTTTGCGAGCCTATACAATCTTTTATCCTCGCTTTTTCCCCTAGCTCAACATATAAGCATTTAAAAGCTGTCGTCTTAGCACTTGTGGCTGTTGAGTTCGCTTCTATATTCGCCATCTTATAGATATCCTTAAGCCTCCGCTTCTCATCCTCATCCATAGACTCCAATCACTTTGTATATGTCTACCTTCTTAGCTTCCACTTTGCCTTGAACTTCTTCATTCCACCACCAATCTCCTTGACGACCACCAAAGATCCCCCTTGATGCCTCTAATACCTCGATAGCTGCTTTTCTAATGCAACCAACAGTTATGTCACACATATTTTTCGAATTCCTCGCTTTCGACCCCAACCGAAGTGTGACCTAATCCATCATCAGTTCCCAAATCCACTAACTAGGATAAACCCAGAGCAGATAAATTAAGAGGCTACAATAAAATATCAATTAAAGACCACGCACAATAACCAGTAAACAACAACATACTGAGTGAAATCCCACAAAGAAGAGTCTGAGGAGCATAGAGCGTACGCAGGCCTTACCTCTAACTCATGGAGATAGAGAGGTTGTTTCTAAAAGACCCTCAGCTCAAGCAAGCAAATACAAGAAATCAAGAGCAGTAATAGTAAGTGAAGAAAGAGAAAAGAGAATCATGACAATAATGGTAAGTAAGAAATAATGTAATGGATGGACAGTAGCAACCAATGGTAGAATAAATGCACACCTCATCTAATACAAGAGAAACCACAATAATTTTTATTTTATGAGAAAAAGAAACCACAATAACTATGTAATATATACAACACTATGGATCAAGAGAACAAATAACTCAACCCAAAAAGTAGATAGGAAACAACAAACAGGCACTTCCAAGGCTATAATAATTAAATAATATCGAATTATTGCTAATCTAACCTAGAACAACACGAATCAAGAATCAACTCAACAATATCAACTCTAGAATCTATTTGGCCGGTACTAAGCTTCAAGCAAATCAACAAGCTACAAGAATATCAAGAAAATGGCGAACGATAGTAGTTATGCAAATAAATGCCCAATAGGTCAAGAAACAGCCTAAATAAATAAGAAATCTGTATGAAAAGATGATAAACACAGAAAGAAAGAACTCTAAAGTAAATAAAGAGAATAAGTATGAAAAGATAGCACCTGGAATGTGGTCAGAGATATATATCCCACAATCTGAATCTTCAAATGAGAAATTTGAATTCCTTGAATTGGGTCTATGCTCAGATCTGATATCTCCTGAAATCTGATAATTAAATGGCAAAAAGAGAAAATACCCAGGTGGCATTACATACACTGCAACAAGTGTGCAGTGCAGGATCTGTGAAATGGCAAGAAATGGATATGGGTGGCCAAGAATTGAAAAGGGAGAGTGGGAATTAAGGTGGATGGAAAACCAAACAGTTAATCAAAAAATAGTTTCAATTAGGGACCGGAAGGAGTAGACGGCACCGGAAAATGAATTTTTTGAGGGATTTTCTTTAATTAAAATTATTGTATCAATCTCAGCAACAAGTGCTGCAAATATTTACAATGCGATCAAAATGTTACTGAATATGTAATGCGATCAAAATGTTAACCATGGCATACTGCATCATTTGCAATAGCCAAGTTGCACCAAAAAATTAGTAAGGATGTATATCTGTTCTAAATGTTAGTAACATACTCAAATTTCTTCTCAAAAATTCTGTTATTCCTTTCCTTCTATATGACTCACCAAATCACTAAGGGGATAGTTTTCCAAATTTTCTTTCTTTCCTTTTCCATGCCTCCTAAATACCAGTATTTTAGCAACTCCGTTGTCCTACTCCTAGGCACTGTCCGGATGGCTCCCAGCATGTTGAGAAAGAGATTCCAGATGTGAAGTAAAAAAGCAGACCTTTTTTAGTTGTCCCAATAAAGAATGGCACCTTTCTCTGTTTGGTAACGTTTTCAAAATTAGCATCCTAATGATAGCCTCAAGGACATGACGTTTGGACCACATGATATAACTTCATGTCCTTTAGTAGGAGAGAGATAATGAAAGACATGCAGCACGGCCTGATTTCTTAGGCCGTGATGATGCCTACCATAACCCGCCGATAGACAAGCCAACCCATAACCCGGAACTGTACGGGGGAAACTAACAAAATCTAACATAAATAGGCAATATAGAAGAATAAAGATAGAATCTAACTGAAAATACATATACAAGAAGTCTCTCCCAAAACCTGGCGGCTGCAAGCTAGATCAATCAACGCTGGTGACTGGTGCTCAGACCTGCATCACAAAAGTAGATGCACAGTGTAGTATAAGTACCAAGACAACACGTACTCAAATAAAGCATCATAGGCCAAGTGAGCAGGAAAGGTAAAAACATGGAAAAGAGGAATACACCTAAAACAGAGTCAAATAAGCTATCAAGAAATAAGGAAAACTAACTACTATACTAATAAGAGAGGCTAATGCTAACTATATATCCAACCGGGCCAGTGTAAGCCCGACCGAGACATCGGAGAACTACAATACAAGGATTCAAGAAATAATGAAACTGCCATACTAAACTCCAAGAGACCAAACCAACCCTAAGCCATGATTAACTGAAGGCAGAGGACTGAAAAGGAATGGGGTATTGAGGTCGGGACTATTGCTACCGGATGCTCACCCGATAATGAGGGAGGCTAAGGCTGGGACTATTGCTACTCGGATACTCACCTGATTCATATTGGAGGCCAAGGCCGGGAATCCTACTACTTGGATGCTCGCCAAATTCATAAAGGGAGCCAAGGCCGGGACTACTACTACCTGGATGCTCGCCTAATATATAAAGGGATCGAGGCCAGGACAACCCCTACCTGGATGCTCGCCCAACTTAATTGGAGTTGTCTAAGTCTTCTTTCCTTCCATACGTATGTTAAAAGTTACCAAGAATTACCTTCCACAACGATGTGGAACTACTACGACCACCAATAACCCACCAAAAGCCAAAAATGATGTAATACGAGACCTAACTTTACAAACGTACCCAAAAGCCGCAGATGCGGAGAAATATGGACGATAGTGCGATACTTGGGCAAGTTGCTACTTAACTAAGGTTCAACTACCTAACACTAGTCCGGTGCTCTATTCTACAAGGATCCAAGCCAGTCAAACGACGTCGAGGCATCTAAAGCAAGTTTCTGATATCCTATACTAAGGTCAACATGCTTCACAATACTAACAATAGGAAACCAATAATAATAATAGAGCTACTAAGTAACAACAGGGATTATATGCTTGCAAATACCCTAAAATACTCGAAAGGACCTAGAACATACTTCTAATTCTAAAGCTCATACACAAACTACCCAACCACAACTATTTCAACAACTCCACATCATAATAGAAATCCAGAAATTACGGGGAAACAATACTACTAACAATGGAATAAGCTAACAAGATATACTACATATTCACGTCTACCCAATAATGTCAATTAGGCCTATTTCATGAATTCTAACACCTAAAGCAAGTAAACTAGCTATCCAGCCCGAATGCCAACCAATACAACATGATTTCATGCTAACCAACTCAATCTAAAGAAAGGGAAGTTGTAGCCTGCCTGTAGGTCGATCACGCGCACTCCAATTCACTTTTCCAAAACTTTTCCCTTCTGTACGGCCTCTGAATGTTGCCACGCTGTCAAAAACAGACTCTCAGCATCATTACAGTTGTTTTGACACTAAAATCGCAAGAAACAGGGATGGAAAAATTTCGGGGTTTAGAACAGAACATGTGGGACCTGCATCTGGAATTCCGACATTGGCCCCAAAAATCGGTCCAAAACAATATTCTCAACTCAAAAAACAACGCGGTAACTAAATTTGGGTCGAGAATCAACACAAATTGGGCATTCAACCTAATTCCCAAAATTAGCTCCAAAGGCAAGAAATGGTAGCAGCTACAAAGGGAAATTTACCGGAAACGAAGTATCAAAATCCAAAACAATCCACCTCACGACGATCCTTGCGGAATTCCACCCAAAGTAGACCCAAGAATCACTAGAAACGGATACCCACAGCTCAAGTTATCACCTTTCAAAATCACCCAAAATTCCAATCCGAAAATCACCACACAGCTGCTATAAACACCAATTTTACCTTAAATGTAGCTTCAACTTTAATTTCCAATGTTGCCAATGCGTTCTCCATGAAATTTCCTTGAATTTAGGCCTTTGAATCACCAAATTTGAGCCTAAATCGAGCTAGAAATCTTTTGGGAAGTGGTGCATGCAAGCTGAAATGCAACCAAGGGCCAATATATAAGGCCACGGGTATCGTTGTAGCAATCCAGGTGGCCACTATAGTGACCCTCCCAAAAGGGCGGGCATCGCTATAGTGAAACCCTGGTCGCTATAGTGGCATCACTTTAGCGAGCCAAGGGTCGCTAAAGCGACACCCTCACCCTAAATCGTTGTCGCTATAGTGAGACCGGGTCGCTATAGCGAGCCAGGGCCGCTAAAGCGATAACACCAGGTTAGCAGCGGATAACTTGAGAAAGCTGATTTTTCAACCTTAATTTATCTGACCGGGTACTCGAAGTTCATCAGGGACCCCTTACACGCAAACAAACTAGGCTACCTTACCAACATCGACATTTTGGATTCAATAGCGTAGTTGAACTTTTCATACGAGGTCGTTTCGACTAGTCGTGGATCCCACTCTCATGGCCATTTTTAGCCAATTTCCACTAAGAGGCTCGGAAGCCTCGGGAACCGAACAAAGGGTTATTCCAAACCAAGCTCGACATTCCAAAACTAACCATACTGTCAGAATTTTCATTCGGGCATGTTTTCCAAGAATATTGACCAAAGTCAACCATTGGCCAATTCTGAAGGCTAAAATGCAAAACTCGGTACAAACTCGCACCGCAAGCCTCAGTTCTTGAGCTGACCATGCTTTTGGCCTAATTTGGCCATTGCGGAGCTGATGGAACTGTCATAATTCCGTTTTGACAGGAGTAATACCTCTACTTATTTTTTTTTATATAATATATATATATATATATATATATATATATATATATATATATATATAATCTATTGTTTGGGTGCAAACATGTAGGAGCATTATGAAGGGATAGAAAGACCTGTGCTAGTCGTGAATAGATTGTCCGGACCATGTTGAAGAATTGTATTAAAGAATAGGTAGTTACTACTATTGTTGATTTTTTGGACCAGCAGATCTTTGTAAAATTATGTTTATTTTAAAGTTTGTAATAACATGTAATCGCAAGCATTTATTTTCATCAGAATGATAATCACTAGCATTTATTTATAAAGGAACATGGAGTGCGATTTATTAATGCGGCACCTTAGGATATTCTAGTATCTTATTTATGAATAGGGATGGCTCATTTGGTAAGATAGCATAAAGATTGGTAAATTTTTTGATAGTTTTCATAAATTGTAGGGTTTTCAGGTTTATGAGAAAAAAATTGAACTTAAGAAATCTAATTGCAAGTCCAAACGAAATTTCAACTTCAAATCAACTTGATTTCAAATCATTGAAATCATGTCCAAACGGGCCCTAAATATCACTTACGATAGGAGATGGAAGCATGAATAGTATTAGGGTCACAGTTGGTGTGGTCTGTGGTGAGAATGTGTTGAGGCTTGCCTTCTCTTTCTGATACTGAGTTTTCAAGTCAGACAGAGATGACAGTATAATAGATTTGACGGATACATGATGTATATAGATTTGTCCTCCATGTCCTGACTGTGTTGCTTTTGCAGTATTATTGCATAACAATCCTCCTATGCATGGTTATTTGGACGTCCACCTTATTAACATACGTAAACAAATAGGAAATGAAGCAGAGTTTTACCAGTCTTTTTCTTTCCATGATCATCATTAGTTTTTGTTATTTATATTTTCATTTCAGGGAAGTTCAGTGGTACAGATGAGATTGAGCCTATTTTTTATTTCTATGCAATGTTCTTAAGCCTGACCGGAGGTCAAACCATAAGCCTTGCAGGCCAATATTTTACTGGTTTGGCCAGTTAATCACCGGTCAAACTGGGTGGAACAAGATAATGGGTTTTCATTGGATTTCTTTTTTATTTTGATAAAGCAAGGTATTTCATTCACAAAAGGACATCAAGAAGATGCTTAGTTACAACTTACAGTGAAAAAAATTGTTAAAGTCCCTTGATATGGATCTAGTTATGGGACGGTGCAAGACAAAATCAGAATTTATGTAGAGTGAATTAGGAGTCTGGAAAGAGGATTTCTTTTTTCACCTATGGTGCTGGTTCGTTAAGAGAGAACCTGCAATCTCTTGAGTTTGAAGTTCTCAAGAACTTAATAACCTTCTGCTTATCATTTCACTGAATTCAAGCAACATTAAATACAACACCAGTGGATTAACCACCCATCTGAAACAAGGAAATAACTTCGTACTACAACTGCAATGAGAAAGTGGAGGAATAACCTCCTTACTGCAATAACTGCTACACATAAATAGGAAAATGAACAACTTAAAAGCTTTACTAATCTACTGCAAACAACTGCAATGCATAAATTAATATTAAATAACTGATAAGCTGAAGTAATCTACTTCCCAATTCCCTAAATCTTCCTGATGTAAATCTTTGGTAGACCGAGGGTTGCTAACAAAAATTTAGAAAGGAGCTGGAAAGTAGCCAATTTTAATCAGCAAAAGATAAGAGCAAGCATCTAGTTTTGAGGGAGTGATTTGGAGTTGAGGTTCCGTCAAAACACCTTCTGTTCCTCTCATTCCAAATAAACCAGAAGATAGCAGCAGGGATAATTATCCAGATCCTTTGGATGGTTTCATCTCTCCACAAGCTCCACTTCATACGTGCCTCTTTTATGGTCTGTAGCATGACCCGTTTCAACTCAGTGATGCAATAGAACATGTAGATTACTTTAGAAAGAGAGTGTTCTCCCCAGGTGAAATGCCACGTCAACCTATCAGACTCCTTTCTTTTGTTTATCTTTCCCTTTTCTCTCACCATGTCATTTTAACATTGTCCCCCGCCAGAATCCTATCTTATCCTCGAGCCTTTTTTTTAAAACATGGTAAGGGTGTATCGTTCAGCATTAAGGAGATGCTAATGCTGGACGTTTTAAAAGTTGGAACAGAAAAAGTAATACTTACTGAGATCCCAAAATTTCTACAAGCTGTTCTGATTCCTGTCAACCTATTTGTCTACACCATAATAAGAGAGGTACAATATAGTTCCATTTAATCTTATGAATGGAATTGGGTGTTTCTTCAGAATTTCCACTATTCCTTTCTCCAAACTGTCCACCATATGCAATAGGGAATTAATCTCCACCAAGCCTTCTGCTCTTGCTGCCCCCTCTCCTAATCCAACAACTCAACAGGCATAATCCCCTTAGTTTCTGTGTAGTTGAAAAATATGGCCCAAATCTGTGCTGTGGAACTGCAGTGCAAAAACAAATGATTGTTGGTCTCTTCTGTATTCCCACACAGTGAACACCAAGATACTATAGTGATTCCTTTCTTCTTAGGACTTAATGTCTCAGGCAGGCCCTCAGACCAACCATGTAAAACATTTTACCTTGGTTAGTGCTGAATTTCTCCACACATTCCTTCACAAGCTTTGCTAGTTTCTGCTATGCTGGTTGCTATCCAACCTATAGGCCCTGCTAACGGTGAAAGCCCATTCTCACTGCGATGTGATCAGTCAAATTTATGCCTCTGCCAAACGAGCTTTCTTGATATTGACCAGTGGAGCTGATAGGCCATTTTGTTAGCACCGTAAGGAGTTTTCTCCTTGCTTTGATCCTCTCTCTCTTTCTCTCTCTCTTTCTCTCTCTCAACTTCCCTTCAAGATAGATCAATTCTTAGGTACGTTAAACTTCGTATTTAATTTGGATCATGGTCTTTATGTACAAGAATTAACTCAAACTGAAGAAATGATCGAAAGAACATGAAAAGCTCAGAGAGTCACAGCTGGTTCACTCTTGGTTCTACGGGTTTTCTGATTTTGTCGGTTTGACCAATTTTTTCTCTATGAAAAATAGACTTGTAGCCCAACCAGTTGTGGCAACTTCTTTGTTGAACAGTTGAACTGGTTTGTCAGCACCATTTTTGAAAACATTGCTCCTAGCTTATTTTGGTTATGTTTATAATGCTTCTTGATCGAAAACAGCCTCTTTCTCTCCCAAGGTAGCAGCTAGCTCTGCATACACTCTACCCTCCCCAGAATTCATTTAAGGGATTGCACTGGGTATATTGTTTGTAGAGTCTTTTGTGGATGACTTGCTTATCAAAAAAGAAAGAAGGGGAAACTGTCTACTGTGATTCACCTGTTTCAGTCCTGTCAATAGCTTTTGTAGTTGTCTATACGAGATTTTAAATTATTTTACCTAAACTTATTGTTGGCTGCATTGCATAACATTTTCTTAATTTAAATTCCTTTTCCAGGTCTCCCGTATATCAAAGAAAAATGTTTGCTTCGTTATGTTTGTGGATGAAACTACTCTAAAAACTCTTACAGCTGAAGGTAAGATGCCAGACAGCATGGGCTTTGTAGGTTTATGGAAGATTGTAGTGGTAAAGAATCTTCCTTTTTCTGATATGCGGAGAGTGGGAAAGATACCAAAGTTACTGTCTCATCGACTCTTTACTTCAGCAAGGTAACTGGAGTTACAATCTTGTATAATATGTTTATGTAGTATGTTGCTGCTTATATTCTTGTTGTATGATACCATGCTATAGCTAGTTAGCACTCAGTATTCACTTCCAATCAGGGCATTACCAAATTTAAAAAAAATAAAAAACATAGAAGAATGAAAAGAAAGGAAAAAAACAAATACGTTCTTGATGCATTTAGTTGTCTGCACTGGTTTAAAAGTTAACTTAAAGGACATCATTTGTATTTGGTACATTCTCAGCATTAGCTTCATGTTTCATGGAGTACATCTTTTTTTATCTAGTCAAATAATTGGCGTTTTTTTTTTCTAATATTAAATCCACGATAGCTTCTTATGATGGTTTGGGCTTGAGCTGGGGATTAGTCTCACTGTGGAGGCAGAACTTCAAGTCAATAACGTCTCTTTTGGGTTTAATGTTTTTTGCACTTTTAAGTGGTGAAGCAATGAGTTGTTTTCGCCATTTGAAAGACTTCACTACTTTAAAGATATTGTGTAGACACACGTCAACTGATGAGTGCAAATGTACTAGTTTCTGCAATTAATCAATGCTGAGATGGTACTGAAAGAGAGATTACATTGGAATTTGGTCTACTTTTGATCAGCATTACTTGTCCTTTCCATTCTGTCTACTGGGGAATAAAGTATGTTTGGAAAAGTCAATTATGTGACTGGCAATGCCATAACTATGAGTTTCAGAGGATTGCTGATGATAATTTTAAATTAACTCATTGGTTCTCTTTAACTTTGGTAGCTATCTTTTTCAGGATCCCATACGGGGTTTCTGCTTTCTGTTTGTTTGTGTGGATGGAGTTGGGAAAGATATAACATGAAGTGTTAATGACAATTGACACAATCATCTCTCAGCCTTCATCTTGCTGCTTGCCTACCCCCTTTTTTCCCTTCCCATATTTATCCAACATGTAGTGGATACCCACTGTCATATGATTTAGAGTACCGTGCATCTAATAGAATACAATATTATCTGTGAACGGATTAGCAAAAGGTGAACGATGAGGCAATCTAACTCTCTAGTGACAATTATACTCTGTTGGTGCAAGATGGACTTCTGATGTAGTTAATAATACTCTTCTAAACTGCTCTTTTATCCTCTCTTTTGGGCCTCCCATTTCTATGCATATGACTGTTTGCTTGAACTTTCTAATTCTGTTCGTTTATTAAAAAGTTGAGATGCTTGAATGCGAATTGCTTATTAAAGTACCTCTCCTGAAGAAAGACAAAATGGAAGGGAGAATTTCTATCTTAGTAGCTTGTAAAAAGTAATTCCTACAACATTTGACAAAGCACTTCATTTGAAATTATGCAGGTATTCGATATGGTTAGATAGCAAGCTTCGGCTGCAGCTTGATCCCCTACTCATCTTGGAGTACTTTCTATGGCGGAAAGGTTATGAATATGCCATTTCCAATCACTATGATAGGCATTGTGTGTGGGAAGAAGTTGCCCAAAACAAGAAACTTAACAAGTACAATCATACTGTCATAGATGAACAATTTGCATTTTACCAGGCTGATGGATTGCAACGATTTAATGCATCTGATCCAAACAAGCTTCTTCACAGCAGTATGGTTTACTATTCTATATGTTAATTCGTGCAAAACCTTTCTGCTTCTGTGTTCTAATTGGCACAATGTCATTGCATGTTTCTGACAGATGTACCTGAAGGATCTTTTATTGTGAGGGCTCACACGCCAATGTCAAACTTGTTTTCTTGTTTATGGTTCAATGAGGTTGACCGGTTTACTCCCCGCGATCAGCTGAGTTTTGCATATACATACTATAAGTTGAGAAGGATGAACCCAGACAAACCTTTTTATCTCAACATGTTCAAGGTGAGAAATTTAAGTTGTTTCCTAGCACAACTGTGGAGATAGACAACCTTCCCTGTTTCTCTAACGCTTTGCATGTGCATTGTAGGATTGTGAAAGGCGAAAGATAGCTAAGTTGTTCCGTCACAGATCAGACGAGCAGAGGAATATTCTCTCTCAACGTGAGACAGAGTAAAAGCTGAGAGACTCCTGGTTTTGGCAGATGATTGATTTTTTATGTTATAATGCATCGCTATATTGTACTTGCTTGCTGGAAGGAAGGCCATCCTGCCATAGCCGTTGTGATTATCTGTTGTACATTACCAATACTCTCTAGAGAAAGCTGATATACGTCCCAACTCTATCGACTCAAAGCAAAGCAAGGTGGATTCTGCTGGCTCATCCATCTGGTGGAAAGAACCCACCACCAGCATTACAGCTTCCATTCTATTAATTTCATTGCCTTGACCAACTCCTGGTGTGAAGCATCCTATCCATTTTCCATTGTATCTACAGGAGTTGGTGAAGATACCTGATACGATATGTATTCTTTTTCTATGAAGCAGGGTGCCAATTTATTGTTTCTAATATTTGGACGACATTTATACTATTTGCTCATTCGATTTATAGTCTTATTGTGATGATTTTAACATTTAGTTAATGGCTTTGCTCCTGATTGGCAAACTCACAATAAGCCCTAAACACTTGCTATCTACACAAATCACGATGATGGAAATTATTGAACGTGAATTACAAGATTTCTTTAATAAAACTCATTGCTAATATATTAATTACAAAGAGTCGTCTTTCCTCTATGGGAAGGGATCCTTAGAGCAGTAGTATAGTTGTCTCTGGGTGAACTACTGATTATGAGTAAGAGCTATTGTCTTTCGAGACAATTACTAATGCTTGCATTATATAAGATTATTTATATCACACCACGTAAGGTGTGGCTCTTTTCTAAACCTTGCCAACATGGAATGCTATGTGCATCAAATTTTTTTATTTTTTTCTGTAAAAAAAATGTTTTAAGCAAAATTGGAGGGATTCGTAGTACGTTATAATTCTTGATCACAACTAATGCATAGACACTACTCTCTTCATTATAATAATTTATGTGGTGATGTTTGATTTAACATAACTTAAGGAAAACGAAAGATCTTTTAAATGTTGTGATATAAAACAAGTGATTGATATAAATTATTTTACTAAAAATAAAATGTAGAGTCTATTATTTTCTGGATAAAAGAAAATATGACATATAAATTGACACACATGGAGTTCATTTATATAATTAATAATTAATGAAAAAGTTGTAATAATGGCATATAAAGTGAAACATATAGAGTATTTAGGTATTTATTTTTACCAACTCTGCCCTCAAAAAAAGAAGAAGTAGATTATGACTTATCTAAAAATTCCATTGGTTTTACCAAGCATGTGGAGCAACTGATTCCTTCCTTTCAGCACCTCTTCAAATACTTGATTAACTTGTGATTCAAACTTCTCTAAACCAGCCTTTAGAGCTGCAGATTTCTGCATAATAACTCTCTTTATCTCTTCTTCTTCATATCCCCTTTTTAACTTTTCTTTTGCTTCCATAATTGCTTTCTTCATTTCTTCATACTCATAAAATCCTATCACCCCTCTCTGTCCATCTTTGCAATATTTCCTCTGAAATTCAGTAGCAAGTTCATTAACTGAGTCCCTGAATGACTTGATTGGAGAAGAGTACTTACAACAAGTCCTATCAACTACTTCCAACTTATAATTCTTAGTTGGATACAAAAAAGCATTTAGAAGAATGGAAGATAATAAACTCATTGCAACTCTAATTGTGCAAATAAAATTTGAACAACAATCTTTTTGCATTTCTTGAATAAGAATTCTCTTGTTGTCCCTTTGTACAATTGGTTGGATACTGGCAAATGCCTCTGCCTCATAGTTATTCAGATTCTTGATGGTAGCATCAATTGTTAGTTTATACATATTGATCTTAAAACTTGATGACTTCAACATGTTACAAAGTTCCATGATGTCCAAACTCTGATTCATGTACAAATTCAACAAATCATCATCGATCCATGTAAAGGATATTACCTTTGATTTCTCAAATATGACATGAAGAAATTCAGAGTGGAGTTTTTTCAGCAGAGTCATGGCTTGTACACACCATTGAAGAGTTAAAGAATTGTTGGATAGTAGTGATGATTGGAGATTCTTGATTTCAGTGGTGGATGAAGCAAAGAGAGCCATGGTTTCACTATTTGTAACATGAAAGATACATTTCCTTTGGTGAAATGGAGAAAGACAAGCCATACATGCCCTTCCCATTACTTTCCTATTCTAACACAAGAGAAAGATGCCTCCTTTAGGAGATTATCAAGGGCTAGAGAAGTAGAAAAGAGGTAAATTAATAAGGTGGAAAAGGTGGGGGTGGGATTTGATGGTACAAGAAAGATGTAAGACATGCCTTCCTGGTTCAATATTTACCATCAAAACTAGCTTTTTAAAATCTTAATGTGCTTTTATGCTTTGTTCCCCCTTTTTTCTCTCTTGAGAATAAATATTTATATATACTAAAAAATTTAAGTTTTCTATGTAATTTAGTTAATTATCATTCTATTTTTCAAGTTGCTTTCGCTGTTCACTTTTACTTGTCTATTATTCTAAAAATAGATTTTAACTTTAACATATCAAAAAGACAATTTTTATCATGTTTTACCTTTATTATTAATTACTTATTCCACAAATCATTATTCGTTATCTAATACTCTCTCCGTCCCATTTTAGTTGTTATGATAAGGTTTGACACCACCCTTAAGAAAAAATTAATTAGAAGTGTTATTTAACTAATATATCTTTATAAATAATTAAATTTTTATTTATATATTTGATTCTTAATTCTAAACTAATTAGTGTTAAAGGCGAAGTTGAAAAAAATAATTAATTCTCTCTTCATTATCTAAATTGTCAACTACTTTGGAATAATTATTTTTAATATACTGACAACTAGAATGAGACAAAGGGAGTACTAAACATCAATAAAATACCAATATTAATCATTGTTTTCTTAAAATGAGCGTGTCCAGTTCAATGTGATAAAAGTGAACGGAGAAAGTACCTTATTAAACTTGTCATGAGAAGTAATATTTTATTGTAGATTAACCTGATAATTATAATTATTTATATAACAAATTAACCTGATAATTATAATTATTTATATAACTAAACCTCTTTATAATTGTCATTTCTTATAACAATAGTTTACTATAACAATCAAATTTTTTTAGAACCAATTTCTTATAACAATCAAGTTTTCTTTGAAATCAATTTTTCATGTTAGGTTATAATACGGTTTGTAACAACAAAAATAATAAAGAAGAATCGCTTGGAGATAAGGCATCCAAATTAATAACTTTTGGTTAGACAAAAAGTAAAATAAGGAGGAGAAGTCACGCAATGTGTTTGGAGAAAAGGGAGGAATTTATCTTTTTAGTAGAATTTGGCACTTGAAAAGTGCTTCTCCCCTTTGCTTACCTATTAAAACACATTTGTTAACTTTTACGTGCCTTTTTCTCTAACTTGTGTCTTATTCTTTCAAAATTTTGATAGGGACTTATGTCTGAGTTAAAAGATTTGGCAACGTTAATTCATTAATTAACGCTAGACACTTTAATCAAAATATCTAATCATTATATAAGAAAAATGGAAGAGAGAAAAGATAGAGCACAAAAAGAAAAGAAGTAAAAGGAAAACCAATCTTTAATCAACTGGCGTTGCATCAAGACCAAACTATTCATCAAAGACACTAGGCATTTCTTACTTGTAATAAATATAAAAAAAGCACATAACATTTCCTCCATATAAGTGAAATAGTTCCAACTATTCTACAACCAAAAACATTCAAACAATCCTCCAATTTTTAAAGTATCAGAGCTTTTTTTAAAGAAAAGTTCACATTAGAGATGGCGTACTTCAGCTTAGATGATCCAAAACTGAGGGGCTTTACTTGCCATTCCCATTTCCGTTGTTATAGGGCCAACATCTAGTTGATCCTCCTTTCAAGTGTTTTCTTGAACCAATAACCTTACATGTATCTACTTGATCTTCCGAACACAGTTAACGTATGTGTAACTTGAGAAAGAAACAAATAGCTTGCGAAACCTGAAAAGGTAAACCAAAAAATATTTACAACAAGGAATGTGTGTGGATGTAATCAAGCAAATGGTTTTTTCCTAGAAAAATGTTTTGGTTGCAACTCCTTCTAAGTATCTGGCTAAGCACGGATGCATTAATCCCAAGAGTGTATCTTCCAACTACTTTCCTACAGCATGATAACTTAAAATCAAGAGAATTATAGATGTCTTATAGATAATTTTCTTTATACTTGATGTGTCTTCTCACTCCCATAATGGTATAAAGTAATGAGTGTCTGGAAAGAGAAAACTCGGAATAAAAGTCCTCCCTTTATTTCTTTCCAAATTTTTCTTATTGATGTACCATGAGCGAGACAATAGCAAAGGTATTACATACCAAACCCACTGACTCCTGTGCTGAGCCATTGCAGCTAAGCTCCTTCTGGGATGTTCATTTAGAAAGCAATGCATCACTCCACTTAAATGGAACTTGGCACATAGGAGGGACAACCATATGTCAACTGGTCCGCTGTACTTGCGCAATATGCTAGTGCTAACCTGAAAATGATTAATCACAAAGTTCCCACTTTAAAGCTAATTAACTTCTCAATTCTTCTAGCTATGATATTCCCAAGAACAATATGAGCTTAAATGAAACGATATGGTCATTAAGAATTTATACAGTTGAGCTCAACTTGCTTGAGATTGAAACGTACACTTTGTTGTTGCTGATGTATGATAGTCCCAAGAAACATAAATAAATCTACAAGTAGTACCAAGAGTAAAGAGACAAGGGAAGAACTCACAAGCTCCCAGGCCTCAACTTCTTTATGTGAAGTATCTTGCAATAGTTTTCTGCATATAAAGAAACCATTTTATACAGATGAGCTACTAATTCTAAGCCCTAGATATTTCACTACCAAATTATAGAAGACTAGTGGGAGAAATATACTACAACAACAACTAAACCTCAATCCCAAACCCAAATTGGAGGAAGCTGTATCAATCTCACTATTCATATTGCTCTATCTAATCTCATCTCATGCCAATATTTATAAAATAAAATAAGGAAATGCAACAAAAACCACTAGAATTCTCTATAGTTTATACTGGTATATAAATCTCTTATATAACTAAAAGACTCCAAGAATTACAGGACCTAAAGTAAACATGCAAACTAAACTATCATAGTGGGAGAATTATGGTTTGAATTAATTTGTTGAATCTTGAAGAAGATTTATTTTGTAGTCCTACATCTACAGAAGAGTGTCCAACTCATCAATGTTTTCCTTGTCTTACAAAATACACATATTCTCGGAACGTCGATCAATTATAAATTCAACAAAAGAAATGTAAAGAATCCCTTACAATGATGCTTGTTCAAAACACCTAATCAAGAATAAGAGATATCAAACTAGAAAGAAACAGGATCACTATGAAACTTTGTTAGTATTAAACATCACCGTCAATACTACTAAATAATTCTCTTTATAACATCTGCAAGAGCACTTCCAAGTAATACCAAAATATGGTGACTGATTACATTTGCAAAATTACTACCAGCACCTACGAGAATATGATGAATAACTTACCGTACACCTTGATGAACATCTTGATGGTTACAGTGACCTGAGACTCCATAATTATCAAAAGTTATGACCTGGAAAACAAGTACCCATGAGATGAAAAGGTGACATAAATAAGAGTTCCTCTGCTCACGAATAACTCGTATGGTAACACTTTGAATACAAGCAAAAGAAAATAGATCACAAATCTTATTCATCAATTTGCTATAAAATGGCTTGCCATTGTCCATTATTATATAACGAGGAATGTCAAAGTGGTTGATGATATTTACTCAAATGAGGCTCGCAACATTTTCTTTCTTTACTTCCTTTGGAGAAACTTCTCCTCATCTAGTCCCCAAATGTCAAATCGCCAAGATGCAACAGTCGGATCTAACGCTTCAGGTGGACAATGCATAAAATCTGCCTGCAACTAACAAGTTTTACATCTTCTAGAATAGTCCAACTAATCTTTCATCATTGTTGGCAATAATATCCGTCCTTTTAATGGGGAAGTGGATTTTTAGCCCAAACTGATGTGATCCACACTCTAAAATGTGCTTCTTGCAAAACTTGAAGAGCCTCACTTTCCTCCAAACATCGCAAGAGTACTCCATGAAATGATCTTCTAATCAAAGTATCTTTGTAGTCAGGGAACTGGGTGCACTAAGACAGATTTCTGTTCTTTATTTCTTCTTCGTGGATTCTGAACAGTATCCCCTAACTCAAGTAATTGATGATGGGTTTTCATCAGTCTTCCTTCTCAACCTCATAAATGATTACAAGATGCTCAAGCCTAATTTCTTCAATCCATACTTACCCGGCAGCAATACTACCCACTTTTGGCAGATAATAACTTCTGTTTGATCAGGCAGGGTCAACGTAGAAGCTAGAGAAGCTCATAGATCAAAGGGTACAACTTTTCTCTATAAGTTGCAAGTATTCAAGTGTTCTAAGTATTCAAAGGTCAAGATTTAAAACTCAGGAGCAAGCTCCAGATGCTTGGATCAAAATACATAAAGTTCAAGACCAAACTCAAAGGCCCTTGAATTTATTTGTGAAAAAAAGAATCATTTGAGATTGTAATATTCACTGTATTGAAATAAAATACTACATTTATTATGACATTTTTCAGTCTTGATTATTTTCTTGATGAAAATTCATCCTCTTAAACTGAACCATGAAATAAGCAACCACTGCATTATTCCCTAAAAATTGGAACTTCATGAGGTTACTCCATATTTCTTTATGGGAGTTTCGGTTTCCCTTCTGAAAGAATGTCCTATATTATACCAAACATTAAAGCTTCCGTAAACACAAGGGCCTGTCACATTAAAATTATACACTTGTTTCGAATGTAGTTGGAATATTTGGTAGACACCAAGTAACGAATATGTAATCCACTCTATTGGGTTCCATACTTGAGATCCAGAATGTAGGCCCCAATGAAGGCATAGCGGATTCTTCCATATAAACTCCAATTAAGTAGAGGGTAAATCAAATCAAATCAAATCAAATTGATTCATGGTATCTGAAATAGGAGTAATTAAAAATATATTCTTTTATATTAAACTAAAATGAACAAATAAATGACAGATATGCTTGCAGACCAAGATTTTAGTCTAGCTAAGTAGAAAAGCCTTTATACAATGAAGTCAACAGGAGGATGCTTAAATTTAGAACAACCGAAGAAGCACAAGCTACTGAAGATTACTCGAAAAGACCATCTTAGTTGAACAAAATAATAACTGAAATCACTTACTAAATCAATTGCGCAATTGACAATTTCCTCCTTGATAATCCTTGACAATAACTTAGAGTTCCATGATTTTCCAAAACCATCCTAGCAAGAACTAAGCATTAAAACTGTGCTTAGACATTTAAGAACATAGAGATATACCATTTTGATGCAATCAGAATACCTGTAGATCTGGATGGTCAAGGACTTTCACTTGCTTTTGCGGAACCTACATGAGTGATTATAGAACAGAAAGATCAAAGACTCATATCTGACTACCTTCTCCAACATTTTACAAGAACTTTCATCATAGTAATTTACAGAAATAGAGGAATGCACAAGCAATTGCATAAAAGATCACAGATCCAGCATTAATGCGTTGCCAGATTTCTATTCAGATAAAATTTAACATCACCTTAAGCACAACTGAGGCTAAATAAATTTCTTCTTTTCTGACATCGCCTATACCATCAGCATTACCTATATTTCAATACAATGCGACAAAGCAGAACCGATATACTGGAAGTTAGCATCAGTAATAGACAATTGTTTATCTAGGATAAATATTTGTGAAGAACGTTTCTAGTGATTCGTGTTCTGATCACCTAAACATTTTAAAGTTGAAAATAACTGCAATAAATCAAATTTAGAAAGTGAATATGCAACAGAATTGATATATTCTTTTTGCGTCTTGAGATATACGTCAACCAAAATACACATGCCACACAATACTTAGGCATAAAGGAAATTTTTGATTCAGCATCTGCAACAGAAATTGAAATATTCTAAGAGCATTACCTGTTGACATGCATAATATGTGCAAATTACATCCTCTTGAAGACAAATAATTAATGGTTGGAGTGAAGAACCTGCAGTATGGAGTTAAAAGCATCATAAGTCATTATCATCTTAACAGTGATGCTTTGTACAGAAAATATATACAATATTGATTACTTAATAACAAGATTGCCTAAATATTAAAAGGTTATTGTATCATATGTAGGAAAGTGACATCTATAGTTAAAGACACGTCAACAATCAACTAACATCAAGAGTTTTATCCTTCTTACCAACTACTCCCTCCGTTTCAATTTGTTTGTCTTACTTTTATTTTTAGCCCATTTAGAAAAGAATATCTTTTTCCTTTTTTGGCCACTCTTTAATTCTAAAATTTTCACACTGCATGTTTAAGACCGTGAGATTAAAGGGCATTTTGGTACATTCTACATATCTTTAGTTTAAGACCACACGATTCAAAAGTTTTCTTTACTTTCTTAAATTTCGTGCCAAGTCAAAACAAGACAAACAAATTGAGACAGAGGGAGTATATTTTAAACACAATTTGCAAGGAAAAAAAATATAGTCCAAGAAGGGATGCTTCTCTTAGAATAAGAAAAGAGGAAATTTGATGAATTTTAGAAAAAGAAAGGAATATCATTTTCTTAGGCTGTGGATTTTCATGTATCATATGTATTAGGCTATCATATGCTTAACAAAACAAATGAAAACAAAACGACTGAAATCATAATTAGTATAAAGACAATCATATTTCAGTTCATTAATGACCTATTTAACAAAGGGGTAAAAATTGAATCTCAACAGTTTAGCCCACCAAATTTCTAGTCCACCACATTTAAAGATGCATGTAAAAATTCATGGAGACTTATTAAGTTATTATTCAGTGAATGTGCCTATGGGTTCAACTAATTAAATTTTGTTTCAATTGAGCAACTTTGCATTAGTGTATAACCAGATATACACAGGGCTCTCATAATCTTGATCAAAACTAACATACAGTTCCAAGTGTCTTAGCCTGCAACTCCCTCTATAATTCAAAAGTTTGCATTGCTCAGAAAATCAATGACAGGAACAAATAACAACTCATAGTCAACCTTACATAGACTCATCATCAGGATGCGCAATAACCAACAACGCGTTTCTCTTGCAAAAAACTCCACCTGAAACATCAAAAAGAATATGCTACATATTAAGAAGGGAAGCAATTAGCTGATCCTTAAAACAAAAGAGAAAAAAGGGAGCACTCAGCTGTACAACAAACACTACAGGGAAAGCTGTATGCATGTTTGTATTTAGATTCTAAAAGGAATTGTGCATAACAAACTGAGACAGTCAGTAAATGCAAAAGAAAACAAGAATTGACATTTAGTAGAGAAGTCACCCCATACCATCATCCAAAACTTCAACATGTGAGGCAGAGAGAGATTCCTGAAGAATTTTAAAGAGTGAAGCCACCCACAGCACAACCACTGCAACGATGATTACTAGCCACTCCATTTAATTTTTTTGATAGCAGAACTACAAAGATCACATAATTGTATCTGCATGTAAATCTGAAATGAGTTGTATTAATGTGAGAAATATTGAAAAATATTATTGACTTGTGTATTTACATTACTACGTAAAGATCCTAATATAATCCAAGTACAAGTTGGAAACCAACATACTATCCCTATTCCAATTCTAAATAGGATTATCTACTCCTATTCCTATTCTAACACTCCCCCTCAGGCCAGTGCATACAAATCATAAGCACCTAGCTTGTTATAGATATAATTAATACGGGGACCAGTGAGAGATTTGGTGAAGATATCTACAGTTGATCACTTGACTTCACAAACTTTGTAACAATATCTCTTGAGAGTATCTTTTCTCTAACAAAGTGAAATCAATCTCAATGTGCTTGGTCCTTTGATGAAACATTGGATTTGATGCAATATAAAGGGCCGCTTGATTATCACACACAAGTTCCACCTAATCAGTTTCGCCAAGTTTTAGCTCCCTCAATAACTGTTTGATCCAAATAAGCTCGCAAGTTGCTGCAGCCATTGCTCGATATTCTACCTCTGCACTCGACCGAGCAACCACATTATGTTTCTTGCTCTTCCGTGACACCAAATTACCTCCTACTAATACACAATATCCGGATGAAGACCGTCTATCAAAGGGTGATCCTGCCCAATAGACATCTGTATATCATGTGATATGCTCATGGACTTGATCTTCGAAGAGTAGTCTTTTTTCGAGCGCTGACTTTATATATCACAGAATATGAACAACTGCATCCCAATGATATCACAAGGGGAAGTCATAAACTGACTTACAACACTCATAGGGAACAAGATGTCAGGACTAGTCACTGTGAGATAATTTAATTTTCCCACCAGCCATCTATACCTTTCAGGATTACTGAGTGGCTCTTCTCGTCCTGGAAGCAGTTTAACATTCGGATACATAGGAGTGTCAGTGGGTTTGCACCCCATCATTCATGTCTCCTCAAGAATGTCTAAGGCATACTTGCGTTGAGAAATAACAATACCTTATCCAAACTGAGCAATCTCAATACCTAGAAAATATATTAATCTGCCAAAGCCTTTAGTTTGAAAATGCTTAAAGAGATGTTGCTTCAAACTAGCAATACCATCTTTATCACTGCCACTAATAACAATATCATCGACATAAACAACCAAATAAATACACAAATTTGGTTTAGAATGACGATAAAATACAAAGTGATCAGCTCCACTACGAGTCATGCCGAACTCCTAAGTTACCGAGCTGAACTTCCCAAACCAGGCTCGAAGAGACTGTTTCAGACCATAGAGTGACTTGCGCAATTGGCATACAAGTCTACTAGACTCCCCTGAGCAACAAAACCAGGTGGTTGCTCCATATAGACTTCTTCCGCATGATCACCATGTAGAAAAGCATTCTTAACATCCAACTGATGAAGAGGCAATTGACAAACGGCAGCCATAGATAGAAGAAGACGGACAGATGCCATTTTAGCCAAGGGAGCAAACGTATCACTAAAAATCTAGCCCAAATATCTGAGTATATCCTTTGGTAACAAGGCGAGCCTTAAGCCAATCAACCTAACCATCTGGACCAACTTTTACTGCATAAACCCAACAAACCAATAGTGGATTTACTGCACGAAGAGGGGACAAGTTCCCAAGTACCGCTCGTATATAAAGATCTCATCAATCATAGCCTGCCTCCATCCAAAATGAGAAAGTGCTTCCCCTATAGTCTTAGGAATGGAATTAGAGCACAAAGATGATACAAAAGCATAATAAGATGATGTGAGACGATGATAACTCAAGAAAGTATAATGCGGGTTAGCATTTCGAGTGGACCGTATACCTTTTTGAAGTGCACTTGATTGGCTAGGAGTAGGCAAGTCCACAGTCGGAGCAGGATCTGGCGCATGACATGAATCATCTGGAACTGGTGCTGGACGTGGACGACGATGATAAGTCGAGAGGTGGAGGTTTGTTGGGTTTTCTTAGAGGTGGCACTTCAATTGGAGATTCCTCTAAAGTTGGTAGAAGTAAAACCTCAGAGATATTAGGACGATCACATGGTATCAGAGCATTGGTGAGAAACTTTCGACAGTCCACCGTGCGTCAATTTTCGATGGCTGTCAAGGTTGATTTGTGTTGGCATTTTTTTTGTCAGTGGTGTGTAAAAATCAACACCACCACTGGGTCCCCTATCCCCCAACGACAAGATTCCAGTTAGACCCATCGGAAAATAGCACCCTACACGCCCACACGCGTCGATAGGAGGTGCATTTTTTCCGGCGAGAGCTGACGATGCGTGGGCGTGTGAGACCAGATTCGGCCACTTTCCGGCCTCCTTTTTTCCAGCTGGGTCACCTCTCCATTCCGAGGCTACCCATACAATTCTTTCCTAATTTCAACCTCCAAAATTAGGGTCCGACGTCTTCCAGTCAATTCCGGCCATTTTAAAAAAAAAACTTTTTTCAGTAAGGTCGCCTCTGCATTCCAAGGTAGACCACAATAATTTTTTCCTTTTTAACCAGTTTTCGGTGGACAAATCTGATTTCCGGTGACATCACTATTTTTTTTCCTTTTTTTGGATTCTTGCATTTTGTTTCCTCATTTTTAGACTACAAAAGATTTGTTTTCAGAAGATGTCCTTTGGGTTTGATTTATTTGGCTCCAAAAGTAGGGGAATAGGAAGTTCACATCCTATGATCACTTCAGAACCATTAATGGGCAATTCCAACTATTTAGCATGGACTTCCTCGGTTGAATTATGGTGCAAAAATCAAGGTGTCCACGATCACTTAACAACCAATGCTTCTGTGGTAGATGAAAGGAGAAAGGCTTCTAAGGAATTTACAACAGCCAAAGCACAATGGGAGAAGGTTGATGCTCTGATACCATGTGAGAAATATTGAAAAATATTATTGACTTGTGTATTTACATTACTACATAAAGATCCTATTTATAGACATTACAATATAATCCAAGTACAAGTTGGAAACCAACATACTATTCCTATTCCAATTCTAAATAGGACTATATACTCCTATTCCTATTCTAACAATTACTAAAACCCATCATGGTAAGTGAAATTGGTACTACAGAAAGAGAAATCAAACACCAATAATTCAAGGCGATCATGAATACTACCAACTATAAACCTTACAGCACACAATATCCACTACAATACAAGCTTTTTTTGTCAACACTTGTTGAAAGAAAGTAGGATGGAATGGCTTTTTGGGTGTAATCTAGCAGAATCTTCATCTTCTTTTTGTTTATACTACTACTTACCATGTAAAAAAATTATAGGATGGAAAAAGCACGTCTCCTAAAAGTTAGGTACCAAAACTGCAATTTTGTTTTTTGCTCGTTGCTTCCTGGTGACAGATACGGATTAATAATGTCCACATAATTATATAATCTGCATTTTACATTCTTAATTCAAACATGACAACATTCAAGAGTGGAGGTCACCGCAGAAAAATGGACTTTATTCATATTGGATGACATGATAAGACCACATATAAAGACTATGAGGTTATACCAGGAGAAATCATGACCACCTAGCATTGACGGGTTGTCTTGGATGTAAATTGAAATAGAAGAGTAGAAAAGGAGATTAAATGGGAACTAAAGAGCACAGAAAAATTATTTCCTCCGTTTCATTTTACATGAAGGTGCTTAACTGGGCACAAAACTAAAGAAATTAAAGATAATTATTGACATGTAAGTAAAATATATGCAAAGTACGAAAATTACCCATTTAAAGGAGTGGTATTGAGAGTTCATGTGAAACCACAGGAGAGCTGCGATTTTCCCCAAATGACCAAGTCGCTGCTTGGTTTCAATATCCCATTCCGAGGTTCTCTTTATACAGCAAAAGAAATGAAGAGCTAAAGAGATTCTCTCCTTTGTACCTCTCTATTTTTACCCAGCAAAAGACTTGATTTTTCTTTATAAAATAGTATATGGGATCATTGTCTTGCTATCATCTACACTGTCTTGGACTAAATCCCAATATATTGTCTTCACATGGCTGATTTAAATCCAAGTCTCCAGCTGTCTTTCCACTTCAAAAGTCAGTCCATTTTCCAATATTACATCTTCCTCTATATCATGTTGTCCAACAAGAACAGTGGAAGCAGCAATACTAATAGATATGCTGCAATGCTTCCTCAAACATGTGACCAATTTAAGATGTAAAGGATTACTTAGGAATTAGGATTCTCACCCTTCAAACCGTCACTTATGTACTCACTTTAGTGGACTTGCTCCATCAATTTATACTCCTTTGATGCACATATATATCTTATTTGTTCCTACAACATATAAGCAACTTTACCTTGGTCTTCACCGTATACAACCCCACAAATACGACACATACAATGAGCTGTCAACTATAAATGGTTCTTGGGTTGTGTCGCTTTACATGCTTCATTAAGGTTTTAATTGGTCAAAATAAATTTACAGGGCTTTACATGACCATAATTTGAATATCTTCTTATTATCCTCTAAAGGCTCCAAACAGGAATTAACTTTTCATGTTGTTCATCTTGATTCAGATTTAGTTCTGGGTTTACCCCACTTTCTTTTCTACCATACGTAATTTTCTCTTTTCATGTGTTTAGTTTTTACTTGCATAGCTGAGTTTAATTTATTTAAACTCTGAAAAATGTGAAAAGATGGTCTGGTTTTGGCTTCCATTGTACTATATTTGGTTTATACAATTTGCATTGGAATTGTTGGAGAAAGTGTGCATGTTTGAGGACAGTGTTATAGTAATGACATTTAAAGTTTGGTATATTTCGGTTAAAAAAAAGGTATTTTAAGCCATTAATTTCTTAGGTTTTGCTTTTCTTGTTCCTTTACTGTGAGGAGTTTAGTCTAATCAAACAGAGACAGGATTTGAATCAGCACTAATAGAGTCTACAAACAGATTAATTTGATACCATATATTATGAAATCACGGCAACCCACCATTTAAACAGAGGGTAAGAGCTCATTTTAATTCGTGAAGGTAGGATTTACATAGTTAAAATTTTCAAAAAAAATTAATCCTATATTCACGAATAAAAAAGAGAAGTAGAATGAAAGATTGGGGCTTAATTATCTATGCAGGGTTCACTATTATGTTATGGAATATGTCAAAAATAGCAGAGTACAGAAGCAGACGCATTTGAAAAAGAACATCAAAGCAGCAAGTGTATAAGAGTGATATCAAAAGACGAAAGCAGCAGCTATATTACCTCAACCTGGTTTTGGACGGAGAGACGCACCAACACAAGCTGCGAAAAGGGAACTGATTAGAGGGAAAGAAGAGCAAGGAAAATAGGAAAAACAAATTGCCAATGGACCCACGAAATTAGTAATTGGAATTCTTTTAGCTGATAACCTGCTTTGTTTGGAAAGTTCAGAGCTTGATGGAGAGAATTAAGTACTTAATGACATATATTTCCCTAATAAAAGCTGAAACGTCCGGGCTGTGTCTTGGGAATAATGTAAAAAGATCAAAACAATCTCAATAAAAAAAACTTCCACAAGACCATCTATGGTCCATGGTTTGATCTATGAATCACAGATTCAATTTGTAGAAATGAGTGGATTTCTAAACTTTTTAAGTTCACGCTCAAACTATGGTCCATAATTGATTTTACAATTTGTAATTAGATCCGTAAAAATCAACCCCAAAAATAAATTTCAAAACTTTATTTTACGGGCCCAAATTACGGCCTGTAGATGAATTTACGATCCGTAATTGAGTTTGTAAAAATCAAATTAGAAAAATCAATCTCTAAAGTTGAATTTACGAGCTTAAAATATGGTTCGTACTTCAATTTACAACTTGTAAATGGTGCTCGAAGTTTCTGACTCAGAAAACTCTACTAAATAGTCTTCAGTAAATGTCATAATCTTTTATTTCGAACTACAAATGATGCAAAGGAAAGAAGACTCACAAAACTTTAATTTGATAGGTCATGAGCCATCTAGTTTTTTATATGCTGAAAGCTATGGTCAATTAAAGTTGATCTTGTATAAACTAATGAAAAAAAATTAGAAGATAGAAATACTTTGAGTTTGGCTTGATATTTGAAGTATCTTACGACTCTAAACCACGTCAGATAAACTTACTAAGCTCAGTAGAGGATCTATCAACATATATGTACAACTTAGAAATCATTTTGACCTTATACACATATTGATGATGGTTTAAATCTCTGCTAGAAATTGCGAGAGGTGTATGGATGACTATATTATTGAAATTATTTTTTTGTTCAGTTGTATAATCATGTAAGAAACCCTAGTTTTAATAAATAAATAGTTTTCTTACTAACCAACATCCAATCAATCCTTAATTGTGTGAAATTATTTTTATCCCATATTAAGAATAGGATAATAATCTCAAAATTGCTATTCCTAAAATTGGAAAAGAAAAAAAAAACAAATGATACATTTATTCAAAGACAAAGTTAACATTATAATTTAAAATTTATAGCAATTTATTTACTTTAAATCAAACACGTATTTTATATTATATCTTATATAGCTAAATCAAATATTTATCAATAAAAGTATATTCATTCAATAATTTCGATATTATTATTCTCAGTATTATGATTCTCGTTATCATGAGGAAAAATTTCATATATAGCGTTTTTGTATCTAAATTTGAAAAAATAACGACATTTTACTTGGGGCCTATTTGGAAAGCCATCCTGGTAATTGAATTTGGTGTAATTGGGTGTAATTACACTGTGTGACTTATTTGGATGGACAGGTAATTACTTGGTTAACAGACAATTATCGAGTACGCGTAATTGGCAGGGTGTAATTACACTCTTTAATTATAGATGGAGGCCGTAAATTGCAAGTAATTACATGGTGTGATTACAAACTGATTATTTTTTAATTTCTATTTTTATTGTTTTGATTTAGTTTATTTTTTATTATTTAATATTTTTTTAAAATATATTTTAATTTGTAATATTTATTTTTCATTTTCTTCTCATTCTCAACCTTTACTTCATGCAATTTTTCACATTATCATTTTTATTTATTTATTCTACATTAATTATCATTTTTATTTATTAATTCTACATTTTTTTTTTCATTAGTATGATTTTATTGGTATTCTAATTTTCAAATTAAAATTGAATTCATTGTTGAATAAAGTTATAAACTTACATTTTTCTTTATGCTGAAAGCTATGTAAGTTATATTGAAATTTGACATAAGAATATTATGTTAATTTTTTATTTTGAATGTAGAACTTATGTTATATTTTTATTTTCATTTATGTTAGTAGTATATGACTTGATATTTTACATTACAAATCATTTTATGTTTTAGTTAGATTTGATAGACTATTTTTTAATTAAATATTTTAATAATTTTGTTATAACATTGTATTTGTAATATTTAATATGTTTATCAAACATTGCATTTCATATGTTCGTATAAATTTATATCTTTTATTTTAATGAGTAATTTAATTAAAATATACTAATTTTAAAAAAATATAATATTTTTTTTTACATTATTGATTAAGAACATATATTTACTAATTAATCTATATCTATTCTTTTAAAAGTGGAAAGACCCTTAGAAATGCTGATTTAACTTTTTGCCCTTCATTAAAAGATTATGCTTTCGATAAAATCGTCTTTTCACTATTTTAAAATTATTACATCAATATTTTAATGATATTAAATATTGACTATAACATATATAATAAAAATTAAAGAAAAAGATTTATGGTCAAATTCTTACATCTTTTTTCAACTAATAATTATCAAAAAGTTTTTTTTTTAAAAGGGAAAGGGAAATCGTATTAATGGAAACTTTGAAATAATAATTAGCAAAAAGTTTTTTCTTTTTAAGAGAAAAGGGGAAAACATATTAATGAGTTTTGGTTAAAAAAAAGTATTTCTTTAAGGGAAAAGGACGAACATCTTAACGGCTTTGGTTAAAACAAGTTTTCCTTTTTTTTAAAGGGAAAACGAGAATACAAATTTACTGTACAAACATTTTTGTATAATAAATAGTTTTGTACGGAGAATATTTTTTATAAGGGAAAAGTATTATTATTACCAAAAAGTTTTTTCTTATTTTTAAGGGAAAACATATAGAAGGGTTTTGGTTAAAAGAATTTTTTTTAAGGAAAAAAATAGAGATTGTTTTTTTCAAATAATAATTAAATTCAAAAAGGGGAGAATGTATTAATTGTTTGAAAATAGTTTACCATGGTTAATTGGTTTGTCAATTTTTTTTTCATAATTAATTGATTTGTCAATTTCTTTTTCCCTTTTTCCTTTTTCCTTTACGACTCTACTATTTTAATTGAAGTTCTTCTAATTCCTCCATGAATCCTAATTATATGATGGAAGATTTTATCCTAAATATAATAAAATATTATTTCTTTCCTTTTTGATTTATGACTTCTCTACTTCTATAAAAACACTTTAATTTTGATTCATCAATCATTCAACAATCAATAATTTAGCTTGCATCTTCTTATTTTATATTTTTTCCCGAACTTCAATTCGATTCTCAAGTTTACTTATACTACACACTCATTTTCTTTGTTTAGTATTTTTTTCCTTTCTTTTTCACTTTTTGAATTTAAAGCAAATAATATTAATTGTTATGATAGCTTGGCTTGCTTTATTTAAATTATATTATGACCTTAGTTTAGTTAGTTGAGTCTAATAAATTCCCATTATTTGAAAATTTCTCTTATTTTGTAACTAACATCTCCATCTATTCACATGTTTCATCTATTCAGGTAAAGTAATATCTCCGTCTAATAAACTAGTTGGACCTCAATGCGGATTCCGAACATCGAATGAATAATTAAAAAAATGTATACTCTTATGACAATATTAAAGATTTTCAAATATTTATAGTATTCAATTTAATAGTATTGACGTGACCCAGACGTGCAACGCACGTACACTAAACTAGTATATTTTCAAAGATAACATGTCTCTTAAATATTTATTTTAATATTATTAATAAATATCTTTATTTGTCTAATATAAATTTATAATTTTAGATAATTAACCTTTATTTTTAAAATTCAATATAACCTTTTAATTATACTTATGCAACCAAACAATACACTTATAATTACATTATGCCAAACAAATAAGACACAATAATTATTATATTAATAATTATTACTATCTTAGTAATTACATCAATTTCAGTTACCAAATAACTTTCCAAATGGAGCCTTAATATTTTTTAAATTCAAGAATAATGCACAAAAGAAATAGAGTTCATTGCTTCGACATACTATTTTAAAAGAATACTTCGAATAATTCATTTGTCAACCAACAATTAAATCAAAATAAGCCTCCATTCTATTTCAATTATTTATGTTAAAAAAATCAGACTCTAATTTTTTTTGTCATAGAATATTCACTCAAAAAATTTGATTTAGGAATCAGCTAGAATCTTGACAGAAAAAATTACTTTATAATTTGTTTACAAATGATTTGCCTTCCTTTATCAGAACTTTTTAACCTTGCAAAGTAAATTGCTAATCATTCAACTTTTAACGACTTATAAAAAAAATTATTTTGTTCACTTTGAACCTTGCATAGTAAAATTATGGACAATTTATTTTTAGAATTTACAGTGGAGTTTTGCATGATTTATTAATTTTTTAAGGATCTTCTTTGAACGATTTGTAAAAATAAATTTTTAAAAAGTTCTATACATCAAACGACTATTTAGGATGGTTCGTTAATGTTGGAAGAAAATAAGGGAGCCTGGACGATTTATCCATTTGGATTAGCTTTGAAATTAAGTGGCCTAATTGAATTTTTTACTTCGAATTATGGCCTTTAGGTTTTAGTCTAGTTTACTAGTGAGTCCTCATGGGATCTAGAGCTTAGTTTATGTTTTCTCCAACTAATTTGCTTATTTCGATGAATAAGGGAGTCAATATCAAATTTCATTATCAATGGAGATGAAAGCCTTGAATGACCACTCAATTTATAGTAATTGATCATCAAAATAATTCAACTTTATTTAGTCTTTATAAATAGTTCATGATTATTTTAGTTAGAAATATATTTACTAATGCCTATTTAATATTGGTGGCTATGGCCGCCACTTCCACTAATCAGCCCCTCACTAGGGTTGATTACCATACAAACCATACATATTCAGTTCCAAAACGAAACTATGCAAACATTCTACGACCTCATGCAGTTAATATCAAGCCTATTCCAATGAAGTCGATCGCATAATTGCATGGGAAACCTTAAGTAATATGGGAAGAGGAGGAGGTTGAACAGATAATAGTGAATGAAAATCTCCAATATGCTGTGATAGGAAAATTCTCTTATGGGTGGCATGATATTCAAGAATTAAGAAGATTGATCCCAAAGCAATGTGAACTAAAGGGAAAGTGTAATATTGGGTTATTGAGCAGGCATATTCTGATCAAAGTATTAAAATATGGAGAATTATGTTAATATTCTGTCGAAGCCTGCCTATTACATTACTCATAAGAATTAGACGTACACAATGAAAATCCTAAAATGGGATCCACTTTTCAATCCTGAAGAAGACCAACTGCGATTGCATAGATCTCCTGTCCTACCCTATCGTCCAATTTTTTGAAAGGAATCTATTTTCTCACTTGCGGAAGTAATTGGGAAGCCTCTATAGATGGATATGGCAACAAGGAATCAAACTAGACCAAGTTATACGAGGGTCAAGGTAGAAGTAGATCTGTTAAAGAATTTCCCCAAAAGAATAGAAATTGGATTGCAAATGAAGACATGAGAGATTGTGAAAAGATGGGTGAAGATCAATTCTACTATATGCCTGAATATTGCAAGAATTGTAAGACTCATGGGCATAACGAATAACAACGCTATGTGATTCATCCTGAACTATATTCGAAGAAAAATGAAGAGGACAATAAAAGGGATAGCAATAAAGGGAAGACGATAATTGATGGAACTTATAGGAATATTGAGGAGGGCAAAGAACAAAAAAGAAAGATGGGCTAGAATCAGGTAAAAGGAAAACGAAATCAGATATAGAATCCTAAGGCTACACCAAAAGAAAGGATAACCACAGAAACTAATAATCAGTTTGGTGCTCTCGAAAGAGTGGATAGGACAGATAACAAGAAGTGCAGAAGGACAAAGAAGGAGAACATGAAATTAAAAGTACAAAGGAGTGGGTAAACGAAAAATTCACCAAAGGTGAATACAAGGAGATTCATCATGATAATCATGAAAGTGAAGGTGTGGAAAGGGATAACAGCGAGAAGTTGAAGGAAGTAGACAGGAACATTAATCAAAAGGAGAAGCAAATAAGGAACAATATCATGGATGTCGGCAGTGCGAGTCAGGAGAAGGATCATCCTGACAACAAGGACAGTCATAGATCTATCAATAAATTAAATGATGTTAATTAAAGCTATGCAGATACAAGTGGTGGATGATCAAAAGCAAGCACCCACAAATATACAGGACATGGATGATGACGGAAAATTAAAGGAGAAATGCTAAGGAAGAATATAATCTCAATGGAAACATTGATGATATTGCCAAGGATGAAAAATTATCACCATGACACACAAAATGTTTGAAGAGTGGAGTAGAAAAGAATCAAAGTGGCATACTGTAACACCCCGTAAATTACAAAAATACCCCTAGGGAAGAGGTGTGCGAAAAATGCATCTTCCGATGCTCGGATTGAAAATCCGAGAGTGAATTCGTGATCAGCACTGAAAATGGAGTGGGAAGAGGGTCTCGGTCGATTTTTAGAGTGATCGAGTCGGAAAATAATTTTTCGTTCCAAAACGAAAAACAGTGTGCCTGCGCGACAGGACCGCGACGCGGACCGGTCGCGGAGCCACACTTATGTTTTCTGCAAAATTTTCGACGGAGTTGAATTTCCGAAAATACACTGTCCGCGACAGGTCCGCGTCGCGGACTGTGTTATTTCAGACGGGGAGTAAATTTTTCTTTAATTATGGAGGGCAATTTAGTCCATTCCTAATTTTCTAAACGTCCCCCTACGCCTAATTAAGGTCAGTTTTCGAAGAAAAGGGTTTCAAAACCCAAATTCTAAGCGTTCTTCCCAAGAGTCACCTAAGGTAGGGCTTGAAGGAAGGTGAGGATTGAGGAGATCAAGAGGAGGGTGTGCTTCCTTGTGTTAGCAAAACATCCCAGGTATGTAAGGCTAAAATAAAAGCATGAGTTTGTTCTCTCATGTGCCCCATAGAGGTCAAAGATGAGTTGATGGTTGAAGAGTATGTGTGCATGAATATTTGAGAGTTTTTAATTGAAAAATTGATTTGAAATTACATGTTTTCTAAGTTGATGATCATCATACTATTTGTTTTCTTGAAGTTAACATTTTTCATGAGATTTTGCATAACCTTACATGATTATTTGAAAAGCATGCATAATGAACTTAGGGATCAGTCTAGAGCCTTGACGATGATGATGTTGTGATGTTGTGATTGTGTTTCACATTTGATGAGAGTCTTGATGATGATGTTGATGAGAATGACGTTTTATGATGTCTTAAAATGGGAAGTTTAATTTCTAAAAGAGTATCTTGAGTCTATGATGTTGATATTGATGTTGTGAGGTGAGGTACTATGTCCCTCTGGGACCGATGTTGATGTTGAGGTTTTATAATATGTCCCCATGGGACTGATGTTGATGTTGAGATGATGTACTATGTCCCTCTGGGACCGATGTTGATGTTGAGGTATTATATCATGTCCTTATGTGACTGATGATGATGTATTATGTCCCTATGGGACTGATGATGATGATGTTTTATGAGCATGTCGAGTTCTGGGAGGAGTATTGAGCACCGAAATGGGTAGAGAGTGAGTCCCACTCAAACCCATTAACTACGTGGCCCGCGTAGGAAGAGAGGATTGAACCGCAATGCGGATGGCTCCTATCTTGTCCCAAAAGAGGACTGATGTTTGATGTTTTTGTGGATCCACTGATGTGATGTTCTTTACCCCGGGCAGGGTATTGGATGGATGTGGCAACGACATCGCTTCGTTGTATCATCACTGGCTCATAAGTGATGGTTGTCGGTTAGAGAAACTCCCAGTTAGGTTCCTTTGATAGAACTCTAATGTTGATGTTGACGTGATGTTTGAGTTGAGTCTGAGTCGATGTGATGTTTCTCTCGATGTGAGATGATGTTGAGGCTCCTTAAGATGAGCTTGCTATGATGTTGATGATTGATGAGAGGTTGATGGGTCAATTGTCTAATCTAATCTCTTGCCTTAGATAGACTTTTGATATTTTGATGAAGTATGGTGTGGAGTCGATGATCTTTATTGTTGTGTACTTACCCTGTTATTCAGCTATTTTACATGCCAGTACATTCCACGTACTGACGCCATTTGGCGCTGCATCGTTTTATGATGCAGATACAGGAGTTCGAGGATTTCAGCAGGCGCACCGTTGAAGTCCAAGGTTTTCAAGTTCAGATTTTGGTGAGCCTCCTTGCGATCCGGAGGAGACCCTTCTATGTTATTTCTTTTATTTAATTGAGTCGGTAGCCATGATATGTCATGGTACCCCTCTTAGACAGTTGAGTCAGGCTAGAGGCTTCGTAGACATGGTGTCGAAGTTGATGTTGATGTTTTTCCTGATGTACTAAGAGAGTATTTGCTTAATCCTTTGATGTTAAGATTGATGATTGGCCATTTGGCCCTTCTCTATGGTTCTCATATTATGATGTTTCTCCGTTGTGTTGATGTTGAGCGATGTGATGAGGCTGAGTAGTTCGCTCAGGGGCTAGCAATAGTCTCTGGGTGCCGGCCACGTCTTGGGTACCCTCCCGGGGCGTGACAAACTTGGTATCAGAGCACAGAGTTCAAGAGTCCTAGGGAGTCTATGAAGCCGTGTCTAGTAGAGTCTCGTTTATGCGTGTGTTGTGCACCACACTTCATAAACAGGATGCTACAGGGCATTTAGGAAATGGTTACCCTTCTTTGATGTTCTGAGTTCGTGCGTTAGAGCTTGGCTCTATGAAGCCCTTTCTAATTCGTGCGTTACGCGTTTGCAGATAATGCCTCCTAAACGTACTGCTGCCCAAAGAGATGCCTCAGTCCCTGACCCTGAGAATCCTCTACCCGCGGCCCCAAATCAGCATGGGACAAGGAGACGGGGACGACCGGATAGAGCTGCTGAGGCTCCACCAGCACCTTCTGTTCAGTCAGCCTCCACTTCGGAAGCAGACTTCAGGGGGGCTATTGCTATGCTTACCCAGTTAGTGGCCTCTCAGAGTAGCAGTCGCGGTCCCCAGGCCCCTAGCTCCAGTTCCCAAGAGCCTACGGCTGCAGCCAGGCTCCGAGATTTCCTGAGGATGAACCCACCAGTCTATACGGGGTCAAAGGTTGAGGAGGACCCACGAAACTTCATTGATGAGATGCGTAAAATCTTGAGGGCTATGCATGCGACTGAGGTGGAGGGAGTCGAGCTGGTCTCTTATCAGCTTAAGGATGTTGCCAATGTCTGGTATAACCAGTGGGAGGATGTTAGAGGTGAGGATGCTGAACCGGCTGAGTGGGAGGAGTTCGAGAGTGCCTTTCTCGATCACTTCTTTCCCCAAGAGTTGAGGGAGGCAAAAGTTGAGGAGTTCGTGAATCTGAAACAAGAGGAGCTGACGGTCAAGGAGTACAACTTAAAGTTCATCCAGCTGTCCAGGTACGCTCCAGAGATGGTCCTTGATATGAGGGCAAGAATGAGGAAGTATGTGTCTGGGTTGGGCAGGCATGTGAAGAGGGAGTGCAAGGCAGCGTTGCTAATTCCAGACATGGATATTGCTAGACTTATGGTCTATGCTCAGCAGACTGAGGAGGACAAAAAGAGGGACAGAGAAGAGCAGCAGAAGAAGAAAGCTAAATCAGCAGGGCATGAGCCTAATCGGCAGAAACAGAACAAAGGTGATAGGACCTTCTTTCAAAAGAAGTCTTCTAGCCATGCACCTTCAGTGGCAAGTGCACCTGTTCAGCAAAACAGGTATGATCAGAGATCCTATGGCCATCAGAACTTCAGAGCACAGGGACCTCAGTCCCAAGCCAGTGTTGCTCAAGGTCCGAGAGGGAAGCCCCCTTGTAGCCGATGTGGTAAGTTGCATCTTGGCGCGTGCCGTGATGGCACTAGTATTTGCTTTGCTTGTGGACAGCCTGGTCATTTCCAGAATGAGTGTCCTATGAGAAATCAGAGGTGGAGTGATAGAGGTAATCGAGCTCAGTCTTCTACAGCACCCCCCGAGGGTAATCATCAGAAGGCTACTACTGCAAATGCAGGAGGCGGGACGAACCGTCTGTATTCGATGGGAAATCGACGGGATCAAGAGGTTGCTCCTGATGTTGTTACGGGTATGCTCCGAATCTTTTCTTATGATTGTTATGCATTACTTGACCCGGGCGCCACCTTATCTTTTGTGACACCCTATGTGGCTAATAAGTTTGAGATTCTTCCTGAGTGTTTGCCTGAGCCCTACACTGTTTCGACTCCTACTGGTGAGGCAATTCTGGCTAAGAGGATCTATAGAGATTGTATAGTGTCGATCTATCATAGGGACACTTTGGCCAATTTGGTGGAGTTGGAGATGGTGGACTTTGATGTGATCCTTGGTATGGACTGGCTCCATGCTTGTCATGCATCCATAGACTGTAGGACCCGAGTCGTTACATTTCATTTTCCTAATGAACCGGTCCTAGAGTGGAAGGGAGGTTATGTTGCACCCAAGGGTAAATTCATTTCTTACCTGAGGGCGAGGAAATTAATCTCAAAAGGGTGTATCTATCACCTTGTACGGGTTAGATCTGATAATGTTGAGTCCCCTACTCTTGAGTCGGTCCCAATTGTGAATGAATTCCCTGAGGTGTTCCCTGAGGATTTACCTGGAGTCCCTCCTGATAGGGAGATCGACTTCGGTATTGATGTACTTCCTGAGACACAGCCTATTTCGATTCCACCATATAGAATGGCCCCTGCTGAATTGAAAGAATTGAAGGAGCAGTTGAGGGATCTGTTAGAGAAAGGTTTTATTAGACCCAGTGTTTCTCCTTGGGGTGCTCCCGCTCTATTTGTACGAAAGAAGGATGGGTCACTGAGAATGTGCATAGATTATAGGCAATTGAACAAGGTCACAGTCAAGAATAAATATCCTCTTCCCAGGATAGATGACTTGTTTGACCAACTTCAAGGTGCCTCATGCTTTTCGAAGATAGACCTCAGATCGGGTTACCACCAGTTAAAGGTGAGAGAATGTGACATCCCAAAGACAGCTTTCAGGACAAGATATGGCCACTTCGAGTTTTTGGTCATGTCCTTTGGGTTGACAAATGCACCTGCAGCTTTTATGGATTTGATGAATAGGGTGTTCAGGCCCTACCTGGATACGTTCGTGATTGTGTTCATTGATGATATTCTGGTATATTCGAGGAGTGAGGAAGAGCATGCTAAACATCTTAGAGTCATACTTCAAACTCTTAAGGACCAGGAGTTGTACGCGAAGTTCTCCAAATGTGAATTTTGGCTCAAATCGGTGGCCTTCCTAGGTCATGTGGTTTCAGGTGATGGGATCCGAGTAGATGGTCAAAAGATTGAAGCGGTTGCCAGTTGGCCAAGACCGACCTCTCCAACTGACATAAGGAGTTTCTTGGGGTTGGCGGGCTACTACCGCAGATTTGTTGAGGGTTTTTCTTCTCTATCTGCCCCATTGACCAAACTGACCCAGAAAAAAGTCAAGTTTGAGTGGTCTAAAGAATGCGAGAAGAGTTTCCAGGCACTAAAGACAAGGTTGACTACTGCACCTGTCTTAACCTTGCCTGACGGGACGGAAGGTTTTGTAATATACTGTGATGCGTCAAGAGTTGGATTGGGGTGTGTGTTAATGCAAAGAGGTAAAGTGGTGGCTTATGCTTCCAGGCAGCTCAAAGTTCATGAGAAGAACTATCCGACCCATGATCTTGAGTTGGCGGCAGTGGTGTTCGCACTCAAAATTTGGCGTCACTACTTGTATGGAGTGCATGTGGATGTGTTCACGGACCACAAGAGCTTACAGTATGTCTTCAGTCAGAGGGAGCTCAACCTGCGACAAAGGAGGTGGTTGGAATTGCTCAAGGACTATGACATGAGCATCATGTACCACCCAGGTAAAGCTAATGTTGTTGCTGATGCTCTTAGCAGGTTGTCTATGGGTAGCACAGCCCATGTTGAAGGAGAAAAGAAGGAGTTAGTGAAGGAAGTGCATAGGTTGGCTCGATTGGGAGTCCAGCTTGAGGAGAACGACGAGGGAGGAATTAATGTTCAGAATGGGTCTGCATCGTCCCTAGTGACTGAGGTAAAAGAGAAGCAGGATCGTGATCCTATTATACTTCAATTGAAGGAGGATGTCCAAAGGCAAAAGGTGATGGTCTTCTCCAAAGGGGGAGATGGGGTATTAAGATACCAGAATAGACTATGTGTCCCCGATGTTGATGGTGTCCGGGAGAGGATTCTGGCTGAAGCCCATAGCACTAGATACTCCATTCATCCGGGCTCTACCAAGATGTATCACGATTTGAGAGAGGTCTATTGGTGGAGTGGAATGAAGCGGGATATTGCGGAGTTTGTTTCGAGATGCCCAAATTGTCAGCAAGTAAAGGTTGAGCATCAAAGGCCAATTGGCTTGGCCCAAAACTTTGAGATTCCAGAATGGAAGTGGGAGATGATTAACATGGATTTTATCACTGGCCTACCGAGATCGAGGAGACAACATGATTCAATATGGGTGATTGTGGATAGAATGACGAAGTCAGCGCACTTCCTGGCGGTCAAGACGACCAACACGGCAGAGGAGTATGCCAAGATGTATATCAAAGAGATTGTGAGGTTGCATGGAGTTCCCTTGTCCATTATCTCGGACCGAGGAGCCCAATTTACTTCTCAGTTCTGGAAGTCCTTCCAGAAAGGATTGGGTACCAAAGTGAGTTTGAGCACAGCCTTTCATCCACAGACGGATGGTCAGGCAGAGCGCACTATTCAGACGGTGGAGGACATGTTGAGGGCTTGCGTCCTTGATTTCAAAGGAAATTGGGATGATCATTTGCCATTGATTGAATTCGCATATAACAACAGTTATCATGCGAGCATCCAAATGGCCCCTTATGAGGCATTGTATGGGAGGAGATGTAGATCACCTATTGGGTGGTTTGAAATTGGAGAGGCTGAGTTGATTGGTCCTGACCTAGTCCACCAGTCCATGGAGAAGGTGAAGATCATTCGGGAAAGATTGAAGACTGCCCAAAGCCGTCAGAAATCTTACACAGATGTGAGGAGAAGAGACCTAGAGTTTGAGGTAAGCGATTGGGTTTACTTGAAGGTATCACCCATGAAAGGTGTCATGAGATTTGGGAAAAAGGGAAAATTAAGCCCTCGCTATATTGGCCCCTATCAAATCGTACGAAGGATTGGGAAGGTTGCTTATGAGCTAGATTTACCTTCCGAGCTAGATGGGATCCATCCGGTGTTCCACATTTCAATGTTGAAGAAATGTTTAGGAGATCCTGCCTTGGTAATTCCTGTGGAGAGCACAGGAGTCAGAGACAGCTTGTCTTATGAAGAAATTCCAGTCCAGATCCTTGATCGACAGGTTCGCAAACTGAGGAACAAAGAGATAGCCTCTGTCAAAGTCCTGTGGAGGAATCAATTTGTTGAGGAAGCGACATGGGAAGCTGAGGAAGAGATGAAATCTAAGTACCTGCACCTGTTCGTGCTCAAGGTCGATGAAAGTGTGGAAGGTAACATTCTTACCTTTATATAAATTGATGTTACTACTATGATGTTGATGTCTGAGTATTGGTAACGAAGTCGATGGTAAGTCGAGATAATGACGTTATTGAATGGGCATCGAAGTGAGTCTTGAGTCTACTCGTGCCAGGTACCGTTCCCACTGATCATTCGAGGACGAATGATCCCAAGGGGGAGATAATGTAACACCCAGTAAATTACAAAAATACCCCTAGGGAAGAGGTGTGCGAAAAATGCATCTTCCGATGCTCGGATTGAAAATCCGAGAGTGAATTCGTGATCAGCACTGAAAATGGAGTGGGAAGAGGGTCTCGGTCGATTTTTAGAGTGATCGAGTCGGAAAATAATTTTTCGTTCCAAAACGAAAAACAGTGTGCCTGCGCGACAGGACCGCGACGCGGACCGGTCGCGGAGCCACACTTATGTTTTCTGCAAAATTTTCGACGGAGTTGAATTTCCGAAAATACACTGTCCGCGACAGGTCCGCGTCGCGGACTGTGTTATTTCAGACGGGGAGTAAATTTTTCTTTAATTATGGAGGGCAATTTAGTCCATTCCTAATTTTCTAAACGTCCCCCTACGCCTAATTAAGGTCAGTTTTCGAAGAAAAGGGTTTCAAAACCCAAATTCTAAGCGTTCTTCCCAAGAGTCACCTAAGGTAGGGCTTGAAGGAAGGTGAGGATTGAGGAGATCAAGAGGAGGGTGTGCTTCCTTGTGTTAGCAAAACATCCCAGGTATGTAAGGCTAAAATAAAAGCATGAGTTTGTTCTCTCATGTGCCCCATAGAGGTCAAAGATGAGTTGATGGTTGAAGAGTATGTGTGCATGAATATTTGAGAGTTTTTAATTGAAAAATTGATTTGAAATTACATGTTTTCTAAGTTGATGATCATCATACTATTTGTTTTCTTGAAGTTAACATTTTTCATGAGATTTTGCATAACCTTACATGATTATTTGAAAAGCATGCATAATGAACTTAGGGATCAGTCTAGAGCCTTGACGATGATGATGTTGTGATGTTGTGATTGTGTTTCACATTTGATGAGAGTCTTGATGATGATGTTGATGAGAATGACGTTTTATGATGTCTTAAAATGGGAAGTTTAATTTCTAAAAGAGTATCTTGAGTCTATGATGTTGATATTGATGTTGTGAGGTGAGGTACTATGTCCCTCTGGGACCGATGTTGATGTTGAGGTTTTATAATATGTCCCCATGGGACTGATGTTGATGTTGAGATGATGTACTATGTCCCTCTGGGACCGATGTTGATGTTGAGGTATTATATCATGTCCTTATGTGACTGATGATGATGTATTATGTCCCTATGGGACTGATGATGATGATGTTTTATGAGCATGTCGAGTTCTGGGAGGAGTATTGAGCACCAAAATGGGTAGAGAGTGAGTCCCACTCAAACCCATTAACTACGTGGCCCGCGTAGGAAGAGAGGATTGAACCGCAATGCGGATGGCTCCTATCTTGTCCCAAAAGAGGACTGATGTTTGATGTTTTTGTGGATCCACTGATGTGATGTTCTTTACCCCGGGCAGGGTATTGGATGGATGTGGCAACGACATCGCTTCATTGTATCATCACTGGCTCATAAGTGATGGTTGTCGGTTAGAGAAACTCCCAGTTAGGTTCCTTTGATAGAACTCTAATGTTGATGTTGACGTGATGTTTGAGTTGAGTCTGAGTCGATGTGATGTTTCTCTCGATGTGAGATGATGTTGAGGCTCCTTAAGATGAGCTTGCTATGATGTTGATGATTGATGAGAGGTTGATGGGTCAATTGTCTAATCTAATCTCTTGCCTTAGATAGACTTTTGATATTTTGATGAAGTATGGTGTGGAGTCGATGTTCTTTATTGTTGTGTACTTACCCTGTTATTCAGCTATTTTACATGCCAGTACATTCCACGTACTGACGCCATTTGGCGCTGCATCGTTTTATGATGCAGATACAGGAGTTCGAGGATTTCAGCAGGCACACTGTTGAAGTCCAAGGTTTTCAAGTTCAGATTTTGGTGAGCCTCCTTGCGATCCGGAGGAGACCCTTCTATGTTATTTCTTTTATTTAATTGAGTCGGTAGCCATGATATGTCATGGTACCCCTCTTAGACAGTTGAGTCAGGCTAGAGGCTTCGTAGACATGGTGTCGAAGTTGATGTTGATGTTTTTCCTGATGTACTAAGAGAGTATTTGCTTAATCCTTTGATGTTAAGATTGATGATTGGCCATTTGGCCCTTCTCTATGGTTCTCATATTATGATGTTTCTCCGTTGTGTTGATGTTGAGCGATGTGATGAGGCTGAGTGGTTCGCTCAGGGGCTAGCAATAGTCTCTGGGTGCCGGCCACGTCTTGGGTACCCTCCCGGGGCGTGACACATACCTTTTGAGGTGAAAACAAAGCGCAGTCGAAATAAATTCACCAACGGTGATCAATGATTGAAAAAAAATACTTTTTTGAAATATGAGATCTGTCAAGACTCAAAAGTCTTTTGAGAGACTAATAGATCTTAATAAAAGACATCACTACTCTTTCATAGCTCTGATGGAGCCTTTTCAAGAATCCTCATAGCTAGATCATTACAAAAGGAGACTGGATTTCAGAAGGCCTTCTGTAATTGTTCTACTAAGATATGAGTCTTTTGGAATGATGAATGGAACACTCAAAACATTACAGATGCTGATCCGCAAGTCAATTTTATATTTATGACTAATCAAGTGGAGTTCAAGGTGACCTCGATGTATGCTAGGTGCAATCCTTTGGAGAGACTAGAACTTTGGAAAAAGATTGAGACATTCTGAGGCTACTCATATGCCTTGGATGATTGGGGGAGATTTTAATGTTATTCTGGTTGAAAAGGAAAAACAAGGAGCCTTACCTTGTCGAGTCACTGGATTTTGCCAACTGCATTACCAAATAGTCACTTTTATATTTATGACTAATCAAGTGTAGTTCAAGTGACCTCGATGTATGCTAGGTGCAATCCTTTGGAGAGACTAGAACTTTGGGAAAAGATTGAGACATTCTGAGGCTACTCATATGCCTTGGATAATTGGGGGAGATTTTAATGTTATTCTAGTTGAAGAGGAAAAACAAGGAGCCTTATCGTTTACTGATGTTGAGTCACTGGATTTTGCCAACTGCATTACCAAATATGCTCTCTTTGAGCTTAAATATTTGGAGAGTAATTTTACTTGGTGGAATGGAAGAATTGAAGAAGAATGCATTTTTAAAAGTCTAGATAGTGTCATAGTTAACTAGGAGTGCTTGAATATTTTTCCTTCGGGTGAGATTCATCATCCAGTAAGACAGAGTTCTGATCATACCCCTATTGATGTGCTGCCAAAATACAACATTTTTGATACTCAAAACTTAGAATTTTGCATGTTCTCAATGTGACTTTAGTTGTTTTTATGTATTTTTATGTCTATGTTTGCAAGATTACAGGTTGGCTAATGATTTTGGGGAATGTTACAAAGTTGCTGCAGATTTGTTGTTATACGAGACACCTTACGGGCCGTAGATCATTATACGAGCCGTAAGGTGGTTTCGTGAGGAATTTAGTGAGGGGCCAAGTTTTTGAAGTTACTTCTACAAACATGCAGACAAGCCATAAATTAATGTATGAGTCGTAGAAGAGGTTTCGTGCCCTGATGGTTAGAGAATGAAGACTTTTTGAAGTTCATCAGACGAAACGTGTCGTAAAGAAGAAGTCCAATTTTCCAGCAATAATATAGGAAACCGCGATTACGGGTTGTGAACTTCAATATGGGCCGTAAAAGTGTTGTCGTAGAGTGTGCCGACCAGTTCTCCTAAGTTGTTTAAGATTTTAATTTTAATTATTATAAATAGGTCTTTTAGGTTATTTTTTAGAAGTTTTCACCAGTTCATGTAAGTTTAGCTTAATTTTAGGTTAGTGCTCAGAGAACTTAATATTTTTAGAGAGAAAATTGTGAGAGAGTCTGTCACGACCCAAAATTCGGGCGTGATGGCACTCACCTAACCCACCAAGGCGAGTCAGCCCAACACCTACTGATCCAAACATAACAATGATAGCGGAAGAGGAAATAGTCTAATATGGCAAATAATCATAGGAAAACCAAACTACAACCATCCCAGAACTGGTGTCACATGTACAAGCCTCTAGATACATAGTACTCGAATAAAATAAATGTCTCAAATGTCTAGTCCTCAAATAGGACGTAACATAATAATGGATTCCTTGAAGGTCCACCGATGTGATAAGCAGCTACCTTAAGGATAATCCAGAAGCTCGATCCTGAAATGAGGAAATTCTAACTAAAGGGACCGGGCTCGCAACCTACAAAAATGTAGCAAGGGGTGAGTACCAAAAACAACACGGTACTCAGCAAATGGAACTAACCTAGAGTAAAACAATGAAGAACCAAGTAACTCCTTCACACCCAACCACATACCGCCACACTACAATCCTGCACTTAGAACAGTCCCAGCCCAACAACACATAATACACAATAAGGATAGTTTTCCAATATATCACAATCATCAAATCACAAGTCATAACTCACAAGTGGTAACATAATCAATCACATGCATAACACTATGCCACATAATAGTATGCAAGGATGAGATGCAATGCGTATGCAAGAACTGTCGGTAATGACCTCGACATCACAATATCAATATGCAAGGATGAGATGCAATGCTTATGCAATAATTGCCGGCAAAGACCTCGGCATCACAACATCGCCGGCAAAGACCTTGGCATCACAACATCGCCGGCAAAGACCTAGGCATCACAATATCGCCGGCAAAGACCTCGGCATCACAATATCGCCGGCAAAGACCTCGGCATCACAACATCGCCGGCAAAGACCTCGGCATCACAACATCGCCGGCAAAGACCTCGGCATCACAATATCGCCGGCAAAGACCTCGGCATCACAACATCGCCGGCAAAGACCTCGGCATCACAGTATCGCCGGCAAAGACCTCGGCATCACATCTCGACCGGTAAAGACCTCGGCCCCAATTTCCTTTTTTTTTTTTTTACCATCTCACTCATATCAATATCCAGAATCAATGCAAATTATGTGTAACATAGAATGAATGAACATGAGATGAAGTTCACAAACAAATCAACTCATAATCACCAACCACAACAATATATCTCAAAAATAGAATTCTCGTCACTTAGCCACATTTTCAATTCAAGTATCACAACACCACACCAACTCACATTTATATTTAATTGCCTCAGTTTCTATAATATTAAAATGTTTCATAAATCACACATAGAAAAATTACAAGAATAAGGGTATTACCCAATACCATAAATGTTGCAATATCCTTAATATCTCAATACTATCACAACCTCAACAACAGTCACATCTCAAAACAAGTACCAATTCGATATCAATATCGAATAATTCATTATTTTCCCTAAAATACACTTCCACAATTAATTCACAAGTCAAATATCACCATAGAAATAATTACTCAATTCAAAATATTTTGATCAAAGCCTACATTAATCCATCTCTGTCCCAAAATACTCAATTCTATACACATTAGAGCATACAAGGTTCAACATATTTAACAAAAAGTTAGAAACCCACTTGCCTTATATAAAGTCTCGAATCGTGTCAATTCCGAAGCTTTTCCCTCCCTACGATACTCCAAATCACCAAAATCTATTCAAGTATAACATCACAATCACATAACGAGTCTAACGACACTAAAATCAATTAATTCGGTGAAAAGGGCAAAATGGTCCAAAAATTTCGTCACCGGAAAAAGTCGTCAGAAATCTGAAAATTTATACATAAAAATGTTCTCCTGGTAACAAGGAATTCAACGGCGAAAACTGTTTCAAAAACGGAGCTAAAACGAGGTAGAAATCTCATATTTAAAGTCTCCAAAAAAAGACATCCGAACCAGCGAAAACCAGAAAATTTTACCTCGAACGGCGCACCAAAATTAATTTCTGAAATTCCCATGGTGTTCCTCTCGAAAAATTACGCAATTTAGCCTTTTGAATCGCCCAAATCGGACCAAAATCGAGGGAGAAATCGTCGATTGAAGTTTGTGAGAAACCTAGAAAATTTTGAGAAGAAATCTGTATTTTTTTATATATATATATTGCGTCTGCCACGTGGCAGCGCCTAATTGGGCCACGTCATCCCCACTTCAGCATTTTCAGCACACTCTCAAACTTAAATTCAATGCTCCGGCTTCATCCGGAGTCGGAAAAATACATTCCATATATGAAATCTGATCGGAAACGATATTTCGGACTCAACGGTTTAGTTGAAATTTCCATCGGAGGTTGTTTTATTTCAATGTGGGTCCCAATTCCCAATATCAAAAATAATCAAAAGGGCCAAAACACACCCGAAAGCTTCGGAAACTAAATGAAGGGTCCTTCTAGACCAAAATTGATGTTCCGGATCCAACGAAATTATTAGAATTTTAATTTGAGGTCCCCTTGGCCGAAACCCGAGAAAACTCATTTAAACTAGTTTCGGACTCAAAAAGTCAAAACCATGTTCAGGGTCATTACAGAGTCTTTGAAAACACTTGTGGTTTAATTCAATCTTCAAGCTTGTGATTTTCATTGACATTGAATTTGCTTGTTCTTAATTCAATTGTGTAAGTGTTTAATTATGTCTTCTGAATTCATAATCTCTTCATCTACACAAAGCATGAGTAGCGAAATCCACAACTAGGGTTGTGAGAACCATGAAGAACTAACAAAGTAAAATCGGATAATTCATGATTCTTGGAAGGTGTATGAGCATGTATTAATTAACTCTCTTCGTTTCACATGTTGGTGGCCAGCATAAGAACCTGCATAGTGTTACTGACTGGGCCAAGGAAGTAATGAATAGGAAAAGAGATTAATTAACAGGATTCGATTGATATGTTCTCGTCTAATCAACCAAACTGGCCAAGGGGAGGTCGTATTGGGACTTATAGGTAATGGTTAGTAATGCACACTACGGAGATAAGCCAAGTCGCATAGTGAAATTCGCCTCTCACCTTTGATCAAAGGGCTTGGTGAACTTAAATTACCGTCCTGCATGCTATACACTAGACAAAAATTAGATTATCCGGTGATACTGAGTTGAGGAATCATGGAGAACACAATACCCTAGTTGCTCTCCTGTATTGATCTTTCTCTCGTGATAGTTAGTTTATTTTTCTCATTGATTTTTGCAAACCCTCCCTTTGGGGAATTGAGTTGATTAACTACTCGATTGCATGTTGGTAAATTTGTCTTGAATTACGTAACCTTGGTTAGATTCTATTTCTTGACAGCGACCATTTTATCCTCTAAAAAAGAGGTGTAACTTAGGCGACATCAAGATTTTGGCGCTATTGTCGGGGAATACGGCTAGACTTAGTGAATTCATTAGTAATTCGAGTGTTAATCTTTATTTCTCACATTTTATGTTTTGTTTTTGTTTTTGTTCTTTTTTTTATTTTTTTCTTATTAATATGACACCCTCCGTTGAAGAAATATTGGATGATTGTAGTATTGGGATGAGACGGGTTGTACATAATTTTTTGAATCGCAATGTGTACTTCTTGAAAATATTAGAAAATCTCGACTTAGACAACTATGTGCTTTTGTCAGATGTTCATCAATTTGGCTTAGATGTTCACATTTTAAGTAGTGAGTTGAGCGTAAAAGCTGATATGTTTGATGCTCAACAAGCTAGTTATGAATTGTGTGAAGATGAAAAATGCTTATAAGCTAACTTGAAGACCTAAAATTGGAGGGTCAACTTCTTGATCCTACTATTATTGATGTTGTCACTATTGAGAAAAGTACATGAGAGTTATGTGAAGAAGTAGATAATATTATCTTCAAAAACTCTGGTGTGTGTAAAATGAGAATGTAAAGAATAGTTTAATTCATGAATTAGGACGCATTGGACCTCATTCTAATCATTTTTTACATTATGTTTAGATGATGAGATATCAATCGAATCATCTGAGCATATGGAAGAATGCAAGGAGGAGGAAAATATGTTTATATTCTTGAATTTATTTGCCACAAAGCAAAAAATTACATTCCTCATTTAAAGGCCAAAAAAGTACAACACGCGACCTCTATTGTTTGTTTCCCTTATTTTTGTACCACCAACCTTTGTGCATAATAGAAAATTGAAAAAGCAATTAGGGGTACAATTCATAAGTTCAAGTTGGAAGAAGAAGTGGAAAGTCTCCATTTAGTAGTGTAACTTCTTCTTTTTTTTAGTCCTTTTGATTTTTGTTTTGTGTCAATTTTATTTTTGAAGATTTAGGGGAAGTCTGAGTACCCAAATTTGAAATTTGGGAGGCAACCCAAGGAACGTTGGCGCTTATACGCCGAGGTATGTTTTCTGACCCCTTATGATCTATTTTATTTTGATTTTGTGCATTAGGGACAATGCACATCTTTTTTGATAGGGTGTGGGTAGTTATGAGCCTCAGTGAAGTCTGAGTAGCTTGGGTCCATAACTACCCCAATTTTTGATCCCGAGGTTTTCTTGCTTGTGTTATTTTTTCTTGTGGATATTTAATTTCTGTTGGACCGGCATGTTTTGGATGTTTAGATAATATGTGTAACATACAACACCAATACTTGTGGCATATAGCATGGTTTTGTGTTTTGTTTGAAAAAAAGTTACCCACCAAAAATTTTGATTAGTGGTTAGATAGTAACCATGCATGTTTAGGTATTTGACAATATCTATTCTGATAAGTAAGGGTAAATTGAGATAAGAAGCATGATCTGAGAGTCTTTCGTTCATAATGTATGGAGTGTCATGTGAGTGTGAGCTTTATTTGATAAATTCATATTTCTGTGCTAATTCAGAATTTGCCTGGTTACTTTAAGTTAGATTGTAGATTAATTGGATTAGGAAAGGATCTTGGGCCATTGTTCTTAAATAGTCCACTTTAGCCTAAAAGTAACCAACCAAATCGATGATATACCCCTTGTTCCTAATGTTTGAGCTTAACATGTACCTATTCTTTCAAAACACCTAATTAATCCAGCCTTATCTAGTGAAAAATCCTGAATTTGGCCCTGGTCCTTCCTTGAACATTATGTACCTTGACTAAGGCAAAAAGCCTAAGTTGAGGGTGGCTACCCAAAGTGGCCCTGGTTTTGAGGATGGATAGTGTGCACCTCAACACAAGCCAAAAGCCTAAGCTGAGGGTGGCTAGTGTAAGGGTAAAGCACAAAAATAAGGGAGGTGAGTTAGGAATACAAAGAAAAAGGAGAAAAATCACGTACTGGGTGCAAGAAAAATGAAAGATGCCTTAATTGAGATCTAAACAACGAAATGAAGTGTAAAACAAGGCAAAAAGTTAAAAAATGAAAAGAAAGCACTCAGAAAAGCTTGAAAGAGGAAAAAAGGAGAATAAGGTGAAAATAACAGAGTTGGTTGGGCAAAAGTGTAGAAAAACGAGATTTCAAGGAGGACCTTTAGTCACTATTTTTCCAAAATATCATCATACCAAAGCCCCTTGGGCCTACGTTACAAGCCTAGAAAGTCCTAGAGTGATCCTAGTCTAATTAGTTGAAGGTGTGAGTCATAAGTATAGGGGAAAGCCTATAGTATTAGTCATTATGCATGAATATCTATTATGAGAGTGAGTGAGTTTGCAAAGTCAATGCTAAAACATAGAAATATCATTGAGTGTCAAATGTGGGACTTTTTCTGTGAGGGCACTTGCATTGTATTATTAGCATTACACTTGTTCAGTAATTGTAGATTATTGATAATACCTTGGGTGTCATAGTTATGTTGTCACATACACCAGTTTGCATTGGTTTGCTAAATAGCTATCTAATCCCATTTTAAAGAGTTGGTGTGGGTATTTGAGTCAAAGATGTATGTGATGTATGCATTGAGTTGAGGTCTGTGTGTAACTGTATCGTCTCTATAGATTGAGTCCGTCGCTTGAGGACAAACAACAATTTTAAGTTGAGGGTGTTGATGTGCTGCCAAAACACAACACTTTTGATGCTTAAAACTTAGGATGTTGCGCGGTTCTCAGTGCGAATTTAGTTGTTTTTATGTGTTTTTGTGTCTATATTTGCAGGATTTTAGGTTGGCCAATGATTTTGGGAAAAGTTACAAAGTTGTTGCAGTTTTGTTGTTATACGAGACACCTTATGGGCCGTAGACCATTCTACGAGTGTAAGGTCATTTCATGAGGAATTCTAGTGAGGGATCAAGTTTCTGAAGTTACTTCTACGAACATGCAGATGAGCCGTAAAATTAATGTACGAGTCGTAGAAGAGGTTTCATGCCCTGAAGGTCAGAAAATGAAGACTTTATGAAGTTCATTAGACGAAACCACCTTTACGGGCCGTAAACCATTTTACGAGTCATAAAGGGGTATCGTAAAGGAGAAATCTAGTTTTCCAGCAATAATGTACGAGACCTCGATTACGGGTCATGAACTTCATTACGGGCGTACAATTGTTGTCATAGAGTGTGCCGACCAATTCTCCTAAGTTGTTTAGGATTTGAATTTTAATTATTATAAATAGGTCTTTTCGGTTATTTTTCAGAAGTTTTCATTAGTTCACGTAAGTTTAGCTTAGAGAGAAAATTGTGAGAGAGTCTTTGAAAACACTTGTGGTTTAATTCAATCTTCAAGCTTGTGATTTCATTGACATTAGATTTTCTTATTCTTAATTCAGTTGTGTAAGTGTTTAATTATGCCTTCTAAATTCATAATCTCTTCATCTACACAAAATATGAGTAGCTAAATTCACATCTAGGGTTGTGAGAACCATCAAGTACTAGAAAAGTAAAACTGGAAAATTCACGATTCTTGGAAGGTGTATGAGCATGTATTAAATAACTCTCTTCGTTTTGCATTTTTTTTATGGTGGCCAATATTATAACCGGCCTAGTGTTATTGACTGGACCAAAGTAGTAATGAATAGGAAAAGAGATTAATTAACAGGATTCTATTGATGGGTTTTCGTCTAGTCAACCAAACTAGGCCAAGGGGAGGTTGTACTGGGACTTATAGGTAATGGTTAGTAATGGACATTATGGAGATGAGCCAAGTCTCATAGTGAAATTTGCCTCTCTATTTTGACCAAAGGGTTTGGTGAACTTAAATTACCGTCCTGCATGCTATACACTAGACAAGAATTAAATTATCCGGTGATACTGAGTTGGGGAATCATGGGGAGCACAATACCCTAGTTGCTTTCCTTTATTTATCTTTGTCTCGTGATATTAGTTAGTTTATTTTTCTCATTGATTTTTGCAAAACCCTCCCTTTGGGGAATCGGGTTGATTAATTACTCGGATTCCATACTGGTGAATTTGTTTTGAATCTACGCATTCCCTGTGGATTCGGCCCTAACGTTGGTTAGGTTTTATTTATTGACACCAACCGCTTTATCCTCTAAAAATGAGGTGTAACTTGGGCGACATCACTTATGCATATGATTTGTAACTCGAAGGAAGAGCCTATTCAAAAGCCTTTTAAGTTCTTAAACTTCTGGGCCAAACATCATAGATTTATCAAGGCGGTGAAGGAGAACTGGAAGGTGACTTCTTAAGTGATCCTTTTGTATTTGTTCATGCCAAGTTGAAAAAGGAAAGAAATGTTTTAGCAAGCTGGCGTATGAGTACTTCTGGGAACATATTTTAGTAAGTTGCTAATTTGGAAGAGGAAATTAAGGTGAATGAAGTGCAATTAGATGCCATAGTCTAAAACATAGAGTAACTATATAAGGTTAAACTTAAAAGATTTCTTCACTTTGAGGAAGAGTTTTGGAAGTAAAAAGCAGGAATGAAATTGTTCAAAGATGGGGACAGAAATACTAAATTTTTTCACTCCTATGTTAATGGGAGAAGGAAAAAATTAAATATTACTGAGATTCAGACGGCTCAAATAGATTATAAATACAAGTAAGAATGGTGCTAAAGCTACTTCCTACTTTGAAGATCAGTTTAGAGAAGAAGACAAGATTGAGGATTTTAATATGCTAAACATTATTCCTGATGACCGAAATGAGGAAATGATCTGACCTCCCAATGTGGAGGAGGTTAAACAAATAGTTTTTGAATTAAATGGATAAAGTACAGGGGGTCCACATGGATCTTAGGACCTTTCTACCGGATATGCTGGGATATCATTAGGGAAGATGTGACATTTGGTCAGGGCTTTTTCTGTAGATGTGATCTTCTTAGATATATTACTCATACCAATTTGGTGCTCATTCCTTATAGGAGATCGTGAAACAATTGGTGGACTTGAGACCAATTAGTTTTAGTAATATTATTAATAAAGTGATCTCTAGAATGCTACTGCCTAGGATAGATGTCATTCCTAAGTTTATTTCTCAAAATCAGTCTGATTTTGTTAGAAGCAGAAGCATCGATCTTAGAAAATATGTTGCTTGCTCAAGAAATTATTAGATATCAACTTGAGGATAAGAATCATTATGTGGTGGTTAAGTTAGACAAGGCTAAAGCATATGATAGAGTCTCATGAATTTCTTCGCTAAAGTTTTTAGGAAATTTGGCTTTTTAGAAGTTCCCGTTGATATGTTTGGAGGCTTATCAACAATAATTGGTATTTTATGCTGGTGAATGGGCAATCATATGGGCTCTTTAAGTCTTCCAGAGGTGTTAAGTAAGAGGATCCTCTTTCCCTTGTCCTCTTCATTATAGCTATAGAGGTTCTATCTAGGAGCCTAAATAATCTGTTTATGAACAAAGAATTTATAGGTTTTGGGATGTCAAAATTAAGTCCTCAAATTAATCACTTGTCTTATGCTAATGATATTATACTATTTGGTTCAGGAGATGAGGATTCAATTCTTAAGATAATGATTGTTCTAAGCGGTTATGAAAGGATGTTTGACCAACTAATCAATAAGAATAAGAGCTTCTTTTATATCCATGAAAAAACTCCCTTGACGGTTGGAATCAGGATAAGAAAAATTATAGGAGTTAAGATGGACAATTTCCCATTTACGTACCTAGGTTGTCCTGTCTTCTATGGAAGGAGAAATGTTGCATATCATGAGGAGCTGATGAGGAAAATAACAAAGAGAATCAGAAGTTGGCAGAACAAATTCCTATCTTATGGGAAAAAATTATCCTGATCAATCATGTTCTTTAGTCTATGCTCATCTACATGCTATTAGCAATGAGACCTCCAAAGAAGGCAGTAAATCAAATTCATAAGATTTTTGCATCCGTATCTGGAGTAAAGTTAGTGGTGAAAGGGGTAAATATTGGGTTAGCCAGGAGGAGCCTTGTTTTCCTCAACTAGAGGGTGGTGGTAGTCTCATATCTTTGCATGACATGTCAAAAGCTTTGTCTGCAAAGTTATGGTGAAATTTTAGAACCTCAACTATATCTATGTAGGGTAGCTTTATGCGGAACAAGTATTGTAAAAAAAAATCATCCCTATATTGCTAAAGGACTTAATGGTTCACATGTCTGGAAGAAGATGATAAATATTAGAGATAAAATAGAATATGATATATGGTGACAGTTGAAATCTGGAACTTGTAGCTTCTGGTTTGATAACTGGACAAAGCTTGAGGCATTGTACTTCTTGGAGGATAAGGCTATGGAGGAGAAATAGAAATTTAGAGAGTTCATTATACAAGGAAGATGGGAGACAAGAAGGTTGAAAGAAGTTTTATCTGAGAAGGTAACTGAATACATTGTTTAGAATGTAAGTCCTGTGCTAAAAAATGGGGAGACAGATAAAACTTGGTGGATGACAAACCCTAATGGAAATTTCACAATCTATTCTGCTTTTAAGTGACTGAGAAAGAAAAAGGAGGTGGTGAACTGAATGCAAAATATATGGATCAAAAAAATTCCTTTTAATATGTTTTTTCCAATGGAGAGTATGGAAGAGAAGGATAGCAACAGAGGACAATCTGAAATGGATGAAGATTAATATAGCATCAAGATGCTATTGTTATGACAAATTTGATAAGGAAACTATGACCCATCTTTTTTAACAACTTCCATAGCCCAAATGCTATGGAAGCATTTTACTTCTTATGCAGGTATAAATGGGGAATGAGCCCATTTGTAATTGTTCATACTGAAATGGTGGGAAAAAAAATCATCAACAAAGCTACATGTAATTTTCAAAGCAGTGCCTATAGTGATAATGTGGGAATTATGGAAAAGAAGGAATGTTAGGAGGAATGGAAAGGATGTTACATATGAGGGTCTGTGATGTGCTGCCAAAATACGACACTTTTGATGATTTGAACTTAGAATTTTGTGTGTTCTCAAAGCGATGTTAGTAGATTTGATGTGTTTTTATGTTGATTTTGCAGGATTATAGGAGTCATGATATTTTTGTGCTAAGTTGAGTAGACTGCATGTTTTTTAGGAGTTATGAGACTTTCTATGGTCCACGGATAATTCCACGAGCCGTAGATGAGTTTAGTGGGTTAGATCCAGTGAAAAGCTAATTTTTAGAAGTTAGAATTACGTGTTACTAGACGGGTCATAGACCATTGAATGCCCCTACACCTTCCGTGTTCTGAAGATAAAAAAATATGCATAAGTGCTAAATTGTTACCAGACAAAGGCTTCCACGGGTCGTAACTCAAGTGATGGGTCATATATTAGTTCGTGCCTTGAGGATAAGAGATTTTGAAGAATTGCTGAAAAGATACCAGATGAAACCTCTTATGGGTCGTAAGTCAAAAGACGGTCCATAGGAAGGGTGCGTATGTTGAGGATCATATTTTAAGCAATGTAGTCTACGAAGGCCAGTCACGGGCCATGATTTCATCTATGGCCCGTAACTCTGTTCGTCTGAGTTCTCGATTCCAGTTTTTCTATTTCATCTAGGATTTGGTTTCTACTTATTATAAAACAATTTTAGGTTATTTTTAGATAGAGAGCAGTTGGAACGTCCAGAACTTATTACTTGAGATTATTACTTTATTCTTATGGATTACTTTTGACATTACTTTCGAGTTATAGCATTGTGAATTTCGTGAAGATTTTAGATTTTGTTTTCTTCAATTCATCATTGTAAGTGTTTAATTATGCAAATCCATAATATGACTCTTTTATCTACAATGAACATGAGTAGCTAAATCCACAACTAGGGTTGTGGGAACCATGAAGAACGAATGAAGTAAAAACTCAAAAATTCGTAATCCTTGGAAAGTATGCATGCATGTATTATTTATCTCTTTGTTTTGATTGCTTTTTAATGGTTGCAAACGTTAGAATTCACCTAATTCTTACTTACTATATCAAGGGGGTAATGAATAGGAAAAAAGATAAGAATACCAAGATTCGGCGTGATTACACTCGACTAATTAACCTGAACATACCAAGGGATAGTTGTATTAGGACAAAGGGTTAGTAACGCGACACCTCGAGAATAGATCAAATCGCATAGTGAAATTTTCCTAGTTCCTGGATCAAAGGGCTAGGTGAACATAACTTACCAATTCTGCATACTACACACTAAAAAAGGTTACGATTATTAAGTTAGAAATTCATGGAGAACACAATAATCTAGTTACTTCTTTCACTGATTTCACAACGCTTGCGCTTGACTGTTTGATTCTTGTTTAGGGTTATTTATTACATTTTATCAAACCTCCCCTCCCCCTTTCGGGAAATAAGTAGATTAATTCATCCTAATTTCTTTAATTACTCCAAGTCATGACCTTATTCCTCGTGGGATCAATCCTAACCATTGTTAGGTTCTATATTTAAACAACGACCACTTTTACCTCCATTGGGAGGTGTAGTTTGGGCGTGATCAAATTTTGGCACCGTTGCCGGGGAATACGACTTTTAGATTGGTTTAGTTAGATTGATTTGAGAGTTAATCCTTATTTTTCTTATGTTACTTGTTTTTGTTGTTTTTATTTTTTAACATACAAGTGTAATGTATGCCCAGTACTCGTAGTCGATGCATCCCCTTGACTCCATTTGATCTAGAGATGCAGAAAACATTACGAAGAATGGCCTAGAAAAATGCAGATAATGCTGCAAACCTTGCACACAATCTGAATAACGATGACCCACCACCACAAGGCCAACAAACAACTACTAATGCGTGGAATCCATATAGACTTGACCCTATTGATGTGGATGTTACCAGAGCTATCGTGTTACCTTCTCTACCGGAGGATACTAAGTTTTTCGTATCGAGTGGGTTACTACAATTGTTGCAAAATTGAGGGTTGTTCACGGGCTTACCATCAGATGATCCGTATAACCATCTACACAATGTTGTTTTCGTCTCCAAAAGCATAATGGGAAATCAAAATCTGTCCATAGATGTCATTGGGCTCCGTGTCTTCCCATTATCTCTCACAGGTGAAGCAACAATATCGTTATTCGAACTTTCACAAGGTTCTATCACTACATAGGCAAAAATGTAGAAAGCCGTTTTTGAAAGGTACTTTCCCAATTTAAAGAAGCTGAAGCTGAAGGATTAGATAAATAACTTCAAGAAATTACCTGGTGATTCGATTAATATTACTTGGGAGCAGTTCACAAAGTGCTTGAGAAGTGTTCATACCATAAGATTGTAGAGATCCCTTAGTGGAGATCTTCTATCGGGCATTAGACGACAATTACAAAGTTGTAGCTGACACCATAATGAGAGGTTCATTCTTGGATTACACTTTTCCTGTGGTAGCTGAACGACTGGAGAAGGTAGTAAAGACTAACCGTGCATGGGGCACGAAGGACAAATCGACGACTAAGAGCTCTTTTGTAGTCAGTACAAATATGGAGCAGGCCAAGATCAATGAAGATGTGATGCAAGAGTTAGCTCGAATTAATACTAATGTGAGTTTGTTGATGAAGTAGACTCAAGTGCAAGTGAATGTAGTTAGTCACCAACTACCATGTGCACCTACGTATGAGGAACTGTATTATGAGGAGGACACTTACTTTATGATTGATCAGATGAGGGGTTTCTGGACCAACGCCCAAGGATCCAATCAGGATTATTGGTACCAAGGTCAAGGGAATCAAGGTCGAAACTACAACTAGGATAATGCATATAGGGACAACAACTGAGGTGGTTATTAGGACAAAAATAGGGGATAAGATAGAGATGGTGATAGGGGTTGCAGAGATGGGTACCTAAATGGTCCGTATAAGCCACCGTATAATCATGATTCTAGGATTGGTAGTTCGAGGATTGATGAGATGTTTGATAAGTTGTTGAAGAAGGATGATACCCAAGATGATACCTTGGAGGGGATGAAAGTTGACATTTTAGGTATTAATTAGAAGATTGAGTCTCATTCTATGGTTATTATGTAGTTGGAGCAACTATTTGGTCAGATGTCTACATAGTTGAACTAGCGTCAGAAGGGCATATTTCCAAGTAACATCATGTAAAATCTAAAGAATGATGAGTAGTGCATGGTAGTGACTACACAAGGTGGCAAGCAGATGATCGACCAACCAATGCCTGTAGATGATGATGTGGTTTATGAGAAGATGGTAGAAAGCACGGATGCAGAGACAGGGGATGAAAAAACCAAGGATGGGGTGAGAAATGAAGTGGTGACACCAAAGAAGTTGAAATCCATACCTAGGCCTCCACCACCTTTCCCTAAGAGACTCAAGAAGAAGGAAGAGGAGGGGAAGTTTTCAAAACTTCATCTCAATGTAGAAGCAACTACCTATTAATCTCCCTTTTATTGATGCATTGGAGCAAATGCCCGGGTATGCCAAGTTCATGAAGGATCTTGTGACTAAGAAGAGGAGGGTGAGTCAAGAGATTGCTTAGGATCTTCACCATTATGGAGTAATTTCTACAAGGTCCTTGGTCCAAAAGAAGGAGGATTCTGGAGAATTCACCATACCTTGCACCATCGTAGTCTTCAACTTTGCAAAAGCATTATATGATTTAGGAGCCAGTATCAACTTAATACCTCTTGCAGTGTTCAAGAAGTTGGGCTTGGGAGTCCCTACGGTGACTACAATGCGGTTGTTAATGGCACACAGGATTGTAAAGAAGCCTGTGAGGATACTCTATGATGTACTAGTCCGAGTTGAGAATTTCACATTCCCCGCAGACTTTGTGATACTTAATTGTGAAGTTGACCTCGACGTCCCAATCATCTTAGGAAGGCCCTTCCTAGCCACTGAGCGAGTACTAGTGGACATGGAGTTGGGTCAACTCAAGTTTAGATTGAATGATGAAGAAGTTGTCTTTAATGTCTGCCAGTCCATGAGGAGACTGATGATCTAAAGGTTGTCTCTGTTATTGAAAGCATTGATGAAGTGCAAGCGGAGGTACCAATTGAGAAAAGACTGGGTGTCGAAACTCTTGAGGTTGTATTGATGAACTTTGAGAGTGACAACATCCTAGACTATGATAAGACGGTTAAGGCACTTGGCGCACCTGGTTATCACAGGCACCAACTCAAGCTTGAGTTAGACTTGAAAAATCAAGAGTTGCTGCCTACTAGACTATCCATTGAGGATCCACCAGTGTTGGATTTGAATGCTCTTCTAGCCCACCGGAGGTATGTATTTTTGGGTACTAACAAATACTTTGCCTTTCATTATTACTGCAGATCTTAACGACGAATATGTTGAGGCATTGATTTCGGTAGTCAAGCGATTCAAAAGGCTATTCGGTGGACGATTGCAGATATCATTGGCATCCCACCTGGCATATGCACTTACAAAATTCAACTTGTCAAGGATTATAAGCCAAACATTGAGCACCAATGGCGTCTCAGCCCACCAATGCAAGAAGTTGTGCACAAGGAAATCATTAAGTGGTTGGACGCGGGGGTGACATATCTGATTGCTTACCGTGAATGAGTGAGTCCGGTCCAGTATGTTCCAAAGAAGGGAGGTATCACTGTGGTCCCAAATACTAGCAATCAGATGATTCCCATGAGGCCAGTCACAAGATGAAGGGTTTGCATGGATTATTGCTAACTCAATGTGTCGACAGAGAAAGATCACTTTCCTATGCCATTCATGGACCAAATGCTAGATTGCTTGGCAGATAAGGGTTGGTACTATTTTTTTTATGGTTATTCGGGCTACAATAAGATTTCTATTGCTCTAGAGGACTAAGAAAATACAACCTTTACATGTCCCTATGGCCCTTTCGCATTCAAAAGGATGCCATTCGGATTGTGTAATGCACCAACGACATTTCAGAGATGCATGATATCTATCTTCTCAGATATGGTAAAGGAAACTATTGAGGTATTTATGGATGACTTCAGTGTGGTTGGAAATTCATTCGAGGATTGCTTGAGGCATTTGCATGATGTGCTTCGAAGATGCAAGGAATGTCATTTTATGCTGAACTAGGAAAAGTGTCACTTCATTGTAAAGGAAGGTAGTATATTGGGACACCAGATCTCCATCAAAGGTATAGAGGTTGATAGAGCCAAAGTTGAGGTTATTTAGAAACTTTCTCCACCTATTTCTGTTAAAGGTGTGAGAAGTTTTTTAGGACACGCAGGCTTCTACAGACGAATAAAAGACTTCTCAAATATTGCACATCCTTTGTACAAGCTACTTGAGAGGAATACTAAGTTCGTTTCTAATGATCCGTGTCTGAAAGCATTTGAGGGGTTGAAACAGTAGTTGATATTGGCACCTATCATAGTTGCTCCAGACTGGACTCAGTCCTTCGAGATTATGTGTGATATAAGTAGGGTGGCACTTGGTGTGGTGTTGGGACAACACAGAGAGAAGATTCTACCTCCCGTTTACTATGCCAGTAAAGCCCTAAATGCAGCACAAAAAAAACTACACTATCACTAAACACGAGTTACTTGCAGTGGTCTTTGCATTCGTGAAGTTCAAATTATATCTTTGGGGACCAAAGTTATTGTACATATTGACCACTCAACATTGAGGTATTTGATAGAAAATAAGGATGCAAAACCAAGATTGATTCAATGGGTACTTCTACTTCAAGAGTTTGATTTTTAGGTGATTAACAAAAATGGGACAAAAAATCAGGTTGCAGACCACCTATCCAGACTTGAGGACGAAGCCATGGCAAAGTTAAATGATGGAATGGAGATTGATGATTCTTTCCCTAATGAGAGAGTATTAGCAACATCTCATGATTTGATACCATGGTTCGTGGGTTATGTGAACTACTAAGTTAGTGATGTTGTGCCACCAGACTTGACTTCTCACCATTGCAGTAAGTTTATATATGATGTGAAGAAGTTTTTCCAGGATGATCCGTATTAGTTTCATGTCTGTGCAGATGGGATTATTTGTCGTTATGTTCCAGTGGTGGAGATGATGAGCATTTTGGAGCCTTCTCATTATCCTTGGTTGGTGGGCATCATAGTAGAATTCGGACAACATATAAAATCTTGCAGTGTGGCTATTATTAGTCAACCATCTATCAAGATGCCCATGATTATGCTAAGGCTTATGACAGGTTCCAGAGAGAAGATGGTGTTTCTCATAAGCATGAGCTCTCTCTAAACCCCATTATAGTGATCAAGTTGTTCTATATGTGGGGAATAGACTTTATGGGGCCGTTCGTCAATTCTTATGGGAACAAGTATATTTTGGTTGTTGTGGACTATGTCTCAAAATGGGTGGAAGTAGTGGTGCTTCCCAATAATGAAGGTAAGTAAAAGTGTGACGACATTCCTTAAAAGAAATATCTTCTCTAGGTTTGTCACTCCTCGAGTGATCGTCAGGGATGGAGGTTCCCATTTTCGTAATAGGTTTTTCAAAGCTCTTCTTGAAAAATATGGGGTGAAGCATAGAGTGGCAAAGCATTATCATCCACAAACGAGTGGGAAAATTGAGGTGCCTAATAGGGAGATTAGACATATTCTATACAAGACTGTGAATGTAAACCGGACCAAGAGATCATGAAGGCTTGATGATGCATTATGAGTATACCGGACAACTTTTAAAACCCCCATTGGTATGTCTCCTTACGAACTTATTTTTGGTAAAGCTTGTCACTTACCTATAGAGCTTGAGCACAAAGCGATATGGGCACTCATGAAGCTGAATCTGAATTGGAGTGCTGCCGCAAACTCAAGGTTGAGCCAACTTAACGAACTTGATGAGTTTCGTTTGAGGGCATATAAGAGCTCAATCCTGTATAAGCACAGGATGAAGCTGCAACATATATGATCATCGTATTGAGCATCACCAGTTCCCACCAGGAGACTTGGTTCTACTATATAACTCAACGTTGAAGTTGTTTTCCTGGAAAATTCAAGTCCAAATGAGTGAGACCTTTCAAATTAAAGTTACACATATTTTCCACTATGTGGCTGTTGAGTTGGTGAAGAAAAATGGCACGAGGTTCAAAGTAAATGGCAAGAGGATCAAATCATACTTTTGGTAATGCTGAGGAGGTGCAGACAGTGAAAGCATAGGCACTTGTTGAAGTCTGAGTAACCAAGTAGCCTAAGTTGTGCTGCGATAATAAATTAAGCGCTAGTTGGGAGGCAACCCAAGATATTAGCTGCAATTTTTATTTATTTGTGTTAGTTTTGCTTTTTGAACTCATAGGTAGTATAATTTTCATGTTTTGGTTGTAATTTTGGACTCACAGACTGGAAAATTATAGGGTAACAACTTATTTTGCTGAGAATTGAAAAACAGAGTTAAGGCAACAAACTAGTGCAAAAAGTTAGAAAAATTGGTTCTAAAAAATTGGTTCTACAACTAGTTCCACAGGCTATAGGATACACCACGACCCGTATACCAAATCGTAGAACTATTTTCAGTGAGCAAAAATTTGTGGACTCCAACCCACAAGCCAATTTTACGGGCCGTAGATACAACTACAGGTCATGGGGTTTGTAGAATCCAGGTAAGATTCTAGAATTTCGCTAAGTGTTGGGGGTACCAACGAACCTAACTTACGAGTCGTAGATTAATCTACGACCCGTGGGAGGATTCGTAGGAGCCAAATCCTTAAAAATAGGATTCTGAAACCATGGAACTATGTCATACGGGTCGTAAAACCTTCTACGATCCATAATCGGGGTTTCGTGGGATCAGAACCCCACTTAAACCGACTCAGTCAGTTGAATAAAAGAGGGATAATTTTAATTACCCCTCGCATTCTCAAATATTTCCACACAATACCAAAACCCTTGCCCTTCTTCCTAAATTTCGATCACCACCGACTACTCCACCATACTTTCCGACTAGGATTTTGGCTGAATTCCGGCCACCCACCTACTATTCTGGCAAGCTAAGGTTCCAAGAATTTTGGGCTTTTTCTAGTTTTCTCGGCCTTTTACTCAATATTCCAATATGGGCCCCTCTTGAAATTTCATTTTTGTGGAAAAATTTGTGTTACTGGTTAAGAAACTAATGAGATTGAAAGTTATGTTTTTTTGCCCTAATCTTTAGTGTTGCCTGAGAATTGAGCGTCTTATGTACTTGTCACTGTAGAATTGCATACATTGGCCATAAAATAAGTATGTTGATATGAGTATCATTGTTTGAAATCATGCAATCACTTGTCATCTGAGTTATACTAAATTATCTTGTTAAAATCGATAAAGTAGTTGCATGAATTGAATATTAGCATGATAAAATTGATCAAATGGTGGTTTGAAAACATCTTTTGATATTAACATTTTGATCTTACAAAGTTCTAAATCCTATATAGGCTTTAGACATATACTTCAATTATAGCTTTCCAACTAATAATGATTCAAAATTCTTCTCCTTTAGATTTAATTAATGTTACGAGCATTTTCTTGTACAAAGATAACCAAATAAGAATTTTTAAAAAATCAATAAAAAAGCATTGCAACAAACCATGTTCTTGGTAAGGTACTTGATGGATGTGGCAACGACATCGCTTCGTTGTATTATCATTAGCTCATAAATGATGGTTGTCAGTTAGAGAAACTGCCTAATAAGTAAACATATCATTTCATGATGTGCATATTCATACTTTTTACTGATGAAAGCATTTGTTATTTTCAACCTTGCATATCATATTGAGGTTGAGTTGAATTTTGAGTTGCGTAACTTTATATATGTCCTTACTTTTTAGTTATTTTACAGACAGTACATTCCACATATTGATGTCACTTGGCGCTGTATCTTTTCATGTAGCAGATGCTGGTATTAGAAATCCTTAGCAAGTGACCCATTGAAGATTTCAAACATTTCCAGAGTTTTGGTGAGACCTCCTTGCACTCGGAGGAATCAAGTTAACTATTTACTTTTGATGTCAAATAATTTTTTTTTCATTTTGAGGTAACTATGGACATGTCATTGGCATCACCTTATAGTATTAAAGGCTTCATAGACTGAGTTAGATGGAATAATTGGGATCTGTTTCCTTTGAAACTAATGTTCGCTATGGAGTTACAATTTGACACTATGTTGAGTTATTTTCCTTAAAACCATTTCTTTCTTGATGTTGATGTTGAAAGCCCACAAAAGTGTATTTGCTTTTATTTAAAACTTCTGCTGATGAATGAATGAATGAGTGATGAGACCAAATGGTTCTCTTGGAGACCATGAATAAAATTTTAGTACCGACCATGCAAGGGTTCCCTCTCGTGAAGTGATAGAGGGATCATGGCTAAAGTGGAGTAAGAAAAAGATATTGTAATTTAAAGTTTGAAGAGAGTTTTAAAAAATATTTTCTTTAATTTTTGGAAGAAAAGCTTTTTTTTTTTCAAATTAAATTTTTGGAGCTGATAGCTCCTTTTAAAAAGAAAATCTTTACATCTGTGGCTAAAGGGCCCAATGCAATTTAGACGGCCCAAAGGCCCTAAACACACAACCATATATCTGTAAAATGCTTAAAAGAAAAGTGTTTTTCTAATTGAAAAAGCTAGTGTTTGTCCGATCGCCTCTCTCATGTGGCCTCCAAAATTCCTCTGCAACCTGAGCCTTCATTTCAACAAGCTATGGGTCATCATCACTTAAGTTTGCTTGGATTGGCCGAAAAAATAATTTTTAAAAAGTATTTTCAAAAATATTTTTTAAAATGCTGAAGCTTATTTAAAAATAAATAATTATGTGTTTGGATAAAAGTGCTTAAATTGAAAAAAAAATTATTAATGTATTTGGTATATAAGTATTATTAAATATTTTTTAATTAAAATATTTGAACTACTCTTAAGTTGCTACACATTATAAAATTCTAATTATTACTCTAAGTTTTTATTTTTAAGTTAAATTAAATTAAAATTAATTTATTTTATTTGAAGTTCAGTATAAATTGATTATATAAGTTAATTTATATGAATAAGTTATTTTTAATTTTTAAAATATATATTTTTAATATAACATGTGAAATATTTGAGATATCTTTTTAATTATATTTGCAATAAATTATGGTTGTATTTCTTCTTTATCATAAATAATTTATAAAGAAAAAAATGAAAAAAGAAAAAATACTTTAGAAGAAATAAAAAAGAAAGAAAGAGCAAGAAAAAGAAGAAAACAGAAGAAAAAAAATAGGAAGAAGGAAAAAAAGAAAAAGCAAAATAAAAAGAAGAACGGAGGAAAAAAATAGATAAAATAATTAGGAGCAAAATAATATAGAAATTAAAAAAAAATAGAAATAAAAAGGTAAAATTATAAGTCAAATATAAATAGTGTTTAAGCCAAAAAGAAAAAGCAAGGGGAACTAATTTTTAAATTTTAACTTTTGATTTTTTAAGCTATTTTAAACTTATTTTAAGCTGATTTAAAAAAATTCCAAACACTTTCAAAAGTGAAAAAAAGCTTATAAATAGGTTTGACCAACTTTTAAGGTCATTCAAAATTCCTCATAAGTCATTTTCCTTAAATTTGGGAAAAATAAGTTGATTGTCAAAGTATTTAAATCAATCAAATATAAAAAAATTAAAAAATATTTTCTGAAAAAAAATCTTCTTCGTATCAAACACACCCTATATTTTTAGCTAAATCTTATGAAGGGCATCTCTTATACGCTAAAAAAAATGGTGTAATTGTGATAATTAGTTTTACATATCACAGTGATTGCAAACCGCCAAAATATGCATTAGTGGATGATTTCAAAAATGTCATATTCTCATTCACCATTACAGTAATATGACGATTTTTATCAAACCATCATAAGTGTCATTTTTTTAGAATTAAATTAAGAGTGCAGAAAAAAAAATGTGAAGAAAAATTATAAATCGGAGAATTCAACCTTCATCAACTAGGTGAAATTTTACATAAGTTGGTGGGTCAGATCGGGACAATATGCACAAAATTGCCAAATTAAATTTGTTTTAATCTGTTTGCATGAAATCGTCATTATTTAGAGTTAATTATGAAGAATTTTTAAAAGTTCATTTTAACTACTGTAATATTCATGATTTTATATAGCCATAATAATCAATTCATTTTAATAAGTTGAAATTAAATAAGATTTAAATATTAATTTTAATTTTCTATCACCTCATTAAAAATATATAATGTTAAAAGAAATTTCTAACTAAATAATCCTGAAAACTAATTAGATAAAATTGAGTGACTTTCATGAGGAATTATTACAAGTTTGAGTGATCATCTAGACATTTAACTCAATGGATGAGTTATAAAACAAAAAAAAAATCTTAATTTTACGGCACCACAAGTAATAATGGAGCTACTACACTGATTGAATTATATTTATAGTTAAACATTTTCTGCAAGTTTACTTGTAGAAAACAAAACCAATTATCCATCAAAATCAATTAATATAGAATCATATGAGTAGATGGCACATGCTTTTCATGACTATTACCTATATAATTTGAAAACATCTCTTGACATTGACATTTGATATTACAAAGTTGTAATTCCGATAAATATGCTTTAATTATAGCTTTTCAACTAATAAAAGATTCAAAACCCTTCTCTTTTAGATTTAATTAATACTAACCAAGCATTTTCTTGTACCAAAAAGCCAAAAAAAAAAAAAAAACAATAAAATAAGCATTGAAGCAACCTATGTCCCATAATATGCATGCCAATTACCAAACCAATATATTAGATATATAATATAAATAATTGTGTTTAATTACCCAACCCCTTACACCTCATCCTCTTTAGCAAGGTGGTACCTAGAGGAGGTAGCAAAGGGGATGAGGTGGACACTGAGATTTCATTGAATTGGATTGACTTTTCTTAACAGACTCATAAGTAAAACGTAAAAGTGGAAATTTTCTACGTTTGGCTTTTTGTGTTGTTCAAATACTTTCAAAATCAAAAAAAATATTTCAAAGTCAAGAATCAATTAAAATAACTGGATCCGAACCTCCATTAAGTACGAATGATATTACAAGAACACCTTTTTCAAGACTTTGATGAGAACCACTAAGCTTGGCCTTTTGCTTGCTTTGGAAAGATTCAATGATTTAACACATTTATATTCCCCCTTCTTTGATGTGGTTGTCATAATTTGGTTGGACATTTGTTCATTCAAATTCTCCCACAACATGTCCATTTTCTCCTCTTCTTCATCTTCAATCATTCTCTTCATGGCAGCAGCACCTTCTATGCATGAGAAGCTCTTTGTTTGGGTGATGTTATTGGATATTAATGGAGACATGTCCAAATTTTGTTCCTTTGTCGATGCAATATTATGATCATTGCCATGTAGGCGGCTGGAAGCAACTGATGAAGTTGTTCGCCATAAAGGTGGTGATTCAAGAAAACATGGCGGTGTATTGGTGATTGTTGGGAAGCTAAAATCATCTTGAGGAGGAGAAGGAGCCATATTATATGGTTTTCTTAGTTATGGTTTTTGTAAATAAGACTACAAATTATTGGGGTGGTTTTGTTTGGTGTGGAAGGTTAAAGGGGCTACATGCATTTTTGGGCAAAATTTTAGTTCAACCACTTCAAAATATTTTATATCAAGAAAATTTACAAGTGTCTATTTTTCCAAACTTTCTTGGGTCTACAACATTTCCATTCTTCTCTACATATGCTCTAATCCATTTACACAATTATTGTAGTGACTCTCTTCCACACGTTTATCAAAAAATATTATTTAGGAGATTTTTTTGTAAAATATTTATTTTTTTATTTTATTGGCATTTAATAATATTAGTATTCATCATAAAATTGAGGTATTATTATTTTTAAGAAGAATCACTATTAATAACAGAAATAAAAAAAATTATCTTGAACTTTTAAAATAATAAAAATTTAAAATAAGTATTTTGAAAATCATGATAGATCATTTGAGACTGACTGAGTAAATAAAAATTTGATTAGCCATGCATAGAAGAAAGAGGAACATAGCAAAATTACTGAAAGATTTCAAAAGATGCTCTATTCTTCAGTATAGATGTATTATTATAATTTTTAGTAATGTAGAAATTTCAACAATTTCTTATGTTGTCACAGGAGAAGTGGGACCCTAAAGTGTTTTCCTAGGTGTTGCAAATGTAAATATTAGATTAATAATTTTCATTGTTCAAGGCTTTATGCTTACCATATCCAAAAAGCACATATCATTCCTTTGTTGATTATTTATTCCTCATACATTAGGTGTTTTAGGTATAGAGTAGCTAGTTCCTGTTTCTTAGACCCCCTTTTTTCCTTTTTTTTTTTCAAATATTAAAATATTGAAAACGAATAAATAAAATAAGTAAAATTTAGTAAAAGTTGGGTATTGACCTGCTCTGTAACTCATTACTCAACCCGTTTTAATCCAACCCATTTTGATCCAAACAAATTCGGGTTGAATTGAGTTTAATCCTATTATTGTCTTGATCAATTATGATCCGCTCAAATTTGACTCAATCTGCACAGTTACCACCCCTGACCATACTCACGAGAACTAAATTGAAGTAAATGACTGAAAGATCCTCTCTCTTTAGGAATTTTAACTTCTTGTCCATCAATCGCTGTCTAAAGACTTCCATATGACTAACTCTTAACATGAATATGGTCAAACATTTTTGAAGCATTACTGCCGGATTTATCGGATTATTAATTCATACAATCAAATTTCCAATTTTCAATTATTTTAACTTTTTCTTTTGGGTCTAATTTCTTTCACTTCATTTTTGTAACTGCATTTTGATACTTCAAGTTTATCCATCTCTCTCTGTTTTTTGCTATTATATGAACGATAATTAATTTTTAAAGTCAGCAAGTTATTATAAGGTTATTTGTAATTCTTGATCAATTATTTGTAGTTACTTCTATGAAATGATTCTCATCTGAGAAAACTCAATTTTTTCTACTTTCTTATCCATAACCTGGGATAAAAGATCTTGCTTCACAAGTCTAAACATATACTAGTAAAAAAAATTGTTAAAACATTTCAAATATTTCACGTTTGACCTAGAACCCAAATATAAAGTCTTTTATATGTATTTATAAGTGTGCATTGATCCAAAAAAAAAAAAACATTATATTTTTCTTTTACGATTTATTATTTTTTTTTAAAAAAAAATTGAATCGGGACTATTGAAAATAACCTCTCAACTCCATAAAGATAGGAGTAAAATTTGTACACATCTATGTTTCTCAATCCACTTATGTATTTCACTAAATATTCCCCCCCTCCCCCCCTCGTTTTGGCCAAGGATACTGAATTATCAACCTGCACTTTGCACTGAAATTTAATAGTACATATTGCCTTTTGTGTAAGGCAATTGATTGTACATATCATATATAAAGTTTAGACAGCCTTAAATGACTACATTAATGGTTTGATCAGTAAACAATACAATAGTGATTGGATTTGCAACTTTATACTTTAAAGTCTCTAGTCTTCTTAATTATATATTGCTTCTTTTCTTTTCCTTAGGTCATTAATTAATTTCTTGTACATCACCATATATATAGTACCAACTGATTGTGACTTTTCAACCAAGTTTATAAAGGGTGTATGTGTTATGAAAGAAAATGATCATATTCATTCCTGAAAAAAATTATTTTTAAATTTATTTTTAGCATTTGATGTATAAAATATTATTTTAAGAATATTTATATTATTTATGCAAATATTATGGAAGTGGGGATGTGGGGTAGCAGCAAGGGGGTGGTGGGGTGAGGTGGGTATGGGTGAGGGGGCAAGGGGGTGTTAGGATTGTAAGATAGGGGTGAGTCTACCACGTAAGCATTGAATTCATGTGAATTCAATAACCTTTTATTCAGATTTTATAAGTTATACTAGATTCATTGCACATGCAACACTCGTGTTTGCAAAGTCTTGAGAACACCTTTAACAAAGTTTTTATTTTGTTCTGTAAATAATTTATCGTCGAATGTTATGATAATTTCTATGAATTTAATTGTGCTCGAATCAACAATTGGAATAAATGAGTTTACATGATAGTATTGTGTTTCTTGGTGATTTGTCATTTCGGCTCTTATTCAATTGAACCTGTAAACACAATCAATGATAGTTTAGTATGAATAGTTATTTTGTCAATATATAAAAGTCAGATAAAATATAGGTGAATTCATTTGCTCATATAGAGTACTCTATTAAATACCTTATGATTGAAAAGTAGAATTATTCCTTGATATGTATTATGTGGTGGGGGTTTACATTTTTCAGTGTTTGTGAAACTTAATTATTCTATTGGTTAGATTATAAATTGAAAGTACAATTGGAATATAATTTTCTAACTGAGGAAGCCTAACTACGCTATTAAAGTGTAGTTCGAACATTTTGTCGTTGTAGGTTTGTTTTTGGCTTTATATATAAGTTTAAGATACTTAAATGAGAAAATTTAAATAGTTGAATTCTTTTAATGGCAATGGGCTTGGAACAGTGAAAAATATCACAATAATAATATAACTTAATATTTAGCAAAATATAGAATAATAAAAATTAAATTGATATTTCTTCAATAATATTTTAATTAGTCCATAATTAATGTTTGAGTTGTGCTGGTGTCATGATCCAAAATCGAGTGCAATGACACTTGCCTTTAACCCACCGAGGCAAGTAAGGCTAATAAGGAAATAATAAAATAATGCGAAAGATATAGCGAAAAGTACATTCTAAATATGAAAAACATAAGGAATATGAACCATAATCTAAAACCATCCCAAGACTAGTGTTACATGTATAAGCCACAACTTTAATTGAAGTGAAGAAAAAACAGTACAAGTCTAAATATTATAATCCTCAAATCGAACATAACATAAAGTAAAGGATCCTCGAGAGTCTGTTGGAATAGAAGTTGCTACCTCTCAAGAGTCCAAAAGCTCGGCTCAATAGAAAATAAAATATCAGGAGATACCAAACTCAACAATACAAAAATTTAGAAGCAAAGATGAGTACCAACCTACACGATATCCAGCAAGAAGATCTAAATGCAGGTAGAGAATAAAGAACACAAGTACTCCTATCGAGATTGTAGGACCTGTAGAGTCAAATTCTAAGTTCCTAAAGAGCTCATTCTTGAGTGGAATGGTAGTAACTCAATATGCAAGGGTCGATTTATTTCCTATCTCAAAGCCCACAAGATAATTTCTAAGGGGTGTGTCTATCACCTCTTGAGTCAGTTCCCGTTATCAATGAGTTCTCCGTGTCTTTCACGAAGATTTGCCCAGTGTTTCTCCTAAAAGGGAAATAGATTTATGCATAGATTTTCTTCCCGATACCCAACCTTTTTTCATTCCTCCATATCGGATGACCCCAATGGAGTTAAAGGAGTTAAAAGAGTAATTGAAATATTTGTTAGAGAAGGGTTTCACTAAACCAAGTAAGTCCCTATGGGGTGCTTCGGTATTATTTATAAGGGAGAAAGATGGGTCGTTTCAGATGCGCATAGATTACTGGCAATTGAATAAGGTGACTATGAAGAACAAGTTTTCACTTTTGAGGATAGATGACATGTTTGACCAATTGCAAAAGGTTAGACACTTTTCCAAAATTAATCTTCGGCTTGGCTATCATCAACTAAGGGTGAGGGAGTGTGATATTCCCAAGATGACATTTTGGACAAGGTATGAATATTTTGAATTTTTGATAATGTCATTTGGTTTGACTAATGCACCAGCGGTATTTATGGATCTAATTAATAGGGTGTTCAAGCCCTACCTTGATGCTTCTATGGTAGTCCTCATAGATTATATTTTTAGTGTATTCTCGGAGTAAGGAGGAGCATATGAGCCACCAAAGGATTGTGCTTCAAACTGTGAGGATAGGCAATTGTTTGTCAAGTTTAGCAAGTGTGAGTTTTGGTTGGAGAAGTGGAGTTTCTTGGGCATGTGGTGTTCAGTGAAGGAAATAAGGTTGATCCTAAGAAGATGGAGGTGGTGAAGAATTGGCCTAGACCACTGTCTCCTTCAGACATTAGGAGTTTTTTGGGTCTAGCTGGGTATTATAGGGATTTGTTGAGGGGCTTTCCTCTATTTTATTGCCATTGATAAAGTTGACTCAAGGAAAGTAAAGTTTGTGTGGACGAATAAGTATAGAACGGGTGTGACAACACCGGTGGGATATTGTACAATCACTGGCTCATAAGTGCGAAAAGAGTTTCCAAACGTTGAAATACCGATTAACCTCGACTATAATCTTGACCTTGCTGGAGGGTAACAAAGGGTTTATTATTTATTGTGATATTTCACGGGTCGGATTGGGATGTGTGTTGATGCAACATGGAAAGGTGATAGCCTATGCTTCAAAAAAATTGAAGGTGCATGAAAAGAACTACCCAACCCACAATCTTGAACTTGCAGTGGTTGTCTTTACTTTGAAAATTTGGAGTCATTACCTCTACGGGGTGCATATGGATGTGTTCACTGATTACAAGAGCCTCCAATATGTGTTTACCCAAAAGACCTCAACTTAAGGCAAAAGAGATGGTTAGAGCTTCTAAAAGACTATGACAAGAATGTGATGTATCATTTGGGTAAGGCTAATGTGGTAGCCGATGCACTTAGTAGGGTGCCAATAGGTAGTGCATCTTATATTAAAGAGGGGAAGAAGGAGTTGGTGAAAGATCTGTACTGTTTGGTCCACTTGGGGGTAAGGTTGAGCGATTCTAATGAAGGTGGTGTTCTTGTGCAAAATGATTCTGAATCATCTTTGATAGCATATCTTAAGGCCAAGCATGACTTAGACTTCACATTTGTGGAGTTGCAGAAGTTGATAGGACAAAAGAAAATAGAAGTCTTTTCTCAAGGGGAAAATGATGGCCTCCATTATCAAGGACGATTATGTGTTCTTAATGTTGATGGCATAAGGGAGATGGTTTTGAGTGAGGCTCATAATTTGCAACATTCTATTCACACGGGATCCATCAAGGTGTATAGAGACCTAATGGAGGTGTATTGATGGAACATAATGAAGAAGGATATAGCAAGGCAAACATTAAAGGTTGAGCGGCCTAGCCCAAGACATTAAAATCCACTTAGAAGTGGGAGGACATGAGTATGAACTTTGTGGTAGGGTTGCCTCGTACTCAGAAGCAATATAACTCTATCTGAGTGATGTTGATAGAATGACAAAGTCAGCTCACTTTCTACCGATCAAGACTTCATATAGTGTTAAAAAGTACGCCAAGCAATATATTCGAGAGTTGGTAAGGTTGCATGGTGTTTCATTGTCCATTATATCAAATCGTGGTGCCCAATTCACTTCTTATTTTTTGATGTCATTTCAAGAGGATCTTGGTACCAAGGTGAGGTTAAGCACCATTTTCCATCATAGGCAAGCCGAGCAGATAATTTTAAACACTTGAGAACATGTTGAGGGCTTGTGTGTTGGAGTTCAAGAGAAGTTGGGATAACCATCTACCACTTATTGAGTTTTTCTACAGTAATAACTATCACTCTAACATAGAGATGATGACGCCGTTTGAAGCCTCGTGTGGGAGGCGATGTAGGTCTCTAGTGGACAGGTTCATAGCTGGTGGGTTTTGATCATACCCAACTTGGTTTTGGATGCTATAGAGAAGGTGAGACTCATAAGGGAGAAGTTAAAGACAACTCAAAGTCACCAAAAATCATTCTCTGATGTTATAAAGAGGGATCTTGAGTTTTATGTCAATGATTGGGTCTACTTGAAGGTTTTACCCATGAAAGGTGTTGTCCAATTTGGTAAGGAAGGAAAATTCAGTGCAACTATTTCAATGTCATTATATAAACTTTTTAAAGTTTTTAGCCAGGTTTGATTAGTTTAACTTTATATTATATTATTCATTAAAAAAAATTATTATTTTGCATTCTTACTTCATAAAGTCCGCGTACATCCTGCCTTTTCGAGATTTTATTTGTAAAATTACCTTGAGTATGTTATAGTTATTCAATTTATTATATATGAAAATATAAGAAAAATAATAAAGCCTCTTCATGAAATTTGGCTTTAGGCTCCCGAAACTTATTGAGACGGCCCTGCTTGCTACCTTGTTTATTTATAGTTCGAACATTGCTTATGAAAGTGTGGGTAAATAAATATTGTCAAATATATTATAAAAATATATAATGTAGCAGGAGCGAAGGTGTAGTGGTTTGTAACACACTGTTCATGAAAAGAGTTGATATCCCAAAGTTCCTAGTTTGAAAAGAGTATATTAAAGCGAGGAATCATGATGTATTGTATGAACACATAAGAGGTTTTATATTACCTTTATAGACTGAGACACGCATGTCATAGAATAAGTTAATCATCATTGAGCTTTTAAAGGAACGCACTGTCATTTTTTAGTTAGAATAGTGTTGTAACTATGGACGGGATGAAGACCAAACAATTGCAACTTACAGTTAATTTGTCATCATAGTTTATCGTCATTTTTTAGTGCCTTTTTCAATAAGGGTACTCATAGAAACTAACATGACTGTATAGAGGTCCTGTAAATTAGTGATAGAATTGAGCATGAAAATAACCGACATTTTTAGGAAAGAGTTGCCGAATGTGATATCGTTCCGTAATTTCTCGGTGTATACCTACATATAAAGTCATAAGGACTATATGTGTAATGCTTTATGATTGTGTTTTCTGCAAATGACTGTAACGCCCGGTAAAATTACCAAAATATTCCTAGAGAAGGAGTATGCGCGTAACGTATCTTCCAATATTCGTATGACAAATTCGAGACCAGATTTGTAATCAAAACGAAAAATTGAGCAGGAAAATGATCTCGGTCGATTTTAGAGCGATCGGATTAAAAGATAATTTTTTGACTCAAAAATCAAAATAGTGTCGGTGCACGACAGAGGCGCGTCGTGCCACTGTGGCCGACCCACACTTATATTTTTTCAAAATTTTTCTACGGAATTGGAAAAACTTGTTCATAAACTTTTCAGAGAAAAATACACTATACGCGACCAGTCCACGTCGCGAACTGGGTTATTCCGAAGCTGAAAAACTTCTAAATTTTGTGAGGGGCATTCCGGACAATTTCCAACTCCTCCTAAACTCTATGCATGATCAAATTAGGTTGTTTTGACATAAAAAGAGTCTAAAACCCTATTCTAAGTCATTTTCTAACAATCTAACAGGACTAGAGCTTGAGCAAAGAGGAGAAGAGCTTGAGACTGAAGAATTCAAGAGGAAATCCTTGAAGTGATTGTTAAGGGCTTCATCCCAGATAAGTAAGGCTACCTAAAGCGCTGTATTATGTTCATCCACGCGCCCCTTCGTCTACTTGTGTTAAGATCATGAGTATAAATCGCATGTTTTAAATCCTGTGGTTCTTGAGTTCCAAATTCTTGTACATGTTTGAGTTTTCATGAAAATATTTGAGTCAATTTATGAGTTGCATCGTCATTAACATGAAATATGAATGTTATTCGAATGCTTGATACCCTAACCCTAAATTTGGTATTTTCTTTGCTTACTAACTAAATTGAAAATTATGAATTTAACCTTCTAAGCCCAGTAAATTTAACCCGGGAAGTATGTTTTCTTGTTTCGTATATATATGTAAAGAATATCGATTATGTCTTATGTGTTGAGCCTGGATGATATGATGTACTTGGCCGAAATCAGTGAAAGTCTTGCATGGCGTGAATAGAGTCTTGAATTGCATTGCATGGATAATGGTCCCAAGTTATTGAGAAATTGAGTTGAGTTATTGAGAATTGAGTTGACTTGTTTGAGATGAGTTTGAGTTAATTTCTATGAGCATATTTTAGTCTTGGAAGGAGCATTGAGCACCGAGTTGGGTGATTAAGGAGCACCCCAGAACTATGTTGCCAACGTAGGATGATCGCACAGGATAATTCTGTGGCCCATATCCCAGTAGATGGACATTCTCTTTGGATCCAAGAGAGAGAGGTAGAGGTTGACGTCCTATTCCTTGGCAAGTTTAGGGCAGACGTGACAACGACGTTTTTTCGTTGTACATCACCAAAATTCATGGTGGGGTGGAGAGTTGTCGGTTAGAGAAACTTCCAAGCAACATGTGAGTTGAGCATATCATGATTTTCGAACTGAGTTGCATTAAACACTGAGTCTAATTTTAAAGCATGATTTCAAACTTTAAACTTGCATCATTTACCTGAGTTGAGTTATAAGATGATGAGTTGAGTCTTGAGTCGAGTCAGTTGATTGAGTTTGAGCTTTATCTGTTTCTTGAGTCATCTTACATATTGTACATTCCACGTACTGACGCCACTCGGCACGACATCATTTTATGATACAGATACAACTGATAAATGACTTTAGCAGGCGTACCGTTGAGGTTCAGAGTACTTGCATTCTAGAGTTGGTGAGCCCTTCTTGTTGTCCGGAGGAGCCTTTATTTTATTTCGTTAGTTACTTCTATTTTCTTTGAGTTCGGTAGCCATGACTTGTCATGGTATCATCTAGATGTTAGAGGTAGAGGTTTCATAGGTATTGAGTAGAGGATGTTGAATATTGTTCCTTTTCCAACTTTTGTTTTATTGAAAACAGACTAGGTTAATTAGTTATTTTTACAGTATTCTCTTTGGTAGGAGGGATATAAAATTGTTTTCATCTGAACTCACTAATTTGGATATGAAGTATAAATATTTGTGTAAAAATTTATTAAAGTAGGTCTGGTTTTTTCTTTTTAATGAATTCATTGTGAAAAACCTTAGTCTTTTTTTTTTTTAAAAAAAATATCTTTAAAGACTGACGTTTAAATTCTAGATTAAATTGCTCTTCCATTGATGCCACAAATTAAAATTAACCACTGTTTAACGTACTAATATATCTTTCTCTTCAAATCTCCTTCTATTATAATTAATAAATAAATTTAGGTCAATCAAAATAGTATCTTTTATAAGAGAAAGTGCATGAACATTATATAATCCTACTAACTCATTTAGAACCGTATTTCAACGTCCCTTTACAATTCAATTCTTCAAATCAACACATCTCCCTTCCAATTTCCAAACATTCCTACATACATAAAAAAAATCAATAAAAAGTAAACAAAGTAAGCAATTATTACATACATAATAAAAAGAAAATATGATACTAACTATCCCAAACATACATATATGATGTATACAAATTTGTCAACTTGGATCTTATGGCTACAAAAGGATAATATATATTTCGTAGGTTTAGGAGTCTATTTTAGATGTTTTAGGTTTAGCAGTCCTTCCTAGGTAAAACAAATAAATAATAATGTTTATTTATAGTACTATTATTTTAGCTATTGGAAATAAGAAACAAAATATGTCGGAAACTATAAATAAAATTGGGACGTTAGAAGTTATATTTGGAGTATCTCAATTTGTTTAGGATATATTGTAGACAATATTTAATATAATTAAAAAATAGAATAAAAATAACAAAATAATAATTGGAGAAAAATAGTAAAAAGACAATATTGTCTAAAGATAAGTCTTTTAACGAAGGGCAAAAAGTTCAAACAACATTTTTAAGGTCTTAACACTTTTAATATAGTATAGATAGATAGATAGTGGCAGGGCTATTGAATTCAAAATGATCATGGTGATCGTCAAGTTTAGTTATTTAAAAAATGAATGACTGATATGTAGATACTAATACAAGAATGCCAAAGATGACAACAGATTAGGTAAAAAGGTGAAATAGATGCCAAGATGCGAGTTTTTGAGCAATTCAATTGCTAATTTACAAAGTATTGTGATTTTGATGTGGGGTATGTATAAAGTGATTGTAATATAGTTATGTGAATAGATATAATCTGTTAAAGAAAATATTTATATATTATGCGTAAAATATATAAGTTGCAACTTACAACTCGTGAAGACCTAGTATAATGAGTGCACTTCAGATGGGATTTGTATCAGAAAGATCATGGTGTCTGTCAAGATTATTTTTTTAAAATGAGATGAAATGGAAGATGTACATTGCTAGTGCCATAATGTCTAAGTTGACTAATGTGAGTAGCCAAAGTTGGAAACAGATGATGTAAAAAGTGATAGATTTTGAGATGCAAGATTCAATTGCTAATTTATAGTGTCAGCATTTTGATGTGGTAGGTGTTTAAAGCGACTAAATAGATGTATTTATGTAATTTGACTTTCATTTTATAGATAGGATTTTCTTAATTGGATCTGCTACTTACAATCATTTTTTTTTTCTATTTGTATGCTTTTAGGGACACAAAGAAAGCTACCCCACAAGTTACAATTATTGTATGTTTTTATGGACACAAAGAAAGCTACTCCATAAGCCAATTAATCCTAATTTTGTGTAAATTATTTTCTGTTTCATTCCGAGTAGATAACTCAATATACAACTTGTAAATGAATATAATACTACATACTGAGGGTGTCGAATAAGTTGGTTGAGCTAATGAACATGTCATGATCAAACAAAAATAACAACATATTTCTACAAACGATGTTTAGGGATGGAAGGTGTACACAAGCCATACTCTCACCTTTGTACGAGGTAGAGAGGTGGTTTTTGATATCCCTCAACCCAAGTTTTTTTTTTTTTTTCAAAAAATAATTTGAACATCTTCAAAGTTATTTGTATCAAGTTGATTTTGGATATATACATATATAACCAGTTAAAAGGAAAAAGAAAGGTCTATTGGAGCTTCCTTAAAAATGACCAACAGTAATAAAGAATCAGCTACTGTGTCTTTCATTCATTTGAAGATAGTTACAAGTAAAATCAGGAAAATAAATACAAGAATGGGAGAATTCCATATGATTCCTCTCCATTTAAAAAGAATGATGTATTCCCAAATGCATCAATTTCAAACTTCACTAAGACAATTCGAGAGTTTCTCCAAGCACCTGCCTGAATGTCTTTCCTCAAGTTCTGGGGAGATGTCAGCTTCAATGTCATGAGTTTTTGAGGAAGCTCCACTACCAATGACGAGAATGATATACCGGTAATTGGACTCCCACTCACACTTCGTCCAGGAGTAGTTTTATGTACAAATTAATGTCGCCATGTGTAAAACAACTATTGCATTAGCTGACAAGCAAAATACTTTCTTCCATCTTATTGTCGCCCACGAGTAGAGCAGGAGCGATCAATAGTTGTTGTCTCTCCAAGATAAACACTGATATTCAACTGAATCTAGGCTATCGCATGGATTCTCGATGCTTAAGAGGAATGCCTTCTTGATTGGAGCTTTCTCCTTCATCGTATTTAGAATACCGCATAACTGCAGATGGTGAAGAAACTGTGAACGGAAGAAAAATAGTTATCAACTCAAAAACCACAAAATGTGAATTGTATTAATACTATAGGTAATTTGAAAGGATACCCTCAACTAAGTCTTTGGTTTTGTGAAGAAGAAAGGTGCCTGACAAAATGGTCACAAACCCACAGAGTTCCGTAATAATTTGAGTTGCAGTTTGCCCATTCCAATCCTGTTCCAGATGCATGAAAGACATTTTTAGCAGCAGGCAAGATGGTTGAAGAGGATGCCTTTCACACACAAGTCGAAGTTAACTAAATATTTGACTAATGGCAATCACTATGGTTCAATACTTCAAAGCAGCTATTCCAACAATTAAGACAATATTTATGGTCAACAAGCAGGAGAGGATGGAGAAAATTGCAACTCCTCCCAAGTAACACAAGTTCCACTGGATCTGCCAGGGCAAACAAGCATTTTATGCTTGACGGCATCACGTGATTGAATGCTTTATAAGATTTGCTCAATACCCTAATAGTGCAGCTTTTGAATTTTATTCATAAACATACACAATTGCTTTCTGAAAAGGGACTTCATAAAATCACTAGTTAGCCAAGCACTATAAATATATAATTTTTGGATCTATCCAAATAGAATAGACAAGAAACATATAAACTATAACTGTGACTTGCAGGTTAGAAAGAATGTTCAAGATTGGAAACTGAATGATCTATTACAGCTACTCAATTGTTAGAAAGTGGTGCGGTAAACATGCCGACAATAGACAGAATGAAATGGGGGAATTCTAACAATGGTCTATACTTTGTCAAGGCTGGTTATAATCACTTCTCCTTCAACAATCCTATGATTGACAAATGGCCTTGGAAGTATATTTGGAAGACCAAGCGCCTGACAAAAGTAATTTGTTTCAGTTGGACAGCTCTCAAAGATGCTTGGTTGTTTTTGTTTTATTTGGACAAAGTAACAAGTTTGTATATAAATCTTCAGTACCAAAGGCTGGGAACCCAAATTTACATCATAGAGCTACATACAATTGAGTACACTCAACAGATCAAAATAGAAACTAGATCCTACTTCATCTTACAAAGAACCTAAAAAATCTAAAATAGCTACAGGATCATCTACATACTCAGAACTGCACCAATAGCAAAAAGTGATAACACAATTCATTTAAATCCTATGCAAAGGACTGTTAGTGCTCTCAAAACATCTCAGATATGCTTGTCTAACACAGCATAATCTATCAAGAAAAAGTTGTCAAATAGTCAACAGATGCTACAAGTACCAGACCAACTCAGAAAACACCAGCCACCTACTTCTCCACTGGACTATTGCAGCAGTCCTTTGGAGCATATTTCATTCGATTTTTATACTTAGCTGGATCATTTCATTCAGTGTAAAGAATGCATATGAAAGCTAAAATTCAGCAGATAAAACCATGAGGAATGTCTGGAAAATGACACCGGCCTGTATTTTTTTGGTGCATTTGGACAGAGAGGAACACAAGATGCTTTGATGGAATTACACCTCCAAATTCACTCCCTCAAGACTGTATGTCTTATCTGTTTAGCTAATGTAAACTCTCTCCTGAAGATAGCATATAACAGTTTTTGGATTTTGTAAACTCCCTAGTTCTAGTCTATTTTATTTATTGGAGCTATCAAAATCTTTTTTGCTTCCCATATACTTGCTATTTCGTATCTTCTTAATGCCTTGAATGAAATCTTTACTCCATCAAAAACATATAAACTATAACTGTCAGCAGCTACCCCCTCCCTCACCCATTAGACAATCAATTCTCTAATAATATTCGCAATTCATTTGTATTGGCTTGTCTGAATGAATTGTCTCTTTATGACTAGAAAAAGTCCTGAGGAATACTGATTAGATATGTTTAAGGGCCAAGCTCTAATAGTTGGGCAGTTTCAAAAAAAGCAAATAGGAAAGAAGTGCTGAAGAATTTTTAAAATGATTCTCAATAATCCAACTTAAAAAACTATTCCAGAAAGGCATTTCGGGAATCTGCCTGATTCTATCTATTTCTTTTTGTTTGAAGAAAGAAAGGATCCGAAAGAATCGATCTTTCTTTTTGTTATTAAATCTCTCTTTGATTAATCAATGTGTGATATTCCAAATCCTCATTACTAATCGAATCCAGAGGGGGAGGAAGAGAGAACATAGTTGCTTTCATTTCTAGCTCCAATTTCATCAATTATGTTGAGGACATTTCGATTTCATCAGTAACTAATCTTGAATATATAATATTATTTATCTTTTCTTAAAATAATATTTTCTTAACTAGTCACTGGTCATCTCCCTGGAATCATAAAAGGCTGTCTCCTCTGTACCAATGTTTAACACAGTACAACTACTATGAGTGTTCTAAAGTTCAACCCTTATATTTTCCAATTATGTTTCTCATGCACCAAAATGGAGGTCTATGAGGGCCTGGCCCACATTCATACTACACTCACAGAGTTTTATTATTCCCCACCCACATTGGCCGCCAAGCACACATTCTTCGGCACCATTGTCACTCCTGATCATGTTTAGGTCTAGTTAGGTTCAATATGATTCATCTATGTTTCCTTTCCAGGTCTTCTATTTTTAGGCTTCATACATACCCTAGGCAACTACATAAGTAACATGATACTAACAAGGTGGCAGAATTGTCAGAAAAGATGATTAGAAGTCTAGGATCACTGACCCCCTACACTACAATCATGAAGTAGGTGTTCAAAAAGTCCATATTTAAGATGAAAAATAGGAGCATTCCAGAGGGGTAAAATCATTAGGTTAAATGATAAAGAAAATATCCATGCACAAAAAGAAGAGTAATCCCTCTTCAATTCTCAGCCAAAAGAAAAATCAACAATTATGCATATTTATGACGATCATTTATTATCGAGCTATAAGAAATGTCACTCATTATTATCCTTCAAAATATTTTCATTGAATCAACTTGAACAATTCAAAGAATACAGTTTGGTATACAAGTTAATGGATACAACATTAGTAAAGAAAGTAGTTGCACCTTAAACATGATGACACTGGCAACTATTGTAAGTGATGTAAACATGACATAGTATATTGGTGATACAACTGCTGTGTTGAATGTATCAAGAGCCTGCATTTGAAAAATGAGGAAAATCTGATGTAAAGATACAGAAAACAATTATTTATCCCAACCTGGAAAAAAAACAGAGAGAAAAACACCAGGAAAGACAAGGATATGCAATTGAGGGCAAATTTCCTTGCTATACTAGTAAATAGGAAAACTAGATGTTCTCCAAACCACTAACTTCCCCAAGTAAAGTTCAAGTCTCTTACCAAACTAAAAAGACTAATAACAACTTATTGTAAGTATATCGACAACAACTAAGCATCAATCCAAACTAGTCGCCTTTGCCTGTATGGATCTATACGGATTCTTTAGTTCCATTTCGTTCAATTCTTAGTTTAGTCTGCATTGATTTCGACAAACTATAGGTCCCTGAGGAAATTTCTCTCCATGTGATTATTAGTCTACACTGTCTCTTTTCATTAGTTTCAATCATCATATTGTCACACTTAAGCACCGGTCCATTGGATGCTTATGTTGGACATGGTTAACCATCTCAGACGGCCCTTTTTATTCCCTCTATGTATACTCATGATGTGATAATTGTTCTGATCTTTCCAATCTGGTATGACATCCATATTTCTATGATATTCATCTAAATTGTAGCCAAGGGACACTGCAACGATAAATGCAGATAGTTTCCATTATGAGAATTTGAAATGTTCATTGATCTGCAGAAAGAGCTCTATCTCTCAGTAACATTCAACATTCATCAAACAACAAATATGAGAAGGTTTTATTTTTAGTGGAGATATTAGCTTCCTCAAGGCCATTGAGCTCTCAATTATGTGCATATTGATTCTCTAAGAAAGGCCCCTTAACGAGACACTATCTGATCATCAGTAATAACTGGCACCTCGTGCGTGGTCCAAAAAAAAAGTTGCAAGAAATAAAAGCCATTCCTCATTTATAAAACTGCATTTTCCACCTCTCCAAAAATCCTTCTATATATATGTATATATAATTTGTTTGGCTCTTCTATATATCCACATTAGCGCTGTGTTAATTGAGCAACTTCCAATGCTCTACTTCTCCATTTTCTCCTGAATATCCAACTGAGGAGTAAATCTTTAATAGTGTCTACCCTAGTCCAATCCAATGTACTCCAAACAAGTTTAACATACTACATCATAGTCTATTTGCTACCTGACAGAGAAAAAGCAATTGGTCCACATCTTCCTAAGATTGCTTGCACATATAACACCATCTGAAATATGTTATCCTCGTTCTCCTCCTTGTTCTCAGCTGTAAGGATGGTCCCTTCGGCTGCTAGCCAGGTGAAGAAGCAACCTTCTTGGTGCTCTAGGAGACCACAAAGAGGTGTAAGGTCTATGAAAAGCGGAGCCTAGCCTTCTGAATCTAGTAGCTCAACTTATTTTTTCAATAGGATCCTAACTGAACAAACTTTATTACATTTATTGTAAGTCTAATTGCAACAACAAACAAGATATAGGCTGACACCTAAGAGTTCAAGAGCATAAAAATACACCACATTTATGTTCAAAACTTCCACACAAATGACGAATATATCCAAGCATAAAATAATAACAAAAAGACCTGAGAGTACATCGCAATTACCTTGTTTAAGTAGTTCATTTGTGTAAGCACGCATGTCACTACAACAACTGCAAAGACCCAGGTTTGAGGATACAACAACTGGTTCGTCCCAGAGAATGTTAATTTTAATGCTATTCCTAGTGCTTGGACACTCATAACCTGCCGAATCATTTATGATTTTTTCAAAAAAATAAAAAAGACAATTAGATCACATGGATGTAGCCCCTATAGGAATGATGCGACAATAACAAGCTTAAGGATCAAGAGAAGGCCCCCCCCCCCGGGGGGGGGGGGGGGGGGGGGGGGGGGGTTCAAAATGAAAAGCCAAACTCCAACTAGATAGCTGAGTGCCTACCCCAATAGAACCAACGAGTGAACAAACTCCAATATAAGTAATTATATGAGTCTGTCCATATTTTGGAGCATACTGGACAATTATTATGATAACTGCCACTATAACCAAAGTTGCATATAGGAGGAATGCTGCCACGAGTAAGAAATTATTGTCAGTAAAAAGTTTAGGCAAACTAAGCAATCAAAACTTCCATGCTAACGAAATGTCAAGAAGAACTCAGTTTTGTCAGCATTCAAATGCATACCAGGTTCTGTGGCGAGGTCCCAGAGTTCCTTTACAGACTCAATTTGACGTTCTTGAGGAGCATGCAGAACAATGGTTGTTGAGCCCACAACGCATAGAACACAACCAACTACTCCAAAAATATGCAGTTTTTCTCCCAATATCATATGAGCAAGTGCAGCACTGCAAAAATAAATAAATAAATGTTGACTCGAAGGTAACAGATAGCAAAGTTGAACAATCATTTCGAAGCTTCTCTTACCTGATAATAATACTAAGTGCACCAAGAGGTGTGACTAGGACAGCAGGTGCAAATGCATAAGCTGCAAAGTTTGCAATTTCTCCAACAATCACTGCCACAGAAGCAATGCACTCGCATCAATCCATGTTTATCTTCTTTTTTTTTCAAATAGAAAGGTGAGGAGAATGTGGATATGGTTAGAATGCTTCAGACAAAAATAAAACAACAATGGGAGCCCCATAAAAACATCTCCATAGAACTGCAACCTCCAATAAGAGATTCAGCTCCATGGAACAACTTAAAGTGAATGGTATTACAATTCAAGATATAGATAGTGTCAAAGAGGCTATGCAAGACAACTACAAGGATATATATAAGGAGACAGAAAGCTGGAGGCCTGAATTTAGACTTCGTGAAGCTATGAGGATCACTGTTGAGGAACAGGCTTGGCTACAGAGAAATTTTGAAGAGGAAGAAATAGTGGAGTGCTTGAACATGTGTGCTATGGAGAAAGCACCTGGTCCAGATGGCTTCCCAATGGTGTTTTATCAGACTTTCTGGAGTTTGTTGAAGGAAGATGTCATCAACACCATCCAACATTTTCATACAAATCAGGCCTTTGAAAAGAGCTTCAATGCAACATTCATTGCTCTGATTCCAACGAAACCTGGAGCCTCAGATTAAAAGATTTTATGCCAAGCAGTCTGGTTGGGGGTGTACACAAGATGATTGCCAGATTATTGGCAGAGAGACTTAAGAAAGTAACTAATAAACTGGTCCACAGGCATCAGATGTCATTCATTAAGGGTAAGCAAATAATGGATGCAACATTAGATGTCATTCATTAAGGGTAGGCAAATAAGGGATGCAGCATTAATAGCCAGTGAGTGTATTGATACAAGAATGAAGAGTGGGGTTCCAGGCATTATGTGTAAGTTGGATATTCAAAAGGCTTATGATCATGTGAATTGGGATTTCCTTCTGAATGTTCTCAAGCAAATGGGATTTGGAAACAAATGGGTGAAGTGAATTAACTTTTTGTATAAAAACAGACATGTTCTCTGTGCTTGTGAATGGAGAACCAATGGGATTTTTCCCATCAGAAAGGGGCTTGAGAAAAGGAGATCCCATCTCTCCTTTCTATTTTGGTCATGGAAGGTTTTGATAGCATGATGAAAGTAGCTGCTCAAAACAGGTGGATCTGTGGTTTTAAAATTGTGGGCAGTACAGGGGGTGAGATGGAAGTAGGTCATTTGTTGTATGTAGATGACACCATCATTTTCTGTCAGCCAGTTGTTGAACAGACCAGCTATATTAGAGTGATACTTTTCCTTTTTGAAGCTGTAGCAAGATTGAAGGTCAACTGGGGGAAGAGTAGTTTATTCCCAGTTAATGAAGTTCAACAGATTCAAGATATGGCCAACATTCTGGAATGCAGAATAGAGCAATTACCCACATCCTACTTGGGTATGCCTTGGGGTAGTAGGCACAATTCTTTAGTGATTTGGGATAGCATTTTGGAGAGAAGAAGTTATCCAGATGGAAGGCTCAGTACTAGTCTATAGGTGGTAGGTTGATCCTTATTAACTCTGTCCTAGATGCATTGCCTACCTATGTGATGTCCCTATTTTCATCCCAGGAAACTAGTAAAAAAGTTAGACAAGATTAAGAGACTTTCTATGGCAAGGACATAAGGAAGGGAAGGAGTATTGTCTTGTGAACTGGAAAGCTTTAATGCTGAAAAAAGATAAGAGGAGGATTGGGGGTTAGAAATATCAAATTGCAAAATGAAAGCTTACTTATGAAGTGGATGTGGAGATATACAAAAGAGGAAAGGACATTATGGAGAGGTAATTGTGACAAAGTTTGGGATGTTGTTTTTCAGTAATTTGTACCTTCTTTTAATTAAATCTTACTTTATATTACTACTTAAATGCTCTCCGGCACTTTTCCCGAGAATGATCTCTAGGGGCCCTTCTGGCCCTTAGGAAACCTTAACTCCGGTGAACTTACTTTGCCGGAACCTTATTACTACTTCCTTTTTCCCGTTTTATTCGTTTTATTCCATGGATAAGCCTTTATTTTTCAGACGTGGAGCAAAGTCTTATGATATTTCTGAGTCCGTAAGCTTGGGGGGGGGAGCTGGTCCGAGTGGGTGGAAAGAAGCAAGCAGCATATGTGTAGACTGATTCTGAGCAGAGCCAGCATTGTATGGTTATGTAGAAGATTAGACGAGGCCTCTGACTTCAAAGGCAAGGCCTCTAAAACATGGAAATGCAAGGACAGATCTACCTTTATTTATTGTTCCCTGAAATTCAATAAAAATGGTAGATTTGTCTCAGTTATAACGGTGAAGGGTCTTGAGCGAGCTGTTATCATATTACCGGAAACAACCTTTAATGAGGGTTGGAGAGACTTGTCAGAAAAAATAGAAACCTATGTCACTAAGCTGGCGGGGTTTGGCAAAAGAAGTCACAGGAGTCTCGCACCCATGAAACCCAGAGGGGAGGAGAGCTACAAAGAGGTTCTTCAAAGGGGAAAGTGGGGAGTTCCTACCGTGAGTGGAAGGATCGACCAAAAGGAGACTCTTAGTAAGGAAGAAGGAGTCCTGAGTAGGTGTCTGGTGGGTAGTTTCCCAGAGGCGGATGAAATACCGACCTGGAATGAGGTCGGAAGCTGGGCTTCTCAGACATGGAAGGGCATCCAAAACGTCAATATTTACGATATGAATGGGATTCAGTTCCTGTTTGAGTTCCAACCAAGACATGAGGCAGCTCACATCATCACGGGTGATTGGAAAAGAGAGAACCACCATTTGCAGCTAGAATGGTTGTCCTCTAAAGCAAGAGCAGTAGAATCGAATTTCAGGTTCAATTGGTTTTGGGTCCGAATCATAGGTCTTCCTCTACACCTATGGTCGGACAGGGTGATGAAACAGATCGGAGATCAATGCGGAGGGTGGCTGGAGATGGAAGAGGAAACCACTCTGAAAAATCATCTCCGATGGGCTCAGATTAAGGTTCGGGGTCCAAGGGAGAAAATACCAGCGGAAATTGAAAATCGATGACGGAGAAGTTTTGTTTCCGCTGTCGGTATGGTGTGAAGCACCGGTGAGATTCAAAAGAAAAGAAGGGGGAAAGCACCTTTTTCGAGAAGTCAAAAATTTTCCCCATGGGGAAAGCTCTCGTCAGGAAGGTACATCTAGGTAGAGACTAGTGAGAGAATGCGGAAAGGTAAAGGGAGCTTTAATCCAGAGGACAAAGAAGATGGGGTCCTTTTTCTGCCGGATAAAAGAGGGCACGTGGAGAGAGATACTTTGAGTGGGGTTGGACACGTGGGGACTTCAGGGGCTGCCCCAGTTTTAATTCCGGGTAAAGGGGCCAGGCCCAATAAGCCCAGCAAGCCCGACAGGCCGGATCCCGTAGAAAAAAGGCTTTCCTTCTCAGAGCCTTTTATTGAAAAGATTTCATACTTTCAAGCCCAGTCAGAAATCTTAACGATCTCCCCCCTCCCAAAAGACTTCATGGCTGTTTCTCCAGCTATCACCATGAAGGACAACAGTGACATGCAGCTGCCGAGTGTGCTCTTAGGCACTGTGGAGGGCCCAGATCCATCCCCCGAAGACGAGAGAATAGCTAGCACAGGGATGGATCGATCCTTACCTGCACAAGGTAATTTTGACAAGCAATTAGCAATACTGGAAGAGCCGCTTCCCCTCAACAGTGAGGATCCCATTTCAGAGGAAGACATTGATGATAGAGCTTCCCTATGGGTGCAAGCGAATGTATTAAGGCTTAGTAGACTATTCGGAGCAGCCTTCGAGGGATGCGATAAGACCGCCTTTGATCTTTTCCTGAAAATTGGCCAAAAAAGAGGGCGGGAGAAACAGACCATGGGAAAACAAAGGGTTGGCAGCACATCTAATGTGGTTCCGAAAGAGGTGAGAAATCTTGCCTTCATTGTGAAGTTCAAAGATGGAGACTCAAGAAGGAGGGGGAGGTTAACAACCTATAATCACCAATGATAAAAGTGGTGACATGGAATGTTAGGGGGGCTAATAGTGTGAATAAGAGAGGCCTAATCAAAAGTCTTTTGCAACAATGAGGGGCGGATGTTTATGTCTTGGTGGAGACTAAACTGGCTGGAGCTGGGGAAAATTTGATCAGACAACTATGGCACAACAGATGGATGGGAGAATTGCATATGGAGGCTGAGGGGAGCAGGGGGGGAATTGTAGTGCTTTGGGATAAAAGGGTGTGGAAAGGAGAACTGGTGGAGATTTCTTCCTAAGCATTAACATGCAAATTTGAAGGTCTCAACATGAACTTTAATTGGTACCTAAGCTCAGTGTATGCAGACTGCAACAAGGTCAATAGAAGGAATCTATGGAGGGGCTTAACCAATTTAAAGGACAGATATACAGGTCCCTGGTTATTTTGTGGGGATTTTAATATCACCAGATATCCCTCAGAAAGATCAAATGGCCAGAGGCTGACAGGGGCAATGAATGAATTCAATGACTGGATCAATACTATGGGACTGGTTGACCCCCCTTTATTTGGGGGGCAATATACCTGGAGAAGGGGTGACAATCATAAGATTGCGTCTAGATTGGATAGATTCCTCTACTCCCATCACTGGGATGATTTTTTCTCACAAGTTAAGCAATCACTTCTGCCAAGACTGGAGTCTGACCACAACCCTGTTCTATTGACATGCGGGAGCTGAATTTGAAGAAGTCCTATTTCAAATTTGAACAATGGTGGATGCAAGCAGAAGGCTTCAGGGAGCAGGTAAAGGAATACTGGTGGTCCTTTCAGCAAACGAAATCCCCTCCTATATCCTAGCTACCAAGCTAAAGATGTTGAAAGTGAAGCTAAAGGCTTGGGGGTCTGAAAACAGAGTAAACTGGAAGCAGAAGAAAGGGGAGCTTCTTAACCAGGTTGCTACCCTGGAACAGGCCCAGGACCTGAGACCACTGACTGAGGATGAACTACTTCAGAAGGTTCATCTATCTAGGGAGTTTGATGAAGTTTCCAGGAATGAGGAAATAGCCTGGAGACAGAGATAAGAATTCAATGGCTCAAGCAGGGTGACAAAAACACTAAATATTTCCACAGAATGGCTACAGCTCATAAGAGATGGAACTCAATCGACAAACTGGAAGCCAATGGTACGGTGATAACAGATGATGAGGAAATAAAGGCTGAGATAACTGGTTTTTACCAGAATCTATACAAAGAATCTGAATTATGGAGACCTAATTTTAACTTACAAGGTATGGAGGGTCTTAGTTGGGAGGACAGGGACTGGCTGCAAAGAAAGTTTGAGGAAGAAGAGATACTAGAAGGGGTTAAACTATGTGCCAGTGACAAGGCACCTGGACCTGATGGCTTCCCTATGAGTTTTTATCAATCCTTCTGGGAAGTGCTTAAGGCAGATATTATAAGCACCATCAACCACTTTCATGAACATCAATCCTTTGAGAAGAGCCTTAATGCTACTTTTGTGGCCCTTATCCCAAAAAAGACTGATGCAGCTGAACTCCGAGACTTCAGACCAATTAGTTTGATAAGTGGGGTCTATAAGATCATAGCAAAGTTGCTTGCTGAAAGGCTGAAGAAGGTTATAGACAAACTAATCAACAAACACCAGATGGCATTCATTAAAGGCAGACAGATTATGGATGTTGGCCTCATTGCAAACGAGTGTGTGGATTCTAGAATCAAAGGAAATGAACCTGGAATTATGTGCAAGTTAGATATTGAAAAGGCATATGATCATGTCAACTGGTCTTTTCTGCTTAGTGTACTGAGGCAAATGGGGTTTGGAGAGATGGTTGAAGTGGATTGAAGCATGTATTAAAACTATTAGGTTCTCCATTCTGATAAACGAAGAACATACTGGTTTTTTCCCCTCAGAAAGAGGTCTCAGACAAGGTGATCCTCTATCCCCTTTCCTTTTCATTCTAGCCATAGAAGGTTTGGATAGCATGGTAAGAGTAGCAATTCAAAACTCATGGCTAAAGGGTTTCAAGCTTGGGAGATCTTCAGAGGCAGAGATTTAGGTCTGCCATCTTCTATATGTTGATGACACTGACATTTTTTGTGAAGCTAAGGAAGAGGAACTGAGAGTAGTCAGACTAATCCTGATAGTTTTTGAGGCAGTATCAGGTTTGGTTGTTAACTGGAGGAAGAGTTGCATCTTCCCCATTAAAGAAGTTACTTCAATCCTGAATCTGGCAAACATTCTAGGTTGTAGAGTTGAAAGACTCCCAATTGTCTATCTAGGCATGCCACTTGGTAGACATCACAAAGAGATAGGGATATGGGATGGGATAATTGAAAAGGTGGAGAGGAAGCTGGCTAACTGGAAGTCTCAGTATCTATCTTTAGGTGGAAGATGCATCCTGATAAACTCTGCTCTGGACTCTTTGCCTACTTATATCATGTCCCTCTTTCCTATGCCAATTAGAGTGGAAGCAAGAATTGACAAGCTGAGAAGGAATTTTCTCTGGTCTGGGAGTAAGGAAGGAAAGAGAATACATTTGGCTAACTGGCAACCAGTGACCCTTAGCAGGAGCTCAGGGGGGATGGGGTTCAAAAACTTGAGGCTACAGAACAAATGCCTATTGTCAAAATGGCTATGGAGGTATGGCAGTGAGGAGCAGTCCCTCTGGAAGGATGTCATTAAAAGTAAGTATGGGCAAAGCAGATCATGGTATTCAAATATGGTAAACAACTCTTATGATGTCTCTGTTTGGAAACCTATGGAACCAGCTACAGAGGAACATTAGATACAGAGTGGGAAATGGGACAAAGGTTCTGTTCTGGAAGGATTTTTGGATTGGTCAAGAACCTCTGGTGTCTTCTCACCAAGACTTATATAACCTCAGTCCTGTGCCTGAGGCAATGGTGAGAGATATCTGTTTTGAACAGGGGTGGAATCTAATTTTTAGAAGGCCACTAAATGATTGGGAAATAGGGAGAGTTGCTGAGATGCTGCAAATTTTCAATGACTTCAAAGGAACAAATCATCTGATGCACTGGCCTGGAAACACAACCAGGATGGCCTGCTGTCAGTTGGCAGGTTGTACAAAAAAAAGGTGCAAGAACTTCCAGGGGCCATCAGTGGTCCATGGAGGAGGATCTGGAAAAACAAAGTCCCAACTAAAGTGAAATGTTTCACCTGGCTGGTGACTAGAAGAGCTTGCTTGACTCATGAGAACCTACAAAGAAGGGGATTCCATATAGTTTCCTGGTGCTATCTATGCAATGAGGCTTTTGAGACCAACAGTCACTTGTTTCTCCATTGCAAGTTCACTACACAAATTTGGGACATTTTCCTAAGAAGAACAAACACTAGCTGGACAATGCCAGAACATACAGCTGATCTTCTCAGCTGCTGGAGGAGGAAAGGAGGGACCAAGACTCAGAAGCTATGGTGGGACATGATTCCTCCCTGCATATGGTGGAGTATATGGAGAGAAAGAAACAACAGATGCATGGAAAACACTACAAATTCTCTTCAGAAGGTTAAATGGCTCTGTATGAGAACTTTCTTTTTTTGGTGTAAAGAGGAGGGTATAGAGGAAGTTGGACAGATCTTAGATTTTTTGTCTCTTTTGTAGGTCTAGTAGGACTAGTAGTAGCATGTCTAAGATTGCTTTACTGAGTCACTGATGTAAATTCTTTTGATGGTTGCCAGCATTCCCTCATTGCTGATGAATATAACTTTACCTTGTGTCAAAAAAAAAATTGTGACAAAGTTTGGGGAACTTAATCTTGGTGCTCCAACACTGTATTAGAACTTCATGGGATGGGGTTATGGAGGAGCATCAAAAATGTTTGGCCATTTATGGAAGCCAATCTCAGTCTTAAGATAGGTAATGGTCACAAGACAGTTTTGGCATGATGGATGATTGATGAATTACCTCTTAAGGTACAATTTGCAGATCTTTTCCTAATCAGTAGAGATACTGAGAGTAGAGGTAGTGAATGTTGGTCGGCTGTGATATTTCCTCCAGAAGAATGGTAAATGATTAAGAGATTGATAGAGTGGTTTCACTACTTGGGAAGACAACAGATGAAGATAGGGTCTTGTGGAAGCTCAACAAAGATGGGAACTTCTCAATAAGCAGTGAATACAAGAGAAGTATACAGTTTTTTTTTGGGGGGGTGGGGCTCTCCCTACCAATGGAACTACTTCTGGAAAAGCATCATACCCACCAAGATATGTTTCACCTAGCTAGTGATTAAGAGGACATGTTTAACTCCGGAAGTCTTGCAATAGAAGGGGAGGCGATTAGTTTTCCAGATGTTTTTTGTGTAACACTACAGGGGAGACAAACAAGCACCTCTTTCTAAGTTTCACTACCCAATTGTGGAACCACTTCCTTAACATAACAGGAAGTTTTTGGACCATGCCAGAGCACACCTCAGATCTATTTAGTTGTTGGATTAGGAGGGGTGGAAGTAAGAGTCAAAAGAAATAGTGGAGATTAGTGCCCATCATGTATATGGTGGTCAGTGTGGTTAGAAAAAAATGGTAGATGTTCTGAAGATAGCTCCAATTCCATTCATAAAGAAAAATGGAATTGTATCGTATCTCTACTTTTTTAGTCTAAACAACTGTGTATTATAGATATAGATCATCTATTGATGAATTCTATAAGAGTCTATGGACAAATTGGTCCTTTTTAATTCAAAATCTGTTGTCCTGTGCTCCCAGGCATGATTTTCAAAATCTTTCCATCTCCTAATTCTTAGAAGAGAGAAACGTCCGTTCTAGTCCCTGTTTCCGGCGTTTCCTAACCGGAAAACTTTCTCTCTCTTTCTTCTAATCTCACCTTCTCGTCTTCTACATAGCTCTTGCTCCTTCAATCCCTGTTTCCGGCGTCTCCCTCGGGAAAATTTCTTTCTTTCTATTTCTATCTATCCTAACCCTTTCTCTTTTTCTTCTACTCACTTTACCTCATCATGGGGAATGGTACCATCTACTTCGCTGTGGGTTTCAAGTCTTTTGATATCACCAGAGTACCTTCCAGAGCGGACATATGGTATGACTAGGTTGAACGTGGTCGCAACATGATAACCGGTATGAGTTTTAGCCAAAGAACTATGGAGTGGCTAGTACATGTTTTGAAAGAAGCATCGAAAGGGCAAGGGAACTCAGTTCGCAGATGGAAGTTTAGGGATTAGTTCTCGGAGATTATATGTTCTAGAAACTTCAACAAATTTGGCCAGTATGTCACCCTTCTCAACATAGAAAGTAAAAGGAGAGCAGTTATCATTATCCCCGAATGGACACTAAACTCAGGATGGCTAGACATAGCCACCAAAATCAAGGGCTTCATAAATGACAAGCTACAGAAGGCTGTCAAGATGGAGCCAAGGAAAGAGAGGAGGGCCTCTCATATTCTGAGGAGTCAGAAACAGTAGATGGTCCACAAGAGAAATAAATGCAGCTAAGATTCAAAAAGAAGGGAAGAAATTGATAATTACAAATTCTAAGGCTTTATCCCGAAATGATAATCTAGAAAGAAGTGTGGTTGGTAGTCTCCCGGAAGATGTATTTGATGCTCCTTTGTCAGAGATTCGGCGGTGGGTGGCAAGCACTTGGAAACATGAGCATGGTGTCAATATCTACAATATGGGTCACAACCGTTTCCTCTTTGAGCTCCCCAACAAAATGGCCGCCGATCACGTTGAGGGGGAAATGGTTCTGGAAGTCCCACAGTTTCAACATGCAATGGTGGTCGCCGACGTCAAACACCATCCATGGAAGACGAGAGCAGGTCTGGATCAGGGTAGTTGGGTTGCCTCTTCAGCTTGGGTCACAAAATGTCTTCTGTGAGATCGAAAACTCATGTGGAGGCTGATTGAAACTGAGGAAGAAACGATACTTCAAAAACACCTCAAATGGGCAAGGATTAAGATGAGTGGAGACGGAGACGAAGTTCCAAAGTCGGTTGAACTACTTCACGATGGGCTAACTTTCAAAGTTCCGATATGGGTGGAGACGCCGACGAGGGTGGAGATGGCGACGAGGGTGGGCATGGAGGAAAGAAGAAAAGAGTCACTTAAGACCCTACAGTTTGAGGGAGGAACCATCGGACCTCGAGGTAAAAGTTGCTTGGGTTTTACAGAAGTGTCAGGGCACGTGGGTTCGTCATACGACCCCGTTATTTTGAATTGGCCAGTTGTTCCGACGCGTGATGAGCCACGCGAGAAAGGGGCCCCACGTCACTCTCTTGGTACCAAGGAATTAGTGGCTGAGGAAAAGGAAAAGTTGGGCTCGGATTTTTTAGCCTAATTTGTTTCTTTTGGGCTAGAAAAGGAAACTCCCTCCACCTCTACGGATCCATTTGCAATAGAGCTTGAGGCGATATCATCAAGGGCTCTCTCAGCCTTTTTTCGTGAAGGAGGACATATACCAGAGTAGGCACAGGAAAAGGCTGGGGAAGAAGAGGCTCTAGAGAAGAGCAAAGAAGAGGATAAAAGAATAGCTGAGCCTACTAGTGCTCCAGATCAGTGCGCCATGCAAGAAGTCGTTTTGACAATAGAAGATGCAGTGCCTTTAAATTTCCAGGTTCCATACGAAGGCGAAGATCCAGACTTTGACATTCCAATATGGATACATCAGAACATTCTCGAACTCGCTAAAGATTTCGGAATTAATACCAAGGGGTGCAAAGAGGAAGCTGCCAGTCTTTTCTTGAAGATAGATAGGATGAGGAAAAAAAAGTTGCAGGGTACTGAAAACAGAGGCAAAACTCCAGTGGCAAAGAGTTCCAGAGAATTAAAGAGAATTGATGGTGGGAGCAATTTCAGGAGCAACGGCACCAGAAGTAAGGAGGGATATCACACCAGTCTTGATCAATGAATGTTTCCATCGTATCATGGAATGTGAGAGGCCTAAATCAGGCGAGTAAGAGATGCATCATTAAGAATTTGATTCGTAAATGGAAAGCTGATGTTTACTGCTTTCAGGAAATGAAAATTCAAGAAGATATTAGGGAGGTGGTGAAAGACTTGTGGGCTAGTAAAGGGGTCAGATTTTTATAGCTGGAAGCTAGTGGATCAAGGGGAGGTATTTTAATGCTTTGGGATGAGAGGGTATGGAAAGGAGAACTTAGCAGTCTGGGGGTTTATTCTCTAACCTGTAAATTCGCAAGTAAGAACCAAGACTTCTCTTGGTTCCTTACAGGTATTTACGCTCCAAACAAAAGAGAAGAAAGGGGAGAGGTATGGTGGGAAGTAGGCGCAACTACAGGGCTTTTTGATGGTCCTTGGATTGTATGTGGGGATTTTAACACAGTCAGATTCCCTTCAGTAAAAAAGAATTGTTCCAGATCCACAAGAGCAATGACTGATCTATCTGATTTCATTGAGGATATGGGACTACAAGATCCGCATTTGGGTGGGGGGAGTATACTTGGAGGAAAGGAGATAGACAAGATGTTGCAGCCAGACTTGACAGGTTCTTATTCTCAGATGAATGGAATGATGAATTCAAGGGCATAAGCAGTCTGTTCTGAGCAAGGTGGTTTCTGATCACACCCCCTTAATGCTCAGAAGTGGGAATTGGGAACCTAGAAAATCTTATTTCAAATTCGAAAATTGGTGGCTGCAAACAGAAGGCTTCTTGGACTTAGTTAAGGGATGGTGGGATTCTTTTGCTTGCGAAGGAAGGCCAGATTTTATCTTAGCTTTCAAGCTGAAAGCACTAAAGGTAAAATTGAAGGAATGGAGCAAAACATCTCATGGAAATTTAGATACCCGGAAACAGAGCATCTTGAACCAACTATCAGAACTGGAAGTGATCCAGGACCAAAGAATATTAAGAGAAGAGGAATTTCTATTGAAAGCTGACCTTCTTGTAGAGTTTGAAAACATAGCTAAGTTTGAGGAAATAGCTTGGAGACAAAGGTCAAGGGTAAACTGGCTGAAACAGGGAGATAACAACACCAAATTCTTCCACAGATCAGCAAATGCACACAAGAGATACAATACTATTGGTGAAGGGGGAAGTTACCAAAGACCGAAAAGCCATTAAGGGGGAAATTGTGGAGTTCTTCCAAAGGCTTTACTCTGAAACTGATGGTTTTACCATGGCCTTCTATGTCCACTGCTGGGAAGTAATTAAGAAGGAAGTCATTAGCACAATCAGAAATTTTCATGAAAGAGGTATTTTTGAAAAGAGCTTTAACTCCACCTATGTAGCGTTGATTCCAAAAAAAAATGGGGCAAAGGAGCTGACACATTTCAGGCCTATCAGTTTAATCAGCAGTGTTTACAAGATCATATCCAAGATTCTAACTGAGAGACTCAAAAAGGTGATTCATAAATTGGTGGGCACTCAACAACTGGCTTTTATCAAAGGAAGGCAAATCATGGATGCCATCCTGATGGCAAATGAACTAGTGGATTCTAGGGTCAGAAGTTCTCTACCTGGCATCCTTTGTAAGCTAGATTTACAGAAAACTTACGATCACCTGAATTGGAATTCTTTGCTAGAGTCCCTATCAAAGAGAGGTTTTGGAGGCAGATGGATAAGATGGATAAAGTTTTGTATTAGCACAGTCAAATTCTCCATTCTTGTTAATGGTACTCCTACAGGTTTCTTCTCCTCTGAGAGAGGGCTAAGACAAGGAGATCCCCTATCTCCTTTCCTCTTCATTATTGCCATGGAGAGCCTAAATGAAATGCTAAACATTGCGCAAGGAAATAGTTGGCTGAAAGGCTTCAGAGCTGCAGACAGAGAGGGGTCTGCAATAGAGATCACCCATCTGCAGTATGTTGATGATACACTAGTCTTCTGTGAGGCCAACAGGAACCAACTCTTGATCCTCAGGGTCGTTTTTGTCCTCTTTGAAGCAATTTCTGGTCTAAGTATTAACGGGAACAAAAACTTCCTATATCCAGTCAATGAGGTTCCTACCTTAGACCAACTGGTTGGGATTCTCGGTGGAAGAACAGGTGATCTACCAACAACCTATCTAGGCATGCCTCTGGGAGCCAAAAGCAGATCGGTTGATATATGGAATGGGGTGGTAGAGAAGTGCGAAAAAAGGTTGGCAAACTGGAAAAGCCAATACCTATCTATGGGATGTAGACGCATTCTAATCAATAGTGTTTTAGATGCTATGCCTACTTACATGATGTCTCTCTTCCCTATTTCGAATGGGGTCATTAAGAGACTGAATAAGCTACGAAGAAATTTCCTCTGGAAGGGAACAGTGTAACCAAGAAATTCCACTTGGTGAAATGGGATGCTCTAATTGGTGACAAACAGAAAGGGGGCCTGGGGGTGAGAAATTTAAAATCTCAAAACCAGTGTCTCATGATGAAGTGGCTGTGGAGATTTGCTTCTGGTGAACAATCTTTGTGGAAAGAGGTAATCCAGTCGAATATGAAATGGAGGATCATTGGACCACCAAGATGGTCACTAGCACTTATGGGATTAGCCTTTGGAGGACCATTAGAAAGTTGTGGCCAAGACTAAGAGAAAACTGCCGTCTAAGAGTTGAAGATGGCAGAAAGACCTCATTTTGGGAAGACATCTGGCTGGAGCAAGGTACTCTTAAGGATACTTTTGCTGACATCTATTCTCTAAACCAGCAGAAAAGGGTAACAGTAGCTGAGGTGTGGTCAGAACAAGGATGGAAGTTGACCTTCAGAAGACCCTTAAATGACAGGGAGATTCCGAGGTTAGGTGAATTCCTCAGCAAGCTGGAGCAATTCAAAGGCAACTCCAATCATCAAGACAGACTGGAATGGTTGGGTCAAGGCCAAGGCAGATTCAGTGTAAGAGATGCCTA